>CAKLNU010001108.1:0-1491775 GCA_922788865.1 Poeciliopsis turneri | reverse complement strand
AAGAATCTTAAAATCATAACTACGTGACAAACTGTTGTTATGTTAACAATTTAAGAAACACACCCAGCAGCTTAGCGATGTTGTACATGGCCTGACCCCAGAGGAACATCTTGCCGTCACGACCAGAGTTGCTAGGGAAACGCTTCTGGCTTCCATGTTTGTTCTGCTCCGCCTCCACAAAGTCGGCCGGTACATAGTAGTACTTAGGGATCACAGCGTGGCCTGTCAAAGAAAAAAATAAACAAACGATAAAAACAATAAAGCAGTGTTTACATAGAGCACACCATGTCTGGATCTGTGTCTCTGAGTAAAACGTGTCCAAATCGATGCAGCACAGAGAATGAGGCAACGACTCAAGCTCAAAGGAGTAATTTATAAACCAGTTGTGTACTTTAGAGAACTTTAGAGAAACAGGAACATGCCTTAGTTGGTAAAGATACAGACATGGACTAGTTAAGAAGATTCTGCATTAACATTTTATTAGAAATATTTTTGTGCTTAAAAATGTTGAATCGGACAGCATCACTATCCACTCTATTTTAATTAGAGTAACATTTATCTTCCCTTTGGGATAGATAAAGTATTTTTCAGTCTGATTTTTGTGCTGAACTCTAAGCTGAAACATGTACCTGGACTCTTTCTATTTGCTGAATCGACCTCCCTTCCAGTGAGACTCAACATGTTCCAGAGCTGCTTCAACACTGAGCTGAGGCCTTTTCCAGACCACTTTCCAGGTGACTAAATGATATTTAAAGCTTTAAACATCTCACAGAGGACTGCTTATTTACACAAATGGAAAACACAAATTCAAAATGCAGCCGACTGGTTAAGATCAAAGCATATCAAAGTGTTAGAATAGCTTTGTTCACATCTAAATCCAATTCAGAATTTATGGCTCAAGCTGAACATGTTTATTGGCAGGAATGAGAGCGAGCTGAATGTTTCAGCATGTGTAAAGCTCTCCCTAAAACACCCTCAGCTGTTAAAGCTGTGAAATGTGCCTCCACCAAGTATTGAATCAAGGAGGCTGGAAGTAAAGGTAAAGCATACTTGTAAACCTTTTATTTATTCAAAAAACAAAAAACAAAAAAAAAACTGTTTATTAGGCTTCATCCTTTTACTAAAGTACACATAGTGTGGCTGTGATAGGTACAAAACAAAATAGTTCAAGGGGAATGAATGATTTTGCATTTTGCTGTCGTTTCTGGAGCTGAGGATGAACAAAAATGTATTTTAGGAAAATAAAGGAAACACAGACATCCCGACAAGAAACGTGAGTTGCCTTCCTAAATGTGCTCTGAACAACAAGCAAGGAAGAACATTAAAATGTAAGGGTGCAGATTTGACCTGATGTTGCCTCCTGTGTGATCTCCCCCCCTCATGCCACTCCAGATTATCTTCAGAGTGCGACGCCAGCTGAGAATCTCCTGCTGTAAGTCAGTTCTGACCTGATTCTCAAAATATTCACCGGCGTGAAACGGTTTTCATGTCAGAAACTGTGACTGAACAAACACACACATCCCAACGCTAACTTACAGCAGGAACTCTGTTTGTGTTTGTCATCTTTGATGCAATATATATTTACTGCTCTATGCTGCGTAAGTAGCCGCACTCACAGCGCAGGGCGGCATGTTTATGCTTTAGCAAATCAAATTAAAGTCAATGGATTCTTCTGACAGCAGCAGTCACATTTGTTTTTGTTTTTTTCGTTCCCTCATTAACATCAATGGTGAAACAAAAGAAAAACCTTTTCGATTCAACTCCGAAGCTCAGACATTTAACTTTAGGAGTCGGTGCTAATTTATACAGAACAAGTACAAAGACTCTATGGAGGCAAATAATGTCTCAGACTATCATCCTGTCTACACTCTAATTATTCCCAGTCTGTTCTGGATGGACCAGAGGAAACGCTAAGCTGCTGACTTTCCTATTATGCAACCGTCTCCCCTCAATATCATGGCTGCAGTGAAAGTGAAAAGATGCATATTTATGTCATGTTTTTCTCATGTTAAAAATGACAAAACTTTACATGAGAAACAAAAGAAAAAGACAGAAATCAACCGCTGCTGGACGTGACAACTCACCCTCGAACGACTGGAAGATGATGGGCTCCAGGAGGTCCTGGTACTCCTTCACCTGTGCCTTATTTCCTCTGAACACACCTTAAAGAGACAGAGACACATTTTGGACTGGAGGGTGAGCTCTCTGTCCCTCAATGCCTGTAGCTATGAGACAGATGTTTAATCCCAGAGCTGAGTGTTTGTACTACTGTTTGTGACTGAGTCGGTCCTCACAACATGATCAATACGTTTATGCACACTCCCATTGTGTCAGTGTCATTGTTTTGAGAAGACAAGCACCCAGTTTCCATCATTTTTTTTTTTTTTTGAGTTAGGACAAGACAGGAAGTTTGAACTTATGCTGAGATGTTGAACGGTTTTGTGCAGATATGTGAATCTGTTGAGTTTCTGAGTTAAACTCTTGCTCCAGCCATGGACTACGATGGATTTGACTAGACCGTAAAGAAGCATTTCTGTACTTTAACTATAACAGCTTTGTAGAGCAGCTGTGTCCACACATTTTGCCACATGAGCTGCAAAAACTTGACTTTTAACTCTTTAACTGTCACCTTGAAAACACTTAAATGTTATCTGATGGGTCATGAGACAGTTGAGAAGTTTTAATAAAAAGAACCTAATTTGATTTGTTTTTGTTTGTTTTTATAGCAGCAACAAACTAAACAAGGATTATTATGGTCTAGTTGTTCTAGAAAATGGGTTTGTAATTCCAGCAAGATTTGAAATACACACACTTTCAACTTTTATTCATTGTTTTTTTTTTTTTTACATATTTGTTGAAATTTATCACTATGACGTAACAGTCTGAGATGGATAATCTGTGAATAAAGAAAAACAAATTGCCTTTCTACCTTCTCCCAGTGCTAACTAACAACAACCAATCACGCCCACAGACTTTGGACACCCCTGGTGTAGAGCCCTAGTGCTCTACAGCAGGGATACAGAATGTGCATGACTCTCTGTTTTGAGAAAAAAAAAAGTAAAACGTAAACGTCTTCATTACCTCTTTTGTCATGTTAAACGTATGTTTTAAGAATCAATTGTATTTTTATTTTTTTTAAAGTCTCGTCAAAATAAACCAAAATGTAATTTTCCTTCAAAAACACTACAGCAGGTTTTTCCTCTCTCGTCCCATTGAGGCATCATGGCAGCAGCGTGGAAGGGAGTGAGGCTTACCGTCAATCATCATGTAGATGAAAAACATGGGAAACTCGCATTCGATTCCATCAAAGAGCTGCAGAAACACACAGAGAAGGAATTAGATTGCTTTCTTGTTTTACAAAGCATCCAGCTTGAACTGAAAGCAGTAAAGCTTCTTAATATGAAACGGCAGGGAGCAAAGAAACACACAGAAAACATTCTTTAATGCTCTCCAAGATTTCCTTTTCTTTGTATTATTGTCATTTTAGGCAGATCTGTTGATGGAAAAGTGAAGATTTAATTCGCCACTTCAAAAACAGCAATACACCTACATTATATACATTTGTTGCTATCCCTGAGTTTGATTGCTTCCTCGTCGTGACGGTATAAAGAGGATCAAGAAGGCTGTTGTGTTATATGGACACATGCAGCATTCTGATGATGGAATCAGAGATACAGGTCAATAATAACACACATTCCAAAGTTGCTTTCCAAAGTCGAAACATCTCAAAACAAAAGAAGTAAACACAAAAACAATTTCACACCCTGGAAACATGGAGCTATAAATAAAAAACTTGATAAATGACCAATCGCATACTTTTAATTAAGGCTTTTGATTTAATTAAACTCGGGCACTTCAGGGGCAACCTCTGCACTGATTTGCTGCCATCTTAATGCAACAAAGCCTGGAGGGAGAGCATGTGGCAGTGGAACAATCCTTTAGCATAAACAACGACTCTGGCTAGACGGCCAGGCATTATACAGCCCAATACAGTTATAACATCAGACACATTTACTGAAAATCCGTCCTGGAGATAATCACGATAGCACATGCATTCCAACACCTGGATTAAAAACAAGTCAAACTGACAGAATAAGGGTGAAGATTTATGTTCTCCCTGTGCATGCGTGGGTTCTCTCCAGGTACTCTGGCTTCCTCCCACAGTCCAAAAACTCTTGCACGGAATGTTAGCTGGAGATGGGCACCAGAACCTCCCGACCCCACTAGGTGTAAGAAAATGGGCGGATGGATTTCAGCAACAAGGCAGTTCAAACTGCTTCACATCATAAAATCAAAATGAAGCCAACAATTGTGAAAAGCAGCAACAGGCATCACATTTTGTCAAGTTCCACTGACAAAATAATCAACAAACATCAAACATGTTGGTCAATGTTCCTTTTTTCATGGGTCAAAGGAAACTCTAAGCACTTGGGTTTTTAGTCTTCATTCAAAGGAACTCAGTGTTTCGGCTGTTTTGCAGTTTTCTAGATGTTTGTTCCGGATTTGATGTGCAGTGAATCTGAATGCTCCTTTTTCCACGTTAAAATCACAAAAACCAAAAAACGAAAAAAATGATCCTGGTAATAACATGACATCTAAAATTGCATTAAATAAAACTCCAACTGTAATAAGATCAAAAACAATAATCACAGCGGTGATTACTTAGTTAGTACAGACTGCAGACAGGTATGTTCATGCGTGCATTTCTTGTAACCGATTATCTCTGCACGCCTGTCTCTGTCAATCCTCTCCACACCGATGGAAGATAACAGAGATTAGATCTTAATGCAGAAACAAACGCCTAATGGAGCCGACACACGTCACCACCACTCCACGGATACCTCTGTCTGAGCGTGCTTCTTTCAGCGCTCTGTGTCTTCATGCTGCCATTATGCAGATCTGCCGCACCTTAAACTGCTTTTGCAGCGACAGAGGGAGGAGAAATGAGGGGAAAATGACAGACAGGAAAATGCATAACAACGCGCAGAAGCAGGGGAGGCTGGTAAGCGGAGGTGGGGGCAAGGCAGCCGCTCAACGAGGCCCGTGCTTCTTCGCCCTTTCAGGCTGTAAACACGCAGCGTTCCCTCGTGCTTTGTGCTTGAGCAGCCTGACTGATTGGTAAAACTGTCTGTCACCGAGGCAGCTGCTGCTCTCAGTGAGCAGACAGGAAGCGCAGGCGTCTGCCCCCGCCGTGAATTCTCTCTAAACGCCGACAACAACAGCTTCAATCAATGTCCTCTGCAGGGACACCTGCTCTACCTGCGATCCCTCGCCCTCCTGACCGTCTTCACTCCCACAACCAGCTATACCATGTCACCGTCTTCTTGCTGTGGATGCCTACAGGGTCAGGAAATCTAATCCACAGCAATCACCTCCACCTCCTAGGAGGACAGCTAGTTGATTATTTGTACTAGAAAGTCACTCTGCAGTGATATTTCCAGACCTTCCACAAAAAAAATCCAAAGTTTCTGACCCAAATGAAGCCATATATAAGTATATACACTATTACTCTAGATGAAGAGGACACAGCAGACTGTGTGTGTACATATGGAACATTTTGTGTGTTTTCCCGTCTGAATGAAGGTGTGAAGGAGCCTGAAGAACTGTTGGATAATTCGGAGCCTCAGAGTCTTTTTATCCTATTAGCTGCAGGATTAAATGCAGCTAATTGCAAAGTGGTTCAGACTCGGCGCCTCATGAGTGCCCATTCTGGCAAATCAAGGGAGTGCCTTCATCGTCTGACTTTTTTTTTTTTTTTTGTTAATCACTGTGCTGTTGTGTTGCGGTTCGGCTCTGGCTTGCAGTCAAGAGCCACCAGAAAACATAAAGTCTTTTCTCAGAGCTCCTGACGGTTTCAGAAACGTATGTTTACACACGGTTAGTTTGTTCGTTAAGACTCAAAGGAGACTTGTGCTGTGAATTCAAATGTTCAAATTTGGCTGACAGTGGAAACCAACACGTGTTGCCAGAATGCTACATATATATTTTATAACATCCATTCTTGCTGCCTGGTGTTTTTAGTGACTGTCTCTTTTAGGCGTTTTAGTTTTTGTAGCAAACGGGTCATCCTGTGCGATTAGGGAGCTAGCTGGGTGTGTTTGGTGCGTTTCTGTTTCTTGCAAAGCTGCAGGTTTCCACCAGGGGGCGTGGCTGAGCCGGATGCTCCAGCACACCTGCTCCTAATCAGCCCATCAGCAGGAGCTTAAGAGCAGCTGGCTGCCGGTTTCTGATTCGATGCCTCTGTGTCAGGTCATGTGGCGCCTCTAACCCTCTGAGTAATTCCTGGTTGTTGGCTCAACTCTGACCTCGTTCCTCGTGCCTGTTCCTACGGTTCCGCCCGAGATCCCTCCTGGATCTGATCTTTCAGAATTTACTCAACCTGTCTGCTCTTGAATCCTCCGCTGTCAGCTCCTCACTTCTCTCTGGATTCAAACAATCCTCTTCTACCAGTAAGATTGTTTCCTGAATCTCACCTTGAGACATTCATCCTACTGCTCTGCTCCTGGAGTTAACCTCCCCCTCACACACACCTGTTAAATAGGGGTGTAACTACACATTGATATATATATATAAATGAAATGATTGACACAAGATTCACAATGCTAATTTATATCATCAAGTTTAGGACGTCCTTTATTTTGAAACTTGTATTTCAACCCCTGTTGGAACTTAGAGAAAAAATTACTTTAAATGTTTTTGTGAGTTGAAACAGATGTAAATGACTGTGTTAGACAGGCAGAATGTATCACAGATTTGTGATTTATAATGACTCAAACTCATATGCCACACCTTGTGACAGTAAATATGTCATTTAAACAAATCAATATATCGTGATAAAGCAGGTGATTTACTCCCCTACCATTAAATAGTGAGGTAGACACTATTTAATGGTGTGTACCTCACACCAATATGTTTTTAAAAATGATTTTGAAAACATATTGATCTGTTTTTAAAATCCACAAAAGAAAAATCAACTGGAAAAGCTTATAACTTAGAAAATATGGAAACATGAGAACTCCATACACGCTGCGTTCCATTGACCATAAAATTGCACAAATTGGAATTATAAAAATAAATGTGCTTGATGGAAACAAAACAATAAAAAATAAATAAAAACTTGCATTTTTTGATCAAAATGTTTTACATTACGCTGAAGTGATTTTTCGACATTTGTATATTTTGGAAACACAATAGCAACTGCAGGGTCCACTGGGTTCATTCAACATGAACAGGAATCCAGGTTGAACAGGAAACCTGGAGTCCCACCACTCACCTTCATCTCAGCAGGCTTGTAGTAGCGGCGGTTCTTGTCTTCATTCGCCGTGCGGTAGCCGTCGCGCAGGAAACGCTTGAAGCCATATTTCCCTCGCAGCTTCCGGACGATCTTGTCGAGCGTCTGGCTGTAGAGAGCATCGTCATCGACCGCAAAGGCTGGGTAGCTGATGGTCGGGAGCAAGGCGGCGTCTGTGTTCTGTCAGGGAGACGAAACGGCAAATCGCTGACAGAGTCTCAACTTAACACAGCACCACAAGTAGGGATGCGACTGATTACTTTAATTACCGATGACTCCATCTATTATCTTGACAATTAATCTGATTCTGCAGTTTGCTATGTGATCTCTTGAGCTTAATTTATAAAAACAGATTCAAAGTCCAAATACGTGAGTCAATTTCTTTTTCAAATAAGAAACCGTTTTTTGTGTGTGTAATAAAATAACTAACATTCCTTTAGTGAATGCTTAATCATTTGCAGCAAAGGATCCATCAGCAGCTAAAAATAATACTTCTAACATCAAAAGTTTAGTCCCAACTCCAACACATGACAGAGCTGATCTGTTGATTATTGTTGGATTATCAGATCATTAACTGCACATGAAAAGGTCCTTAATAGGAGATTTTGAGACTTTTCGTTATTTATTTTTACAGAATTTGAACCAGGTGAAATTAAAACTATGCTCCTTGATTAAAAAAAAAAAAAGACAATAGTAATATTAATAATATTAATTTTAAAAATGTACATAATATTTGTTGTCAAGTTTTGGCTTTTGCTCTGACTATATTGTTGTTTCAGCAACTGGTCTTTTATAGGTCAGTAAAGTCCAGTTAACATTAATCTATCACTAATTTAGTTGATTGTTTCGATAGTTGATTCAATGCAATGTATCTAAATGTTTCAGCTCTCATAAATCAGCACCAATAAAGGCTGAAAATATTTCTGTATAATTTTCTTCCAGATGGAGCCGTATCTGACTGAACACAGAACCACTCATTAGGTATAAACAATGCCGTTCCAATCAAGAACTAGACTAGACGGTGTATTGACCAGAAAAAAAAACAGCCATCGTTCACACAGAGCAACCAGAAACATTTTCACTTCGTCAATCAGACGCGAGTTTCCGAAAATAAAGCTCCTGCGTTTTCTTAATGAATAGACTCGCCTGCCTGGACAATAAGTTTCCTCAGAGCTGCGGTGAGTTCATTCAACAGGCGGCTAAACGAGTGCGTCTCCCTCCAGGTCTGTTTGATGCTCCTTTGTATTGGATTCTCTCTCAATTTGCGCTGATCTTTGCAGGAACAAAGGCTGGGGCAGAGGCATTTAGCCCCGGCCCTTTTATCTGACATCTCATTACAACTCCAGTGTGCATATTGACAAGGCAAACCGCTTGGCTACAGTCGCTTGACAAAAGAGCAGAGCAGAACCTCGTACGGGCGACCGAACATTGAAATTGGATCTTTTGACGCACAACAAGCAGCACCGATATGGTATTAGTATCTTTATCTTGACATAATCCTGCACCGTTGCAACCCTTACACTTCACCCTCCCCCTTAATGTCAGCCTAACATGGCTGAAACGGCCCTCTGATCCTCTAATTACATTCATTTGATTCCTCAAATACTGACGGGTGGCTTTCCTGCCCGACACATTCCGCAGGCACTCTCTCTCACACACGCACCAATACATACAGATGTAATCACTTAAGTGTCTGTAAGAGGTGGAGTGAAAGAAAGGGAACAATTTTACGCCTACTTTATCTTCCTGATTCCATTTCATTTCCCCCCCACATTTTCTGTGAGGCCACCTCTCACTTTTGCCAAATCTTTCTGAACGCCGAACAATCAGCAACAAAGGTGGCGTAATGATCGACTACAAAGGAGAAACGTTGAAACTTAGAATTGACATGGGGGTGTGGGTTTGTCTGATGTGTGCCATTAGCCTTTGACGTGTGCACGTGTGTGTGTGTGTGTGTGTGTGTGTGTGTGTGTGTGTGTGTGTGTGTGTGTGTGTGCGTGCATGTGTGTGTGTGGCAGGCTACAGTTTGGGAGAGAATAAGAATAAAACTCCTGGTAGGCGAAATCGGTGGGACGGCTGTCTTAAAATGAGAAAATGCAGATATGGCTTTTCACAGGGAATCACTCCACAATGTTGCTAAAACTATAACATGAAAGTAGATCAATGAGAGTATCAAAACTTAATGAATTTGAAAACATGATTACATGTAGGTCATACATGTAGTTTAGTCAGACAAATCACACATCATGTGATGGGTTTCCTACTAAGTGAATTGACAAATTCACTTAGTAGGAATTTGTCAACTTGGTATGTTTTTCCAAGTAAAAAGATGTAAATGTCCCTCTTACCACAATAGTATCCCAGAATATTGCGATAAAACTAAGTTTAAATTCGCCCCACCACCACATGCACCTTTTACCCTGACAAGACTGAGACAGGGGAAGAATCGGGCATTAGCACGGCAGCAGATGTGCTGTAAAAATGTATATTTATCTAAAGAAATTATCTTCAAAATTAATGGAAAACCTATTCAGCAATGCAAAAAGCAAGTGGTTTGGTGTAACTTTTGTTTTTTGCATTAGTGAACCAACTTTTCATGTTTTCTTCCCTTGCAAACACATAATGATGTTTTCCTGTTTTCACCACCTGCAGAAGGAGGGAAAAGAAGGTCGAGTTAAATCCTAGAAGAACCGTCCTGTAGTCAGCACTCAGTCTTCCTGTTGCTAATGCTAAATTAATTATCATTCAGCAGGATGTTTTTGGAGTCATCAGCAGAGTCAACTTTGTCTGTTTAGCTCGCTACCAGCTAGTCGCAAGCCAAGTGTCTGCCTCTGCTCTGCGTGGCTGTTGTAATATTAATTATACGAGGCAAGTTATTAAAATTATCTGCATTTTGTCAAAAGCATAAGAAGAAGTGAAACTTGTTTGTTAATCGGAGCTGGTTGGAAACGACATGTGAGAGATGAACCAGAGGAAGAAAGCAGGCAACTGGATTTGTTCATGTAAATATAAAGCATTTAACGGACATTTTTGTCAACAGTAGAAACATTACCCTCAACATAGTGCTGGTGTTTCACAGGTAAATATACGCACCTTTACTAAAGGGTGGGGTTTATGCAAAATTGACTTTTTTTTTAGTTTTATCTCATGTCACGACATTTCTGTATCAAACACATACCTGGAGTTTTGCCACATATGCTTGAGAAATCCTTTAATCCCCTGTGGCAGCCATTAGGCTACAGCTTAACACCATCATACCACATATTTCTCTGAAGCTCCATCCTGAAGCTTCAGCCCCCAGTCAACCTCACAGGGAACCCGTCTCCACTCCAGCTCCTACAGACTAGTGGCAGCAGCAATTAACAAACACCGGAAAGAACCGCATGTCTGCTGAGCTCTTCATACGAACAGCAATGCTCCTAAAAACGGCTGTAAACGGCATCATGGAAAGGCACTGCTGTGATGAAGGGGGAGTGTCCCAAAGGGTAGGAGGTTCTTAAAGAGGCAGAGGCCCAATTTTACGACTTTGACACAAACTTACATTTCTTTTGCTATGACTCCAACAGTATTGATTAAGAAGAAACAAAAAGCTGACTTTTTGAATATTTTAAAATATTGTTTACTAAACTGTGATGATGCTAACTGAGGGCTATGTGTTGTGATTATTGTGCACAAATGCATTCCTATTTACATTACATTATGTGCTATTGTTACGACGAAGGAGCTGAACAACAAGCAGACCTTCAAATCTTCACAAGAAAATTTAGGGTGCACTACAATGAAATTTGAGCTGATGTCGATATCTGATGTCAACTTTGCTTTTTTTATTGCTTTTTTTCCTCATGTCCATCAAATTGTGTGACATGAGTGAAGGTCTGAATGGTTCTGGGCTGTGATTGGACACTGAGGGGTTCGTGGGCTGACTCACATGTGAGCGAGACTCTCTGGGCAGCAGGGAGGACAGGGTCTGTCGGTTCCTGTTGTGGGCGTCCAGATCCACAAATATCACAGACCAGGAGCAGCCCTGCAGAGGGGGACAAGAAAAAAAGCAAACAAACAAAAAATGAAAATAAAAAAAACAACACAGTTACTTAGGGACTGTTCATACTTCACAGGTAAAGTGGCAGCTAATAGTTTTCCAGTCTGAATGCACAAACATTCACTCTTGGCAAGTCATCCATCATTTATCTGAGAGAAGAAAGAAAGAATAAATAAATAAATAAATAAATGAAACCACTTGGCTTTAAAGCCTTCAACATCTCACCTCATGCCTCCACACATCAAAAACACAGCGTTTTCCCTGCAAAGCCGGGAGGATATTTCTGGCTTGCATACTTGTTTGAAGTTGAACGTGGGAGTGTTTGAACAGCGCAGGACTGATAGTTATTTTATCACTTCAAAAATCCTCACAGGGAGAAGAAGTGCAACAACCACGTCGGCTGTTCATCCGCTGCACTTAAATATCTTTAGGAAATGGAGGAGGAGGAGAGGGGAGTAAAGCTGTTCAGGTTGTGTATGTGTGTGTGTGTGTGTGTGTGCGCGTGCGTGCGTGCGTGTGTGTGTGCGTGTGTGTGTTTTTTTTTTTTTTTTTTAAGTGATCAAACCTTTCCGGCTCCAGTCCGCTTCATCAGCTGGGCTCACATAAAAGCAACCAAGTCACCCCTGCAACCTGCTAAGCAGTTTTTAATGCAAGTCTTATGCATAATGTATGAATATTGCTAGAATCGGTTTTTCTTCCCCCAAACAGGTCTGGGCTTTTAGTCAAATCAGCAATCTTTCCTTTGGCAATCTGCAGAGCGCCGAGCGCTGCTGGACAGAAACGGAGGCAGCTGAGCGACATGCCAGTGAAAAATAAAATTGGCGTAAAGCTGAACAGAATTATATACATCTGTAGAAGTATCAATGAACACATTCAGACCTGAAAAGGCAGCTTAATATACATGACTGGGACTAGACAGGCAGCAGAGATGTGAACCAGTATGCACTTCCATCAATTGTGTTTCTTTTTTATGAACGTTTAGTGTAATACAAGGTTCTAATATTATGTTTCTTAAGAAATCAATCTAATCTTTCAGTCAGTTTTATAGAACTAACTTCCTTTTTTTATTTTTTTGCTTCTTTTTGACTTAAGTTTGCAAGATATAAAAAGCTATTTAATCAGAATCTCACTGGGAACTAAGAAAATTAAATATTTTACAGTTTTTCCCCAATACGACTGTAAAATTAGAAAAAGTATAAAGTGAAGTACTACTGATTAAATTGCCCGCTCTTTATTGATTAATCAAAATTAAATGGAATTGAAAAAACTTGGCTTATTGCAGCAAATATGATAAAATGGTGGTTAATCATAGTAATTGTGATTAAACTTGGTGGTTGGGCGCTCGGCAGTCATTCATCCAGTGGCCCTCGAAAAAAGTTTTTTAACTTTTTTCGAGTTAAAAAATTGTTTAAGATCAACAGGAAATATGAAAATATCACTTGATAATTATTTGTTATTGGAAGATTCATATATAAATACCAACTAAAAAGTAGGTAAAAGAAGGCAAACATTTAAGAAAAACTGAAATAAATGAGCAATCCCAAGCCTTACAGCAGAGCTTCTAATTAAACAGATAAATGCTTTTAATGGTCAATAATATAAACTATTATAATTTGGATCAGTTTTTGTAAATCTTGTAAATTGTTTATCATTTTTGTAACAGAAAATGTTATATAATGTCAATATAAAAACTGTGAAAAGCCACACAGAAAATGGAGGTAAACAGTAAATACAATAAGAAATATTCACTATTTGAAAGATCTTAATGGGTAATCTAATATAAAACATGCTGGCACTGCTGATATGGACGACAAATAAAAGAAGGTGCCGTAAATGTGCCTTCAAAGCTGATGATATTAGTTTTATCTCTCCAGTTCAGTTTGTCTGGAGCAGAAAAGCTGCTGGTCGGAGGCGGGGGTGGTCGGTGGAGGAAAACTATGAATTCCCTGGACCTGGAAGCAGAGTGTCCATTGAGCCGGCATAAAGGCTAAATGCGATACACAAGCACACGGTCTGGAGTCAGCGATAAGTGCGATAGCAGAGTGTGGTTTGTAATAAATGTTCCGCTTTGAGGCGCTGGGGGAGTTTGGTTTGGTTTGGTTTTGGACAGCTGAGAGTCATTTGGGAAATCAAGATTGATAAGGGTCATTAATAAGAAAGAGGAAAGCTGGTGCACAAGCATTCCCACATAGGAGAAACACACATTCACACACACATCTACAGATGCTCTGCGCAGCATGGATCATAAAGCTGACACGTCAGTAAATCCATTCAACAAGCTCAGCTTGAAAACAGAACCCATTTTGAGTCGAGAGTTGCTGATAAGACTTTGCCTGCTTTCTGGTTTCTTGTAAGGTGCAACCTGCCAATTCCAAGTCTGGTTAAATCTGATTTTTTTTTTTCTCTATTTTAAAAAATGTAACTCCGACCAAAATCTGGAGGCTCTTTGATAGGAGCAGAACTCTGGACGCATGGAGTTCAGTCCAACATTACCAACAGTTATGCACTAAAGGAAACGTCTGACATTTAAAGGATTTTTACAAACTCAAGACACAGTTCACTGTAGTATGCACTGTCTGTTGAAAACAATAAATGATGCCACTTCTTGATTTTGATACATTTAACCAACTTTACATAGCATTAGACTGACATGACACTGTCATAAACATGAAAACATCTGTCATGAACATGAAGAATCTTTATGAATGTTTATGATAAATAATGACGCTTTTATTCCAAAGTTGTACTAAAAGTTGCTCTAAAGTCTATTAAAATTGCCAACTTTACAGTTATTCGGTAAATAATAGCATTTTTAATGCAAAGTTGTTCTAAAGCCTCCATTAAAAGTGTCATTTTTGCATTAAAAGTGTCATTATTTGCTGAATAACACTTCATGACAACAGTCATAAGCATTCATCAAGACTCCTTTATGTTTATAACAGTATTATACCAGACTTATGCACACCCCTCCAAATAAAGTGTTACTGTGTTGATTGATTCATTTATTCATTTCATTTCACACAATTGAAAAAAGTCAAATGCAAAACAAGAAAACAAAACAAAGAGTACAAAAACCAATAAGCAGAGGTAGAAAACGTATTCTTACTACATCTTTTTAATAATGTATAACAGTAGTTTATAACTAGAAGAATGTATTGTTTACTTATTTGACACAATTCAGTTTCCATTAACTGCTAGTAAAACACGTCATAGCTCAGCTTCACACTTCCATCCCACCTGTTTATAACCGAGTCTGGACTTTAGATTACGAGTATATAGTCGTATATAGTTTATGTTGTAAAGTTCATTTTACTTATCTGGCCCCAAATTCACAGAGAATTCATGGAACTCATCATTTACACCTGAAAAATCTATTCACTTGGTATTGTATCAGTTTTTCCCAATTACACCTTCTAGTACATTCCACATACCTTTGTCATCTTTATTATTTTTTTCCCTAATAATTTTTTATAATAATAATCCTTTTCATAATATCAGTTCAACCATTTTTGTATTTACCTTTTAATTATGTTCTTTTTCTGACAGGCATTTAGCAGCCATTGACCTGTCAGTCATCGATCAAGGCAAAATTGACCGATTCTGTTTTCTGGCTGATGGACCGGTCCAAAAACCGTCGCTTTTTCGCAGCAGTTCAAAAAGAAGAGAAAAACCAGTAGCTTTGCAGTGAAACCTGCAGCGACGCATAATGATCTTAGAAACTCTCTAAACTTCTGAGGGATTTAATGGCCAGATAAGCTAATCCTGGGTGCCGTCCAATTGTTGACAAGAACGAGAGGGAAAAAATATCTTTACTTCTAATCCATTGACAGGTCTAATGAATCTGTTTTTCTGTCTTACAAAGCAAAAAAAAAAAAAGGAAAAAAAGAAAAAAGTGCACTAATGGATTTAGCGGAAGAGCGGGCGGGGGAGCCAAACCGGGATCAACTGCGGCCATCGATCACAGTGTGTGTGCAAACACAAAGTATCTGCTAAAACGGACCCGGGCGTTCTGACAGAGCCCCGTCTTGAATTCAGAAGTAGTGCATTTCATTTTTATTCAGTCAGGAAAAAAATATGTGCATGAGGTGAAGTTCAAATACCTGATTTCCAAACAGGTTGAATCCATTGATGGCCTCCAGAGCAGCTTTAGCGAGACCCACGGAGCTGGAATGAGAAGAGACACCGAATATTAACCACACTGAAGGTTATTAGCTGAAACAATAACCTTCATATTGCAGTATTTAATACTGAAATATTGTCTCTGTCTGTGAATTATCCCATCAGCTTTCATGAAACTCAATTCGTGATCTTACAGATCTGGCAGGACTTCATAAAGCTGGAGGCTCTTGATGCTGCAGTCTGGTGTAAATAATGCCTCTCCTCAGAAAGAAAAAAAAAAACAACAACTGAAAATCATAAATAAAGATGTAGGAGTGGATTTCACAGTGACTGACCGCTGTGATTGCAATGCAGATAAAAAGCAAATCCATTTCACTGCTGCATCTCCATTTCTACCCAGTGGAGATTGGCACCAGAAAGAAAATTAGATGGGAGACCTGGAGGAAAAGTGAAGACGACTTCTGATGTCACTGCAGATGCTTCACCCAAGCAGTGAAAGCAAAACATTACAGGTGGGTTAAATTGAAAGTCAAAACTTTCTTTAAACAAAGTTTAAAAATCCTATTCAAATAGTTTTTCAGGATAATTTAAAGTGACCGTCACTGCTGTGTAAACCATCATAGAGTGTTTTCTCACCTGATAGTTCGGTCGACATAGTTTGATTGGGAAACCAAATTTCATTTTCACTGCGTTGTGTCAAACAAATCAAATACCTCAGAGCAACCTGTTCACTCCACCGTCTGTGGTGGCGCTGCACCAACAACCGCTGAAGGAAGCGGCACAAAAACATTTGAAGAAGACACTGAGCACATCTTCCTCCTTCACAAAATGTGAATAAAATTGAAGTGGCATCAGACGTTAGGGGTTGTAGGATTTCTCTTGCAAGTGACAGATGCGCGCTTGTTTTGGTTGCATTCACCCAGAACCCTAACCCTGTATCCTCCACTTCCTGCTTGTGGCGCGGTCTCCGGTCCGCTCGGCCTTTGGAAATGAATTGGAACCGTGCCAGAGTTCCCCTCAACCAAACCAAAACCTTGGTGTTCAGGTGGACCATAATTCGTGTTTTTCATCCGCACAAGGGCTCGGTTACACTTTCACACCTCCCAAAACGAACCGGACTTTCAACACAACAAACTGGAGTTGATTTAACACCACCACAGAAAAACATCTCCTTTTGCTCAGATTAGCTCCACATTGTTTTACTACAGCAAAACAAAACCTCAAATCCTTTTGAGTTCTCCTTCCAGCGAACCTAAATGCTGACACAAGCTCATCTACTCAAAGTTTGTTAAGAAAAAACAAAAAAAACCCAACATGCTTCATTTTGGGAAGGGCAAGCCACCAACTTTCCCAGCAAGAACTTTCTTGGCTTATTACAAGTTGGTGGAAGTTTTACTGGGGAACAGAGCCGCCTGCTGCAGCTTTCAGAACATAAGATAAAAGCTGAGCTGAGTGTTCACAGTGCAACACAAATATAATCGGCTCAAAAACGGCTCACGTTTAAAGAAATACAGCCAGTCACGTCTTCAAACTCCTCAAAAAGCAGTTCTCATATCATAGCAGCTATACCTGTTTGCAGTGCGAAAACACAGATAAAAGCAGGATCAGGGTTTATTAGAAAAATGAAAAGAAAGTGCCTTGAGAAACAGTTTACATCTGCATAACAAAGCCAAGAAAAACTCTGCTTATAATGCTTTGGTCTGCCAGTGAAACAGCAGAAGAGGAGCAAATTTACACTCTATAATCAGTTTCATACTTTGAAACTAAAATATAAAAATACTAAAATATAAAATATAATTTATCAATACTTTACGGAATAAATATATACACAAATACTAAAGCTAGAGGTGAAACTCGCCATCTGTTCTGACATATTGAAGAATGTGCATTGTCGGTCTAAAGGAGAGGAAATGAAGGGAATCGTGACACATTCCCATTCCGAATAGAGCTTGTGAATTGGGATCAATGGTGTGGAATTTGTTCTGTTGGGTTTGGGTGGGATATGTTAATGTTCTTATTGACTTTTAATGCTTAATGATCAACTGACCATCTAAAAAAATTAATGTTAGTTCTCTTAATGCTGTACACACGGCACTGTGAGAGCCATGAGTGGCAGCCTAGCTTATCTGCTAATCATACTGTGAATGCTACACTTTCATATTCATACAAAGGCAATGCCCTGACAGTTACTTTCCTATGGCACTGAAGGAACAGGCAGATGCTGAACAGTGTGCGTCAGATTACATCTGACTCATTAAAACCTGAAACAATGCTGGTGGGATTAGACATGCTTCTTTCAGTCAAATTTATCTTCAATCTTAAATCTATTTAATAGATCGGACGTGATGATAAAATGTCCTCCAGAGGCAAAAGTTAGTCAATTGTTATGTACAAATAAATCCTCTTCCCAATGCAAACAGGCTTTCTCGCTCATTTCTATTTAACCCACAAGCAGAGCGAAAAGGGACTTCTCGGTTACGCAGATCTAGTTTACATAAAACTGCTTTAAAACAAGTCAGCCTCATTGTTTCTTATTCACACACAGCATATGAATTGCTTTCACACGACTACATGGAGAAACTCGCTTGCTAATTGTGAAAATCAAGAGCGTAGCAACAAGAAGCACAAGACACATTGAATTAGTTATCTTCCCTGCAGGATATCTTGGCAAGCTGCTGCCAATAGTGTTGGATTGTCAGAGGGGAAGAAGAAGAAAAAACATGCTTCCAGAAGATAAGCCATGGCAGAAATTGAGGATCTTTATCAAGGCGCTGATAGAGGAGAGGGAGGCCAGCTCGACCTTGGATGATAAGTTAGTTAGATGCAGGTAACAAAAGCTCCCTGCAGCGGGTCAGAACAGAGCTGCTGCTGCTCAGATATGTGGGCTTAACGACCAGCGTTGGGATTGTTGAACTCTTACTGTGCAGTTTTTCTTGATGGCAATTACTTGCCTATTACACATTGTTTGAAACTGTCACTATGTCGTGACAGTACGAGGCAGTCTATAAAAATTCATAAATAAAATAAATAAATAAATCAAAGTCCTCTGTTTTCTTTGGTGCTAAATAAAAACAACCAGTCGGAACCATGAGGCGGGCCTTAGTGCTGTCAATGACTCTGTGTGGCGTCGTTTCCGCTTCCTCTCTCTGTTGCCACGCTGCAGACAGCACAGCCTGTCATAAATGCTAACGCTAGGTAGGTGGATAAACAGTTTTCCTGTAATGGTAAGTTGTTTTTCCACCATTAGCACATTTACATAAGGATGATTGACAGTGCTAAGCCCCTCCTCTCTGTATTTATTATTGTGCATTAACATCAACCTTTCAATGGGAAATTAGCGGCCTGGCTATTATCTCTTGTATTTAGCCTAGCTTATCTGCTGATCATACTGTTCATGAATACATTTATTAAAAATATCTCATTTGTATAGAATAAGCTTGCAAAGTGGATTAGAAGGAAAGGCCGCTCGTTTCGTGTGGTATCTTCACAGCCAGTTTCAGCTTAAAACCTGGGATGCCGTTTCTACAAATGCTGGGAAACTTGATGGCAACAGAGACGCACTGCATGATATCTGCATGAGGGATGGCGAACAGGCTTAAAACACTTCAAAAGTCATTTCAGATTCAGCTCCACTCCTCATCATAGCTGTAAACCGTCATGTTGAGAAGCAGCAGCAGCTTTTATTTCTACATCAGGCTGTGGTGCATGAAGGGAGCTGGATCAAACACAGATGAAGGGGGGTGGGACTAAAGTTCAGGAATCACTTAGAGTACTTATGTTTAATTTGGTACTTAAAAACAATATATATATATATATATATATACATGTATAATTTTTTTGTAATAAAATTTAAGCTTGGATTTTTATTTTGATTTGAAATTCATTCACATCAAATGACTCAAAACAGAAGTATAATCAGTATTTTCCAAATTTATTGGAACAAACATTGGGTAATAAGAGTTTAGTTTGTTTTTTTCCCAGAGTGGTGTATTACAGCAAGTGCAGTACACTGCTATTTGTAAAAGCACAGCAATGCATAATTTTACAGCTTTTTGGTAGAGGTGAGCAGTATTGCATATCTTAAGACCATCACCAATACTGATACTGATATTGATTATTTAAGTTTGACATATTATCAAACTTCTGAGCTGAGGTGTTTCTGTAGTCTTTCCATTTAAATATATTCTGTTAAAATCAGGGACGGTATTTAGATTTATAGGTGTCTACAAGATACATTATTAACATCAACATGATAAATAGAAAATGTGCATTTTTCCCTCAAAGTACAAAAAATTGAATTTCAAAACAAATTCAAACAAAATATTTTTGAGATAAAGTTGAGAAATGACAATAAAAAACTAAATTCAATAATCTAAAACTCAAATTTTGATCAGATACTGACACCATCGTGATATTGATATCATTAATATTTTGGATCGCAGAGGAGGCCTCCTCTGCTTTTTCAGACTTTGAGGCCTGGACAGACACACGCTGTATCCATTTTGTTTTCATTCCTTTGCATTTAGTACATCTGTGATTATTTGTGATGATCATTTTATTCTAATAAATTCCAGAGAAACACGGTTTTGTGTTGGCAAATAATAGTTTGACCGGCACAATAAGAAAAATTATAACAGACCTTTGGTTTAGAAAACAGATATTTGTCCTTGATGTTTCAACATGTTAGAGGATTTAAATTTTTTTTTTTTTATTCCAGAACATCTTCATGCGTCTTTTGTTCCGGACTGACTGACCTGGAATGCAGCTCCGTGCTGCCGTTATTATACTTGCTGCCTCGCTCCCACATGCCGTAGTCGGGCACCCTGTAGGCTCTCTCCACACAGAACACCAGATTCTGGATGAAGGAAACCTGAGAGGCAAAAACAGAAAGGCTTGGGACACAGGGAGCAAACACAGCACATAATCACACACACTTACACACACGCTGAGTGAGCCGGAGCTGGTGGTCGTAAACATGTTCCCAAATGGGAAAAAAAAAAAAAAAAAAGAAAAAAGCAATCGCAGCACATGATTTATGCTGCACCCACACATTGATACAAACACACAGGACACCGAGACACAACAATACACGATTATACAATACCGAATGACCTTCTTTATTGATCTGGGATGAAGGATGTAAGGCTGATTACTAAGGTTACCGGAGAGCAAGAGAAAACTGGTTTCTCATCAGCACTCAAGGTGAAACGCTCCCTGCAGCTACAGACAAGGTTTTAACAAACTCATAAAGTGTGCCATTAATATACGTGAAGGTACCTAGAAAAAACTAAACAAAAAATAAATAAAAACACGGAGCTGACCCTGTCTTACATCACAATGCTCACTTGTTGCAGTATATGAATTCATTAAAACCACAAAGTAGGATTTAGAACTCGAAAAGATGCTCCGATCAGGCTTTTCCTTTTGAAAACCAGTTCCAATATTTGATACTAACCCAGATTAGTCTGGATATTTATCCTGCAGATCAACAATCGGAAACATTGCCTGATTTTCAATCTCTTGCCAGTTCATTGGTGATTTATTGGCTAAACTACAACTGAATGTAGCCTCCGACTTTTCTTGCACGCTTCATGGAAAGCCACTGCTACAACCTGTGAGATGTCAAAACCTTGACTTCTAGATGCAAGACTTTCTGGTCTTGCATCATTAAAAAGACCTGAACCCGGCTGTGCTTTCAAGTGTATATGAATGACGGGAGGTTTAATCTGAAATGGCACAGTGAGGAAAAGAAAGAAAGAATGAGCAAAAGAGAAAAATGGAGGGGGTGAAAAATCCTGCACAGGTTTTAAATAGGCCAGTTTGAGAAGGAGGCCAGGCAGAAAGAAGGAGAAAGGTGTTTGCTGCGTGTTTTATTTGGGGTTTTATGACTAGAATGATTAACGAGAGGAACTCTTTGGTATCTTAATGGTATCTTAATGAATGTTACTGCCCACTGGCCAAACAAGCCGCTCCATCTGGCTGATCCCAGATTACTAATCCTGCTTCTGTTTTGGGACGGAGTTTGTGAACACGGGATACATGTGGAAAGCTAAGTGCTTTCTACTTTTTCCCAAACATTCGCAACCGATGAGCTTTTTTCACATTTGGCAATTTGGCAATCACAATCAGAAATTTTCAACAATTTACACAAGAAAGAGCAACTCAAAATTAAAGTTTTTAAAATCTACAACGTGGAGTGGATTTAATCCCCCACTCAGACTCCATTATAATCAATAATAGAAGCAATTTCACACTGTTATGTAACCCAGGCCTTCTAGGGCATTTCTATATCATCTAGAGATTTAAAATAGATTTTCAATTGGATTTAGACATGGACTTTGACTGAACCATTCAAACTCATGAATATATCTTCATCTTATCTAATCCACTGTATCTCTGGATGTACTGCATGCTTAGTGTCAATGGATGCGTGTTCCTTCAATTGTCAAACTTTTAAATTTTCACAAACTTTTTTTAAAATGTAAACATGAATTTACATTAATGTAAATTAATAAATATCATTGTCAGACTCATGATGCTGTTTTTTCATCAACTGTTTTAGGGTGAATCAGAGCCTGATTATGTCAGATGTTGATGTTACACACAGCGATAATAAACATCATGTTGCATCATATTATAATGTTATTCCCTCATCAAAATCAGACATGGAGTGTTTCTTTGATTCATTTGTGTAAGTTTGAGATATACTTTATTCTCCCATGGCAACCATTCAGCTGTGGAAAACACATGGATGGACGTAGCCCCGCCTTAAAGATCAAAGCTCCTCCTCAAAGCCGTGGTTTCCAAACTTCTGAGCTTCTGCCTCACAGGGCAGCCCATCACTCAGCTCCTTCAGACTAGCCAGCAGCAATTAGCAAACACCCAGTACAATTGCACATCTGCTGAGCTTCTTCTGCAGGTAAAAACGTTGTCAACGGGTTAATAGAGGAGCCATGTTGTGATGACTTCCCAAAGGAGAAGCTTTAGAAAGAGCAGGAGTTTTTAAAGAGACAGAGGCCCAGTTACTGAAGTACCATTGTGAAGTCAAATTTCTTTGTTTGATATGTATGCAGCATTTTTATAACAACTGAAGTTAAGATAGTTTATTGATTGTGCTGTGAAATGTGCCTGGAAAACACAATAATGATTGCTTTATGATGTAAAAATGCGAAACTTTCTCCCTGACCTGTCTGCTGTATTAACCTTCATGATGTAGTTTGTTTACTAAGGTTTTCTAACAAAACTTGGCAGCCTTCACAGATTAAAGACGTGCATTCAATTTAATAAGGTGATTTTTGAATGACCTAATTCCATTGAATCTATTAGAGGATACTAGAGGCAGACAGAATGCAAATACACATCACATAATGCATTATTTTGCGTTGGGCCAATCCAGTTGAACACCAGAATTGTGAGGTGCAAAAAAAGCAAAAAACAAAAAAACAAAAACAAAAAAAAAAGAAGGCCATTTTGATGCATTTTGAGGCAACGAGTCGCAGCATCATGAGACTGACAATGATATCTGGCAGAAGGTTGACAATGAATCTTTCCTTCAAGAGTCGTGCGCAGCCTTTCTTTGCAATCGCAAGAAAATGAAAAAAAGAAAAAAGAAAACACTGCATTGCAGCTTCCAGGCTCGGCCTAGAGGAAGCCCACAGACTTCACAAGCAGTGACAGCTTACAACAGGCTAATAAATACGGCACTAATGTGATTAGTCTGAATGAAATACATTTCAAACAGCTTTCAGTGGGAGCAGCAATCACAAAAGCCCCTGCTCAGTGGATCTGATGTTTGCTAATACGGAGTTTGGGGCGCCGGCCGCTTCGGTTTGAATTATGCAATTTGGTAAGCGCTGTTTAACCAGGCAGAAAAAGCTGCTGCGCAGCCACGACTGCCCTCATAAACATAAAACATTACAATGTTAATTTGTTTTGTCAGTGGTAAGAAATGGAGAAAAACGGGAGGTTACCAAGGTGATACCCGTGTGCGTTTGGGCGTCTAAACAAAGTGCAGGCAGCATGCATTAATTGCTCAGCGGAATAATATTTGACCACATTTCTGCTTTCTTCAGATGAGCTCAATTTAGTAAACAAATGGGTTTCTCTACCAGGGGCACAAATTTCACTGTTCTGTAGCAGTAAGTAAAGCTGTGAATGAGCCGGCTGTTAAGCAAACTGAATTAATGATGTTCTTGTTGCTCCTAGAGGCCACACAATAAAAAAAAGAAAAGAAAAAGGAAGCTGAAGATAAAAAAAAAAAATAATACATGCTGGACAGATAAATCAATGTACAGGGAGACACAGATTTTCGGTAATAAAAGGCACGAATCACTAACATAAAATGTGATCGGATCATTTCCCAGGAGGACATTTAGACTTCCATACGGAGATCATCTAAATGTTTTTTTTCCTGGTGAAGTTAACGAAGCATTTGAGAGAGACTATAAATGCAAGAAACTCTATGAAAGAGAGATATTGCCCCCTCTGATCTGCTTTTTGTCAGATCTACGGTATCTGCTGAGAGCTTAATTCAAGTAAGCCCAAATTTGGAGGCCTACAATTCCTATCAGATATTTTTAAAGGGGCAGTAACATGTGTCATCCAGGCACATTGTGCTGTAAAATAGAACCATCAAGAAACTATGTTAACTACATTTGCTAAAACAATGCTATATACATATATCAAATATGACATAAAATACGTTTTACGTTGCAATTTAATGCCTTGAAATTGGGCCTCTGTCTCCTTCAAACCTCCTGTTCTTTCTGAAACTTCAGAAACTTCAAGAAGTCACCACAACAAGGCTCCTCTATTAAAACATTGACAAGCACCTCGTATAATAAGCTCAGCAGATGTGCAGTTCCACCAGGTGTTTGCTAATTGCTCTGGCTAGTCTGAAGGAGCCGAGTGGCTGAGTCACAGGGGGTGACTCAGCCACTCGGTGAGTGGGTGAGTCACAGGGGGAGCAATCCTCCCCCTGTTTTTCATAAGGGAATAACATTATGACAGAAAGTAAAGCCCAACAAAGGTCTCGTTTACATAATACTGCCTCTTTAAAATCTCAGAGGGAGGAAATATTTTGTACAGACGTAGAAAACATTTTTTTTTAATTTTGAGAAAGATTTGATTTCCAGAAACTAACTGTAGCTCATATGAAAAAAGTTGAAAGTGACTCTTTGTAAAGAAATGAAAGCAGGACTCTTTAATGGACCTCTACTATTAGAACAGCACTTGTGTGACTTGAGATTGACACAAATGTCTAAAGACAGTCATGATGTTTACATTTTCATAACTTAGTTTTGTTCCACAGCTTCAAACTAAAACTACTTTGGCTGTCTACTTTTCTATGGCTGACAATACTTGATTTACAGTTGCCTTAATTTGTGACATCTCTCTTTATTAATTTGCCTGATAAGTGGAATTTAATTTTATACAGTAATTGATAGTCGGTTGCAACTTCTTCATGTGTAATAATTAGCAAACGTTCTAAAACATCTGTTGTGTTTCATCGCTCTGCTATTACAAATGTAGAAATAATTTGATCTATGATTAGCCATTTTACTTGACTGATGTCGTCTCACAATGTGTATATATAACGTTTGAATAGATTAGATTAGTGTGCAGTGACTTCTAAAGCTTTGTTAGGTGTTCATTTATGTAATCAAATTTTCAGATTCATAATGAAGTGTAAAATGTCTGTTTTTCTTTTTTTTGTGTGTTTTCAGGTGTCTTGTTTACCTCATCGGTGTTATAAATGATCTGGAGACCGGAGCAGATCATCTCCACCAGGTACAGCAGGAACAGAGAAACCGCATCGATCTGCAGCGACGACAGAAAAGGTTGGGAGTGAAGTGCCATTAGAGAAATGACTGTCATTTCCACTCTGCATGCTACTCTCAAATCCGACAGTTCAGTCAAAAATTGTTGCATACTGCAAAAAAAAGAAAAAAAAAGAAAAAAAAAGACATGTCTTTAATGTTAGCTCGAATAAGTGACACTGAGACATCATCAACAATAACATGAAGGAAAAGAACAACAGCAAAGCACTTAATGTGAAGAGCAAAACCTTCACTTCTATACGCTCTTGTTGATTTTTCAGTGTCTTTGTCACAGCATGGCAACTTTGCAGCCTTATTTTGATTTTCAATTTCTGGCTCTCTTGCCTGTATTGGACTCGCTTCACTGGAAGTACAGGCTCTATCCAAACGCAGCGCACTAAATTGACCTCTTTCAATACCATTGACAGAAGAATAAACTGTCTGAGCGCCAGTTTAAAGCACATTCACCTCTCGTGGAAAGCACATTCACCTCTCGTGGAGAGAGAGAGAGAGAGAGAAAGGCTGCAGGACTAATACTTTATAATGCGTCATTTATTTGCTAATTTATTCACACTGTTTCATCTTTAACAAGGTTTACCCATCCTAAATTCTGATATGAAGGTGAACTTCCTCCCGCCCACATGTCGCCATTAATCTGAATTTTCAGATTGTAGTAAAAATAAGATAAGCCGTCTCATTTCTACAGTTGGCTGTTCGGTGACTCACCTGCAGGTGGTGATAGTCGCCGTAGGTGTAAACCTCGTCGCCGGTGTCCACGTTGAAGACGGAGTGGAGACACTTGGAGGGGCTGGGGTCATTTTTAAACTCCTCCACCTGAGAGTGAGACGAACACAGGTGGAGAAGGGTGAGATATGATGGGCAGGTGAGGGTGAAGATGGTGCAGAGGAAGATAAAGGCAGAGATTTCTTTTGTTGCTTTTGATTTCAACATGGTAACAACTGTGAAGAGGTGAGGAAGAAACCGTGCACAGGAAGACAGAGAAAGTAAATATATGGTCCCTTACAAAAGCATTCTCGATCATTTCCTCATTCTCAAACTTTCCTCATTTCTTCACATTACAACCACAAAATGTGCTGGATTTTTTGTCACAGACGGACAACAAGTAGTGTATATTTAAAAATGGAAATAAATTGATAGTTTTCCATTTACTTTAGCACAATAGCCATCAAGAGGTGTTGTATTTACCTAATTGCTAACCTCCTAACTAAAATCAACAGCAATCCACTGCTTTTAGAAGAAATCAATTTTTTTTTTTAATGGATTTTTGGTTCCAGTGGCTTCTGACTGTAAGTTGACAGGAAGGTGGGTTGTGATAGAACAGGAAGATGTGCAGCAAAGGTCATCGTGTCGGGATTTGAGAGAACAAAGAGCAACATGAAGACAAAGGAACAGCAATAAAAGCAGGTTTAGGTTATAAGACTAAATGTAAAAGTTCTGAATATGTCATACAGCTCTGTTCAGTCATCTGAAAATGCAAAGAGTTTGGAACGACTGCAAACCTAAATTGGAAACCTTGAAAGAACCATGGTAACTGTGGAGAATCAAAAAGGTTACATATGTGGAAAAACTATCACCAGATATTACCCTGGACACACCATTCCCAAAGCAACGCATGGTGGTAGCAGAATCATGTTCTGGGAGGTGTTTGGAGACACAACCAGAAAAAGAGACTGGACTAAGAAAAAATCCAGTGAAATGTCGCTCTGTAGGGATGCAAATCTTGAAGACAAATAAAACAGAAGACATCCCCCTATATCTGCAGCAAACAGTGGTTCAACTAAGTGCTGACTCAGGGGGACTGAACACCATTCAGAAAACTAAGTACTTTGTGTCGAAATCTCATTGGAATACATTACAGCTAGTGAGTTTGATGTGATCAAATGTAAAATGAATACTTCTGCAAAGCCCCATGCGGTCCTGGAACCTGTCACCGTTCGTTGCCGGCGCTTTAAGTCTTAAATCACATCCGGCGTTGCAGCAGAAGCGGCTCTAACTGTGCCAGTGACACATATTGAACATAATCTTTTATTTCAGAGTCAACATCCTCGTCCCATGAGGAACGGCCGTAAACGGATGCTGTGTGGGGCAGACTGCGTCCTGCTCTGTCGCAGATAAGGGTCACATTCAGGTCACCCAAACTGTGACATGGTTTGCAATAAGCCCTCCATGGTTTCTTGGCTGCGTTGTTTTGTGTGGTGGTTTGTAGGTGGCTTTGTGTGTGTTTGCTGCATCGACTCAGCTCCATGCTAAATCACAGCTGCGCTGCCAGTCCTGTCATGCAGTTATAAATAATTGGCCTTTTGTCCCATTTTTCCCTCATTTGTTTCTCCTTTTCCCCCCCCTTCCTCTCTCCTCTGCCATCTCAGCCCTGAGCCTTCTTGCCTTTCTCCCTGGTTTTTTTCTCTCCTCAAGTCTTCCTTTTCAGCTTTCTATCATGCACGCTACTCTTTTCATTCATCATCCTTTTGCTCTTTGTACCTTTTTCTTTTCCAGACACACCATCTTTTGTTTGGCTCTCTACTGTTTTCCACCCTTTTCTGCCTTCGTGTTGCTGCGTCGTTGGGTCGTAGTCGAGACCCTCTGCTCTATTCCTGGAACTGCTCCACTTCTTGCCATCCCACACTAATACGGATATAAACATAAGTGTGCATAGAGAGTCCAATGAGTTCTGATGCTTTTTTATAAAATATTTATATTTTAGTGGTCCACTAAAATATAAATATTTTAGTGGACCACCTGAATCTCACTCCAATGAAGCCAAAATGTCAACTGGCTCCACTCTTGAAAAATTTGTTGTAATTGCTACAAAGCACAATCAAAAGTTGAGTGTAGCCCCCAGTGATTCTTTCTAATACCCCGCTGTAACGGGAATGATCTGAAACAAGTGATGTTAACGGAATTTAAAGGTGCAGAAGCACAGCTTGTTCAGGGTCAGGACCTGAATCCTGGGTCTGGGGTCTTTCTACAAGGAGTCTGCATGTTCCCCCTGGGTTCTCTCTGGGTACTCCAGGTTCTTGCCATACTCTAAAAACATGACTGTTGGGTAACTTGGTTTGCCAGATTTGCCATTAGGTGTGAGTCTGCATGCCTAGTTGTCATCTAGGGAGGGACCAACATAAACATTTGAGCCACTATTGACAGCTGATAGCAGATCTTTACCAATAATATATAAATATTTTGCAACCCTACTTTGACATTTTGAAAAAAATGACCTCACTGTTATTTATCGGATCGATTTAGATATGTTTAATAATGACTAATATCGCCCACTGCTGATGTTGGTGCCGGTATTTCGTACATCCCTAATTATATGACAAGTGTATTATTTGTGCTGTCCTGGCAACCTGACTGGAGAGCACCCAGCTTATCCATTTTATTTTGGTAATCTAAGAGTACAACAGTTATTTCTTGTGAATAATACTAAAAATGTTATGTTTCCTGTGATTGTAAAGGAACGTCCTAAAGAGGGTCCTTTATGCAGACATGGGCCTGTGTCACATCGTCAATAAAACCTGCATGTGATTCTTAAGTGCTGGAGACGGGGCCATGACGAACGGCGCTTTGTGAAATTAACTGTGTAAACGCAGCTTTGTAATTAAGACACAGGAAAGCTCTTCTCTGAATTAGGTCGTGAAGGTCGAGACGAGATGAAGCTGAGCGGCTTTCTCAGAGTACACACAAACACGCAGCAAGAGAACACACACTCTGAAAAGATGCTGCTCATGAAGACCAACAACAACATCCAGCCAGAAGATCCACTTGGCCCTACTTTGGTGGCATAAGGCAAAGTGCGCTCATTAGGTTTACTGCAGACGTGGCATGAAATTTTCCCGTTCGGAGCAAAAGTCCGAGGTAATTAAAGGATAGTGTGTCATTAAGCCCTGAGGACTGAAGCATCCATCCTTTTCCTGTTGTCGTTTGCAGGAATATGAACAAAGGGAGCAAGATGCCTCCGCTGCTTTAAAGAGGCGCTCTGCGTGGAAACACACTTATGATGGGGAGCTGCGCGTGACTGCAGGAAAACGTGCAATTTAAGAGCAGACACTGGAACAAACTCACCTTATCTGCCTGCCTCATGTAGCAGTAGAGGATCCCTCTCATGCACTTGATGGCAGAATGCTCCAACTCATGCGTGCGGCCCAGATCATCATCGATCCGCCTGAAGGTGAGGGAAGTGAAACGATCTTTAACAGCGCTATTCACACAGGACATGAATGAAACAACGGAACTGCTGGTCTCTCTAACAGAACAGGAATAATGATGCACTCACAAAAAACAGGCCGAAGAGAGGCTTGATTAGCATTTATCAGCAGAACTTTAGAAGTCAAATGGTTAATTATAGCATCTGACCACGTTCCACTGACAGCACAGCCATGAGTTTCACCTGACTTGCCACTCATCTCAATCAGCACTGGATTCTCTGTATTAACACAGCTAGTTCCATGCGCTGTTTTTTTTTTTTTTTAATAAAAATTCACTAATGCCTTTCACCAGTTACTATTTCACAACTAAACTTGGCAGATTACTGTCGTCCCTCGGTGGCGGAGCAGAGCGCCGTGGCTACAGGCTGGGACCGTGTATGCATACTGACAGGAAAAAAATAAACAAAAAAAAAAAAACGCAGTCCGACATAATGCCTGGGATTCAAGGTCAAAGTTCATCTCAACTTTTGAGATGCTGAGCAGCTGCTCCTGGTTGTATCAAACAAACTCCTCACTTGCAAATGTCTAAAAGTGAAAGTAGTAGGACTAAAAATACTATTCCAGCTGCACAGCGTCCAAAATGACAGGAAATGATTGACAAAAAAAAAACAGTGTTTTATCCAAAAACAAAAGTCTACAAAGAACAAGCATAACAGAGCTACTCCAACATGATGTCAGCATAATTCTACATCAGTATTTAGTGATGGAATAAATAGAAACAAGCTACTCTCAGTAAGACTGAATATTTAAAAACGTTTTCAAAACTGCCCCTCTATGGGAAAAGAGAGAGCAGGTCTGTCACTACAATTTGTCAGAAGTTATTGCGACAAACGATAATGTCGTTGTTCTGAGACCATTTTCAAGTAATTTAACAGTAATGGCATAACAATGCAAGAACACATTCTCACAGATAAAAAGCTTTTTCTTTCTAAAAAAAACATTGAACACTGGAACAAAAATACACTTCAAATATCCTAAATAAATAAACAAAAATGGAAACTGAAGTCTCAGTAAACAAAGCTATTCTTCCATAAAGAAGTCAAGTTCCGACAAAAGCACCAAAGTGAAGACTTTTGTCATTCAGACTTTGGTAGAAAAAGATACAGACATGAGGAAAAACGACCATGTAAATGGAAACTGTCGATTTACTATGCGATTAATCAATTTATTGCTTATTGCATCAGGCTTAAGAGGAAATATGTAAGGCCTGTTTGCACAAACACACTGAACCTTCACTCACCGCTTGCCATTTTATGATAACTTAGAAAATTAAGAGAGAGCTTCGACGGCAACACAACTACAACAACTATGCCAGCAGTACATATATAAAACATTAGCATAAAGGTCAAAGGAAGAGCTGAAATCATGTGCACTTAGACCATGGGTTGTGGTAATTCCAGCCACTCATCAGATCCCTGAGTGTCTCACACTCGCTCAGACACACTTGCGGCAGCTGACTCTGAAGTAAGTAATGGCACAAGCCAAGCCTGTCAGATGAGAATCATCTTAATTAAATCCTAGTGACAATTCTAATAGGAGGCAGCCATGACTGATGACTGGGATGTGCCGCTGGTCACATCACTGGAGTACACTCTATTTTTACCCCTCTCTTTCACTCCGTCTTCCCCCACAATCTAATTTCCTCGCTCGCTTTTCCTTCCCATCCCTTGTTTTCCCTGGCTATGCCTCTTATCTCCTCACACACTCTTTCTGCTGACCTTACCCCTCCCTGACATTCCTCCCGTTTTCCAGCCTGCTCCTCAACTTCAAACCATTTTAGTCCCACCATCATCACATCTTCCTTTCTCCATAGTTTTCTGTCTTTTCTCTGTCTTTTTTTTTTTTTGTTTCATTCACACTTCAGGGAAATGCCCTTTTCTCAAGACACTAACCAGTAATGAATTAATCAAATAAAGGAAGCCGAAAGAGAGAGGATTTTATAGCACTTGAGTGAGATGCTAACGTAGCACTCTTGTTTTAAAATCTGAAGACATGTTAGCCGTTTATTTCAAAAAAATGTTTTGTACATATTGTATTTTGTAAACAGGCCTGAATCATTTTCTGCTTCAACCATAAATTTCAAGTTTTGTTTTTATAACCCGACACGGATTTTAAGCTGCGCCACAATTTTTATTTTATTTTTTTGCTGTTTGTTCTGTAATATTCTCAAACAAACCTCCAGGGCCTCAAGAGAAGTCCTAAATTATTCATACTCCTGGCAGATCTAGCCTGAAAGTAATCTTTGAATTTTTCCAACATGACTTTGGTTTTATTAACGTTTTGGTGTGGCCTGACGCAAATCTGATAGTGAAGTTAAAAAACTAAGGAGGCGGCAGAGATTTCTTCCTGCCTCCAGCCGTCGTTATCAATAACAACTCGGAAGAATTTTGAATGAATATACAAGTTACAACAATGTATAATTTCCCTTTGGGATCAATAAAATATTTTTGAACAACAAAAAATCTAAATATGCTACAAATGTCAAACATGTTTAGTGTTTAAAGTTCAAAAGGTATGGTTATTTTTGCTAAGCATTATATGTTTTTCTTTAAGTTGTTATCCAGGGACTGGCATGTTGAGGAGATTTCACTCAGTATTTCAGTATTTCATGAAGGTTTTGGTTCAATTAAACGCAAAATAAAACCATAAACTATTGGCGTCAAGAGAGGCTTTGCTCAAAATACAGCAGCCTGGAATATGAGACACACAATCACCTGAGCGTGTGTGTGTGTATGTGTGTGCGTGTGTGTGTGTGTGTGTGTGGTGACAGATATTCCACAATTACACGCGGTCCAGCTCTCTGCCAAGTAATCATGCAGTATTACCATAATTACGAAGCACCTCATTAATTAGGTAAATTAGTCATGAAAACAGCCCCAAAATAAGCACAAGATTTCAAATATATCATCAGGCATAAACAGTGACAAAAAACAGTAGGCTTTTCAAATCATAAAACAGCCTCATTGTTTAAATAAAGATTCAAATGATGAAACATAAACTTGTGTCAGAGGTTGACGAACCGGTATGCCATAGCCAGGGCCCAGGCACAAGCAGCGCAGTAGAGAGAGTCCCGGACCTTCGCCTCCTTTAAGTCGGAGAACGTCTTCACGGGGAAGAGCCCAGTAGTGGGGCTCTGGTAGTTCAGGATGGTTGTTTTCACTGGATAAAGACAGAAGAGAGAAAGAGAGGAGCAAAATGGTTCTTAGTAAAACTCCAATGATGGCTACAGCCTCAGGCACCTGTCGACTCATGTCTTATGTTAGTTTGTCATTTTTTTTGTTTTTGTTCTTTGGGTGGGCAACACTGAAACTAATTTTCAGTACAATGTTAATAAAGGCTGACTGTAAGGATTCTGGTTCTGAAAACTGAAGATCAAACAGTTTGATGTGAAGCTGAAGTTGATTTTGAACGAGAATGAAAACATAAAAAACTGCGACGCAAAAAACAATGTATGCATAAGTACAAGGAGAAATAACCGAGAGATAGGACAGATTGAAGTTCTTCATCCATAAGATAAAATCTGTAAACATTTCATTTCATTCTACACAGTTCTCTGCTTTGAGACGGAAAAAAAAAAAAACATCTTCAGATGCAGATTAAATTCTAATGCCCTTTTAGTTTTTGAGGGAGGCAAACCTTTAATTTAAATAAAAAAGTCTGTCTATGGCCCTCACATTTTGCACAAAAGCATCTAGAACAATTACAAAAACAAAAAAGATTAGCAAAAGGGCTGTGATAAAAGAGAAATACTTGGATGCAACATGTCTAACTATGGTCCTTGCAAAAAGGACAAACCTGCAAAAGAAACTGCAGACAAAATGTCAGCAGGCTATTCAGGATTAAACTGTTTTAATCTGTTTCATTCCTGTTTTGTTTCTTTTGGTCTGAAAAATGTTATAAAAATAGAGATTTGAACAAGACAGATGCCCTTTGGTCCTTTATTCTAAGAACTGTGTTCTTTCTGTACTACTGAAAATGTAAAAGATGAGAAGGCTCATTTAGCAGCATTACAGCAGCTTTCTTTCTTCTTATGAATCTAATTGAATACACTGCATTAAACTTCAATGAGTTACAATTCGAATAAATAAATGTGCTAATCATTTTTTTTTTTTTTTACTACAGAAAGTCAACGCTGACTTTTCATTCAAACTCCGGTTTCTTTTGGTTCTTGCGGGTTTCACAACAGAAGCAACTTGAACCAAAACCCTAAAAGTTGGATTTAGCATTAAATCGTTTCCTTCAGGACATGCGCACTCTTCTCATTTCACGTTGGAGCTTTTCAGATGTTCAGACGGTGCCGGTTTGCTGAGAGCAACGAAACAAAGCAGTCGTTACACAACCACTGTTAACAGTTCAGTTTTTGCCTCAATGTTCCTTTTTTTCTCTACTTGTGCATCAACAACAAACAGGAAATAAAGAAACGACCTAAAGAAACTTCCTCCTTTTCAGCCCCTCATGTTGACCTTAACCTGAAAAACCTTTGCAGTTTATATTACTGATGTAGAAGAAAAAGAGCCATAAACTTTACATTCACATTGATTTAACAATGAATCTTCCTAAAAGCATCTGAAGTGCAAACTTGCCAACTGTAAATACAAATATAAATCTGTCTCACCCTTCGGTAAATATCTCTTGTGTCTGATTGTGTCTGGATGCATAGTAGTGACTAAATAGATGGTGAACGAGTATCAGGTAATGCAGGCAGATGGCAAACCCTGTAATTATGTTTAAGTTTAGCAGGTGTTTGACGGCAAAAAGCAGACTCGTTTAGATTTACAAAATTGACCATTTCTGGAAACGGGGTTAATCTGTTTCGAAAACAATAACATCCCGATGTGATTATGTCTCCTTTCTGCCTCATTTCGCTTTTGGTGTACCCGTTAAACTGTCGTCGTGTTCAAAAAGCAACTGCAGGTTTAAGTGATCCCATGACTCTTTTTACAGTGATCAGGAATATATTTGCAATTTTGTGAGAAAGGAATTTTGCACCCCTAACTGAATATTTTGTATTTTGGTTTAGCAAATTTGATATTTTTGTGGGCAAAGATGACCTGTGTTCATACAAAAAAATTTTTTCATTCATAAATAAAACCAACTTATTACAGTGTGAAAAAGAAGAAAAAAGTCAAACACAAAGGTGAAACTCACAGTAAATTATTGATTGAAAGCCTTAGAAAGTACAGTTTTCACTGGGAAAGACAATTTAAAAAAAAAAAATCTAAATAAAAGGTTTTAGAGTGACTGAGTTGAAATTCAGACTTAAATGTGATTAAGATGCTCTGACATGACTTTAAATATGATGTCCATGCTCAAATTTCCTCCAAGCAGGTGAAATTGATGATGTTTATCAAAGGAGGATGAGAAAAATTGATGCAACAGCTGATTGCGGTTATTGCTAACAGCTAAGGATGGCAAAACCTTTCCTCTTTATAAATAAGAGTTTCTTGCTGCAAGGCAAAACAACCAAAAAACTGAACTTCTACATTGTTAGGAATAAAATCTAGAAGATGATGCATACATTTGCATTCAGCTTCCAAGGACATGGTGAAATTCTATGTCCTTAATAAAACAAATTTATTGTTATGGTTTTAATGTGACAAAATATGAATAAAAGCTTGCAATGTACAAGCACTCTCGGCAAGGCAGCAATATGCGCGCTGGATCTGAGCTAAACGGCCTGTTGGTATTCATTTTAATCCCCACAGTTCCACCTTAAGCTGGTAAAAATCCCAGCATTAACAAATTGTTCTAGTGAGACCTGAGAGAGAGGAACGCTCCACAGCAGATAATGACCAAAAACGGGTCTAAAACATTCAGCTGGGGCTTTATTAGGAAAATCCACCAACAGAAGAAGACAGAACAGGAATAAGACTTTTAAAAAAACAAATGTTTAAAGCATAGACAGATCATGATCCTCTAAAGAATCTCACAGTGACACAGAGAGACATGTCAGGCTGAGGTCTTCTCAATGATAACTAATGTGTTCAAAGAGACAGCTCCATTTTTCCTCCTAACATTATTCCGCTGCTAATGAAAGGCCCATCCACTATGGATCGCACTTTGATTCAGGACGAAAGAGAGACAGAAAAAAGAATCAAGAGTGACTGTGAAAGAGACAGAGGAGGACAGACATTATCATGAGGATGTGTCCGAGTGCGCGTGAGCACGTCAAGTGGAGACAGAAAGGATGTACGAGTGTGTGTGAGAATAAACAGTGGAAGTAGTGTGTACTAGAAGAAAATGAAGGGCTGGAGCGGTGAGTGGGTGAAGTGGTGAAGTGGGGGTGGCTGTCGCGTTGGCAGAGATAAAGTGATTAATGGGATGAATTAGACGGATTAATAATAAACCTCTCAAAAAGTCCACCTCCTGGTAAAGTACTAATGAAGTACCTGGAACACACAAACATAAAGAGCTGTGCTGCAACCAGCTGGCTAACGCTAGCCTCCTGCTCTTATCTGAGTATTGCAGTTAAAAACGTTCAAACTACGCAGAGAAAATTTTAAAAATAAAACTAAATTAAATCTGTTCTATTTAATATTTGTGAAGTTATGTTCAATTCAAATTTTTTTATTTGATAAAATATTGCTGCAGCTCATACCATCAAAATGTCTCCAAAGACTCGCTGTACAAGGAGATGCTGTGGGCAGGAAGACTCTTACAACAAAACCGTAGAGGCCTCTGACTGAAGACACTGTTTCTGTATGACAGCGTCATGACTCTCATGACATACTGACAACTGCATTTAGCAGAAGCACATTGTTGACACACATTGTTGGCATGTAGTGCTGATCCACCTCATTTGCTTTTGCTTCTTTGAGTTTCTAGCCTTATGCTTGGAAAGCAGGGGGACTGTGGAGCAGATCACAGTGTATTATTTGAGCTTTTGAGATTCTAATCAGGTACATCAAGGTAAAAAAAAATCAAAGCACAATATCCTGTTGCCATGGTTACACTTCATGGGAAGTGGTCAAAAGTAAAAAAAAAAAAAAAGTAGAGCAAAAATTCTGCCAGGTGCATAGCATCTAAAACAAGAGCAAATAATTGTCCAAATGTGAAACATCTCAACCTAAAAGTGATGAACAGACGTTTAGAAAGAGAATGAATCAGAAGTGGCTTTACAGAGTTACGCTACTTGCTGCCTCCATGAGCGAGCTATTAGCGAGAACACATAGTCAATATATCTAATAATAATATATATTATTATATATATATAATATATAATATATATTATTATGTAGAGAATAATGTACTCTGTAAAGCTAACACCGTGAGCTTTATCCAGCTCACGGTGTTAGGCTGGATAAAGTGTTTTGCCAAAGATTTCACCCAGATCTCTTTTTAAAGAAAATTCTAAGATCTCCATTTTTCATGTAAGGTGAGAGTTGATTTATTTCTGTTTTGGAGAGATTTAACACTATATTCTGGATTAAAAAGTAAAATAATGAGCATAAACGATGACGGGGCTGAATGTTGTTTGGTCTCGGGCTAGAAGTTTCTCGGCATGCAAATCATCTGTTGTTGGGAGTTTTTTGTGTCGCCATCCATCAAGCTAATGTCCCACTAAATCAGCAGCTAATGTCTCAGGCACACACAGGCTGCTCTTTTACAATGGGCCATTTCACTGCTCCACCAGGCTGAAGAAATGATAATGACAAAAAAAAATAACAAAAAAAGAAGAAGCAACGTGATACCTTTTCGGAGACATCATGAGAGTAAAATAGAAATGCAGCCTGCTGTGATCATCGTTTATGTTAATGTTGAGGCTGGTAGAGTATTTTCAACCACTTGAATTGGTGGTTTTTGTCAACATGAATATAAAGCAAAACAAAATAAAACCTGCATTAGCCGTCTTTCTGCTAGCTGGCAGTACACGGCAACAGGGAGGGGAGGGGAGAATAGTTCTACAATAAGAAAAAACAGTAGAAAAAAGAAAATCCTGTCTTTTAGGCAACTTTATCTGGCAACTCACAGGAAAGAAATGACAGGAATTTGTTGTGGTATTGAGAACATAACTTTTCAAACTTTATCTAAAATGTACATAAAAAAAGCAAAAATATTTTCACATTCTAACAAATAACCTAATTGTATTTCCTTAATTCATAACTCATAAAATAAGAAAATAAAACAATTTTGTTCATTTGCATTAGGTTTTTGTTTATTTTTGGTTTAGATGTAAATTCTGTATTCCACCACCTTTTCCCAGTCAGACTGCTGGTTTGCTTAATAGAGTAATTAAGGGACAAATTAACATTTGACTGTATTGCAATAGGGCAATACAGTCATTCCTGTATTGGGATTTAAAGGCTATTTTCTATTTGTGTGACCAGATTTCCCTACAGCCCACACACTGCAGCATTAATGAAAACACTTACAACTCCAGTGTGTCTTTTAGCACTATTAAGGATAAGAAGTTTCCCACAAAGTGACTTTTCATCTCTTTTACAGAAGGTGAAGGGGACATGGAACTGATGCTCCGTTTTCTCTTCACCAGGGTTCTCAGCCAGCGCCCTGTTGTTTTGTGGAGACACATTGTCCCTCCAAACCATAAGGCTCCTCTGATCCATGCAAGGTGAGATTGTTAATAGTGCCATAGGATGAGATATACTAAACTCACATAACATTAGACAGCTGGAGTAATCAGGTTTTACGAGAAAAGTTATTTTTAACATACTTTTTAGAACTGTCGCCCTGTCCTGACAATGCAATATATAACAGATACTCTGTTCGACTCAGTCAGAAACAACCAATCAGAGCCAGGAGGAGGGTTGTAGCACTGTCAATCACCCTTGTGTATGCACCCTCTTTCTCTCTGCTATGCTGCAGCCTCTCCCTGTCAATGCTAATGCTGGTTAGCATGGCCACCATTGATGGTGCATTTATTAGACGGCGACAGTAGTTCTGGGAAAATATAGAAGAATTGATCTTTTCGCATATTATCTGTCTTATCTAGTACTCTTACGACATGGTGACAGTTTAAATGAATATGCAAAAATGTCACATGACCCAACCTTACGTAAGTTAACATCCATTGCAACATGCTGTAATAAATGTTGTTAATTTAAAAAGTGTTTGATGTCTGACATTCAACATAATTTATTTATTTATTTTTTAATCAAATGAGCTGCACAAGTATCGGTTGCCATTTTTCAAGACAAACTCTTTCTCTCAAAAAAAATACCAGAGACAAAGCTCCACATTTTTTTGTAAATAAATCCAGAACAAAGGCCGGACATGACCGAAAGTGCGTAAAACGTTGGGAAAACTGAACATGTAGCTTCTACAACTCTATTTAAATATCACGCAAATGAAACCAATAAAGAAAAAAAAAAACCCTTTTACTTCCATTTTCTAATCAGTGTGAGCCCCAACAGCTACAGCAGTCTACGTTCTGCCATCAGCGTTATCATGGAGCAGACTGAGTCGGTCGAGTGGAGCCATATTGGCACATAAATGAGAAACCAGAGACGTAGCAAAGGGAGGGGAAAAAAATGAACGATGAACCGTAAGAGATGGAGGGAAAGCTTCCCTTGCTATTCTCTCCTTGATAAGAGAAATATAGTGCTTAATCATAGCAGCAGCAGCAGCTTACTGCCACTGCTTTTTCGACTGAGCTGAAGGAAACACGGCACACCTGACGGAAAAAAAAAGTATGGAGAAAATCTAACTAGTTTGATTTGTCATTGTCATCCAGCCTCAACCCTCTCCATCTCTTTTTCTTGCAGAAACCGAGCGAAAGCAGGTATATTGGCGAAAGGGCCTGCGCGCCAGCGATAACAATGTTGGCTTTGTTCCCTGCTGGGGATTGGACGACGGCTTCCAGCCGCCACCCAACACAACAATTAAACAAGCTCGCTGTTTAAGGTGCCATTTCACAATCCAATCTGGCAGAGGCTTTTTTTTCTTTTACATTTTTTTTTAAGAATCTATGAGGTTTTGACAAAACCGCTGCTCTAGGCAGTGCTGCGCTCACTGATAGTAACAAATTGGTTTTAACTGAGAGCTACACCTGTTGTTCACTCAGCTCCCTGTATTGTCTTCTCTCATTTTCTAAATGAATGCGAGCTAATGAAAACACGCAAGGCTTGCGCTGACTGACCTCACTGAACGTATAAACGTACACCGACACAAACACGCACACACACGTTGCCTCCATCAGAGCCGACCAATGGGCTGTGTCATATCTGCAACAGGAGTGTTCATGGGTAAAATTGGTCCATCCAGCCCTGCAGAGACGTTTTCTTCACAGGACACATTGACAAACTTTGATTCTGCTAAGTTTAAACTGTACAATGATCCAGAAAGACGTGGCCAGAGTTGGAGGTCACTCACTGGGAATGAAGTTGAATAAACTTTTCGGTCTTGCCAGGTTTGCTCGCATTCTGAAAAGCACTTGAAATGAGGAGGATTTCTGTGTCGCATCTTTTAAGTGCAGTTCCAATTAAAAGGGTTCAACTCCTTGGAAGATTTACCCTGTTTTTGTGGGGGAAAAAGTGAAATCATGTTGATCATGATTGATTTGTAAAAGCAATAATCTATGAATCACCTTCAAAGATTAAGTAATATTAGCTCATGCGTGTCATATTTGGGTTGCAGAGAGCTGTTCTACTGTATAATTTCCTTCTATGCCATCATAACCAGAGCTAGATATGTAATAAAGTAGTTTATATGTGTTTATTTGAGGTATGGATTGTATTTAACTGGCAGCTAAAGCATAACAAAAACTCCATTGCACTTATGTTCAATGACGAGAAAGATTAGGTCTTTATTTTTTAGTCTCCATTATACAGTCAATTTAGCTGTATTTACAATTCAACACTCTCATACATCACATTACACATTCAGTATTAAAAAAAAAATGCTTTTCTCACATTTGTCACTTTATTCTGTCACTTTTGCTCTCAGAAGGTACCAGATACTTGATTTTCCTCATGACTGCTCTCTTCTGATCTTTCTACCTGATTTGTCAGAGCTAAAATTCTTGCTTGCACCCCCCACTTCATGCCCTCTGCTCATCTGGGTTCGCAATAATCTCAGCCATCTCTCAACTACTCCACAAGCGCTCACCACAATCTCCAGGGTCCCACTCCAATTTTCCTTCAGGATTCATTTCTTGTTTTCTCTTGACTAACAATTTGTTTGAGGTTGTCGGCCCTGTAAAAGGATGATATCCAATGGAAAGTTGCCAATGGTTAAACAAATGCATACTAAGGTAGGAAAATAGCGCTGATTTCTAAGCTGTGCCGCTCCAAATTCTGCAGATGTGTGCTCTAAAGATTTCCGAACAAGACTGGTTGAGCTGCACCAGGAGAAATTAGTGCTTCCCTGAGAAACTAATGAAAACTCCCCATTAGCTAGTCACTGTACTGTATCCACAGGGCAGAGACAGAGCTCTTCTTTAAATTAACTCTTTGAAAAATAGTGGTAACTGATGCACTTAGCAAAGAGCAATGGATACAATTCAGGCGATTCAATACGTAGAGTAACTTAAAATCAAGTGGAGAAGCAGTATTTTCCTGTCTCTGCTTTTTAGTGCATGTTAGTGGTAATCACACACATTGAGACTGATAGGTGAGATTACAAATACAGTCACATAATTCTAGGAGCTAAAGCACTTCTGAAAAGGGAAAAAAAAATTAGGTGGCGATTATTGGATAGCGTATAGTTTTAGTTTTAAAAGATCATCTCTATTTATGTATCACCACATGAGTCTCTAACCTTTAAGATTTTTAATAAACAAAAAAAAAAAAAAAAAAACACAGTACAGATTGTCTGGATAATATGGACCATGTTGCCATAATCTTTTGTAGCATTTATTGTCATTACAATACAATTCAATATTGTGAAGCAGGCTTGTTCAGGAAAACAATGTGATTTTTTAAAATTAAACTGTAGTTACATTAGATGCTACTTCTGAAGGTATTTGTGCTCACAAACAACAAAGAATGAAAAATAAATAAACAAAATAGCACAAACAACAATCCTGGCCGTCAAACATAAATCAAAATTACAATCACTATAAGAACATTTTTGCAAAAATGATAAATGATACATTAAATGCCTGTCCTATCAGGTTAATTGACTGGTTAAGGAGTTTTTTTTGGTTTCTATGTGTACCCGGGGCATCTTGTCCCGGAAGTATGGCGCTGCGCACACTTCCCCTTGCCTATATAAATATTTAAGAACAAGTAAAAAGTGACGTTCCAGTCTCACAGATCAGAACTGAAAATGGAAAACTTTTAACTTCTGGTTGACTAATCTATGAATTTATAACATCTTTTGAGAAGCCTCATTTTTCTCATAGAGTAAAATTGTAAAAGTAAGAGGAACACAAACACTCTTTCTCCTTCACAGCTATTCTAGTTTTATACACATTTACAAGCTGATGAATGACAAAATGCGGCTTTCGCTCACCAGATCTGAATCTACCTAGTTATAAATTATTTATGTTGAACACAAACAGATTTAGAATGCCAACATCAATGCACAAAGCGAACCAACATCAGTTGAGGCTACACTGTCAGTCTATACGTCAAACGTTTCCCCCCATTCAATGCCAACAACTAGGAAAAGCCCAGTTTATGGCCACAGTAGTAAAGCCAGCGCTGGCCCTCAGGGACAAGAGGTTTTGTAATACCAGAAACTAATAACCACATGAACCCAAGGTTAACATGGTCCAACACTGAATATTAAACAGAGCTCTAGCAGCGGGAATGAAGTGCTGTGCTCGGCCCATTCCCTCTGCTCTCTGCATCTACTTCCATTGATTTTGCTCAGAAATAAAAAGCAGGGAGGATGGAGTTTGACATCTCGAGGCAAAACAAATAGGAAGAAAAAGGGCTGCAAAGTGTCCACACATGCAGATCTGATCGCTGTCATCTATGTTTTGTAGGGACACATTAACACACTTATTGACTTGTAAATAGTACAATTAAAAAGCAGAATTTTGTGAAGACATGAGTCCATATTTTTTAAACTAAATCAAAACTTGAATTAACAACTGCTTGAATCCCACCATCAGTTGTTGCTGACAATCATTGTGCTGTCACCGGTACGGTTTTTGCTGAGCTACAGACACTTCAATGCGTCTGAGGCAACATCTGGTCATTTCAGTCATGCCTCTCTATATACTACATTTCCGACGTTTCAACAATTTGTCAGCTGCTCTGCCAAAGAGAAGACGACACCAGTTCTGTTTTATGCCTGTCTCCTCTGACGACTTCCTCTGCGAAAATCAGATGACAGTCATTTGTCTCTGATTGGAAAATAAATCTATATTCATGGTGTAAAACAAGATTCTTTTGGACAAACACTGATGCTATAAAGCAACTGTTACTGCATTTCCATTTACCACATAATTGCATTATTGGTTTACTGGAAACACACCAATTTTGAAAAAGGAACAAAAAACAAAAAAAAACTCTTGCTTTTTGATTAAGAAAAGCATTTAGCCTGAGTTTGGCTGTTACAAACTGTTGTTGGACAATGTAAACACGTTGGACAATGTAAACACGTCTGTTGTGTTCTTTCCTTTATGATGCTGAGTCTTTTCTAATGGTCTTTAACAAGCCTGAGACCTTCAGAGAATAAATGTAGGAATACTAAGACTGAACTCCATACACATGAACTCTTTTCACTAAATACATCTGAAGACATCTGGTCACAATAGATTTCATTTAGAGTGAAAGGGGTTTTATTTCGTAAAACTGCAATGGAGACACTTTTTTCGTATCACGAGTCACATGATGAACAACCTGGATGTTGCCTCGAGCACAAATCACCAAGAAGACAAGAAATAGTTGATCACAGCATGCTTTTTAATGACTTAATGCGTGAACAAACTTAATCACGTGATTTCAATTGTGTTTCTTATTTAATGGAAACACTGCAATTGCAATATTACATATTGTGGTTGTTGACATTTGCAAAATTCCTTAAACTTTTGCACACAATAGAAACGCTAGTGTCTTCAGTTAGAGGCTTCTTCAGAACCACTGTAAAGCAAACTGCTACAGGAGACCCTTCCTGTCCACAGCAATCAGCTCCTTGAAGAAAATTGTGTAAATTGAGTTACATTTAATCTCCCATTGAGTTTAATAAATTACTTCTGAATTTAATTAAACAACTTAAATGTATTCTCCAATTTGAAAGCATTATCATTTTCTCTTATTCACATCTGCACCAAACAAATACTTGTTTTAAACAAAATATTTTAAACTAAATGTACCTATGTGTTGATCTTCTTCACTTTATACTGCAAAGTGAATTTGCTTAAATCCAAAAGAAAAATCTGAGTGAGCACGAAGAATCAAGGACAATATATGCAGCCGTGTGGCACCGAGTGTGAGTGAGTGTGGGGAGGTACTGCTGTTCTACAGTGCTGCACTCTCAGCTGCTGGTAATTCAGCAATCAGTGCTAATGTGTATTTATCTCTCCTGCAGTGGTGCTGCAGCCTCCTTCACTGATTACATATCCTAGAATTATCACCTGCACCGGAGCTCTGCCAACTATCCATCATCAAGTTTGCGTCCTTCTCGAGTTCTTCAGAACTTTTAGGGGGTTTATAAAACTACTAATCAGAGAACCTTTCACAGATGCAAGCATCTTGTATTTTTGTATTCATGCGTTTTATATCCAGACCATATATGGCATGGGGTGGTATTTTTTATCTTTATTTCTTTATTTGACTAGTCAGTGCTCACAGTCTATGTCTGTTGAGAAGTTTCTGTGTCTTAAAAATGGCATTCAGACTCATTTAGATAGGATCTGTTTATGTGGCATCAAAAAGTTGAGAGAAATATGTGGGAGCTAAATCAATTTCATGTTTAATGGAGACAAATTTGCCAGAACTACAAAACAAAATGGAGGGCTTCTAAGTCTGGATTACCCTGTGTCAAGTCATCAGTTTGACATTGATATCTTCAAAAAATTTTGAATTATAGACAGAAGATTATACCCACTTCTGATTCCGCTGACATAAAAATTGTTTAATTTACTTACAATGTGAGTTTTTTGGAATCCATCATCCTTAGAAAATTATATTTCATGTGACAGAATAGTGACACACTGCAGATACAGCACCGCATTCAAAATTCTTAGTCGCAGAAATAAAAAAGCTCAAAACTAGTGGAGGACATGCGGCGTCTGGCAAAGACTTTAACTAATACTCTGCATTCTTAGCTAGCCCCACTTCAGAGTGCGTAATGTATCAATTAACCAGTTCTGAAATATCCTGATAAGCTGAATGTGAAACCCCCAGTGGCTCAGTTTTATCCCGCTGCCTGTATTGTCAAACAATACTATGTTAGCTAAATTTACAGATAATTAAAAGCAGAGTCCCATAATGGATATACAATAAAAGAATAACTTCATAAAGTTATGTTATTAAAAAACATATCCAGGACTAACTTCCTTGTGGAATGGTTTCCTTGGGCTACACAGTGCACAGCAACAAAGTAAAATGTGTTTCCTTGAAAGGTTCATATTGCAAAATATATTTGTAACTCTATACTTGTGATTCTTCAAGGACCTATATAACAAGTTGGAAAAACTTTCAGATGATTTCCAGCTTTAAAAGGGGAATAAAAGCATGAGCCCTTATTAACAAGGTAGATTTCTTGTGGATTGCTGTTGACATATCCAAGCAATTCATGTTGCCACGTTTTACAAATAAAGGAGAATAAGATAGATTTTAGCCTTGAGGTAGAGAGTTGACATGTGTTGAGTTCCACATTGGGGACTCTCTTCGTTTTACAAATCAAAACAAAAAAATGGAAGAAAATTTTTTTTTTATCTTCCTTGGGTTATATATTCAACTTGAAAAATATCAATATTGCCTCGTGATGGACTGGAGATGTTTTCAGGCTATACCTCTCTTGCCAAATGGCATCTGGAAACGGACAACAGCCTCACCCCAACAGACTTACAAAGATAAGCAGGTATAGACCACTGACGGATGAAAGCTCACCAACATCATTACTATTCACCTAGGTCCTGTTTTCCCCTTCTATAGTCAGTCTCTCGCATTGGTTTTTGCCCCCTTTTCTTGCTTTACCGGAATTTGGTAGCATTAGCTCCTATACAGTGCAAAGCTCTATCCAACTGGTTGCACATCATTCAGGAAGGTCAAGAATTAAACCTGTCCTCATTAGTGCACCTGGGTAACCAATCCTAACATCTCCCTGGAAGAAAATATTTTGTCAGTTTTCTGGTCTGCAAAAATTCATAGAAAGCCAAGATGGAAAGACACCAGCAGGAAGGAACATTTGGCTCCCAATGATCTCAGGTGGGTTATAAGGTCCCGTCTTATAACCTTATAACCCACCTACGGTTATAAGACGTATCATGACAATATATTGGGATGTCAGTAGAAAAGACCTGAAACCTGATAATTTTATGGGAAGGGTAGCCTGGTAAAAACCAACCCCTTGGTTTCCTCATCAAATCCCTCAGCACTGTAAACAACCTGCTCGGGAGAAGGACACCTTTGTCAATAATAAAATGTCTTAAACCTTCCTCTTGCTCTGAATAATTGCTTGATATTTGGAAACAAGGCCAACATGTACTGAATGGCTTTGTTCACTTCCAGTACTCCCATTACCAAACCACAACCAAAGGCAGGCTACAATTCTGAAACGGTGCAGAAAATCGGAATTGTGTAAGAAGGTCGGCTAAGTCAAAGTAGTCTAAATTGATGCATATTTTAGGCAAAGAATATATTTATCGAGTCTAAAATGGTCAACTAAATTTCAGGTCCATTGACTTTTCCATTGTTAGTGAATGAACTTACCTGCATTGTAGTAACGGTCCAGCTTCTCCCATAGTGGCTCATCCTCCCGCTGGAGATTGGACAGCTTTAAAGGTTCATAAATGGAACCTGTAGAGGACATATTTATTGCACAAAAACCATCCCATACAGTAGCACATTTCCTTTTTTTTACTTCAATTGATGTTTTATTTGCCAATGTGTGTTGGAAAAGAAAATTGACAACAAGGGGTCTTGTTGTGCATATCTAAACGAATGGACTCATAAATTTGACTATTTCTAGTTAATGCAAACAAACAAGCAACAGAGAATAGAAGCAAGACAAGATACACTATCAGCAAATTCTTCTTTTTTTTTCCACTGCAACACACTGCATCACAAAGGGCTCAGATCAAACTATAATAGGCACACCGAGAACGAGAAATTCGAATAGTAATGTAGCACTCAACCAGGCGTTACAGAGTGAGCCGAGAGAGCAGGCAGTGGAGGGAACCCCCCTCTGCTAGGCCTTCTCTGTTTTTCCACACATTTTTCTCTTTGTTAAATTTGCATTTTAATAGATTTGACCTTGGGTCAATACCACAGGTAGCCCACTGAAAAATTCACATTCTTACTTAAATTAGCATAATTTCCATCAGCTTAAAAACTGCAAGGAACAAAACCAATCTCTTCTTCTTTCTCCCCCTTTCTGAGATAACCCTTTAAACCGGTGTAGTGGAAAATAACATTATTTCTTACATAACAGAAAACGTGAGCTGTCCATGTTCAGCTAGTTTTAAACAACCCCATGGCTAACTTCACTAATGAAAACCACTTGAAGCCACTTTGCCATAACTGCATATTTAGGTCGCCGTCCCTTCAGGGTTCCCAAATGATTGGAGGGGAGGAGCAGAATACTCCTGGATAAACAGAGCCCAAAACCACATGATTGATAAAATAAGGTTAATTTCATTTTATTCAAGAGTATCAAGTGCCAAAATTAAAGTTTAAGGCTTATGTCCTGTTGTAATCTGAAAACATTTGTATTTTGATTATACAAAACGCTCTTATGTTTATGTATTTATTCAGAATTTACTGTGAAATTAATATTCCTTCTTTCTTGTTTGGGAAAAGGAAGGTTTCTCAACTAACCCACCCTTCACAACCCTTAAAATCCAATATGGCTGCCGCAACTTGAAAAGGGATCGGCGTGGGACAGAATGTTAATAGACACTAATCCACACCACACCCACACCAGAATGATGAGACAGACGAGACATCTGGACTTCAGGTGTGGACAGCTTCATCAGAGGCCTTTATGTGAGTCGTTTAACAGAAAATAATGTGGATGCATTTTGTGAAGTTTGAGGCCACCATTAAATGCAGTAATGGCGATTTAATAAAGATACATGGCAACAAAAATGCAAACAATTCTCATCCAGTGCAACAACTTTTAAGTTGTTTGTGCTGCTAAGGGTTTACATTGCTAATAGCATTAACCTGGTCACTGGTAACAGCAACTGGTGAACTCACTGGTCTTCCAAGCTGATATTTGAGCACTGATACTGATTTCAGAGGTAAATAGAACAGGGTATGCAACATATAGGCCACCAGCACCAGGAGCCTGTAAATAACTACTCTACAGCACTTTTCTTTGAAGTAGTTTTCAACGAAAGACCAATGTGACTCAACTTACCTTTATAGATGTTAGGGTTTATTACATCTACCTCATAGTTCATCTTCATATTTATCTTGTAAACATGTGACATGGAAACTTCTCCTAAACCCAGCTCAAGTATGACCTCTGTTTTGTTGAAGGTTATCTACTGTTTCAAATAAATGGAAAAAAAAAACAAAAAAAAAAAACTGCTATCATCTATTTATTTTTTTCTGTATAAAAGAGCCCTCACTATTATATGACTGTGTGTGTACTTTAAGCTCTCTGCTGAACATATTGCGCAGTTTAAACCATTAGTTTACATACACTGAATAAAAGACACTTGTTTTGACTCTGAAATTAAATCTGACCAAAATACTTATTTCTTGGAATTGCTAAAATTATTTCTATTTGCTAAACCAAAACCTGTTCATCTCTGGGTTACAGAACCTGTCTCGTTCCTGAGCGTTTTGATGACTAGACATTCCCATAATGTCTGTACTTGTCAATAAATGTTTGATCAGATAAATGAGTCACTTTCAAGTATGTGGAAATTGTTCCCAAAGATGAACCAGACTTGTGCAGCTGCCATAATGCGCCAAGATATCGCTTCCTGGTGTCTTGGTTGGTTTCTATTGACTTTCCCACACTGCTTCAAACAAAAAAGCAGTGTGTATCAGATGTGGCTCAAAGCTTAACAGCTTTCCAAAGCCACAACAGCATCATCTGGGTTTTTTGTCATCGTTTTAAAAGTTTCAGGAATCATTCTTTATGTCAACTTCTGCTTTTGAAGACATAACTACATAAATTTCTAACATATTTTTGTCATGAGATGTGGCTTCGTAGGAGAACCAAAATGCAGACATGAGGTGGGGACATGGATCATATCAAGTGTTTAATGAAAAACAGGAGCAAAGTCGAAACTCAAATAATAAATCTGACAAAACCACCTAGTTAGGCGTATACAGGGAAAGCACAGAGTTGAAATAAGGATCCAACGAGTTGTGGGCGAGACTGAGGAGCTTAAATACTAGGGGAGTTGTGAGTATGACCAAAGGACTGGGCTGGTGAGTTAATAGATAACAGTAGTTGGATCAGGAATCAGGCTGAGGGGAGGCCAAAATGTGGCACAGGGAGCTGGGGAGATACACAGGGGGACACAAAAGAGTGAGGGAGGAAACACAAGGGAGCTGAAAATAATTCTAATATTAAAGAAACACTAAAACTAAAGAAAACATGATAAAGAAACCAGAGACATGTAGGGGAACTATGAAAGGACCAAAATAGAAACACGGTTGGTCTGAAAAATATAAAATAAGGATCACAGAAACTAGAATAACCCAAAGGACTAACAAAGAAATAAACCTAACTAATCACCAAGGATGGACAAACATAAACTCTGACACAGAAGAATGACTAAAACTAGAGTAACAAGATAACTGGGAACACTACGATGGGGCTGAAATAAAGGAGCACAAGAAAGAGAAAGATCTAACAAGATACCAGTAACAACAAATAATAAGACAACAAAGAGTGAACTAAAACAATGATAAGAAGATGAACAGCAAAACCAAACCCAAGAAACCAGTCTTGACAATTTTCTCTCTCATTATTGGGCCATTTAGCAAATAGAAATAATTTTGGTAATTCAAACCAAACTAAAATAAGAGATGTTTGCTCTGATTTGACTTTGTGCAATGAGGGGGGAAAAAAAGTGTTTGTCTTTTTATTCCACATATATAAACTTTAGGTTTCTACTGCATTTCTCTACCATTTCTATTAAACATAGTTCTTAATTAAGACTTAAATTTGATTAAATTAGGAGAACAAGCTGCTGTGGGCATATTGCATAATGATGTAGAAAAATTAACCCAGTAAGTTTTTCCATTAAACAAGCAAGACATGGAAAATTATCCAAGGATCTAAAAGATTTCTGGATGCATTTCCTGTCCGCTCTGGCTTTGTGCATAACTCTGACCCATATTCACTCCTGCTACTTACCGAGTCTGCGAACTTCTCGATGGGGCTGGGCAACCGCAGCCATTGAGACAGCCATGCTCAAAAGGGGAAATAAAGGCGAACCGTCTCTCTTTTGCTCTCTCTCAGCTAAATCAGAAATCTACAGCAATTCACAGGAAGCAGTTAGTAGCACAGCGTTAGAATTGACACATGCGCCAATCAACAATGAATTACATTTAGAGGCAATGATAATGAACAACATGCAGAGAATCACAGGACATATTAACAATGACTTGCAAAATTATTCATAAGCACTGAGAAATGCATTTATTTAATTACACTAAAAACACAAACTTCAGTGTATTTTAGTGGAATATTATGTGGCCGACCAACACAATATCAACTGTTTCTTAATTTTTTTCCCCAAAATTAGAAGTCTGAAAAGTATGGTGTGCAGACTTATTTACTTTGATAGTCCTAAATAAAATCCAGAAAATTAAACTTATTTAAGAAGTTTACATTTTTTTGTATCTCAGCATAAACACAGCTGTTCCATTAAGGTTTGGGGGGGGGGAGGTATTTGAGAACATTAACGAACAAACAGGATCACAAACACCAAGCCAAATGCCTCAGACTGGGGCATAGGCTGGGCAGCGACCCACAGTGAGCTCCTCGTTCTAAATCCCTTCTGATTGCACTTGGCGATTATTTTGCAAAGAGGTATCGCCACAAAATTTCGTCTCTGAATGTGCAAAGCTGGTTGAGACATAACTCAAAAGACTAGGCTGCAGCTAATGCTTAATTTTACTTTTAAAAAAAATAGAAGAAATCCTGAGGACTGTCTCTAAAAAGCACAAATAACTCTTCAGGTTTTTTTGTAAAGAAGAAGAAGAAAAAAAGAAACCATCTCATCTACAGTTTGTTCTGGTCTATCGCCTAAAATCCCAGGGAAATACACTGAAATGTTTGGTTGTAACATGAAGAAAGGGCTTTGAATACTTTTACAGAAGTCATTTGGTGAACTACATAAAGCACAATCTACTCTACAATGATGATGTAATTACAAAGGTAGACAATAAATGTAATTAAATCACTTATTGAAGCTGTTGAATTACAGTAATATTTAGATGCTTTCTAAAAGCTGGACCAGTTTTAGTAAATTACCCATATATATATATGAGAAGGATGCAGGAAAAGATCTAAATACAGTTAAAAGCCAAACCTTTTTTGCAATGTAACTTTTAAGAGTTTTGTCCCAATAAGAGACAAAAGTAAATTTTTACTCTCACATTGTTTCTCGCAAACTCTTTAAATTCAAACAATCTTTATCACTTAAGGTTTGTGTACAGTGACTCCATCACGCCGAGGCAGCAGGAGCAGAATGTTCAGCTGAGGAGTCCCAGCGAACCGAGACCCTCCGCAAAGCGCCTAAAATAGCGCCGAAGCTTGGCCCACGAAAACCCCTGACCTTTCCTGCTTGTACCATCACCTCGGATTTGAACAGGTTGAGAACACAAACAGATCAGAGTCAGGCCCGAGGTGGCCGGACTTTCACAAACAAGCTGCAGCACAGCAGACACCGCCGGAGCGCGCCGCACAACGTGAGATCGTGCAAAGTAAATGAGTCAGACCTGATCTCTTCGATCGGGCTTTAAATTCCAAGAGTTTCCATCCGACATCTGCCAGACTCGCCATGTTTACTCTCAGTCAATTCTGCCGGGACTTAACAGCGTTTCTGCTTTCTGCTCTTCAAAGTAAAACGCTTATGGCTGCGATTCACAGTCAGGATGGGAATAAATTACATTTCAGTGACTTTGGAGGAAAAGTTAAAAATTAAGTATTTTATGGTATGAAAAATGATTAGGTTTGGTTTTAAATGTTCAGTTTTAAGAATGAAATGCACTTATTTTGAAGAGCAAGAGCAGTACTTCCTTCGATACCATTCTCCAGCTTCAAACACCTGTCTTCTGTCAGGCAACCAGTTTGCACGACATTGACGTAAATAATATAGTCATTTCATAAAAAAGAAAAATTGGTGTATTTTTGATTTTGCGGAAACTAACTTATGATAAAATAATAATCCAAACAATCTTTACAGATCATCTGAATAATACTTACTGCATTCAGAAAATGGTTGTGTTCCTCCCAGCCGTAAAGCGGTGTGCCGTATTCCGGTTGGTGAATGTTGTGGAGCTGCACTTGTACCAGGATGCGGATGTTTACCTTAAATACCTTTTTAATAACGTTTTTGTTACTTTTATTGGAACAACGAGCCACCTTTGCTCTTCAAGATGTAACTGTGGAGCTGTTCGGGACCAACAAGTATGGGACGGTGGCGGCGTTTGGTGACTTCAACTCGGATAAACAGACTGACATCTTTGTCATCAGAGAGCGTATGTAATGCTGCTGTCATTAGCGACCTGGCGCACATCTAGTCAGATGAATATAAATATACTTTTATAGTAATAAAAATAAATTGTCGGCCGATGTGGGTTTTTTTTCACCAGTATTAATTTTCGAGGGGAAAAACGTACTTGTAACTCGGTCGCTTGTCAAATGTAAACTTCCTTTTTTAGTTAGTTTAAAAAATTACTACAAAATATATGCTTTTTTACAGCCGTAAATGCGCAGGCGGAATTTAGTAAATTAATTTTGACCTCATGAAGCTCTTGCAGGGATTCAGGAAGTAGACATAGTTAATTAAGCACACCTGTGGCGTTATCTGCTGTCACGAGACATAAATTATTCAAGCTCACTAAGTAAAGTCAGTCAAAAACAGCTTTGTCTGTTAATGACTATTTGAACTCTAAATGCTCTCTAAGTAAATAAGTGTGAGGGGGAGGGGGGGTTCAAATAGAAATGAACGATTATTATGAACAAAATTGGATATTAAGTTTATGTAAATCATGTAAATCACTTTAAACTGCCTTCTTGCGAAAATGTGCAATACAAGTAAGCATAGAAAAAAATGCAAAATATTTTTGTTTTGGGCCATTAAAGCTTTGATAATCAAAGCTGAGGCTCTGTGAATTTTCCTGGAACATTTCTAGATGATTATTTTTTGTGAGGGGGAAAAAAAACTAAACAGGAAATATAAATAGCAAAAACTTCAACTTGTGTTTCCATGTAAACAGTTATTGATTATTACATTTTGATACATCATAGATGTCAGTAATGCAAGTTTTCCCCTCATCTAGCACAAATAATAAAAAAAAAAATTAGGAGTTGAAATCTGGAGAACTTTACTTCTTATCATATACTTTTGAATATTCGTCACTGACAGACTGCCTGTCCATAACAGGGGTTTGTTGTGGTGGGTAACAGATCTCTTTTAATTCTGTGTTATCTTCCAACTTTTGCAGACTCTGAGGTTGTGATTTTCTTGGCTGACTCCAAGTCTCCTTACTTCAAGCCCAAAGTTAACATCACCAAGGACTTGTTTCAAGGGTAAATATTCTCAGAAATAACATCTTTTTTTGTTTGCTTTTGATAAGTAACTGTATAAGTGGTACATTCAATGTTTATGACTGATGTATGCATGCAGTTTGCTTTAGTGATGAGGCAAATTTGGCCACTGGCTGTCATCTCAGTAGCCCTCTTTCCATTTCCAGGGACACAAAAATTACCAGTGTTGTTCCTGGAGATTATGATGGAGACTCTCAGATGGATGTCCTTCTGACAACTCTGGACAAATCTTCAAAAACATCTGTTTTAATTTTCTGGGGAAACAACCACACATTAGGTAAATATTAACAATAAATTATAGCTTAGATTGAATTCCTTCTTTCTATTTCTTTCTTCTTTTTTTCACAAAATGTATGTTGTAAATACAGTAGTGTGAAAGTGTTTTTGCCGTCTTATGCTTTCTTCAGTTTTTGCTTTTTCCTTTAGTCACGGTTTGATTTTTCACATCATAAAACATTGTTAATTTTGAAAAAAATATGATCTAAATAATAATAAAGATAGTTTTCAAATTATTGCACTTTTTATCAAGGGGAAAGAAACTAATAAAGTCCTCTACTATGTGAAAAAAGTAGCTAGTTTTTCTGTGGTTAGAAGGAATCAAGGGTTTCCAATAACTGGCAATGAATCACAACTCAGCATGAAGAGCGTTTCTAAGGTCAGATTATATTACCAAGCTTATACTGAAGTCCAGACTTTGTCTAGGCCACTCCAAAACCTAATTTTGCTGGGATTTTTAGTCATTTGCCAATGTGCTTTGGCTCATTCTCCTGCTGTATAACCAAAGTGGAATTGGGACAGTATGGCTGGACTTTCCTCCTGAAGGATGTTCTGGTAGAAAGCAAAATTTGAGTTTCCATCTGTGATGGTAAGTCGTCCAAATCTTGAGGAAGTAAAGTGGCCTCTAACCCTCACTCTACCAGTGTGACAGTCAAACTCATCACACTGAGTTTGACTGTCAGTGTGATGATCTGTTTCTGAGATGCTTTCTTAGTTTTTGGTCAGACTTAACACAACTCATACGTTCCATAAAAGTTCATCTTTTGATTCGTCAAAAGAAACAAAAGATGAACTTAGCCCCTTCACTTATTATTAAACAATGAACTTTGACACAAACTGACTAGTTTGAGGTCTGCAGAGCTTTAGATGTTGTTTTAGACTTCCTGGTTTGATATTTGATGTGCAGATTGAACAACCTCTTCTATGAAGGTTCACCACTGCTGGAGGTTTTTCTCTGGTTGTGAATTTTGGTTTGCTGGTGTCCCAAAGTTTAAAAATGGCTTCAGTAACTCTGTTTTTATACTACTTTTTCTTTTAGGTGATGTGATGCTTTTTGAGACCTTTCTGGTGTTGGGGAGCTTTCCAGAAAAATACTTTAATCAGAGTTAATTTATGTTAATTTAAGAAGGGACAATAACTTCTTTCCAGGTTTGGATGCCTTTTTGTTCACCTTGTTGAATAAAATCATAATTTAAAACCTTTTTTTTTTTTTTTTTTCCACTGAGGTTATTGTTGTCTAACAGTAAAATTTGTGGTCTGATAGAAAAGCAGAAGATGTCATTAAGCGGTAAACACTTTTCCACCTCCTCACTTAATGAATTTAGTTGAAATATATTGTGAGCGATTGCATGTTTTTGTAGAAATAGAGCCACTGTTAGAAGCTGTTCTTATCGCGCTTTCCACATGTTGTTTATAGCAGATTGTTTCTAGTATCCAATAAATGACTCTGCACTCTAAATAGTTGAAGATTTTATGTATGTTTCCAAATCTCTCAAATACAGACTTTATGTTTCAGCTGTGTTGTTAATACAGTAAGTGTAAACAGCTTGTGTTTCCATATTGTTGAGACAAATCCAGTTTTTTGATTCTCCTCAGATTTTCTTCATTGTTGTTTTAACGTAATCATTCTTCAGCATGAAAATAAATCACATCTTTAAGCAGAACAGATCAAAGCATTGAGAGGAGAAAAACGGTTCTTCTGTCTGTTCTTGACATAGCTGCTGGATGTCAATCGGGCTAAAAGTTGAGCTCCAAATGGAAAAAAAAAATAAGTTCAAAGACGAAACAAACTACTTAATTAATTTATTAAAAATTTAATTTAAACTGGAACACGGTGCTTGCAGTTTAAGATCATTCAGGCAAAAAATTTGAATTACACTTGGACATCTTTTTTTGCCTTCAGTACTTGAGGTGGTCAATAAAAAGCTGCTAATATACCATTGCTAGCTAGTTAGCTTTTTAAAATGTCTTTTATAGGTAAGTGTAAATGTATCACCCATGGACAGGATGACATTTGTTTGTGCTACCGGCTTGCTTTTCTTGCCAACCCCCAAGAGCCAGCAGGATTCCCTCTTATATCATCCCCTATATTAACAGATTTTTTTGGTCTTAAATTTTATTCAAGCTGGCATTTAAAAGGTCTTAAAAAGTCGTAAATTTGACTTGCTGAAACCTGCAGGTGCCTTGGCTGTGATTTAATTGATAAAATAATTTTTAAGCACCCGGTTATCTCAAAAGTTTTATTTCGAGAGACTACGGGGCCACATGAAAACATCTGGTAGGCCGGATCTGATGCATGTGATGTGGAGAAACCAGTTTAAAGCAAATAGAAATGTTTTCAGGGATGATTGCCTTCCGTCAAGAGTTCTGCCCCTTGCAACGTGTCAACATATTCCACTCTGCTTGATGCCTTTGCACAACTAGAAACTTCCTTCTTCTGTTGAATAAATGGATTTTCCTTCACTCTGCTGTGTAGAAAGTAGAAAATTCTTGTCATGCCAGTGACATTGGAAACTTTCAGAAGAGTCTGTAATAATTTACTCTCTAAAAAATCTAAATTTCTTTCACCTTTTTGTGTCCCATGCTTGGCAAAGTCCAAAAGGCCAAATTCTTGGAGTGGGAGGAAACGTATTTTGTTCTTTAAGGTGCCATCTTATGGATTTTAGGCCACAGTCTGCATCAGTAAGGGATTTAACTTACATCTAGGATTTGCCTGTGTCTTCCTGGAAACCCCACTGGATCTGCTGGATCAGCTCAGGATCTTTCATCCACCTTGCAAGAGATCTTAGTTGTGCAGCTCTGCAGTCCTCTGGAAAATCTTTTCCCCTTTGCTATCCGGGGTTCATGAGAGAAAATATTTGACAAAAACAGGACATAAAACTCCAATGTCTGCACATATGCAGCTTTTTAGTGCCATAGATTAAAATGATTTTAGTTTAAATGCAGTTTTCAATCATTTGTCTGTTGCCTTTCCCCCATTTAAGTCTCATTTTACCAGTCAGACTCTGCTGCCTTTCATTTCACCTTTGTAAGTCATTACCTGTCTTCTTTGTTCTTTTTCTGCAGAAACCTCTAAGTGGCATACCATAAATTACACCTTTACAGATCAGCCTCTTGTTATGGAGTAAGTATTAGTTTAATGTAGGTTTTTCACATACATTATGCTGAGAATATTTTAAATAATAATTGCAGGAATATACTAATGTCCCTAATGGGTTTTTCTTTCCAACAGTTTCAATGGCGACATGATTCCAGACGTCTTTGGGGTGACCACGCCTTCCAAAACTGTAGTCTGTTATTTTACCGAAAGGTGAAAGTAATACCTTTCAAAATACACATTTCTTGGCTTTGTCATTAACTGCTATTCACTAATTTATTCAGAATAATATAGAATCATATTTTTTCCCCCCCCCCACTTTAGGATTCAAGAGTGCAGGAATGATTTTAATAAATCAATCAAAATGCGCACTCCTCACTCTAATGCCTTCATTGACCTCAACAAGGACTTCACTGCTGGTGAGTAACAGATCATTTATCAAGTTTCTGGTAAGAAAAAGATGAAAAATGTGTTTTGTTTGACAGCTACTTTATGTTTGTCGGCTAGAGAAACTGAATGAATGGCAATGGAAACATATAAAGCTGCACTTTTCCTCACCCAATCAGCGTTTAAGTTTTTTTTCTTGCGTATTTATTATGTTTATTACTATTTTGTTTTAAAACGGTGTCTGTAAAAGCATCTGATTCTGTGGTCGTATTCCCAAAGCAGCCCTGATCACCACACAGCTGTAACCGGAGCATTTCAGTAATAAAAACTGACAGCTCCAAACTTACACCAAGACTGACTGCAGGCAGAAACCTTAATACATCTGCCTGTGAGTGTTGTTTTCTATTAGACTGGTGATATCAGTGCTTGTTGTCACTGAGATTAGTACAGTTAAATTGGAGTTTTTGTTCTCAGATTAGCTTAAAATTGATTCTTAGACAACTTACATCACTAAAGAAATGAAAACACAAATTGTTTATCAGATTTTACTAAGGTCTTCAACATGCGAATGTCGATTCATTGCATAGATTTTAACATGTTAAAATTGTTTGATTAAAACACGATTTTTTTTAGCTTATACAAGGTTCAGAAGGGATCCATTGTGGTTTATACACAGGTTTTTCAAAGGTTTTAGTTCGTTTAACACAGTGCAGTGTGAAAGTGAACTCAAACCGGTTGCAGTCAAACCGAGTCTACCAGACTAAAAACTCTTACACCATTCGTCCTCGGAAAACTGTTCATGTTCTATCAAGTAGGATGGCTTTTGAACAGCCCTTTTCAAGTCTTGCCACAAATTCTTCAGGATTAAGTCCTGGGCTTTGACTGGGTCACTCCAGAACATCCAGCTTGATGTTTTCAAACCCTTTCTGTGCAGCTTTAGTTTGGTGCTTTGTGTTGTTAACGTGACAGAAGTTAAATGTTCTCCAAAGCATACGGAAACTGCATTCGTTTCACCTTCTTCATTTGCTTAGAAACATCACCAAAGTATGACGCTGCCATTTCCGTGCTTCACACTGGGAATGTTGTGTTGGTGGCGATGTGCATTTGCTGTCCGCTGTTTTTTATTTTGTAGAAATCTGTTTTCACTTTGACATTAAGGGAATTTTTATCCTTTTTTCTTTTTAGTCAAAAAAGCCAAATTTTGATGCTCATGATTGATTTGCAAAAAGCAATACAAATGATAAAACATCCGAGGGGTGGAGTAGTTTTTATAGCCAACGTACAATTTGTACATATATGTACCAATCAGTTGAGCAGGGGAATCTTTGTGGTAAATCTCTAACTTTATGAGCAGTCAGCACTTTTTACATTGCATTGGACAAATGTGTAGCGGAGACATAAGAAAATTAATTGGAGAAATCTGAAGAAAAACAAAAAACAAAAAAAATGCACATCTGGTGGGTTTTTACTCCTGGCTGCTGCTGTTTGTGAGGGGTGGCTTACAGAATGCAGGAAGAAAAAAAAACTGAGAGAGAAAAATAGGCAGGAAGCGATGGAGCGATGAAGCTCAGCTGGAAAGGAGAGATGGTTTGAAAGAAGAGGATGGCTGGAAAGATAAAAGAGGGATGTGAGGGTGGGGGACGAGCTTTTAGAAAGGCTCAGTTCACTGTCTGTGGAGGCCACCTGTTCCTCTAAGCGCTACCGACTGGAGCGTCACAGAATGGAGCAGGGAGAGCTTGAGTTTCTAAGATGGGCAGGTTTGTTCTTGTCAGCTGGTTCTCCCTCCATTGGATGACAAGAGTGTTCGCTATGCTACTGAAAAAACCCCTGACAGTTAAATTTTAGATGTAGATTTCAGGCACAAAAATATAGTCCCCAGATTATATGTTGAAAACAAATTCATATCATTCTTTTCAGATTCTTATCTGCACCAACCTTTTGCCATGTTTCCTGTTTTTCGTTTTACATCTCTAGCCTTTTTATTTTTTAGTCTATCAAAGGAAATACAAACACTGAAGTAAATACTCTGACAAAAGCTGGAAAGGTTCAAGCGATAGTAACATCCTGCACCCAGAGGTACTGTCTTACAGCTGCTTTGTGTTTTACCTGCTGGGTATTAAGTGTTGTACCTTCATTTTTTGATTGACATATCTTTTTGCACAAAAATGTGGTTGCCTATCCGGATTCCTTACAAAGAAGCTGTAAGCTGGAGGACTGAATTAATTTCTCCTATTATGCTTGAAGCCACATACTAGTAGTTAGTTTTTTAAAACGTTAAAGTGAGAACAGCCCACAACCACTCTTAAAATAAGAGCTCTCGCATGAGAAGAAACATTTGGGTCATGAAGTTTCCGTGTTGACAGCGTTTCTTTTTTTTTTTTAATTTTCTTTCGTGTAATTCTGCTGAGATAAAAGGAGTAGGCGGCCTAAAATGTAGACATCTTTATAAATTAATCTGCATGAATATGTTAATTACCAGCGAGTGAAAGCCGACATAGAAAGCGCCACACAGAAACTAAACAGAGTCAATTGATATTTGTTGTTTTAAAGCTTTTCAATTGCTTTGACCCTTTACCAGTGCAAATCTTTATCTTGTGATTTTCTTCAGTGTTTCTAGGGGAAAACAGACGCAGTTCCCCATCTGACCAAACAGAGAAGCAACACACTCGGTCTTTTACTGGTGCCACTAAAGAACAGGAAGGACGGTTTCACTGCAGTGTCAGGACTCCAATCCTGGTCTGCTCAGTGCCGTCACTGTAAACAGTTTCATAATGGTATATTGGCTGACCCCACTATATCAGCAGTTCCAGCTAAGGAAGGAAAAAAAAACGAATTGTTTCCTGGCTAATGTCATGGCCTCATTTAGCCTACTTATTGGTCTCTCAGGCCAAGCAGCCTGGCGGTGACAATGACATATAGCATTCGGCCCATAATCTTTTTATAGTGTCATTTTTTGGCAGCCATTACCTCTAACAGCAGTATATTGATATCAGATTAGTGTTTTTTTTCCCCTTTCTTTTACCGCCAGTTAATTTGTGTTTGTCAAACATATCAAGAGATTTTAGACCTTGATAAACCTCGTTGATTTTCTTGTTTTTCGACAAACACTTCTTGAAACACTTGAAAACCAAATAGGTGTAATAACACTTTGCAACTGCCTGATGGCTGGACAACTTAAATAACAGATTACAAAACAATAAATATCTTTGTTGTTGAGCTCATCTGTCTAATTATTCAATAATTTAGAAGGAAAAAAGAATTTTTGAATTGAGAACGTAGCTGTCTTTGTCGATTACATGGTTTTCGATTAAATTATATGCGATTAATTACAGACCCTACAATTTACGTGATTCAAAATTTTAATTGAGTCCCACCACTATATTAAAACCATGATATACATTAAAAATGGTAACTGGCCTTCTTCTGTTATATTCAGGAAGCATCCCCCTATTTAGGTCTGTCATTTGAAGAGTATTATTATGGCTCCAGGCATCACATCATGTGTCTGAAGAAAATCTGTGGAGCAGGAGTCTACCAGCAGTTTGATTAGAAACTTTGTTGAGAGAAAATGTTGTAATTGCACAGTACTTATAGATGGTATTTTGTGAGAAAGGCATGCACAAAGACAACAATACTGGCATAAGGATTCATTGCTAGGCAACAGGGATGGTAATTCTCTGCAGCATTCAATTAAACTACCTCTGTGTTGAAGTGGCTTGTTGATTGTCTGACTAATATCACAGGGGTGGTGGGAGAAGAGAGCAGATTTGCCACCTAACAAGGCTGGCCGAGAAGAGCAGTTGCTTGTTCATAAATTATGTTTACATTTTACAGGGCACTGTAGCAGAAATTTTAGTTTTGCTTGTCATGACATGAAAGGATATTGCATGAGTTTTAAACTGATCAGTAACCATATCAATCAATCAATAAAATTTTATTCGTATAGCACATTTCAGCTATAAGGCATTTCAAAGTGCTTTACATCATAAACACAAAACACAAAGTCATGCAACATAGAATAAAATACCACCTTTTCCTGTTGCCCACAACAGGAAAAGGTCTCACAACCTTTTGACATGGAATTTAAGCGCCTGTTACCGCCGGACTCCGCCATAGTAGTAATGTCTGAAATATGCTGCTTAGCTTTTGCTGGTAAACTGTCTAAATATATTTCTCAGCCCCCTTAGCTCAGGAATCCCAGGGAAACTCTTCTGTGTGTCCTCGTTTTGCAACTTTATGCTATCTAAAGAAGTTAAAAACTTGGAGGCTTGTCACTAATTCAGATTTCAACACACACTTTAATTTCTATACATTTTCCCTCCAGGACTGATCCCCTTTCAGATCACAGGTCTGCAATAAACCTGGTCCCACAAACCAACCATTCACGAATAATTTTTATATCCATTATATTATGCAACTTTATTTTAGATTAGAAATCCTGTGTGCTTTCAGAACAGGCAGTTGAGATTGCAGAACTAAGGGTAGTGACTTCCTACTCACAGTTCATCTGAGCAAAATGATGAGGGGAATTTGCTAAATGGTTGAGCTTTTTCACTCCACTGTGTTAAATATATGCAAAGTTATGTATTTTCTTTAATAAGAATCTTTAGGCTCTTGGGAATTTGATTAGGATTCAGAGGACTAAAATGGGATAAGTGGATTGAATACATAACATTGACACATAGACCCTTTAGTACAGATCTATCACTGCATTTGTAACTAAAACTAGATCTCTCTTAGCAGAAGATGCTAGCTGCTCTCCATCAGAAAATGCTTTGTTGTAAAAGTAATAGTCTAACTTCACAAGTTGTTTTGCCTTTTCTGAATTGTGGAGAATCTTAAGTGTTGCTAGCTTAGTGGGCTTTCAGTGTTGTTTTACTTCAACCTTCACGTCAAAACCTGTTAAAACATTTTTCTAAAGATTTTCTTTCAATTTCACACATCCTGCATATCACCTGTATCTTGCAAAAATATATTTTTTCTTTTTGTGTACTTATAATATTTACCATAAACTGTCAAGAGGCCACAATTTCAGAGTTTCACCTTTTGCAATTGGGTTAGAAATGAACAATAAGAACATCTTTCTCTTTGAGAACACTGTTTGCTAACTGAGTCAGAATTTTCCCAACTCACATCTCAAATGATTAGAATCTGTTCTTCCAGATCTAATCCTTAGCATCTTACAAATACTACAACTACTAATAGTATTTGAAAATGAAGGGAAACAATTATTTTTTTCTACTGCTAAAATAGTAGAATATATTCATTATAATGTCATGGTGTTCCACAAGGTTCAGAGCTCGGTCCAGTTTTAAACATCCTGTAAATGCTCTCATTGAGTGATGTCATTAGGAAACGCCACGTAAATTTCACTGATAACTGATGCAATCAAGATTTATTCATCCATTATACCAGGTGATTTCGACCACTTCCTTAGCTTATGGGCAAGGAACTGGAATTTCCCCTGAACTCCAACTAATCTGAGGTGGGTCCAGGACTCAGTAGCCATCCATATTCTTACACTGGTGAGAATGTGGCTGCAATATGTGGCAGGCTGAAATATCTCAAAGGCTGGGCGTTAAATCTGTGTATTAACGTTTGACAACATGGATGGATTTTTGCTTTTCTTTTATCATAATTACTAAGTTACTTGCTTTTCATTTACAATTTTGTTGTTTTAGAGATATTTTCTTGAATAATGCACTGTATGCAAGGTCATTGTAGTTTTACCAGAATGAGTGAACCATCATGGCTTTGTACTGTTATAATGGACACTGCTTTTGATGGCAATAGCCAGCGATACTTAAGGTGCTCAGACTTGTGAATCCACATGACATTCTTGTCTATGACATGAGCTGACAACAGCTTGTTACCATAGCTTCTGAGAGGAGTTTCTATTTACGCAGACGTGTTCAGCATATAGGAAGTGTCATGAGCAAAACAGGCTAGCAAATGTGCGCGTGCGTGTCTGTGCGTGCGTTTTGGACATAATCCTCCCTATAGCTACTGCACCTACGTTGTTCCCAGTAATGGTTTTAGAAGATTAGCTCTTCTGGGAATAGCATCTCTCCATTCTGTGCGTGTGTGTTTTTCCATGTTTGTGAATGAGCCATTTTGATGGATCAGGGTGGAAGACACAATGTGGAGTAGGGCAACATATTGGCTTAGAGACGGATTTATTCTGCGGAGCTCAACACTTTGTTCTTGGCCTCGATTCAGTATTTTATCAGTTTCTGTGTGTGTGGTGGGTGTGCATATCAAAACCAGCATCAGGGTGTTGGGGACAGTTTAATAATGGTGTTGCTCAAGCTTGTGTGGGATTAGTTGGGCTGTTATAGCAATTGAAGCTTACATAATTATGTTTGCATTGATTTATATCTGTGTGTAGGGGTGTAATGTGGAGTGTATCTGTTTAACAGCATTCATTCTTTATCGTTGTACCATAGTAACAAGTAGGGATGATCTGAATTAGCAGTTCTGAGTTTTTAGCTCTGGCCTGCTCCTCCTAACACACACAAATGCTTGTAATAAAATTATTTTATAGATTTATAGTTTCTATGAACTGGAGAAAGAATCTTTTGTTATTTGGTCTTTGACCTGCTGATCAGTGGTCAGAGCTGATGAAGAAACATTTGGCTTCATCAGCCTGGTTTGATGCTTTAAGCTGCAGAATTTAAATAGTGTGCATACTGGGAAGGTTTTAAAATCAAAATAAAATGTTTGGGATTTCTTTATAATTATTTATCATGCAGAATATGCTTCATTGATCTATGTTTTAAGCTTTCTTAAGACTGGAAAGAGGTCAAAGCTGGTGACTTTATTCTTGTATCCATTCTGTTACAATGCCAAACTTTACAGCAAATGTAAACAATCCACCTTTAGTCTGTTACAGTACATAAAGTTCTAAATATTTTTGGTTTTGATCATTGTTTTTTGGTTTTATTTTTTCAGTTGTGTCAGACTACAGTTGTTTATACTTTTACAATGCAGCAAGAAGGACCAAAGTCCAAATCTCACCGCTGGCTTTTCTATATGAAGTTTTCCTTTTGGCCAAAAATTATGCATATTTGGCTAACTGGCCACTCCAAATTTGTGCACAAACCGTCATGGCTGAGTGTATTGTGCTTCTTTGTTGCCTTGTGCCTTATGATCTGTTCAGGATGTACCCTTTATTTTACAGATTGGTTGCGGATGATAGACATCTGCCACCTCGTGCTCCTGCAAATAAGCCAGGTGTAGAAAAAGGATGAATACTTTTTATTTTCCTTTTATATCATTAATCCTTCTATTAATATTTTCAATCAATGAAATTTGTTAAGCAATAATGCCCAGCTGTTTGGACAGCCAACCTGTAAGTGGCTAAAGCTTAGAACTCTGTATTTAGAAAGTATTAGTTGTTCAATAGCCATTTGGGAAAAAAATGCATACTTGTTCTAATTTCTAGGGTTTTAACATTTAAATCGTGGAAATTACTTATAATTTCCATAATTTATAAATCATGGAAATTAAACCTTTTCACTTTGCTAAATCAAAGTGAAAAGATTGACTGGCTCAATGAAAACAATCCTGCAATGGTGTCACTGTAATAATCTTGCGCTCCTGTCTAAAAAATGATCTGCTTTTTTGGATTTTGCTCTGCTTCTAATTCACATCACAGGACCGTGGGGGTCACAATCATGATTGAAAGCCTAGTCATCCAAAGACGTTACTCTTGGTGTGACAGGTGTCTCGAGGGTCAGTCTGCAAACTGAACAGCCATAATTCTGTCTGGGCATGGAGAAACATACACAAAACTGTGTGTGTGTGTGTGTGTGTGTGTGTGCGTGTGTGTGTGTGTGTGTGTGTGCGTGTGTGTGTGTGTGTGGTAAATGGTTTGAGTAATATGTTTTGGGTGAATGGATGATTTTTGGTAATTGTTCTAAAGTATTCTTGCCCCTGAGAATGATCCACATTGTGTCACTTTTTAACCAAGAATCTCCTTCTGTTCTACTGAGGATTCATGAATTAGATAAACACACATTTGTGGAAAATAGTGAAGAAAAAGGATTCATATTCTTTTTTTACACTTAAAGATCTGACAAGTATATAATGAATTTGTTTTCAGCTTCCCTTAGTTTATATTTTGTAGAGACTGAGATTTTTATTTGTTTTTGTCAAAATGGCTTAAGTTTAGTTAGACTGAGTTGAGAGCTTGTATAAAAATACATTTTTCAACTTTTGCCACTGATTATTAATTAGTTTTAGCTCAGGACTTTGACTGAACCATTCTAACACAAGAATATGCCTGGACATAAGCCAAATCATTATGTTTGACTTTCTTCTTCTGACTCCTCCATCAGATCAGCTTTAGAGTTTACGACTATTAGTTATTCTGCTAACAAGATCCAGCTGAGCTCTGGATCTATGCAGCTCCTCCAGAGTTACCCATGGTCTCTTTGCGTTTTCTCTGCATAATCCTTCCCTTTACCTATTATCTCTTGGCAAGTTTTTACAGGTGTATTATCCATTCCATTTTTGGATGATGCCGTTCATTGTTCTTTCAAAGAGTTTGAATATGTTTGCAAGACACTTCTTTCCTTTGGCTGGAATAACAGACAGCAGTCATTGATTGCTGGGACTCTTTTTGCATGTCTTCTGGCTAAGTCTGCCGACGAGGGAACCGTGGTTTCAATTGGATGTATCTATTTCTCAGCTGACAGCTCTGACATTTCCCTCAGAATGCCAAAGGCTCCCCCTGTCCATCTGAGGGATGACCCAGTCAAGGGGTTAAAGACGGAGGGAACAAATCGATGCAGCTAAACACTGAGGTCTTGACTGATAAGCTGCAGGATGTCTTTTAGCTTAACTATGAACAAATATACATAAGATACAAGAGTCACAAGAGCAACCGAACGCACACACACGCTGTGGCTTAATACATCTTATTTTGCTTCATTATTGTCAACATCATTCAAAGTCCATCTCAAACACAAAGTACACATCCTTGCTGCAGACCCATAAATAAAGCAGTTTGATCATTTGGGTGGATGGCCTTCCTTGAGCTCGATTTTGAAACCGCCCTGCAGGGATGAGAACCACATGTGTGTGTGTTGCTGCTGTGGCATTTACTATATCCCTTTGACAGCCAAGCCAGAATAGGAGTCACAGCTTGTTTGCTGGGTAACAGGCTAACAAATAAGCCTCTCAGGGGCAGTAGAGACATGAAGTAAAGGATTGGCTCTGTGCCTCGCGCCTCCCTATCACTTCACATCATTTTCTTTACCTCCGTTTCTCTTTTCCTGCGTTTCAGTTGGGCTTTCTGTGCTGTTCGTACTGTCGTCTTGTTTTATGATAATACACTTTTTCTTTGGAAAAAAAAAAAAAAAATATATATATATATATTTTTTTTTTTTTTTTTTACCCCACACGGAGGCAAACATACACCTAATGGCTTGTCTTCTTGTGTTGCCGAGTGAGGCAACGGCGTACATGCACAAAAACACGACACATATCAACGGCTAATTCAGCAGGTGAAGTGCTGGCTGTCAGATCTTCTTTAGACACGCTGCCTGAACAAACCAGAGAGCTGCTCCTGGAGCTGGAAGGTGTTTTACAGGTCCAAGAGGGAGATGTTATCCTGATGTTCTTTGGTTTCGATTGCTCTTGTAACCTGTCTGTGTAAAATTAAAAAGTAGGACTTAGTGCTGATTTTTGAGTGGAGAAGGTATTTTGAGTGCAGAATTTATGTTTTGATATTGAAAAGCCCCCCAAAAATCAGATAATTTAACTCAAAACTAAAGAAGTAGATGCTGCTACTTGAAAAATGAGTAGATGTGTAGTTTTTTTTCTATCAAGTTCTAGTTTCACTTATCTAGGTAAGAGTTGTTCTAAAATAGAAACTGGCAGACAAAGAAATGAGTTCACTCATTAAAGAGTCACACAGTGATTCTGTTTTGATGTATAGGCTCTGCTCCAAACCGCACTGCGCTATCATAGTTCTTTGGCTTCTGTCACTTTCTTTTTTGCTCTCCTCCATCTCTGCAACTATCCAAACATCCTCAGTGTTTTACGATCACTTTAAAACTCACTTTAACTACTCAACAAAATACACCCAACTTTTAAAAAAAATAGACTTCCTTCACAATATTGACAAAGTACATACCGTTTCTTTCTTGTTTCTTAATCTGTCTGTGTGCCTTTTTTGTTTTTTATCCAAATGGGATGTTGGCACAACACTTGGATCTGTCTGCACCAGTAAAGGTGTTTCATAAGATCAGGCTGCAGCTGAACCTAAAATGACTAGCAACAAACCTGCGGACTGACTTTTGTGTGTTGGCCTGAACGCAACACTGCACATCGTAGCTGAGCTAAACTTAGAGGATTTGTATATCCAGTCTATCATACTGTAGATAATAAAACAGACTTTGAGTCTATTTAATTATAAACTCCAAATTATATAAAAAAGAAAACAAATACAATAAAAGAATAAAAACCACAATAAAACAGGCTCCCAACCATTCAGGAGGCAATCATACCAATGTCTCCAAAGTACAGATTAGTATTTTACTGCACTGACATGAACCGTACTCTCCCTTTTTGAGCATTTATTTGCAGTACAATTGTCAAAGCGGTCAAGAAACTGCAAACCTTCACAACTGTTTGAAAAGTAAGACGAAGAACACTGAGCTTTCCCACTGAAATTTTAGTAAGTTTCAGTTATTAAAATGCATATATATATATATATATATATATATATATATATATATATATATATATATATAGCTAAGAGTAATAAGTTCAAAATGACTAGATATAAACTAATAAATTAATAACAAGCAATCACATGCGATATATTAATCAATAATTAACCTATAAATCAGCGCAGAAAAAGTTGAATAAATTAGCTCAGACTTTGGCGTTGGAAAGCCTGATGGCAACAGGCAGAAATGGCTTTCTGTGGTGCACTTTGGCAAAATGAGTCTCTGGCTGAAGGTGCTCCTCTATCCTGCCAGCACATCATGGAGTGGATGAGACTCATTGTCCAAGATGGCCTGCATCTTGGACAGGATCCTTCTTTTTGACACCACTGTCAGAGAGTCCAGCTCCACTCCAACGACGTTACAAATATAGCAACGACTAGTCTTGATACTCTTTATTTTGCAGTCTTAGTATTAGCATTGTTACACTGTGCTGAGAATGATGGAAATTCATAAGTTTCTAAGGAAACTTATGAATTATTTGCTTCCTCTGTCAATAAGTTACAGACCCTTTTTTTGTTATATTTGCAGTATTTTAAACTCATAATGTTCTATTTTCTCAGTTTTTGTTTTGTTGCTATGTTTTAGAGACCTTTTACTCTTAGAAATCAATCAGCTATAGAAAACCGATAATTGTACCCTTTAAGGGTCAACAGCAAATCTATAGAGAGATTGTGACATTTATTGTTTTTATGGGCCCAAAAAAGATTACGTTTCCTCACAGACTTTTCAAAGTTACAGTTTTTCTAGTCAGGCAAAGTGAACCCAGCAAACATGAGTTTGTTTTGCATTAAACAAAAACATGGTTTAGATTTGTCTCAAATACAAATTGTTTGTAAAAATGTAAAGCCTAACTTTGACCTTATAGACAACTGTATTGTGAAACTTTAACCTGAGTAACAGCTAAATGTGATTAAAGTCTGATGCCCTTCCTTCTGTCCTGAAGCTACACCTAACATGCCACTTGCACAACAAGCATGGTATTTTGTTTCAAAAAAAGCTTACAGTCTGAGATACTTAAATCACAACCATGATCCTGCTGTAATCATGTGCGTATGTTCCATATTCGTTAGGCGACATAATTACCACATTTGCCTTTTTGTGTTCTTGTCCATTCGCAAAAACCATCAAATGTTCACTGCTTGCCTCTCAGAAAGCATCATAGCACCTTTTGAGGCTGCAAATAAAGGGAAGATGCCATGGCAAGTGGGGAGAATGATGTGAAAGTGAGTCAAAGCAAGTAGATGGTGTACACTCATGTCTGCTGCCATCTATCTTCCCAGAGTCAGAGTTCACCCTCTCTGCTGCGGCTCAGAATCCTCCGAGCGTTGCCCTATCTGTTTATACAGAGGCTAATAGGATGGCCGGTCTTCATCCCCGTACGGCACCTCGGTATAATGGAATACTGGGACATAATGCCGCTCCAGTCAAACACTCAACTGAGGCCTTCAAATTGCCTCCAATCCCCTTAACAAATCTGCAGAGAGGCTATGAATAATTTGAGGGCCTGCTCATCTCTTCTGTCTTCTATTCTTCTTGCTTCTCCTCCTCCTCTTTAGATTAAACTTGAATCAGATAACTTGATTTTGCTCTCTTTTTTTTTTTTTAATTACAAAGTCCCAGACAATTTACCAGACAGACCTAGTTCGGCTTGAAAGGTCTTAAGCAGAAGAAACATTTGGAAGAACTGGATGAATACAGAGTAAAAATGCTGACTCTACCCGAGTGGAACCAAAAGTAGACCTGTTGTCACAATCACAAATTTTGATAAATAGTCCCAGAAGTTATTGTGGTTATGATGACATTGTCATTTTGAGGCCATTTTTTCGGTAATGTGATGACAATAGTGTAATAATGCAAGAACACATTCTCAAAAATCAGCAAACTTTAAAGTCTAATTAACTTTTAAAACTGAATTTTTAAGACATTTTAAGTGTTCAAAATGAATAAAACAGCAAAAACATCAAATAAAATGAATTATGGCATCTCTGTAAACAAAGTCATTCTTAAAAAAAAGTGCTAATTGAGACCAAAGCATCAGACTGAAGACTTTAGTTACCCAGTTTTTGGTAGAAAAGAGAAAAACAATAAATAATGCAAATGGAAATTACTGAGCTTGTTTTAATTTATCATGTGATTTATTCATTTATTGCTTATTGCAATAAGCCTTAGAAAAATCATTCTTTAAGTTCACTTTATTTATCCCATGATTGCTCACTTTTAATTACCAAGTAATCAAATAATTTTCCAAGCTGCAGATTTCAGAAGTAGAAATGAGATCTAGAGCTTGTTAAATGAGGTTTTGTCTCCCCTCGACCTAAAGAGAGGTGGAACCTTTGTGCAGCAGGGAGCCGTTTTCCCAGCAGTGTGTGCCTCAGTTTACCTCGCGGAGCTGTTTGTTTGAGAAATACTTGAGCTGTGTCAGTCGGGGCTTTTAAAACCCTGCTATTAGGAACAGACACACTTGCAATTATTCCGTTAGCGTGGAAGGACTGGCTGATTGTCGATGATTGGCTGGATCACAACCTGATGACAAAGGAACTCGCAGATCCAAACGCAGACATTTAAATAATGTGCTGAAATCAGCCACGCCGTGCGGGGGTGTTTGATTGTGTGTTTGTGCGGGCTTCGTCGTGAACATGTTGATGTGGTTGTGAAGGCAGGAATTTTAAAGTGCCGTTGTGATGGAGGGACAATTTTAGCACCGTCACAAAAGCAGGAGTCAGCGTGCGAGCCCGGGCAATAATAAAGTGATTATAGATTACGTTCTGCAGCGAAAGAGTCACCTTTTGCTACTAGTGAGCTGCCTTTTTAAGGTCCAGATCTACCTTGAACCATGTGTTGCTTTCTGTAGGTGTCTCTCCCAGTCTTCTTTGTGGGTTTTTAATACTTTTTTTGTGTGTCTTCAGACGTCACAGGTAGCATATCTCCCATTTCCCAGCAACATGACATTTTACTTACAGCTCTGAGTCCCTGCAGCGGTTATGCAAGCCCAGCTTCCCACACACAAACACATTTATGTACTTCAATTATATATGCATCCTTCCAGAGTGGTGGAGGATGACAGCTCCATTAGCTTGTGCTTTAAATGCATGTATTTACTCAATCTGCAAAGAGCCAAGTCAGTACTGCTGAACTGGTTCAGGACTTAATTTTGGCAACGTTGCCTTTTTTGTCCCAAATAACTAACAAATGAATTTAATTTATAGATGGTTTTGGACAGATGAGTTTGCAAGATTTTAGGAATCACAGGAAAAGCAAAAATGTTGATTCCAAAGTAAAGTGGAGTGATAAGTTTCAAATTCTTAAACATATCTCACTTACTTAAGGCATAGTAACATAGCAACAAGACTTTAGAAAGACAGTTTTTAGTGATTTTAGACAGAATATGTCTAATCATGGTGTGTCAATGGAGATGTTAAAGTGAGAAAAACAACCAGGTTTTTCTCAGTGAGCAAAGTAGAAAATGGACAGCTTCACAAAAGTGGCACCTGGATTGAGCGATCACGTTTGTTTACTGTCTAAACAGCTCAAAATGGGTAACACAAGAACATGTCTCACTATTGTGTTTAGAGTTATAAGTTTCAAATTCTTAAGCATATCTTAAGAATTTGATATGTTTATCAAATATGTTGAATTGGATTTAAAAAATATGCTTTATCATTTTCGGTAACAGCATAATAATGCAAGAACACAATGTTCAAATGTTCAGTAGATTTTAAAGTTTATTGATCTTTAACACTAGAACTGAAAAACATTTTAAATATCCAAAATAACTAAACAAAACAGAAACAGCAGATATAATTAATTACAAAATGTCAACAGTGTAGGCAAAGTTGTCCTGAGAAAAAGGGGCTATAATTGAGAATAAAGTAAGAAACTGAATACTTTTGTCATCCAATTTTTGTGAGAGAGAAACAATAAATCCTGCAAATTGAAATAATTGAAATCATTTTAAGTTTTCATGAGATTAATTGATTTACCATTAGGTTATTATTCCGTTTTCTTACCATATTTTGATCTGTCAAAATATGATTACTTTCATTCTTTTTTGTTCCATTTATTGACTTACAGAGCAAAGAGTGCAAAATAACATTAAAACATATTCCTCTGAGTCCAGTATTAGACCTGCACATATATCAGGCCATCATCTTGTCTTGTTCAATTTGATCAAATTGCATTCATAGCATACCAAATCATTTCAAAAATGATAACATTTGATACAACTTTACGTTGATGATATGTGAAATCTGAATTTTGCAATGAAAAAACCTTCCATCAAGCCACTATTTGATCCCAAGTTGGATAAAAAACAGCAAGTTTTCCTTGATTTGAACTCCTAAAAAGAATGACTCAACCAGAGCCACTGTAGCTTTGTATGAGTTTAATTTGGCTCTTAGGAGTTTCACCACTTTACCAGGTGCTGGGTTAATTGTTTTTACAATAATCAGGCTTTCTGAATTACTAAAGACAATTACATCCCAAGCCCAGTTATTATGTGCTGTTATTCTACAGCACATAATGTTAATATAACTTAAAAAAAGACAGTAATTGGATTCTTTTTTTTTTTTATCAGTAAATTGAAGCTAATTGCTCTTTAGTGGAAGTCAATTTGAATATTGAACCAGACAAACAATACAGGTCCAATTTACCAAGACACTCATGCTAATTCAGCATCGGTTTGTGAAATTAAACCATGTTAGAATATGCTAAAATAATGAGAATATTACACGGAGGTCTCTGTCTTTCTGTCCTCATTTATGTGATTCTTAATTTGAAAAAGTAAAACCGTGTTACATTGAACAATAGTGGCACCACTTAGGTTTTATATTAAAGGGGCAGTATTATGTGTTTTCCAGGCACATAATGCCATTGTGTAGCACAATCAAGTCACAAAATGAACTTCAGTGGTTATAAAAAATCCTGTATATTTAATGACTCAAAATAAAATTTCCTTCCTGATTTAACATCTTGAAATTGGCTCTCCTGCTCTTTCTGAAACTGCCTTCAGAAAGTCATCACAACATCTCTTCTCTGTTAACCCTTTAACATTTTTAGCTGTAGCTCATAATGAGCACAGCAGATTCACAGTCCCACCAGGTGTTTGCTAATTGCTTACGGCTAGTCTGAAGGAGCTAAGGGGGTGGAATTGCAGGTGGGGCCTGCTCTGTGAGGTGGAAACTCAGAAACTTGGAACTTGCAGCTCCAAGGAGGAGCTTCGTCCTCAAAGGTAGAGCTCGGACCACATAGACGTTTTGCACAGCTAAATGGTTGCCATGGATATTAAAGGATTTCTCAACCATGCATAAAAAAATAAAATACATCAAAGCAACACTCAATGCATGTTCTTGTCTAGGGAATAACATGATAGCATGATGTAAAACTAAAAAAAAAAAAAGTCAATTGTACTTAATTTGCACTTTATGGGTTTATTATATTGTGAACTAATAAAGAAAGACTTTAGGGAAAAAAAGTTCAAAAGGTCTTTCATTCGGGCTCAACAGCAGATTTTATTTCTGGAGATCAGTCTGTGCTCATCTCTCTTTTAACACCAATCGGTGGGGAGGCAGAGGGCCTGCCCCACAGTCACAACAATAAGAGTTTGCAAAATGAAGATCTCTGAATGCACCACTCTGCTCCAACACGCTCCTCTCACTGAATCAGCAGACTCACGGCTAATCAGCCAATCCCGGCTGGATTCTGTCTAAGAGGCCTGATTGGCTGATTAACTAAGCTCATCAAGATGCCACCCGTAGAGGCCACAGGACGCACACAGCAACGAGGAGAAGGACAAACACACAGCGAGCGTTTCAGTGTGAACCCTGCGCTCTGCGTGTAATGCATGCATCAATTGGTTACTTGCTTTGTTTATGTAAAATGTTCTGAGTTCATGTTCATAACTTGTTTGAACTTTAGAATTCTGGGTTTTAATGGTTGCAAAAAAAAGAAAGAAAAAAAGAGGCATTTAAGTTGAGGTTGTAGTAATAACAAACAAATCCTAAATCTGAAAATATTCACTAGTAAATCACCAAAGTTGATTGTTGGGATGCTGAGGTTTTAGCATGTCTGTAACTATGTAGTTATATTTCAGAATCATACCTAATTCTTAGCTGTTTTAGATGTCTTTGTTGCTTAGGAAACGCTCTAATCAGACTCTGGGACTGATGGTGATTGAATTCTGAGGTATTTTTGGGCCCAAGTAATAAATTAGAAGCCCTTTGATTAAGTTCTCTGTCTGTGTGAGGACAGAAGTGAGTCACAAGTCTTGTGGAATATTTAGTCCTATTGTCAAGTTTCTTTGAATAAAACATTTCAGCAACAAGGCACTTCAAAGTGTTTTACATCATAAAAACAACAACAACAAAAAATGTTGTTGTTGTTGTTAAATGTTCAAAGCAATAAACATTATATTTTGTCTAATGCCAACATCAAAATCATCAAGCAAATATACATTAAACGTGTTGATCAATGTTCTAGTTATTATGAATCCAAGGGAACTGTAAACAGGTGGGTCTTAAGCCTTAATTGTTTCGGCAGTTATGCCGTTTTCTGAAAGTTTGTTCCAGATTTGAGGTGTCAAGAAGCTGAATGCTGCTTCTCCATGTCTGGTTCTGGTTGCAGAACAGAACCAGAAGACCTGAGAGGTCTGGAAGTTGATACAAGAGCTGCTCTTTCAAGGGCAATATTATGTATTTTCCAGACACATAGTGCCATTTTATAGCACAGTTAAGATGCAATGTTGCTTTCATTTGTTGTCAAAATGCTATACATATCAAATATGACTCAAAATTTGGCTTTTTAAATTAGCACTGATAAATTGGACCTGCTCTTTTTGACACACAGCCTTCAGGAAGTCCTCACAAAGTCGCACCCTTTATCAATTTTTTTTTTTTTTTTTTTTACCAGCTTTTCACTGAGAAGTAGCTTGTATGATGAGCTCTGCAGATGCCCAGTTCCATCAGGTGTTTCCTAATTGCTGCTGGCTAGTCTGAAGGAGCTGAATGGACTAGTTGCACATAAGGCATTTTGTACAGCTGAATAGATACCACAGGAGATTAAATGGTTTCTCTTCATGAGAGCATAAAGGTAGCACTCATGTATGCTTTTGATGAGGGAGTAACATTATTACATTATGAAAGTAGATTTTGCACAATACTGTCCTTTTAATGCATTTTGTTGCTTTGCCATTCAACAATTTATAAACTATCAGAAGTATTTTAAAGTCTGTTATTTAGTTATAGAATGATGTGGGTCTATAGTTTCACACATCGTTCCTAACCAATCCCACTGCTGCGCTTTACACTCGCTTCTGGCGACAGCATGTGCGTTGGAGGCAATCACTCGATGTAAAATGTCTGCCGTTGCCACGTTCATTATGCAGGACCTCCACTGTTCCCCTCACTAATGCAACAACCTTTCCTACTTTCCTTGTTCCCAATCCATTATCACTTCAGATTTTCTTTTTTTCCATGCAGAGCACTGCAACGCACCGAGCCCAGCTCTGCTCTGAGGCAGATCAATGGCGATATTTATTTCATGTCCAATTATTGGGGCAGAGCCACAGAACACGGCGATTAAAGTAATCGTCGTCTCACAGAGAAGCACACAGAAAACCGCATTAACAGTGCAGCCTGCAGCTCGAAGCTTCAAGCGCAGGCAATATAAGTACAAGTGCAGGGTTATAAGATTCCTATAGCGAAAGCTACAGGCATTACCAGGGGGCGAAGACCTGAGAAAGCTCAGAGAAATCCTGTTGCTCCGAGCACCATATTTTCTCCATGATATGTATTTCTTTTTTCTTTCTTCACCTAGTTTTCCCTCTGACTGCTCAAAGAAGCTAATCTTTAATAGATTTTCATACAAAACATACTACAGGTGACTGTGTAATTAAGCTTCTTTTATTCATTAACACACTGCCTCTTTATAATATTTCTATTTCCTTACATAATGGAGCTGTGCTCCTCTTGGGAAGACCAGGAAGCAAAGTGTGGCAGTATCTGTTCTTCTTGTGATGAATGTGTGTGTTTTGCATTTTTGTATTGAGTAAAATAAACTGCTGTAATATTCTTTAGGGGATTCGGGTCATACCTGTATTATTTCTGATGCGACTTTGCTCAAGTATGATTTTCTTTTTCTTATTTGATATGAAACATTTACCATCAGTGTTTGAAATTACACAGTTCCTTTCTCTGACTGGCTGTGCTAAGTACTTGAAGTTCACTTTTGTCCTCACTGATCTGAAAGTTTTCTGTCATCCATATTAAATTTAAAAGTTCACAGCAGATTCTGTGAGTCATCAGGTGACAGTGCACTTGCCAGCAATTTCATTTATTCTCAACAAACAAACTTTAAAAATGTTGCAGTTTATACTTCTGGAACTCATACAATGGATGTTTTGGTGCATCTACAAGTTTGTTTAGAAAAATTTAATGTATTTGTCTATAAACACAAAGGAGTTGATGTAAAAAAAAAAAAGTGTACTGAATTTATTTGTGTACATTTTTGGTATAATATTAATTATACCAAAAATCTTTCAAGACAAAGTTGATTCAACATGATTTGTCTTTTGATCAGTCTTTGTTTCTCTTGTGCAAGTTTAACAGTGAATAAATAAAATAAATGGAATTTCCATCAGCTAAATCAGAGAAAACTGCTTTCTTTTTTTTTATTTTCAACCTGTCGTAATTTCTGCATTTTAGTTTGCTTATGTTCAGTTTGCAGAATGTGGGTGTGAAATTCTGACTTAATAATAATAATAATTGGAGGGAGAAAACAAAACGTAGTTTTATGTGCAGGTTTTGATTGCAATTTTTCTAGATTTTCTACAGTAGCAAAGCTCTCATATGTGCTTTACCCTGGGCTTACTCACACCGTCATTTCAACAATTTTATTTGAAGATAATGACCAAATGGAAACATAATATCCCATCAAATAACTTGCCTTCTCTTTTTTCTCGCCTTTGTTTCCTACAACAGATTTGTTCCTGACAACTGAAGATGGGAACTTTGAGACTTGGCTAAATAAGGTAACAGATGTCGATTATATTGTTGTCAGTTCAGATTCAAAGTTCAGCAGTTTGTTTTAAATGATGTGTGAAGAAACCCAACTTTATTTTTAAAAAGCTTCATCGACTTTCTACTTATCTGCTACTTTAGCATGCACAGGTTTATCTTCAGCTAAGTCACTGCTTATGGAAACTCTTGTATAAAAGTTTTAGCAACGATCCAATAATAACATTAGTTAATGTAATGCTATGCAAAGCAGACCCTCTGTGTGGGCTGATGAAGATTCATCCACCAGTGCATGTTAAATGCTAGGAGGAACTTGAATTGATAACACATGACTGGACTTTATGTTCTGCAAAATACACTTACATTTTTCACGTTTAGAAAATCCAAAATATGTTTGCAGATTCACCAACATGGTAAGATACAAAATAATACACCTTGAGCTTTGGATAGGAAGAAAACTGTTATTATAAAAATTAACAATCAACTATGTATTCTTTCCTGTTTGTCACAATTATTGTTGTGCTGTTGGATGCCCTGATAGTGGCAAGTGGAAAATATTGACATTCATATTTAAAAGTAATCCTTATCAACCTAAAGCTTTATCTTTACACTGCACAAAAACTCTTGACATTTTTATCCAAATATATTTGATTTAGGATATATTTAGAATCATAATACAATAGAATGAGCGTTTAGCATAACATTTCTAAAACTGGTGTTTTCTGTAATCTTATTTGTTTTACATAATCCTTCTACCCTATATGATCCAGAGTCTGATCTAAGCACATTTTATAAGTTTTTATTCTCAAATAAGAATGAGCGTTTAGTCTGAAGTGTACCTTTAACTTATTCTTATATTATCTTATACACCTGAAAGCAAATAGTACAAACATTAATAAGTTCATTGGACGTATCGTGGGAATTCCTGGATTTCCTGGATATCCTGGCACTGCCACCCAACTACTTGATATTCTAGGAGAGCAGGAAGGGGAGACCGCGGCTCTTGGTTTTTGTCAGAGGGGCCTGTTTGAAATGCAGCAGGTTGATTCAGAAGCTCGACAGTACTTTATCTTATCACAGAGAGAGGGAATATAAAAAAGAAAAGAGAGGAAAGAAGGGCATCGAAGCAGAAACAGAGCGACGATTTCTGCAAAGTTAGAATGTTTGGGAGGAGGAAAGAAAATCAAGCAAGAGCAAAACAAAACAAACTTACTGCTCTGCTCTAAGACCAGAAGTGTGATGGATGGACTGAACAGTTTTATAGCAGTTTAAGTAAAAAATGACAGTATTTTCTAAGATAACGAGAAGAAAAGTAATACAAAGATCTGAAATTATATTCAATTTAATAATAAAGAGGTAAGCTCACAAATATGCTTAGAAAAAATATCTATACTCCAACTTTTAGTTTATGTATTCATTTTCAGTCAGTTTAATAGATGAACTCTCATGGTGCCCCAAACCTGTTGAGCTTTGGGTTTGAGAATACAGGAAATGTCTCCTGGAGTTGGGGGGCAGGTTAATGAATGTAAAAGGGGTGGAAATAGACCAGGGGAACGAACGTAAGTCCAGGGACCTGTAGACCAGGGGACGAAAATAAGAACGAGCAATACGGCACCTTCATTCATCACACTAAGAAACTCATTGACCAGCCATGTTGAGACCGGGATGATATAAAATTTATTGTGCTGTTCATCCGTAAAGCTACACTTACACTGTAACCATCAGCTATTTAGCCACCTGCCGTGTTCAATCTATTCACCTGTATAAATACTTCTGCAGCGCTCGCTCTTCCCACCGTTCTTTTTGAACAAACAGCTCCCAGAGGAGAAAGACTGCCGTACTCCAGGCATCGCGCCAATCATTATAAGGATGCTTATTGGTCTCCCAAAAATTATGAAGACCTGGACATTATCATCAATCAATAAAATCCCCAGAGGCCGAACTTGAAAATTGGATGTTATGCTGCTAACATTTGCATTTGTCAACAACTCAGAGGCGGAAGTCAGAGCTCAAATAATGTCCGGTCCAGAACACAGTGCACTAAATAATAAAACATGAATTAACGAAGCTTCAAGGCTAGTAAATTTTTCTCGAGGAATTTTAATAATCGAGGTACTCGAATTATTCGAGGAATGGTTTCAGCCCTAGTGTGTATGTAAATATTAATCTAAGATGCTAAATTTTATCAGAAAAGTTTTAAAAATGTAATGTTGCAAAATAACTGATATCCTAGCATATTAGAGCATTTAAGTTATTAATGAAATACAGAGTTTACATATGTTACTTAAACCCTGGATGTGTCATAATAAACATTCTTTATAAAGACACCCAAGCATTCACCTTTTATTTATTTTTGCTTGGCACAGTTTTCCTGCAGCTTATCTACATTTGTATGGGCTCCTTAGGTCTTACTAGAAGCACTTTGAGCTCTTTATACATTTCAAATGCTGCATGTAATATTTAAGAATGTAAAGGAAATCTGGAAAGATCCATCTAGAATCGTGTAAGTTGACCGAGCAGCTTTCATTCACTGGAGACCCTAAATTCTGTTCTCATATCCGGGTTTGAGCCAATCTGAATTTTTTTGGGCAGATGACATTTTCACATAATAAATGTCAGTGTGATAGCAAATCCAAATGAGGCTACTTTCCACATTAGTTCTGTCCAGGTCAGTAAATAAGCTTAATTAAACAGCACATATCTGATTTCATTTGAGTTTATTTGATTTAGTTGAATGGTTGTTCTTAATAGACCAATAGTTAAGCTGAAGTAGCAGTTTATTAGTCAGTCTGGGCAAAATGTTTTTCCATTTGTGTTTATTCTGTATAAAAGAAACTATCTGAATCTTTTCTCATTTATGTAAAAGGTTCAGTTCCTTTGTCCATCTACTCCAGTGTGCCAAAGGATAACTTACTCTGCAAAATGAAGCCTTTAAAATCAAAGGACGAAGCGAAGGTTTGGGTGCTAGAAAAAGTAAGGGTACAGATTGATTTACAGATGAATGGAGCCTCTTCTTTATCCAAATAAACCCTCTTCACTTTATGAATGACTGCCATCTTATTCTCAACTTCTTCCCATTAAAAAATCCAAATTGCTTCCTTTCATGCAAGCTTTTTCTGTGCTGTGTTGTGTTTCTTTTCTCTAATGACCTTCATCCTCAATGCACCAATTTATCACGCACACCAACAAGTCCTAATATCAAAACACTAAAACCTGTTCTGGTTGCATACTCCTACGCTTGGGAAAATATAGTCAAACACGGAAGACCAGGCCATTTCCCAGCAAGCCATCAGCATTAGACTGCTGTTAATCCCTTCATGTTGTTCAGCTGTATCTATCGGTCACAGGCCAGTAGACTCTCACTTGTTTTGTTTTTTTTTCTTCCACCCCTTTTTTTAAATTAATTGCCTCGGTTTTTCTACCGCCTTAGTCTTATTCCATCACTGCCCGTTCCACTGTTTTCTTGTGATTACACAAGAGAGGGAAGTCATAGCAGTGGAAATAAAGTAGGAGATATACAGAGAGACGCATCAGCCAGCGAGTTACCAAGCGGTGCAAAAGGTCAGGTCTGTGACATGATAGATTCAATTGGTGACACCGGAACAAACTGCGCTTTGCTGCACAAACATGTCAGCGTTTTGATTTCCAATTTTGTATTTTCACCATTTCACCAAGGGGGAAAAAAGTGCGGAAACACATAAAATATTCATTTTAAACGCAGAGTAGCAGAAGCAAGTAGCAGGAAATGTTTTGGTTTACATTTCCAGAGGAAAAACCCCCCAAACAGTCTTTCATTGTTTTCTATTTCCTTGCCAGTGGTAGGTTTGAATTTAATTCCTTGTGACAGTAAATAAACCAAGCTGTGCAGCTAGAGTATTCTTTAGTTGTTATCACATCAAAGAAAATAGCAAGGCAGCTTCTATATTATCCATCGCTATGTTTGAGGCGCCTTGGCATCGTTATTTCGATCTTAGAAGCAACCCGAAAGGATTTGTTTCACTGCGCTTACATGAATACAGACAGCCCATCAAGAGTTACCCTAATCCAATGATAATGACATTCTTATCATATCACCTATTAGTAAATACAGTGGTTTTACCTACACTTATTTAAAAATAGAATATATTTTCTCTTTGTTTTCAGATATGAGCTATGTGTGTTCCTCTCTGAATGAAAGAGAAATGTATTTGGGGTAATTTGAACATACGGCATCAGCAATTCTGGAGCGTGTAATCCCTTAATCTTCACACATCAGTTGGCCGTCCTCAAACACACTCACTTTTTTAATCATGTTCCACTGCAATTAAGGAACCAGCAGCAGTCAATCACCCAGATGTCATCCCTCATACTCAAGTTGACACCATAGGTCCATGAGTGACCAGAAACCCTGATCTACTTTCTGCAGAATAGATTGTTTTTATGTCTGGTAAATATTAGTAAAAGTAAGTATAATGTTATAATTTTGAAGAGTTATTTGTAATAGTTGCATGTTGCGCCCACTTCTTGACATGGAAAGTTATATGAAACCTTTATGTGTTAGGTCTGAGTGAATGGGAACCTATGCATTCTCTTTTCAAATGTTACTGCAATGGACCAATAATGACGTCTCTGGCTTCAAATGCAATATGTGGCCCATTAGGATTATCCTTCCTTGACGACACTATAAGCGATGAGCAGTCATGCAAAAAACCCATCCAGATGTCAAAACATAGAAATACTAACCGACTCGAAAGAGGCAACATAAATCTAACGGGACGTTTACTTTGGCAACACTAGTCATCAGTCTCCTAATCTTAATGTCACAGGAGGGAGTTAGCACAATGAGTCGTTTCTATAATGGATGGTTGAAATACTTTGTACCACACTTTTTAAATATGCTCAATAGCGCTCACATTTCAATACTACACTAAAGATAAAAAGGCTTATAAAAATTATTTAGATGGCATTGTTGATGCATGTCAGCACCAGTGTTTTTATCAGATGAACATTGGCCGAGTTGTCAAAATTGTATTTGGTCAGATGAATAGAATGGAACAATAAATAATAACATTATCAACACTTAATGTCACTCGTGTTTTTTTTCTCACCTCATTTGAACGGATTTTTCACCAAAACTAACGTTAAAAACTATCAAAAATGTAAGATTATTTGGGTTTTCCTTGCAGTGGTAGTGAATAGTACACACAGATACATTTCTTATCATTAAATTGTACAGTCCCGTCAGTCTTTCTGTTGTTGCTGGAAATCTTAGGGAGATTATTCGATTGGCCCTTTGTGTTCCCAATTAGTTTCTCTCTCAAAGCTTCAGTAAAGTGAAAAATATATATGTCATAAGTTATTCTTTCTGCTGCTCTTTATCCTTTTATAGTTTCCTGATTTATGGCACACCGTGTGGAGATATTACATTTTTATAACTGTATTTTGGCAAAAACAAATTAAGTCCAAGTTTCAGTTATTTGTATGAATCTTGGAGGGGGCAGGGAGAAAGGGCTTTTGTGGTTTATAATTCATTGGCATTTTGGAATAACTACTTCATACACACTGAACATCCAAAAATTATGTTTTTGATCAAATTCATGAAATTGAGTTTCCATCTGATAGACTGTTTGTTTGTTCATGTTTGTTCCAAGACTTCCCTCTAAATTGCCTTTGTTGGCAATTTAATCCTTGTGGCATTGTGGAATTTCTCTTAGCACAGAAAATCAATACCATGGAGGGCGCTTTGCATGATAATGTTGGTCTTCCTCTCCTTTATTGCCAAGATCTGTCCAGTGTTGTTAAACAGACGAGCTTTGTCTTTTCATCACGCGAAATACAACTTTTGAATTTTATTAACTGTAGTCCATATACTTTTATACATATGAAGTGCTTATTATAAGTTATAGACTTTCATAGTCTTATTTTGATGGCCATAGCAACTTACGACTTTTGCTAGGGAGAGAAAAAGAGGAGCAGGATATTTCTTAAAGAGGAAATGCTGAATTGCTTTTTTTTACAGTTAGACAATAAAGTCAAACTGGGGTTCGTTGCATTTTATTGGTTCATTTTGTACAACGCATTGCATCAAGTAAAACACACATACACACACACACACACACACACATCTTCAGCCTGGACATTCCATCCCTATGCAGTTCATCTCGATTCTCATCTCCCTTCAGCGCTCCTGAATTTCAACCGGGCCAATCAGCACACAAAAGTATGACTTTTGAACAGTTATGTTAGATTTTCTGTTGTCTGCCAATGGTCGTAGTTTGGCAGATGTTCAAAGAAAGTAAAGAAAGCCGTTCAATCTATGTTGGCCTTGTTTCCAAATATTGAGCAATTAAAATTGGAGCAAGAGAAATGTTTAAGACATTTAATTGCATTTCAAGCTTAACAGCTCTCAATAACTGCTCAGTAATTCTCTTTTCACACTGTGGGATTATGTCTACAGCAGTGTTTCCCAACCCTGGTCCTCAAGGCATGTTTTAGGTATTTTCTTGCTTCAATCCAGCTGAAGCTGGATCAATTGATGACTGATTAACAGGTGTTTGTTGAACTACAATCAGTTGAATCAGGCACATTAAAGCAGGGAAACCTCTAAAACATGTAGGACGGTGTGTCTTGAGGACCAGGGTTGGGAAACACTGGTCTACAGTGCTCGCAATTTCCGGTAACCATAGCTTTGCTTCCTCCGTGCTCTAGTTGGCACATTACATCCGTCACGATCAGACGCTAGCAATTGGTTAAAAATCATTTAAATCTTTAACATAGTCTACACCTCCAGCAAGCACCTGTTTTTTACCTGGTTAATCTTACTATCTCTAGCTCTTTCATAATGTATATGCAGGTCTCTTAGTAAATCATTGTATCCATCCCTCTTCCTGTCTTTGTTTCTGTTTTTGGTGGATTCGCCCATGAATCACCTAATGTTCGTATCAGCAGGGCATATATCCCTCAGTGCATGTGTGTGCATAAACACATTGCTTTCCCTAGTTTATCCTTTCTTCCAGATACAGCTCACAAAATTATGTTGTGAGAAAGTTCAAACTTTTTTTGTTACTTGTATCGTTCATAGATTCATTCCACATTGAGAGGACTATTTCTGTGGTTCTGCTAAGGTGTAATGGAAGCCCAGGTTGCTTTAATAGCAGCCTTTATGTATGTCGTCTGCACTTTTGGGTCTGGTGTCTTTTATCTTCCTCTTGACAATACCTTGTTCATCTTTTAGAATTCTCTTTTTTTGAGACTCTGAATTTTGAGTTTTCGTTTTCTGTAAGCACAAATCACAAAAACTGCATAAAATAAAGGCTTGAAATAGTTCACTTTATATATATATAATAAATCTGTGCAATACCAGAGTTTCACTTTTCTGAAATGAGTAACAAAAATATTAAAGTTGTTCCAGTTTGTTTTAGACGTGCCTGTACACTTAAAGCACATTTTTTATTATTTCTGGAATGCTCATTTGTAAAAAATCATTTTTGCCTAAAACTAACAGAGTGTAGAGATCTTCAAGACCGTGCAGAGGGTAAAAACCTCACAGGGTCCAATTGACCCAATATCTTAAGTCTGTGGGAGGGTTAAAGGTCGCGTTATTTTGACTTAAACTGTTCACAAAATTTGCGAGTTTACCTCGCAAAACAAAAGGTTTTGCGAGGGGACGCAAAAGAAAAAAAAAATTCCCCATGTCCCCTAGGGGGCTATGTAGAACAATACCAAAAAAATTACTAAAGAAAAAAAAATAATTTATTTTACAGCAGATAAAAAATTAAAGGCACACAGTAAATGAAACGCATTGTGCATATTTAGTTCTCTTATTTTGAATGAAATCATCGGAAAATGTAAACTCACTCCTGGAAGTTTTTCTCTTTTCTCTTAAATGATTTGGATCATTTAAAAATATTTTTGCACAGTGTGGGATCTGCTTTTACTCCTTAAGATGTTTTTATGCATTTCTTTAAAGTACAATGTTAAACTTTTGTGTTTTAATTGTTATGTGCAAAACAAAAAGAAGTAATGTTACATTTGGAGACAAATGGGGGAAAAAAGGCAGAGAATGCTGTTGTATCTGTAGCGTTTCAGCACCTGCTAGCAGATTTATGGATATGTGCCAGCTCTGCCTATTCCTAATGTTAATGCACAATTGTCATACTTATCCTTTTTTTCCCTCAAATGGTCCATTAAAATGTCCCATAAGCCAAAAAAATGACTGCTTCGGTGTGGTAATCATGATGCCTCTTCTCTGTATGACTCTATTGATCTGGGTCTGTAACTGTAAAACACAATTCAAGTGATATCTGATTTATTTATAGCCGTTAAGCAATCGAGAGTACAGTTGAGCATTTGAAAAATGTATAAGTATTTATGAAGATGCATAATTTGTTCTCTCTTCTTTCCCTGGTTTCATCTGTGTTGTTCTCCCAGGACGGGGCCTTCACCAAGGGGGAAGTTGTCTCAAGTCCAGCAAAAATCACCGGGCAGTCCTCCTTTGTCGACTTTGGTAAGAATCAAAAAAAAAAGAAGCTTTTTTCCTCTCCGTGGGTCGAATAGCATTGTTGGTTTAAACATGAGAACCTTAATTATGATAATCTTGTGCTTACTAATAATTTTTTATTTAAAAATATTTTTCTGTATTCGTAGGCAAATCTACTTTTCAATTATTAGTGTAGCAGCATTATAGATGTCAGGTAGGAAAAATTAATGTCAAAATTGACAGGTTTGAAAATATTAAAGAAGGATAGTTGTTTTTCTAAAGTATTAAAAGCCAAAGTTAGCATGTGATCTGGGTTGTCTCTTTTTTTCTTTCCTCCTCCCTTGCCTATCTGACAGTATATCTATGAGCATTGTTGTCTGAGTACCAAAAATAACAAGTGGAGCATTATGATATTCATTTTTAAAGGACACATTTATGAATCACTATACTAAGCTACTAATGTTATACTAAGTGAGTGTAACTGTTTTTGCAATAATGTTTTTTTTTTCTCTTTATGATGTGGCTAATGGGGGATCCAAATAAACAAACAAATGCTCCGCTTTATATACATAAAAAATTTATTTAGAATTTGCCTTGGGTTTATTTATTAATAGGAACAGACACTGAGACGGAGAGGAAAATTAAAAGAAAGAACGAAAAGATGTAGGGAAGAACGTTGACAGGCAGAGAGTGAGAGAGAAATACAAGCGAGAACAAGAGGGAGACGGAGAATGCAAGAAGACAACGGCAGGAATCTGAGAACAAAAACAGATCAAAACGGAAAAGCGACAGTAGCAAATAACAAATATATATGAAAGAACAACAATGTCACTGAAAAGCACATGATGCTTGCAATATAAGGTGTGTTTAGTGGCAACTGCAGCCCAAGTCGCTGTGCGTCTGTGAACACCAGAGTCCATACCTGATTCAGCTCCAAAGCAAAGCTTCACAGTTAAAAAATAAACTTTTTATTTGAAACTCTCAAATACAAAAAATGCCTTCATTTTGTTTGTGAAAACATAAAAAATGTCATTGGACGACTTGTTCTGGCATTAGAACAACTTAGTATGACATCGTTTCAATTTAATTGACAACACATGCTGTGTTATGGCTCTTCACAAAGAAAACAGGAATGTAGCTTGATTGTGTATCATCTAATGCTTTGATTAAAATATGTTTTTACATCTCTGTAAAACATTAAAACGGCTGCATTGTTGTGGTTTGAGGGATGGGTAGCAGTAGTAGTCATGATGTAAAGCAGCCACTTGCATCATGTCTCTAAATTCTCTGCTTGTGGGGTTTACAAGAACACATTACAAACCAAACGATTAAAGAGGGAAAATATATTTGCTTTTGTCAAAGAAAAATGTGTCTGGATGTGGTCAAGTTGTGTAATTTTAGAAGAAAATCGTAGTTATGTGGAACAAAACAAAATAAGTAAATATGTGTCCCTGGTCAGGTTGCCTTAGGGTCACAAATGTGTTTGCAACGTCTGCGTGACAGATTCATTTTTTCTCTATTCTTCTAGGTTTTTTAAGCTTCTGCATTTGAAGCCGCCGAGCTTCAGAGGATCCTAAATAAGACCTTATAGTCTCCCTAGCTTTGACAGTTTCACTGCAGCCCTCTCATCACATAACATCCATTCTTCACACACACACAAAAACCACACACACTCACCCTTTACCCAGGAGGCTTATCTCAAACAGACTTACAGGCACAGAGTCCCACACAAGACAAGCTCACAATCCCATATGGAGCCAGATTTTTGTGAGGATCTTATCCCTTTAAACAATCTTGGCCAGTGAGATTCATTGTTAGGCTCAGCTTTACGTTTCTCCTCAGCAAATCTCCACTGGTTCACTAATCTCCCTAAAGTGGCCCTCTGTCGTCCATCAGAGCGACCACACTGAGGACAGGAGAACAACGCTGGCTACTTAAGCTCGTCTCTAATGTGAAAAACTATTAAAGACAAGTAAAACAATATTAGGGAGACCAAAGCAATATTAGGCAGGTGGTCATAATGTTTTGCCTTTTTAGTTTTAGACCTTCTTTCAGTTCAGATTTGTTTCAACTGGTTGGGGTTTTTTTGCTAATTGAAAATTTTTCCTTCTTTTTGGGAGGTCAGTGGGTCAACGTTAAAATCGGTTTAATCATTTTGGGTTTTGTTTTCCCCACAGTAACAAAAATGATTTCCCCATAATCAGCATACATCCAGCTGATTCTGCAGGATTGCTACTGTCTGAGACGTTGTCAGACCTTGTTTGCATTAATTCAGTCGTAACAGCAGGGGGCACCGAAATATCCGCGGGCCAAATATCCCAGCATATCAACTCATGTACGGCCTGGATTTTTTCGGATTATAAATCTGGTGCTTCATGCTGACTGAGCATTTCTAGTTCTTATGTCTGGAAAAAAAACAGCAAAGTCAGCAGAGAAAGAACCTTTTTTTTTTTTTTTTTTTAAGTTTGTAACTGTGGAAACACTGTGCAATACAGCTGAATAAATAGGTAATGTATCGTCTGTGCTACTCTGACAATTAGTTGCTAAATATGTGGTAAACCCTCTTAAATATTCTAATAAACTTAATTAGTTTATTGATATTTCACTCCTCTATCTGTCTGCGCTGTTTGTTTAAAGGGCCGTCAATGGTTGAACGCTGTTTATTCAATATTAATTTAGTTCTTTGTGCTGCACATAAGCACACAGCCAAACACACAGTAACAGTTTTACGCCAATAAACACATCTCTGCTGCCAAGATTAATCTTTTAATCTGACTGCAGCTGGGGGTGCCCATCAAATATTTAGTGAACAAACTTGCCCTTCCCAAATTGCTGATGATCTATGAGCCTGAGGGGAAATGTCCTTTATGCTGTGTCTGAATATGTGCATGTTCATATTCTCTCTGGAATATTTTCAGTATTTTTGTTGTTTTCATTGGTATTCCTTTTTTCTCTAAAGTTTTTTTTTTTTTGTCAACAACTGAGGGTCAGGTTTTGCTTCTTTGTTTTGCTTTCTTCTTTCATTCCATATCCTGCATGTGATGTAATCATAAAAGAAACCATTTTTAAATTTATAAAGTGAATTTCCTACAGTCACTTTTTTACAATTATTTTGAGTTATATCTAATAGCAGTGAACCTGATCTGTGAAAACAACAGAATGAGTGCTTGTGGATTAATTTAGATAACCTCAGATAAACAGCAGCAAATAATTAAATACATTTAACTCACAGAGATTTATAGCTACATTATTTTGTCAAACAATGTCAGATCTGGTGTTTTCTAACAGAGCTGCATCAATTAAAACTTTTATGTTAATTTCAAATCTTCATTTATAGAAGAAAGAAAAATTACTTTCTGATGTCTTTAATCGATTTAAATTAATTTTGTTTGTTTTTCAGAGCTATCAGTTTTAATTTCAGAGCTTTTAACTTTAAATTAGAGCCTGGCTGCTCCAAGGCCTAATTTATTAGGTTTTCTTTCCTCTGAGGGATTTGAAATCTTAAAGCCTCATTATTTTTACCTTGAATTTTGATTTAAGTCAAGCATGCCAAACATAACAATATTAATTTTCTTTTGCCATCTTTTGATAAAGTGTATTTTACTTTCTTTTTTAATCACTTGACCATAGTTCTGTATTTCTTTTGCTAAAATAGTCATTAGTCAACCATCACTATCAGCATTTGTGCCTTTTTCTGCGGTGAGTACCAGTTCATACTCCTAGCAGAGGCCATTAGTAACGGTAAATGTTACTGCTTTCATCAGAACATTTTAAAAACAAATGCAAAAGCACAGTTTTTCATTTTACATTTTAAATGTAAACTTTCTAAAAAGCATTCATCATTTTCACATTCGTAATAGTTACAAAACTCAAAAGGAAAAAAGTGACTCTGTTGTGTCTTATTTGGCCTTCTTTTATCTACTTGAAGTTTTGCTCTCTCTCGCTCTCATGCAGCTTGAACCACTTGCTATGATGAAAACAACTGATCCCTTTTTAATATCTCCTCTGACTTCATTTTAGAACTTGCTACTGAAAAAAGCGAAGTCTGAATCTTCTTCACTAATATTTTCCACATCAAAACATATCTGTTGATCAGAAAAAGTTTGGACCTTTAAGTTTCCAAGCAGCTTTTACACAAACCAGAGCCAATCAAAAAAAAAAATAAAAGAGAAAAAATCTGTTGATTCCAATCACCACCTGATTTCTGGGTGCATCTCTAGTTTCTTATGTTATAAATCAGCCTGATTGGAAGAATCCTAAAAGACAGTGTGCTCACCTCAACAAAAAATTATTTTAGTTTGAGCTCGATTGTTCAGCTTTATTCAATGTTCAATGTAGGCTGGATTCTAAAAGAACCAAGTGTGGTCACAAAGGCAAGGGAATCCTCCATCTTGTTTTGTAAGGCGTTGTGTCCCCTGTCTCTTTGTATGTTTTCTATTATTTATGTGGCCACTAGCAAACAGAATGAATATGTTTCCCTCCCACTCTTTTTGTCAACTTTTCTGGCAAACATTGAATTCTATTAGAATGCATTTCTCTTTGACTGCAGGGTGGGACGATTGTTATCTTCGTCATTATCTTGAAAAAATTGACCATCAATGATAGAAGATGTTATGGACAAAAACAGAAGAGACAGAATAAGGAAAATCTTACACAGTGCAGACGGGAGCAAATCGAAGCACCAAGGTGGAGGCAGCACGGATAGAGACTAGGAAGTAGAGACGATGTGACGCAGAGCAGAGAGCAGCGCTGGATCCCTGTGTGATCTGGAGTGGGAATTATTTCCATCACACATCTCATTGTCAATTCTCACTCTCTGCTTTTACCTGCTCTTTTCTCCCTGTGTTCAGCGCTATATTTTTCTCAACACATAAAGGACTGTATACGCCAGCCTGGCTGTCCTTCAGTAGAACTTCTGTTTTCCACCTGTACTGCAGTTTTGGCTTCGTCTAGGAACTCTGCTGAAAAGCTTAAGTTCTGCGCTGCAGCAGAGGTACAGATGTTAAAATATTTAAGTCTGAGTAGTATATTTGAGCTTCTCAGAAGGTTGAGCAATTATATCAGATTTTAAGGTGATATTTGTTTTGATTAAAAACAGCTATGTTCTTTCAAGGTCCTCTGTAGCTTTAAAGCCTTGAGAGTGGAGGAAAAGCATTTTCAAGCACAAAACATATTGGTTATGTTGGTTTTCCTAGTTTATTATCTTTGTTTAAACACCGTCCGTCCATCCATCCATCCATCCATCAATCCATCCATCCTTTTCATCTGTCTGTCCGTCCATCCATTGTTTTTCATCATCCAATTAACATCAATCCATCACGCACAGATTCATCTTCTCATCTATCCATTTTCTCATCTGTCTATTCTTCTGTCCATCTTACCATCCATCCCTTTCAGTTCTGGGGGTTTCAGAGCTACAATATTGCGTTATACCACTGTGATAGAGGTTTGTCGTACTGGCTGCCGGTTTTGAACCCCTTCTCCATCTGGAGAAAGAGGTCGTTCTCATCCAGTTAAACTGTTTCTAATATGTTTTCAGTAGATTGTCAGTGTCCTCTAATTTGACAAAGAAAAACAATAATTTTATTTGATCTCCAAACATTTTCACAAAACACTTTAAGCTAACAATGTGATTTTAGACAAGTATGAGACTGTCATACTGAAATTGAACTTTTAATCATCATCCACCTTTCATGAATTAGATCTTTTTCTGTATTCGTGCAGAAAGCATTGATTCATCTTCAGCCATGCATTTACCTTTAGAACGGTCATGGAAAGCAATAGGAAACCTGTCCACTGTCTCGTGTTTATGAGCGAACGGTTCTGTATTAACTCGATTCCCATAATAAATGCACAGCATATGCCAGACAAAACACAACCATCTGCCTGATCACTCAAGTAATTGCTTTTTTCAAAGTGACAGCGGCTGATGCATAATTCATCATTAGGTAAAACGCAGTGAAGTTTCACAACCGGATGTGTCACCAGACATCAATGCAGGTGGAATACAGAGACCAGCAAAGGGGAAAATTTTTATTTTTCACAAACGGCAAAATCCCAGCATGTTTAAAAGTGTTTTTTCAAAATCGGAAAGGCTGTCATCATACCCTCTGTGTGTGTGTATTTGCGTGTGTGCGTGGGTGATGAAGTGTGTGCTTGCAGGCAGGTAAGTCAGCATGTGCGCAGCCTAGTTGTCTCTCCTCTGCCCTCGGGCGTTCTTTTTCCACTCATCTTATTATATCGTGTAACATTCACCTCCCTCCCTCTGTTCTGTCAGCCTCATTCTCCCCTCAACCACTTTGCACTTTTTTTTCTATTCCTGCATTTTTTATATATATATATAATTTTTACTGGCTGTCCTGTCCTGTCTTGTTAACCAGCCTACGCTGCTTTTCTACGCTGTTCTTCTTCTTTTTTCTCTTTTGGCTCCATCACTTTCCTTCACTCCCAGTCTTAAAGAAAGGCCTGTACCTTTTTCAAACAGATGTAATGCAATGCTGCTTGTCTTGTTGAGATCAAAGTGGCTTTTACTTTGTGCCACGTGTGTGTATTTGTGCCAAAGATGTCTCTCTCTAGACTTCCTAATGAAGGAAAGAGGACCCAGTAGGAATAATAAAAACCTAATCAAGCTCCATTTTGTCAAAGATTTTACATTAGCCCTAATGCAAAAGTTTTTGTGGTTTGCAATTGCTGAATTTCGATCATCATTTGCACATTTTAACATGCAGTTTGTAGCAAATATCAAAATTCCTCCATCAGCGAAGTGTTCCTTACTGAAAGAAAAGTCTTCTTTCCTAATGGCATTCACTACAGTTAAGCGGTAACCTTAAATATGAATAACCGACTGGACCATCTTCCCAATTTGCACTTAAATGTGTTTTCCATTGAGCCTCTGCCTGTGTTAACGAGACACTTTCCATGATCTTAAGGATTCAGTTTGGTTTTGCGTTAAAGATTTTGTGTTTTGTAGTTGTACTTTAATTATTTGACATCTTTGTTTATCTCTTGGTTTCCTTTTTGTTTCTGCTATTACATTGTTGTTTAAGGGATTCTTTGGTCTTCTTCACCGATCGGTGTTACCATTGTTGGTTTTATTTTGCCTATTCATTCTTCCCAATCTGTGCCCCATTTTCTTCACTGGGTATATTATTTTGACATTTATATCAAATGATGTGTAATATTGTTTCAGTTCCCTATTAGAATCTGTGGAGAAAGATGAAGATAAGAGAGAAGTGAGAGAAAACTGGTCAGTGACTACAGAAGGGGTTTGATTACTATCCCAATTTTTCAAGTAAGATTTGAATAGATCATTTTATGAACATACCAGTTTCAGCAGTAAATTTCTTGGTTGATTGGAGTGATCAATTCATCTCATGATAAAATAAAATGAGTCCTGTAATTTTCATTCTGATGAAAAATATTGTTTGAAGAACAGTTTTGTTTACAGGCATTTTCATTCATTGTTTCGGTTGCATGTGTTTTTTATTTCTGTTTTATTGATTGTTTTTGGTTGTTGTGTTTTATTTTGTAATTTTAAAATGTCTTCCAATTTCAGTTTGGAGTATTTGTACAAAATTCTAGTTTATTAGTCTTTGAGAGGGTAAACTTGCAATTTTATGCCATTATCAATATATAACTTGAAAATGGTATCAAAACAACAATACTATTGATTATTGCAATGATTTCTGGGGCAATGTATTGTGCAACAAAGTTTGTTTTTGTGACCCATTGCAGGGTCCTGTCCTTTGCATATTTTACGACAAGCATCTGTTAGGAGGGATCTCTCAAAGTATGTTTGTGTGAACACGTGATCATTGGCAGACGTCGGGATAATTTGCATAGAGTGTAATATGAATGCCACCAGGTCACAAGGCTTAATCGTACAGTCCACACTCTCTCATCTTTTTATCCACTTTGCCTTCTTGTTACCGTTTTCTCCAGTCCAGCGCCAATCTGCAGCTTCAGTGCACGGCTCCCTCAACGTGTCTCCAACATGCCACACATCAAGTGACAGGGTAGGAGGGGATAATGCGAGACGGGAACACAGGCTCAAAGATGAGAGAAGTTGAAAGAAAGATAGAAGGAAAGGTAAAAAGGCGAGCATTAGGAGAAGAGGCGACTGGACTGAGGAGGTGAAGGTGGTCGAGTAAAGAGGAATATTACAGAGTCAGATGAATAGACCAGATGGAAGATGCAGGAAAGGGCAAGCAGGACCGGGGAGTGAGTGTGCTGAAGAACTGAATAATCAAAGAAATTGCCTCAGCAGGGCTGACTCTCTCCTAAACCTTTTGCTTTTCTCAATCTTGGTGTTTCGGCGCTAAAACTTTCCAGTGGAGCATGCCTCAATGCACACATGCTCTTATTTGAATTTGTTTGCCTTGTTTCAACATTAATGCAACTAATTAGAAAGCATTGCTCACATCTGAATAATTTTCTGCTGGTGGAGGATGTGGGAGTGTGTTTTGTCCCACCATATGTTACAGTACAGGTGCCGGTAGATATTAGCAGCAATTCTGCATCCCGTCCGGATGTGTCCTTCCATCCATGTCGGTTTTTCTTCTTAATCCTATGCTTATCCTAAACTTAGAATGCAACAAAGTCCAAACTAGACATTTTGCATGTTTTATACCATGAAGAGAAGTCTTTTAAATTCCCAGAATGTTGACTTGTTAGCTTTTTCAGCATCTAATTATCTATCTCTTTTTCTCCCACTCTGCCTCTCGCTCAGTTGCCCCTGACAGCCACTTTGAGTTTCTCCTCCTCCCCATCTTTGCGCTGTCATTCATCATCAGAGTCATTCGGTTCTCCCCTTCCACAGGGCACAACATCAGCTGGGGAGTCTGGCTCTTACCATGTTGAAGCAGATTTGGATTAACAGAGCAGTGGCAACCCAGGCTAAAAGCGACTTTAAAAAAAAAAAAGAAAAAAAAAAAGAATAATAACTTAATGAGCACAGGATGAAACTTGTCAGTTAGCGGAAATGCACAAGAACAGCCTCCTGGAATGTAAACCATAAACTAAGATGCTTATTAAATTAGTGAAACTCATCCATCCATCCACCCACTCGCCCATCCATCCATCCACCCGGTTTGGCGTTTAGATGCAAAATGGAAACCTCCCATGCTGCTAAATGATGCCAAACACAGCCGCTGAGCTCCTTAGTGGGTTCACACTTTACTTCACTGACTTTGACGCACAAAACAAAAAACAATCTACAACTGCTTCATTATCCATTTTCTTCTGGAGAGCTCCGGTAAACATCCATTTGGAGATTATTGAAGTGCTGTTTTAACAGCACACCCAAGGCAAAGTATGACTCCATGGGTCCTGCTTAATTTTTGCTCTTCATCCCTGAATCAATGCCCCTAAGCTAAGCTTCCCTCTAAGCTACACGTTTGTCAGGACCTGTGTGAGAAACTGTTGCGTGTGACGAGACGACACACAGAAGGCGGCTTACTAATGTGTGCCGCCAAAGAAATCTAATAGTTTCCTTAGTGGACCAATACCAAATATTAAAGAATTTGTTGCCAATTATAAAAGGATGCAAGACATTCTGTTCAGTCAAAAGAACACAAAATGAAGCTTGTCTTGGTTCAAATTGTTTTTGTACTGTTGAGGTTTCTCTGGCGAGAACGATGTTTATTTAAATAGACGAATTTAAAAGAAAAGTTTTGTCCAGCTTTCTTTTTATAAAGATAATAAAAAGCTGTGCAGTATATGTGACCAGCATGCTGTGAGTTACAAAGGCCTGGCCAGTTTTCCTCGACATCATGAAACTTTACTGCAGCTTTATTTGTATGACAAGCGTTTTGTTTATTTGAAAGGCTAACAAGACACATTATTACAGAATGACGTGCTAATTACTATTATTTTCTTTTCCCTATCACTACTGAGTTATACACCATGCTTCCTTCGGTTCTTAATGACCTTTGGTTGAATTTGGTTGGGTTGAGTTGCCTCAAAGGCATCTTACACTTGGGCTTACTTCAACCGTACAAGTAAGCCATTTTATGAAGTCTAGAAGGCTTGAAAGCTTACAGACTGGCGACTTGTCCAAGGTGATCCCGCCTCTCGCCTGAAACGTTGGAGATAGGCATCAGCACCCCTCCCAACTGCACTAGGGACAAGGGTGTTAGAAAATGGATGGACGGAGAGAAGGCTAGAAAGATTTCAAAACGCATAGTATTTTGCAGCCGGCTGTTGTTGTAGTTGTCGTCAACAACTACCCATCCTGACCTGTCTCCTTGGCTAAAAGATGTCTCCAAAAACCAATGAAGAAAGGTGGCATACTGCAATACATTCTGTACTCCTTTACATCATTGGAGATTTAATTTAATTTCTTCAGTAGATTTCAAAGTTTACTGAACTTTGAGACAATGACATCGCCTACCTGCTCATTATATTATGTGACATTACATTTGGCATTCAAATACATTGAAAATGTGACTCAATCACGTTACTGCCGACGCCTTGTCTGTGCAGATGAAAATTTGTGGAACTTTCTCATGATGAACAATGGAAGTGGGTGCAACAGCTGGTGGCCCGACCAGCTGTTGCTGGTCGGGCCACCAATTTAACTGTTGTTTTACCACTTGTATACACACACACACCTTTCAAAGGAGCACATCAGAAACAACACACATATTTCCTAACCTATTGTGTATATATATATATATATATATATTTTTTTTTTTTTCCCTTCTCACCCACCGCGGGTGGTTCTTATCCTCTGAGCTCGGGTCCTCTACCAGAGGCCTGGGAGCTTGAGGGTCCTGCGCAGTATCTTGGCTGTGCCAAGGACTGCACATTTCTGGACTGAGATGTCTGATGTTGTTCCTGGGATCTGTTGTAGCCACTGCTCCAGTTTGGGGGTGACTGCCCCGAGGGCCCCGATGACCACAGGCACCACTGTGGTCTTCACCTTCCAGGCCCTCTCCAGTTCCTCCCTGAGGCCCTGGTATTTCTCCAGTTTCTCGTGCTCCTTTTTCCTGATGTTGCAATCGCTTGGTATTACTACATCTACCACAACGGCTTTCCTCTGTTGTTTATCCACTATGACAATGTCTGGTTGGTTCGCCATTACCATTCTGTCTGTCTGGATCTGGAAGTCCCACAGGATCTTAGCTCTGGCATTCTCCACCACCTTTGGGGGTGTTTCCCACTTTGATCTCGGGGTTTCCAGTCCATATTCTGCACAGATGTTTCTGTACACTATGCCTGCCACTTGGTTACGTCGTTCCATGTACGCTTTCCCCGCAAGTATCTTGCACCCTGCTGTTATGTGCTGGACTGTCTCAGGGGCCTCCTTACATAACCTACACCTTGGGTCTTGTCTGGTGTGGTAGATCTGGGCCTCTATTGCTCTGGTGTTTAGGGCCTGTTCCTGGGCGGCCATGATGAGGGCCTCTGTGCTGTCCTTGAGCCCAGCTTTTTCTAGCCATTGGTAGGATTTACTGATATCAGCCACTTCGGTTATTTGCTGGTGGTACATCCCATGTAGGGGCTTGTCCTCCCATGATGGTATCTCTGGCACTTCAACCTCCGTTCCCTGTTGTCTGAGACATTCACTGAGCACATTGTCTGTTGAGGCTTTGTCCCTGATGTATTTATGGATCTTAGTTGTTTCGTCCTGGACAGTGGTTCTCACACTCACTAGTCCTCTGCCTCCTTCCTTGCGGCTCGTGTACAGTCTCATGCTGGATTTGGGATGGAACCCTCCATGCATTGTTAGTAGCTTTCTAGTCTTAATATCTGTGGCTTTTATCTCCTCCTTTGGCCAGCTAATTATTCCAGCAGGGTATCTGATTACTGGCAGGGCATAACTGTTTATCGCACGGATAAATATGTATATATATATACATATATATATATATATACATATATATATATATATATATATATATATATATATATATATATATTTTTTTTTTTAACAAAAGCTTTACATTTCTTCACATTTAGACCATGCAAGATACAACATACGTGGTGTATTAATCAGTGTGACAGAGGCTTAAAGCACAGAGTGGATGCAAGGACTGATTCATGGTCACAAATATTGCATTTAATTTTTTTAATAGTCAACGGGCACGACCACATTTAAAATCCATACTTCCAATTTCTTTGTCTAAAAGCCCAGGGCTGTCAATGGTGCAGAAAGTGGCCTACTCAATATTGGTATCAGTGGGTAGTAATTCAGCCGATAATAAAACCTCTTTTGTTGTTTCAAAAACTATTTTCCGCCTAACATTTGTTATACATTTGCAAACTTTTTGTTCTACTCTGGGGTTTTCCAAGAATATTTTTAATATTTGTCTCTAAGTAAAGCTTCAGCCTTCTTTGATGTTTGGATTTTTGTATATATTCATTGTTGCCAAGGTGTCAACACCCTTTGCTCTTCGAAATATTTTCTGTTGTATATTTATTCCTGGTGCTTGACCTTATGGTATTTAAAAAAAAAGATTGTGGACAACAAAATAGCTTAATGTTGCAACAGATTTACATTATATCAAAAACATTTCATTAAGCATCACCAAATAGAAAATTTGTTCCTTTTACGTAAGCTTGAGCTGCAACTGAACCTGGTCCAGTGAATCCTTTTGGTTTTGAATAGCCTCTGTTTAACTGAGAGAAATTCACTTCTAGTTTGTACTCCAAATAAACCCCGCATGGTTTAATCCTGATATCAATTAATATTAATGAAATGGCAGTAATTACTTGTACTGGATAAAAAGAGTTGGGAACTCTTTGTTCAAGTCCAGAGACATTTTTGAAAGACATTAAAGAGACAAGTGCTGCTTGGATTTGTGTGTGCTGGTTGAAAACAAGCAGGTGTTCTTGTGATCCAGTTCACACATGGAAAACAAAAAAAAATACAGCACCTACCCCTTTGTTGCCTGAAACGTTGCTGCTCTCAAAGTCACAGCAGAACAAATTCACGGAGTTGAGATGGAACGAGAATATTAAAATAGCACAGTTGTAGGAAAGCAAAGTCTCACGTTTCTCTTTAATTCAACCCTGTATTTTCATTCCCTGATCGTACTTTGCGTTTCATTCTGGCAGATGGAGATGGCTACCAGGATCACCTTCTCCCTGCATGTTTGGATGCAGCCTGTCAGCAGAGTGTCATCTACATCGCCAAGCGGAGTTCAAAAGAGGTACACACACAAGCAACCACTTTCACCGGTTAACCTGCTTTGTCCTGCTCAGACCTTTGCTGTCCTTACCCGTCTTTCTTTTATGATTGGTAAAACACTATCCCTGTCATCTGATATACTGTTTAATGAATAATCCTGTGGGAGGGAATAATTGAATCCCAAAGTAAAAAGAAACTGCCCTCTTGTTGTCATCTGAGTTATTGAATAAAATCGACTGCGAGATTCTTTTTTATGCTCAAGCAGTGCCCAGATTTATGCCACAAGCAAATGTGACCACCATCAGACTTCTGTGTCTATGGTTTATAACCCCAAAGCAACCCACATGCGCAGAAGGAGAACACATGGAAGTAATAATGAACGTCACCGTCTATGGATCGATTAAAGTTATTGAGGGCTGACAGTTTTGCCCCAAAGGAAGTGAATAAAAAGAAAGCAACCGTTCACTGCAGTGAAAAAGGCTGCTTTAATGTAACCTTAGGATGCTTTCAGACCAGCCCTGTTTAGTCCACTTTAATCAAACTCTTTAATCGTTTGCCCAGAAAGTCTAGTTCATTTGGGCAGGTGTGGATGCACTATTGGTCCACCCTGATGTGGACCAAAAATGCAAACCCTGGTTTGCCAAAAAATGTAGGTCTTTGTTCGTTAGAAATGAACTCTGGTGTGGTTCAAATGCATATTTGAATGCAAAAGATTCTTTGAAAGCGCACTCAAAACAAACACTTGAGTCTATCGCTATGAGGTGAAACGGCTCAAGGTGTTTTACTAAAGACAAATGAGAAATCCTACAACCGTTAAAATCTGAAGGCCCTCTGTTTTGTTTACGTTTTGTGAAGAAGGAAGTTACGCTCATGTTTTTGTGTCATTTTCTTCAGTGGTCCTTGCTGATGCACCACCACAGGTCACTGGGGGAACAGTTTTCTCAAAAGGTTTGGTTCATTTGACGTTGTGAAAGCAAACCACACCAGGTGAAAATTCAATAACAAATGTTGCAGTTTTTCTCCCCAATCGAACCGACTCTACCGGACAGGACTGTCCGGTAGAGTCGGTTCGATTGGGTGAAAAACACCCAATCAACCAGGTGTGAAAACACCCTTAGTTTCTTCTGTTTGGTGAGTCTTTCCCAAAAAGACCTTTGGTTTGTCAACCATTCCATAGGGGCTCTGGCTGCATGATTTGTTTCATTTACCTGCTGGAAGACAAACCTCCACTCGCTTCAGTCTCAGGTCTAACAGTTAATAACAGGAAGTCTTCCAAGTTTGGATGGTATTTAGCTTCATCATCTTTCAATGGCCAGCCTGAAACCAGGTTTCTTGTGCTTAGTAAACAGAAATGATAATCCCACATTATGTTTTTTTATGACAGGTTAAAACATAAAAATACCTTTGGATTAGAAATGGATACCTTAAAGTATTTCAACATGTGAGCAACACAACAAATCTTTACCTGCAGTTCACCAATTGTTTCTCTGATACAATTGTCATCTATTTCAAGAAGCCAGTAGCCATGTAGCTCTCTGCAGGAGGTCTGGGCTAATTCAGTACTTCACTTTGTTTGTGGAACAATGTGAATGTGACAGATTTGCACCACACGTTTGCTCATGTAGTTTCATCTAATTAACGTGTTTGCATTTAATGTAGCACATGCAAACATGTTCACGCCAAGTAGTTCTTGCACCCAAATGAGCACACGTCCACTCCACAACCACCTACATAACATCTTGTGCGACTCTCTCCATTAGCTGTACGCTTTGGCAAGGGATCTCCCTTTCATTTTTTCTGACCAGAGAACTGGCATTCGCTTATTTTTAATTCCCAGTCCTCTCCCACACATGCACACGTGTGTATGAAAGACACATCAAACCTCGTAGATGTGTGCATTCTGTAGAAATGCTTGCTTTCTTCTTTTTTTTTTTGAGTCTGTCAGCAAGACCAAAAATGATTGAAAGAACAAGTGAAAGGAGGAGTGTTGAGGGAGGTGGGGAAGGGAGGACTTATCAGCGCTGATGGATGAAGTAAACACACGTATTCTTTGTTGTTGTGTGTGAGAGACTGTCATTACTGTCAAAGAGACGGGCGAAGATAATAGTGGGTGGAGTGAGGACCAAATCCATTTCTCTTTAAACTTCCACAGCTGTTTGGAACTGCATATGCACTCCTACAGAAAATATTGTCTTGACTTATGCTTTTAAAAAAAATAGAATCATTGCTGTTTTTAATAAAAAAAATCTAGCATTTTTTTATTTTCTTTTCCTTTTTAAGCATCTGGGACGTGATAAATGATGAAAATGCCACAACACAAAAAAAAAAAACCTATCACCTTGAAATGGTTTTTTCATTCTCTGATTTTTCAGATTTTTTGCTTTTAGTTAACAGCTGGTGTTTTTAAGTCATTGAGGCCGTCAGACAATTATGCTATCAAAGTAGGAAAAACCTATTAAGACAAATGTTTCTTGGCTAACGAGGCAAAAAGAAAAAAAACACCAACAAGAACAGGTGGAGTAGACAGTGTATTTTTCTAACATATTTGAAAATAAAAATATTTATCAGGGATTCACAACAGAACAGTTAGTAGCACTGATTTACGGTAGTGAGCAATAAGCAATTTTTCATTTTTAAAGTTGATTTCATTTTATTATGCTCTAAAACTTCAAAAAGTGAAAAGTTTAAACCTGACAAGTTTTACTTTTTTTCAATGAATAAATTATTATAAGCAGGCGTAGCCAATGTCTATTGGTTATACAACAATATAACTACTTGAAAAGAGTTAATTCCATGTTTAATAACAAAGACTGGATATTTTCAGTGCAATCATTAGCGATTAATTTATTTCTTTTAAATATTTTCAATACTGACAAAACTGGTGACATGACGTTTCAAGCTTCTTGTGCACAAGTTCGTCAACAGGTTGTTGCAAGGTAACCAAGAGATGGCGTGAGTAAATTAGTTGATACCAAAGACCTTGCTTAGCTGGTTGTGAGAGGTTGAGGGGCTAAAACCCTTCCTTTACCTACATTCCCACACATGGGAGAGGACTGGGAATGTAGGCTATGCGGTTCTTAGCTTGCAGACAAAAGCTAAATTTGCTAAACTGAATTTGCTAGTTCAGCAGTAAGTACTACAATGAATATCGCAGATATTTATCTTAGTATTACACAATGTGGGTAGAGTACTCAAAAACTGTGGTAGTTGTAATTTGCTTATTTTGCTTATAAATTATGAATGATTATAAGCAATATAATCATTCATAATGATTATATTATAGCGTGTGGCTTCTTTACACATAGCAACTCCATAGCAACTGCCTACCAAGATGGCTGTCAGTTACAAAGTTCTCGGAAGTGTGACGTCATGAGAACTATGTATTAATATAAACACGTGTCTGTCACAATATAAATATCTAAACCTCAGACATTGGTGCTTGGTGTGTTTACTGTTATTTGCTACCTTAGCTCTACCCCTGCAGTCTCTCCAGGCCTTCAGCTGACAGGATTACAGGAGTCTGCAGGGGGGCTTCCCACAGTCTGCTTCATTTTTGCTCTTTCTACACACACTGATCCCATTTATAGCCACTCAGAGCTCCTCTCTCTCTCAGACCCACACCCTCAGTATCACAATGGGATAATACCACAGACAGCAGTGTAATTGTGTGACTCAACTGTCAGACAAATTGAAGCAGGTAGACAGGGTGTATTATTTTATGTCACACACTAACCAGACTGTCTGAAAGATTCCTACCAACAACAAGGAGGCAGAAATCTCAGACCATGACATTTTATTGTTTTTTTTTCCTTATGGTTAACATTGATGCTGAGCAGTATTTATCCATTCATAATCTTTCAAAGTAGGGACCATTCAGTGTTTTTTTTTTGTTTTTTTTAAATATATTACAACAAAACTGGAATAAATTTTTGGAGTAAAATGTTTTCAACTTACAGGTGACACAACATACTGGAGCACTGCAGATCTGAATATGGTTAAACGCAGGTGTTTGGATTGTTAGTGGAGTGTTAGTGCTAAGAACAAGATTCTTGCTCTCTGCTCACCTGCCAGCGATGAGTGAGTGACCCAAGCAGCAAGTGTTTGGCCGGCGGCCATGTCCCCTGGCCCTGAGTCAAGGCAAATCACAAAGAAGTGATGAGCTCTGCGGGCTCCTGCTGTTCTTGTGATTTAGCTTACGTTCACTACAATGGAGAGCCATTTCGTTCAAAATTCAACAAATAAATTCTGTTACTGATAAATTATTTAATGTATATTCTGTGAAATAAATAAATGTCCCCATTAAAACAAATAAAAGGAAAGCTTTTGATTAGAGAAGAATTCCCGTATTCCAATGGTATATGAAAAGTCCCATTAATAGATAAAAAAAAAGTGTCACAAAATAAAACGCCATTATAAAATGAATAAACAATGGAAAATAAGCTCCCAATTAAAAAATATATTTGTTCTTATTTTACAGGGGGCATTATTTATTTGGGATATTAATTATTATTATTATGAATAATAGTATTTATTTAAGTTCAGATGCAAACACTCTTTTTGCTCTACAACAATGAGCTTATTAATATGAGCACTCTATTTGTATGAACAGTAAGTGTGATAATATGGAATATGCTCCTTCCTTGTTGGTTAAAGAAAATAACCAAGCATGTCGGAGAGATCTAGCATATGATCAATAAGCATATTTGTAAATGTAACGTTCTAAAAGTTTATACTTACTGTACTGTTGGTAAAAGTCCTTCATATCATCACTTTCCTAAAATAATACCCATTTTTGTTTTTTGCCAAAAGTTTTTTTTTTTTTTCCCCTAAGTTGTCTTTTGGGAAAATCAGCTTGATTTTATTGTCAAAATCGCTCTTGGCGGAAAAAAAATATTTTAGGAAGGTGATGATATTTTAATTTGAATTTAGTAGCAGATGTTGGTTCGGTTAGCTTTAACTCTCATTTATTGTATTCTGTGTTTAGCAGAGAACAAAACTAATATGGTTACACAGGTTGTTTCATCGATATATTCATATATATCGACTTGATGAAAATTATGAACTGGGCTCTAGAAGGTTTCTGTCCTGTCGACAAATGTTTTGCTCCTCTCCAACTTAACTAGTTTAGCAACAGAGCTAATGCTTGTGTGTTTAGCAAGCTGAGACCTTTTACCCTGAGGCATCAAATGTTAGCAGTGTTTTCAAATAACAGGTTTATATAGAAAGATTTTTTTTAACCCAAATTAACTCATTCTTAATATTTATTTCTTTTTAACCTGGAGACAAATCAGATGTTTGAAATAATCTAAATCATTTGTTAGAATTTGGGATGTAGGAGCATTCTTAAAATAATCTAAATTGCTAGCAAATTGTTTTATAAAAGTATGAAAATAAAATACCTTTTTTAAGTAATAGGGTCTTCCCAACCAGAAGAAGTTTGCATGTGTTCTTTGATTAAAGACTGTTAAAAAAAAAATTTCAGATTGTCACAATGCTTTTTTTTCCACTTATGTCATACATGACTTAATTAAATCAAAAATGTCATGCCATAACTGAACTATATACTTTGATTCAGGTCTCAATTTCTAATACCAGGGATCACAGGAATGATGATCACTTTACACTTCATAACTGCAGAACTTTACCAGAATCTAAAGATTTGTTGCAAACATCCTGGTGTGGGTTAACAAGGGCACCTTCAGTAAACTCCAGCCCTCAGCAGGCCGTCGCTGTTTTGGCAGCATGTTAGGGATGAATTAGACGGCTCATGCAATGAGCAATATTAGTCAAAAATCTTGGTAAAAAACAGAACCTGGATAATGAGCGATGTTTTTTTATTTTCCGTTACACATCTTAATGCACATTGATTTATCTCATCTAACTACATTCCAGACTGAGGCTGCTCCCCTGTCAGTGTGAGGCAGACTGCATCTTTCCAACCCTTCTGGTTAGTTGGTGTGTCATAAAGGTGACCCCAGCAGCAGGCAACAGCAACACCAACCCACCCCCAACTCGTCCATTCATCTGACAGAAAGACATGTGGATTCAGTCCTTCACTGCCTCAGCTACTTCCTGAGAATCAGTGAGCCCATTTACACTGAAGCTAATGACTGAACATATGTATGTGAATGGACACTAACAACCACATGTCTCCAACACTCATACTGTAGATCAGCTTCACTGATAAACACTATGTGTTAACCAAATCACTAAAGTAATCAAAGTTGTACTGTTGCTTAAGCATTGCTATGATCGCTGACGTTAAAATTGCGGAGTTTATTTTTGTTGTTTTCACCATTTAGTTGATTTTTTTAATACAGTGGAACCTCAAGTTCAGTTTAATTTGTTGCGTGACCAAAATCCAGTCTGCTTGTATTTCAAATTATTTTTCTCCATTTAAAATGACAAAAATAATTTTAATCAGTCCAAGCGAAGCTTTCTATAAAAGAGGTTAAAGTTTCTGCTTCCGATGTGACAAAAGTAGGAATACTTGAATCTGTCTGTAGCGACATTTCCATTACGAATGTGCGCAAAACTTTTTCAGTACTCTGCTAATGTTGAATAAACACAATTTTTGTCAATTATGTGTTTCCATTAAATAAGAAACACAATTAAAATTGCATGTGAATAATGAAAGTTTGTTAATGCGACAAGTCAATAAAAAACGTGATGCACCATAATTATTCTACTACTTCCTGTCGTTTTCTTCTTTGTGGTTTGCATCAGTGGCAAGATCCTGTTGTTGATCATGTGACTCATGTGACGCACGAGTCACATGGTTGTTGGTATACAAGTGAACCAATTTTGATATGGCCAAAAAAGCCATTTTAAAAATCTGTATGATATTCGAACTATTTTTCAATTTAATTCCACCAACTTTCCAGATTTTTCTCTGTTATAAATATAAGCACATATAGCTTGTTTTTAAGAATTCCATGCACCCCGCTTTTTTTCAGCAGCATACTTTGAGGCATTGAAGAAAAATCTTTAGCCTTGAGTTACAACTTGGCACAGTCAGAGGAACTGTTGCTATGGCGAATACTCAGGCCATGCAGCAGTGGTTATGTGGGTGAATGTCAAAGTATCATCATCATCAGAGTGAACTCCAGAAACCGAGGTTTTCCAGCACAATGTTGCATTTGAATGAAATCTCCTGTTATTGGTTTCACCTCTCGGTTTCTTTGGCGCTGTGCATGATTGCTGCACACAGACAAATAATCAATACCTCATTTACACACTTACACACTCAAGCCAAAACTCAACCAACTTCCAGTGTGCCAATGGCTACGTAACTGCGTGCCGTTTTCACTCTCCTCTCCATTCTGTCGCTTGCTGTTTTTTTTTTGTGTGTGTGTCAGTGTTAATGTAATGAGCTTCAGTCCTTATAGTACTGGGTATACAAAAGCCATTTGTTTTAGATGTTTTCCTTTATTTATTTATTTTATTCATTTAGACACAGACGGCTTAGTCTGACAGTGTTACAGCACCTCCCCAAATCACCCCATAAATCCCATCCACCCCACCTACACCACAGGCCACCCACATTTTAATTTCTTGGCCTAATGAAGCGGCAGCTCTCTCCGTCAAAATGAATCAATGGGAGTCTGCGAGCATGCTGTCGCTTTTTTTCAGTTTAGTCATCAGCAAAGTCGGGGAAGCTATCTTTTATTTATTTATGTTTTCTACATTAATAGGCTTTTTTTTGTCTTGGGTCTTCATGTGTTCCTACATGCGTGCCGTACGGTTCAGTGTGTGATGCGCACATGTCGGCGCACACAGATTCACACGGTAAGTCATTAGTGCACAGAGTTTTCCTGCTGGTAGATAAAAAGTCATTTATATGCAGAATCCTTCTCCCCGTCGCCATTAAAGGTATCAGATTACCTCACGAGCGTAAATCCCATCATCGTCTTCATCTCCATTAACTAGGTCATTTTGATTTCTCAACTAACGCGTTCGCACACTTCTTCTCACCCACTCGTAGCACACACACGTGCTTACAAGCAATTTCAAGTCAATATTGTTGACATTTGATCCAGCAAAAGTCTGAATTACTGAGACGCAAAAACTACGTTTGGATTAGAGATTCTTAAGCAACTGATTATCCTAAAAAGATATTCACTTGACATTCTGCAGATACTTTGCTTTGGTTGTTGATTAAATGCCAGCAACTGCTGCATAATTTGTTTCAAATGTTCCACTCCCAAGCTGGCTATTTTAGCTCACCTTAGAGACTTTTGAGTTGTACGTGCAAGGCCCGATATGATTTGCTTTAAATTCACAACACAGATCTGCAGGCTAATAAAAACAAAACTCAGGGGAAACATTGTCATTCTGTCTTGGGGGAAAATGTCCTAAATTACTTCCTGCCTTCTGTTCAATTGCAAAGACCGTATCTTATGGCTTTCTACTTGCGCTGTTGCGCTGTTATCTCATTCTGCCAATGGCCTTTTCATCGTCTGCCTTTGTTCTGCCAGAAGGTCTCACAAATTATGATAAGAAATCAGTGTCAGTAGGTAATCTTCAAGTGCCTCAGTTTGTTTATATATATATATATATATATATATATATATATATATATATATATATATACATGAGCTGCGACAGACTGGCGACCTGTCCAGGGTGTACCCCGCCTCTCGCCCGGAACGCAGCTGGAGATAGGCACCAGCAACTCCCGACCCCGTTAGGGAGAAGGGTGACGGAAAATGGATGGATGGATGGATGGATATATACATGAGGAACCCTTCACATCCTGAGTTCTGATTTTAATTATGACCACCGACAGGTAATGTGCGTACAACAGATTACCCCCCACCTCTTGCCACAGCATCTTCTCCCCCCTGCATGGATAAGCGGATGTCAGTGTCATGGTACGTGTAAGTAGGCAGGAAATATTAGACAGCAAGTGAACATGTTGTCCTGAAATGTGACATGCAAGATGCAGGATACAGGGACAAGCATTTGAGTGAGTTTGACAAGACCCAAACTGTGATGGCTAGACACCTGGATCAGAGTAGCTCCAAAACTGCAGCTCTTGTGGGTTTGTGTTCCGGTTAGGTAGTAAGAATTATCAATCAAAAGAGGTCCAAGGACAGAGGAATGGAGCACTGGCGACAGAGTCACTGGTGATAATCATTGATGGATCATTGATGCACATAGGGAGCGTAGGCTGGACCGTGTGGTTCATTTCAACAAGCTGCCATTGCTCATATTTCAGAAGGAGTTATTGCTGTTTTTGCTTGAAAGGTGATTTAATACACAATCCATCTCAGACCTTATTCCACCCAGGCATCTGTGGAATGTACTGGATAGGTGAGTCCCGTTCATGAAAACGCCACCTCACAACTTACAGGACACAATGAGAGTCTCGTAGAGTCTGTATCTCCATGGGTGACTATCACACTGTTAAGATTGGTTGACCCGCACTGATGAAATCAGTTTTTATCGCGTGATAAAAATCAAATCATTCTGTTTTCTGCCTCATGTCATCCATTCCTTCTTTTCACAACCTTCCTGGTGAACTTGTCACTCTATACATGTAAACCTGTTGTGTGATTGGTCCGAATTGCATGTTTTGTCTATTTATGGGGTCAACAGCATTACTCAACTCCCATGAGATGTGGTTTTGACTCAGTGCTCGGTAAGGTACATCGTCAGGTAGCACTGACAATCAGAACAGCAGATTTTCTGAGAGTAGATTTTTGAGGACCAATTGTTTGAGGCCGAGAGGAAGTACACACTGAAATATTAAACTCCCTCTGCTCAGTTTTGATCCAATGCAGCAGCCAAAGGTTTCACCGATGCCTTCCGTTCTCTTTTTGTTTGTTTTCTTGATACTGTAAAAAACAAAAATTAGATTTTCTACTCTGCCAATTATTATTTCCTCCTCCTCTGAACTTGTGAACTCGTAATGGTTGTTCTTCTGCACCAGGATCGCATTGTTTACTGCTGTAAACCAAACATGACCAAGCACCTTGGGATGTTTTGTGGACAGTGAAGGATCTGTATGGAAACGGCAGTTTGACTTCGGTCCAGTCGATGCTGGAGGTCATAATTTTATGCCTGATTAGTATTTATGAACATGTGTCTATAAAGTTTTGATCTTTATTATCTTTAATTTCTGATCTTTCATCTTTTTCATTCTTAGTTTTATCAATTTTCTCCATATACCTTGCTGTCTTTTCAACCGTAACAGCAAAGGTCATGGATATTTACCCAGAGAGCAAAATGCCATCTCTAATTTAATCAATCGACAGCTTTAATGCTTTAGTACCTTCAAATGAAGCCCCCTCACCCTGATACATGTTAAATGCTCAGTTGGTGTGCGTGCGCGTGTGTGTGTACATTTTCTGCAGTATTGACTAGATCTGGTTGATATTCTCTGGGCTTTTCCTCTCTCCTCTTCTAATCAGTGTTGAGGGGAAAAAAAGAAACAGATAGTACCCTGATTGCCTCAGGGCCTACATCAGCACAGTGGTCTGCTGATAAGGCCTGGCCGGCACAGGCCTCATGTTCCCCTGAGAGGGAATGTCATAGCACAAGTGAGAGCAGACCAAAGGACTCCAAGGTAAAGGTATCGCCTGATGTATTTTTTGCCTTTAGGAATTTGGTGGGGAAAAAAACAAATTGAACACGATAGATCCTGATAAAATTTTTGACATCTGGACATATTAAAGTCAACTTTTAAAATTAGGTGCAGTTGCACATCGATAACAAAGCTTTTGATTGAGTGAAATGTATGGTCTGTAATTCCTTACAATTAGTCACATTTTAATCAAAAACAATGTTTTCAATCTGAAAAGCCTTTTTGGTGCTAAATTGTTGGACAGGTTGACATATGAGCCCATCAGCTAAAATTGTTTTTGTGTCTATTTAGGTTATTCAATCATCAGATTAATGCAAAGTGCTATTCAACTGTGAAGTGTTCTCAGAAAGCCCTAATCATTCATGTAAGTTCTTTGAGAAAAAAAAAACAAAAATCATTCCTTCTTTACAAATGTAAAGACATTAGTGTTGGGGACGTCTCTGCTGTCCCCAGCAGCAGAGACGTCTGTTGTTCACCATTAAGATGCTGTTTTAGGCTTGTTGTTTGCAGATGCTGCTTCTGAATCAGATTTATAGCCATACCAGAAACTCTGCTGGTAAAAAAGATAATTCCATTAATTACATTAAAACTTTTAACATGTTAAAATCTATGTACTTAATTAATGTCAACGCATTCAAGAACTGGCCCGTCGGACATGATTTTTTAATTGTTTATTACAAGAAGGATTATTGTTCTGTTTTATAGCAAAGGTAAGGTGTCAGAAGTACTTAAAACTGATTTACCTGTAGATGACATTTAATGTAATCTTTACATAAATTGCTAAGAATCTCTTTAGAGCTATGTCTGTTCAGATTAATTTCTACCGCCTCCTAAAGCTGATGCTCTGAAGCAAAGAAGGCAAGACAAGATTCCTCCACAACAGTCATAAACACTAATTAAGTTGCACCAAAAACTGATATTAATTTACACATAGCAGCAGGAATGCTTTCCTAAATCTGATAGATTTCAGTGAGTTTCTTAGCTTTCTATGCATTTCCATGTCCTTTTTTCACATGCCCTGTAGTTATTTCCTGCCATTAAAATACATTGAGTTCATTTGTGAACTAATTTATCTTTCACCTCTCTGTGTGTGTCGATTATCTCACCTATTACTTCAAGATATTTCTACTAGAGCTACTAAAATAGCTCTGAAAGGTCATAAGGTTTTTATAATTTTAACAGATTTCTCTTGATTAGCTCAGTTTTCTATTAGTTGTCTGTGAGCATGATGTGTGCTGTTGTGTATCTCAGTTGTATTATTTTAGGCATGCTGGGAATCAGATCTTTTATCATTTTCTTATGTATCAGTCTTTAAATCATAGGTTTTTTTCTTCTTGACCTTCTTGTTGTATGTTAATGTTTATACTCAATGTTAAAGCAGAGAAAAGTACTCCCATTTCCTCAGTGGACACATAATTCAAATAATTCTAATTTGCATTATGAAGGTAATGTGTCACTATCAGCTGAGCCTCCAGTTAAGTCTACAACTGGAATGGAGCCATATATTTATTGGAAGCTTAATACGCTTCCGTCTTTTTTCACTCGTTTCTTTCGTCTTCCATCTTCTCGTTACTGCTTTGAAACAGTCGGCCTGAAATGCGACATAAAAATAACTGGCATCTTCTCGTTTTCACTGCCAATTTTAATTGATTTACCTTCGGAAATTTATGATTATGCGTGGGAGAAACCGTAATAATATGTCCATCCGGAATGAGCATTGCATCTTTTGCCAACAAATAGACTGGCAGCAACCTGAAAGCTCTCCCACTCGCTCTTTTCTTCTCTCTGGCAGCATCTGCAGCACGGTCAGCTCAAGCACTTCTATCTGCTGTAGCAGTAATCATTGCTGAGCATTATGTCCATCTGGCATACAGGCAGCTCCTTAAACCACATTGCAGCATTACTCAGTGGTCACTTAATGAGAGCCTGACAGAGCAGCATTTCATTAGAGTTCGATCTAGAAAAAATATCCAGCTTGGAAGTGACTTGTTCATTCCTCTTTAGCTCAATTACACCTCCAATCATGGCTCTCAAGTAACTGTCTTTGAGGGCTTATAAATACGCCATTCAATGATTTTGAGCAAAACTAGGGCTTGTTTTTATGAGGTTGTAACCAGTGTTGTATAGTAACGAAGTAAAAATACTTCACTACTTAAGTATATTTTGGAGTACTTCATACTTTCCTCGAGTAAGAAAATTTTTGATAACTTTCACTTTTACTTCACTACATTTCCATACTTAATTGCATACTTTTACTCCGATACATTTTCAATGTGTGGTTTAGTTACTCGTTACAAAAAAGCGAGAGAGAAACACAAATGTTTTGACCCACCTACTGATTGACTGCAACAAAGTCTGTAGCCCACTTGCCTGCGCTTGTTCATCACCACCAATAGGATGCACAGGTTTCACCTCCCCACTACGTCAAAAAGTCCAGCAAACAGTCTGATTGGTTAGTGCTCCGTTTGTGTAGGTTTGTGCCGTTAAAATGTTCGTTTGTGCAGCTTTGGTTTCCGAGATATTAAAATGATTTTTTTAGCCCCTCCGGAGTTCACCATCCCCGAATTTTGCTCCAAAACAATCCAAAGTGGGCTGGTTCGTTAATGCTCCGTTTGTGCAGGTCTGTGCCGTTAAAACAAACGCAGCAAAGTTGTTTTCAATTTGGATTTTGGCTATTCCGATATCCGGTGTCAGCAGCGCCTAACTCGAGGTTTATCCGATTCATGAACGCTAATTTGGGCCAGCCGTTCTCTCGGTCTCCCCTTCCTCAAGGTGTCGGAGTTTCACTCAGGGAGAGTCAACAAATTTTACATCCAAACTCTCCTGAGAAACTAATGGAAATAGATTTCTTGCCTTGTGACCAACTGACACAAAATTCATGACACAAAATATTGAGTATGAAGTAGTCATATTCAATATTTTTAGTAATTGTAATCTTAAAAAGTATATATTTTGGATGGCCTAAAAAATAATTTTTAATATCTCGGAAACCAAAGCTGCACAAACGGAGCTCTAACCAATCAGACTATTTGCTGGATTTTTTGAGTAGGTGGGGTGTCGGCATCACGGAGGTCTGTTTCGCTTCTCCCATTAAACACCAAGTTAACAAAAAAGCTCTCCCTCTTCAGATGCCAAATAAGCTGCATTTCCCTCCCAATTCTTTTTTCTTTTGCATAATGACCAGTTGTGTGCACCTATAGTTTGTGAAGTAGAGTAATCGTAACGGCTTTCTTTCTTCATGTTGGCCGCATTTTCTGTACCATTTATTTTTCTCATTTTCATCACTGACCTTACTGAAAGGGAAAACTTAAGGCTTACAAAAACGTTGTATTTTCTGTCCTGGAGGGTTTACTAAGAAGCTGGTTCAGTTGTAAAGCAGGTTAAGTTAACCTAAAGCAGGTTAAGTTATCCTTGTGGTTTAGGTAAAGCTCCTAATTTTATTAACTAAATGATGCCTGCGGGTTTATCTATTAGGAGGTTTCATTTTGCCAGCACTTGGTTGTGTACATTATTTTAAGTGTATTTAACAAGTTTACCAAAATGTAAAAAATGTCATTCAAACTGCATTTGCCTTGTTTTACTTTTTACTTTTACTTTTCATTACATTACTTGAGTACATCCATTTTTACAGTACTTTTTATACTTAAGTACAAGACATTTCAGATACTTTAATACTTTAACTCAAGTAACATTTTAATCAGTGACTTTTACTTTTACCAAAGTCATATTTTGGAGCGGTAACTATACTTTTCCTTGACTCCGAGATTTTAGTACTTTATACAACACTGGTTGTAACTTTAATGAAAAGAGTAATGACTCAGCAGTGAATCTAAGATGCATTGTGTCGGTGCAGCAGTACGCACCAGTCACTCTTTGCCGTGGACCTTGGTTTTGGTTTGGAGATCTCAGTCTGGTACAACCAGAAAAAAATCCAGAAATACTTAATACTGGGTTTAGAAAAAAATCAACCTGAAAAATAAAGGAATGAAACAAAGCTAACATTTACTCCAGATATTTGATTGACATCGATGATTTTGACAAAGCCCTCAGCGAAATGTAATGTTTACTTTTTGACTTTTTTGTGTTTTTATGATGCAAAGCACTTTGAACTGCTTTGTTGCTGAATAGTGATAAACTTGATTGATTTCTATTAAATTTGCCTGTTTCAAAATCATTGTCTATTTCCTAAGTAAGAGAGAATTAACAAAAGAGAGAGGACGTAAATACACCGTGATCACCTTTAGGGATGCACCGATATGAAAATTTAGGCCAATACCTAAATCGGCCCAAATATTGCCAGTATGGCTGATTCATGTTATTTTTTGACAGGCTTAGAAAGTGTCTTTGTTTTCATTTTCAGTCACGTCTCTCCTGGGTGAAAGCTGTTATCACTGTGATATGTTCTGTCACCTTAATGCATCTACTTGTGAATGTTTACTGTTATGATTCAGTATGTGTATATTTACCGTTACACCCCAACTAAGAGCATAATTTATCACCTTCAAAAATAGTGCAAGAATAAAAAGAAAATGTCATTTTCAGGGAACTGTCGTAATACATTATGGAACAGAAATGTGAGAAATAAAAATGTAGAAAATGTAAAAGTGATGGCTCAATTTTTATGATCATTTTTATTAGAAGTTTTAATTAAATCATATTTTTAAGGCTTTATTTTAGTATGAATATTAACGATTAGGTCCCCCAACTTGTGCCATTTGCAAAGGCTGATGACTCAGCGATGAGAATCTGCTGACATTTGGATCAACATTACTTCCACCTGTTTCCTAGCTGCCCTATAAACGAGCCAAAACCGGCTAATTCTCCATCTGTAGTTGCATCTTTACAGTTTACACAGCTGTAATTATGAGCCCTACAGAGGTGACATCATTCTCTTTGCTGAGGTTTTTTTTTTATTATTATTTTTACATTTCTTTCCCTTGATGGTATCTTATTAAGAGCTATTAGTGCCAGTTTTGGTGAGTGTCTCTGGTGACTCTCCTGCACCTGCTTTCCCTGTTTAACATTCATGAATAGTTAAAATTTGTAGCTTCTTGCTTCTGTGTCTCTTTGGGATTGCCGCATACAAACAGTATGCAGTGATGGAAATGCATTTTTACTAGAGTAGAGCAAATAAAACTTCTTTTTCTATTTTGTTGTGTCTATATTGCTCTTTTTACAAGTTGAAATGAATAGATTTTTGGGGGCTTTTGACAAAGGGACAAGATTTGTTGAGGTATTTCTTATAAGAGATCATAACATCCATAATTTATTTTTCTGCTGTCTTGTATTTTGTTTAATATTTCCAATTATTAGCAACAAGCAAATCAATCACTTATGCTTTTCTAGTTTGTCAATTACAAGTACTTTATGAATTGTCTATGAAATATGTATTATACTTTTTGTGTAAACAATTTGCAAAAAATAAATAACCATGCTAATTTGTTGGTAAAATCATTGTTAAAGGATTAATAGACTAGCCACAACAGAAAGTTGTAATGACTTCCTGTAGACAGAGTTTTAGAAAGAGCAGGAGTTTCTTAAAGAGACAGAGGCCCAGTTTCAATTAGCTGTAGTTTAGTGATTTTTGCAATATAGTTTCTTGCTTGTGCTATAAAATTATACATGGCTGGGAAACACACAATATTGCCCCTTTAACTGATTGTTTAACTTTCAATAGTCACTTTGCAGAGCCTTATTGAAATTAGATAATTAACATTTTTTTTACCTGTATTATTACTTGGTGATATTCAAAAAGCATTCAGAGAGGATTATAACACAGCCACTTAGAGTTGAAAAGTTAAAAATATGAGATTAAAAGTCCATAAAGTTCACAATATCCCAATATCATAATTGTTTTTATGTCTATGTTTGATCCAAATCTCATTTGAAAGACTCATCAAGATATTAAATTGTATGTTTTTGTCTTCCCAGTGGGTGCCGGTCCTGTCCGATTTCAAGCAAAGGGACACCGTTTGGGGCTTTGTACCAGGAAACAGCACCCATCCTCTGATCCTGCATCTCGGTGACTACAACCTGGACGGCTTCCCTGATGCGCTAGTGATCCTCCGCAACACCAGTGGCAGGTCAGAAGAGAAAACCTATCAGTGTTCCCAGTTTTCTGGTGAAAGTTTTTATTTTAAGTGCAAACTAATTTGAGTTTTGTGATGGTGAACGAAGGTCCGTGCTTTGTGTGATTCTTTGCAAATAGACAATGCTGTAAAAAATCTTGTCAGCTTTGACATTTGTACTGATTTTGCTTTTTAGTTGTGTTTAACCATTTTACATCATAAAATAATTTTTACATATTTTCAACTCATTTATTAAAGGGGAAAAAACTATCCAAGAGATAGAAACAGTTTGACGACACAAAGTAGACAAAAAGATCTAAAGAAGCAACGCATGATGCCTCGATCTAAGAGCTGAGAAAAACAGATGAGAAACCAAACCAAACTATCAACAGTTAGATTGGATCTTGTTACATAACCATTTCTAATGCTTTTGAGTCATTTGAACCATAGTGAGAACCATTGTGAGAACCATTATCCACAAATGGAGAAACTACCAACAAGTGAAACTTGAAGACTTTGAGAAAAATATTGTGTATGCTAATAAAGACTTGCAGGCTGTTGCATTCGCCTTGAAACACTTCATTTAAAAACTGCGATGGTGAATGAATGGCCATCAGTTTGTCGCCTTGAGCTTAAGTACACTTAGGTTATTTAAAAGTTAGTCAGAAAAATTAAGGTTTGGTGTGGCTTACTCAAAGTTCAAAGTGAGATGCTGTTTTGATCTTCTTGCTTTAAAAACCTAAAACTGCACATGGGGTCAGAGCGACCCTACCAGACCATGCTCAGGGTAATAATTGTTTCAGGTGAATCCTTTGTCCTTTACTTCTTATGATGATAAAAGAAAATGCAGAAAGAAAGCCCAGAAAATCGAGTCTGGACAGGGGGAATCTTGAAATTAAAAATTTGTAGGAACCCAGACAAGATGTAGTTTTTCACTTAGGCCAAGGTCATTTTGGATAGCTTTCCACACAAATCCGAATCATCCTCATTTTGATGCACGTCGTCTAATTCCTTATCATTTAAATTTGTCATGAAATATTTCACCCTTTGACAAGACAATTTTAGCTACTGCAAACTGGGAACACAAAACGCCACGGATCAGAGCTTAATAAATCCAAAAACATACTTAAGGAGCTTATGCAAATTGCTGAGGCTTCTGCAAATTACAAATGTTTGTGTTTATTTTCACAAAAATCATCCAGTTTAGGCTAACTGTATTGCATTGATTACTATGAAATGAATGTACTCGACCCCAGTTCTACTTCTTGTTAATTTTAGCATCTACTCTGGTTTTTACTTACAAGCAAAGTTGTCACATTGGTGCGTTTGCAAACAAGCGACTTAATTCCACAGATTGCTCAGTGATCAAACCCCAATCTCAGACTTGGAAGCAAAAAGCAATTTCACTCAATTTAATCTGAACAGAAAAGTAGGAGAACAGACAGCTAAGGTGAACTTGTTCGCCGACTTTTCTCAGCATTGCGCCCGATAAGCCGGCCCTTTAAAGAATTTCTGCGCTGCGTTCCGGTGCACGAGTGCCATGCGCATCAGGAATGGGACGTATGTACTTGTTGAAGGACTTATGTGGATTATCTGTCCTCAGAGATGAAGATAAGATAGTTGCAGGGGTCAGAGCCGTGATTGTCCATGCATACTGATTTCCGTGTAAGAGAGAGTAATGGAGAGTGTGCCTGCTTGTGCTTATTACGCTAGAGATGGGATAAAGTTGAGCCGCAGCTAAAGACAAATACCTCTGAACCCCAGTTTCTAATGCAGGCACTATATAATCACCAGTAAGTCGTGTTGAGCTTAACTTTTTGTGTTTGAAGAGGAGTTCCATCTCACTCGCTCTTATCCTAGCAGCTATAGCCTTTCTATTTTTCTATTTCCTTTTTTCCATTTGATTCTCATTTTAAGCCTGAGCTTTGAAATCTTGTGTTTGGAGTGTCTTTATTGCAGAGCTTTGAATGCAATCTTACTTCATCTATAGCATTGGATTTTACAACATCAACATTTAAAAAAGGACAGGAGGTCTGTTTGTTGTACATGCAGGAGTGAAGCTTTATAATAGATTATTGTCTTAAAGCTGCAGTAAGTAGCTTTCATAAAAAATGTTTTTTATGTATTACAACTTTCACTGTGTCATGGCAGTATAATATGAGACCAATAATCTGTGAAAGAAATCCAGCTCTTCTTTGTGGTCCAACTGCCATTTGCAGAAATATGCCGCTCCCAGTCAGAAAACAGCCAGTCAGAGCCAGGAGGAGGGTCTTAGCACTGTCAGTAAAGCGTGTGTATGAGCTGCTCTCGACCTACCCCTTGTTCTCTGCTGTGCTACAGCTTCTTTCTCACTGAGGAGCCTTTTGTAAATGCTAATGCTAGTTAGCATGTCCACAAATGACGGCGTTCTCATAACTGTAAGCTGCTTCTCCATCTTTAGCACATTGAGCAGCAAGTACACGAGGTTGATTGACTGTGTTAAGATCTTCCGCCTGGATGTTATTGATTGTTTCTCACCAAGAACATTATATTTCTACAGATGGAAATAGGAGCATTGAGAGGAAGTGAACGTGCTTGATTTTTTTTTTTCTCAAATTGTTACACTTTCATTGTAGACAGTTTTAACAAATGTGTAAAAAATATGTTTTTTATAAAAGGAATCTATAGCAGCTATAAGATCCCCTGATCAGCATATTTTACAATGATAAATTTCAGCTCTGTTTCCATATTAATGCATCAAATTCTCATTTATTAGCCCTGCCCACAAAACACGATGCACCAACCCATGAAAATTGGTTAACTGATTATCAAATTTATTTTTGAACTGTCGGAGCATTTAGTTTACTGTGTTTGAAAAATGTGCATGTTTAATCTGCCACAAGGTTTTTGATTGAAAGCGTTGTGAACGTGCTTTCAAAGAAATGCCACCACAACGCCCCCTGGTGTTCAGCACATTAGACCAGTTTCACAAAGAGCTAACAATAAAATGTACATGTAGTACTGTAAAGTTTGAGGCAAAATATTGTCCTGAAAATGCATCAGAAAGTCGTCCATTTTGGGAGAATGGGCCAGACATTGGACTTTGCGTGTGATGTTTAGTATTGGAAGTTGTTTTTTTTTTGTGTGTGTGTGTTTTTGTTTTTTGTTTTTTCATTCGGAGGTGTGACTGTTCTTTGCCAACATGGATTTTTTTTATTTTTTACAAATTAGGCTTTGTTGCTTTTTTATTTCTTAAAGGTTTTATTGGCTGTAGTGACCTTTATTTGATAGCGAATAGACAAGAAAGTGGGTAATGAGAGAAGGGGCAAGGCATGCGGCCAAGGTCACCAGGTCAGGTATCGAACCTGCGACGGACACGTCGAGGACTAAGGCCTCCATATGTGGGTTGTGCTTAACCCCTGCGTCACTACAGCACCCCCACATGGTGTATTTATGTGGGCATGGCAAAATATATTTACTTCGCCAGAAAGAGGACCATCAGCTCAATGTATATGTGTAACAACATATACATGTTGTCAAATTTATCATGTATATGTGGCAATCTTGGTTGGAACTCAACACAAGACGTACCTTTTGGATCAAAACAGTTTAGCCATATTTTTACGTGGCAACATGAAAATAAATCAGTTTATGTGTGACAGCCATTTATGGATACTTCCCTCTGTAATGAGCTCATAAACATCAACCTCTCCATCCTGGTCATTTTATTGACTACATATGTCTGAAGCCCCTTGAAACTCTTGCCATTTAGCAAGCTGCTGTTAACTTTAAATGTCTTTTAAGATGCTTTCTGAATATGTTAATGTTCAGTAGGATAAAAGGATAAATTCTTGGATGGAGGCATAGTTCTAGATGTTTCCCCTCAAACTAAGAAACACTGATTTCACACTTTTCACTCACAACAACGATTGCCCTTCACAAACGCAGAACGTTTATATAGTTTCATCAGGTGGTCTGATGTGCTTGTTTTTTCTCTGCTGGGAAAATATCTGTTTTATTCTCACTTTGACGCTCATCATGCACTAAAGCTTTGCTCTGTCTTTGATTGTTTTTTTTCCCTCTCCGTCTTTTTCTGCCAAGAGGCTTTCAGCTAACCAAATATTTGGACCACCCATAACTGATCTATTTTAAGTCCCTCTTCTTCGTCTTTGTTTCTCCGTCTTTCACTCCTCCACTACATTACAGCTTTCTCTTTATCCTTTCAATTAGTTATTTATAGCTCATTTCAGATAAAAGTCCTGCCAGTTCACTTCACCTTTCAGCAAAAAATGAATACTGATTTAACTGTTCATAGCAGAAAAGCAGAGGCTGTGAGATGAAAGTAATCTACTGGAAACAATAGAACAATGAGCGGATGGACGCAGCGAGTGGAATAAATTAAACCAAAACTGAAATGTTGTCGAGGAGTGTGTAGGTCACCTTCTAGTGCTGCTCAGTTATGTTTTTTCTTAAAGTTTAAGTTTAAAAACTTAAACCTTTTTTGTGCTATGAAGAAAAAAAAAAACATTTTAAGGTTGTTGGGTTTTTTTCCCGTTTTCCCTTGTTCCCCTCTAAGTTTTATTACAGTTTATTTAAAGGTTTGACAGCATAACCCCCTAACCCTAACCCTAACCCTGGGACAAAAGAAAATCAACTCTAGAACAGATTCTTGTTTTGTTACCTTCCAACATTAGGAATAAATAAAAGAAAAAGTGATATAACAGTTTGGATTAAACAAGCTATCACTTAATCACAGTTGCATGGTGATGAAAAAGAAACTAAATCACACAAAGGAGAAAAACAGTCATTGAAGAATAAACTAGAGTAAATAATGAATGGCGATATTAAAATAATCCAAAAGGGGAAAATGCTCTTAAATTAACAAATTTGATTAATTTGTGAAATAAAGTATTTCAGTTTGGGCTTAATATAATTTTCTGAATGTTTTTTTTTCCCCCAGTTGAAATCAAACTAATATAAATTTTATATTTTTGCTTAGAAAATATAGTCTAAACATTATAATACTTGTCTATCAAGATGGAAAGAACATTTAGAATAAGGTTAAATTCAGACATCAGTTCAAAACCTTCAAAATCCTTGAAAATGTTCCACATTTTCAACAGGAATATAACATAAAGAAACACAATCAGCTTGTGAGATAAACCGAAAGTATTTCAAATGGCATGGCTCTATTTTATGACATGAAAATAGAATTAAATCTTGTATTACCGCCGCCTATGGTGTGCTTGTAAAACCTTTGCACCGTCGCTTTCGATGTGTTAGGTTGGCTTTAGTGGCTTCGACCAAAAGTCAGTGATCCCCACTTTTTCCGCCATGAATCCAAAATCTGCAGAAACCGGCCTGAAAGTGTGAACTCCATGTCTTTTCAAAACCTGTGAAGACTGTGAAAGCGTTGAGAGCTTAACAAGCCTCATAGCAACTCTTACACTGAGATTATATAACACACAAGTGGACTATATTTGGAAAGGATGATGACTTGTAAAGGCGCACTGGGTTTTATTTACAGTTTAATTCCAAGTCATTTTGGAAACCATGTAATCCTTTTCTTTCTTTGTCAAAATTACGAGCCATTTTGTGTTACGACTCACCGAAAAGCTCTGTAAAATATACAGAGATTTATGGTTGCAATATGAAAAAAATGCAAAAAGTCTCAGGGGATATGAATAGATTTTACGAGGAGGCACTGAAGTAATGACAGTTTTTTTTGTATAGTAATAGATCACCTCTACATAGGAGACAGGTTCAGTTAAGGCTCATTAAGAATGACAGGGCAGACTGAAGATGTGGGTGGATCTGTATATTCGTGTCAGTATCGATGCGTTTCAGCGAAAGCTCTATACGACTCGTGTCCTGAGGATCCGCGTTATATCCAGGTCACAGAACAGACGGTGACTCTCTCTCTGCCTGTCTTGCTGCGTCTTGCACATGCAGGCAAACATGCTCAAACAGATGATCATCACAACAAATAGTACATGGCTGGTGAGAGGAAGCCTTGTAGATGTTTCTGTTTGCAGAAAAACAAGCACTGTGGGACGCTGGGGACGAGTGAAGCAGCATAATGAAAGAGACATTGACACACACACTGAGAGGTAAAGCGCTATAAAAGTGGATATTTCTTTATTCTGCTATTTCTCTTTCATGATTTTATCAGTTCGAGAATGTTTCACAAGATTCCTAAGGATAAAACAGTTCTTGACTGTGTAGATGTTGTAGCATGGCCACTTAAATGGGCAACTGGAGGCTAGAATTACAGAACCTATAATACATCCGGAGCTGCTGCTAGCGTTTTTACTAGAACCAGGAGGATGGAGCACATCACCCCAATTCTGAAGTCCTTACACTGACTTTAAGGTTGCGTTCACACCAGCCATGTTTAGTCTGCTTTAATCAAACTCACGTTCATTTGCCTGGAAAGCCTGGTTCAATTGAGGAGGTGTGAATGAGCAATCAAACTCTGATGTGGATCAAAAAGGTGAAATTTGGTCGGCCTAAACACCTAGGTCTCGGTTTGCAGTGAATTGTGGAGTGGTTCAGAATGCGTATGTGGAAGCATGCGGACCACAGACTGCTCCAAAACAGGAAGTGCCCATCAGCACAGGGCATTCTGGGTCAATATAACCAGAACAAACATCTAGCTCTAGCTGGAGAAATGGCTCATAGATTCTGCCAAAGACAAATGAGAAATCCTATAACTACTAAAATCTGACGACATTCCTTTTTGGTTTATATTTTATGAAGAAGGAAGTTGCGCTCAGGTCTTCTTCAGTGGTTTTTGGTGCAGTGCCACCACAGGCGAAGGGGGAGACGGATTTCAACAAATACTTCAGATCGGTTGAACACAGTGCAGTGAGAATGCGAACCACAGCAGCTGAAATTTGTAACAAATGTTGCAATTTTGGTTCCCAAACCGAGTCTACTGGACTATCAGGTGTGAAAAAACCTAACAATAAAATATTGTTGTCAGTTTATAAATCACTGAACGAAATCAACTTAACAGAGCTACTCCAACATGCTACCACCGTGAGCAATAACTTTTTCCATGTACTTTGTAAACTTCCATCATCATATGAAGTAAGTGACAGCACTTGACAAAGAGAGTCAACCTCCTTTAATTTGAGCAGCAGACACACAAGCAGCTCTGTATTCAGGAATATTCTCCAGAAAATTAAAAATACTCACTGTTGACTTCAGATACTTTTAGCTGGTAGCCATTAACTGCGTTACACCCATGAGTGAATGTGACAGAGCAGTGTTACCAGACAGGCAGAGGACAATCGCATCGTTTTATGCATTATGCAACTGTCTGCCTCCATATTACCAACAAAACCCTTTGACAAGTGTCAAAGGTACTGCTGGAGTTTGACGTGTGATTGGGCAGAAGTCTCTATCAGCTGCCGTTCCAGTGCTGTTGAGGAACATCGGTAAATATTACACCACATCAACTACAGACTACAGGTCACACTTGAACCGCTTGTGTGCATCTGAGTGTGTGATATACGATCGTATACGTCAGTTAGCAGCCCTCGTAGAATGGGATTATCCTCAGCTCCAATCATGTTTTTTTTTTTTTTTCTTACTTCTCTGCATTGCACCACACAGTGATTAAAGGGCAGTTTGAAAGTCTGATCTGCCTCAAGTGACTTGGACATAATTACGTGTTCGCATGTGTCTTATGTGCACATCAGCTTATAACACTCCAGCAAATGAAAACAACAGTCAGATCGTCATCCGGACAGCTTTCAGCTTTTAAAGACCCCGAGTAGTTACGGTTTCATTACAATTTTTGATTAAAAAAGGAAACATCAAGGCTGGAAGGATAGTGAACGAGGACACAGATGGAGTTAAATAAAAGGCAAGAGTAGAAGGAAACCTGTTGGTGATTAAAGTTCAGAATGAAGGTTCATCTTCAGCAAGCATGTCAGCAACCCCCTAACATGCAGCTAATGCTACAACTACAGCTTCAGATCAAGGCAAATGCAATTCTTTGAGTGACCTGATTGAAGTCCAGATGTAAATGCTATTGAGAGTTAAAGATGGATGTTTACAGACACATTTCATCCTGTCAGATTGAGCCTGAGCTGTTCACAGCGTAGAACACAGGGGGAAATTTCAGAGACAGACCTAGTCCAAAATACCTTGTGATGGCAGCTAGCGGTGGTTCTACAAATTATCTACTAAAATTCACAGCACAAATTTCTTATTGAGAAACAAATTCCGATTTTCCTTCCACTTCGCCATTACGTTTGATTCCATCCAAAGCAAAATAAAGTCTGTGTACGTTTGTGGCTGGAACAGGCCATAATGCACAGCACCATATCTAGACGTTGAAGTTTTATCTTTTCCACAGTTGTTGCCTGGTGTCGATATTAATTTGGCCTTAGAATCACAATGATAGTCGATGAACTAAATAGTACTAGCACGACATTGTTTGAATGAATTTATTAAATATGCAATCAATGCAGTGCAATAACATAAATCCATAGTTAAGTTTCCACTTTACTGCAGTGTTTTTCCAATGGACTCAGGCCATGATGATGGAAGAACACTTTTTTTTAATTATTATTCATTTATTACAGATTGCAATACAAGATAGAAAAGTACTGCCACCATTCACTCATTAACTGCAGGTTAATGAATGAATACCGTGTGAGTAAGCAGAGATGGTGAAACTTAATCAAAAGAATTCAAAATACAACAACAGGTGATAATGGTGCTAATAAATCAGTACATTACCAAGTACACATAACCATACAATGGATCAATTAATGCTGTTAAAAAGAATTAGATAGGATGACAAAGGAAGAATAATGCAGAAGGAATGAGAAGGAAAACTTGAGAGATGACATGAATTGCTTGTGTTTAGCTGAGATCAGTTAATAAAAGTTCATTTTCTATTGTGAAGTGCCTGCCAAATTATTTCCTCTACTTGCTTTATGATTCAGAAAAAAGTCTGAAAATTCACAAATCTTTTCTTTCCATATTCATTTCTGGTATCTTCATTTCTGTCTGCTCAGAATAATTATTTGTCCAAGTATACATATGTATGCAGATGGTGCCTAGATGTACTTTATGTATCTGCGACCATGAGTTTTAAGTACAAGTAGAGTAAAGTGTGCTGCTGGTAATAGGTAATGCAATGCCCCCCCCCCCCCCAACCCCCTCAAAAAAAGAGCTGATGCAGCAGATGAGCTCTTAATTGGCTTGGATCCTCTTTTATTCTACAGTCAGCTGAGATTTCTCTTTTTTTTTTTTTTTTTTTTTGTAACCAATTGGGATTCATTTTTACTCACATGTCCATAAAATGGTGCTTTTAAAGGCTGTCCTAAAGTGTTTTTTGGGTCGGAAATACTTCAGTTTCACCGACACCGTTTGTTTTTGAAGCAGAGCCGTTTTCATCATTAACAGACATAAAGGACAGAAGAACTAGTGATTCCACAACACAGTTTTTCAGCTTTAGTGGAAAAATGTGAAAAGCCTGCAATTGATTCAATAATACTAAAAAAAAAAAAAAAAAAACACACATTGTGTCTAGTTAATTTGGCTTCTTTGCTCGAAATATTTTTCACCATGTAGCACAATGTGTGAAAACTATTGGTTTAGGTTAGGGATGCACAATATTCAATTTTTGATTGATATCCGATTTGCCAGTATACTAAAACTCATTTGGCCGATAACCAATACCAATATTTTTTCCCTATACCTATTTATTAAAACTACATGGCTTTCTCTACTGTGGAATTAAAATACTGCATTATATTTGTCAATTTAGCCAGTTACCAAATGTTAATACTAAAAATTAGGCTGAAATTATGTAACACTTTCAACTTGCTTTATGTTTGTCAAATTTATTCATAACACTTGCTCTCCAAAACGACAACATGAAAAAATGCAAATTTGAGGTTGTGCTGAGCTCCATGCATCATTATCACTGCTTTGTCATATGAAAACAACACCTTTTATGTTGGTGAGTTATTTAGACGGAATGGCCGATATTAAATATTACAGCTAATATTGGTCGATACCAATACCATTCTAGTATACTCTTACTTCATATGAATCCAGATGTTTTATCAGATTTTTTTTTTTTTTTTGGAGAGGACACTTCATCGTGTCCTCTTCTGGTTACAGCTGCCTCCTCTTTGTGAATATTAAGCAAGCTGTCAAAGACTCCAGGTCCTAGTTCCATTCAGATGTATCATTTTTCATTTATCGTAGGAATAACTCATAAGTCTGTGTTCTCCTTGTCATTCCCCTGAGCAAAAACAGTTCATAGGTTATCAATCCAATCCATCAACTACTTGACAAACTTGCTAAGCAATCAGCTTTTGGACATACATTTGCTTTTTTTTTTATCCCCTACTCCCCACTGTACACGCAAACCTTAGTCTTCCAACAAAAGCCACCAGAGATGCTCCCTTTTCAAACAACGCTGCCATTCAGCATAACCATAATGACTTTTATTCTCACCCATTTATTTTAAAAACTAATTAAAGCCTTAACAGGAAAGATTTAAAGGCCTCTTAGGGATTGAATGAGGGGGGCTGTGCATGCAAAAAGACAGACGGGAAGACTCTTTATTTCATTATGTCGACAAGACAGATGTTGAATTGAAGAATGAAAACAGAGGTAAATAAAGCCTCACCTCGGATGTTACAATCACATATGCTCTGATGTGTTGCTGAATCAGTCATTCCGTAACATTTATGCCTCCAACTAGAACATATTTAGAGTTGGTATTCAGTGACAGTATAAATAGAAGCTAGAGTACTGCAATGTAATGTGTTAGGGTTTAAAGAAATGTAAGTATAGTCCTTACCAGTGTAAGTAGGAACAGGAAGCTGCTTATAAAATATACTAAGATACTGATAATTGTAACTGTGAGCTGTTCAATACAAGAATACATTTTAGTAATGTTAACACAATGACGGAAAAGAAATACAATCGGCAATGACTTCAATGTTTTAACCATCCCTAAAACCAACAAAGCTTCTAATTTGGACACGTCTTCCTGCAAAGTCTTGAATATGCTGAAAAATATTTTCTTTCCCATCACAGTCCAGAGCTTCCTCCAGAAAACTTGCTAAGCCATTTATAAATGTTTTACACTTCAGTTATCTCATCCTAATTAAAGTGTTCAAAATATATCCATGACTTGTCACTTCGTTGGCTTAGGGTTTAAATAATTCCAGTGAATAAAAAATTATACTTGACCTCAGTCTCCCTATAGTGATCATACTATGTTGCCATTGTGCTTCTTACTAAAGAGACTTTTTAACCATCTTTGCTATCACTGTTACTGGTGTATATATATATATATATATATATATATATATATATATAAAAACCATAATGATAAACAAGCAATGCTTATTCTGGTGGGGGCACAAGTAAAGCCTGGTGACCCGCCAGGCTTATATACGCTGGTGGAAACCCTGTTGTCCAACAAACCAACATGTTGTGATGTGATTGTTTGATGTTCATACACCAATAACATTTGTTTTTCTTTATATTAACTGAACATTTTAGAAGTAGCCTCTACTCTCAGATGTTAGAAACTATCAATATTTCTTCTTTCCTGGGGTTTCAGGCTACAGTATTTATTTAATTAAAATCAGCTTCTCAGTCTTCTACAGGAAGAACAGTGAACACATAGCTACTGAAAAGTGAAACCTTTAAATTGCTTGCTTTTTCAAATTAATTTTACCACACGCATTTATATGAGGATTTCCACATAAAAGTGATGTGACTTGTGTTGGAAATGGTCAATTACAGGAAATAGGACAAAAACATGTCTGTGTATCAAAAAAAACAAACAAACCTCCAGGAACAGTTTTTTATTTTATCCTTATTAATTTTGTTATTGAGGAGGAGGTTTTTGAACAGGGATGATGTAAATGAACTAGGCTAAGTAGAGGAGGAAGGCGGGAGCTATGTGGGCTGCTTTATACTTGGTTTACAGTTGGCATCCGCCCTGTTGGGAGTCTCTGCCGCTGCTTGGATGGCAGTTATAAATTGATTCACTTTTCCAGCCCATTGTTTCCATCCTTAACCTAATTCTCTATCCCTGTGTGCAATCAGAGTCTGCTCGCAGCTCACAGGCAGCAAAATGAGTGTTTTGTAAATGCAACAAAAAGTTTTTTGTGTTTTATATCAGACGACAGGCTGATGGTATCTTGCAGATTTGTCCCAGAGACAAAAAATAAACACCATTTTATGTTTTGAACATTAAGATACTACAAAGTTGCCTCTTAAATGGAAGCAGTGACACTTCATGCTGCAAACAATGAAAGTTTAATTCTAACACTTCCTGTTTTTTTACTTCTACAGTTTACAAGTGAAATTATGCTTTTTCCTGCATTAGCATTGAAAGATTTTCCTTGATTTTTGCACCAACATTTCTGTACCACAAAGTGAGCTTAGCATTTTTTTGAGGGCCTAAAGTATCCTTTAAATTCACTGGAGGTCACAGGCGCGCACACAAATACGCTATTGATCCGTTGCCCTCAGGAAGAAAGCGCATCCTGCTGGCCCCGGAGTGTTTGATGTGGAAATGGTCCGGTCCGACTTTAAAAGAAGCCCCCCCACTCCTTCGTCATAAAAGGAAGGGTTTAAATGTCACACCTTGCCCTCCAACAGGTTGCTCTGCAAACGGACGTGCTTGCTGGTAGGAGTGTTAGCATCCCATGTAGCCCAGTATGCATATAGCAGTGTGAGGTGTGATGAAGCTATTTCTGGAGTACAAAATGAGGTCACAGATGGAGACAACTGAACTTAAGTGATTTCTGTTGTACCTCCCGATGCTACATGACAGCGTGTCACATGCACTGTACGCTCCGTGCAGCTGATTCCTGGCGACACCAAATCCCAGAGACCAGAACTGCTATTGTCCTGTACGATCCACCTTCAATTATCGTAGCTGTCTTTGCCGAGGTTCACGAATCAGTGCAGAGACAGGGAAAGCCTTGGAGAAATGTGGCACATCTGCACAGCCCACATTTAGACACATTTTTGTGTAGAATTATTCAGGCTGTAGGTCAGGCTCGGTGTCTGATAGTCACAGAATAATGTTAACGCCGCCTGACAAGCCTCCCTTCCTCAGTTAAAGGATTCATCTAATCTATTCTGTCTGTGCCTTTGCACTAAACATGCTACACAAAATAACAAAACCAAACCAGTTTTATTTGTGATGTGTGATAAAGTAATAAAATACACAATGTCAAAGTTTAAAGACATCACCAATGTTTAAAGCTGGAACATGTAACTTTTATGAAAAATATGTTTTTGTTTTGTTTTGTTTTATTGCTTTTTTTTTATTTTATTTTATTTTTTACATATTTCCTGAAACTGTCAATATATTGTGACAGTATATTTATGAATAAACTTTATCTACCTTCTGGACAAAGACAATGCTCAGTAAAAACCAACTAATCAAATTCTGGAAGAGCATTGTAAATCATACTTGTGTATGCGCTGCACAGAGATACAGCATACCCTTGCAGGTAAAATGGGTTATCTGCCGTCATTGGTGACCAAGCTAAGTAGCTGAGCATTCACAGCCTGCTCCTTTGTGGAAAAGGTGTTGTAGCTCTGCGACCCTTTCCTTGGATGGATGTACAGCATAGCATACTCAGCTAGCACAGATGGCTAGATTGCATAGATAGCAATACAAATAGTGTTATTTAAAGGTTCTTTTACTTTCTCAATCATAAATTATCTACTGATTTACTTTAATAAAACTACTGTAGGGTAATCAGAGTGAATGTGTGCAATACTACGCTTTAGTGTCATTTAGAATGGTAGAAAACATGTAATGTGATATCAGAGATGTGAATTAATGTTTTGGATGTAATAACTTTTCAACGTAAGCATTTATATTTAATAATAGATTAATGATTTTTAAACTTAAGCAAATAATAATCATAATAATAATCATAATAATAATAATAAGAAGAAGAAGAAGAAGAAGAAGAAGAAATAGGTACTTTAATTGCTTAATTTTCTCTTTAAAATAAAATTTCTGTTCAATGGTTTTAAATCAGTGGTGCCCAGTCAGGCCTTAACGGCTGTCATCCTGCATGTTGTATTTTGTTTCCCCGGTTCAGCACACCTGAATTTAATGATAGCTAACATCTGTTGAAGCCTGTTGAAGAGGTAATTCAACCATTTAAAGCACCTGTGTTGGACCAGGGACATGTCTAATACCTGGAGGACTCTGACCTTTGAGGACTAGCTGAGCAGACCCCTGCTTTAAATTACCTTGTGAACATTCATTTTTCTCAACATGTCTTGTCTTTTTACTTTTAATGAATAAGAGTTTTACAGCATCCAATTCTACTGTGTAGGAGAAATAAAATGGAATAGAGGCAGATAGAAGGTTTCAAAACAGTAACAAAACAAAATTAATACATTTCTCACTCATACCTTTCCAAGGGTTTAAAATAAAAGTGCATTTAATGAGAAACTATAGAAAGTGTCACAGTGAACAGAATTTTCTACTTTTGTAATTCACACAGTGTTGCTCCTCCCCCACCTATTGCTTCGTTTACCTGGCAGAAAGAAGACTTTGCTATATCTCAAGACAAATTTGACCATTTAAAATTATATTTTTGGTTGCGAAAACAGACAGTAATGGTCTAAAACCAAAAAAAGCACTATCCATCACCTTGTTTTAAAGACTGCAGTTAGTTAGTCAGCTGATTGCAGGTTGAGCCTGAGCAGATAGCTGATGGACTACCCAAAATCAGTCTGTTAGACTCCCAGTTACAGCTGCTCTAATGATATATGATTCACAAACATAAATGTTTATGATTCACAAACATGTTTGGCTGACTATATCTACATTTGTATTGCAAATGTGCACAAAACTTTGTCAGCATTCCGCTAATGTTGAAAAAACATTAAATAAAACCAAATAAAATCACTGGTGAATATGTTTGTTTCACACATTAAGCCATTTAAAAACATAATGACATGATTCTCTAACCATTTCCTGTCGCATTCATCACCGTGGTTGGGGCCAGAGGCAACGTCATGTGACTCATGTGATGTGGAAAAGGTGTTTTCCTCACACATTTGCAAAATAAACCAATTTCAATACGACCAACAAAAACATCTCATGCTGGTGCCAAAACCTTTTCTCAAAAAACAAGTTTTTTAGAAATTGGTATGCTTCCATTAATTAGATTTGAAAATATCGAACTGCCTTGTTATATGGTCAATGGAAATGCAGCTACTAACATTTCAGTAAAATATTTGCCCACTAACTGTTGTTTATATTCATCTTTGATCTAGATTCATTAAGCAAGACTCTGAAACTTAGTAGTTAGGACATTATGACTGAAAATAAAGAGACTGGTAAGGAAAACTGTATATAATTGGCTCAGTACTGAATATTATCACAATATTTTTCTAATTTTCAGAACCATTAAGATCTTACGTTCAAATCTAACAGTGGTCATTTGTAACATCAATTATAACTGTTAAAGAAAATTTAATATTATTTTCACAGCAATAGTAATTGGGTAGTTGCGTATTATTTGAATAAAACCAGCGAGATCATGTCAAACTGTTTTATATTAAACCATGAGACTTATCTATCCTGGCCTTTGCCTGGTTTCCATTAAATGAGCATTAGTTTTTCTGTAAGTGTATGTAGACTCATGTGTCTGTGCATGTTTCCATCTATCAGTATTCAATCCAACATAGCAGCTGCCAAAAGCTTAGGAGGCTGTTGCTAGGCAATGCCATTTAAAATCCATTCTTCTCTGTATGTTGGAAGCAGGGTGGCTCTGTTTGTCTTCTGGGGTTGTAGCTAATACCACAGTGTAAGGTTGAGTAGCATGAGACATTTGCCTTGTTTGTTTTCTGCAGCCGCTTTCCAAAAATGTTCATACTGGTTTGACCTCAGATCTGTTGAAACAATTGAAACTAAGCAGCTTTCTAGAAACAAAAGAGAGAGGGCGTTTGCACTTTACATTTTGAAAAGATCACTCATCTCGCTTACGTTTTGAAGAGACTTGAGTGGTCGAGCCACTTAAGTGTACATCCTTTGTTGACTCTTAGAAAGTAGGTCCATCCATCATAAAGCAGGATTATCCATCATAAGCTGACAAAACAGATACCACAGCTGTTGTTCTTTGCTTTTTTTTCTTCCCCCCCAACACCCCCGTTCAGTTCATTGTGAGGTTAACTTGCTGTCTGCTGCTGCATCAGAAACTGGATGAAAGTGAGCTAAGTCTGTGTTTAAGGCATAGATGTTACTGTATGCGCAGCACAGATGGGGTTCTTAACTTGAATGCTTCGTTTCATACCCAAATTAAAGCACTTTTCTCTCTGCCTGCCACCATTTTAACAGCTGTAGAATGTCCCTGCATTGGTTGATAGGAAAATCACCATAACTCGACTAATGACGTGGAATGCACGGCACATTTCATGTGTCTTATAGCTCTTTATTATGAAAAGGGATACAGTAAGAATGGAGTCTTATGTTGATTTGCTTTTCATTTTCTGTTGTTTTGTTGTTTGTCAGATGAACATTGTCAAAACAAGAATACAAAACTATTGAATGCAGAGACTCCATAGCACCATAGTGAAGGGCGCATGAAGCCACGGAGAGCTGACGTGGAGCTAAAGGAGTCAGTGAGAGCAGGCAGACCATGCAGAGCAGTGACGCTGCCAGAGAACAGTGTTTGACTTTGATTGTGACAACATGAGTCACCACTTCTGTTCCTCACCGCAGGGTCCGAGAATGAGAAACCACAACACCCCGGGGATACCAAAAAGGTATCACTGTCCTCCTGAGTGGACATGCCCTCGTCTTTCCTTCACCCAGCTTTCAGCCACGACTCCTTCATCCTCTTCTTATCAAGTAATAGGTTGGTGATGGTACAACTACAGTGTTGGCTGATTTACACAGAAAAATTAATACTAGGAGACTGTAGAAAGTCCCATCTGGGCCTTTGGAGACAAAAAGGGCTGGTTAGGAAAATGTTTGTGTCCTCAATGGATTATTGTCTGACTACGAGCGTCTGTGTTTCAGTGAATAGAGTAGTCATTTTGAAATCTGAAAGCGGTGGGTTTGATTCCAGCTCCCTCTTGCCACATGTCAGTGTAGCCTTGAGCAAGGCTTTTAACCAAAAGTTGTCTACCCATCTGGGTATGTGCGTCTATGACACTGTGAATGGCTGAATGTATATGTTGTCACAACTCTTAAATATCTAGTCAGCCCTGCTTCTGTTTATTTTTTTGGTCTTTATTTTTCCCTGACTGCCGCTGTATGGTTGCATTTGACTTGCGCTCATTGCATTTCCTCTCCTATTGAGCAGGTGTCTATAGTGAAACGTATACCACTACACAGCAGGAATATCAGCAGCAGATACAGAAAGTAAGCTCTTCATCAATAAATGTAACTTCATTTTAAATCATGTGAAGGTCAGCTGTCATCTGAGTTTTTAATGGCCGCATTCAGAACAGCTCCTATTTTTATAAAGCATTTATAGTAATGCCATATTAATACCCAACTCTGTTTCTAAGCAATCGGCTTTTACTATCAAGAGTTAGACGTTAAGTTTTCACCTGAAAAGAGAGGTAAAGGACTCTTTTCCAAAGAACTGCATGTCATTGTGTTAAAGAAATAGATAAGTATATTGAAAAGAGAATTTTCAAATGCATTTTGACCATTCATAAAACTAATCCAAAGCCAGAAGGCATTCAGTTGAGTCCTTGGTCACGTGACTGAAGTAGACCATAAAAGTAAAAATGGAAACAAAAGTATTTTCCCTTGAGCCCGACAATGCTGAAGTGGAGCTGATGAAGGACAAAAAAAACCCAGATGAAATTAGATGGTGGGCAAGTAGGGGGGCATGAAAAGTGTGGTAGATTTCTCCAGACATTCAACATGATCAAGTTTACTGATTACTGAATTCTGGAAAGTGCAAAAACAGGCAAGTAGTGGCATCCTTGAACGCTTGAGGTAGAGAAAGAAAAGGGTCATGGGCATGATTAGCTGGATGTCCTACTGCCAGCCAACTGCTCCTCCAGAGTCCAATTAGAGTGGAGTTGGGTAGAGAAAGAAACCATGGAAGATTCCATACATTCTCGAAATAAAAAATAAAAAAAATTTGAAAAAAAGCACAAGTCCTGACACAGAAGTCATGTTATAATCAAAGCCCCCAGGCACACAACCTTAGACATCCACACCGCTGTTGGCATGCTGAAAGAGCAGAAGATATGGCTTCGAGATTATGGCTTCACTTTTGCGAGAAACAGTACTTGCTGATGCTTGATTTTTATTACATGATGCGGCATTTCAACTTTTAACTCACATTTCCACAGCTAGTATTGTAACACACCATACGGTGTATGTAAAAATACATACACCGTTTTAGATTTTTGCATCCAGAATCATCAAAGTCTTCTCTCCCACCTTCTGACAGAAGGATATTTTTGGGATGATCAGCTTCGGAGCTGAATCAGAAACATGGCAACATGCGAAATCTTAGGATTAGAAGCATATCCTACATGTTCTTTGTGATTCCAAACATCTTCAGTTTATAGGCCTTGACTTCTACATTCTTAAATGAACCTTAGAAGTTTGAAATAAATATGCATCTTTGTAGTTATTGGACCAAATACGTCAATATATGTATTAATTTTTTCATCAATCTTAACTGAACACAGACCTTGATATTACATATTGTACAACTCAAACAGAAATCCACTGAACATCACATGGGAAGGTTTTCAGAATATAAATATACTAATAAAAATGATTAATGTAGCAGATTTTAAGTCTGCCAGCTTGGCTTAGTTAGCAACAGGCGATAAAATGATTATTGCTGTTTAACACCTGGAGGACAAACAGGATAAATAATTCTTCTACCTTTTAAGTCCACAGCTTTTACAAACTACTAACGAGGCTGCCAAGTACTTTTAATCACATTTACAGTGTACTCCTTTTAGATTGTGAACAAAGATGCCAAAGAAACCGAGTTTTATTCCTCCATTTTATCATCCTTATTCGAGTTTGTAGGACACCGTAGGAGTATAACCGTAAAAACTGCAGACAGACTGTGATTTTATGCGTATAAAAACAAACAAACAAAAAAGCTAAGGTTGCAGTCTGCTGCTGGCCACACAAGCAATATACAGCAAGCAATGCTGTTTCTGTGTCTTGGCAGAAGCATGTGTGTGTGAGTGTGTGTTGCATTATGACCTTGAGTTCATCTCACCAGTGCAACCCCTGCAGGGCTGGGAAAGGACTCTTTTGAAGTACCCGACTCTCAGAAAGAGCAAACAGACATTAGTGGACAACCAAATGCCTTCTAAAGTTCAGCCTTGGGGGTTTTCTGTGTCTGCACGTTTCTTTCTTTGCATTGACACCAACACATTCTCACATGGTGGACCACCTTTCAGAGCCTGGAGGTGCTGAATATGTACCAGTTAAGTCAACTGAACCGTAATCAGTCCCCAGCAACAACAGAGAGCAATATTGTTGCTGCATTAGTGGATCCTTGCTTGTGCCTGTATTGGCTGTGTTGTTGAGTTCTTGGGTGATGCAGAATGACCTTTTAGCACACCTCAAACTCTTTGTGTAAAATTATGGCCAAAGTCATTAGGGCTCTTACTCACTATCAACCTTATTTGATCTCTGTTCGACGAGATGTTACCATGGAGCTTTTAAGAGCAGGTTTTGGTCTCAGATGGAGAAAGAGCATACAGACAATTAACAAGTTGATTGATTGATTGATTGATTGATTGATTGATTGATTGATTGATTGATTGATTGCGCTTGACATTGACTAACAAATCATCAGAAAAAGAAAATGCAAAACCAACAATAAAAATAAGAGAAAATGGCACTAATCTACATAGTATTAAAATCCTGTCTAAAGAAATGTCTTGAGCTTAGACTTAAAAATGTCTGGCTAAAGCAAAGATCTATATGGAGTTTGTTATTTGGTCTCTTTTGCTTTTGTGTATTTTGTTTCCCTAGCTTCTTTTATGTCAGATGCAGTGCTTCTAATACATTTAGGTAAAAATTACAAGAAATCTTTTTCATGGTATAAAACTTTCATATTATTTGTTAGATGATTCAACATTTTCTCCATTTAATATGAACAATTCAGATTTTTGAACAGTATCAATATTTGTATTTATAAAGAACGCTGATTACAAAAGAAACTAAGCCTTCAGCTTGTCAGAAGGTACTGTACTCTTACATTATGGAAATGTAGAAATCATTTTGTCTAATATGATATATTAAAGTAGCACCTCATACTATAGTTGCATCATCTCCAGAAGGGAATGTAAAATGTACTATTTCTACCTTTTTGTTTGTAGAGTCTAAGAATGTGTGTGAAGCAGCTTCCCCAAACAGAAGTAGAAAGAGGTCAGCTTGGTTCCCCAGAGGGAAACAAGATGGTGTAGAAACAGTCTGAAAAGGTAGATGTGGTGAAAGAAAGAAAAAAGGTTAGAGCTGTAGGGATTTCATTTAGTTCCAGGAAATCAATCACAGTCTGCCTGCATTTATGGAACAAGGCCACATATGTTTACAACAACAGATGCAAAGCAATAAAATAATAAGAACTTGATCAGAGGAGCTACATTGAAGGGGGATGAGGGAACATAGGTTCTATTTTTGTGTGCTCTTTAGTTTTACCTGAACTCAGACACACACTGTCTTTATTTGTGTACAAGAGCAGTTGAAGGTTTTGTTCACAACTGCAGCATAGGAAAGCCCTCATGTTCAACCTCAAGTCCTTAATGTTTGAGGGTCTAATCCAGGAGCCTGTAACCTGTGTATGATCCTTTACATCGCTCACTGTGACTCTTAAAAAATGCTAAAGAATTTAGCATTTTTAGCCATAAATGCTAAAGAATTAAACAATATTCTAAAATATATGGATAATTAAAAACATGGCAACTTTAGCAGGTTTTCCTCTGTGTTTTTATGCAGTATGTGTATAACATTTCTACAAAGAATGACACTAAAAGTATCAAGATTATTCTATTTTTAGTTATTTTTTTCGTGTGTATATCTTCTGGTTGCAAACATAAATACTTTTGTGACATTGTTTTTAATACTTATTAGTTTATCTAGAAAAACTGATCATTACCTTAGATTAACATTATCAGAACAAGAGCCTAGAGGAACTCCTACTAGTTTATAAATCACATACTACTTATTCTTAGACATAGTTATACTCTTTCTTTTTTTTCTTTTTCTCTTTGTTTGCCCTTTTCTGTTTTGTTGTTGTATTTCTTTGTAATTCATGTAAAGCACTTTGAATTGCTTTGTTCCTAAAAATGTGCTATATAAATAAAATTACCTCTCCAACTGTATGGACTGTTGACAAAAATGTATTCATTCATTTGATGATATTCTTTATGTTAAAACGTAAAATGAAGAATTGTTGTTCAATTGAAAAGTCAACACAAATGTAGAGATGTCTTGAATTACTTGGCACAATCAGTGGTAACCTCACAATCACCGTGTTAGATGTAAATAATAAAGAGTATTTATTTCTGTTCTTGGCAGTGATCAGCGGGCCTTCCTGTTGGAGAACGCTCCCTGTAACGTCCCCAACTGCAGCAGCGTGGGACGGATGTTCCGCATCCACTGGGACCAAACGGATCTGGGAGCGATCCAGAAGGCCGTCATGGCTACTTTCTTTGACATCTATGAGGACGTGAGTAGAGTGTCTTTGTTATTATACGCTGCTTTTTCCTTCCGGTACTCTGTTCCCAGTTCACCAGTAATCAATATCTGCTATCTTTACCCAGTTTAAATATTTAATAAACTTATCAGACTTTGTGAGAATTTCAACATTGCTAAATAAATTTGATAGCGTAAACGAGAATATTTTGTATCTTGCATTAAGAAAAGTGTAATATTAGTGTTTATTTTTATATTTCTTCCTTTTTGTTCCATTTTTGGTTTTAGCAGATTGTTTCCTTAGATTATTGTCACTGATCAAATTAAAAGCTCCTCAATCAGGGATGCAAACACTTGGTCTACTTATAATTAATTGTCAATTAATGATTTATTAGATTAAAATTAGTTCCAATTGATTTAGATTCTCAAAAACCGTCTTGAGTGTTGGTGTGTGGCTGCCTTCCAGAAGAGGGCGCCGCTGGTCATCCTAACACAGATGGAGTTGATACAGCAATAAAGATGGCGAGGCATTCCTTCCTGTTTTGTTATATTTTACAAATATGTCAAAGTTAAATGTGAGAAAACTGCGTTTGTTTATTCAGTAATTATTTGCCTCTCCATGAGGCAGAATAAAATGTTAAACTGAAACAGAAGTTTTTTCATTGATTTTCATATATGTTCTGATCCATAAGACCATCCATAGTATGTCCCAGTCCTGATAATTACAGCGGCTAAACTTGTCTTTTTGTTTTGTTATCTGTGCCTACATTTACAGGGAATATTAGACATGCTCATCCTGAGCAATGCAGAGGATAAAGGCGACTTAATGATCCACGCATTGAAGAACAATTTTGAAGCTGATGCCTATTTTGTTAAAGTGATGGGTAAGTGACTTACTGGCCACATTTTCTCCTTTCTCTTCCTTTGTGTAAAAGAAAGAATTTGACCAACGAAAGAAAGGCCTTTTTTTTTTCTAAAAGTGTCTTCAGCACATTACACACTAGTTTTTCTTTTATTTGCTATAACAGCCCCTCCTAGACCAATTAAAGACAAGCAAGTCTATTCCCCAATCTAGAGAGCAGATGGCCGTAACTATTATCTGTCATATAATTCAGATTTTTTCGTCTGCAGTTCCTCCGTTGCTGCTGCAGACTGGAGCTCATTTGTGCTCTGTGTTCAATTCTAAATCCATTAAGTTAAAATGGACATTTTAAGCACAAAACTTCTGTCTCATAAGCCAACATATATAGTCTACCCGCTTTCCCTGTCTCTGTGCTATCGGCCTCAATAATGCTTAAAAATTATGTGCAACATTGTTTTTAATATAGTCCAGTTGAAATTAAAATGCCTTGCAAAAGTTTACATAGAAAATGTCTTACATTTTTTTATGTCATGAAATTTTCTGGATGATAAATTGTCCCAGAAGTTATTGCAATAAACGATAACATTGTTGTTTTGAGACCATTTTTAAGGGATATAATGGCATAATAATGCATGAAGAAATTCTTGTCAGTCTAATGCACACCCGATCAAATAAAGTGTTACCAGATGGATACTTTGAAGTTTGTAAATGTGTCATGACACAGTGTAAAACATCACAAGGGATGTGAATACTTCTGCACTGTTCTGCAGTTGGATAAGTTGCATTAGTTATAAAGGGATCATGCTAAATAAAAGCGTGATCCCCTTAGAAATGTTACTGTACATTTCAGCAATGTACAGTAACTGCGTGTTTTTTCTTTCTCCTCTAAAAATAATCCACTGTTGTAACCATTACTTGGTCCATTAAATTGAAACTAAAAGCAGTCCACATCATCTACGTAATATGCTGTGTTTTGTCATGTTAAAAACCTTGTTTTTGCACCAGATATCTAATTATAGAACCCGTTCTCTCAGTTTGTCAATATGACTTCTTTTGTAATTATCTTTTCGGCAGCGTTTGAGTCCAATGCAGACTCGTTATATTCACGTCACAATCTCGTTTATCATCTTTGAGCTCAGTTGCAGACGGTTCTCTTTTCGAAAGGGAGAAGCAGACCGTTTGTACGCTGATCTTAGAAATCGTGACGGTTCTAAAAGTGACAAGCGTCAAGCAGGTGACTGAGATCAGTAATTATGCCCCCAGCTAGACTGAAAACACGGGGAGGGGGGCATAAGCTGTTGTGTGGGAGGTTAGTGGATTACAGACATTACTGTCGATCAATAATAGAGGTGTTTCCATTAGCTATTTTCAAGATTTAAGGTTCATTTTATTAGGCTTTCTGTGTGAGCAAAAGCATTAAAAAGATTGAGACCCTGCAGATTATTATCGAAGCGGCTGGATCTAAAAACAACACAAAGCAATTTCTGAAATATAAATACAAATGAACAAAAGCAGAAAAAGATTAGTGACAGTAGCGGCACCACTCCAACAATATAGCAGTTAAGGATCATTGAGCAGGGCATCGAGTTTAGAAGGAACAACCTTCATTTGAGTTGCTTTGTTCTCACTTTAAGACTTTTGAGCAGAGGTGAAACAGTTCGTACGCGGGACGGGTGGGGTCCTCCGTGATAAAGGACACACTGCTACAACACCTGCTGTTTTAGATGTCCTTAATAGCACAGAAGCTGCGATGACTTGTTTTTCGGTCAGCTATGACCAGCCCCAGCAGCAGAGATGTTTTTACCTGTGGCAAGAGGGAAAAGAAGGAGAGTGCAGAGTCCACTAGCTTCCTCCTTACCTTCCCGATACTAATGCAGAGCTTGTTTGCTCTGCGCCCATTCTAAGAGTTCTTTGGGCTTCCTCCTGTGCAGTGACTCATCCCTGCTGAATACCAATCCTCTCGCAATTATTGCATCGAAGGATGTCCTAATCCGGTTTTTTAATGCCCATTACCAATTCTTGGTGAGATCTTTCAGCATTGTGCCTTGACAAATACAGAGTCCTAGTCCAATATGTAATAAAATCAGTACAAGGTATGTCGTAAAAATCTCTAGTTTACAAAAGCCGTAAAATATAGGTTTTTCTTTGGTCTGATCTTCACACGGTTGTCATCACAGAGCAGGTATAATTTGCTTAGCATTTTATCAAACTGCTCACTATGACATCGTCATCGGCATGCACAAGATGTGAGTTTATAGAAGAATCTAGCTGTATGTAAGAGGCAGGAATCTCTTTAAAAATAAATGCTAAAACTATATTGGATTTTGGCAACATGTTTTCCATCCATTTTTAGCTGCTTTCTCAGCTGAGTAGCAGAGTTTCTGCAGGACTGCTTTAAAGTAATGTAATCAAAGTTCAGCTCAGAAACATATCTGACTCTTACATAAAGCTGCAGCCTTAAATAAACTCATATCTTGCTCTGTTGCTGATAATGTCAGGGTGAGCATTTTCCTGAAATGCTAAGCTAATGATAGCATGCTATAATTAGTTATATGACTTGTTTATAACTCTGCTTGTGGCCTATTTAGGGTGTGGTTCCAGGTAATCATGTGTTGAAAAAACCTACTTGGAATGAGGCGGCATGGATTTTAATAGTCTGTGTTGCTGCAGAAAACTTTAAATCTTTTTAGAAATAAACTATTTTCATTAAGGTAGCTTAAGTCTGCAGACTGAGAGTTTAGAAGGTAAAATGCAGGTTCATGACGAGGAGTTTGAAATGGGCCTGGAATCAAAAGCAACAGTTACTATTGATTCCAATAAACTTCTGTCAATTCCCATACAATTTTTCCAACTTTGAATATTTCTTTTATTTTGCTACCCTATCAGAGCGTGAGAATGTGAAACCAGCCCCATTACTTGATAGTCATAAATTAGTTCTCATGACCTAAAGAGTTTTCTACTGCTGATGCACATCTAAAATGCATCATTCACTTTGCTCTTCTTAAACCACATTGTTTACTTTTCTATGTAATAGCATTTTAAGGTAGTTGTTTTCAAGGATTGCGGGTAATTAGGCTGAGGAGACGAGTGGGGATGTGGTGTGAAGCTCTGCGTGTTTCCCCCCTTCTGTAAATGAAACCCCCTGAGGTCTGGAGAAAAGCAGCAGCATATGGATCATAAGAGGCACATTCTGATCTAGATTCTCTCCAGGCATTGTAGGCTTAGCATTAACAATTGATAATCTAAAACGGGACCAGATTTTGGTGATGGTTAAAAAAAATCCCAGGTGATTTGGTATTATTTTGAAGCAAAAATGGTAGTAAATACAAAAATAAATAAATAAAAACATGTATTTTTAGTCTGTTTGACAGCTCCAGCGCGATTGTTGTTTTGTGTGTGTGTGACCTTGGCACGTCTTCTTCCCTAATGCCTCAACACAAATTCCTTTGGTGCCGTCTCTTTAAACACTGCTGTTCTTTTCGGTATCCATGTCTTGTCTCACTGCAGCACTTCAAAAAAATATATACAGAGATGCATGCACAACAGAGAATCCTTTTCTTCCCCGACACGTTGATGAGAACTCTGTCAGCTCCACAGCTTCTTCCCTGCATCTGACTTCAGTTGGTACATTTTTCCAGCTTGTAAATATTTCATACATGTTTGGTCGTATCCAGCTGAGTAGCAATAGACAAAAAAAATAAAAATAAAAGAAATATGATGTGCCATCTATTGTATTGTGTCAACAACTTATTCCCCTCTGTCAAAAACAACTTAATAGCATCCACCCACATTGACCCCAAGAGAGGAAATTGTTTTTTTTCTTCTTCTTTAAATGTCTTGGCATGAGTACTAACGTTTTCACCTTCGAAGTGAGGTTGTGAGAGTGAAGTTCATATTCAATCCTGGCACATCGTGTCAGCCAGCACTGCGTCTCTTTTGACAGCCTGATCCAGCCCTGCCTTCTATAAGGAGGAATCCTATTTCCTCCAGATGACATCCCTCGGCCCTCCCCCCCGCCATATTGAGCATCACCCGCCGGGGAATTGACGGCTTGAGTCTAATGCGTGTGTCTGTGCAAAGATCCCGCGGTCTGCTTGGACTCTCTGGGATGAATCCATCAGTTCTATCGCAAACCTCAGACAGCAGCCTTCGCTTCCTGCAAGGCAGAGGTCTGAACTCTTGCTGGGAGGCGACTCGGACCTGCACAAATCTGACATCTTATCTGTCCAAACACCTGACACAAGTGCATTGCATCTGGACCTTTACCTGCTTTGCTGTCTGAGTGTTTATTATTTAAGACCCAGATGCAAAACTATGGGCATAGACTCAAGCCTCCATGGGGCCCTAGGCAAAATGTGGTTTTGGGGTCTTCTAGTTCTGCTAACAATGTGTACTGGCTGCAATCAGCAGCCCAATCATTAGGTCATTCACACACCTGCCACAAACGTATTGCATCTGTGGCAGTGCTGTTTACATTATATACATGTATAATAGGATGCATTTATTGGCCAACTGATTTATCGACCAGTTTATTTCTGGGTGCCGATTTCCTTAATTTTGGGGGATCGTGATTGGCTGATACTCACATGTGAAGCCCATCTTATCCCCTGATCCTATCTTTGTCAGCAAAGGTTTAAAAATCAGGCTTTGTCCTCGTCTGTTCTACAGAACGTTTACATTCACCCCACTGTTACCAAGTCAGTGACTTTCTTGCAATAGTTAGCGACATTTCAGACAAAAAAAAATTCATACCAACCAAAATCAAAATCGACAGGTCAGTAGCCAGGGATCGGCCAGAAAACTGCAATCCAAGTGCAATTTATTTTTTTTTCCTTTTAATCAATAAAATAATTTCTATTTTTATAAAATATATATTATTGTAAAAACAAATCACTTCATGGTGAAATTGTGTGTTTTTGATATTATAATGACATAGAAATAAAAAACTTAAAAAAATCAGCTCCACTGAGGGGCCCCTTAGTGGCCCTGGGACCCTAAGCGGCTGCTTATGCCTTGGGCTCAGCCTACTAAAGCCTTCTAAAAGATTTTCAAAGCTTGGATCTATATTGGATCTATTTTTGAAAGTAAAATTGAACACAAGTGTCATAATGATGCATGTATCTTACAAGATGAACTCATACAGGACTGAATAAGATAAGATTTTAACCCAAAAAGTTAATAAATCACTTCAACAGCTTCTGCTTGTGTTCACATATGAAATCTAGGTTTAATTTGACTCGCCCATATATTGGAGTTTTGCATGTTGATTTAATTTTAAGATTATTTTAATCCCCCCCAGAACACATAAAAACAACCAGCAGGGCAACTCAAGAACTGCTTCCTTTTATTTCTTCAAAATAAGGCCCAAAAACATGTCTAGAACTAGATTTAAGTCTTAATTTACATAGCCTCATATATATTTCTCATAACTATGTCTTAGACTTACTTCAGCTGGACAAAATCTAATGATGGCAGATGTTCCCTATGATGAGCAACAAGACTATGCTGTCTTAATATTGAGGATGTAAGTCATGCTGTGGACATATCCATGTTTGATACTAAACTGATCTAAATATCATTCTTGAAATATTAAGTCTATACAATGGACCACCAGTATTCATGTAAATACTTGAATACTTGAGACCACCCCTGAAAACGCTTGTAACTGCTTATTTTTAAGTCGAACACCAAATATACCTTAACATGCATCAACACGCACAATGGAAAGTGTCTCAAAACTACTACAGAAGCTAATATTCCCTGACTTGCTTCTTTTTGCTCCTGGCAGTACAACCAGTCACTGTCAAGGAAAACGAATGACAGTCCTGGATTAGCTGCTTTGTAAACGCTAGCAAGTCAATAGTTAGACATTTGCATTTTCTTTAGAACAAAACGCCACAGAAAGGTGAATTTTCCTGGATAATTTGTGGGTACTTTAGACAGAACAGTTCACAAAGTAGGAGAATCTGCAAATACTGATTTGCAGATTCAGTATTTGCAAATCTACTGAATCTAATATTATAATGACATAGAAATAAAAAACAAAAAAAAATTATCTGTAGATTATATAATGATCTACAGATGTTGTGCTAGCAGTATTTTTGAACTGCTTGATCTTTTCTTATTGCTGCATCTTACCTTTGAAATGAATGTTTTTCAGAACATAATGCAAGCAGCATTGCCATTTGGTCAGGATGCTCCGCATAATACAGCTGTAGACTTGGGATGTTTTTGTTCAGCTTTAACTTCCTTTCTGACTTTTTCAAACTGTTGGCGGATCTTCCCTTTGGTGGTTGAGGTTGCCATCTTCTTGTCTAACATCACCTCTGTGGTTTTATCAACGTTAGATGGAGAGAGGTTGTTGTTTTTCACACCACGTCATCAGACTTCCCACCTTTCCATCAGTGATCAGTGAGTCATTAGATCGACATCTGAATGTTTCAGGATGTTGTTGTTCATTTGTCAGGCAGAACAGTCATTAGTTAGCAGTGTTCAGAGGAAGACTGGTGCCTTGAGACGTCCCGTGTGCCATGGTTAGAGAGTAAATAAAAATATGAATCAGAGCTGAATGGTGTTTTTCACAGATCTCTATCTTAAAATGCTGACATTAAGACTTGATATCACGTTATTATCGAGTGTGGGCGTGCTGTGGTGGCGCAGGGGTTAGCACGCCCCACGTTTGGAACCCTCAGTCCTCGACGCGGATGTCGCGGGTTCGACTCCCGGTCCCGGCGACCTTTGTCTTCCCCCTCTCCTCGCCCTCTTTCCTGTCTGCCTACTGTAAAAAATACGAGCCACTAAACTCTTCGCCACAAAACTCTTCGGAGGAAAAACAAAAAAAAAGAAAGAAAAAGTTATTATTGAGTGCCGAGTTTCTAAGAAATAAAAAAATACAGCAACCGGTTGGCCATTAGACCCAAACGATGCCAAAGTTGGGAACTCCTGTAAAGCGTCTGATGGAGGTTAGCTTGATTTGTTCTTTTTGTAAACGTTTGTTCTTAATTATTTTTGCAGTGCAAGTTAGGACACTTATTCCCTCATTCACTTATTTTTGGATGTTGTACAGCAAGAAGGATTTTTACTACCTGACCGTTGTTAGGATGCATTAATATTGCAATAAGTTTTTACTACTGTGAGCAGCTGATTACAAATCAAAAGCTTAAATAATACCAGAACTATGACCCCAAATCTCAGAAGAATTGAAAAGGAGTTGAATGAACTCCTGTATGATCTTATTTCATGAGTAAATAGATAAATAGCTAATGATTAAAATACATATTGCAAGCAATATTAATTTTTTGTTTGCACATATAATAGAGTGAATTAACTCTAGTATATGGTTTTGCTGTTGTATTAGCTCCTCTTATGTCGTCCCGCCATCCACAGGATGGCAGAATCCTTTTGATGCGACCACTTTAAACTTACTCACTCTTATGACCCCCACGCACAAAAAAACTACTTCCATAAATAGTTAGGTTGGTCTTGGATTATAACAGCAACATGCATGTCTGTCAAGTTTTACACAAAGCATGGTGGCTCCACATTAAGCTGCGAGAAGCAAAGTGGTAGCGTGGTGAACAGATGGATGGATGATTACTGCCGAAGGAGGGAGGGGATGGAAGCAGTCATAAACTCCAGAATTAGAAAGAAGGATAAAACGACGGCGGAAGGCGGGCAGAGGGGGGGGCCTGCGTGTGCAGAAGTGTCTCCGAAGTGTGTGTCGAGAGTGTGAGTGCGCTCTTCTATGTGGGGAAAGGAGATGAAGAGAAAGACTGACAGGCAGAACTGTACGAGTTGATTAGTTTCCTGCTCACTTATTAGGATGCAGATTAGCTGCATTGAGAAACATCTGGTAGCTTTTCTCCAGCCCACATACTCCTCCTCTCCTCACTCCTTCACATCCCTATTCATCATTCCTCCCACCATATCAGATCCAGACCTCTTCTCTCATCCCTGCACATTTCCTGTCCTCCTATCTTTCTCTCATTCCCCCGTCCCCTTGTGCTTGCTTCTTTCATTTCCTCCCACCGCCACTCTTTTTCTTGATTCTTGTCGACAAACCCCTCTTGTTTCCACCCCACCATTTCTTCCTGCTGCCTTGTCAGTACATGCTGTCGTTTTAGTCCCTCTTTTCATTTCACTCAAAAGACATCGAGAAGATTTACATCAAGTCGATCAGCCCGGTTTCTGTTGTCCGGAAGAAAATTTGACTGCAGGCGGTGTGTTTGCACCGTCATGAATGCCTTTTGCTGTATGAGTTTCGGCACAAAAAGACACCCGCTACGCATGTTTATCAAAAAATAGCATCCTGTACCGGTTTGTGTTGACAGCTGAAGCTCTACTGCTTCTGCCTGCCAATGAGACATGAAGCAAGTCAAGGGAATGAATTGTATGCTGTGTTGATGGCATTGTGCAGACAGCCTGAGAAGTGATTCTTTTAATGCCAATAAAAAAAAGTTTGCCACTGATGAATGTCAGCCTTTTCAGAAATCTACGGCTGTCTGCATTATTGGCTCCAGAGATAAGACAGATTCATCATCTAAATTACAACTATAAGCAAATTCTAGAGATGCACCAGCCATCAGATATTGATGTAGTTTTGAGCCAAGTCCAATTTGTCTTTAGGAACTGCAGTAGAAGATATTAGAACATTCAAAGTAGTACTTCTAATCTTTGTGATCTGTTTTTGTCAATAAAAGGGGCGGTTATGTGTATTTTCCAGGCCCATAGAGCCACTTTATTGCATGATCAAGTAATTGTTACTTTCATTTGTCAAAAGAATTCTTTTTATTAGTTCTTGTTTTAAAACAAACATGAAACTAGTTCAATATCCACTGACAATTTTATATTAGTATTTAATGCTGTTAGGTTTTACACTAATAACACAGCAGTCTCTCTATATACTGGACAAAGTATTTAGACACTTTTTAAAAGCTGCCCATATTCCCAAACCCAACCTGTTTGGAAATATTTGTTGGTATCTGGTAGTTGTTGAAAATTTTAAGAATAAAACCTTGCACCTCTGCTGTCCTCCGTTCAACCCTCCTGTTATTTGCTGCTTAATTTCACTTTCTTTCTCTCACTGCCAAAATGAGCCATATAAAAATCTCTGTATTCTGCAAAGATTATAGTTTGCTCTTAATTTCATTGTCAAAATACTTTGCCATCTTACTTTGTTTAAAGCACCTCACTGATGCTGAGAATGCTTTTCTTTGAGTTGTCAGTGACTACATCCACTCCATACAACTTTGCCTTTATCAAGCCGAATACAAGGAATATTAATCTTCAGTTGGTAACTTATTATATTTCCATGTGATTTAGTGACTTGTCAGCACACATTTTCACTGTTTGTATTTAATTATTCCTAGAAAGTTGAGCATGGAAAAAAAGCAGCACAAGACCTAATGCTGAGGTTTTGGATGCCAGTGTAGCTAGCTTGTGTCTTAAGACTCATTTTTTGTTAGGATATGACTATATGTCACCTACAGGATCACTTAATGCTATATTTTTGATAAACTTAATCAAACGTGGAACTCACAAGACCTCAGTCCAGCTGCGGTAACATTATTGTAAATGTGATTGTATTGAGAAAATCACAGACCAAGCAGTGATGTAGTGTTGGAAGTCTGTGTTAATTACTTCCGAGGTTTATCAAGTTCAATTTCATTAGGGTGGACCAAACTCAATGAGAAATGAGGTAGCTAGATGGCAGCTTAATTAGCACATTATGGATTGAAGTTCAGATGATGAAAACAAACGCCGCACTTAATTACAAATTACATCTAATCATGATGTGATTTATGATGCAGATTGCTCTTGTCTGCAAATTACAGCTGATATTTGACCACAAACAAAAATCTGAAGACAGTCGCACTTCCGTAAAAAAAAAAAATTCTTTATTACTTAAAATTAAGTAGAAACTATGCTCCTTTGTGATTTCTATACCGTCCTACACTGTCGAAGACAAATTCATTGCTTATTTCAAAAGCCAAGATTGTTCATTGTCCGGTCATATTATGACATTTTGCTGTGGTATAATAAATTGTTGGATGAAGAGAGTCTTTTTGGGTTGTCGGGGTCTGGAGCCTCTCCCAGCTGCCGTTGTTAACAGACACCTGGCAGCCCGCCGGGCTGAACCCGAAGCCGTCTTGCGTTGTCAGGTGAAACTGCCTGATCGAGGTGGCGGTCAGGATTGTATTTCCAGTGTTCTTCTGAAAGCAAAACATGCTGCAAGGCCCAGCCAGCTGTTCAGGGAACAAGCTGTAATGAGAAGACCAGAGGCAACTGGGCGAAGCTTCCTCTGGGAGTGGAGTCCCTGGAACAGCAGGACAACAAGTATTTGTTGCACTTTAACCAGCTCAGACAACTACAGCTATGTATAAGCTTGGACAGGTTTGAATAATTTATTTTTCTTATTTCTGTTGGACTGTTTTGGTTAATAAATAACAGCTTCTCTTGCTTTTTGAAACTATATATTTGAATAAGCTGCTGAGGAGGATGGTGGACAACTTGCTGGGGAGGAGTTGATAAACATTTGGTCTGGATTGTGGTATAAGTTGAGTAATCGATTAATCGGGTAAATTAAACTGGCATATTCTGCAGATTTTTATTTAACCACTAAAGCCTTTTTTTATACAATATCTGATACACATTAAAATATGCAAATAAACAAATAATTCAGTTCTTTTTCTAAATAACAAGATAAACATTTTATTGCCTGAAATGCCAAAACATAGCATTCCTTTAGTGCACTCTTGATCATTTCTAGCAAAGGGGACACCTAAAAATACTTCTCATATCAACATGTGAAAAGCTCAGTCCTTTCTGCTTAACAGCAATACTTTTTTTTTGATTATCCAATTTCATAATTGGATATCAAAAGGTTAGATTCTTTTCACAAGATTTTAACCACGTGAATCCGAAACAGTTCAACTTGAGTTTTTGGTATAGCATATTTACAAACAGGTTTTTGTAAAAGCTAAATGTATGGCTTAATTACCACTCTGACTATGTTGTTCTTCCACCAAATGGCTTGCTTTCATGTATACTGCAGTTAACAATTAATCAGCTACTAATTTAGTTGATGATTATTTCAATAATCGACTAATACTAATATGATTAATTGTTTCAGCTGAAGTGTACATGCAGGATGTGTAGTGAGAGTTTTTGTTTATAGCCGTCTCTGTATAATACTCCAACTGAATAGACTTTCAGTCTGGCAACAAACCAGCGTGGTCTGCTGTGAGACCTGCTGATGCTGTGGTAAATACCAGAGCTCAAATCTAATTACTAGTGAAAGTGGTAGAAACTACCAACGACCATCAACCAGTACAACAGTTTGATCCCGGGTAGACTGAAGAGAAACTCGTGTGAAGTTACACTCTCCGCCACAGAAGATCAGCAACATCAGAAGAAAGACGTTACTTCTTCACTATCCTCCAGACAGAGAAGAATAACTCAGATTTTCTTTTATAAATGTTGACATCTCTAAAATGATAACCTTTCTTCTGTTTGGAAATTAGCTCAGTACATGCTCGGTAGAAGTTGTAGGAACAACAACTCTGCCGTCTACCATCCTTGTTGGATCAGTAATCATGAGCATGTGGTCATTTCTGAACTTCCTCTTGCTTTTTGTGACCAGATGTCACCCCACTTCCTGTCACAATGTAAAATGCGGGTCAGGCGCATGTTGGCAGGAGCGGTGGCCTCGCATGCCTCCAACCACCCCTACAGTCAGCAAAAGCAGCCTGAGGACAATAGGAAGTGATGAGCATCTCAGAGCAATGCTGCTCAGCTGTCAGTTGTTGTTGCATGGTACTCTATGTGTGTGTGAGTGTGTACTTTTTGTGTCTGCTCAGGTCTCATTGACTTGCATTTGTTGCCACAAGAGTTGACACGGCCTGTCATGTTTGCCTACCGAGGTCTGCTCATCACATTTTCCACTTTTCTCTGCCAATGTGTGTGTGTGTGCGTGCATGTGTGTGCAGGTGTTTCTGTGTGTCTTCTGAACAATCAGCTGTAAATTGGAAAGTATATAATAGTTTGTGTTTTCTTAACGTATGTGAGGGATATATTTTCCCAGACAGTTAATAGTGTTTGTTGCAAACTTTATATGAATGTTCTCGCCTGGCACAGTCGTAGCTCTGTTGCAATCTATAATGTCATCGAAACTGCCAGGGCAGTTTCGATGACAAGCCAAGCACAAGCCATGCTTTTAAAGAGCCATTTAGTTACAGAATATGTCCATATGGATAACCTGGACGTAAAATGTTTCCCGTTGGGATTCAGTTTGGATGTGTAGATGGGATGTTTTGGGAACCTAGCTGAGCGGTGAGGAAAGCCTCAGTCTGTCACTGCCACACCAAGCACTCCTTCAGGCAGTCTGTCCTCTGACTGTCCCCACCTCATCAGGGAAGTAGCAAAAGAACGAAGTCAGCAGGGAGTCAATCCTACACCCAAAGCTAAGCTGCTAGAAGTTATTCTCTTGCATGCATTGATTAAATTTTTGGAAAACTGAAGGAAGCATTGAACTACTGACCATTAATACTTTTATATCACCTGGGTATACATTTTAACTTATCTGTTTGTAATAGTTTGTTTTCAGAGTTTCAATTTGAGAAAAAAATCACAAGGTTTACACACTGACAAAACAACTTGGATGCCATTTATTGCTACAGTGAGTTGCATACCTTAAATCCTACTGGTTATCATTGATTAATATTTGACTCGTATTGAAATTATTTGGTATTACAAAAAATGACTTGGGTACATCATTATTTTTATTTAAATATACCCAAAAACAGAAACATCTGTTCCCAGACTGTAGCTGAAAAAAACCCTTCTTTATCAGATCCAGGTTGGGGTTCTTGACTGATTAAATTATATCAATTATTGCAAGAAAAATAGTAAAACAAACTCCAGGTCAAGACTTCTCAGACCTATGTATCGGTTTCAAAGGCAACCTTTCATCGCTGAAATATAACGTAACTGGATGTTAAAGGTCACCACAAATCTATTCTAACAATTTATGGCAATCCCTCATAGTACAATTTTTTGGGAAAAAAATAATTTCTATTTTTTGTTTTTTACTGATATTTGGCAAATTTTCATAGAGGAAAGTCACATTCTACTTGTTTCCACATGAATGCATTTGTGCAGTGATATTTCTTCAGCATTTTTATATCTCCAAAATGTGATAATGTAGTCTGAAGAGAAGATAGTGTACGGTAACAGAGTGTTCCAGTGGTCCCACGGGATCAGAGATTCAACTCCTATGACATCACAAAGTGAGACCAGCTGATGACATCTGTCGTATCTATGGTGAAGCTTTCTCTACAACAGAATTTCCTACTTCAGAATCCAACAGATTGTATCAAGAAGCAATTTAAGATATTTTTAAGCTAATTTTAAAACAGCTTCCATGATTTATACGCTGAAGAGCTTGTTGGAGTGTGTTACACGGGCAGTAATGCTTGCACAACCTGCTGATATTCTAAAGTTTGAAAGTCAGTATTTTTTAGAACTATTAGAGTTTGGAAAAACTATGCCTGGCATTGACCATGCAGACCTTATTTTCCACTTTCAAGAGCAATGGGAGCTTAATTTCTTGATACGCACTTGGAAAGAAGAGGACACTACAGCTTCATCTGCCCCAAGTCTGCATCCACAAGATGCTTCAAAGAAAACATGTCCAGATGACCAAGAAGTACCTGGACAAAAGGTTCCAGCTACCGTATCTGATGTCCAAGAAAGACCTGGAGAAATGGCTGCATCTGTATCCGTTTCCGGTGTCCAAGAAAGACCTGGAAAAAAGGGTACATCTGCAACCGTATCCGGTGTCCAAGAAAGACCTGGAAAAAAGGTACATCTGCAACCGTATCCGGTGTCCAAGAAAGACCTGGAAAAAAAGGTACATCTGCAATCGCATCCGGTGTTCAAGAAAGACCTGGAAAAATGGCTACATCTGTATCTGTATCTGGTGTCCAACAAAGACCTGTGAAAAAGGGTTTTGTTGGAACCATATCCAGTGCCCAAGAAAAACCTGAAAAAATGGTTACACTTAAACAGGGTTTGAAATCAAAGATAGATAAACCAAAGGAATCTGCAATGGATATGTTAAAACGGGCTCTAAAGCATGACAAAATAGACACTAAAACTTTAACTGCTTCAGTCAAACCTGAAAGTGTAACGGCTTCAGTCCAAACCATACAACCAGCAGCACCAGATGAATATCGGGACACAGCTAGATCAACAAAACGCAAGGCAGCACGAAGAGATACTTTAACAACTCCAGCTGAGGATCGGGACACAGCTAGATCAACAAAAAATAAGTCAACACAAACAGATATTATTACTGTCCAGAAAACTGATAGGAAAGAAACAAAGAAATCTAAAGCTAAGAAAACGGGGCAAAAAAGTGTAGGAAGGACAGACAGAAAAGACTCTCTAATGCCTTTAACGTCTCCTGTCAAACACAGACGACCTACTGCAGCAGGACCACAGAAGCTTAAGAAAAAACACGGTAAAGGAAAAAAGCACTCAAAATCGAAGAAGGCAACCCGGTCTAAGCTGAGGCCGGAGATAGTCCATCCAGCCACAGAAAGCAGCAGTAACAGAGTCCTGTGGATTGAACGAGAGAGGGTAAAACCATTGTTTAGAGTAGTAAAAGAAGAGGTCCCTCTGCCTTCTGGAGTGTATCTTCCCTTTCCAGACAATTCAGCACATATCATACACTACAAGCAATGGAAAAAAGGCACACCTACTGGCCCCGAATCATTACCGACTAAAACAAAGACTTGGGACATCATAAAAAACACTTACATCTAATAGGTAAATTTTCTGTCCCACAGCTATAAAAACACTTCTTAAGACCGGACATCAATGTATTTCAATTGAATTAACTACCTAACAAGTACAATTTTATAATAAAATTAAATGAAACAAAACGTTTTATATGGTTGAAGTAATGGTACGACTGTATTTGAAAGTGTATGCATAAGACTGACATGACACTGTCATGAACATGAAGGAGTATTCAAGAATGTTTGACTGTTGTCATTAAGTGTCATTTGGTAAATAATGACAATGCAAAGTTTAAACTTTTAATGGACTTTTTAATGCGTATTTTAATAGAACTTTGCATTAAAAGTGTCATTATTGACCAAATGACACTTCATGACAACAGTCAAACATTCTTGAATATTCCTTCATGTTTATGACAGGTGTTATGCTATTAATATTTAGTGTACAAAAAGAAATACAACACAATATTGTTTTCCTGTTTTCCTCACAATTAGTGGGAAAATGAACATGTAGTTTCAGTCATCAAGGCAGGTGGTAAACTAAGCCATCAGAAATCCAGCAGGTGCAAAGTTGTGCCAGGCGAAGAGGGGTGATTTGCTCTGTCTGCAAGTTGTAAATAATTTTATCAGCATCAATGTAAATCATGTATTTCTTTTTGCTTTCTGGGGTGAACATGTACAGTACACTGGCTGCTGACGCAGTTTGGCATTGACTGATAATCCTTTTATACTATTCTATGCTCCACTACAACATATTATAATTCACTAAACTATAATGTTATATTCTATACCATAGTTTGGTATGCTATAATACAACATACCATATCTTTCTATTCTATACTCTACCATGCAATACTGTGCTGTCCTATACTGTACTGCATTATACTATTCTATAAAGTATAATGGTACATATGGTATGGTATACCATGTGTATGGTATTTAGTGGTGTATAGTGAACTATACACTTTACAGTACCATACTATACCATGCCAACCATACAATGCTATACTATGCTATACCATAACATAGCACAGCATACCATACCATACCACAGCATACCATACCATTCCATTCCATAGCACAAAATTCCATACTATAGCATACCATACCACAGAGTAGGATACCGTAGCGTACCATTCCATAACATGGCATAGCACAACATACCACGCCAGTCAGTTTCTTCCCCAGTTTCTCTGCACACATTGAACACCTTATAATCTCAGGAGTCAGTTACTCAGCTATCAAACAAAGTAGGCTTATTTTTACTATCACAACCAGCTTTTTTTTTAAAAACGTATAAACATTGGCAACAAGTACACAAACAAACTGTTCTGGTTGTCGTAAATTTTTTCTTCCTTAAAGTTTATATATTTAATGTTGTACACTGTGCTTGAAGCCTAATATTTTATTATTCAAAACTGGCTTTGATTCTATTACAACGAATCTTTGCTGCATCCTCAACATGACTTGTGACTTCCTTTAAACAATTTCATTAATATACTTTATTAATCCCAAACCTTTGCCAACTTGTTTGCCAATCCTACATTGGCCATCATTCACATTGTCTCCTTTTCAACTCATGTGGGATGTGTGGCTGCAGTTGAGGCATTATTTGATCCCATGCGATGTTAATCAACTGCACTCATAAACCACGATTGTTACAAGCCATAACCCCAATGAAATTAAGTTATAAACAGTAACCAGACATAGACCTAACCATGCGCACACCATCATGAAATCATGAAACATTTTTCATTGTCTTATTTCACCACAACAGAGATAAAACATGTAGCTCAGTGGTCACACAGAACATGGGAGGATACAGATGACTGCTCATCCTCCCGCTTGATTAGGTTAGCGCCACAAAAGAGCTGCCATCAGTCCTAATATTACGCCACAAAATAGGCTAGCTCAGTCCAAGAAAGGCTTTGGGGATGGTTGTTTATGTGTGTAAGAGAGAGAGAGATTCCGCCATTGAATGCTAATAAGAGATGTTCCCCTCTGGAAGTCTGAGAGCTCTTCCGCAAAGCTTGTTTTGGGTGTAGCGGAGCTGTTATGCAGTTGTTTCACGCCAGCCAAATACTGTAGAGTGGAGAACAAAACCACTCGCAGAAGAATCTCCAGATTCAGAACCAGCTCACACTCCCAAACCATGTTCTTCATGGATCAGTATTGTAATCTCTGAGATATTTGGGATTAATCCACTGACGTTGTTAATGTCTGCCTTGCCTTTATTTCTTCTTCCCCTTCGTGCATCAGTGAAATCACTTTCAATTGTTCTAGTATGTACTGCCTTTAATTATTACTTCCATCTGATCTCTCAGAACACCGGTACTTTGAGATGATTTGACTGAATGTGTCCTTTTATTTCTATGTATACACAGTCATATTCAATAAATTAACAGTTCATTTAAAATGTCCTGTTCCTGCAGCAACACAGAGACATAATTTTACCTGTCTATGGCACTGTTCACTTCACCACAGAATAGTGTCAAAATACTTGAGGAACATGCAGAAGTCTGGTCAGCAGATATAAATTAGTTTGGATATTTTGAATTCTTTGTTTATTGATTATTGAGAACCATATAAAAATGTCTGGTATGCTATTTTAATATCATGTAGATAAAAACTGATAAAAATTGATTTTTGAAAAATCCTACCTATCTTGTTTCCTTCCTATTTCTTGATCAATTGACTTTTAATCTAGATCTGCCTGAAGTATGAATAATTGTGGGTGTAACTTTAGTCAGTTTTTATTTTACTATATTTTGATACTTAAAAAGGTTCATCCGTGTGGTCTATCAAACGACAACTATGTTTCATGAGACGTAGATCAACAGCCACTTTCAGAGGTGAAGCAAGGTTTTTTTTTGTTTCCAGCAGATAGATTTTTTTCCGATATAGGACATCTTGAAACGAACACCGCTTTTTTGTTGTGAATGACGTATATTGAGTGTAAATGTTTTTAAATCGAGTTTACAGAGATTTGACTGTTCTCTTGTTAGTCCAATGTCCCCTGCTTGTTGGGTAAAACACCACCATTTTCACCTTTAGTTGTTTGGAGGCGTAGTTAACTGGAGCCACACTTCCAGTCTGTGTACATGTCGCGACGCAGATGATACAAAATGAATAACTATCTTGGTATGACACTTTTTAACTCAGTAGATGCAGTGCATGACGTTTTCAGCTTTACTGCATGTTAGCCATGGAAACTGGTCAACCTGTTGTCTTTCAAGTTAATTATTAGAATTGACTGCATTTCTCATCAAATGCCAATTTTTTGACACAATAAGCAAATTGCAATAAATTTTGGCTGATGACTGAATAGAAAAAATGAATGATGATGAGTGAAAACACTGGAATGCTGTGGCTTTGCTTTGATGTGGACGTTCATCCAAACACACAGATTCAGAGGTTTGCACTCCATACATTTCTAACTCAACCAACTATGTTAAGAAAAAGTTGAGCTCTATATTTAACCGAGCAGTGTGTCATCTTTTGCTCTCTCCTGAGATGTGTTTAACCTCTATGTGAAGTCACTGCATTTACAGTCACTACATTTCAGTGGAAATTAAATTTTTAAATCCCGTATTTTTTTTAGTTTTTATTTTTTTAAATAAATCGCCCTTATGTTTCGTCAAGTAGGCAATAAAGTAAAAACAATAAATAAATTAACAGATTAAAAGTATGCAGATATAGTAATACAAAAGTTGTTTTTGTTTTTCCGTCGCACCTTGTCCAGATGTCAGGCTGCACCCCACATATTTTCTGGCTTTAGATTTTAAATCTTGACCCTTAATCATCACAAATAAAAATATATATATATATATAATGAAAATCTGTCTAATTTCTATTTAGGTATTGTGCTCCTTGGCTTGATCACAGTACTTGGCACAGTATTCTGAAATTATTCAGCTTCCTGTAGGTTTTAGACAGTGACAAAAAGTGGTTCTCTTTCCCCAGAATGCATTGAATTTTTTGCTGCAGGGTTAACACAGACTGTACTAAGAGTTTCTTCTGTACTGTCCCCATAGATATGCAGAGACACCTCTGAAAGTGTATTATGGGTTGATTGTATGGTAATATATTCTCTAACACATTAACATTTGCTTCGCTTCAGTAACTTTAAGTCTTTCTGTTGTGGTTGAGAGGATTGTGTAGGGTGGAGTGTGTCGTAAGGTCGTGGGATAGTAACTGTGAGGCCTCCTGCAGTGTTTTCTCTCTGACCTTAGTTTTCTTTTCTTCCCTTCAAAAGGAGCCTTACTTTAGACAAATGACAGTTTAATCCTCTAGTGCCGTTGATTGAGTCTAAGCTGCAGACAATTATGAAAGTACCCTGACCCTTAACAGCTTTAAATTTAAAGAAGTGATGGATCAACCCATCCATTTAGATTATTGATTGTTATGTCCTTCATAGATGATTAAAATCTAGTGATCTCATGTTAATTTAGAAGTCATGAGCTTTCTGACCACATTCATGTTTTGTGTATCTGGCCTCCTGATGCAAAAAAACATCCGTAAAATGGACAAGCATACCCCCATAACCTCTTCAATAATTCTGCGAGGGTAAAGCTCTGGTTCACTGTCCTCCAGGCGACATTGAAGAGATGAGACAACCATGACAACTCCACAATGTCCAGAGGTTTCAGAATTTCAGTCCGAACCTTTTAATTACTTTGGCGACTTGTACCACAGTGATAGAATCCCATCCTCCTCAACCCTCAGACTCAGGTTTCCTCAACCCATTTTCCATGTCCTTTGTAGAGGACAAAGTGCTTCTTCCACCACCTGACAACGACCTCAGCCCAAATCTCTCTGGTCACATTGTCAGCTGTTTCAGGAGTTCCAAAGGTCTCTTTCTTCAGCCGGACGATAGGCTGGTGGTCACCAGGACAGGTACCTATATCCTTCAGGCTGCAGGTCTTGGAAGTTCCATCTACAATGGTGGAGCTCAACATGGTCCATTCAGAGTTCATATAACTAAGTTCCCTAAAGACATGAGGGAAATTAGGAGGTGTTATCTATAATGCACATCTCCCATGGATGTGAATTATAGATTATTTGAACTGATGTGTTGAGCATCCTTCCCGACCAATGGATTTGTCTCGCTATCAGGTGGTGATTGGTTCACAGGTCAGATGATATAATTACAAAGTCGATCATTGACCTTTTCCCCAAAGTTACCTGGCAGCAAGTACACCGATGAACTACCTCAGGCTGGCACATGGTGTTTGTTACAAACAGATACTGAATAATAAAAGACCACTCAAGCTCAGACCATGAAGGCTGTTCTTGTGGTACCATTCAGACAACACAACAGCTTTGGCTCTTTACTCATCAATGAGGTGGCATTCAATGTCCCTAAAGCTGGATTATGCTGCTAGGACCTTGTATCCATCCTCGCCTGTCATCCAACTTGCATGGCACCTTATCCTAACATTTCTTTCTGCAGGTGGTGGACCCCATCAAGGGGGCTCCCTGTCGCTTTTTCAGGCTGACCCTGAAAAAGCCCCAGCAGCCAAAGTTAAACCACCAAGTTCTCATCCCTTGAGGATGAGGTTTGCCTCATTGTTGTGGTCAGCCACTTTATACGAATCATCATATCACTTTGTAAGGCAACAAGACATGGTCCTTAATGTTAAAGGAGGATCTGTCTCCTTAGCAAAGTTGACTTCTTACCAAGAAGATTATCAACCTGTTAAGTAGTTACTGGTTTGTAGTGTAGTCAGCTAAGGGTTTGCATGTTTATCTTTGATGGAAGCTCCATCTGAACCCTGCCTCAGGCATTTTCTTAATAAGCTTGTGAACTTCAAAGCAGTCAATTTGCTTTTGCAACACGTACACAATTTCTTTTTAAATCAAAGCTCCAAATTGGGAGGGAAAAAAAATCTCTCTTGTTTATTCCTATAAAGTGGCGGCAGACGAGGTACCATGTAAAAGGATCAGAGCACATGAAAATGGAGTCATGCTGTATACAGTGCCTTAACACTGCGTCATTTGCATACTACATTGGTCTAATTTGTTGCGATTCGTTTTGGGGTTGGATCAAGTTTAAAAATGGCACGTGGGAGGGACACATCTATCCTTTTGTTATGATGGCAGCGTGTTTTTGACACAATCTTTTTTGAAGTTATTAAGAGGATTTTGAGCAGTCCTTCATAAGAAAGTTGCAAGGGGGAAGAGCTGATTCAGTTTGCCTTTTTTTCGTAGTGGAAGCTCAGAAACTAAATGCAGGGATTATCCATTAATTTGTGGGGGGGGGGTTTTCATCTTTGATTTTTGGAAAACATTAACCTGTCTATCAATTTTTGTGTAGGAACTAGAATATTTGAAAATGTAAAAGAAGCATTTTTAGCTTCCTGTAATGAGCATACTGTACTTTTTCAAGCTGGGAATAGAGGAGATGTCACACTGTGTGGGAGAATAGTCGCTGTTAAGCAAGGTCTGTTTTAAAACACAAATTTATTCTGAGTCTGATGTTTTAAAATGTGTTGGTCGATTTAGTTTGAACAGTTTTTAGAACTTTAGTACATGAGGTTGACCTTGTCCCCACAGCACAACACATCAACAAAGCACTTTAAACCTTTCTGTACGCTAACTGGACTTACGTTAGAGAATCAAAGCTTATCAGAAAACACTCAACTCAGTCCTCTGAAGGAGAAAAGAAAAAGAGACTAAGGAGCATTTTCATTGTATATGTGGCTGCATAACCCAGAAAGACATTTTCCAAGGGTAACATTCTGCTGCATTTAAACCTCAGACAAAAAGTGTTTTTTGGTTTTTTGTCTTAAGATGGAGAAGATATGAAAGTCACCTGAACTTGATTTTCAATATCTTAGTTGTACTTAAACATATATGCATTTTTAAACATTACTGCATTTAGGATTTGTACTTCAATAGTAGATGACATTTTGAAATGATGCAAAATGTTACAGCTAAATATTAATTAACATTTTTATATAGTTATATAGCTACAATGTGGCAAGAGTGTATTTTATCTAATTGGTGGGTTTGCTAGTTTGGTAAAACAGTTTTAGTTTATCATAGAAAAAGTTACAAACAACAACAAAAAAAAAAAAAAAACCAATATATGTATTGTTCACTCCCATATGAACGTCTGAATTTTGGATTTTAATCATTTTTCAGCCTTAGTCATTCAAATTACAAGCGGTAAAGGCTTGCAAGATTTTACTGTATGAGAAATAAATCTATCTATATAAGATTTAGATTAACACAAAAGACAAAAAAAATTAAATTTTTTTGACAAAATTTTATTTTCTTTACTTGTATTTGTGAATATAAAGCGAGATACCACAACTACACTCAGTCTCTCAGCTTTGTCAGCCTGGCCTGGTTAACGTGTGTCAAACCTGAGAAACATCTGAAACTTGTGGAACAGCATAAAATAAACGACTTTAGACCGAGAGAGTCGAAGCGCCTTTTATGTCATCTTTTCTCGGAGTGGTCAGCCATGACATGTTTGGTGAGAGACACTCACTTTTTCTCTGTCTCACCCTATTACCCTGCCTAAACAAGTCACAGGGCAAAAAGGAAAAAGGTCCCTATTCACACATTTATGGGAAATGGTTCAGTGGATCAAAAAAGCCACTGAACCCCTGCAAGACAAACTCTCCACAGGAGGCTTCTCCCTCTAAGCATCGCTGTCCCCCTGCACATTAAATATCCCAGTGAGCGGAAATGACATAGCTTGTGGCACAAAGGCCTTTCTGTTGCAGTTCGGATTAATGAGACTCTCTAATAACCAATAAGATGCTGTTTGTGGAGCTAATGTTATCTGTGTTGCTCCGAGCTCTTTGGGAGAATGTTTGGAGTCTGAGATTATTAATTACCTACAATATCAAGGTCATTTATAGAAAGAGAATCTACAACCTGCAAGAGAGGTGAAATGATTTATAAGCGCAAAACAGCAGCTCTGTGTAACTCGGCAGGTGAATATTGATTAATCCAGGATCAGTAGGCCAAATCATACGGCCCTTAGATCAATTTATTTCTCATTTAGACACGAAATCAAAAGAAAAATGCCGTTATCGTTTTTTTGTTTGTTTTTTTTCTGATCCTTCTGCTTTTTGACAGAAATTGCCATTTGAGTATGGTAGTGTCTCCTTGCACTTCTGTGACCATTTGTTTGCCGTATGATATGCAGGTAATAAATCTTCATTGTATGGCTGGTACACTTAGGAAAACACATTGAATAGAAAATATTTGGCTATTTCGGAGGCAAAACATAGTGGTTTGTTGCTTATGAACTACAAAGCTCAAATTGTAATAAAATGTTGGCTTTTACCATTTCTGTAGAAACTCCACTCTTTCTAGGCTAAAACATTTTACTTATATGTTTATAACCACTTTATGCAAAAACAAAGGTGGTTTTACAGCCATTCATACAATCTAAGAATTTTAGTGCTTTCAGTTTTAAGTGCACATCTCGGTTGAAAATAGTGCACCACGACTTTTGGGTAAAAGCTTAAAGGAGGTGTCTCCACGGTTACTGGATGAGGCATCCCCAAGAATAGAAACTCTGTTTGTGGCAAAGTTTTATTACGGCGGCTTACAGCAAACTAAGCTTGGAGCGGCACTGCATTGTCCTGATTGTCATTGGATTTTAACGAGCTGCAGCGGAGATGTATTGTAGCTTCTCTATATATAACATAGACATTGTTTTCATACCCCAGATGTCCAGAACAGCCTAAAGTCTGGCATGACATTTTAATTGATGCTGGAATTGATGGGGGGAGAGGGAGACTTCTTATTCTCTTGCAAAAGTATTCATACCCCTTGAAATTTTGCACATGATGTTGCAAGACGGCCTCTTACCCCCACGTCTTTATGTTAGAAGTCTGTGTAATAAACCAACACAAAGTAGTAATATCAGTTATTGTAATAGAAGACTAACGCCCATCATAATTGTGACATAAAAGGACAGAGATATGTCTGAAATAATTTGACAATATTGGGAATATTTGTTTTCATCCCTGTCACGCTGATGCCACTAAATGCGGTGATCAGCTGTCTTAAAGGGGCAATATTATGTAAAATCAAATCATGCTATAATATTGTTCTCTTATCAACTGCACTGTTGCCTTGAGTATTTTACATTGACCATGTAATTTTGCAATCTGACATTTTGAAAATAAACGTTTAATTTAAACAGCAATTTCAAAAAGTAAAATGAAATTTTGATAAAATGTCTTAGAGCTAGGATAAGGTGGGTTATTTTGGCCGTATATTGAAATTGGTTTTTCCTATAAAACTGCAATGGGAACACTTTTTTGTATCACACAAGTCGCGTACATGATCAGCAACAGGATGTTGCCACTGGTGTAAACAAGAAAAAAGAAAACAGGAAGTAGCAGGAGGATGATGGCGCGGCTTGTTTTTTGATGACTTATCTCGTGAACAAACTAATTCACATGTGATTTTAATTGTGCTTCTCGTTTAATGGAAGCACCACAATTGCAAAATTGTGTTTTTTCAACGTTAGCAGTGATTTGATTTGACATAATACTGCCCCTTTAAAACAGTTGATCACACCGCATTTAGTGGCATCAGCGTGACGGGGGATGAAAACAAATGTTCCCGATATTGTCAAATTATTTTAGGCATCTCTCTGCCCTTTTACGTCACAATCATGATGGGTGTTAGTTTTCCATTGCAAGTTTTACACACATTTGTAATGAGAACACCGCTAGTTTTGCTCTTGTTCTCCATCATAGGCGTGTTCTCTTCATTTCCATGGGGCTTAATCAGTCATAACACACAACTGTGGCATATTCACGCATCCAGGGCCATGAGAGTCCAAACAATATTATTTGCAAGCAGAGTGTTATTCCACGTCGCTTAAAATCTAATATCCCACCAAGTACTGCATCCCTTCCAATTAGTATATTGAGACATTGATAATCCAATGACGACTTCTAATTTAATAGCTGTGCAGCTCAAGGGGGCATTTAAAAAAAAATTACCTCCACTCCTGGTCTTTTTTCACCTTGATGTGCGACACTTGGAGCAGTGTTAATTACCCAATAATTTGACGAATATTAACCCTCCGACATTTGCTTGTCGTTCACTGTGAAGATTTTTGGTCATTACTCGTTCACACGGTTTCGGCACAGTTCAGCGCTGTGCCGTGGAACACACCGCTACGTCCAGCCCAAGAAAACACTATTATGTTTTTAGTTTGATTCCATCAGCCAAATTAAGGCAACCGCAGACTCAGGACCCCATTAGTATGCTAATAAAGGCTCTCGACTAATGACTGATTTACAATTCAGTCGATTTTTGTCCTCGCTCTGCTTGTATGCACAAATAAGTAAAACGTTCTCCCGGCACACATGTTCATGTCAATAGTTTCCACATTATTATTTTTTTTGTGTTTGTTTGTTTATCATCAGAGGAAGCTTATTTCTAGCCCTGCTTTTTTTCCTACATTGAAATCTACTTTTCATTTGTGAAAATCTACTTTTCATTTGTTTGATTAATAAATTGTGTTTGATATCATGAAAATATGAAAATCATTTAAGCCCCAGTCAGAGTTTATACATCTTTTTTTTTTTCTTCCCTCCTACTGTCAGCCATTTTGAACCCACTTGTAAGCGAGTCCTTCTCGCTGTGATATTCTGGAAAGCAGAGATTCTGATGCTGATTCTAACGGGTCTCTTTCTCCCACAGTGCTCAGCGGCCTCTGCTCTAACGCCTGTCCTGAAGATGTCAAGGTGAGAAACCTTTTACTCTACTTTTCTGACATAAAAAGCTTCTGTGTGCCTGGATCACATTGATTTTTAAGAATTTTCGAAAAACCTTAGTGCAAAGTGCAAAAACACAAAACCTTACGAAGTATTTTTGATCTTGTTTTTGAAGCAAATATCTCAGTGCACTTAAAATAAGACCAAATTTACTCATAAGTGACTTTCCAGTAAAATGTAGCAGCTTGTTTTAACTTATAATTTCTTTACATTGATCAAAAAGTTCTAGTTTCATAGGCAGATTATTTCATTTATAATGTGGGGGGGAAAGTTTTGTTGTAAGTGAAATAATCTGCCAATGGAACTAGTTATTTTTAATTAATGTTAAGAAATTATTGACTTAAAACAAACCATTATATGTTGCTGAAACGCTTCCTGGAAGTTTTGTTTTAAGTAAATCTAATTTATTCTAAGATATTTGCATTAGAAGCTTACAAAAATACTTAGTAAGGTTTTGTGCTTTTGCAAGTCTAGAAACAATTTGAACATTCAGTCACTAAACTGTTTCAATATTGAGTAAAACCAAACTGTCAGTATATTTATTTTGATTTTATTACAATAAAAGGAATCCAAGTCATACCATTTGCATAAAGTAAAAAAATAGTGATTTTCCTTTTGTCATTAATGCCGCATTTACATAAACCTTTCTAAACAATCACTAAGCTGTTGGCTAGCAACATGGAAGCTAAAGGAGAAGAATGTGAGCAGCAACCTTGATCAGCAAGCCTTACCTCTTTTAAAAGCTCCACATAATTACCCACTGTTTGTTTTCTCTTCAATATGGCGACATGGTGTCAGGGATGCAGTAGCAGAAAATAGCTTTTTTTTTGTTTGTTTTGAAAGAGCCTCTGACATATTGACAGCATGTCGATACATTAGCCCTGCAAAGTGAACCAGAGAGGGATTCCATCAACAAGTTCAGACTGAATCATTCTGCTGAAGGAGGGAGGATCAAAACAGCAAGACTGATTTTCTTTTTCTTTTTCTTTTTTTGCAACATTTAAGATGAGGAAAATCTCCTGTTATGTTAAGAAGGTTTCAAGTTTCTTAAAATAAGTTTTAAACAAAATTAAGAAAATGTTCCTGAAACAAAAATTGTAAAATGTCTTTGCCGTTTTTAAAAGCATCAGAAGAACTGAAGCAGAAGACAAAAAAATAAGAGAGTAAAATAAGAGGGGATTTTTTTGTTTGTTTGTTTTTTGTTTTGTTTGTTTTTCGAGCTGTGGTTGCAAACTGTAAACCACAGTGATTTGTAAACACACCTCTGCAAACCAGCATCCAAACACCTTCGTCTTTACGTCAGCGGGTCTGTTTGTAATAAAACAATGCTGTTAGATTTTATTGGATAAACAGCAGGAGTCTTTCCTCCTCTTTCAAAAAAGATCTTGACATTTGAAAATGTATTTTGGGATTTGTTTGTTATTAGTCTGGGATATTTTGACAGCTGTGATCTCAACTGGGACGTACAGTGGAGTGGATTTTCTCATAAATTCCACATGTTCCTACTACCTACTACACTCCTCTTGTGTAGTGGTTAAGGTACCAGAGCCCAAAATTATGTTAACATTGATTACACTAGGATACAAAAAACATATTTTTTGGAAGTTCTCTGTGTTTTTTCAACTGCATTTGGACTATTTTGCACGGCTGAATCCAAACGTTGCATCCATTTCTCTCAGTCAGGTCAGATTTTTATTCTTTTTTTTTTTGTCTCATTATCAGTTCACTTCCATTAAACAGTGCATTAATTAAATGCTACAAACTTTGATTTCTGTCAGTTGAAAATAAACATGGATAGTAATATGTAAATTGAACATTACGTCTTCATTGTTTAAAATTCTCTGTCTCTTTTCTGTCCTGATGGAGTCTCTCCTCCTGCTCATCACTGATTGATCAGATTATCAGCAAATTGATCCATATGTGAGAACAACTCATGCATTTTGAAGCTCATGTTGCTCCGTAGTTCAGAAATTTGATCTGGTGGAGCAAAAACCAATGTGATTTTTGGATTCAGCACATCAACATGACTAAAACAATTGAAAACCACAGATGATTTTGTGACTGTTTACCAGTGTTATCTTAGTAATTGATTAATCTATCAATTGTTCTGGCGATTAATCAATTAATCATTTGCTTGTTATATAAATTAGAAATACATTAAAAAGTGCATTTAAATAAATAAATTCTAATTTTTTAAACTAAAGAATGTATAATTTTATTGCCAAAAAATCAGTAAAATAGAATTACTTTAGTTTACAGCGAAGAAAATTCTTCTAAAATCAACATGTGAAAAACTCAGCCCTTTCTACTTACAATCAATACGGTTTAGGGCTGATCCGTTCAGTATTATTTTTCAATAAACCAATTAATAATTTGAAATTTGACAGCAATTAGAGGTTTTTCTCACACAATTTAAACCAAGAGAAGCTAAAATTATGCCAAACGGTTGTAAAGATTAATGTTTTGAAAGATGTTTTGTTTTTTTTATTTTAGTTGCAAAACATTTATATATTTGTACAGTTTTGACTTGATGACTGCTCAGAGTGTTGTTTTTCAGCAAATGGCCTTTTTTGAGTCTGTCAGTTAAAGTTGACAATCTTTGCGATAATCAATTATTCATGATTAATTGTTTCAGTTTGACCAAAAAAAAAAAAAAAACAATCTTGAAAGTGTAGATACCATTATAAAGCGATCAAATGCTAATGAAGATAATGTGTTGGTTGAAACCTGCTGTTAATATCTCATAGAAATCAACACCCTGAGTTTCTTAACATTTATTTTTTAACTTTCTATTCACTTTCCAACCTTAAATAATTACTTTTACTGCTAATTTACATAATAAAATAACTATTGCTCAGATTGCCCTCGTTGAAGACGCTCTTATTTTGAGCTCACTCGGCACAATATTTAGCAATAAGGATCATTTTCGTTATGTGTTCAGTTTTCGATGAAAAACACTGAATGTTTTGCTGTGAGACACATTGTATTTGTTGTGAAAGCACTAATGGCCAATTATCACATGTAGGTGGACAAGCAGGAGAAATAAACAGGTAAAAAAGGGGGAAAAAAAGCATCCTGCACCGTTCCTCCTCTCCCAAAACCTTTCACTGGTGGAGAAGTCCTTTGCAAAACACATTATCTTTGACATCAACAAGAGGCTGCCAGTTGTTTTGCTCCTCTGTCTGTCGACTCTTCCGCCTGCTTGTCTAAGTGAAAAATATGATGAATGCGGTAGACGAGTGGAGCTCGCGGCTGCTTTAACTCCTATCCTCTCCAATCCATCAGCCCCGCTCGCGTCTTTCTCTTCCACTCTCCTACCCCTCTTCTTCTTAGTCACACCTCTTGTCCCCCTTCATGCGTTCAGCCCGTTAGTCTTCTCCTCAACGCTTTTCTCATCTCACTCTCTTTTCCCCTGGTCTGTCTGTTTTTTTGTTTTTTTTCTACCTCATTCCTATTCCTCTCTCACCCAAAGCGCCGCCGTATCACCGCATAAAGAGCCGAGTCTTTCCCGCAGTATGTCTGCGTGTGTGACGGGCTCGTGATTAGCCGATGTAAAGCAAAGGACGACTCGACGGGTCTCCTCATTCCTTGTCATCCTTTCATAATGAGGAGATGAGACGAGAGCTAACCATCCACCCCGCACGGACACGCAAATGTCACAGCTGTTTATAGTCCGGCAGGTTCAAGCCAGCTAAGACTGGCCTTTTGTTTTTGCACTTGTGATGGTGAGAAGATTGTGTAAATTGTCAGAAATGTTTGTTTTTTTTTAAATTGTGTGTCTCTGTGTGTTTATTTTAACAGCCATTTGGTGTGAATCAGCCAGGCCCTTATGTCATGTACACCACAGTGGACTCTAATGGCTACTTGAAAAATGCCTCAGGTGAGAACTTTTCTGTTTTCAGTCAGTTTTTTAATAGCAGCTCTCACTCCTCGTTTTAATCGGATCTCCTCAGTGATGGAACATTGGCAAAAAGCATTTATTTTCCTGAAAAAGGTACTACCTCAGCTTTTTTATATCAGACTGATCTCACTGCAAAAACAGAATCTTACCAAGTAATTTTGGTCTCATTTCGAGTACAAATATCTTAATAAAGTACTTAATCCCCTGGCCAATTATTTCACTTTTAACTAGACATTTTTCCCATGTTACAAGTTAAATTATCTAACAATAGAACAAGTACTTTTTCATCAGTACTAAGAAATTATTTACTTAAAACAAGCTTCTATATCTCGCTAAACAGTTACTTGTAAATTAGTTTTGTCATATTTCAATAGTACTAATATATTTGCACTAGAAACTAGACCAAAATTACTTGGTGAGATTTTGTGTTTTTGCAGTAAAGACAAAACGGGTCAGACCAACTTACTGATCAAGAAGGACGAGGTTGAAATTTTGGATTTTTTTCTTGTATTTGAAACAAGAAGTGTTTTAAATTAGGGCTGTTGCTTGTTGTATGCTCAGTCTGTTCCTGCAAAAATTGTTCAAATTTATCACTTGCAGCCCCAAAGGAATTGCTTGTATGCTAGTAGAAGTGCACATAATGTTCTGTGTGTCAGGGTTTGTTATTTACCTTACACAACACGAATCTCAGTCTGTGTTGGAATGGGTGATGTTTAATCACAAACATTGATTCTCTTGTTGTAAAGCATTGTTTCACAACTCTGGTCCTCAAGGCACACTGCCCTGCATGTTTTAGGTATTTCCTTGTTTCAGTCTAGCTGATTTCAACTGATGACTGATTAACAGGCGTTTGTTGAACTGCAATCAGTTGAATGAGGCACATTAAAGTAACATGTAGGACGGTGTGTCTTGAGGGCCAGGATTGGGAAACGCTGTTGTAAAGGATCGGGGATTTGGCTCCCCTGTAGGATTAACACTTTCTCCACCTCTGAAGATGACAAACTCTTGCACATCCCAGCTACATGAGATGAAATTACTGAAGGATATGAAGGTAGAGGGAGACAGATGTTGGAGAAGATAAGACACGACGCTGAGGACAGCGGTGCATTACACTGACACTGAGGAGCGCCATATTAGCTACACCCAGCCTCGCTGTTAGACTGTGGGAAGGACACAGAGCTGATGAGGACAAGATGCACTGACAGCCCGGGGTCAGAGATATATATAGTCGTGCGCTGCATAATCTCACTCTGTCAGATTTGGTTGTTTCATTTGTCTCTTGGCACAGCTGGGGTGGATACATATTTAAAGAATGAGTAGATGGATCACAGTTCAACATCATAATTATTTCACTCTCCTTTAGACGGCTGTAATTGTCAGGATGCAAAACAGACTTTCCTCAGAGGGTGTTTTAGTTCTACAAGCGCTAAATGTACAGTGGACTATTCATAGGTTTTAAATCAGGACAGTTTATTTGCTCTTCAAGGTGTAACATATGCAGTTAACTGGGCACTGATGGTCACAGCGAAGAGGGAGGTGAGGGTGGGCTCTTACCGCCAGCACCCACGCCTACTGCAGAGAAAATGGACAGTAATTCAACATCCCACAGAATGTGGAGGCAGCAGAAAGTCACGGCTAGCTGAAGTTGGGAGTTGCAAAGGGCCGAACTTTGGTGGAGATTCGCAGAGGGAACGACTTTAGTGTTTTTTCCCTGCGTTAAGCTCTGACCACTGTCTAAGATTCATAAAGCCGCCTGCAGGGATTTGCTGCCATGCAGTCACAAAAGCTTTACCGAGGTTGGTCCGTTCGCAGTCGCCATGCCAATTCAACCCCTGGTGTTGGATGTGGTTCAGGTTGTGAGCATGCAAGTCAAGTTATTTCCAGCACCAAGCAGGTATACAGTTGTTTTCTAGTGCATAAAGATTTAACCATGCTGAAGCGAGGGCTTTTCACCAGGTTTTAGTGAGAGGTACTGTGTAGATTTTCTTCAGTTTCCTTGAGTTATTTTTTTAGAACAATAATGTATTCACTCACTCACTTGCATCAGTACACAAATCATTTTATTAAGAAGTACTTACACAACACTCACATCAGCAGGAAGCCTGACTGCAGTACACTTGTGCCAGCTGAACTTGTACAGCAATGCATCAAGATAATTGTAATCCATTAGTATAAAATATAAAAGTACAATATCTGTGCAGTGAGATAAGGGGTATTGCACATAGTGAGGAGGAGAATTCATTGTGTGCATTAACCCTTTCTGTCCTAAATTTAAAATCTCTGCCTGGATATTATTTTAATTGCATGCAGTTCTTTAAATGTTGTGTGAGTAAATATATTTGCCCATTTATCCATGACAATATCTAGCAGTTATTTTTGCAACTTACCGTCTATTAAGAGAGCAACCTTAGATTAATTTCACTCCCTGCTATGGCGGAGGTGAAATGACCATAATAACTTGATATTGGCTGGAAAGCACAACGACTCCCCTTTCAGAAACCGTTGGAATTTTTCAGATAGCACAAAGTGTGGCAGAATTACGGTACTACAAATTTGGGGCAATTGCCGGCGCTCTGTTTAGGACTTAAAAGGTTAAAGTAGTAGTCCCTAATCTTTTCTGAAATACAGATAAACACGTGAATTTGGGTAAGGATTTTTGTGGGAGGGGGCAGTGTATATAAACTTAGGAAAGCACAATAAAGTGTATTCCCAGCTAGTAATATGGAAGCCAAGAGCAAACGTTTTCCACATCTGCTTTTTCCCAACGGTTTTCTCGAGATGACAAGAAAACAAAGTTTGTTTTCTCGATATCAGGAGATGATTGGTGTGAGTGATAAACCCGATTCCCGACTGGTCCATCCAATTGTTTACGCTGAATTTGTTTCAACATAAACAAATTTAGCGTTTGTTTACTCTGAATTTGCGTTTGGTCTTCAGAGGTTTTGCGAGACACCTGAATGCCGGTGAGTGAATTCAGTTGGTGTGTGGCGTGTTGCTCCTGCCTTGTGCCTGAACACCAAACACTGTACGACCAAACCGGTTATTCCTACGATTTTTTATCGCCGAGTGTGTGGTGGCAAGTTGTGAAAATCGGATGACAACTTTAAAATCTTGCTGTATAAACCAAAAGGTATCCCTTGGATTCTCTGTTTTCACATCATCTGTTTATGCCGGAAAGAAACGTATTAATTTTAAACACTTCTCTGTTTTAAATGCTGTCCATCATCAGACCCACTTATATGTATATTTTTCCCAGTTTGTAAACAAAGGGCGCAAAGAGAGGAGAAGAGTTGCCAACGGCTTTGCTGGCACAAATCCCAAGACCCCTAATTTAACAGAAAGAAAGTGAGACAAGGCAGCTGTGTGTGTGTGGGTGTGTGTGCAGTAATTTAGTGTATTTATTCTGTAGCTTGTGGGTCAGGAAACAGCTACTGAGAATGCCAGAAATGAGCAATGACAGACTGCGCACCCAAACGCAGTTTGTGTGGTCCAATGTTCTTCACTTACCCTTCACCCTCCTGAAGGGAAAACAGAGCAGAGAGGAAAGGAGAGACAATAAAACAACTGGAGGAAAAGGCAATAAGAAGTAAAGAAATAACTGGTATAACTGAAAGGAATTCTCGGTAAGGGCTAAGAGTTGCAGCATAAAAAAAATAGATAGTTGTAGTCTGAATAAAGTCATTTTAGTCTCACGAAACTTCAGAAAACGCACTGATGGCACAAATCTGCTAATTACCATATCCACATATGCTGGTACATTAAAGAGATGCAGAAGTTATAATGTCATCCTTGAACATACAGCAAAGGTCAGCAGCAATCTTGTAATACTCTGCATTATGTCCATGGCCATGTGCAGTCTTTGTCCGTGAAGCAGAACTCTTTAAATGTGACTCGATTTCTTGTGGGCCAACCTGAAAAATCTCCTCCTCTAGGCGTCCATGGGTGAAAAACATCACCTTGGTTATGCACCACAGCTACCTGTGGAAAATGACTCTGTGAAGCTGACTGTTTCAGGAGAACAGAGGTGATGGTGTTGGGGCAATTTGCTAGTCACTGCGGCTTTTACTGATCCGTCATTTTCTTATTCCTGATTCACAGAAAGATTTTTATGCCAATTTTTTTTTTTTTGTCCCAATTTTCCTCTTCTGATAATCTTAATGAAGCATCAATTATCAGGATGACTAAAGATAATCTTTGTAAAAATTCTTATTGTGTTTGGGATTATTCAACTTGTCTGATAGCCTTGACCCGATATGGCAACGTGTGGGTGTTCCCTGAGGTCTGTTGAATGCGACGTGCAGCCAATCAGAAAGCAAGGTGACGGAAACATGAAGGAGAATCCAAAATATACAGAAGACAAAACAACGTTCACAGTGCAGCACAAACATCAGTGGATGTTGCAGGATGTTTAGCTTTCTCTGTTACACTATCGCCATTGTTCCTTAGTTGGCCATGCTTGTTTACGCTTTTCAGATTTTCCATCAACATCTAAATGTTGGTGAGTGAAAATGTAGTTGATGTATGGTGTGTTTCTCCTGCTGGGTGGCTCAACAACACAGTAAAACTAGACCTGTCATACCGAGGATATTTTATAGTCAGGTTTTGAAAGTCGGCAGACAACTTTTAAAATCTTGCCATGTGAACCAGGCATTAGGGCTTATTTCAATTATCTTTCTCCACGCAGGCAACTGCTGAACTTAAATTCTGGGTAAAAGTGAGTCATCTGAGCGAACCCCAGCTGTCTGATACAATGCTATCACTTTTTAAAGATCAATTCCAAAACAAGCTTGAGGTCTCTTCCTGTGGAAAGGACACATTTCCTTTCCACTGTCACCACATTCTTGCTCGCTGTGGATTACTGCACTGTCATTTACACAATGCAGCCAAGTGGGCTTCCTTAGACTTTACCAAATTAGCATAAAACTCCAAACCCGATTGCCCTGTAATGTCACTCTTTGGTTTTCTCCTTAAACAAAGTACCTCACACATGACATTTGAAGCAAAGAGTTGCTTTCTTCCAGGCGATTGCGTGAAATCGCATCATCACCTCCTGTGTCCATATGTGCTCTGTTTGTCGCCCAGACATTAGCATCTGGGTGTATGCACTTTGTGACTTTCTGACTTTGTGTGTGCAAGCGAGTGTGTATGTGTTTGCTGTACCGTGCCTCTTACTAAGCAGGGCGGATGGATGAGTCTGGACTGTGCTTCTGACAACACCACACCTCATTATCAACAAAATCCTGCTGAGACTCCGAGAGGAGGGGACTGGAAGACCAGCAGGTGGGATTGTGGAGATGAATAGTTGATGGTATTCATTAAGAACCTTTTTAATGCTCACTCTTGTTCTGTGGACACTAAATTATGCTGAGCAGGAAAAAAAACACCGTAGGGTAATTCTTTCAGGTTCACACATGGATGTGTAGCAGTTAGCTATGGATTTAATTATATTTTAGGAACTGGAGAGTTTTACACCTATTGTTATTATCATTATTATTACAAATATTATTTACCTTTTTATTTGCTGGAACAGCACTCTATCTTGTCGAGTTTGGATGTGGATTCAAGTAACCAAAAGCCCAATCAGACGTGGTTCTGTCTCCTGGTTGATTTAGATATAAATAGATAACCCTCACAATGACCCATAATGCCTTACTTTACAAGCTGACCTCAGATCTAGATTACTAGATTTACATGCAGATAAACTGCTGGTAATGTCAATCAGCTGGTCTGGAGCAGCTGACTGACATTCTTGCTGTGACATTCTTGCTGTTCCTCTAAAAACCATTTTTCCCTATGGATTTGGCTTTGTCTCCATGTCTAGGTCCTGTGCAGCTTCTTCTTATTTTTTGGAACTACGTCAGGGGTGATAAAAACCAGACTTAAAACAATACAGATTCAAACCACTGGTGGAAAAGCACATACTCTGTCATGTTGGATGAGGCAACCTGCAGCAAACAAATATATCGAAAGATTTTGGAGACAATGGCAGCTTAATAGTGTGTTCAGACCAAACGTGATTCTAGTTTCAGAGCTTCTGGTTTACATGCAAAGTATATGTGGAGATGCGTCTGGGGCGCGTTGAAAAGTCTCCTGATGTGGCTTACATGTCTTGCGCGTCGCATTTTGATGCATTTTTTGCATCTATTGCTGCTCGTTTTGACGCATATGAAGCACATCCTAAGCAGCAGATACTAGATTTGGAAAATCTGAAATTTTGCAGCTGGATACAGAGCGCCAACTAATCAGAGAGACTCCGTCATGTGACGTAGTGAGCCGAAGAGACACTGAGGCGGGGGGAGACTCTTGTTTACAGCAAGCAGCGGACTCTACCTCACACCACCTGCAGCTCCAATTTTGATCCACGTTTTTAAAGACGTGCAAACCTGCATTCACTGAAAATTGAAAGCAGTGGTGAAGCTCTCTGTATAATTTTATGCATAGTTTGTCCTGAAGAGACCAGGAGGAAAAAATCTAGAGACCTGTATTTTGTTGTAAATATTAGTGCATATTTCTACCATGTTTAGCTGCACCTTTACATGTTTCCTGTTCAGTACTTGAGGATTCACACGATGGAAGTCTGGAGGAATTTTTTGATCTAATATTCATCGGAAGCTTAATGCTTAATTATTGTTTTAAATGTCTCGTTCAGAATGCAAAAGCTACAAAAAACATCTGTCTTCAGCACATTCTCACTCCAGTGCTTGTATAAACCTCATTATTACACAAAAGAGTCTGAATGACTGTTGCCATTACAGAGGTGAAAAACGAGCATTAACAACCCCAAGCAGTTCATTATCTGCCTTGGTGCTAAAACATGGTTAAAGGTGTTGAAAGAAGAGCAACGTTTAAGAGAAACAAATGTTCATAAAGGCAGAATAAAACATGGAGACAAGTAGCGTTCATTTGAAGGAAAACTGTACCAGCTAAAATCAATGTTGAGTTCTCTGCAGTCCTTCCAATTAGTCTAATGAGTTTGTGGGATTAGCAGTGGCCCACACACAACACACTTCACATCTAATAAAATGCAACTACTCATCAAAACTTCCAAAAAAGAAAATCTCAATTCAAAACCAAGTAAACAGTAAATGGTACCCAAGTCTCAGACTCTTTTATTGCCAATTATATAAAGGATAATCTCTAAGCACATAGGGAGGATTTAAAATTTGCAGGTAAGATGGAGGAGCAGCTGGATGGGAGAAATGCATTGGGTTGAAAGCAGACAAAATCAGGGGGTGTTGAGGATGGGGCTGAAAGTGTAGTGTGGACGACTGCAGACAAAAAATAAAGCACTGGAGAGAGAAAGAAAATATCAGTGAAGGCAGGGAAAAAAACAAAAAGAGGTAACTGTCCCTAGAGATGCTGAGAACGACTATTGATCAGGCTTAGCTAGCTCTTTCACTTCCCTGTTCTTCACTCGATCACTCTGCCTTTTTTTCCCCTTTAACTTCTCACCTGTTAATCTCTCCTGCAGCCTTTCTCAGATACAAAGGAAGGCCAGCATAATGTTGAACTCTATCTGGGCCTGCTTCTGTTCAGCCCAGTGAACAATCATCTTCCAAACATCGCTGACTATTAGACGTTAAAGGGCTTGTATGCTTTCCTACATTCAAATCCTCTGCTTGAGACAGAATAAAATGATAGCCATTAATGGCCGTTTTGTGAAATACAAACCCATTCAATAAACTGGAATATTGGAAAATCCCATTTATTTTAGGAACTCTGTCACCGAGTGAAACACATTACATTGATTAATTCCACTGAGATGTAAGTTTGAAAGCCTTAATTTCTGTTCATTGTGATTTTCTGCTTATAGCTAATGAAAACGTGACACTTAAAATTTAAATAACTAATAAAATATATATGTTTAAAAAAACAAAACAGAAATGTGGGCTTAATAAAAAGTATATTTTAATCCCAGCTTAAAGGTTATTTCCAAAAGATATCTTGATCTGACAAATAAGACGTTTCGGGATGTATAGTTTAATTTACTGAGTGCAGCGTTCCAAAATGTCGGTCTGCTCTTAATAAAACTGCCTTCTCTTTTGGCACGATGAGTCTTCTGTCTGCCAAATGAGATTTTAACCCGTCCTGGTTATAAAATGTTTGCACAGTTGGCAAAAATACAGCAGTTAAATAAGCAGATTGGTACTCGTTATTGACGAAGGCAAAGAAATGGTTTTATGAATTGCCTGTTGGTTTGTAGTTTTGTTTTAGTAAGATCTGAATAGTTATTAGTTTGGACTGAGTTAGCTGCAGCTCACTCTGACCGTCATTGTAATATAGCCAATGATATTTAACTTCAACTGCTCCAGTGCCATCCCTTCATTTCTTTGAGTCATAGCAATCACATGGATAATTGTTCATTTTCCTCTCTAAAAAAGAGACATACAATTTTCTAAGTGCAAGATCTTGTTCAGTTGCTCGTTGTTATGTGCTGCCAGCCTATTAAAAAGGGCTTCGGTGTTGGGTGTTAGGTGTGTGTGACTTGAGTTTTCAGAAAGCATTTCCAACCTCTTTCAGGCTGCATACGTCTGCTGCTCTTTCTGCTTCATGGATCACATTAAGACTGCAGGCACGTTACGCAGACATCTCCGATCCAGAGTGAGAGTTGTTTGTTAGCTTTTACCTTTTCAAACTTGATGTGAGATGAGCATTGGAAAAGAAAAAAAATCAAACTTTTTGGCCCAACTTTTATTTTTTTATGATTTAACATACAAGGGTATGTAATTTATTGTGCAACGGCTGCTTTCAGACGTGCTACAAAGTCTAGCCTTTTAGTTCAGAATTGATAAATACTTATATCAAAAGCATAAATATCATAAAGGCATTTGTATTCACTTCCACTTTCAGGATAACAACAACCTGATGGATCTCTGAGATTTATTTTACAGTGTAGTTTACCTTTTTTTTTCCTCTCCCTGTATCTTCTGCTTCAACAATTGCCATTTTTCTTCATTCTGTTCAATTTCTTCATTCATATCCGGTTACCTATGGAAACCATCGAAGTATAGGGATCTCGTGGTCAAGTTGATGAAGCCAGTTTGAAATGATTTGAGGGAAAATGGATACTCTCATGTTGTTTCCACCAAACTCTGACCCCTGTCGTCTGTTGCAGCAGAAGTTTACACTTTCCTGCCCAGGAATCTTGTGTCTGATCTTGTATGGGCCAAGTTTAGATTTTAGCTTCGGTGTCCCGTGTTAAGATGGCAGGAGGGTCACCCGGTCTGGTCCTCTGCTGCTGTGGCCCATCTGCCTCACGGTTTTAATGCTCTGTGCGTTCAAAGGTTGTATTTCACATACTGAACTTCACATTAATTAGGCTTTTTCATCCAGCAGCTGCTGTTTGCTGGATTCCTTCATTTTTTTCCGGCCCTTCTCGGTAAACGTAGATCAGCAGATTGTGGAAAAACTCAACTGGGCTGGTACCAACATACCGTACCACAATCAAAGTCGTTTAAATCCTCTTTTGGACTCATTATGATGTGTGCTTTCAACTTCATCAGGTTGTCTTTGATGGATAATTGAGTCGCTGCAATGTGACAGGCTGGCTATTATTAGCTATTACATAGCAATAGCTAATAAAGTGGAGTTAATGTAAACAAGAGCATAATATCCCTATCACATTTGCTTCTGTCTCCCTTTCGTTTTAATAAAATAATGTGACGTTTCAAATTAATGATGTTCCAGCGTTAACTTCCTATTCATATTACGCTGTCGACAATTACAGAATTACATGTTGTAGTACAGCACATTAGTGGTGGGAGATTAATTCAATTTTTTTTATCTACACCTCATTAAACATGACAAACATAGGGGAGCATATTACATGGTTCCACCATGAGACGGAAGTAAAATAGCTGCTCTTAGCCGCCACTGCTAACTGACGCTAACTGGAACCCTCATTATAGCCTTTACCAGAAAGGTGGTAATAACCCACATACATGACTACAACACTAATATAACATGATTATTAACACCATTTTATATTGTAAAATAACTGCTGCAGTTCATGAAAAGTCACTGACATGGAATTAATTTTTTCTGTTGAGTCACAACTGGCTCACTAGGGAGAGGGAGGTAGCTAGGTAGCTAGAAAGCGAGGTAGCTAATCGCACAGTTCTAAATATAAATGGACTTAATAGAAATATAGTAGAGAAACAACAAATCACTAAGAAGGATTATGTTTTAGTTACATATGAAGAGATTTTTAATGCATTAGCTGGTGAATTAGGTTAGCTGTTTGCTAGTTCTCTCTGCACTAATAAAGATTAAGTCACCCGAGGAGACTCCATGCTCTGAGCATCTACAACCTTAATTTACCTGATAGTCAGCTGGTCATTTTGGCCACTTAGACTGTGTATAACACCGAGCTTTAATCCACAGATAAGTATGGGGGTGGGTGGGAATGAAACAAAATGAAATAGTGGTGCCTTGTCAAAAGTAACATACCCTGTCCTGAATTGAACGGCCAACAAGGAGCCATAGGAAGCATGAAACACAGTTAAAAAATGTGACAAAACTTGTTGTGTCACAACCAGTTTTTGTTTTTCGGCCTAAACCTACAGATGTATGTCACAAGTGTGACATCGAAGCAGCTCAGAAAAGATTTTATTCTCCAGTGAGGCAGACGCTGCAAAGAGAACACTGTTTTGGTGGGTTGCAAACTTTGCGTTTTGGTCTCATTCTGTCAAAACCATTTGAAATAAAAGGAGGGATAAGACAAAAACAGTATTTGCTTAGCGTTTCACTCAAATGAACTTCAGCCTCCCAGTGAATAAATTCTACTTTTGTGTGGATCTTTTTTGTGTGAGGATATTATTTCACCCGGGATTTTCCCATCCAACTGAGGCCCGAGTCATTATATAGTGTAAAACTCTACATAACAGTGCATAATTGATGAGAAGCAAGCAATGCATAGATAAGGACATGCCACACTGATAATTAGAAAAGAAATGTGGGGAAAGGGAGTATTTGAAGATTTTTTCCCTTGCAGTGCAGTTAATATTTCACATATGATGCAATGAAACACACTTGTGTGGCTGGGTGAGACTATTACCTGCCTTTGGCTATGTGTCTTTTAAAGAGTTATTTTTATCAACATTTCTCTTCAAAATGCCACGTCTGCTTTTTTTTCTCAATTTTGTGGTTGTTGATTTATTTCAAAAGGGATGATGCCATAAAGGCTAGTTTTTATCTGTCGTCCCTTTAGGTACAATAGTGCAATACATACAACTTAAATAGCTTTTTCCAATAAATAGGACAATATTGATAAATAAAAAATATTTTTTATCTTAAAGTTACAAATTTAAAAAGAATAAAAAGGCGTATATCACAAAAGTTCATCACAATAGAAACAATACATTAAAAGGGAATAAAAATAAGAATCGTGTGATCAGTGCTGCATGTTTGATGACGTAGAAGCCAAACGTTTAAGTCGGAAGAAAATGAATTACAAGACGTTTTGGCAGATCTGGTGGCATTAAAAAGATGCTGCGAACACAGAAATTCAACTTCAGTTCTTGCAGACCTATACAATTTCTTTCTCACAGAGAGCGATCTGGTGTGATGGCGGCGATCTGCTGTTCCCACGTGTCGTTCCGGTCGCAGGTGTTTACATGCCTCACTGCCGTCGTGTTTAAGAGGCGGTGCGAAGCGGGACAGAGCAGCCATAAAGCCCAATGGGTCCTTTAGCTGAATCACATCACGCACACAGGCGCGCACACACACACACATACACATTTTTATCTCGCAGTCAGTTTTCAGATCTTGGCATCATTGCGCTGGCACTGAAGGGGCCTCTTCTGGCGAGGCGCTCTGTGTGTGTTCATATGCACTTCTGTCCCTCTCGGCTCCTCCCTATATCTCGGCAATTTGCTCCCTTTATCGCCATCAGGGGAGCAAATGGTTTCTATGGCGACAGGCAATAGGAATTTCTGTTTTTTTTTTTTGTTGTTTTTTTTTGTAGTTTTTAAGCCCTTGGGAGTGAAAGCGAGCTTGTCGGTGTTTCTGCACCACAAGTCAGCCAAGCTTATGACTACATTGTCATCATGGATCAATTTAGGGGATTACGATGGAATTTTATTCTATTATTATCCTACATTACATTATATATATATATATATATATTTATATAGATTTGAGAGACTGCAAATAAAAGGGAGATATATATATATATATATATATATATATATATATATATATATATATATATATATATATATATGAGAAAAAAAATCTAAACAGTTCTGAACAGGGTCCAACTACAGAAGTATACAAACATGAATATGCCCACAGAGCAGACCGTGATATATATATATATATATATATATATATATATATATATATATATATATATATCCCTTTTATTTGCAGTCTCTCACATCCCCTATTGTCTCACACGACCACACACATAACTTGGCTTCAGACTGTTAGGTGTGACATTGTTTCACTGCCTCCCAGCCAGAGGTGAGAAAGCCTCTGGACAGAATATGAAGACATGCGTCAGAAGAACTCGGCAGATGAACACACACTTTCACACGCATTAACATGTTGTGACTTTCTCAGAGGCATCAGTCTTATCTTTTTTTTTTTTTTTGCTGATTCCTACAAGGAATGAAAGTTTGCTAGTTTAATCATTCAGTTTGCATCCTGCTACTGCGTGATTTAGCTATTTTGTTCTGTTCTGTATGGGTAAATAAGAAGGAAACATGGTGAAATACTTTCAATTTTGAATTCCAATGACTTAATGTTGCAGCCAAACAATTTTAAGAAAAGGGGGGAAATTGACCGAGACTGTGATGTTCACAGGAAAATAATGTAGGAACTCCATGTACGGTATTCAGTTGTGAGGACAAAACAAGATCAATAAAGTTCGATCATGCACACATGAAATCATTTCATGAACAATGTTTTAAATCAGTTTTAGCTTAAAGTTATCAGAGGTAAAGTGCTTATTGACTGTAATACAGAGCTGAAAAAACACATTGACTAGCAGAGTTTGAGCCACTAACATTATCAGGATTGGTTTTAGTATTGACATAAAGATGGTAACTGGAGTCTTTTCAGTCTTATCTTTGATGTGTGCACAACTGAATGGAAACTTCATCCTGACTGAAGTGTTATAAAACAATCTCACAAGCCACAAACCGCAGCTCTGACAGATGTCATCTTCTGTGAAAGGCTGCATTTGTTGCTCTTCTTGTTGCTGTGGTTTTTTTACCCATGGAGGTTTCTGGATGATTCCCCCAAACAATGGCTTCATAAGAAGCTGTTCATGTTAGCTGAATCTTCTGTCAATTGACTTCATAAATGTCTGTCCAAATGTACTCTATTATAACTTCAAGGGGGTGATAAAACAAGCTAAAATCTATTTACCTCTGGTGGTTATACTGCAACATTTCTACCATTTAGTCTTGATAACAGAGGTTGTGAATACAGATTTGTCTAATTTTCTGATATTCTTTCAATCCTCTCACTGAGAGCGACAAGAAGAGTCGTCTCCAAAACACAAACTGAGCTTTGTTTGGTGGGAGGGGAAACTTTTCGCATAGCAGTGAACAAGTCTTTAGCTATTAGCTTGACTCCATTTCTGCAGAATAGAATAAAATAAAATATACTTTAATGCTCCCCAATTTATATTCCTTATTGGTTGACAAGTTACTCCATCAATGTGTTAAACTGTAATAAATACAAATATAACAGTATCAACCTTTTTCAAGCATCTTTATTTCTGTGTCTTTATTATCGCGACTAAAGATACAGATTTGTGCCACAATGTAAAACTGATAAGCTATCTGCATGCAAACTGTAATTTTGAACAAGAGGTCATCATCTGTCCACTTCTGTTAATTTTAAATCTTTCATTGCGCACTATAGCAGCACAGCTGCGAAAGCGTCGTGATGAAATTTTAACTCGTAAATGTAGGAAGAGTTTCATAAACGTGGACCTCAGCTGCCATTTGTTGCGACTCGCCTGACCTTTAACAACACGGAGCCGAAGCTGCAGGTGTAACAAGCTCTTTGTTATTAACGATCATCATTTGGAATCGAGGACGCTGAATCTGTTTCAAATAATAATAGGGTTGGAAGGTCAGCACTGCACGTTAATAGGATTAAAATATTTGACTATTCAGAGCAATGTAACTGATCAAAGAGAACCTAACTGATGACATTTTCTCAGCTATATATTGTTACGCCACGTTATTGTTGTTGTTTTTATTTTTATTTGACCAGGTGAGTTATTGGGAACAAATTCTTATTTCCATTAATGTCACAGTATGTGTGGAATGAATACACTGTAGCGCTGTTGCCTTGCAGCAAGAAGGTCCTGGGTTCAGTTCCCAGCCTGGGGCCTTTCTGCATGGAGTTTGCATGTTCTCTCTGTGCATGCCTCGGTTCTCTCCAGGTACTCTGGCTTTCTCCCACAGTCCAAAAACATGACTGTCAGGTTAATTGATCTCTCTAAATTCTCCCTTGGTGTGAGTGTGTGTCTTCCTGTTTGTGTGTTGCCCTGTGACAGACTGGTGACCTGTCCAGGGTGACCCCGCCTCTCGCCCAAAACGTTAGCTGGAGATAGGCACCAGAACCCTTCTGGACCCCACTAGGGACAAGGGTGTTAGAAAATGGATGGATGGCCACAATATGTAAAAATATAGTAAAAATATAGTAAAATCAGTGTCTAATAGAACAACACTAAAAGCAGATAAAGTAACAGTCGACACAAAATGTAATAAAATCCTTGAGTTTTGAATCATTTTGAATGACGTAGGTAAATGCTGAGGATTTGCCTGTGAGACTGAAAAGGTAAATAACCAAAAGTAGAGCAAAGTTTTGATTTAAATGTATATAGGAGCTACAACATGATCGTTATTAGAAGTATAATGATTCAGCTCTGATTGTTTGTCACATAATCATAATGTGCAATATCACCTAATCATTTCTAAAAAAGAAAAAAATAATAAAAGAACAACCTCTGTATTTTATTTGAAAGGGTGTGCATAAGACTGACATTACATTGTCATAAACATGAATTAACACCAGTAATGAACATGGAGTTTTCATGAATGTTTACGACTGTTGTTACGAAGTATCACTCGGTATATAATGACACTTTCAATGCAAAGTTGACACTTTTAATGCACTTTTAATACAACTTGGCATTAGAAGTCATTATTTACTGAATGACACTTTGACAACAGTCAAACATTTATGACAGTGTCATGTCAGTCTCAGTCACACCCCTGCAAATAAAGCATTACCAACATTTTATTACATTTTGAAGCCGGAGTTCATGATGTTATCACTTACTGCGGCGTTACATGTCTGTCCACCTAGCGACATTTTAGCTTTTGTCAATTGTATGTTTAAGCTTTAATAGTTGTGTAGTGAAACGACACAACTGTTTCATACAGCCAACAACTTAGTAAGCGGCAGATTGCGTTTGGTAACAGATTTCTAAGAGAGGAGCCGTATTTAACTGCTTCTTGTCGTTTGGTTTTACAGTCCAACATTAGATCATGCAGCCCACATAAGTGTCTGCATGTGTGTGTGTGTGTGTGTGTGTGTGAAGTTCTTCCACAAAAGCAACTGCTGGTGCAGATTTGGAGTTTTCTCATTGTCTTCAGAGAGATGAACTGGAGGCTGTCAATCATGTGTGCACGGTGGGAGTCTCTGCCAAGGCCTCCGCTGGCTCTGCTTTAGCGATGTAGGACACACAAACCCCAATCTTCCTGGCAGACAAACAAATACACACAAAACACAGACACTCTCATACTCTGCGCTCCGAATAATACCCTTTGCCAGCCTCCCTATGTTGTGAAATGGCTTTCCTCCAACCACGACTATGTTTGTTATCCAGTCTACTCAAACACACACTCACACGGCACTAAGCAGACGCTGAGCCAGGCTCCCTGCCTGCAACGTAACCCTGCTTGATCCTGCCTCTAAGCACACACAGACACACACTCATCCACTCCACCCTGCTGAGTGGCCGGCTGCAAGCTATCCACCTCTTGCCACCTAACCGGGGTAAGCAGTCTGTCACAAACATCAAACCAAGCTTTACTTGAAGGTTCCAATCCCCTCACAAATCCTCTTCAGCAATTTTGAGTCTAATTGGATCTTTCTGAATCATCTTTTTCCGTCTAATTTCAGTTTCAGTTTCGTAACGTTTTTTGATAATTTCTCCATAACTGTTGGGTTGTCTGTGTTCCACTTTCACGTATACAGAACTTTGCCAGTTTTGTCAGCAGTATTTACATGTCAGAGTCGTTCAGTGGACTTTTGGTGCTGACAGATAATTGGTTTCGCTCAAAGGGTCTGAGTGGAACTCCAGATAAAGCTCCGATCTCAGTGGTTTTTCACTTGATTAAACTTTTCTCCTGGGTTAATTTAAAGGTCCAGTGTGTAGCATGTAGTGACATCTTCACCGCAAATTGCATACATCTCGCTCCCAAACTGTGGTGACCTGGGTTAATGAAGTATCATGGCCGACTCAAGTCCACATTGGGGTACATTCTCGTTCTGACGTTCCAAAGACATTCAGATCCATGTTTAAATCAATTACATGCTACTAAACTTTATTTATGTAGCACTTCACATGACAAAAGCAAACGGGTTATAAATACATTAAAGATTCAAATATAAGTTGGGAAAAGAAATTGCTTGAAGGAGACAAATAAAATTAGAAACTTTGAAATGCGTATAAAAGACAAATTCAGTAAAGTTATTCATCAGGAAATTTTGGTAACATCTTAGGACAATACTTTTTTTACGACATTATTGAGGATGTTTACTGTTGTCAGCGTATAGGTGATAAGAAAAAAATAAAGACTGATGAATTTCCAGGGAGCCAGCGAGGGATGCCATAATGATATAAACATTCTTAGTTATATTAATCTTATGTTTCTTAAATAAAAGAACACTGTTATTGAGATTTTCAGTCACAGATAACACCAGATTTCTTAATCTAGCATTCTGAGCTAAATCAGAACTTAGGCTACATGAGAAATAAAGCTGAGTGTCATCAGCATATTGTTGAAAAAGTACATCATATTTTCTAATATTTCCTACATATCCTTCAGTTCACTGAATATTAGTCCAAAACATGGTCTATACTGTATCAAATACAATGAAAGTTTTTTCCATTGATTGTTGTTAAAAAGGGTTATAGTAACTCAGAATAGGGAGTGGTCTTTCAGAGTATTTTTTGTTGGCAGGTACAGTAGGTGCTCCTATCATGTCATAGTATGGCAGACTTACGTTTAAACATTTTATAAAACCATTATTGAAATATTTTTAAATAAAAATAGAAAAACAAAGGGTGGTTTTAACATTTCTGTGTGTTTTATGCTAAATCAGCATAGAATATTTACAGTATAAGGCCAACAAAAGTAGAAATTGGGGAGGTTCAGACTCAAACTATTACTCCATTTCGGTTCTTTAAGTGGGTTATGAGCTTTTCTTCAATTTTCATATTTATTGGAAAAGACTACGTTAGTTAGCCTGCTCCAACATAATGGATAAAAATGTGCTTTTGTTTTTAAAATCTGAAAATAGAAATAAAATTTGGCTAAATTCCCTTAATTGTCAAAGCTTTTTGACAATTAAGTGTCTAGAGCTTTTTGTTGCTCTAGACACATTTTTGTTTGTTGTCGCAGTGGTAAATGTGTCTCTTTGACTTAAAAAACAAACAAACTGAGACTTCACAACTTTCTCAATCTTCACTGATCTTGAAAGTTCTGTAAGTCTGTAAGTTCATGCTTATAGTCTCATGCTTATAGACTGGGTTCAGCAGATTTTTGCTACGCAACTGAAAGGCTGAGCAGATCACACACTTATCAACTACACCAGCTGAAGGATCACAGAGCAGAGGATTGGTCAAACAAAGTTAAGCCAACTAAACGCATCAAACTCAGGGAAAGTGTCAGAAGGACGTCAGCTGAGAGAGTGAAACTCAGGAGTTAGTGGCGGCAATATGGAAATTTAAACAGACTGTCTCTTTTTCAGCCCTCCCTAAAATGAACAAGAAGCTGTAAAAAATGCCTTATGCATCTGTGACAGACTGCTGGTGTTAGATACATGTTATCATTAGTATGTTACTCATTACAGTTTTGAAACTTTACTTTTTGCGCTTCCAGTTAATTTTAAATCTCATGCTGAAATTAAACAGATTTTTTGGGGGATGAATTCATTTCTTCACTCATCATGACTGCTAAACTTAATAGGATGATAAGAAACCAGATTTTATCTATCTTTTGTTGCTCATCAAGCATTCTCCCAATGCTCTTTAAGGATTAGGAAATTGCCCGATGCCATTTAATAAAAAGTAAAAATTGGTTTCTGTTCTGTTGCCCACGCAGATAAATGTCAGGCACCCTGGGTTCCAGCTTTATTGGTTGTTGGAAGCCGGGTCTTTGTACAGCCCTCAACATGTCAGTGTTTATGAAACCGTACCTAGTTCTCTGTGGAAATAGCCAATATTTCTGTCACTTTCCTGTTTTTGTCATGGGGATATGCAATTCAGGAAATTATGCCACATTTTAGCAGCAACACAGCAAAACACTGAGTAGTTTCAAAGGCAGAGACAGTCTGAACAAGCAGAAATTTTTAGCCATAAAAAGAAATGTCCAATGAAAAGCTTTTTGGGGGAAAGTTCAAAAAATCAGTGATTACTACTGAGCTACCATGCTGCCTTTAGCCAAACAGAAATAAAGCTCTTACACCGTACCAGTCCATCTCAATCAATGAAGGCATCGCTGGACTTTCATTTACTTCAGGAAATCAATTCAAACAGAAAACTTGTTTATTAAATGGATATTTTATTTGGTTATTTGTGTTTATCTTAATGCTTTTGTGGTCCAGCCAATGAAAAGCTAAAACTAGTTTTCTTGTTTGAGTGATAGTAAAGGGTGCAGTTGGAAAAGATGCACATTCAAAATCGATAATAGCACTTTTTAAATAAATAGAGTGAAAACCTTTCAAGAGGTAAAGGGGGATTTTACAGTGTGTGGACTTCAGCAGGAGTCAGAAGCCGCTTTCACAAAACATTCCCATCATAAACCCACAAAGACAAGCCACCTTTAAGCTGTCTCTGGTCCTTCATAAATCACAAGTGAAGTTGTTGATATCCCACACTGCCACATTTATCAAAAAACAAGCCCACAGTGCAGGACAGCACTCTTTTTCCCCCACACCATTCTTTTCAAAACACTGACAAAATAAAAAAAACCTCAAAGAGGCGATCTTCTTGTTGGCCGAGTGAATGCTTCAGATTGAAATGATATTTCTCAAAATCTTCTTCTTTTGACAGAAATTATTCAGAGTTTTTGGCTTTTAAGTGCTGTGGTGAGGTGATCATACAGACTGCATCACTCCCTCGTCCCACAAAGCTAACAGCACTCTGCTGGGTAGCCAGTGATGGACTCTGACTAGCTTGCTTGGCAAGTACGACACGTAACAGAAAAGGGTTGCATCTGTCTTTTCACACACTCAAAAAAAGGCAAAAGGCACTTTAATCTCACCTCAAAGTGTTTTTGTGAAAGCGGCTGAAGCTTCAAGAGAAACCACACAGTCTTATCCAAGGCAGTCGTTGTGTTACGCTGCTCCTAAATCAGTGACAGCGTCAGAAACATCTCACTGTGGCAAAAGAGAGAAAGGAATAGACTGTTACTGAGTGCTCCAAACTCCTCTTTTCATACGAAAGTAAATTTTTCATTTCATTCAAAAATCAAATCATCCAGAAAGTGTGAAAGAAGACTGTAGTCCAGTGGTTTCAAAGTGCAGTCCGAAAGTAACTGTAACTTTTAGATGTGTCCCTTGTCCTACACTCTTGAATTAAGTCTTTATCAAGTCAAGAGGACTCCAAAGCACTTCACACTACATTCAACCTTTCACACACACATTCACAGTGGATGGTAGCCACAGCTGCCTGGGGCTGCCATGCACGGGTGCCACCTGAGCATTTGACCCCCACAAGCAGGCAAGATGGGTGAAGTGTCTTGCCCCATGACACAACGAAAGAGATGGAGTGGGGAATGAACTGGCAACTCACCGATTGCAGGCCAAACTACCATCATCATCATCCAGTCAAACTCTTCAGAGCTCTGCTGACAAGCTAATATTGGAACCCGTTGTGCTGATGCAGAGAGACATCTAAGAGGTTCAGGACATCGACCCTTGAGGACTGGAGTTTGAGACCACAACTGTAGAGGCACAGAATACAACTGCTTGAAGTCAGTGATGACTTGAGAATTATGTCATTGGCTGGTGTTGGTCATAAATACAGCTGTTTACTTGGAAAGTTCTTAATGCTTCCATCTACTGATAATCTTTACAGAGATACTGACATTATTCCTCAGTACCTGTCCACTTTGACAAAGGTACCAAAAGCTGGTTCACTGACCTTGATTAGCCTGTAAATTGGTCTGATCTGATTTTTAGAGAGTCTTTATGTGCTATTGTCAAGAGGACGATGAGACACCAAATCCAACAACTGAGACGGGGTCAAGGACACTTGACTGCCAAAGTAACCTGGCTTGGGAGGCACTCAGTGACTTAGTCAGGAAAGAATGTACACCATGTTCAGAGCAAGTAGTCCTCAACATGGTTGTTCACGGTTTTGGTTTCATGTCTTCCCCTTCTCTCTCTCCACCACCTTTCCTGTCTGTTTGCTGTTCAATACAAGTGGTTAAAAATCAAAATCTCTATTACATCTCAGCAGAAGTAAAGGCTGATCTCCATCCTATGCCTCACTGATGCAGTAATTCATGCAAAAAGAACTGAGTGCAGATACTTGACAGGAAATGGATGTTTCAGTAGACGCAGTTCTTTTAAACTAAAGTCCTGAGAAACCAAATTTTGGGTTGTAAAAAGCTGTGAAGCATAGCCTCTTAACTGTCACTCTGTCACCCGGGTTAGTCCAAGAGGACACTGGTGTCTTCATAACAGCTTATTAAGAAATGAAGACTTGAAAAAATATCACATTGTGCTAAAATATATGGCATGGACTTCATTTCTTGAGCTAAATTACTTATATAGATACATTTTTTGATGTTACTGATATTTTTTATATAGTTTTCTTAATGATGCACTACAAATGTATGCCTACTTTCCACTGGTTAGGTTTGCCTCCACTTAAGTAACGCACCAGGGGCAAAAACGTAAGACCGAGGTGGACTCGCATGGTCCGAATTCAGATGACCCAATGAATAAGAAAAACCTCTCTTTTTCTTATTCATCTAAACCGAGGCTAAGCATAGATTAGAAACCTATCTGTTGTGCTCCCCCGTGGTCTGCAATACGCAGTCTATCCACATTAGTTCTGATCACTGGCTGCCTCCAGGCTTTCTCCTCTTCCACTCTTCCCTCTCTCCTTCCCTCTCTTTGTTTACCACATAGAGGTTGATTTATGTCGGCTGCACTTGGCAGAGTTGGGTGGCGTGGGCGAGATACAGCAGCTGAAGTGGAGCGAGAGAGGAGACGACGAGGAGGGATGAAAAGAGGGAAACGCAAAAGGCCAATCGGAGTGATGTAGCAGGGGGAACATGGAGAGATAAGTACAGGCTGAAAGAAGGGAACTAAATACAGAAGGCTTGGCGAGAACAGAGAGAACGGGAGGTGTTGTGCTGGCCTCAGGTGTCTCCTGCTGATTTGTATCTTTTATGATGCGTCTGTCAGAATCCAGGGTCTCTCGTGTGGTTCTCATCCGTCTCATTACGTAGAATCATGTAAAACGTAAATAGAGGATGATTATTTAGAGCAAAACTTCCTCTTTTTTTCATATTGTTCAGTTAGATAAGATGTTTGTTGCACTGTAAGACTGTCGCCCTTAACATCAAAACATGATTATGAAACAGCAGATCGGGATCTCAGGTCTTTTGTTTCCAGGTATTTATATCTCACTTTGTTGCACAACATTGTGTTTTGTAGCTGAAAGCATTTTAGGTGCATGAGGGAGATGAAATGAGAGATCCAGTTGAAGCCAGATATTTACATACACCAAATAAAAAGATGCAAACACATTTTTTATCTCACCGTCTCAAGTTAAATCAGACCAAACTTTTCTTGTTTACCAAAATTGTTTTTTAGAAATTATTTTGCGGCTTTTCTCAAATTCAAAGGTTATACACATGTTTTTCTGAGCATCAGGGACAACGTCTTTTAATATGTATGATTTGGGTCGGAACTTTTGGGATGACAATTGATCTGAAGGAAGGAAGATGTAACATCAAGAAAGGAAAGTTGCACAGAGAGCGGTGCGAACGACTGCTGTTGAATGAGATCCATTTCCACATTGATCAGCTCCGCTCAGCTCCGTGGGGAACAGTTTGATTGATACACTGCCTTGTAGATGCATTTAAACCCCTTGACCTTTTTCTTATTTTCTGACATTGTAGCTACCAGCTGCTATTCCCTCTTTTGGGATTTGATTTGATAGACCAACACAGTGTAGCACATCATCAGGAAGTGGCAGGAAAGAGAGACAACATTTTCAGTCATTTTGGGGTCGTTTCTTACTAAAATTTATCTTTTGGTCAAAAAATAACTTAGGTCATTATTTTAGTGTGGAGTTTGCAGTACAAAACATTTCCAGCATTACCAGTGTGTGTGATCTTGCTCTTCCATTCAGTCACCCCGGCTAATAAAACATTGTGTTGTCAATCAGACACAAAAGAAACACTCCACTCTCATTAACTCACTCTACATGTGTTTACAGGCTTTAAGCACCATAAAGCCAGATGCAGTTCAGAGGATTATTGAAGCAGAAACATGGCAGCTGTTGTCTTAAGTGAAACTATGCATGAGTATTACAAAACCCATTTAAAAACAGTTGCGTGTGTGTGTGTGTGTGTATATGTGTGTGCGTCTGCTGATATGTTGCTATTTAGCTTTAGTTTAGTTTATAGACTAGAGAGCAGAGCAAGTTAATAATTCATAGTGGCCATGGAAACACAAATAACAAATTCCATCTGTTAAAAAGCTGCTTTGCTATTTCAAAAATGTTTTTTTCTCCGTGGTTCCAGGAGGTTAAAATCAGACAATTGCAGAGTCTGCATGACTCACTGTCTTTCAATAGACGCCCGCAGCACCTGTGAGGAGAATTCATCCCAGCCGCCGCTTCACGGGTTTCTGAAAGAAACCGCATAAAAATCTACATCTCTTGCTTCTCTCTCTGTGTTTCCCTGCAGCTGGTCAGCTGAGCCAGTCGGCTCATTTCTCCCTGCAGCTGCCATACACTGTGCTGGGCCTCGGACGCAGCGCCAACTTTCTGGACCACCTCTTCGTTGGCATTCCCAGGAAGCCTGGAGAAACGGTGAGGATGTATAACAACACAATGGAGGCTGGGGGGGGGAAGAAAAATACACCCTGCTGCGTAGTTGAACAGATTATCGTCTGTGGTGGAGCAGAAAAAAACGTAAAGATAAAAAACATCAGATTTAAACCCCTAGGTAAAAATTTCACTGGAACACGAAAGCTAAAATTAAAACTCCAAATTGAGTTATTTCCGAACAGCTTGTGTCCCTTTTGAGAGCTGCGTGCCATGCGTGTCTCTGTCACTTTATGTCTCCGCATTGAGTTCAGTGTGAGAGGGGAGAAACAGCCGCAGGACGGTGATATCCAGATCCAAAAAGCTGTCCAAGAAAATATCAACTCATAGAATAATTCATGAAAACATTTAGCATTTCAAAGTCACAGGCGGAGAGCAGAAGTTTTGTTCCCGAACTCAGCCGTTTTCATCTCCAGGAGCTGGATGTTCGACTTTTTTTTTTCACAAAATAATAAAAGAAAAAAATCTAAAATATTCTTTCGTTTATTTATTTCCTTTTCAAATGAATGCAGAGCAGAAACAGCTGAATCTATCAGAACAGTCAGAATTTTCTACAATCATTTAAAGCTTGGTTGAGATTTTCTTTTGCAGCTGTTTATGCAGAAATATGATGCTTTATATCAGCTGTCAAGAAATGTGTTCAAACAAGATGTCTGCTAATGAGAGCAGCTCATTAGATAATGTGAGAAAGGTGCCATGCCCACATCTTTTAAACGCTAAGTGTGTATGTGTAACAGCTGAGCCCAGTTTAAATTGCAGCAACAATCCGTATGGTTTTCTTTCCTGTCTTCCATTTCTGAACTCAACTTATGAATTATTTTCCTAAACATTCACATTTTCCACATTACTTATCTTTGCTTCTTCTCCTTAATGAGCACCGGTAATGTATTTTCACTCGTCATAAGCTGTGTTTGGCCATATCTTTAGAAGAGGCATGTTTTCTTCCTACACCTCTTTCCAGGTGTTAAAAGGTTTACTTTCAAGAGTTTAGTTTGTATTTAGAAAGAAAAAAAGGTTGCAGAATTGAAATATAATTAGACACATTGTGGGAGATGGATAAAACATGGAACGTTTTCCAGATCTAAACATGAAATCATCACAGTGCTAATCTTTTGGGAAAACCAGAGCTTTGCCGTATTTTAAAAGAGCAAAACCAAAATGATCTCATTTCATGTACTTAAAACAGAAAAGCAATAATTATTCAAAAGTCTTTGGGTTTTGCGTTAGGATTGAATACAGTACATGTTTGCTAAACAGAAAGCGAACTATAGCGCAGGATATTCTGGGTAAATACAACCAAAACAAACATTTTAGAAGGGGAAATGGTTTTTGGAGTTTTACTGAAGACAAAAGTGGAATTTTACAACCCCTAAAATCTCACCACCCTTCACTGTTGTTTACATTTTGTGACGAAGGTACGTGCGCTCGTGTCTTCTCCTGAAGTTTTCATGTTTTCTTCATTAGATCCCAGTTCAGCGCCACCACAGGTGAGGATTGGAACAGGTTTTTAAAGTGTTTGGTTCATTTGACCCAATGCAGTACGAAAGGAAACCACACCAGCTGAAAAAATAACAAATGTTGAAAGTTACTGAACTGTCAGGTACGGAAAGACTCCAAGTCAGAGCGTTGGTCGGCACACCTTTTGTTTCTACATCATGTTTCCAGACTTATGAATTTGTCCTTATGGATACAGTTAGGTTTTTTAAAACCTTTTTTTTTTTTTTTTTTTGCAGTTTTTGGGATTAATTCTTTACATGTTTATAACCAACTTATCAGTGCATTTCTGTTCAGAAGTACCAACAACTCAATGTTGTCACATCCTTTAAAACAAATCTTTAACATCTCTGGAAGCCCACGATGCATGAATGACTACTGGAGCAATCCTGCATCCTGTCGGACAATGTGCTAATGTAAAACTAATACGCTAAACAACGGCAAGCTTGTGTTGATGAAATTTATTCATCTCCCACATTTTTCTACTTCACTCCCATAAATGTCAACGCTCTTCAGCTCGACTCCCTCCCCATCGCCGCATCCATCTCCAGCTCCGTTTCCTCTCCCAGTACACTTGTCGCTCTGAATATTCGGAACAACAGAGCCTTTTTCCCCCCCTCCCGTGTGGTACCAAGGTCTCCGTCAAGCAGCTCATTTAAATTGCAGATGACTCAGTCCGACAAACTCTGAAGCCGTAGTGCGCCCAAAAACTCTCAGCTTAACCAGGCTGCTTTATTGTCCCTCATTTCAGGATTTTTTTTTTATCCCTATACATTTTTATATCATCTCGTGTTCTTATTTTCCCTCCTCCTCACACATTCCATCTACAAAGTGTCTTAATGAATGCCTAAAGATGCAGTCTATTATGCTAAGTGGGCTTTTTTTCACCAGCCAGAGGGTCTGGAGAGTGGAGGGACTGCATTAAATCTACAACGTCTTTAATGAGGAAAAGCCAGGCCCCACTGGAAAGAGGACGATGTTTATAAATCCTTTCTACTGTGCCTTCTTGATTCCTTTGTTAGGTTTAATCTTTCTGTTTATCTGTGTTCCTGATCTGTCACTCTGATTTCCGACCTACGCAGTAAAAATATCTCTATATTTAAAAACATCATAAAAAGTAAAATTGTGACGGAAAAAATCTGCAAACTATAGAACAATTTAAAACCATTAATGTGATGTGAAATTAATCTGTGAAAATGGTCATATGTGTATTTGACATTTCTACGTTCAAGTTATGGATCGTTTTCATGTTTATTTTAGGAAAAACAGTGTCACTTATCTTGAGTTGAAACGTTTTCATCTTTGAAAATTATCAACGATGACAAAGTCATCAAACCGTGAAAGAAAAAAAATATTTTATTTTAAGCTGGAATTCTGTCGGTGTTTTACCGTTGAATTAACTTTTCTTGCACTGAACATTTGATCCAATCTTTGCTTTCTGCCCTGCGTTTTGTAATTTCTCACCTATAGAAACGTTGCGATGTGACGATTATCCCGCACCTGATTGCCTACAATGATTGGTTTTAGCTGTCACGTTGTCAAAATAATGCACTAAATCTTAAATATACGCATGATATATAAAAGAAAAAGGGATTCAGTGTTTTGCTACTAATTGTCAAAACTATGACGACATAATAAAGTCCCAGGGTCACTGAAAAGTTTTCAGAACACAAAAGTATGAAGGGAGAGGGAATTAGGTCAGTTATGCTAGCTTGACGTTGACATCCGTAAGATGTGCTGCAGAACTCTGTTTCTGTTCAGTTTGTAGAAAAAAAGGGAGGCGACCCACAAACCAACTTTATGACAGATAACCAGAGAAACAGGTGCTAAGATTAAACACCTGCTTAATTTAAACTACTACTGCTGCTGTGTTCAGATGATCACTAAAGTAATAATCTCAGAGTAAACATCAAGCATGAGAACATTATATAACGGACTGGATGTTCTGTTCTTTGTGTGGGAAATGTCTGCGTGTTTTTAGGTGGTGAATGACATTGAAGTGTCTGAGGATCCACTTGGTAGTAATGTCCGCTCTGTCAGATGTTTCTATGGCTCAGAGTGAGAAAAGAGAAGAATAATGCGAGTGGTTTGTAGTTATTCTTCTGTTGTTTTTCTGCCTTATTTTTCCTGTTGCACTGCGCTTAATTAATAACACCTACATCTCCAGGTTTCATTTAGTTAACTGAATTGTTCGACTGCAGCAATGTGGCTGCGGATGGCAAGTGAAGGAATAGTTTCCAGATGTAAACATTGACATTGAGGTTTGTGTATAACAGCAGTTTCTGTCTGCTGTGTCACTGAGGAGGACGGCCTGTGAAAGGAGCTTGAATATCTTCCATTTTCCGTCCGATCTCCGCTATCTGTTACTAGCCTCTTCCTCTGTGAGTGTCTCTCCTCCTGCTTACTTATCTTCCACCCAGGGGATTCCCTCTGCTGCTCCAAGTGGTTTACTTCTCTAATCAGTCCCCTACTTGTCACTCTCACCCGCCATGTCTGAATCTGCCTCCATCGGCTCTCTGGAAGCGGCGCTACTTTCTCTGGCTTTCCAGACCGTCTCTCTCTCTCTCCCTCTTTCTCTCTGAAGACTTGGGAAGGTTTTCCTCCTCCAAACGGCCGGATCAGATCTGCTTCCAGTCAGCAGCAGTGGAGGCTGACTCGCCTCCAACGTCGCCCAACCCTCCTCCACCCCACACTGGTTGCCACCAATTGTTGGCACTTTCCGAGAGCTAAGCGACAATGGCTGGCAGCGGGAGTGTGCTTTTTCTCATTTAAAAAAGCAACGCCTTCGCTGCACGCTTATTTAAAATAGCTGCAAGACGCGGTTCCCTCTCTGGTGTTGAGGAATGGGAATCACAATTAAAAAGCAGCGGCGCTTCCATATTCTGCCCGACTGGGAATTTGAAAGATCCCTCCAGCTCCGAGCGCGGTTATGATCTTGGAATCACTAATGTGATTGCCCCGGTTGCCTCTGGTAACGCTGAGCTCATAAACTGTAGCTGTGGTAACTCTTGATGCTAAACTGTCTCCATTCTGTGTTTTTTCTAGTATAAGTGTAGATAAAAATTCAAAAATTCAAAGCCTACATGGACTATAATATGACTGGATTATTTTATAATCTGAATAATTATGGAAAATTTTTTTTAGTTTTTTTATTGTAAAAAAATGAAGAGCCCATGAATGTTCAGCTGAACCACTTGAATGGGTTCGATAGCACTTTGCACCAATCTGATGGTTTTATTACCTGAATAACATCTACAGAACTACAAGAGTCTTCACTGTTGAGCTCATATGTGTGTTCAATAATTTAGCAGAAAAAAGGCTTTGAATTAGAATATTGCTCATTTTATCAATATCGTTTTCTGTAATTAATTGAAAATTACAAATAATTATAGACTCTGAAATAAAAAAAAATGTAAAATTGCTAGTTCCAACACAAGTAAAAAGCAAATATTTGTTGTTGCATAATAGATAAAGCAATATTATATTTTGCAAGGAAAAAAATTCTATTTAGATCACGATCTCTGTCTTTGATTTGCCACATCAAACTGAAGCTTTGATCCAACTCTGATCAGTTTGGTTTCTAAGTTACTGACGGAGCATAAAGACAAGTACAGACTCCATCAAAAGAGAAAATGTGATTTTTTTTAATTATAATTTTTGTATTTCTTTTTGTTTGCTCCTCGTTCTTTTTAGATCAGTTTTGTAAATTGGGTCTATGACATTTTTTTAGTGTTTACATATAAAATATGGGCTTCCAAGATAACACACCACAATTTGAGAGTCTGTACACAATATAGAATAATATGGTCCAGAATCATATTGAGCCAAATGTCATAGATTTTGAAATAGACATGATTTACATTGTTGTACTTTCTTGTATAAAAATGTTTATAGTGTAAAAAAAAACAAAAAACAGGAAAACATAGAAGCAAGGAGATACTGCTTTTGATTTTCTCCTAAAGTTTGAACTTTGCAGCTCACTGATCAGATCATTTTATGTTCTTTACATTTACGACATCGACTTTGCAGGGGTTGCAATATAAATCTGCAAAGAATCATCTCAGATTATGAGTCTGTTTATAAACCTATGCGCTGCCCAGCGGTCAAACATCGCCCACACAGAGCTGCCTCTACCACTGGACCACAATGATATTTGCTTTTTTGTCCTTTTCCTAATGCTGGGTTTGTTTGTGTGCTTAAATGACAGGTAATAATGGACATGAAGCTAAACTCTATAATTTAAGACATATTTCTGATAAGAAATGTAGCCGTTTCTCCAGGTTTTTAATTTTCTGTATAATTATACCTTAATCCTCGCTCCTGCCTTAATGTGTTTCTTGTAATTACAATCTGCTGTCTCTCACCTCTCGTGTTTTTTTTCTCAGCTTACTCTTCTGTTGACACTACTGCAGGGTCTCGAGAAAGTATTCACATCTCAGGGCCCTTTCCAGATTTTGTCACATTTATAACACAATACAAGGTGCTTTATTGAGATTTCACCTGATAGAGCAGAAAACATCTGAAAAATGTCAAGTTGCGTTAAGAAGCAAGTAGTGGGAACTGATTAAAGTTCTTAATTGAGTTAATATAGGGTTCTGTAATTAACAGAATTGATCGCATTTTTTGTCAAAAACCATCAAACAAACAAATTAAGCAGCATTTTCGATTCCAAAACTCTTTTTTCTGCTAAATTATTGAATAAATAGACATAAGAGCTCAACATATGTGCATTTAATCTTTTATTTAGGTTATTCATCCATCAGATCCGTGCAAATGCTATTACAGCCATTCAGCTTTCAACTGTTACAAAAACTCCTGATCATTTATGAATCTTCTTTAGAAATGTGGCTCCAGTCTGCGCTGCTGCTACGTGTTTAGCATTGAGATGCTATTTTAGACTTGAATAGCTTCACTGACTCCTTCTAGCACAATCTGAACTCAGCAGTAGTTCTTTCCTGTGTCCCATCAGATTGTTTCTTGAGGACCAGCTTTGTTGTCGGTTGACTTGTTTGCAGATGTAGCTTGTGGATCAGTTACAGGCGTAACCTGAAATGCTTGGGACTTTCGTATGTATAAAAAAAATAAAAGCAACAAAAATACAACTAAATTTGTCACACTTTGTAATGCATTAATCCCAGTTAACAATGTTAAAGTCCCAACCCTATTTGTAACGTAGTAAAATGTGAAAAAATGTGAAAAGTTCAAAGGTGTCTTTGCTGAGACGTTGGATATGTTGCCTCAGTCGCTTTCCGTAAAATATGCTTGTTTCAGATTATGAACCGTCTCAAATGAATATGGCTTTGTTCAATTGACAGACTGCCATCTTTAAGTTTATAAGTGTATTGGCTTTCTTTCTCTCTTTTCAGGAGACGAGGAAACACGAGTGGACGGCCATCATTCCTAACTCTCAGCTCATCGTCATTCCCTTCCCACACAATACTCCCCGCAGGTCAGTAACACTCACCGCAGACATAAAACATTTCAGTTGAAACATAAAAACCACACATACATGTTTCTCTTGTAAACTACTGCCACAGACACATTTAAACACTCATGCTATTCACGGTTTTATTCAAGCTCCTTTAACTTGCTGCAGACGGTGTCGGCGTTGTCTCTCAGAGGAAGACAATGCCCGGTGAGCAAACACCACGGCATCGCAGCGTGTGTGCGGGTGTTATTATGGTGCTGTTCACATGTTGTTATGAAAGCCCAGGAGGAGCTCCAGATGGCAGTTCGTCTCTGAGAAAACACACACACACTCGCACACACACTCGCATGTCTCCCTCGCCTTCCATACGTTACACCCAGGTGTAAAACCACTTGGCTGCCGAATGTTTCAAAAATGATGACAGTTTTAGCGGGATTACTGTAGTTCTTTGATTGTTTCCTTTGTGAAAAATGGGAAGGAAAAACGGCAACAATAGTTCTTCTGTGATGTTTCACAGCTGGAGCTCAATGTAGCAAGAAGAGCTCTTATTCTTTGGACACATATTAACTCAGCCACTCTTTGGTAAGAGGTTTGTGTTCTGTCGAAATAATAACACTTTCTCTATTATAGATATAAACTGGACCAAATCGCACTCGTGTAATATTAGCAGTGTTAACTTGTTCCAACAAATGTTCCCATAAACACACCTCAAAACCTCATGGACAGCTGCAGAGGTTTTACCAATGTCATTCTAAAGCATTGAGAATGAGACGTCATTCAAGTTCATGTGTGTCAATTCAGTCGAGATTATCCTCTCACTACCTAAACCAAGGTTATAAGTACATAAAGCAGTTGCATTGATGATAAACAATTTGTGTCAACTAAAAAAAAACTGTGGTTCCATTTACCTGGAAAAGGCTTATAGATATTCCACTTTTATCCACCTTCACACTGTATGAAACTGTTGTTTGTTCCTCGATATGTAAATCATGTGGTCTGCTGTGCTTTGAGAAACATTTTCACTGTTTGGAGGTGTTAATCTACGGTTGTTAATCCAACAGTAAAACATTTAAACCATAGAAAATGGTTACAAGTATAAGTACACCAAAGTTTTTGGAGGTGTGTGACATCTTCCTGTTCTTCTCTTTTTAGCTGGAGCGCTAAGTTGTACCTCACTCCTAGCAACAGCGTCCTGCTGACGGCCATCGCGCTGATCGGCGTGTGCGTCTTCATCCTTGTGATTATCGGCATCCTCCACTGGAAAGAGAAGGTCAGGACACAGAAAACACTCACTCGGTGCTCTGCTGTAGTAAATGTTCACACCTTCTCTGTGAAACACCGCTTCCTCCTTCTTCATTCGTTTATTGGTGAATGGAGAGAGACTGGGTGAGCAGACTGGTCACAACCGGCAGCAGATGGATCTCACTGCCTGTCCTGTAGTCCTCTGGCCTCCCCACCGAGCCACACACACACAGTCCTTCTCCTCCACCATCTTTCTATCCCCGCGGGCCACAACCTGGAAGGGCGTTCAGCTGTAATTGCCTTCTTCTGTCCTTCCAGCACGGTAGATCTGCTGCTCATTATTGCCTAAATGCGCCCTCCAGGGAGTCGGTGCATGTTTTCTCATGTGTTTTGTGCTTCATTCTGGGTGGGTCGTTCTCAGCAGCACACACACGGGCACGCGCAGTTCAGTCGCCGAGGACACAAGGACGCGAACGGTTAACAAGTTATTCCAGCAAATCTACTTTTTCTTTATTGTTTCCCTTTTTCTTCTTCAAACCCTGTGATTGGCGCGTGCTGATCGGAGAAGAGCAGGAACTCTCTGGCATCCTGTCGGAACCATCTGCTGCTGGAGCATGTGGGCTGCATGTGTGTGAACATCTACCATATGAGCATGATTACACACACACACACGCACACACGCACAGGAGCTCTTTAATTGTCCTCCTTTGAAGGGTAATACTGGTGTAAGTACTTACAGAAAAGCTGTGGCCTAAACCTGATTATTTTGTTAGCTTTCCTACACAATAACACACACACACGCACATACAGTACAAAAGATATAAGAAGTATATTTAAAAAGAATAGAAGAGAAAAAATAATACATATTTTATTGATGCGAAATTTACCAAGTATGTAAAATATCAATAAAGACACTAAAATGATGATGTTTAGCTACAGCACAAGTTAAATGTCTCTTCAAAACCAAAAAGCCTATATATAAAACATTCATGTTGACTTTGATATCATTTGACTTTAGCTGTTGGCAAAAGTTCTTCAGAAAATCTATAGTACCACCAACTTACTGACAGACACTTTAAAGGAAGTTGACTTTCCCAGTTTGTTCTTTCATGTCAAAACCAAGAACTTCTTTGATGCTGTTGATACTGCGATTGTTCAAAGATACAAATATAAATATGAATTTTGTTGTTACTCAGATCTTCACCTTTCCATTGGGAGCATTTAGAGGACAGTCGCCTGTGTTTCCAGTTGGGGAAAATGTGTCTAAGCTACCTAGACTTTATACAGAACTTACAACTTCATTTGTGGTTGTTCGATCTGACCAGGGTGTATATGCCTTCTTAACCAATGATGAAACCCCTCAAGAATAAACAGTATAAACGATGGCTGGATTGATAAATTTAAAAAATAAAAGCTTCAGTAAAAGGAGAAAGAAATGATTGAACCATTTCTAGAACCTCGTTCGGTTTATGTCATTTTAACTGATAAAATTCAGAAACTCCATTCGATGATTAAATAAACATTGAGGCGCATTAAGTATTCACTCTGCATTAACTTTTTAATTCGATCCGAATTGCTAAATGTATTATCAGGTCTCTACACAGCAGAGCTTCTATTACCAGTGCTGTGCTCACAGCAGAATATAAAATGCAGTGTTTGAAATTCTCACTGAACGTCTCCTTGGGACTTTTTCGCATGTTGCCTTTGCAAGGCACAACAACAAATTTGAAACAGTCAAAACATTGAATTTTAGTTCTTTGTTTTCAGAAACTCGTCTTTTACTGACTAAATAAAAACTACTTGATTCTTTCGTGAATCACAGCTGATTGTAAAACACGTGAACCAAGTGGGTTTTTTTCTTAACTTTTCCTCTTTGTCAGGATTTCTTTCTCTCATTTGTCTTCAATAAGGGAAGATCGGTGGGTCTTTACTCTACAATACTAAATCTCCTTATCCTCAGAAGAAAAAAAGCGGTTTGTTGTTGTCGCATCATTTGTGTCTTTTTCTGTCTGTAAGGTGAACGCCTTCGCTGTAAGTCTGCTGCATTTGCCTGAATGTGAGCAGAGTTTGGATCTAAGCGGCTTTAAGGATATTTTTACCAGTGGGGGACGACGCAAAGAACTTCTGAAAATATAGAAATGAGTCAAACTAGCAGCAGGTGGTACTGTGTTGCAAATGTAAGCGAGGCGCTGCGGAACAAGCGTCAACACTCCGACAGCACTCCTTAGAAGAATCGGTTCAAGTTTAAAATAGAGACTGAAGAACATCATGTCTGGTTGGTTTGAGTCTGTACTCAGTTCAAAGGTTACATTAGTTTGTTGGAAGACCCAGTCTGCTCTTTTGGTATATATTCAGAGTGAAGATGACAGTCTGCACTGCTTCAAATAAACCACAATACCAGTTTTGTTTGTATCAAAGTCAACTGAATGTGATTCTGATGCAATCCATCCTGAGAATACAGCTTCCATAAACGCCCTAATCTTATCTGTTAATTATTGAAAGGATCGCATGGAGTTCCAAATATTGTCAACAATCGTTTTTAGAACAGCCGCACCTAAAGCTGTAAAAAGCTTTAAAGGGGCAGTATGATATATTTTCCAGGCATATAGCGCCATTTTATAGCACAGTAAAGTAACTGATACCTTCAGTTGTTATGAAAATCCTGCATATATCAAATATGACTGAAAAGAAATCTTACTTCCTTAATTTAATGCCTTCAAATAGGGCCTCTGTCTCTTTAAAAACTGCCCTCATCAGCAGCCGTGCTAAAACCCCCGTCAGGAGAATCAAGCCAGAGAAATGCTGGCTGATTTATTCAAATGGAGTATTTTCCTTGGACTTTTTAATAACTGGCCATTTTGCCTGTTATTATTTGTTTGACCTGAACTTCATAAGTTTTGGTTATATGTGGTTTTTATTTCCCTTTTGTTTATCGTTTCTGGTTGTATTGTTTATTTTGGATATTTAAAATGTCTTCCAGTTCCAGTTTTTCTGGGACAATACATCATCCTGTAGAGTCTGTCATCGTCACAGGATTACTTATTGTGTATCTTGTGAACAGTAGATTTGAACATGTTTTGGATCATCCTAAGAAAGCTTCTGATAACCACTCATCAGTTTGATGATATTTAAGATACCATGCATTCCTGGCCCACAGCATCACAGATCCTCCTCCATACTTAAAATGATCTGCTTTTCGTCTTTGCTGCTCTTTCTTTCCCTCCCCTACATTGAGGGGTTTTTTTTGTTTTGTTTTGTTTTGTTTTTTTACTGCAAAGCCAAATTTTTATCTCATCTGAACAAACTACATGTTCCAGTTTAGGTCCCAGAAGAAATTGGCAAACTCCACATGCTCCACATGCTGCTTGTTTAGCATCGCTGCTAAACAAGCAGTTGCCAAGTGGATTTGGTACAATGGTTGTTAGGGCTTGGTGATTCCAAGTTGCCACTCTTTGCTGCAGTTCTCCAACAGTTAGCTTGAGAAAAATCTTTTCTTTTCATTACTTTCCTCGCCATTTTGCTGTCTGTGCATGCTGACAAGATAAATATGGCTCCTTGTCCAGCTTCGGGGTCTGACGCTAAGAAATGGGCCTGGGTGCCTCATCCTAATGTATCGCAGGGTCACAGAGAGTCATGAATTAATTATTAAGTTCCTAGAAGAAGAGGAAGAAAATGTTTCAGTTCTAATTGAATGAGTATTGAATCTACCAACTAATGTTTTACTTACAGTGATTTTATTGAAAACTGCTATTTCTTTCTCCATGATGGTATTTTTTCCACTAAAATATTTTTTATCAAAAGGAAATTTATGTAAATTCTTCGTATAATAAAATAAGATTTTTTTTTTTTTTTTCACATCTTTTCCAGGATTTACCTCCTGATGTTCTTCAGTGGGCTTGATGCCAGTGTAGGGGTTTTTATCTGGAATCATCAAACTCTTCTACCTCCCCATACATATTTTATTAATCTTCCTTACTGATGTTTTATTTCTTTTGAGCCTGCATCTCCCCCCTCCTTGTGATACAATTGAACGAGTGGTTTTTAGTTTTTTCTGCCCGTCGGCGCTCACATTTTCTGTACCTTATTCAACAGCCTTAAACTTATGGCTGTTAATTCCAAACGTTATTCCTGAATCGCCTGATTAATCGATAAAGACATGAGACAAGACGGTCTGCGTCGCTGTACTCCCGCCGCTCATATTTTGAGAGATCCTTTAATCTCCCGTGGCAACCATTCAGCTGTGCAAAACGCCTTTCGGGACCCAGCGCCACCTTTGAGGTGCAGCTCCTCCTCAGAGCTGGAGATTTCAGGCGTCAGAGTTTCCACCTCACAGAGAGCTGCCCTCACCTGAAACTCCTCCACTCTGCTCCTTCAGACTAGCCAGCAGCAATTAGCAAACACCTGGTGGAACAGGGTATCTGCTGAGCTCATTATAGGAGCTTATTCTCATTGAAATGCCAGTTTAAAAACATAAACATTGTTGTGATGACTTCCTGAAGGTGATGTTTCAGAAAGAATAGGAGTTTTTAAAGTGACAGAGGCCCAATTTCAAGGAGTTCAATTATGCAGTCAGTTTTCTTTTAAGTTACATTTCATATATATAGCACTTTTTTCAAATCTGAAGGAAACATAGTTACTTGAATGTGCTATGAAATGGGATTATTTCTCTGGGAAACACATACTGCTGCCCCTTTAAGGCTACTGTTGATGCCAAGACTGTATTGTCAACAATATCTTCCAATAACATATAGTTACCAGTCATATTTTCAAATTTTGTCAACTTTTAAAATTTGACAAATTTTAAAAGTTATCATGTACTGCCCAAGGTCTTCTATAAAAGAGGCTTGTGACAATAAAAGCTGTGATTCCTGAACGCTCTTTAAAATGGTGAACTCTCACTTCTGTTCAGACTTTCAAAAAACTCTACATCTCTGCTTCATTTGGGAGTATCCACTCCTCCGCCTCATCCAGAAAATCCAGATCGGGAATCCAGATCGGGAGTGAGTGATTTACACCGGCTGTGAACATCCTCCCTCATATCTCTTCTCCAGATTACGGTGGGGGTGCGTCCGGTAAGGTCAGGGTGAGACAGCTGATTGGCATTTAGCATTTCTGTCTGTTTGCACTGCCGTCTCTGGTATTTGCTCCTCTAATAACAAAGTCAGGTAGAGGGCAGAAACACAAGGGGGGGGGGGCAAAAGATGTGTTGTCCAGGCTAAACAACTGACAGGACTTTGACAGAAAATCCTGCGAACTTCTGTGCATTTCTGTTGTTAGCGGCGACATTTTAGAATATCTTCTTAAATAAAAGCCAGAAATGAATGGAAATGTGGGGGAGAAACATTGGATTTTTAAAATATGAAGCAGAATCTAATCAATCTGATCTTCACACAGGTCAAATTTAATTAGCTGGCATTTAATCCCAGTCATGCTCCAATGGAGCTACCTACCTGCTTTAAGACACAAACTCAACACTATGTCTATAAAATCTATTGACAGAAACACATCAATGCAGCGCTGCCTAATAATTATTCAAGCCTCAGGTTGGTTATGAGGTGGCGCGCCTTGGCTAGTCAATTACAGCAACATCAGTCCCCATTGGATCAGTCGTCTAAATGAAATCAGTCCATCAGCTCCTGAAACCGTTGAGCATCAGAATAGGACAGCATTCAATATAAGACAGGCCTTTCTTTGAAGAGAGATCAAGGCTTTATTCCAAACTGAAAGTGACAGGATAAACATGTCACTGTCCATCTATTTACTCAACACCAGGGAGGTCCGTCCAGGAACGCACGGTTTGGCTGAAGAAGAGCTGGAATCTGGATTTTTAGAAGCAATGTTCTCTGATGATTAGTCAATATGTTAAGCAATGTTTTAAAAAGTATTTCTTAGATAGTTCAAAGCTGATGCCTGTTTTCTAATGTGTTGTCGTCTCTGATCTTGGAATATTGATTGCACTGTCTGAATGATTTATGATTAAACCGTTTTGTTTTTACTTTCAGCCCCTTTTAATGAGCAACTTGTTTTCATGTCTCAGTCTTTAAAATATGGACTTACATATTGTCATAGTTTTGGATTTTGTTAGTGAGGTTATGTCACAGTTAGCATTTATAAGGAGGTAACATTTTACCTACAGTAGATGATGCTGTTGGCATATTCATTTTATTTAAATTCAAATTAGCCCTGGAGGCTGAAGCTAACAGCATGTCCGACAAGACAGAACCGAACCAGCAAACCAAATGTAATCTGAAGAAAGTGAATAGTGTTTGTAGGCATAACCTTCTGTATAAATAATCTATCAATGCAAACTTTACTTTAAAATAGCATTTGATCTTAAAAAAAAAAAAAAAAGAAGTTCTTTAAGACAATAGTGCTTTGCTTTGGTGTTAGCCTTACTGTTAGCTTTATCTTCTGGAACGAGCTAATTTGTGTTTATGCCCAGATGAATCGAGGGTGTTAATTAAATAAAGTCTAGCTTCAAACTCTTGCAGTGATACGCAAAGAAATCACCCATCTAAATGTTCTCAACATTTATTCACCGTACTAAACAAAAATATCAAGCCATTAAAAATGTTTCTTACAAAACACATTTTAAAACGTGAGCCTTTCCTGTTGGTGAAATTGCTGACAGTACAAAGTGGTTCAAATTATGTCCACCTGGTCAAAACACAAAATTACAGAATATGATCACAGATTTCTAAGTGCTTCTTGGGGTAATTTCCTCACACTTACATGGAAGCTGTTTGTAAATACAAATGTTCTTTCCGGATGTGAAAAGGCTGCCCGGGAATAAATTTGCAGTCTTGATTCTTTTCAGCAGTGGAGACGAAGCTGACAGTAGCTCTGCTACTAAACGGCTTTCAGCTCCTCAAACTGCTGTTTTATAGATGTAAAGTTTTTGAACATACACAATTCTTTCAAATTGATTATTCTATATGGAATATTTGGCCAATTTCCAACACATGCTTCCCCCTGCTGACATTATGAGTGAGCTGATTTATTCTTCATCTTACCCAACCATCCCTACTTCCTGCCCGTGTCAGTGACCAGGTGATAAATGCTCGCCACTTATCGTCAACTGCTGTTTGGCGGATAACTCAAGGATAAAAGCGCGTGTATGTGTTGAACAATCTCCTCATACGAAATGCCACTCCAGGTTCTTTGAACTGTATATTGGAGTATAGACTGATAATTTATCATGTTTTTTAGACAAACCGGCCACTAGATTCATGACTGTTTTTTTTTATTATTTATTAGTGTGTCTAGCTGATACAGTGCCTCGCAGAAGCATTTCTACCTCATGTCAAATTGAACGGAAAGTATGTATGGACTTCAAGACATAGATTAACAATTTGATTTATGTCTGGACTTTGACTTGGCCATTCTAACACTTGACTATCCTCTGTGTTGAGTCTGCAGACAGGACAAAAACCTCCCCTTAGTGGAGGATTTCCTTGTGTTATCTTTGATTAATTGGAAATTTCCTCCATCTTCTTCGCTTTTAGTTGAGAAACGATCTGGTGTTCACTGCTTTGTTCCTTTTTCAACACTTGCTTTTGGTTAGTTTTTGTGATAGGAGTGCAGAGGAGGTTATTTGTCACATCTCAGTCGTCTGACCAGCTTCATTTTGGGTGATGAACATTATTTACAGCCTCCAGTAAACCTGCATGTGTCATCTCCTGGTGACATATGTTGTTTTTTATGATATTAGGGATTCATTAGTGAATGAGTGTGTTTGCTCTGCAGAAAATAACACTTCATCTTTCTAAAACGCCGCCCTCTCATTATTTAGTTTTCTGCCATAATCAGACATTATGAATTGCAATTTATTTTTGATTTCGTTGCCTTTTCAGAAACGTGTAAACAATTTTTCACACTGCTGCGTCGTTTTGCAAACTTAGAGGAATTAAATCTGAATGCAGTTCTGACAGCAGTTTGTTCCACAAGCTACAGGTCCTGTGTGAAATACCATTAGCATGCTTTCACACCTCCATGGTCCAGGGAAATTTGTGCACTTGGACAGGAATGCGGAAATATTTCACAACTTCATCTGGTCTGGTTCACTTTCACACTGCACTTCCCGAAGGCTGACCAGACCACCTGGACCAGGTCATGGAGTCACAGCAACTGCTCCTCTGAGGCAGAGAGCTGAGCGACGCACAGCGACCAAACCAAAACCACACCACTGACCTTCAGAAATAACTTACCTGTTTGCTTCTCTTTGTTTTTTTCTTTCTCTCATTGTTCTCTCTGTTTCATTTCTGTTTTTCTTTTATCTTTTCTGTTTATTCCTCTCTTTTTCTTTCGTTATCTCTATGTCTTTCTCTTTCTTTGTTTTTGTTTTCCTTTCTTTCTTTTCTACTTTTTTGTGTCTCTTTGTCTCTCTCTCTTCCTTTTTCCCTCTTTCTTCCATCCTGACTTGAGTTCAGATGACCTTTGACACTACCACAGGAATTGGAGGAAGGTCTGGTCAGGTGTGAATCCCCCTGATGAAAACCACCAGAATCTGCTGGTTTGGTTTAAAGTATCAACCCCCTGCTCCTCCCGGCTTTGTGAAAGTCTACACAGATTATTTTTTTATTAACAGATTTTGTGAAATTTGACAGATTTATTTATTTTTTTGTTGGGTTTCGTCACCGAGGATTCAAAGAGGACGCTGTGAAATCTCGATGCACGGATGACGAGTCTGAAAACCAGAACTGCTGCACCTGAGTAAACAAAGAAAAAATCTCCCCGCCAGGAGTCAGTGACACTCTGAAAACCTCTGACTGTGCACACACTTCATCTCTGCGACTCAGGTTTATCTGCCATCCGTGGAGAGAAAACTCAAATAAACAAGATCCAAAAGCACTGCTGCCTGTTCACAGCCTGAGCTCATTTAAAATGCAGGGAGGGGCAGAAACACCGGCCCAGGATGTGAAGAGTCAGAAATGAAACTTTACAAAACACACACACACACACCCGCACGCACACACACACACACACACACACACACACACACACACACACACACACACACACACACACACAGAGTGTTCTTCTGGATCAAAGGTCAACACCACCTGCACTTTCTTTCAATTAAAAAATCAGCAGCAGTCCTGATGTTGGTGCAGCACACACTGCTGACCCCTGATTTGAAAGAAAGTTTCTGGTTGTTTGTTTTTGTTTTTTAATATTTATGCATTTTCAGTGGACAAACAGAGCATCCATGTAATAACCTCTGCCATTAACCATTTTCTCCAAATCTATCGTTGCCAAAACAGACTGGGAGGAAACACACTGTGTCAGATTTCCTTCTGCAGATTAATATTATTGAAATAGTTACCAAATATGTTGAAATCTGGGGGTTTTTTTCTGTTTCTTTTTGTTTTTTTTGGGGGGGGCGGGGGTTTAGCACCGCAGTTCAAAGCAACAATCTGCTCGTGTCACAGCTCTTGACTTCATATAGTTGAGGTGCTAAACTGCATTTTGTTCACCAAATCTCCTCTCACATCAAATAAAAATCAGCTGCCTTACATTCTACAAAGAAAATGTCATTGTAATAAAACTTCAAGTGATTGTTTTGTTTGTTGATGTTTCTCCAAAGTGCTTTTCAACCTTATGTATTTGGTAAATGTGGTCATAATGTTCCATAATTCTACTATTGAAGCATGTTTGTACGCAGGCTGAATTACATGAAGATCTGCAAATTAAGATCTTAATTTGCAGACTGTGCACAAACCAAACATAAAATATTAAATCCAATTTATTTACATAGCGCCAGTTCACAACAAATGTCGTCTCATGACACTTACAAAAAAATAAATACAATTATTTCAACCTAATCATACAATCATAGTTATCAATGATTTGGTTAGATTTAAAGGTTTATGGTTCATTTTGGTTGTATTTTAAATTACTGTAGATGTTTGTCATTGTTTTTGTTGTCAAACTGTAGTTTTTTTCCCATAAGGTAGAGTTGCAGCAGAACACATCTGGTGCAGGTTGCTCTGATGTCACGGCAGGTCGACCTCAGCAACGCGACTGACTCTCTGTGCCGTGTTCCTCTGTGTCCCACAGAAAGCAGACGACCGAGAGAAAAGGCAGGAAGCCCACCGTTTCCATTTTGACGCCATGTGAAGGAGCAGCGCTGCGCCACGGGAACGCCCCGACCCCTCGACCCCCCTCCTCATCCAGGCGCTCAGTTTGACCCGCACTCATTTCAGGGGCCAATAAATTGATACTCATGTGCCCTAAAGTGTTTCTTTTTTTCTTTTCTTTTTTTTTTTTTTATATCCTTTTCAGTCGATGAGTCGGATGTGAAATATTTATGTTCCATTTGATTTATTCATTCCAGTGTTAGAAGCGCGTCCTGACGGGGAGCACTGTGAGGTTTAAGCAGCAGATTCTCAGCAGAGATTTGTGTTTGCAAGTAACTCCACATCTGCTTGTTGCTATGGTTTTTACTTGCGTAAAGCTTTCATTAAAGGTTAGCATCTGGTGGGTCAAGTGTTGAAAGTGGGCAATGTTAACTTGAAATCCAAGTTATTTCTTTTTAGTTTTGTAGTTGTTTTTTTTTTCTCTCTCTCTCCTGGTTTTTTTTAGTGAATTTGAACAGATTCACCCAGAGCTGAATGGAAAATTAATAGAAGAGGATCGGTACAAGGCGAAACTTTGCTGACTGCAAGTTCAAATTTTCCCCAGCTGATTGTATCAAAGCTTATCACAGAAGTCAAAAAAATAAAACTATCTGCAAACACGTGTGCACCGGGCTGAGGGAACAGTTTGAACACTGTCGGTCCTGCTGAGCGAAGTCCAGTTTATTGTGATTGGAACTGGATTCTTCTGTCTTCTTAAAGCTGAAGCATTTCACTTTTGCAAAAATATGTTGTTTTTTTTCCCATATTTATTAAAACTGCCATCATGTTGTGACAGTTTTGTATGAGAGAGATGATCTGTGAAAATATTGTGTTCCTCTGCTTCCTCTGTGATCTACTAATGATGTTCCACCCCGATCAAAAACAAAAAATCAGAGCCAGCAGGAGGGCTTAGCGCTGTCAATCATCCTCATGTACTTGCTGCTCAATATACTAGTGGTGCATATACAACTTACCGTTGCAGAAAAACAATTTCTCTGTAGTCATTGGTTACAATGATCTGAAGTGATTGACAGCACTAAGACCCTCCTCCTGTCTCTGATTGGTTGTTTCTGACTGGGTGGTGTATTTCTGTTAGTTCTGGGAGAAGGCAAAGGAGCTGGATTATTTGTTTTTAACCGATTATTTGTCTTACATTTCTGTCACCACATAATGATCATCATTTTAACAAAACATACATGTTTTTGTAAAAGTCACAGAAGCTTCAAAAGCTTGATTGAGCCATGTCCTCTGACTCGCCAGGTTATTTATTTTCCACCGATGAGCTAAACGCCATCGACGTTTGCACTTTCTAAGCTAATTATTAATTGTGGTTGTGTTTTACTGTAATTGATCCTGTATGGTGAATTCTGCTTGCAAATGAATGTTCAGGCATCTAACCGTGTTTAGCTTACATGTTGGCTGAGAATAAAGGTTTCTTCTTCTCCTGTCAGTCTGCTTTATGTTTTATTTATTTATTTATTTATTTTATGAGTTATTGTGACCGCTTGCCTCGTCGACCGCCTCTGCGCGTTTCTCCCCTCAAGACGCGGCAGAAGAACACCGTGTTTGTGCGGCGGCCGGGAAGCTGGAGGAAAGAAGGTCTAAATGTGTAATGAGTTCAGCATCAGTGAAATTAAACGGCCTTTAATTTTCCAGAGGACCCCCAGAGGCAGCTCTGAGCATCCCAGTGGGCTCCTCGCCACACTTCAGGAACCGACCTGCTGAACAGCCTGACGTGGTGAGAGTCAGCCCTCCCCGCTCTGCAGCGACGGTGAGCGGCTCTGAACTGAAGCTTGGCTGCCTGGGGGAGGAGAAGGAGGAGGAGGAGGAGGAGGAGGAGAAGGATATTATGAAGGTAAACAGGAATAGACTTAATAGAAAAGGAAATCTTTAAAAAGTAAAAGCATGCATTTTAATAAAGACTTATTTGAAGATATGAAATATTGGCCATTTCTTTCTAAATGTAAACCTGCCTCAATTAATTCCTTTGTTTGTTTCTAAGAAAAAGAAAATCCTCCCTTTACTAGTTCAGTTAATGGTTACTGACATTATTCATGAAAACTTTAGATGGGTTGTAATGTTAATGAATATAAAACAATGCATAAGGTCTGCAGTTGGCCATGTTTATGTATTGGAGAAAACATTTATGTTCATTTCCACATGCAGGTTATTATTGTTTATTTGGTGCTTCCATTTAATTATTTCACTGTGAAGTGATAAATTTAGCTTTTTTTAGCTGATGTCGGATTCAACAGAGAGGAAAATATGTAGAAGTTACTTCACTTGAATTTTAAGTAAATTATGTTAAAAACTTGTGAGAATTTAGCAAGTTCTCGTGTTATTTTTAGTGAATGTTTTGTTGAGGTTAAAAATGTCTTTCAAGAGCGACTGGAGGCAGCACAACATTTTGTAAATGTGTGAATATATTTTGAATGTGTGTTTGAGTTGAAATTTGTGTCTTTTTCTTCAGTAATTTCTGCTTGGATGTATTGACTAACCGATGCATAAAAAAGGTGTCAGTATCAACATGAAGTTCTGCAGATTTACTTTCACAAGTGGAGCATTACAACATTCACCGCGATGCTCCATATAACTGTTTAAAAGTTTATTTTAAGTGCAGTGGATAAGGAGACGGACAAGACAAGAAAGGGAGAGAAGAATAGAGCAAATACAAGAAAACATACTAGGAATCATTTACCTTCAGAAAAAGAGGGGAAACTCCTGAGAAACCACAACGAAACACTATAACTGTCTGGATCAGTACCAGGCAAAGAACTCCGCTTCAGCTCACATCCCAACAAGGTAGAGGTGTCAGACGTGGTAGTGCTGTGGGCTGGTGGCATTAAAGACTGGCTATATCTGGGCTTTATCTGGTGAAGGATGAGCTCAAAATCATTTCCCCACCAGTTTTAGAAGACACTTACCTTCATCTTTGAATTCTAACACGCGGGATTTGAATGCAGGCAGAATATATCAATATATTGATTTATCTTTGGACTCTTTTGAAACGGGAGCTTTATCTGAACGGTGAAAGAAAGTTGATCAACAGGTCAAACGCACTGACAGCCTCCATGATGGTGACCCTCACTGAAACATCAGGCTGTTTCTGTTGTTTGACTCGTTTATTTTTGTTCAAGTCGATAAATGGATGGGAAAAGTTTCATTAAGTTGCGTCATAATTTGCACACTAACATCACCTATTAATTCTGCACACATTTCCTCCTAACGGAGCGGAAACGCGACCTGCCTGATGGTTGCGCACGCAGCGTGAAATGAAGGCACGATTTCATTTCAACGTTTGCTTTTATTTTGACACATTTATTTATTGCGGTTTGTGAATCTTTAATAATAGAAATCAAAAGTCAAACATTTTTTTTTAACCATCCATGAATCAGCAATCCGAAAAAAGACAAAAATAATAATATTGGAACGTCTTCTTGGTTTTTCTCATTTGTTAAACATCATCTCAACCGGAAGACGAAGCCCCGCGTGGAGTTGAGCTTTGACAGGCAGCCGCTCATTGATGTCAGCAGCAGCGCGGCTTAAATGAGCCTCGTTCAGGAGGAGCGCTTCTTAGTCCAGAAGAGGACTGAGCCCAGCGCGCCTCTCTCTCTCTCTCTCTCTCCCTCTCTCTCCCTCTCTCTCCCTCCCTCTCTCTTCCTCCCTCTCTCTCTCTCCTTTGTCTCCATTATCACTCTACCCGCGTGCGCATTTTGGGTAGCATCCTTCCCCCCCAGCGCGCGCGTCGCCCCTGCCTCCTCGCCTCTCTGCCCGTGCTCGGTGCGCTCCGGCCGAAAGCGGATCGGACCGTGTGAGGCGAGGATGCCCGGCTGAGGTTCGGAGCGGAGCGGGAATCCCAGCTGCTTGTCTGCGATGGATTTACTGTTGCTGGAAAGTTGGATTTTCGTCACCCGGCTCACAATGCCCAGACCAGGGGAAGGTTTTTGAGAAGAGGGCGCTTTGGAATCGCACCGGGAGAAGAGATGCACAGAGGTGAGTGCGACGCGCGCAGACCGGAGCTCCGCTCCCATCCTGAGCCTCGCTTCCATCAATCCAACTTGTGTCTCGGTTGGCTTCGCAGATGAACACGTGTCCATTCAAGTAGTTCATGTCATTTCAGTCTTTGATCATTGGACCTGAACGGGCTCTGTAAAGTGACCCACCTGCTGGCTTCATTCTGCCAGCAGAGCCTGCAGGTAAAGACAGACGGAACCGCGTCCATGTCAGTCAGTGTAGATCGATTCTACCCAGAGGTTTCACTCCGGTCTTTATTTCGTGTTTAATTGAAATGCGGTGTTTTCATTTTGTGATCAGTTTGAAGATTAAAGGCGTTACAAAAAGCCTAAATGTTTCATTTTGCCTCATCACTATGTACATATGTCTACATAGAAAAACAGCACATCTGAGTCGTGACATCAAAGGTCAGAATCCATTAAAAGAAGAAGAAGAAGAGAGATTAAAAAAAAGCAATAACATGACTAATACAGTGTTGGCTAATATCTATAATATCTATCTCAGGAATTGTTCGTTTTCCTTCTCATCTGAACGTCCTAACAGTCGCGGGCTTCGTGTGAACAGAGGAGCAACTTCCCGGTACTTCCATCAAGCTCAGCCCCGCACGTCTCGATTCGGGGCTGAGCTCAACACCTGCGAAACAAACAAGTTGTCGCAGCACACAGAAGAAGCGCGCGCGCGCCTTCGTGCCACCTTACGGGGGCTCGTGGTTGTTTGACCGGGAAATCAGTCAGGCTGAATGTCCAGGTTGTGTCGTCACGTCTCACTTGATGCCGGAGTTAAAGGGCGTGTTTCCGGCAGAGGCTGTAATGTGTTGATCTGCTCCTATGATCGGACAGGGGGATCCAGACAGCAGTGTTTATATAAGTGTTCGTTTGTTGAACATTGATTATTATTATTATTATTATTATTATTATTATTATTCATCCATCCATTTTCCGTCACCCTTCTCCCTAACGGGGTCGGGAGTTGCTGGTGCCTATCTCCAGCTGCGTTCCGGGCGAGAGGCGGGGTTCACCCTGGACAGGTCGCCAGTCTGTCGCAGAATTATTATTATTATTATTATTATTATTATTACTATTATTATTATTATTATTGTAAGATACAGCAAGAATGTTGGAAGATAGACGGGTGATTAAAACTTTTCGGTAATCCTTTTAATATTAAAGAACCCTATAAATAGTCATCAGTTTTTTTTAAGTGTTTTTCGAAGTGCTGCCACCAGGAGGCGCTCAAACAGATGAGGAGAAAAAAAAAGCAACAAAAAAAAATAGATGATCTACCTGTCTGAGGAGACCCCAAATAGACATTGAAGAAAAAAATAAATACATTTTTTTTAAAAATGTAAATATACTTTCTCGTTAGCACCTGATATTGTCTCGTGGTTATTTCGTTAATAAGAACGAGACAATATCTGGCGCCCAGGAGAAAGTCTGTTTTTTCGTTCATTGTCCCCTTTGGGCTGCGTAATCTTCCTGATTCCTGATTAAATTTAAAAAGCTGCCATTCTCCTCAAGCTAGCATAGAAAGCGCAAAATAGAAAAGTTTATGTCGAGGAAAAGACCGAAAGAGCCGTCCAGCATGCAGCCCTGTCATGGCCGACTGAAGCAGGGGGCTTCTGTACTAAACTAACGTAATAATTATTGGATATGAATTAAAATGAGAGAAAGAAAGCTTCTGTACATATCAGACAAAAGCTGATGCTATGTGGCGGCCATAGCATAGTCAAACCAACAGATCTACATTTCACACACTTTTCTAAAACTATTCAGTATCGTTTCATTCAGTTCAATACAAACATGTTTATATGTGTTGCCTAGTGACTTAAAGCTGGTCAATTTCATTCTGCAGTCCATTGGCTGCTCTCTCTCCTCTCTCTGATGAGAGCAATAGACATGTTGATCAGGATGCACTTGTCTTTTATTAAAGTGTTTATGCTGCATCTGATGCTCTGATGCCCTGAGCAAAGAGCAATGTCACCCGTGAGAAAAACCAGCTCTGTGCCAAACAGCAGAATAAAGGAATGACGTGTTACTGTTTTTTCTTCTTCTTCTTCAGTCAGTGTGAGCGTGCCAGGATTGACGATGGCGGCGTTTGAGTATTTTTAAAACTGCAATTCTCCTGGGATTTCCACACTCCGAAGTCTCTGGGGTTTCAGTCAGAATGGTGAAACAAACAAACAGTTTCTGGTTGTGCGATGAGAAGAAAAGCGTCTCTCAGAAAGCACCGCGTGCTCAAAATGGAAGCAGCACCAGAAATGACACATTAGGGTTCACTGCTTTTGGCCAAAATGTGATGCCGGAATCAAAATGGCCACAAAAATGGACTTTGGAAGAGAAAGGACAGAGAGAGACAGAGAGAAAGAGACAGACAGAGACAGAGAGTGAGAGAGAGAGAGAGAGAGAGAGAGAGAGTGAGAGAGAGAGACAGAGATAAAAGCCTTGTTTTGTGATTCTGTGTTTTTGCTGAGGCTGCAGATGTCGTTGGCCTGGAATCTGGCGCCGCGCGCGTGAATCCGCCGAGTCGACCTCCTAACGCCAAATAAGGAGCTTGAACTCAACCCTCTGAGTGTTTCTGATCAGGACTATTTTGATGGCCTCAGCTAACGATCCGCTAATGAGTATTTTTGGCAGATGGAGGAGTAGAGCTGTCTCTGCTGACACCAGATCTGAATCCAGGATGGGCTAAAAGTGGCAGCCTAGGTGTGCAGCTGACAAGTCTGCAGGAATGATGTGATGCAATCATGTCATTCCTTAAGGAGCAGATTCTCAAAGCTGGGAGGGAGGAAAACTGGGTTGTTTTGACAGCAAAGTGATGCCCCCACTGTCTTTTCAAATTAAAAAGATTTTAGTGCGTGTATTGCGACAGACTGGCGACCTGTCCAGGGTGAACCCCGCCTCTCGCCCGGAACGCAGCTGGAGATAGGCACCAGCAACTCCCGACCCCGTTAGGGAGAAGGGTGACGGAAAATGGATGGATGGATGGATGGATAGTGCGTGTATTTGGATCTTGCTGTGTCGGGCCTCCTCATTAGCCACCTAAGAGATGGAGTGTGTTTGTAGTCGGGGCCAGCCATCCATACTCAGGGCCGCGGTTTCAGCTGCTCCAGCTTTGTGTGACAGATGGACCCTTTCCCCCCCCCCCTCCTTCCGGCCTTAAATTCAGCTCGTGAGCCGAAGTGGAGAAGTGATGTGGAGAAGAAGTGACGTGACCCAGAATAGCCGTGTTGGACCCGAGGTAATTTCTCCTCCTTCTTTAAAACAAAGTGAAGGTCAGGAAACTCTCCCCTCTGTCCCCACGTGGGGCGTGATGATGACCTCAGCCGGGTCGCAGGGTGATTAGGGTGTTTCCTAATCGACTTAATTCCTTCTGTTTGTTTTTGCAACAGAGCCAGTTGATTTCTTAAAGCGATTGCAGCCTCTAATTTATTGATGATATTTCAAAATAGCTCCCGGCCGTTGCATAAATTAGGCAAGTTTAATAAGACGAGAGATCAAAAAACAGAACATTCCAGCTACTCTGTCCCCTGGGGTTTCCCTCCAGGTGAACCAGAGTTCTGTGCCTGATTCACAGGCTGCAATGTGAACAAAAGGCTTTAATAAGAGCTTCCAGATCCGCTCGGTTAGCCGGTGCCTGAACTTAGGTGGTCCGCACTCCAAATACGCCCGTGGTAGTTCATTCTCCCACCTACGACACTTCATTGCAAGATAATGGAGATAGAGTTAATGAGGATCCCGGAGCCTGAGAGTCGTGAATATGTGTGCTTTTCAAAATGAGTTCAATCACAGCCCACACTCTGTGGTACCGAGGAGCGTCTCCGCTGCACACTTTGCCTTTACTGGCCTCCTTTTCCACCATCCTTCATTCCTTCCTCTGTGCGATTTAGGCAATGCCCTGAACTTCACATCACTCTCTAAAGCAGAGAGTGATGTGAGCCGAGCTTTTACTAACTCTGTGGCAATTCAGTAGGCAGCATCTGATCTGTTCACATGTCCTATGTTTCATGTGGCAGGTACATCCTCTGAATTTTGTGTTTCTAAAACTGTCTTTTAAAAGAAAACATTCCTTGTTCAGCTTTAGTTATCCATTAAGTTTTAATGTTCTAACTTAATCCCATTATCCTGCCATCCATGTCTATTAATCTTTGATGACATACTTTTTCATGCACTGGTTATTAGACGTTACGCGTGTCCCCAATCTCCTTGGAGCAGAAGTAGAAACCATCACTGCCACGGAGCCTCGGCTCACACAATGTCTGTGTTAGCACCAGAGGTTGCGAATAAGTTGTCGCTTCTCTGCACAGTTTCTGTGTTTTCTCTGATTTCTCCTCCGTAGGCGGTAGAGAACAGTTTGCTTCGGCTGCGTCTTGTCGAAGTGTCGTTCTTTGGAATAGGAAACAAAACGTGTTTGATCAATTAATTCCAGTAATTTCTACCCCTGTGTTGTGAGAAACGGGCAAATTGTTAATCAGGAAGTTAATTGGTACTTCTCCAACATCACATGCAACACCAATACCAAGCTAGGTTTTTCTAGATTGGTGGATATCGATGTTATGCTGAGAGGTGGAAAAAGTCAATCTCGGCTGTAGAACAACAAAGCTGGTTTATTAAGTCTGCAGCAACACAGCAGAGTTTAAAAAAAATAAAATACGGCAGCCCTCCCATGAGTCTAGACACCAGTTAAAGCCCCGCCTTCTCAATTTGCATCGGCCAATCACCTCAGTCTTCCAGGAGGTGGGGGAGGGAAAAGGTTAACTATGACATACACTGTGTAAACGCTGACAATTATTTATCAATAATAAACTATCAGGCAGACGTTCTATGCATGCACACTTGCATTGCAACAAGGGGGAGAAAAAGGGAAGCATGAGCAGCCACACTGAGGGTGATTGACAGCGCAAAAGACCTGATTGGTTGTTTAAAGTTAGCACTTTGAAAAGGCAGAGGAGATTGATTTAAAAAAAAAATAGATTATCTGTCTTATGCCGCACTGTCACAACATCGTTTCAACAAATATGTGACAAACAAATATTTTGTATAAAAGCCTCAGACTGCAGCTTCAAGTGATCCGCTCTCAAAGCGGAGGGATGGATGCTTTCATGCAAAAGCAGTGGTGCAGTTTGTTACCTGCAGATCAGCTCTACGTTTGAGTTTGCAGCTCGGGCTGCTGCTGCAAGCGCGCCGCATTTCTTGCGTCTTCTCTTGACGGGCCACTCAGCAGCGGGGCGTGCAGCTTCTCCATCACCACAAGATGTCCACCACATCCACACACACCGCTTAAGGTCATTCCAATACCCATCAATAAGAATCAGTCATTCTGTAGCTGCCTTGGGGTATTCCCCTGGAAACAAGAAAAAAAGAAGAAGAAGAAGAAGAAATAATGATTCAAAAAGGCCTGAGAGGGAAAGAATCTAGTTGTTGGAGTTTGAAACTAAATTAATAAACTTTTGACACACACCCTGTGCTTTGCCTATTATCTAATTAATAGTTGAGGATCCCACAATTCGCCCCCATCATCTCTTCATAAAAACCTCATGTTGACAGTTCGTGTAATTGCCATGTGGACACAGTGGTCCTTCTGAGACAGCTTCCTCCTGAAATGAATGTAATACTATCGGTCACAGCTCTGCCGTTTATTAAATATAAATAATTCAGTCACAGATATCATAAATCCATTGTCTCCTGTAATTAATTAAAACTGATTGGATGCTTTGTGGTTTGAGTGATTTCAACTTCTGGCTGATTATTTAACATCAGGTGTGATTGTATTAATGTAATGCTCAGACGCTGAGGAGTAATGTGTGACATCTCTGCTTCACAGCGTGGATTCTCTTCTTTCTGATAGAAGAGGGCTTTGCACTGGCACAGAGAACTAAAGGTGAGCTGAGGCAAAACCTCCACATGTTGTACGTTAACGCACGTCTACGGGATGCCAAAAGTGCCACATTGAATTAGATGAACGCTTTCTTTGATATTTATGAAAATGTATTGCAAATTTCTGATTAAGTACATGATTAAATATTTGCATTTACTATCTGCTTATTAAAATTGAACATTATTCTCACCATAAATTGTTTTCAACATAGAATTTTTTGTAATATTTGGTTATTTTTGATCATTGTGGTTGATTCAATAGACACTGAAAAATGAAGATATTTATTAATCACTTATTTATACTGTTTTCCAGAATTAAATCAGTTATATGTGAGTTTATTTCTAATCTATTTAGCATTTATTTGAATTGTGGTTCTTTTAGGACCTCCGTTAAAATAACCTTTCTCCTTAATTCAGTTTTTCTCTCTCCTCCCGTTTTATTCCCCACCTGCTCTTTTGTTTTGTCTTGCTGTCCTTCCCTCTGATACTTTTGCCATCTAATCATTCCCTCATTGATCCACTGATCCAATAACCGGTCTGTTCTGTCCTCTTCTCTGGCCTCAGACTCCCCAGGTGACCCCGGAGGCCAGAGCCCCGGCCAGAACGACTGCGGCACGTGGGTCCGCAACATCAACGGCGGGGTGTTCATGTCACCGAACTACCCCAACACCTACCCACCCAACAAGGAGTGTGTTTACATCCTGGAAGGTATAAAGCCTGGCCGTGTTTAGCTGTTTTTCTGCTCTGTAGCATCAGTTTCCTCCAGGGGGCGCTCTCTGCAGACTCAGTTCGCATTTCTAAAGAGCTAACTCTGATTGGCCAGTTCCAAAACCTGAGAATGTCTGAAAGAAATGTGAGACATTAAGCCTCCCTATACTTACTAAAGTATCTCTGAAAAATTATTACTGTTACTTATTTTAAAAAGTGTGACTTATGTCGATGCTCTTATTTTGAAATGTAAGTAAAAGACAGACGCCATAGTAGTTAAAGATGGCTGTATGTAAAAGCTAAAAAAAACGGTTGTTAATTTCGACCAATCAGATGCAGTCATTGATAAACGGCTTGCTTTTCTGCTCGTCCAATCAGGTGTGGACTAACAAAATCAAGAGGAACATGTAAGCTTTTCACAAAGACCACATCTGATTGGACAAAATTAAGTTTGCTATTTGACTTTTTTCTCTCTCTCTCTATTTTAATATCACTATTTGACTTTTCTGGCATCAAACTTTAACTCAGTTTATCAGTTTCACACCGTTGATGCTGTAACCCAGGGCATTAGAAGCCTTTATATCATAGGTGTCAAACTCTGGCCCGCGGGCCAAATTTGGCCCGCAGTGTAATTATATTTGGCTCGCGAGGCTATACCAAATGACTCCGCGAGCTGGCCCACCGGTATTATACAGCGCATTCATTCATCGCTAATACTACAAATCCCATAATGCCTTGCTGTTGTTTTGGCGCGTCAATCAGGACGGGTCCCAGAAACGCCCTCTCCTCTGTGACAGTAGTTATAGCGATCTCAAGCTACAACTGTCACTGTAGAACCGAAAAGAAAGGCAGACAACAGGAGCTTTCTGGACAGGTGGGAGACAGAATATCTGTTTACAGAATATCTGTAAACAGATATTCTGATATTAAAAGGTTCATTTGTTCAATGCTGGCCCGCGACTTTGTTCAAGTTTGACATTTTGGCCCACTGTGTATTGGAGTTTGACACCCCTGCTTTATATAGTGACAGCATGCAGATTGTGTTAGCTGGTAAGTCACACTGTTTTAATAACCAGCAGCAGTGATTTTTGTGAGTATAAGAAAGACTAAATGTTGATACCCTGCCATTACATTAAAAATTAATAATACAGACATAAAAAAAATAATTTAAAAAATTATGTTACTTAAAATGGCCTGGAGACAAAGACAACAATTTTTTTTATTAAAGTTCTGTACTGCAGCTTGAATAAACTGCAACATAGCATTTTTTGCTTCATGTGTATTTTGCATGTTGCCTATGACTGTTGCTCGTGGGGAGAGACATTTCAGTAAGCAACCTGCATACTGTATGCAGACTGTTGGATGTTAAATTCATAAGCAATACATATTGTGCTAGTATCAGCATTGGACCAAGAAAACAAGGGAGTTGCAAGCCTTGAAAATTGTGACGCTTTTGATGGGTCAGACAGACTCAAGAAATTGCTGCATGGGGGGGCCAATTTAATCCTTTGTCAGAGGGCCCAAGATTCCTGGTGGCGCCATGATCAAGAGTCATGTGATGGACAACCAGATTTTACTACTGACAGAAAAGACAAAGAGGATGACAGGAAGTGGTTGGAGGGTGATAGCATGGCTTGATTTTTAATGACTTATCACATGAACAAACCTATTTATCTGTGATTTTAATTGCATGTCTTATTTAACAAAATCATAGTTCTCCCGACATTAGCGGAATATTGGCAAAGTTCACATTTGAACTTGGAATGGAAACTGAGCTGCTGTTCCCTCAGAACTGCCTGATTCCCTCCTTTTAGTAAATGCCCTCACCCTGACTGACATTGTTTTACTGAACCGCTTTTCCTCTCTGTCGCTGGAGGGCATCATGCATTTTTTATTTATTTTATTTTTTATTTTTTTTATATGACCCATTCTGAGTTTTATAACCTTTTAAAGAGCGGTTCCTCCCCCTCACCCCGGCTTCCTGCCTGCTCGGCGCTCGCTCTGTTCGTCTCCACACTCAAAAGATTTTCTCACTGAAGGACACATAAAGCAGTGGAACATCTGCTGCAGAACTGGGCTTTCATGTCGGCGTCGGTGCTCAAACGTCGCATCAATCAGTAATTTGGAGGCGCGCAGGAAACATAATGGAAAAGATCATTAGCGGCTATAGGAGACGGGGATCTGTGTGATGCGTTCTCTGAACTGATGAACTGTTTGTGATGCTGAAGCACGGCTCCTCGTGCAGATGAGATGCCTCCCTCTTCCACTGTGCAGAGGGGAGGGACAGATCTCACACACGGCTCAAGTGCTCCACCTGTGGACCAATCAAAGCCCAGGCCTGCTCTGGCTCTGGTTCATCACACACAGATCAGGCCGATCAGTTTCTGTCGTTTCTGTCTCTGAAGGCCTCGGTCTTCCTCAGACACAGAGACGCTCACAATCTAGCGTGGGGGCTAATCAGTTAGCTTTGTAATCATAATTTGTGGTTAGTGAGCCTCATTGATTGTGTCATGTCCCCAAGTTCATCAGCTAAATAGACGAGGTGATTATATATTCTGCTCTTTCTGTGTCAAGCGCTAGTCATTAGTTTGCATGTGTGTGTGTGGTTGTGTGTCACTCGAAGAGAGACGGGAAGAAACACACACACACAGAAAGAGAGAGAAAAAGAGAGAGAGAGAGAACAGGAGGTGCAGACATACAAGCTGCTTCTTCAAGCAGAATATCAAGAATAAAATTGAAATCCCAGACACAAAAAAACATCATTTGAGTCATTTTGTTGCAGTTATACAGAAAAGAGAAAACAAAACAAAATGATCCACTCTTGACTTCACTCTTTGCTCTCCTCTCTGGTCATGGACAGCCTCTCCAATCCCCCGCCTTGCAGCTGAAGATCCCTTCTTAACCCCCATCATCTTTATTCATTTATTTTTTTTTTGGGGGAGCAGCCATGAGCTGCTCCTCTGTTTCCGAGGTGGAAACGGTTTTGGTCTCAGAGCGCCGCGTTTCATTGCCCGCCGCAGACGTGCTGATTTGTCTGAACCGGCGAACTTCAGATCAGAGACGCAGTCAGAGACAGCAGCTCCACTCCAACGCTGCACAGCCGCTCTACTAACTGTCATGGCTCCTTATGAGCCGACTGTGACTTGAGGCGCTGTACTGTGAGCGCCACTTAAAAAGTCTCTGATTGTGAAGCTTGTTGAAAAGGCCTTTCTCATTGTGACACACTTTAAAGCTACAAAATGTAGCTTTTTACAAAAATGTGCTTTTTTTCCATATTTGTTGAAACTGTCACCATGTCATGATAGTATAGCATGAGACAAATAAAAGAAAGACCGAGCTCCTCCACCTCCGTCTGCAGAAATGCGTCAAATTCAACCAATCAGGGCCAGGAGGAGGGTCTTAGTGCTGTCAATCATCCTCATGTACTAAATGTTTTAATGGGGGAGAAACAACTTACTGTTTCGGGAATGTTGTTCATCCGCTGTCATCAGTAGCCATGCTGACTAGCATTAGCATTTGTGGCAGGCTGTGTTGTGGTGAAAAACTTGTAGAGTTAGCAGGAAGAGGGATGGGACTTAAAAAATACAGCAAGGGAAGAATTGGGACTGGTGCGAAAGTTAGTTTTTCTGAAGGACAGCTATAAACATGCAGCCTGAGGGAAGTGGATCAAAGCATGTTCATATTTTAGAATGGCCTCTGAACTGATCTGTCTCAGTTCAGCCCCAGCAGCAGTCAAGACAGCCAAAGCGTAACCTGCACATCGACACAATATCACTTTTGTGTCAGAAATAAAAACCATGAGAGATTCTAAAATGTTCCCAGATGTGCCGTGCTTGGCCAAAATAGGTTTAGAACTTTAAGCCGCATGAGACGAAGTAAGATTTACCCAAGATTTATGGGATAAATTCTTCAGAGGTTTTTCTTTTGCGTGTACTTGGTGTTGTAACAAGAAGTCAAAGTCTAGTCAAAGTCCAGACCTAAATTCTGTTGCAGGGCTTGGAAATTGCTATTAAGTGATGTCCTCCATTGAGTCTGACTGAGCTTCAGGCTGTTTTGCAAATGATGAACAATCTCAGCTTTACATTGTTTACAATGAACAATGTAAAGCTGGTAGAGGCCTGCACTAAAAGATTAGCAGCACAAAATCTTTGGTAGCACTAAAAGATTTTGTGCTACCAATTGTAGCACAAAATGGTTCTGCAAAGCTTAAAGTCTCAGGACAAATAACACAAACACAAGTTGCACTTGTGGAGCTAAAGTGGGCCCGAAAAGTTTGTTAAAAATAAAAACCAGAAATTTGAAGCAGAAAAAAAACTTAACTCTGACAAGTTGATTTACTTTATTTTTCAATTTCACGTCCTATTTCAGCTTCAATTTGTTTTTTTTCAATTTTTGAAAGCAATTTTCAGTTTTAATTTCAGAACTCTTTCAGTTTCAAATGTTTTATTTTTTTTTTCAGGTTTCAATTTTCTTTTCATTTTTAACAAACTTTATGGCCGCAATTTAGCTCCTTATTTTTCAGAGATTTCGTTTTTTAATCACTCATTTTCCTTCCACTTCATATTTATGTTTTACTAAAGCTGAAAACTCAAAGTTCATCAGGCTCCTAAAACAAACTAAAAATTCATCTGTTCGTCCTCTGATAGTCAGGCGCATAAATCCAGACCAACTGTTGAAACTCAAAATCTCATTCAGATCATTTCTGCCCTACAAAAAAAATTTTTTGTTGTTGTTGTTGTGTTTTTTTGCTCTCGTGTTTTTTTCCCCCGCAGCTCTCCCCAGACAGAGGATCCAGCTGGCTTTCGATAAGAACTACTACATCGAGCCATCGTTCCAATGTCGCTTCGACCACATCGAGATCCGCGACGGGCCGTTCGGCTTCTCCCCGATCATCGACCGCTTCTGCGGAGGGAAGAACCCGGGCCTCGTCACCTCCACCGGCCGCTTCATGTGGATCAAGTTCACCAGCGACGAGGAGCTGGAGGGCCTCGGCTTCCGCATCCAGTACACCTTCGTCGCCGGTGAGCCGGTGTTTATTTTCTTCCATATCGCTCAGAGAGATGTGCAAGGAGCGACATCGGGTTAAAAATAATAAACCCCGCAGGGTTTTCTGATAAAATAATATACCAAAATCTAATAGAGTTTTTTCCTCAACATTTACAAACTCTGTTTTGATCATCTTGGTGTCTGCAGCTGCTGTAGTTACAGAGAAAATGAGGATGGAGCAGAAAATAGTTTGGAGATTTTTGTCTTTCACCGGAATGATTTTGCATTGTATCGTTGGTAAATATCAATAGTAAGGGTATAAACTTTTGGAAACTATAGGTCTACCTCTATCTGTGCAGTTGAGGTAAACTGGAGTAAATATACACAAGTTTTAGTTGGAAAAAAAATCTCAGCGTTTTTCCCTTTGGCACAGATTGGAGCCATCTACAAAACTGGGGATTTCCTGTGTTCTACTTCCTAATGTAATAAATTTTACATGTTTATAATAGCTTGTTTTTAATGTCTTTAAAAAATACATTGTTATTTTTTTATTCAGTTATTATGAAGAATAATAAATTGTTATATTTGACTCCAATTGAAGTGTATTGTTTGGAAATCCAGTATAAAACAAAATATATAAACTTTAGGAAAATTTTACTAAACAACAAAAAAAAATTAAAACCACCAAAATATCTACTTTTTTTGGCACTACCAGAGCTCCATACTATGTCTTTTTGATAAAGATTTCTGGACACTGACGTCCCACAGCCTTTGGGCATAAAGTCAAATGCCCAAAAATGCTTTTCATCAGCTTCAAGCCAAGAGTCTGACGTTTCCATGGATACCAGATACTGAGGGCAGGTGCAGTGATGAGTAAGGAAAGAAGTTAAATCTGCGTGGGACTTTACAGGTTTTTAACCTGCCAAGAGCCTGAAACATGCAGCAGATCATATTTTGGTGTAACTGAGATTCTCCGTCATGTTCGATCATCCACTGCTTCGCTTTCAAACATCCTAAACTTCCTGTTTTGGGGGGGTGATTTTCTCGCGTTCCGTCTCAATTCAAAAGTCTTTAAATCTAAATCCGCATGCTCCCCCATCAGATAGGAGTCGAGGAATCCTCTCTGTGCTTTATCTAGGCCGCTTCATCGGGACCGTATCATGTCTCCTCTCCTCACCTGTCCGTGCGTTGAGACTAATGTGCCTCCCAATTTTTTTTGATCATTTCAGACCCAGACTTTCATCTGCACGTGGGCGGACTGCTGAACCCCATCCCAGGTACGACGCCGGCTGGATGTTCGTATGCATAGTTACGAGCCTGCGAAAGGACGCAAACCTCTTTCATCTTCCTTCTGCCTGGCCGTCTTTGTTCCTCTCTCTTGATGTTGTCCTGTGTTATAATCTTCTGTTCGCGCTTCAGTTGAACCCTAAATCTTTTTCACTCTTTAACAAAACCCACCGCCTGTCACGCTCCTCTTTTCAAACATCTTCTGCGGTTATGTTCTCGCTGCTCTTCCTGGTGTTTGCCTCAGTTTTTTTAAAGGTGTGTTTTTTCATCTTCTTCTTTGTCTCGTTGTGCAGACTGTCAGTTTGAGATCGGCGGCTGGGACGGGATTATTCGCTCCAGTCAGGTGGAGGAGGAGGAGCGGGTTAAGCCTGGCGATGCTCTGGACTGCATCTGGCCGGGCCCCCCCCAGTCCAAGGTCAGTAGACAGGAGCGTGTCGGCCTCGATGCCGGACCCGGACACCTTCATCTGGAAAACAAAGCACAGAAGCTGCCAGTGGGGGTCTGAGCTGTACCTCTGGGAGGACGAGTCACATTTTGTCAATTTTATTATCTTCAGTCGTTCCACAGGAAGACTAGAATATGTAGGTTATATAGTTTTACATTTCATATCTGACTCTGGATGAAAACACAGGATGGAAAAATATTTCTTGTCTAGACTGAAAGCTGTATCCATCCATCCATCCTTCCTTTCTCTCTTTCTTTTTTTCTCTCCTTCTTTGTTTGTTGTTTTCATATTCACAGACTTAACTGCCATAAACTCATGCAGAACATTTTGAATTTGTACTTTAGAAATTGGCTTTGAAAAAAAAAAACTGACTTCTTTGAAAACTCTGCTCTGTAAATGTTTGGAATCTTCACTTAAAAATCTAAAGCAAGTGATGTTACTCTCAGCTTTCTGACTCCACAGCTCCTGATGTAAAAAGTTTGACGCACACCCGCGTTAGAAGGCTGAGTGTCAGTCCACACCCCAGACCAAGTCATTCATTTCCCTCTAATCACTCTAAATGGCAGAAGCCAGCATGGCCTCTGAGATGGTTCTAAGAACGTAAATGTGAGCTGAAATTATTTAAAGGTTTACCATAAAGACCTCTGCTGTAATTAGTCTGAGGCTCTGAGTATAATTAACAACAGAAAGAGCTTAAAATCTCCTAATTGTTTCAGAGAGCATCGCTGTGCCGTCCTCTGTACAGTAACTCTGTTCTAGAGTGATGCTCCTGGCTTTCAGCAGAGAACTCGAACCTTAAAGACGATCTGCAGCTTCGCCTCAGCGTTCCGCTTGATTACACTCACTGCAGCATCCAGGAGCTGAAAACTTAACCCATCCAGGAATGTGCTAAAACGAAACTTGGAAAACTAGAAAATGCTATCTGCAGAGATCTGGTATATGAAGTGAATAAATCAAAGAAATTGGCGTTTCATGTCCAGATCAAATGTCATTGTTAAATTACGGTGAGCAGCTAGCAGCTTCGTCACAATTTGTTCATATTTTTAAATTGGAAAGTCGGGATTCTCCAAACAGGTCAAAGTTCATTGACCTGTTTGCAGCCAACATGGCTGCTGTGTTACTAAAATATAGTGGAAGTTGGAGTTGAAAACTATTGAAAGTATTTCTCCAGCTGTTTGGAGCAGCGTTGCTCTGCTCCCTTGTTGCTTTGCGTTGCTAGTCAGCTAGCTCAGAGAAGGGTGCTATACTGTAACCTCCTACCAGAAACACCAATTGATCTGTTTAATTTGTATTGTAGCATTACTACAACACTGAGAATTGAAAGTTTATTTTAGCAACAGTAATGAATGGCAGCATGGGAGAAATATGTTGTTAGCTTGTATTGCTATTAGTTTTGTGCTGGTTTGTGCAGCAACAATTTTACTTTGTGCTGCTATCGTTTTTAAGATATTAACAAAAGTCTCCAGAGGTCGCAGAAGGTCAACCAGTCACCCACGCATTTATGAAGTCAAACAAATTTGGTGTCCGCACAAGCATAAAGCAAACGTTTAACACCAGCTTTGTTTGATTTGGGTAAAGTGGAGGAGCTGGTTGGACTTTAAAGATTCATTACTACCTTCAAAACAGAAGCGGCACTAATCATAATTTCAGCAACCAAAGTCACTGCAAATCAGAAAGGTCCAACAAAAGTTCATAAGCAACCCTTTTCTGTTCAGATTTGTAATTTCCCGTCACTCGGCTTCCCTCCGTTCAGGTTGCCTGGATGTGTGCGGCTCTGCGTCTCGGTGAAAGCAGAATTTAGCAATAAGAAAAACACCCTGGAGATTGAGAAGAGTATCTTTTTTTTGATTTCATGTGCCAGGAGTGAAAGGCCATTGACTTGTTCCGATATTTATGAGATGATATGAAGAATCTCATTGAAATTACAAACATAGTCAGGCCAGCCTTGATTCACAGCAGCTCTGTTTCTTCCCTCACGGCTAAGTGACTCATCCGAACTCCCGCGCTGCTCACTGGCCACAAAATGAGCACAAATGAATGCACATCTTAAATAGTGTAAAACCCCAGATGTACCCAAATTACATAATGAAGTGTCACATAGTGTAAGTAATGTTCTACGCATATGAGCACATTTCTGGCCCTCCGACAGTCTTGATGGACGTTTTGCGCTGGTCCGGCTTGTGCTTTCGGAAGCAGCGGTGACGATGATCTGAATTTAGCAGAGGCTCTGGCTTTTCTCGCCAGATATTAGGCAGATGAAGCAGAAGGAGAGGAGAGCAGTCGGCTGCTGCAGGAGGCAGGTGCTACATGGGCGGGAGGTTTTGTCAGAGGGGTCACTCTCCAAGCTCAAACAAAACTGCGAGAAGTTTTTGAAATAAGAATTTAATACTGTGCTGAAAAAAGTACACACAAAAAATACATCTTGTGTTTTTCATCCGTGTCTTTACTTTAAATCCTAAAACTAGAAATAAAATGGCGGTTCTTTAAGGTTTAATCATAAGTTGCCTTTTGTATTTTCCAGATTGTCTCAATGCCAACTCTCTGCGTCCACAGATTTACCTGCGCTTCATGGATTACCAGATGGAACACTCAAACGAGTGCAAGAAGAACTTTGTGGCCGTGTACGACGGCAGCAGCGCCATCGAGAACCTCAAGGCCAAGTTCTGCAGCACCGTGGCCAACGACCTGATGCTGGACAACGGCGTGGGAGTCATACGGATGTGGGCCGACGAGAAGAGCAGGCTGAGCCGCTTCCGCATGCTGTTCACCTCCTACATCGACCGTAAGAGAACATGATCTGGATCTGGTGTGGTCTTCTGCCGCTCCTTTGACGTGTTTTAAAATAGCTGTGTTTTCAATGAACAAATAATTGCACTATTTGGGATTTTGAAAATAAATTCGCTTCATGGAAACACACCAATTGTGAAAAATATCCAGATTGGTTTATTTGGCAAACCTGCAAATGAAAACACGTTTCCTGCTTCACACGAGTCACACGATCAACAACCTGATGTCACTGCCAGCGCAAACCAGGAAGAAGAAAACGACAGGAAGTTGTTGTCATGTTCTGTAATGACATCGCGTGTGTCATTTTAATTGAGTTTCTCATTTAACAGAAACACCACAATTGTGAAATTGCGTTGTTGAAATGAGCAAGAACATGAACTTGTTAAATCACGAACATGTAAATATTTTTTGTGGTAGAGTAACAGCTAGTTGCACAATTGTGATTATATAAGCAGAGGGTAGAGCAGATGTGAGTCTGGTGAATTTTTGGTTAAAACAAATTTGTTCTTCCTGCAGTGAAGTTACTCGCAGTGAGTAGAGGATCCGGAAACTTTACTCAAGTAAGAGTAGCGACACTTCATAACAGAATTACCCAAATAAAGGTATTTGGGTAATTCTGTTTTGGATTTTGAAAAAATCCAAAAAGTTACTCAAGTAAATGGAATTACGTAAATGTAACAAGTTCCAAGCCAACTCTGGGTGTAAGAAAAAAAATCACCTATATGCTAAACACTGATCACCACAGATAAAGCTGGTAGTGGCAGCGTCATGCTGCGGGGAGGAAGACACGGGTAATCCTTAACAAATACACAGCCCTCTCCATGTGCACAGACAGACCCTAAAATACTTGTTGGTCTGCAAAACTTTCATGCCACACTTTTCAGATTTTCTACCATTATGTTTCCTTTTCACTTCCCAGTCATGTGGCACTTTATCTGACCACATAAAGTCCTTTGCTATTAGACTATAATTTCCAGTCATAATATGACACACGTGAAAAAAAAATATGTTCTGTCATGTTATGACCTCAAATGAAAGTCTAATTAAATCTAAATTTCCTTGGTTTTCAAAAGAAATGTGCCTTTACCCTAAGAGTATGGTAGCGCGTTGCTGCCATTATTTATTTGTAACACAGCAGCTGCCTCGCTATCTTCCCACAGAGAGAAGCAGAAATGGATTCAGCTCGTCTCTGATGCCTTCTGTCTGCATAAGCAGCCATCAGCAGAGACTTGAAGTGCCGTTTCAGCGAAGAAAGCTAATTAATACGTGCCGTGTTTAGAACGCAGATACGAGAAAACCAATTATTTACCTCGGCGTTTCCTAAATAACCCAAAGCTCCGCGTGTCGCCTTCGCATGCCCGTCACGGCGTCACGCTGAGCTCATTACAGGTCACTTTCACCGGGGAAATAAGAATTATTTGATTTATTTCGGTGAAAGCGAGAGCTTAGAGGGGTTAATAGAAATCACGCATCAAGCCTCATCACTCTTAAAACGACGAGGAGACTTTAAACAAATGCTGTCAGAGGTGACACAAAGTAGGAGAAATTGCCGCGCGGAGGCCCCGGTTCCTGTTAGCGCCGTAATATTTCCATTAACTGCCTGAACGGGCCGAGATATTAATTGCCACATTCTCCTGCACACATCCCCCGACCCTGCCTGAATGCTAATGTTGTTTTCATCAGCAAAAGCCCTCACCGTTGCAGGCAGAAGCTAATAGCTTCCAAATTCAGCACCCCATATTTTTTTTATTTATTTTTGTGCTTTTTATTGTCCTTAAGACCGCTTCCGTCCTCATTAATTCCGGTCACCCGGCTGATCTCCGGGAAAGTGGGAACTGCTGGCTGAATGACTCCCAAACTTTATTTGGTCAGTCAGCGGCTGGATCAAAGTTTGCTCGGAGGTCAGAGGAGACGATTAATCTTTGCCACTTGATGTGTTTTTCTCTTCACACTTTGTCACCTTCGATGTGCCGCTACAAGATTTAAGCCGGACTTTATTAGACGTACCACGCTGGAGTGCGCCTCGAGGAGTCGGTGGCTTTGTGGTTAAAACAGAAAAACAGATTGATGTGCTATGAGAGACGACGCGTTAGTAGGTTTAACTGGACTGATTCCGTCTGTCGGAGGAAACTTGGGCACACGCTGCTTCCAATAGGTTACCTCACCTACACATCCTCTTATCAAAGCCGTTTGACCCGAAGGCACCGATATGAATGCAAGACTGTGGGGCTTAGGTTCAGAGTGGCACAAGAAAAGGTCATGCAGTGTATTTGGCTGAAACAATTAATTGAATTAATTGTGATTAACCGATTATTGATATAATCGTCAGCTACTTTTGTATTCAAATAGTCATTAGCTAAAGTATACAGACTCTAATGTGTGCCAAAACTGTAAAAAAATATTCATTTGGAATTGAGTTCAAAAATAAAAAAAAAAAAAAAAAAAAATATAATTATTTTTATTAATAATTAAATTAGTCCTATGCTGCATTGATGCTAAGTTAGCTCAGTGTGTTTTTTAGCTGCAGAAACATCCTCTACAAATGATCAATAAAATGCTAATTGCTAAACAGTGAATACATTTCTTCAGTCACGTCATTTCATTTGTTAAATCATAAGATAAAGAGCTCACTGTGGGATTTTATTTTTGGCTGGCAAAAAACTGCAATCCCTCAAATTTAAATGATTAAAAAAAAAAATTAAAAAAAAAGTATTAAATCAATATTCCAATCAGTTTACCAGAACCTTCTATCACACACACAAAGACATATAAATGGTTACAAAGTAAATGTTCCAGCGTCAGGCCTGTCTTTATCTCACTGTTGACCACGCCCGGCCTTCAGCATCCTCCGACTCTCCCCTCAGCGCCCGCGCCGTTGGCCCCTGCCAGTCACCTGCGTCCCTGCATGCAGACTCTAACGACGGCTCTAATGAGGTCCCTCTCTCTGCAACCCGGCGGACCAGCACCACCTCATCATGTTGCATTTTCACAGGCTCTGCCTTTCTTTTTCCTCTGAAATCGCCACAAACCCGACTGCAATTCAGTGGAGCTGCCGTCCGCTCCCATCGCCGTCCCCTGATGTCCCTTCACGAGGAAATGATGATGTACTGCTTCACGTGCGCCGTCTCCATTAGGCCTCCAGCAATTCTACAAATAACATAACATTTGTCGTTCGTTACAGGCCCCTGGAGATTTTCTGCTGCCACAGTATTCTTTTGTTCGCGTTTATGTTGTTTTATTATCCCTCTCCCCGAAATATCTCCTGGTCCTTCTCACACTCCAGTCATCTTTTATTCAGATTTATTCAGCTAAATTTCGTTTCCTCTGTTCACTCCTTGCCTGCAGCTCCCTGCACGGCCAACACGTTCTTCTGCCACAGCAACATGTGCATCAACAACACCCTGGTGTGCAACGGGATCCAGAACTGTGTCTATCCGTGGGATGAAAACCACTGCAAAGGTGAGCGTTCAGACTGCTTCCCGCCACGGCGGATTAGGGACATTGTGGGTAGAAAGGTTTTGTAGAAAAAATATAAATTTATGAAAATAAACTGGTTGAGATGGAGAGTCATCTCAAACATTTTCTGGCGGACGTTTACTCCTCCTTTTGTTTTTTATTTTTTTGTGTCTATGTGTCATGGTTTTCATACTGGTGTTTGGTTTTGATGTCCTTACATGGATTTTATGACTGCAGGGCTGGTAAAAGAAAGTATTTGCCCTCTTACAGATTTCTTCTATATTTTTAATCCTGAATACATTTTAATATTAGACAAAGCAAATGGACTTTCCTATGTGGAAAAAAAGACAATCCTGCTACCTTCATAACTCATAAATTATTTGTCATTTGCAGATTTTTTGGAAAGCTGGTGATGAAAATTTCTCCACAGTGATGTGAAAGATTAGATTTAAGGCAAAAATATACTCTTACAGACTTTTGTTTGATATTAAATTATTTAAAACATTAAAGTGTAACAAAACACACAAACAAAAGCCTGGAAGGGGAAAGATAACTGCATGGTTCTGTACTTGCATTTCTTTCTTTCCTCTTATCTTGTTTGTTGTGTCGTCCTCCTGCAGAGAAGCGCTCCAAGGGGCTTTTCCATCAGATTACCAAGACCCACGGCACCGTTATCGGAGTTTCCTCAGGCATAGTCCTTGTACTTCTTATTATCTCCATTTTGGTCCAAATGAAGCAGCCCAGAAAAAAGGTGAGTCACTCTTTTGTTTGGTGCTGAGGTGTAAAGTTGTGAAGGTTACACACATAAATGGAAATGTTTCAAGGGTCTTAGACCAGCTGAAGCTGAAGCGTCGAAGCTTATGACATTATTATTAGTCATGGGCCTCTTGGCTGTTGTAGAAAAATGCTGTGTTGTTGTGATCCTCTGAGGAGTGATACTAAGTTTCAGTCAATCAAAACAGCTCAGCCTGAAGTCGCTAATGAATGTTTTGCACCTATGCATTTTTGAAAGCCATCTTGATAAACTGACAAGTTTCTTGTTTGAGTGAAAATAACAAGGTATAAAACTCGTCTGGTTATAATGAGAAACTTTGTTTTGCATCTAATTTGCGAGGGTTTTCTCATTTTAACGTTCTCCTTATAGCAAGACATGAGATTCATCTGGTTATAACAAGAAACTGTCATTTTAACAAGTTTCATATCTTGTTGTAAGAAGATGCAAAGGTTTCGTGTTACAATGAGAAACTTTGTTGTTGCAACAAGATACTGCTGCTTAATTTATTTCCAAGCTCTGGCAGTTCAACACCTGCGTATCTTTCCTGCATTCTGACTTGCGAGGAATTGAAGGAATGTTTTAAATTAAGGTATCTAAACGGTTCCAGATCCAAAGCTGTAACGGTGTGGCTGGTCTTTTCAAGGTGGTGGCTCGGCGACCTGGTGTCTTCAACAAGGCTGGATTCCAGGAGGTCTTCGACCCGCCCCACTACGAGCTCTTCTCTCTCCGCGACAAGGAGATGTCCTCGGACCTTGGCGATCTTTCCGAGGAGTTGGACAGCTTCCACAAGGTGCGTCGTTCTTCCACCATGTCTCGCTGTGTCCACGAGCACCACTGTGGCTCCCAGGGCTCCGTAGCCACTGGCTGCGGCGGCGGCGGTGGCGGCAGCGGCGGCGGCGGCGGCAGCATGAAGCACAGCAGAACTACGCTGAGCTCCATGGAACTGTCCTACCACAACGACTTCTCCAAGCCCCCTCCCATGAAGACCTTCAACTCCACGTCCACCTACAAGAAGAGCTGCTACGGCTACAAGCAGCACTCACAGACTCATGACTGCGACCAGCAGGTCATCGAGGACCGCGTCACCGAGGAGATTCCGTGTGAGATTTACGGCCGTGGCGCGGTGGGACTGGTCGGAGGAGCGACCGTCGGAGGAGCGATGGGTGGAGCAATGGGTGGAGCGATGGGAGGAGCGATGGGAGGAGCGATGGGTGGAGCGATGGGTGGAGCGATGGGAGGGGTAATGGGAGGGGCAATGGGAGGGGCAATGGGAGGAGGCGGCCCGTCGGGAATTGCCGGAGGAGGGATTACGGGCGGAGTGTCCATGGCTGGCGGGATGGGCATGGTAAGCGGAGTGAGCATGGCCGGGCCCAGTGGGATAGCTGGAGGTATTGGTGCCGGGATGGCAGGCGCCTGCGGAACCCTCAGTGTTCGGGGGACCAGCGCTCGCAACAGTACCACCATAGTTGACCCACAGCAGCGCTCCATATCCATGGACTTCTAGATCCCCAAGGTTGAACAGGAAACACTGACCTTGCATTTCCTTTATGGAGTAAAGAGGGACAGAAGAACAAAAGCCCTACGTAAACAGACCAACCCCTGCTTCCTCCCTCGCCTCTTGTCTACAGGTAACTTTTTGTTGTTGTTGTTTTGTTTTTTTTTCTTTTTGAATTAATACACAAGGACCTCTCAAATTCACATGGAGCCTTTGGAAAATATTAGAGCAACAAAATGGACCAAACTACTCATTTTTTGATACTGATGGACCTCAAGTGAAGACAACATAAAGACATCCTGCCTCTTCACTTGTCTTTCACTCACATAATCTCTACATCCACCTGAAACTTGTTGGAAACATGTCTTCGCATGCAGAGCCAGACTTCTCTCCACTGGGTTTCTTGGTGACTCCGAAGGAACAGAAGGGGACTGTGAGACACTGTTACATTTATTCACCTGCCAGACACAAATATATATGATCTATAGTGCATCTTCTAATAATTTATATCCTTTTGATTTATCTTTTTGGTCAATGTACTGTACTGTTGAAACCAGAATATATCCAGCCTCATGGTGTTGCTTGGCTTTTTACTCTTTCGTTTGTTAAGATTGTTGCTGCGCTGATTTCATAGAGGTGGATTCTCAGTGGCGCAAATCTGATCAATGAAATAAAACGATTGCAATGTTATGTCAATATAATAATGATGTAGTTTCCATGGTTACCTCACGGGGGATACCCATCACTCTCCTCAGGGTGAGCACATGAAGAGACTGTCTTGTTTGGGTAAGAAATGTAGAAACAGAGATTATTTGGGGTGTGTGAAGTTTGTGAACAATGGTTTATGGAATATGAAGCTCTTAGCTGGGAGAATCCGAGTCAAAGTAAGCAACAGTCCCCAATCCCTGCATCTCAAATGGGAGGGAGAAATATATATTTTTTCTCTTTTTCTCCACGACCTGAGTGTGTAAAACAAGCACAAGCCTTCTCCCTGAGTGACACATGTAGCTTGTATTAGACTCATTTATGTTTTTTAACCACTTGTTGTATAATTTCATTCTGTTGAATTAAATGAGAGCTTACTCACATCCTCGAGCGGAGTCTCTCTCTTGTTTTCTTCTTCTGTAAACAAGAAACATAAAGACGACACGCGGCCCACACGATGGAAATGTCTAGTCAAGGTAAGATACACACTGTGACAAGCGAATACCAGCCTACGCCAAGTGGGTTTTTTTGTTTTGTTTTGGGATTTTTTTTTCCCCTCCGCTTTGCTGCGGTGGATATTAACATACTAAGGTGCTCCGGGGATAATTTATTCTCTGAATTGTTTGAACCTGGTTGAATGCGCAGGATTCAAGGCTGACGAACTCCCAAGTTCCACTCATGAACAAAATAAATTGAGATAGCTCACATCCTCCTGACTGTCACACGTTTGAATGAATCCTCGCAGCATTTCTCCACTTTTGTCTCTCTTCCACGGTCACATTCGCCTCGCCCCTTCCCCGTGCTGTCAAGACGCATTTGTCCCGGCCGAACCTCGGGGCGTCCTTTTTGTTTTTTAACAAAAAAGACGTGACCTTCAAATATGGCCGCTGTGTGTTTGACCCCGATGATGTGGTCTTCTGCCTCTCAGAAGTTTCCAAGTGTTTTATAATAACTGTCATTATGTCCGTGAATGGTGGATATTAGTGAGCAGCAGCATTTTTAAAGTGTCAATAATAATAATTGAGAATAAACATATGAATCTCTAACAGGATAACTTAACTTCGAGTTGGACGAGCTGTCGGGTGATTCCATAATACAACAATGGTTTAAATAATACAAAAATGGCTCAACTGTATTCACGATGCCACTCTTGTGTGTGTTTTGTTTTTTACATTCTCAAAGGATTTCTCGATCAGTGACACACAAAAAAAACACATTGCATCAAATCCAGACTGTGATGGTACGACAGCACCACCAGGAGGCAGACTGCTGCTCACCTCTGGATAAAAGCTCACAAGAGCTTAAACTCCCACCAGGTAGTTTTCTAAAACAGTGTTTCCACTAAAAGATTGGACAGAACTTGATTTGAGAAATCCTGTCTTTAGGGAACCTGTGGCCTTGCACTTATTAAACCTGTTCAAACTAGAAGGTTTGCTTCCTCTTGTCAAAACTCACATTCTTTAGTAAAGGGATAAGCAGCCATGTTCTTTGTTGGTAAGTATATGTCTGGTATGCTTTAATGTTTTAATTCATCCATCCACAGGTAAAAGATCTCGGAGGGAGACTCATCAATTTTCCCATGTCCAATCCAGAAAAGATGTTTAGTTCCTTGGCTAATTCTAGGTCCGCTCTAGTGCCTGGTTGTAGGGGTATGTGTTTGGATTGGAACACCCTTCCAAGTGCAGCATCCATCCTGAACAACCTCAGCTGACTTCTTTCAAGGCGAAGGAGCAGCAGCAGCAGCCAGGAGACAAATATTCTCACCCTGCCACAGACTCCAGTGATCCTACAGGGCAGATCAGTTGTGTCATGTAGGATTGTGTTGTTTGGTGATGATCCACATATCATAACCCTTAGTGACGGCTGGATTGTAGTCGGACTGATAAATGAAGAGCATCACTCTTTGGTTGAGCTCTTTCTGCACCATGATAGACCAAATGAAGTCCCAATCTGTCCGATCGCTCAGTCCTACAATTACTAGTGAACAAGACATCAATACTTAAAACACTCTGCCTAAGAGCAACCCATTGATCCTAATGATAGTTGACCAGTACACTTTCTTGGAGTCAGGTTTTGTTGGGGTGGCTTGTCACTCACCGTCAGCCATCAGGTCTTGGCTCCTGGGGATCGGCAGGTGTAGTGTGAGGGGGCTGGTAAGACACATTGGGGCATGCTGATTTTTTGGCATGTTTTAAACATCGGGTTTCTCTGCTAGTCGCTCTTCCAGGTCATATTTGTTCAGTCTCTTTCTAACTTATACAGTCATGAATTTTAATAATGAGGAAGCCAGCTTGTGGAATCTGAGCTGAAGTTCAGTTTCTGTCATTTGCGCAGTTTCACTGAGCAGTCAAACTTGTTGAAGCTTCTTTTCTATTAAAAAAAGAAAAAGAAAAATAAGCAAGGAAGAACTTCTTTGAAAAACATTTTAAATTGAAAGTCCAGAGAAATTATTTGAAGTAAAAAGAAAAACATTCCCACAGGGTTACAGGGTAGCCACTGATTTTTACTGAGGGGAGTATTTTGCCAAGTTTATTCAGTTTTTGTTTGGTGTATAGCACCATTCCTGCATTTGAATCTCAGATGTGTTGAATCTACCTGCGTACCAGTCTAACATGAATGATAAACGAATTTAAATCTGTACATTTCTCTTAATTGTGGATTTGCACTAGGATGATTATTTTCCATTGACAGCCCTATAACTGTATGAGCCAATATAAATTACTTAGAGGTAATTTATATAAAGGTAAGTGTTCTGAAAATGTTCTTCAATGTACTCTTTGTTTATTAGTCAGCATGAACAGGAATTTTCTCCACCCATCTTTGGAGACTTTTAAAACTGAAAAGTCAAATTTCTTGTCTGTGTTTATAAGCTTAGTGAATAAAGCTGATTCTGAAACAAAAACAATACAGCATTTAGATAAATGCCTTTGTTTAGAAAAAAAAAGTGTCGAACTTATTTAATGAGTTGCTTATACAGTAAAAAGAAAAATCATCTGTCTACTTTTTTCCTTTTTTCGCAGTGACCCTACAGGGACGGTTAGTTATGCCATGTAGGATTGTGTCCTTTGGTGATGATCCATATCTCATAAGCCTTAGTGAGACTGGATTGTAGTCGGACTGATAACAGCTCAAAAATTCCGTTGTCAAGCTGCACACTGGCCAGGAGGAGGCGACAGTGTGTACGAAGAGACTCTAATATCCCGGAAACTGGGGAAGAAGACGAGCAAAACATTTTCCACCGGCTCCTTCTCTTTGTCCATCCTCCTCCTTGTAGAAGCAACATCCCCAGCAACACCATGGCCAATGTTGCCGACACAAGACTCTACGACATTCTTGGAGTGTCTCCGTCCGCAACTGAAAATGAGCTCAAGAAGGTAACTTAGTAGAAAAGAAAATATAACAACCTGAAAAGAAACAGTTAGAGATGAGAGTTCTAGAAAAAAACGTCACGTTTCTCGAACCAGGAAATGATTTGCTAAGCTAATGCTGGCTGTGAGGTAGCCTAGCATGCTAAAGGTGCTAGCATTTTAAATGGCCTGAAAGTTCATGTGACGATGCCACTGTAACCTTTAATTATTACAGATTCTTTACATTCCGGAGAGATCGGTCACAATGTAGCCACTTTTATGCGGTTTATTTTGTGTGCGTTAGAAATTTTACACATTAAATCCAAAACGGTAACATGTAAAGTTTAGTGTTTCTTTCACTGATGTAACTGTTGACCTCAAGTTAGCTTTAGCTTAAATCTCGGTGGCGTTTTTGACAGTCTTTCGTTTGTCAAAGGACTGTAATGAACACATTATTTTTATTCCATCTTAAGGTATGCCAATGAACACTGCATTAAGTTAGGTTCAATTGATATTGGATATATAATATAAAAAAAAACTTGGGGTTGAGTTCCGATTAGCTTCGCTGCTAGTTTTTGCTCTAGCTAAAGGAGCCGCAGCTTATAGCCTAATAACTGCGTTTCTTAATCAACTGACCCACAGCTGAGTCCGCTTTTTAGTGAATATTTAGGGACATTTGTTCTAATATCTTACAAAGTCCCGTTTCGATGGCGTCATTTCTCATGTCATGCTGCTTTGCGTTTTCAGTAGGGAAGCTAACTAGCATGGCTATGACGAAGCCGTTTGTTTCCAGTTTTTGATATTTAGCTATTCTCCGTATAATGCCAAGTTTTGCCGTTGCCTTCTTAAACATGACGTCCGAAGATATTTTTGTATGTTTAATGAAAAATAAATAAATAAAAACTGTTGCCCGTACAGTGCTGCTGTGTTTTGAGTGTTAGCAAGGGATGCTAATTAGCCAATTCTGGTTTTCGTTAGCAGTAAAGTTGTCAGACATTTTGAGGGTTCCGTTTCATACTAAACCCCGATTTGTACGTGTAGCTAAGTAAATAAAAGCCGAACAGCAAAATGGCGCGACCTTATCTGCTCCAGAAGTGGATATTTGTGTTCTTAGAGTCAAGTGACTGAGGTTATGGGGTCCGTTTGCCGGTTGGAACATTTTGGTTTCTTTACGCAGGCACGTGTGATTGAGTCAACTGAGTGAGCTCCTTTCAGGTGTTCCTCTCACTGGAGGTTCCAGGTCACACAGGGAAAAAAAATGACACAAGCAACTTCTCCATCTGTCTTTCCAGGCATACCGGAAACTGGCCAAAGAGTATCACCCTGACAAGAATCCTAACGCTGGGGACAAGGTAAACATTTAGTGCTGGCCTCCTCCATTGCTGTGGTGGACAAAATGTGCAGATAAAGAAACACAGTGGTCAAAAGGTTGAATATTATTTGTCTCTCATTTCAGAGAGTGAAACCCATTTATTGCTTAGATTCATTACTTATGGAAAGAAATAATGTCAGCCTTTTTTTTATTTTTATTTGCATGTTTGATTATTGTGGCTTAGAGAGAACAGAAACCTCAACTAGAAATTATTACACCACATGTGTTCATTTAAAAAAAAAAAAAAGATATTTCAACCAGAAATGATAGATTTTTGAAAAGTTTTATTGATTTCTGTGCACCAAATACATAGTTGAGGCTCATTTTGCATAAATTACTACATCACTTTAGCGTGGCAGTTCGTCTGACTTTGCTGAGGTGTATTAGAAACAGAGGTTTCTCATTAGACACTTTTGTCGTTTCTGGTTAAGAAGTGGCTTTACACATGGTTTACATTTATAGTCCATAAAGGCCGAAGCGACTTTATGGCTCTAGCTGCTCCAACTGCAGCCTCAGTTCACTCCTTGTGAAACTCCAAATTTTTTCCAAGCTCAGAAAACTTCTATGGTACTTTAATTCTTGGAGATGTTATTGTAGAAAATTTGGAAATTTCCTGTCAAATTCACAACACTTATCATCAGTTGACTATTATTTGTTGGTCTATTACAAAAAATCCCCCAAAAATGCTCAAGTTTTACCATATAAAAACTTCTCTCATAGGAAACACAGAAATATTAGTGAAGCTCATTTAGTAGAAAACAAATTTACCTTGAGTTAATGTTACATTTGCATTTTTACCTATACATAAGTACCAACTATAAAGTCTTTAAAAAGGCAAATGTGAAAAACCACATTAAAATAAGCAGTACTCATTTGCTTATTGTCCAATTGTTTCATCCTAGTTAAAGTTTTTTTAATCCTTTATCCGTGACTTATTATATTTGCTGAAGTTGTTGGCCTGTGACCTGGTGAAGATGGGCAGTTGTTATGGAGTTCAGGAGAATATAGAGACTCCTGACCTCACATGCTGACCATACCATGTTGCCATTTTGCTTCCAACTGTTTCACCAAGGACACTCTTTAACTTGCTATGTGTTACTAGTGTATAAAAACCCCTATAACATATATATATATATATATAAACAAAATATGCTCAGCCTGGTGGGGATTAAGTAAAGCCTGGTGGACCGCCAGCCTTAAAATACAGCGGGGGAACCAGTAAAGATCTGTGAAACGTGGCTGCAGCAGATGTTCTGTTTGAACCCAAGTTGTGTTGATTTATTGATTAATTTTGAATGAAATGCCAAAAATAACTTCAGTCTTTGATTTAAGCTGTTATGATAATAAAATCTGTCTGGACTTGATAGATGGAGCTGATTTATGGCCGTAGTGCTGCTGTTTGCTGTTCTTCCACAGAACACAGGAAGCTCTATTAACCTCTGTTTGCCCTCATCATCATTTAGATGATTTGACAGAAAAAAATAATGATTCAAATTTGCTCAAAGATGATGGTTCTAGAGTAACTAATGTAATTGCGATGATGTAGTCCAAACATTAACCTCATCCTGGTAGCTTTCGAAATTCAAAAATGTTCTGCTTCCCACTGTTGGTTCTTTTATCTGTTATAGAGAATGTAGAGGCGCTGATCGCATCCTGTTATGTTTTTAGTTACAGCTTCAGTCCCTTTCTTTGGATTACATCAAACCTCTTTTTTGTGCTAAAGTCCTTTTTCTCTCTCTCTCCTCATCCAGTTTAAAGAAATCAGCTTTGCCTACGATGTGCTCACTAACCCTGAGAAGAAGGAACTGTATGACCGGTACGGAGAGCAGGGATTGCGGGAAGGAGGCGGGGGCGGCCCCGGGATGGACGACATCTTCTCCCACATCTTCGGCGGCGGACTCTTTGGCTTCATGGGCGGACAGGCGGGGCGCTCCAGAAACGGCGGTCGGAGGAGAGGCGAGGACATGGTCCATCCGCTCAAGTAGGTTACACGTCCCTCAGTGGTCCTGTGAAATCTACAGCCAGGTTGCTAGGTAGCTGTGTTTTCGTTGACCATTTAATTTTGCAATTTGATGTTTGGAAAATAAATTGGCTTAATGGAAAGACAGCAGTTGAAAATAAAACCTTTGTATTTCGATTCCAAACTTTTGCCACTGAGATAAGGTGGGTGTTTTTCAGTCGAGTCAAAATTGGTTTGTTTCGTAAAACTGTAATGGATATGCTTTCCTTCACGTGATCATGATCAACAACCAGATGTTGCCGTTGGCGCAAACCAGGAAGACGATGACGACCGGAAGTAGTTGGAGGATGAAATGTTTTTGAATGACTTAAATGAACAAACCTGTTCAGTTGTGACTTTAATTCAGTTTATTATTTAATGGAAACACAGCGACTGAATTTCTTTTTTCTTTCGACATTAATGGAATATTGAGAAAATCTTCCTCATTTGTCACGTAAGCTCAGCTAGTGTCTCATATTTTCTTCAGGGTCTCACTGGATGACCTTTACAATGGGAAAACAACAAAACTACAACTCAGCAAGAATGTACTGTGTAGTTCCTGTAATGGGTAAGTTGTATATTATTCCTCCTCTGTTTGCCGTTTCCTCGTTGCCGTCTGCTGAGCCGTTGCCGTGTTTCTCCTTTCATCGATTCAGACAAGGAGGCAAGACGGGCGCTGTACAGAAATGCACGGCCTGCAGGGGGCGGGGCATGCGCATCATGATCAGACAGCTGGCTCCAGGCATGGTCCAACAGATGCAGTCTGTGTGTACCGATTGCAACGGAGAAGGTGAGGCCCACGGCGGCGTGTGTGTTTCTGCGTTCCATCGAGCGTCTCAGAGCCGCTGTCACAGTTGGTTCTGCGTGTTTGATCCGCTCCAGGTGAAGTCATCAACGAGAAAGACCGCTGTAAAAAATGTGAAGGCAAGAAAGTGGTGAAGGAGGTGAAAATCCTGGAGGTCCACGTAGACAAAGGCATGAGGCACGGGCAGAAGATCACCTTTGGAGGGGAAGCCGACCAGGCGCCGGGGGTGGAGCCTGGAGACATAGTTCTGGTTCTGCAGGAAAAGGACCACGAGGTAAAACCCTCCACTTCTTCAAGTGATATTATTATTCTGTAAGATTTTTGTTTACATTGAATTTCAAATCATCCGTCTAAAAACTTGATCACATGGGCGTTTCTCTGGAAGTGTGTGGGTTTAGAAACATGGCTGATGCTCCGGCACACATAGTTTTTAATGTGTCTTCTAAAGCAGATGCAAATAAAGGTTCATAAATGCACATTCTATCATTCATATAGACGCACCAGCCAGAAATTAGTTTCCAATCTCTGGTTTTTGACGTTTCAAGCTGCTGATGCTGATTTCCAATAGCTGAAAAAAGACTATTTTTAAGAACCTTCATTTTCTTGCCTTCCTATCATGATTAAACAAGTCTTACTATGAGCAGGGCGCTGTCACATGTGTCTGACCAGTTCTTTTATATCATAGATTTGCTTACATTTTAAAGCAAAGATGAGATAATTACAAAATTTTTCTTTTACCATCTTCTACTAGAAATCAGTGTAGCTGATTGCAAAACAAGCACTGCACCGTTGTGGCTTTTTGTTTTGGGTTTTTTTGGGGGGTTGTAAGTCTTTAACTTGAATTGCCAAAAAATCTCAAACCATCTTCTCTCCGTTTCAGACGTTCAGACGAGAAGGAAACGACCTCTATATGACCCATAAGATCGGCCTGGTGGAGGCGCTGTGCGGCTTCCAGTTCATGCTGAAGCATCTAGACGGGAGACAGATTGTTGTCAAGTATCCTGCAGGGAAAGTCATTGAACCAGGTCAGATTTCTTCTTCTCTGTGTTTGAAATGTTTAATGCTGCGTTGAAGGACTAAATGTTGCTTCAAACAAAGCAGTTATAAATGAAGACATGAGATGCATCGTCTTGTAATAACGTAATTCTGCCATTAGGGCCATTGTAGATTTAAAAAGAGAGTAAATTTCTGCAAAAAATTTGAACATTTCTGAGTTTTAAAAGTCAACAGTTTTCCAGAAAAAAAAGCTCTGAAATTTTGAGATTAATCCAAAAGAAATTCTTCCAAAAACAAGAACATTACTGAGATTTCAAAAGTCAGGTTTTCGACTTTTGGAAGATTTGAGTTTCGAAAGTCAACATTTCTTTTTTTGAATTTCTGAGATTTCAGTTTGTTTTTCTGGCAAATTTTAAACTTTTGAAAGTTTTTTTTTTTCTTCTATAAAATGTCTGAGATTAAGCTAAAATTTCTGAGTTCTTTGGTAGAAGTTTCCTCTTCCTTTAGTTTTTCAACACTTCATTGTATTAGTGGCCCTATGGAGGAGCAGCATGTATTTCCTGGGCTGAGTGGCTAATATTAATATTAATATCAATCTTGTTGTTTCCAGGCTCGGTCAGGGTGGTGCGGGGAGAGGGCATGCCACAGTACCGAAACCCGTTTGAGAAAGGAGATTTGTTCATCAAGTTTGAAGTCCAGTTTCCTGAAAACAACTGGATCAGCCCAGAGAAGCTGGTGGTAGGAAAAGATTCTCTGTTAACACGTCATCTCTGCTTTTTTAATTTTTTTATTATTAGAAAAGCCTCGTCTCACTTTCTTTCACAGCTTCTTTATTTCTCCGACACGAAATCAAAACAGCTGAACAAAACTTATCCAAAAATTAGTTTTGATAGAAAATATTCTGATTTAGTTTATTTAAGCCTTTTTGGGCCACAATGATAGTTGTTACTGAAAACACAATAAGCAAGGAAAGAGTTGGAAATAACTGTTGAGTAATAATTGCTGAATTATGACACTTAATAGTTCCTGTAACTGTCCTTTTAGTAAGTCTTGTTCTGTAAGATGTCCTACTGAAGGACCACCACAAGGTGGCAGTAGAGCACCAAGCTTTCTCCCAGCTATTGTATAGTTAATAAACAGTCCTGCTCTGCTCATCTATTCTCTTTATTTACCGCCCGTTTTCCTCATCACAGGAGCTGGAGGACATGCTGCCGTCGCGGTCGGAGCCCCCCATCATCACCGGGGAAACGGAGGAGGTGGACCTGCAGGACTACGACGCCAGCCAGGGCTCGTCGTCCGGCGGCCGCAGGGAGGCGTACAACGACAGCTCCGACGACGAGAGCGGCCACCACGGGCAGGGCGTGCAATGTGCCCACCAGTAATCTCCATCCGGCTTCTCAGACATACACACATACATATATATATATATTAAAAAAAAAGTCTCTATATATATACATATGCATAAAACCCCAAACACCCCCGTTCTGCAAGTTGCAGAGTAAACGAGGAGCCAAGAAACGTCCAGGTAGTTCCCACAGACACAGATCCAGAACACAGCCGCACCTTGTAACTGTTCCCTAACATCACTCACCCCAGAGCTCAAACCATCCGATCTTTGTCTGAGGAACTCTGAATATCACACCGCACCTAGATATGAACGAAGATTTGTGGAAATAAGTTTGACCCCCGCCCACTTCCCCTTCCTGTCCTCTTCCTCCTCTGTTCAAGTCAGATCCTCTCATGGGAGGAAAAGAAGAAACAAAATGCTTCTGGGTTGCAGAGTTTGTGACTTGCATATATATATATATATATAAATATATATATATTATTTTGTTTCATAGTATTTACATTAATTTAAGAACTAACCAATGTGCACACAGACAAAAAGCAGCTGAGCAGTGTGACATTAAGATTATTTCTCATTGATTCACGGACTCATCCACTTGGCGACATTTGTAGGACTTTGTTTCTGATTTTTACCTTGTTGTTTTCGTTTGTAGGATTTTTATGTTTTCTTTCTTTTTACATTTTAATTCAATGAGAAATTTGGTTGTGTATATCATTGCGGTGGTTGTTGGTAAGCTTCATCAGCCACCACAGTTTGAGCTGTGATTTTTAAGAAAAATAAAAAAATAAAAATCATCAGTGAAAGGGGGAAGAATAAAACAAGCTATCGTCTGTTTCTGTGCTGAGACCATTTGCATGTAAAAAGCTTTGGTTCTTGCACTTACCAAACAAAACAAAACAGCAGTCTTCTTAAGAAATGTCTATGAAGTTGTTGAATAAACTGTTGAAATACAAACTTTGGTGCCATTTGTCATTGTTTTTTGAAAAATCAGAAATGCTGTTCTTTGCAGCTTGTCAAAGATTTATTTCTTTAAACATTCTGTACTGTTTGAACTCAATTCTTGTCTATTATAACTCTGTGTTATTGTCCTGCAGCATTAAAGCAGATCTATGAGTCTCTGGAGCGTCCACACGAACATCACTGAACCAATTCATTTCAATCACTGAAAGATCACACAGTGATGAAATCCAAGTGTGAAATTAACGAGAACAGCAAATGTGAATAAACACGTTTTTTGATAAATGTTTTTTTTTTTCACAACAAACAAACCTAGTTTTTTCATATCAAATCACACGCAAACCATGAAGAAGAAAAAGACAGGAAGTAGTTGAAGGTCATTGCGGTTTAGTGGAATTTTAACAAGGTGTTGCACATTTCTGGTGGAAACTCGGCAAGTGATAAATTTATGAACAAAAACAAATACAAAAAAAATGAATACAGACAAATCAGCCAGCTGGAACCAGTGTCTGGCGTTTAGGTGTTTAGGTGTTTAGGTGTTTACATTTAGGTGTTTACATTAACCGAGATGAGTTGACTTTGTTGTTTTTAAGCCTTGATTTAAAAAAAAATAAGATAATCGCCATGAAGTTCATCAGCAGAAGGAAGCATGAAGTGATTGATCCAAAGTGTCCAGATGGATGCGGTTCTGACTGCGGACTTGATAAAACATTGGAGCTGATGACATCATTCCTCACAGTCTGTCTCCATACTTCAAGCTGGGTCCAAATGTTTTGCCATCATGGTCAAAACCGTTAAGTTGAAATCACATGATGGGGCCACAACAATTGTACATGTCTGTATTTTTTTAATGACATTTTTAAAACAAACCTTTGTGGCTTTTTTTATGTCATCTAATAAACTTGATGAAAAACGACAATTTTATTTAAAACGAAATAGTCTGATTTGTATGCAAAACATAAGTAAGTCATTACATTAGTATAAGACAGACAGTTGCTACATGTATGTTTATATTTTTATTTTTGCTATAAGATTTGCTTTTGAGTAAAAGTAGGTCAATAATTGTGATTCTAGTTGCTCCAAAATTAATACAAATGCAAGAACTTTAATAAATGGGAATCTATTTTTTAAAACAACTTCATCTGTTCACAAAATATTGCCCTAAAAGTTCATCTGGCACACTTTGGACTTCCCTGCTCTACATCTGTAACCTTGATTCATCAATCAAATGTATTGCGATCAAATAAATGGTGCTTATTTGAAACAAAAATGATGAAATGGAAATGAATGATTTTAGTACTTAGTATTTTGTGTAAACAAGGAGCAAGCAGCTGGAATCCTGAGATAATTAGAAAAGGAGTTAGCCATCATTCTAAGCTGAGTGTTTTATTGGAATGTGGATTTTATGCTGCAAATTTCTTTTTAGTGCAATTGTCTCTCAAATATTTGCATTTATTTTTGTCAGTATATTTTAAGTGGTTTCATGTTAACTTTAACTTCATCCATACTCCAACTGCTACTGGAGTTTCTTTGACCACCTTGGAAAAGAGTCTGAGATTTTGGCTGCACTCTGATCCATTCATGATACATTCCATTTTCTTTCATGTCTTTCTGGTTTTCAAATATATCAGACGATTTTCCGCACTTCTCTCTAAGTCTCCAGTCCACTTCAAAACAACTTGGAATCAGAGCATAGAATGTAATATAACCAGCATGAAGAATATTTGCTGCCATAAGAGATCATAAGCTGAATGATCTCGCACTTTGCAGTCCATGGCTACAAACTACTCGCCGAGGAAAAATGTAATTTCAAAAGCAAGTGGCTATAACTCCAATATAAGACAAAACTCACATCAATAATTATGAACAGAACACCATCTTTCTGTTTCCAATCGTTATAAAGGCTGTTTCCTATAGTGACATCAGCGGCGCCGTGGCTTAGTTGGTTAAAGCGCCTGTCTAGTAAACAGGAGATCCTGGGTTCGAATCCCAGCGGTGCCTTTTGTCCTAATTATTTTATCTTTCTACATCCTTTAAAAATACCAAGAAAATGCCGAAATAATTTAAATCTATTTCAGAAGAACCATAGTTTGTAGATTTTGGAGAAAGATAATCCAAGAAATGTGCCTTACACACCTTGTATAAAAGATTTCTACTACTTGGTAATAATCAGCAGGTTTGAGCGTCGGCGGGTCAGGAATCCGGTGTGTGAGGATAACGTGCTGATTTGCTAAGGATTATTGTGATCGGATTGGTGCTGAACCAGACTTGGCTGCTTTTAAAAGGGAGTGGAAAACAGCTCCATCTTCTGGAGGACTAAAACACTACATGCAGTAAACCTTTAAACACCAGTAGGGGAAGCAGAGAGGGCCAAATCTGTCAACATGAATCCGCCCTTAATCAGACAACGAGTAAGTTCATTTTAGGAGGCCTACATTGCACTTCTCAATAAGTAGATATATTTAATTATATGTTTGAAATTTTATGCTGTTAAAAAAGCCATCAGGTTTCACTCGATTTAAATGAGCATGAATTTATTTTCAGGATATTAATACCCTGTTGCTTAAAAAAACCCCTCTTTATTCGTGAACTAAAGTTATTTACAATAAATGATCACATTAAAACAATGCATTCATACAGCATAGATACAGTGACCTTGCAAAAGTATTAACATTCATCTCTCACATGTTTGTCATTTTAAAACAAACTTTAAAGTACTTTTTTTACTTTTTTTTACACCGTGATGTAAAGCTAAAACAGGAGAAAAATAAAATTTAAAATAACAGCTGTTTACACCATTGTGAATATTATGATTTATTGAAAAATTCCAACAAAAAAAACATAAATAAAAATAAAATAAAATAAAGGAAAGAGAACAAATGTGGAAAGTTTAACTAGGTATGATGAAGTTACATTAAAATAAAACAGAAATAAAGCGTCAGCGTTAGAACACCATGATCCAGCCTCTTAATTTGAAAAGTTGAAATATATACATATTTTTTCCCCCCTCCAGTGTTGCTTTTATTTTGAAGAGTCAAACCGGAAGCCGCGTGCCTTGCGCCGTCTGCCTGCTTTGCTCCGACTGCAAAGGACACAATGCACGTTCCCAGCGCGGAGCCGCCGGCGGCGTGTCGGAGCTGACAGCAGATGCTGGAGCCTCGCTGCGTCCCAGATGCGGAGCCCCGGATCCTGAGCGGACCATGGGGCCGACACAGCCGCCGCCCCCGCCTCCTCCGCCGCCGCCGCCGCTGCTGCTGCTGCTGCCGCTGATCGGACTGCTGTGGTGCCGCTGCGCCCCGCTCTGTGCAGGTGAGAAAACAACAATCCCTCCATCCATCCCTCCATCAGCGCACAACCCATGTTTTTATACCTGTGATCCTCACATTCATGGAGGCTTAATGAACCCGAGTTTTAGCTTGTAATCGCTTCTGATGTGTTTCTCACTAATCAGACCTGAATAAACCCGAATAAACCCGAGGCAGCATTGTTCCTGCTGAGCCTTCAGAGGTTTTCATGTTGTGATCTGGAGGAGGAAGCAGCGTGTCAGTCATCCTGCTCAGAGCATTGATCTGTGGTGGCTAAATGATCAGGGCGAGTGTAGAAACATGGATGCTCTTTCACAAATGTGATGCTGCTATCAGCATTACATCACTGCCTCTCTCTGCAGCCCCGCTCTTCCTCCTCCTCCTCCTCCTCCTCCTCCTCTCTGTGTCTCTGCACCTTAATGGATTGACAATAGAGTTGATGCTGAAGCTGCAACACATGCTCTTTAGAGGTCTGTGTGTGACACAGACAAGTGATTCACACACCTTCCTCGATGCAGACAGAGGTCTGCAGACACTCATTGTTATCATCATCATCGGCTTCATTTATGGGTCTTTAATGATTTAAACTGAATTGACAAGACGCGGCTGGAATTACTGAAAACTAGAGTTGGCGGCACAAGTTCAGATCTATTTTGTTTTTTAAAGCACAGTTAAAGTTTCAATAGAGTCGGGCTGCACCGACCGGACCTGTTCCTTAAAAAGCCGATTTTTGCTGAGGTTTTTATCTTGTTCTTGTCTGAAAAGTCACTAAATGCAGCAACAGAATCGCTAAGTTGGAAACTGCAGCTGGCCAGTAATCAGCCTGCTTCATCAAACCCAAAACCAGCCTGACCCTGAGCATAATGCAGCCACCACTATGCCTCACAGCTAGTGTAGTTGTTTTGGGTTGTTGGGCTCACTTTATCCCAACCCTGACCCTGACCTGACCTTGACCCTGTTGTGATTTAAATCCAGGTTTATGCCAGGAAACCAGCTGATTCTCTGTTTTTTGGAGTGGCTCAATGTCACCAAACTCTACTAAATGTGAGCTGGTTATGGCTGTGTGCTCACACTGCGTTGGTATTTTCATTTTAAAAATAAAAACACAGTGGGTAACGCTGTTGCCTTGCAGCAAGAAGGTCCTGGGTTCGATTCCCGGCCCGGGATCTTTCTGCACGGAGTTTGCATGTTCTCCCTGTGCATGCGTGGGTTCTCTCCGGGTTCTCCGGCTTCCTCCCACAGTCCAAAAACATGACTGTCAGGTTAATTGGCCTTCCCAAATTCTCCCTAGGCGTGAGTGTGTGTGTGCATGGTTGTTTGTCCTGTTTGTCTCTCTGTGTTGCCCTGCGACAGACTGGTGACCTGTCCAGGGTGAACCCCGCCTCTCGCCCGGAACGCAGCTGGAGATAGGCACCAGCAACTCCCAACCCCGTTAGGGAGAAGGGTGACGGAAAATGGATGGATGGATGGAAATAAAAACACCTCCACCCTAAGGCTCTCCACTTGGAAACAAACATAGTTAGAATGCAAATAAAAAAATTTAATAAAAGATTAAAAAGAGAAAATGTTTGTTATTTTATTTTCTTGCAAGCAACAAACTGTACTTCAAGGCCAAAATGCGTAAAAAATGTGTGTGATACTTTTAGGTTATGAAGAATATTAGAATTTTATCACCACAAAAGTTGTTTTGTTTTTTTTCTCATGTTCAAACATGAAACATGTTTCCTCTTCATTTTATCTTAAAACCTGATAAATGCTCAGAAACAAGAACATCACATAACAGTACGTAAAACCGTTCCCAAGCTTTCGCTTGATTCGTTTCGACACATCTTTGTTGTGAACCAGTTGCAGTATGTCATTCCCGCTTCCGGTCCGGACTTTGACTAGGCCGTCGCAAAGCGAGCTCCAAATCCTCCTCCCTCCGCTGCTCTGCAGGACAGTCAGTCGGTCGGTCGGTCGGTGTGAGGCGTTTGCTGCCGCCGCTGCAGCTGACAGAGGGAGCAGAAACATTCTGCAGCCCTGCTGGATCCGCGGCCAAAGACGTCATGTTAGTCGATATCCATCACTTAGCTTTTAATGACCCCCCCACACACACGCGCACACACACACACTCCTTTCTTCACTCTGCTGCTGATTCACTGATCAAGTGTGAAAGGCTTTGAAAACAAGCTCTCACACCCTCAGCAGAACCCAGTCCGTCTCTGGGTGTCTTTTATCGCAGACATAAATATTCTCCAATCAACATCTCGAGCTTTTAGCGGGATGAGTTTTCAGATCGGCCAACATCAGCTCTACACCAGACACCAGGTGTTTCGCTGTCTTATTTTGAAGAAAAACAGAAGTTGACTTTAAAGTGGTGGGTCATCACCCTAACCCTGACCTTGAAGACCTAATGGAGGGAGATTTTCAGGAGAAGCGGGTTGATGCTGAGGCGTCCTGTTTGCTGCAGGAGCATCGGGATCCCTGAGTGCAGCTGCTGACGCTCAGCGCCTCACTCTGATGGCGCCGTTGCTCCCGGGAACAACGGCGCCACGGCTACAGAGATGCCGTTGCCTTGGTTGCCGCTTTAGCTCCATCTGGATCTCTTTCAGTCTACAGTCACTGCACGAGACTAAAAACATAACAAAAATCTTACCAAGTGTTTTTGGTTTCGCTTCTGGTGTGAATATCTTGAAACTAACTTGTTTCAAATCAATAATCCTTTAATAGTGATTAAAAATTGTGCATATTATTTCATTTGCAAGATGTTTTTCCTGCTACAGGAGACATAATCTGCCAGTGAAACTACATTTAAAATTAGATATGATTTAAAACAAGCTGCTTTGTCCTGCTGAAATGTTTCTTGTAAATCAGTTTTGTCTTATTTAAAGTGTACTGAGATGTTTGCACTAGAAACTAGAACAAAAATACTTTTTTTTTTTTTTTTTTTGCAACATTTAATCAGCAGTCCCCAAAATATGTAAGGTCATGTTGGTTTTTAAAATGTCAAAATATTTAGTTGCAAATATTTGTAGGCACGTCTGAGCACATTAGAGTCATGGAAATTATTTTCTTTGGTCAGTCTGCTTAAAATGTAAATCTATTTACTTCACAAAGGAACGTTTAAAAGAAAATTCTGTTCATTTTGGTCAGACTTTGGCTTGCATGTTATATATATTAAATCATAAGATGCAGGTGTGTACAGCGACTAAAATATGTTTTAATGAAAATATAGATCTTTTTAAAAGAAACGTGTGTCAAGCATTGACGGGTCAGCAGCAGTCACAGAGAAATGGCAAATTAAAAATAATAGTTTAGGCTTTTATTCATAATATTTGATGTAAAACTATAAAATTATTGAATCAGGACAGTTTCAAATGCATTTTTTTTCAGTATTTATGCTACTTTTTTTTAAATAAATCCTTATCAATATTTTAAACTTGAAATTAGATCACATGCAGGACGTTTGGCTTCATAAGAAAATCTATTTTACAATTCATTTTCAAAGGCATTTATGGGAGTGAAATAGAGCCATGTGATATGTATTACATTATATTATGGTTTCCTGCTTATGGTTATGGTCCAGAGTGTTGGTGTGTTGCAGCGGCCTGCACTGAGCAGGTGGAGGTCCACACAGAGCGGAGGGGGGTCCTGTACAGCCCGGCCTGGCCCTTGAACTACCCGCCTGGCCTCAACTGCAGCTGGTACATCCAGGGGAGTCCGGGGGAAGTGATCACCATCAGGTAGGGTTTTCTTTCTCCCTGCAAAAAAAATAAATAAATAAATAAAATACCAACACGATCCATCCTGGGCTCCAGCTTCCGTAACTTTGACCTCATGGAGTCGGGAGGATGCTCGACGGACTGGCTGCTGATGACGCCCACGCGCAGCGGCGAGTCCAGGCTCTGCGGCTCCGTGCTGCCCCCTCCTTTTATTTCCACCAGGGGGCGCGTTTGGCTCTACTTCCACTCTGGGAGCAACAGCGCGGGCCAGGCGCAGGGCTTCCGGCTCTCCTACATCAGAGGTGAGAAGGGAACACTTTCTCTGAATCATATTCCACAAAAAAATTTCACTTCACAGTCAGACATGACAACAGAAACTTGAATGCGTTTAAAAAGTGAGTGTAAACTAGAAGGACTTCGCTGCATGAGGAAATAACATTTTGACGTGCCTTTCTGCAACTAGCGATTATTTGAGTAATCTATCAATCATTCTGATGATTAATCGATTAATATTAATCGATTAATATTAATCGATTAATATTAATCGATTAATATTAATATTAATATTAATATTTCATTTTTTTCAGTAAAAAAAAATGAAATAACAAGCTAACTCTGCCACTTCAGGAGTTCTGGTTTCAAGTGGCCTATTTTGTGTTTCTGCTCAAGTTAACGATTAATCAGTTACTGAATTAGTCACGATTATTTCAGTGAGCAATTCATGCGATTAATCTGATTGACTGTTCCAGCCCTAATGCTGACTCTGATTTACACACTGACCTGTCCACTGCCTTCCTGTGAATTCCACAGATTAAAGACAGTCTGGGCTTTCTCTCCTTTACTTGGATTCCATCCAGTATTTCTTTCTTTCTACTGAACCACTCAGCAAACAGAATCAGAAGTTGTCAACTTCAGTGTCGACTTTCTGTTTTAGAGTTGTCGTCTGCTTGTAGTTCAGGAAGAGAATGTTTGTTTACGGCAAGCAAATTTCCGGTAAGCTTCATAGCATCAAACTGGGTCCTTGTTCGATGCATATGTCGCGGCCAAACCTTAGCTTTTGGGTAAAATGTAAAACTGAACGGCGTGGACGTCTCCAGCAAGCAGCCCGAGAGCCCAGACCGTCTGCCTGAAGCTCAGTGGAGAACAATGATCTAGTTTTGACTCTCTCTGCAGGTCACCTCGGTCAGAGCAGCTGCCAGTCAGACGAGTTCCTGTGCGGGAACGGGAAGTGTCTCCCTCGCTCCTGGAAGTGCAACGGCCAGGACGAATGCGGCGACGCGACAGATGAACACGGCTGCTTCCCGCCTCCCACCGAGCCCCTCCCCAGCCTCTGTCCCCCCGGCTCCCTGCCGTGCACCGAGGCCCAGACCACCCGCTGCCTGCCCGCGGCGCTCCGCTGCAACGGGGACCGTGACTGCCGCGACGGGAGCGACGAGCTGCGCTGTCCGGAAACCGCCTGCGGCAAGCGGCTGGGGAACTTCTACGGCTCCTTCGCCTCGCCGGACTTCTTCCACGCCGACCGGAGCTCCGTGTCCGAGCTGAGGTGCTCCTGGCTGCTGGACACCCAGGATCCCAAGCCCATCATGCTGCAGCTGGACCTGCAGCTGGGGCCCGGGGACTCCCTCCACGTTTACGACGGCCTGCTGCAGCGGGCGGAGCATCTCTTGCAGGTGCTGTCGCATCACAACAACCAGAGGCCGGCGCTGCTGGAGTCCAGCCGGGGCCAGATGAGCGTCCTGTACATGGCGCAGCCTCACAGCCCGGGGCGAGGCTTTAACGCCACCTACCAGGTGCTTCCACCCTCCTAAGCTCCATGACACAGTGGCAGCCCTAAGAGGGTGACTAGTGGGGGCCATGGCCCCTTTACCCCCAACTGAATAAATGTATTTATTTATTTTTTGCCGTTTACAGTTTAAAATGGGCATGTCACATGTTGATATGAACAACATTTGGCTTTTGATACATAATCTAACCCCTTCTCTCAAAAGTCAATTGGCTATACCATAAGAAACAAAGAATAATTTGATTTGTTTGTTTAGTTGTTTTTATTTTTTTAAATCTCTGATGCTCCCAAATCATAATCTAATACTTTATCTTTCTTAATAAATCTTTTATTTAAATGTTTCAGTAAGATACTGTTATGCATTTTAAATATAACTTCCACAGTATTATAATCTATTACGTTATGAAATAAATACATAAATTTTATACCTATGTTTTTTATTATCCTATATATATAGGTATAGTATATACCTATATATATATATTCTGATGCCATTTTTTTGCATAATAATGCGCCAGAAAAATGGGTCTTTTATAGAAGAAATATGGGGAAAAATAAGAATTGTTTTTATATACCTATATACTATATAGTATATAGGTATATACTATATAGTATATACCTATATAGGTATATACTATATGGCTTTTGGCTTTTGATACATAATCTAACCCCTTCTCTCAAAAGTCAATTGGCTATACCATAAGAAACAAAGAATAATTTGATTTGTTTGTTTAGTTGTTTTTATTTTTTAAAATCTCTGATGCTCCCAAATCATAATCTAATACTTTATCTTTCTTAATAAATCTTTTATTTAAATGTTTCAGTAAGATACTGTTATGCATTTTAAATATAACTTCCACAGTATTATAATCTATTACGTTATGAAATAAATACATAAAGTTATATACCTATATACTATATAGTATATAGGTATATACTATATAGTATATAAAAACAATTCTTATTTTTCCCCATATTTCTTCTATAAAAGACCCATTTTTCTGGCGCATTATTATGCAAAAAAAATGGCATCAGAATATATTATGGGAGCTATGAAATCCCAGTGACCGAGTATAAAATTAAGTCACATCAGAGAGAGATATTTGCAGAAGAGAAGTCCATGAACAACAGGGCGAACAAAGAAAAAAAATTATAATATAATTTTATAAGAGAGATATCGCAATCCTATATATAGGTATATATATATATATATATATATATATATATATATATATATATATATATATATATATATATATATATATATATGTATATATATATATATATAGGGGGGATATATTTAAAAATGTCCCCCCTATGCCACCACCCCTATGAAATTTTTCTGGGGCCACAGTTGTCATGACGACCTGTTTCTGCGTAGACAAGCAAAGTCTATATATTTATTTGACGTCGTATCCTTTCCTCTGCCTCATAGGTCAAAGGTTACTGTTTCCCCGGAGAGCACCCGTGCGGCAGCGAGCACGGCTGCTACTCTGAGCACCAGCGCTGCGACGGGTACTGGCACTGCCCGTCTGGCCGCGACGAGGAGGCCTGCGCCGCGTGCCCGGACGGGCAGTTCCCGTGCGAGGGAGGCGGCGGCGCGTGCTATGCGGCGTCCGAGCGCTGCAACAACCAGAAGAGGTGTCCGGACGGCTCGGACGAGAAGAACTGCTTCGACTGCCAACCCGGAAACTTCCACTGTGGCACCAACCTGTGCATCTTCGAGACGTGGCGCTGCGACGGCCAGGAGGACTGCCTGGACGGCAGCGACGAGCGGGACTGCCTGGCCGCCGTGCCCCGCAAGGTGATCACGGCGGCGCTCATCGGCAGCCTGGTCTGCAGCCTGCTGCTGGTCATCGCTCTCGGCTGCGCCCTCAAGCTGCACTCGCTGAGGAACCGGGAGTACCGGTGAGAGATATCGCAATCCTGCGCAGCGAATCGATTAATTGCGTGATAAGTTAAAAGTAGCTCAATAATTTCCATTTGCACGATGGTTTGTTTTTCTACCAAACACTGTCTGGTGCTTTGGTCTCAACTCGCCCTTTGTGTTTTTTTTGAAGGGTAAATTTTGTTTACAGATTTCAGTGTCCATTTTATATGTTGTGTTTATTTATTTAGGATATTTAAAATGTCGTCCAGTTCCAGTGTTAAATGTCCTTTAGAAATCAAAGTTTATTGATCTTCGAAAGGCTTGCGTTATTATACGTTATTATTACATTTGTTGAAAATGATCTCAAATTATTTGTTTATTGGGTTTTAAATTTATGTCTTTATTGCGTAAGACTTTTTTTAAATCTGATTTTCTGAGGTCACCACTGGATGCATGCAACAGATAATTTAATGTGTTAAAACATTTCATCGTTGACTCTTCTTTTAGATGCATAACATTTCAACAAACATGTCCTGACCTATGTGGTTGTAATGAACCAAAGTGGGGAAAAGGTCAAAGGGAACGAATACTGATGCAAGGAACAGCATCAGTGTTGATGCTTTTGTCTTTATTTATTTTTCAGTACAACATGTTTTCTTCTTGGCAGAAGTTGTGATACGCAGGAATACCTGATTGAGTCTAATACTTTTAACTGGAGCTGGTGGAAATAAACAATGATAATAATTAAATATAAAACAGGTTGTCTCGTTTGTCACTGCTGCTCTAATTGCAGAGCGTTTGAGACTCAGATGACTCGCATGGAGGCAGAGTTCGTTCAGAGGGAAGCCCCCCCTTCCTACGGCCAGCTGATAGCCCAGGGTCTCATCCCCCCGGTGGAGGATTTCCCAGCCTACAACCCCACCCAGGTAACGCCATATGGGCTCTGCGTCGAGGAAATGTATGGTGACACAGCACCAGACATGACCTTCATTTCCGTTCCCCCATGCATTCAGGCGTCGATGCTCCAGAACCTGCGGCTGGCGATGCGCAGGCAGATCAGACGTCACTCCACCCGCCGCTCCACCTCTTCCTCCTCCCGCCGGCGCCTCGGCCAACTTTGGAGCCGGCTGTTCCGTCCTGCGGGTCGAGCCAGGGGCCACGCCGCCCTGCTGGACCCTGCCGAACCCGCGCAGGTCACGCTGGGGCTCCACAGCTACCACGCCGTGAGAGAAGAGGGGTCCCTGGGGCCAGGAGCTGCTGCGCGAGACGCGGCTGAAGATGGAGGCTCGTGCTCGGCTGCGGTTGACCTCCAGGCTAGCGCGCCCGAGAGCCCCGCGTCACCGCTGTCCCCGCACTCGGTGAACAGTTCCGATTCGGAGGCCCCGTCGCCCGTCGGCGGCGTTCCCCAGTCAGACCCGGCCGGCCCTCAGGCGGCTGCCGCTCCACCCTGCCCCCGCCGGCCATCAAAGAAACTGGTTCTGGAACTCGCAGTCAACCTAAAGGGCGTTTCCTTAAAACGCTACTCACCCGTGGGGCCGTTTTCCCCCTTGTCTCCTCCCGCGCTGGAGAGCAGCTCCTTGACGCAGTCGGAGCGACGTCACCCTCAGGGTTCAGCGGTGACGTCGCCCTCTGAGAGCGTGCCTCCGTCAGTGGAAGGAGAGGAATCTGACGGCCATTTTTCTGTGGACGTGCCAAGTGAGGAAAGGAGCGAGGTGGACGGAGAGCAGGCAAGCTGACTCAGCAGCTTCCACACAGCGAGGAAGATGAAGACTCAGGGAGGGAAGTGCCATGAAACATGAAAAGCTCTCAGTGGGGGAAAACTGGAAAATGCTCCAATCAAGTGTCCTTCTAATGTGTCTGAGACCTGACTGACGGTTCATAGTCTGACTGCTGACTCTGTCCTGATGTGAATAAAACCAGCAATGTGTGTTGTTAATTTCTTTGTGAAGCTCACTGAGGGTTGGAGCGACTCTTATCAACCTGCTTAGGCCAACAGATAAAGAAAAAAAATTCTCCTGAGCAAGCCAAAACAGCTTCGCGTTGCTACCCAGAGCCATTACACACCGCTACCGACTGTGAGCCGTTGAGGCCTATCGACGAACCTCTTCCCCTCCCTCTCCTACAAGATGATATTTTACAATAATTCTTAACATTTGGTCCCAGTCTGCCACGTTCAGGATGGACGGTGAAGATATTTATTGCTTTCTGTTCATTTATTGAAAAGGCGAACCGTTATTTTAATCGATCACTGGTTTCTCATTTCTCACGACGTTGATTTATTATGATATTTATGATATTTGATATTTATTTATTGCTGCTTCGTGACGCACCATCTTCAGCAAAAATGTGGAATAAAGAGCCTCAGAATTTAGTTGTAGCTAACAAGAGAACATTGCATAACAAGCCGGTTAATAAGTCAGGATATGTGTTTGGTTAGTTAGCCTCTGGTTAGCTACTTGACAGACATGTACGACTGTATGGTAGTTTTACGAGTGATGGATGGAACTCCCTTTAGTTTCAAAGGCAGGATTGTTTGTGAACACTTTTCATAATCGGGGAAAAAAAATTATATTTCAACCAAATTTGTCTATCTTGTAAGCATGAGAAAAGTTCAAAAGGCTTTTCAAGCCAGCTTAGTGGCACTGTGCAAGCAGCAGGTGGGGGAAGGGCAGCGTTGTATTCTATGCTTGACGTAACCAGAGAAAATTCTGGTCGCTCCAGCGCTTTCTTGAATGGAGAAAGTCCTGATGGTGTGACGGAAGATTTTGAAACGGAAACTTTTTAAAAACCTTGGATTGCCTCGATACCAGCACTAATACCATGACTAATCCGAATCATGTGACACATAAGAAGTATGTTAAAATTTTACTGTGTGACACAGATAAATGAGTTAGTTTTTATATTTTAAAAAAATACTCTGGTCTCCTTGAACTGAGTTAGCCAACAGGAACGCTTCTGCCACATCACATTTATGGTTTAATGGCTGTTAGCTTAGCTAGCTTAGCATACAGACCGGAAACAGAAAATGCTAGATTTGCAGTGGTTTGCTCTTTTATAAAAAATGTATTATTTTTTTTTGTTTGTTTTTGTTTTTGTCTGTGCGTTGAATTGGATACTTGCGGTTGTAATATCTGTCAAAATTTGTTAATATCAATATTTTTCTTAAACGTGTGCAGTGTACATTAGTAAGTTAGCTTAGTGCAAAATTAGAAAATTGGAGGAAGGGATACATTTTGCTGCTTCTTTCTATTTTCATTCTCTGTTAGGTTAAACTAACAGCTTGCTTCAGGTTTTATATTTAACATTAAATGAGGTTCCTCAAGATGTTCTTACCTCATTCAACCTAGCTTAAGCAGGGAAGCAGTTAGCATAGCACAATTGATAAAAAACAACAAAAGTCTAAGCAGCTGTTTCCTCCTGGTTTTGAACTTTGCATTAAGCTAATGTTGCTACAAGGCTAATATATTCTATATGTAACACTAATAATATATTTTTTAATGAAACGTGTTTCACCTTATTTTGTGAAATATCGACAAACGGGAAACAGTTTCAGTTTGAAAGATTTCTCCTGGGTTTTTCTGCTGGCAAATTAATTTTCAACACGTTTTTGGATACAACTCCAATTTTTGCTTAGCGTTTCTTATTTGCCACGTCATGAGTTTTTAAATACCCAAACTGGGGTGAACACACCAGGTCAAAGACCCTGGATGTTGCCTGTAAATGTTCTTTGGCTTGTATCTGCAGTGATTGTGAAGACAATGGAGACGAACGCGACGGAGCTGACATAAACTTCTCACTATTCGTGGAACTGCTCGAGGAAATGATGAAAGAAGTTTTTCCCTATTATGAGACAATAAAGAAAATAACTCTATTTTTCAGTTTTCGGTTGAGACTCGTGTGGCTATCTTCCATTTTCTGCTTGTGTCTTTGTTGCGTTTTGTCAACGCCATTTTTCGACAGCAGGAGCCGCTTCTACTGATCGTAGATAGAAACGTAGTTTTTATATTTTCCTGTTGAACTATAGCGCCAATATTTTTGCAGTAAAAAGAAGGAATGGTTTAACTTTGTCCAGGAAAGCAAGAGACATTGTTAGGAGCTCAATGTGGGTCGATGAATGAAACTTTTAGTTTTGTCTTATCCAGCTTGCTGAATGTTCCACGCTACGCAGGGGCCTCAAACTCCGGTCCTCGAGGGCCACTGTCATGCAGTTTTTAGATGTGTCACATGTACAAAACGCTGGAATGAAATGGCTTAATTATCTCCTCCTTGTCTAGATAATTTCTTCAGAGCCTTGCTAATGACCTGATTATTCTGTGCAGGTGCAGCAGAGGAACGTCTAAAAGTTGCAGGACACGGGGCCCTCAAGGACTGGAGTTTGAGGCCCCTGATCCACAGGCTTTGACAACCTATTCATGCCTCCTGAACATTTTCACATTTTGTCACACGTCATTCAACCACACTGTATTGGACTTTGATGTGATACACCAACACAAAGTAACAAATTGCTTTTGAAGTGGGAAGGAAATGGTTTTACAACTGAAAATCTGGAAAGTGTGTCATGATTTTTTCACAGTCAATTTTCTGTGAAAAATTGGATGGACAAAAAAACCTGTAAAAATGGATATGAATATTTTTGCAAAGCACTGTTCTTTTTTTGTCTTGTACGTTGATAAAAAGCTGCTGCGTCCTGTCATGTCGTGGTTTTTCTGACAGCCGTGGTCGACTGTTTATGATATTTTGCCTTCCTGGCTAAATATGATTGTTCAACTGGACAGTTTGGGTTCCAGTTCACTGCTGCATCAAATCAACAACATTGATTTGGTAAAACATGTAAATATGTTTTGTTTTGTTTTTTTCCTCTGGTGACATTTAAAATCTCAGTAATGTGGAAACATGTATCATTTGGAATAGTTTAATAAGATTTTGTTGCGTGGGTAATCTGAAAAAGGTTGGGTTTCATTTAACCTCCCAGATGACTTAAATAATTTCCAAAATGTTAATTCTCAAAACCATTAACATTAATGAATGATCAAAACCATTAACATTAATGTTAATGGTTTTGTCCGAGCATCGTTGAGTTCAACTGAATTAGGTCAAGAATAATTTAAGGTTTGTAATTTAGGTCGGGTTGTTATTCTGAAGCCAACACGAGTTTATATTGTTATTTTGAGATACTAAAGTTGAATCGTATATCAAGACCTCCTGATCAAAACCTGTGTCACAGTTTTAATGTGCCTGAATAAATACATAAAAGTTATGGTTTCCCATCAATTTTTCAATGCTTTTACCAAGAGATGAAAAAACTGAGTTTTCTACAAAAACACATATTGAAAGCAGTAAAAATAAATATGGCAGGCACTTTGTGCTGATATCAGCTGTCATTTCTGACACTACAGTAAAAACATTTGGTCACAGTGTTGTGACATGTCGCTGTGCTTCTTGGATAAAAGTGCAACTGTGTGGACAAAAATCAGTAGAAATAGGCAAGCAGTTTGGGTACATAATTAAGAACTTAAAGATACTGAACAGCAACTAGCAACCCCAACTTGGACGAGAAAAAAGACAACAGATTTGATGGTGAACTTTTCAAATTCAAATTCAAAGACACTCTTTAAAAACAATATTACTCTTCATCACAAACTCAAAATTTTATGCTACTGTTTATTCTGGCAGTGCTTTTATCTGATGAGGCCACAAGAATAACAAGTGACAAATGCATTTAATAAGCTGCTATATTTAATAACACTTTCCATTGTTATCATTGTACAACTTTACACATTTTTTTTTACAAACTTGAGGGTACACACATCCGTTATGTAGTGTGTGAAGACATCACAGCACGTCTGAGGAACGTAGTCTTTGCAGGAGTCCTTGGCACCTTTTTTTTCTTTTTTACACAGTATTTACAAACTGCAACATTTACTGCCTGAACATGGCAAAACAGACCTGTTTTAGGCTTAAGGAGTCTCTCTTTTTAAAATGCCCAGTTACCAGAATACTAGAAAAAGCACCACAAGCTTATTGTTGTCTTTCTAGGAGAAAAAAACAAAACAATATCCCCTCAGTAAGTTACAGTTCTTTTTAAAAGGTAATGCCGCAGAATTATGTTGGCTGTCAGGTCCCCAAACAATTTAAAGGAATAGTTTGACATCCTTGAGCAGAGGTTTTTGAAGTTTTTGTCAGTAGAAGTTTCTGTACAAAGAAAAAAAATAAAGTGGCCACATCGCAGTTAGTTTGTAGAAAAGTCCTGAGGCTAGTTAATGCAACAAAAATTTTAGCGATTATAGAACATATTATGTGGCTGAGAAATTGGCGACAAATCAAAATGTTTCTTATAACCGCAGAACGTTTTATACAGAGTTGGTTTGAGAAATCTACAGAAACTTCACCCCCATCTCTTCAAACACTTCACCTGCGCTATCCTGTGGCAGTATGATGCAAAAATCTGACGACATAAATTCAAGTAAGCTTTAGTACATCAACAGGACGAAAATCTGTACAAGCGTAAAACGTCATCAGTACCTTAGGTTAGTTGGCAGGTTTATAAAAAGTCAACTGGCTGGACGGGCTGTGGGCCACAAGGGTACAATCAATGTTAGTGAAATGGGAGGAGTGCGACAGCATAAAAGGGCTATCGTACATAGACAAAATTTAGCAAATTTCTGACAAAATTTTCAAGAAGAAACTCTGAAATTTTTAATCTCTGAAAAATTCTTTAAGAAAAAAATATTTTTATTTGTAGTTTTGTTGACTTTTGAAACTCAACTGTCTAATTTCTTTAATCGAAAATTTCAGAGATTAACCTCTATATTTCCAAGATTTTTGCCAGAAATTTGCCACTCTCCTGTTTTGTTTATCTATAATTGCCCTAATGTGCTATGGTGCAAGCAGGACATGTACATCTGTGTTTCTGCCTTTAACCTGTGCCACTAACAAGTTTGTGGTAAGTACTATATGGTAACAAGAAATTCTGGAGTGATAACACCTTGGTCGGGTGAGCACCTCTAAAAAGTCCACCGCTAAATCTGAAAAACCTGAAGACCCTGTCAGGTGCAAACCTCAGACATGAAATGATTCATTTATCCAGTTCAACTGAAGCTTCTCGCCATTCTCCCGTCTCTCTCAGTTGGTAATTTTCTTGCTCGGAGAGAAAAATACAATTCAAAACAATCAACACCAACAAGGCACATATGGCATCTCTCAGTACATTTGCAACAGATAAGAGGATAAAATAAGTGGTGTATCGTGAAAACATAAAGAAATTACAGTTGAGCAGAGAGGATCAAGAGTGATTAGTGAAATGGTGCTGGACAAAGAAGTAGAGATAAAAATATGGCTAAGTACAGAAACTGCTTGCATATTCATCTGAAAAGTTTCTCTCTTCTTTTTTCTTCTTTTAAATGTTTCTACATGCCAACTGCATTCGGGAAGATGTACAAGAAAGTACATGACAGTGATTCTTCACAACTCACAGAGCACACAATTGGAAAACCTACACAAGAAAAACTGAAAGTGCAGGCGCGAATGCAAAACAAAAACAAAAAACAAAACACTGTTGCTGTTCAGTCGATGGCTTTGGCAGTGAGGGGTTCCGTCTCTGAAGAGTCTTCCTGTGGAAACACGACATAGCACAGCTTCTGGCCCATGTATGTCACTCTTTCTGCAAGGCAAACGGAACAGGTCAGCTGATGGAAATGTCTGCAAGCAGGAATAAATATTTAGAAAAGTATTGTATTGTGTATCATTGATCTTTTAATAGGAATTCTGATTTATCATTGACATAATACATTTCAATTATGGATGTCAAATTAAAAACAAAAAACATAATCAGATCGTCAAGAGAATCGGTAAATATCAGTAAATTCCAGAATATGATTTGTTACTGTGTGCAGTTCAGGTTACACTTAAAGTTAGTGGCGTACATTTTAGCTCCAAAAGTAAAAAATTTGGGAGAAAAAAAAAAAAATCACATTGGAAATTTCCCTGAAAGAACTTGGAAATTTTTGACTTTTAAAATTCTAGAAAATTTCTGAGGTTAATCTCAGAATTTCTGAGTTTTTTTGGCAGACATTCACTCTTTTTGTTCTTATCTACAATGGCTGATCAGAATTGATACTTTTTACTGATGTATCTGCTGTTTTTATACTTCTGCAAAATGTGATTTCCTGATACAGATGTTTCCTGTTGCAGATGCTTTCGCAGCTGTATACAAAAATAGACAAAAATGTGTAAACTTAATCTGTCTTAAAGAGTTACCATATATAGAACATATTTTCTTGTACTTGCCTGAGCTGTTGAATTATCAGTGTGACGACATGCCTATGCTTAGAAGTGAATAAATATTGAAGTGCTCCAAGCCCCCGTTGTAGTTGGCCTGTTGGAGTTAGCTCGTCTGACGCAGCTAAGTCTGACATGTGTCTCCCCTTTTGCAAAAGACAAGTTTTTGTGTCTTTAGTACAGTTTAAACCTTACCCAGCAGTATATAAATCCACTTGGGCTTTTCTTTCCAATGAACTCCCACAAAGTAAACAGGGACGCCGGTCAGCATGATGACCATCCCCAGGCCGCACACCACCGGCTCAGAGTACAGACTGCAGAACAGCAACAGGGCCCAGAAAATCAGGTAGGTGATGGGAACCATCAGGTTCACCTGCACACAACAGAAACAGGCACAAAATATTCACATTCATGCTTCAACATACACATGTGACATGTACTAGACATTTTCTCTCTTAATATTCCAAGAAAATACATAAAAGTTTACATTCTCCCCCACATCTAACATGTAGCTGTATATACCAGTCACTAGGTGGCAGCAAAAAATTAAGTGTGCCCATCAGAAAGATGTGACAAGATGACAGCTTATGTTAAGATTATCCCAATAATTAATCACATGATAAATCTAAATGAGCCCAATAATTTCCATTTGTGTGACTGATTGGTAGAAAGAGAGACAGATTAAAATAAAAGTGTGAAAAAAAATCTCCAGTCTGGTTCAATGGTCTCAACAAACCTGTTTTTTGAAGGCCACTTTTGTTTACCAATATTTCATAATTAATTTTATTTGTTGAGTTTGTTTATTTATTTTGGATATTTCCAGTTCCTGTGTTAAATATTTGTATAAAATGTTAAAGTTTATCCATCTTTGAGAGAGTGCACTTGCATGATTATCCATTACTATTAAAAGACTTGAAAACTGTCTCAATATGACAATATCATCATTCATCGTGATCATTTCTGGGACAATTTATCGTCCAGCAAAATTTGTCATGTTGACAGGCCTACTGGTGTACATACAAAGTGCTTGACTAATTTAGTGGACATTCATGACATAATGGACACTGGCTGAGGTTCTGGTAAAATGCTCCCATTAACATCATGGAAGCTGTACCTTAATGGGTCTGGCCAGGTTGGGCCTCTTCTTGCGCAGGTAGAGCAGGCCGGCGATGGTCACCCCATAGGACAGGAAGTTGATGAAGGACACATAGTTGATCAAGTTGTGCGTCTCTCCGATACACAAGATGAGTACCGTGGCGATACACTGGAAGACATGCAGGTAGATTTAAACAGAAGGAAGATGTTAAACTTTAGTGGTTTAGTGGTTTATTATGATTTCTACAGTTTTGGGTATTAGGAATAAAAGCTGGACAGGAGCAGCACTTACGCAGACGAGCAGGGCGGGGATCGGTGTGCAGTTTTTCAGATGGATCATGGCCAGCAGGTACGGCAGGTGACCCTCTCTGGCTCCGGAGAAACACAATCTGAAAGAAAAAAATCAATTGTACACAGTTTTATTTTTTCCTTCTCTGACATATTTGAAACAAAACATTTAGCAGTGGTTACAAAGAAGGACATTTTAAAAAAAAGCACGAGGCTGTACCTGGAGGAGGTGAACAAATAGCCATTGATCCCTCCAAATGTGGACAGCGCCACGGAGATGGGCATCACCCAGGAAAACATGCCCAGCAGCTTTTCCCCAAACGTCTAAAACAGCAAAACAGATTATTGGGCAACGTCGCAAGGTTTAAACATCTTCCAAAGTCAGATTAACTCACAGAAAAATGGAAACGTCTACTGAAAGTCTACTAAAATGACAAGAAGTTATTACATAATTTGCTAAACCTCAAATATCTTTATTGGAGTGAAGTGAAAAGTGGTTCGATGCATCTCTACTTTGAAGAATGCAAACACACACCAGATTTTTTCTGATTTTTACTTGTGAAGAAACTACTGAAAATCATTTTCTCTCCATTTCACAATGAGGAACGACTTTGTGTGGTTTGACAAAACACACAGAAGTAATCAGTGGCTGCTCACCACTGCTACGGCGTTGGAGGCGAGCAGCTCCTCTGGAGTCATGGAGGTGAAGTAGGCAATGTTGGTCATGGTGTACACCAGGGTCACCAGTGGGATGGAGATGTAGATGGCAAGCGGCAGGTTCCTGATGGTACAAAAAAAAAAAAACACAATTATTCAACTAGAGCAAAGAAGCTGAGACGCGCTCCCTGTCGTATCGGTGCCATCGTACTTGCGTGGTTCCACGACTTCCTCCGTAACGTAGTTGAGGAAGTTCCAGCCACTGTAAGCGAAGGAAGCCTGCAGGAAGGCCAGAGCTATCTGTCCAAACGACGGGTCCTGTCTGAATTCAAAGGCCACGCTGGGCCGCAGGGCGTCGTAGTGACCTGCACAGACACGGGAGGAGGACGGGCCAAAAAGAGGTAGAAATTAACACCCGAAAAAGGCAATGGTTGGATCCTGAATAGAAAAAGAAAAATCTAAAATTGTCAACTAATTTTCCTGCTGTTAAGTTTGATCGTCTGATAAGACTGACAGAATACCTGGACAGTAGAGAAATAATGCTGAGATGTCAGTCAGTCAACCAGATTTGTGAGTTTATGCTTACAAGGGCTGCAACTAACAATTATTTTAGTGATAGATTATTTTATTGATCATTCTGACAATCAGATAAAAAGAAGTACACATACTGCAGATTTTTTTATTTTAGTCTTTTTATACAATGTTAGAAATACACTAAAATTCAAATAAGCATAAACCTGAATTCATTTTTTTAAATAAGAAAAACACAAACAAAAGACTAAAAAATGCTTCTAACTTCAACACATGAAAAGCTCAGCCCTTTCAGCTTGACTTAACATCAAAAACAGTGATCTGAATTTGAACCAGGTGAAGCTAAAAGTCCACTTGAGGAATTTTGGGCAAACAAATGCATTTTTTATCTTAAATAAAAAGTGTCTAAATCTTTTTGTACACTTTTGGAAGTGTGTTGTTTGTGAGTCTGAAAACTCCAGTTAACGACTAATCTGTTATTAAATTGGGTGATGTAATTGGGTAAAGGCATCCATTACCATTAATTGTATCAGTCGCAGTGTTTACCTCTAAAGATCTGGACGAGTCCAACCACGATGATGAGCACTAGAGCCAGAAGTTTTCCTACAGTGAAAATATCCTGAATCCTCGTCGCCCAGCGGACACTGGAGCAATTCACCCAGGTCAGGAACACTGTATACACACACGCACACACAAGTCTATATTTATACAGACATCTCATACAGCATAGCAAAAATTCTTTACAGATACAAACAAACCCAGAAATCAGATGAGGACGGAAACCTAACATATCCCTGTACATGATAAACACTCAAACCATTCATTAGTGCCTGCTAGCAAAGCTTTTATTACTGTCTTTAAAAAAAAAAAAAAAAAAAAAGGTAAGCACATGATTTTCTGGGTTAACAAAATTACAAACTGAACATTTCCTGATTTTGCCTCTCAGTGTCTAATCCATAAGCCTGCCTTAATCAGTCAAAATGACCTCATTTAATAAACCCACATTCTTTTTTTCACCCACATGGAGTCGTCATTGTGTCAGAGCGCAAACACATTTATAATTGGTCATTTATTTCTTCTTGTAAAGAAATCTGTTATTGTTGGAAAACCTGTTTCAAATTAAAAGTTCTCACATTTGTGGAAAGGTAAAGAAGCCTCTCTCTCTCTAATGTTAGTCTGGATAACAAACTTATTTTTTAAAAAAGGTTTCCCAACCAGGAAGTTACCAGTTACAGCCCTTCGACAACAATCGAGAAGAATTTAGATCACGTTGATGAAACTATTGTTTTGGGTACTTTCTAACCAAACGACCAGACAAGGATTTTAAAAAGGGCAAAAGCAAATGAAGTGGATTAGCAATGCTTGCTAATGACTGATGGTGGCATCCAGCACACGCTACTGTGGAATATCATCTCTGCTGCCTGGATGTCAAGCTCTTAGCATGTCAGACTGTCATACAATAACTGAATAATAGCTGCAAATTTCCTCCAGCATAAAATACTAAGATTACTCTTGTAGTTGGAGTCATTTACTTAAAATGAGAGAAAACACACCATTAAGTGAAACGCTGTAATTACCCACTCTAAACATACACCAACACATCGACAGCTGTGCTGTTTTGCTCTGGGAGTTGCCTCCAGCCTGGAACGCTTGGAGCATGCAGCACCAACATCGAGTTAATCAGCTCTTCAAAGTGGTTTGACCCCTGGAACAACAACAAGATCCAAACAACGCAAGCTCCTACTGCAGCCACAACATCTGCACCTCTACTGACTGTTGAATTGCGTAAGTAAATTTGCTTAATAAGAAATTTTTTGATGAAATGTTTTGGCAATATAATGAAGTGTTTTTTTTCAGCTGCATAAAAAATCTTTTATTTTACAAAAATGCAATGGAAACACTTTTGCGTCTTGTAATCAACAACCAGACGTTACTCCTGCAGAATGAACAAACATATCTGTGTGTTTTTCGACTTGCTTTTCTTATTTAACGGAAATACCGCAATTGAGAAATTCTGTTCTTTCGCCATGAGCTGAATATTGGCATAGTTTTGCGCACGTTTGTAATGAAATTATTAGCTGTGTTTTTATTACAAATGTGCACAAAACTTTGCTGATAATCTGCCATTGTCAAAAAAGTAACATTTTGCAACTGCGTTTTTCACATTAAATAAGAACCGCAATTAAATTCACATGTAATATGAAAAAAATAAATAAAACATGCCTGTCTTCTTCATGGTTTGTGCCAGTGGCAACATCCAGTTCCTGATCATGTGACTCTTATGATGCAAAAAAGAAATTTTATATTGCAGTCTTAAAATTAAAACATTTTGATACGGTCAAAAAAAACAACCACCTCATCCTAGTGGCAAAACTATTTATTTGACAAGCAACTGTTTTTTTTTTGCCCTCTAAATTGCTGTGTTTCGATTAAGCAACTTAATTTTAAAATATCGAATTGCGCAATTATGCAGTGAATTGAAACGCAGCTTAAGACAGCAAACAATTTTGAAGCTTGTCAGGATTTTAAAAAGTTACAATTTTGCAATTTCCTAGTTGAGAAGAAATATATTTTAAATAAAATTGGTAGCTGGAGTCCATGAATATGTAATGGTATAAATGTAGCTGCTCTTTGAATCCTCGTGGGTTTTTCAGTGAACAAGCAGCATCGTGAAGGAATACAGCAGACACGTCAGGGGAAAAGCTGTGGACCAGTTTGAAGCCGGGTTAAGTAAACTGTTTGCAGAAACGTTGGCTGGTTATTCTTGGGTGAAACCCACAATGGTGCCACAGCTGCAATTTTCCTTCAGACTGCAGAACCATTTCTGCTGAAACTAACAGACTTTCCAATGAAATAATTTTTTTCTTTTTTACCATTAAGCGCTGTTACAAAAAAACAGACCAAGCACGCAAATAAAATCCCACTAAAAGCACATTAAAGTTTGTAGTTTAAATGTGACAAAATGTCAGACACTTTCGCAAGTCTTTCCACTTCCCATGTCTGCTAAGTAAATCTTCATTTGTCATCCCTTTTACTAAGTTTCTGAATGATTAAATCCTTATTTTGGTAAAACAAAAGCCCTAAAACCTATTGTTTCTTCGTTACGCTAACTTCCCACCGCACCTCACTTTCAGACTACTAACACAGTGACTTGCATGGGAAACAATAGTGTGTGTACCGGCACATACAGGCGGCAGGTCATCCATCACTAGAACAAGGTTTTTCCTCCCACCACAGAACACTTCTTCCGCTGGTACACACACACACAGACACACACACACACACACGCACACACACGTGAATTGTTGGCAGGAGGTTTTGGTGGCACCGAGCAGAGCTTTTTTTTTTTTTCTTCTCCACAGCACTGCTGAGTTTTATAGTCAGTTACTCTCTGGGTGTTACATGCGTTTCCGTTCCTGTGTTCCCTCCTCCGTCTCCCCCAAATTTCCTCTGTTTTAACCCTGACAGGAAGGAGGTGCCAGCGGCTTTGAATGTGACAGTGCAGGTAAATATGTGTGCCGCCATCAGGGGCTTCCATTGAAGGCCGCTCCAGGACTTGAATACTAAACAAATTACTGCTTTTAGCCTTAATGAATTCAGATCCAAAGTCTGTGCAGATTTATCAGGGAGGGGGACCGTGGGGTGTGGGGGGCTTCAACCTCAGGAACACCCCCTTCTGGTTCAGGATGTGGTCACTGGAGTCACTGAATTGGTAATGACTCCCACCAAGTTCCTCCAACATCAGAAAGCAGTCAGAGTTAGCTACATAACTGGGATGGGTGATCAATTGACTTTATAGATTAATCAAATTTTGGGCATTTGAAGTTGGAAAATCTGGATTTTTTCATACGTACTAAGTCTATTCCAATTACCATCTATGGCCATTATTAGGAATCAACTTAAAATGTATATGATGAACTGATATGATGTGTTTTAAAGTGCCTTGAGACAATATTTGTTGTGAATTGCAGCTATATAAATAAATCAAATTGCTCTGTTATGATCTCCACTCTTTTGGCTCTGAAACTTCGACACACTGAGCGGTGGGAATGATTGATCTCCTCATTTTAAATTAATGTAAAAAAAAGACAACAAAGAAAGAAAAAGCACAGACCCACAAATCAGATGATGTAAGTCTTAATTTTAAAGCCCAAAAGATAAAAAAAAACAAACAAAAAAGTCTTCAAGATGTATTTTATACTTGATGATTATGTTTGTTTGGTTTTTCTTATTTGTAACATGTAAAATTTTTCTGATATTTTACATATTTGTAATAATTTAAATAATTGCCAACGTGTTGATACTTTGGGTTATGTTTGTGTGTGCTGCTATTCCTGCTCTGTAAAAGACAATTTTTTTACTCCCCTTTAACATTTATAGGGTGTGACAGGTCACATATGTATCCAGAAAAAAACAAAACATGGGTTTTGTAGTTCAAGTCCTTTGTGCTATATTTCTAAAAATCATAAATCATAAACAGCACCAAATACCAAATTTCTGTTCTGTAATCACTAAGGCCAAAATGACAGAACAGAAATTGCAGAGTTTATGTGGAAACTGCTTCAGTCTGGTGACCAACAAAGATCCTCCATTCAAACAGTAAATGACTTTGACGCAGCATCTAATAAAGAACCCTCCTGCATTCTGGGGAGTTTAGAAAGCTTGCCAACACTAAATTGAAATCACTGGTCACAAACTACATGAGCACATGATTTCTGTAGAGAGGTCAACATCCATCACATATCTAATGATGAAACTGTACTGAAGAGACAAAAGTGCGTTTTATTTTAAGGATTTCCTTTTTATTGTTTTGTTGCTGCCAGTACAGAAAGTTCACAAACTCAAAGAAAGATTGCTCCTCCTCTAAAAAACAGCTTCAGGGTTTTTAGAGGAGATTAGGATAATTGATGATACATGGAAAATAATTGGCTTATTATGGAGAAGATGAGTTGCTGAAGAGGCAGAAAGCCGAGTAGGTACAAACCCACGTGTGGGCTTGGAGACGGACTGTCCGGCACCTACAGGAAATGACTACTTAACAGATTTTTCCTGCTAATGTTCAGTCTATGGATAACAGCATGGATTATTTATAGTGGCAGGTCCACACTTGGCAGTGAGTTCCCTCAGCAGTAGTCAACATGGACATCCTGTCTGGACTGCCGCTATGCAGCCTGTTACGTAAAAAGCTGCAATGCACCGTGTAGTTTTGACATTCAGTTCCCAGGACATGCATAAACTTTTTCAGCAATTTGATTTAATGCCACTTTTCTATTCAATCCGACCACAGATTCCAGTCTTTTTTTCTCTCCATGTTCATCGGGGAACCTTGGCGAGCCATGAGCTGACACCTGTGTATCACCGTTGACATGTACTGAGCACTGCAGACCTGGAACATCCAGATCATTACAACCTAGTTATTGTTAAAATGACTCTAATCTCCATGTGTTCCTATTTTTACAGCTTCTATCTATGAGTTCCAGCTAGAATGTCAGGATGTCAACATGGCGACACATGTTGTAACAATATCAATGCAATGGAGTATCTCTTACAGACATCATTTTAAAGATGGAGTATTATATATTTTCCAAGCACTTCATAGTACAATGAAGTAACTATGTTACCTCCAATTGTTATAAAAATGCTGCATATATCAAATATGACTTAAAAAATTGTTACTCTTTGAATTTAATACATTAAAATTGGGCCTTTGTCTCTTTAAAAAAAACTTGTGCTCTTTCTGAAACTCCGCCTTCAGTAAGTCAACGCAACGTGTCTCCTCTATTCACCCTTTAACAAGGTTTTTACCAGCGTTGCTCTGAAAAAGAGTCCCGACAATGAGCTCAGCAGATGTGCCGTTCCACCAGGTGTTTGCTAAGTGCTGCTGGCTAGTCCGAAGGAGCTGAGGTGGGAGGGTCTTCCGTTGCTTGCAAACTGCAGCTCCTCATTAGAACTGTGCCTCGAAGGCGGGGCTAGGTCCAACCAGGCATTTTTGCAAAGCTGAATGGTTGCCAGGATTTCTCAAACATGCATGAAACAAAGAGTCAAAGCAACAATTCAGGTATGTTTTTGAAGAGGGAGTAACATTCTAACATGAAAATACTCCATCTTACATATTACTGACTGACCACTTTCCATAACCAAACAGCACTTTTAACATTGATTTTAGACACTCTTGCATGTGTCTCTTCTAAAATGACTTTTCCACTGAATGTTTCCACCACACCTTGTGAGGACCAGCCCCATTGAAAAGCAAAGTCAGTCATAAGTGGGTAGAGTCTGAGTTGCTCCCGATTTCTCAGTGGGATATCTGACTTTCACTGATTTTTCTGACTGGGAAAAAGGAATTTCTAGGTTCCGAGTACAACTGGATCGCAGCATAACTGATCAAGATTAATGAGAAAACTGATGCTAAAATAAGAAATAATTAACTGTGACACAAAGTTCTTCACTGGTTTTCGCAAACCTCACCTATAAATAACCAATCAAAATAATAACCAGCGGAACCTAGAGCACCTCACCAAGTTACAGAGGAAGTGTTTTCACGTAAGTGAGATGAAGCTGTGTGTGCCTATTCTTAGTAGAACACCGCTAGCCCAAAACTGGACCTGTCTGGTTTTTACTCACTCACTCCAGAGTGACTTGTGTCTCCCTTGCAGTACGCTCTGCATGAGAGGTAGGAGGGGGAACATGAATATCTGGGCTGGTTGACATTCATAAATTACGCTGACCTCAGACCAGTCTGATACTCAGCTTTACAAAGAGGTGAAAATAAATCCCACAAGCATTTATCTCAGTCTGTCTGCTTAACCGTATGAACTCTTAAAGGAAGTGAGGCTGATCGCAGACAGAAAAATAACGTCTCTGGGACTTCAGCACTGACGAGTGACGTTATGAGGATGTGAAAAGTAATAAACAGCCAATGGGAGCCGACGACATCCTTCCCGAAACACAGCCAGCCAATGGGATTCCGCGTCATTAATGTACAAGGTGTCCGGCCCATTTCCTGTTTGTGTTTGACTCAGCCACAGGAGCATCAAACAATACACAATAGTGTGAACATAGCCACTCATTAGCGGCGTCCACAAAGCCTGGCACCATTATGTAATCTGACACGCCCTACACACACTTGCACAAAATAAACCAATCAGTCCAACCAGAGTCCGACACACACACACACACACACACACACAACACACACACACACACACACACACACATATATATGTAAAGAGCTGTCCATGTTACACCTGGTCTAAACGGGCAGCAGTTGTGGCACACTGTTGCCTAAAATAGCAGCACTCCATCAATGGACTCTGAAAACACTAAGCTCAGCTTGACACGTGGATACACCCTCCTGCAGATACCCATCCCACTTCCTTCCATCTCCCCGCTCAAGGTCCCTTTACTCCATCCGGATCAGACAAGACCTGACCGGCTGTCTTGCTGATCCGATACATGTACAGTATGCTTTTGCCATAAGCCATTTCCAGTCTTGCATTTCAAGCAAAGGTGCTGATGAAATTAGAAGCTATAAATGGAGCAGAACATTTCGGATGGGATTTTTGAATGACAATGAACAGCCTCAGGCGACATCATGGGGTGCTGATGCCATCAAACAATGACACGCAAATAACTAGTAGCCAGACAAAGACTTTGTCATTAAAATGTCTTCTTTGGTTACAGTCAGAACTTGAAGAGCTTTACATGAGATTGTTTAATGGTCGATCTAACTCCTGGCCCCTCTCAGAAGACAAGTTGTCTACATATGATGCTTGTGTGAAAGAATGTCTGCCCTTTTGATTACGTCACTGGGAGTTACTCTGGTTCATGAAGTCATCTGACCTGACTGTCTGAGCAACAGAGGGTCTGTAGTTAAGATATTTTGAAGCATGGTGGCACAAGGAAAATAAAAAAAGACACTACACCGGCTACTACACAGCAACACTGGACAGTTCAACTCCTAGTAACCTTCAATTCAACACTATCTTGTGCCAAGCTAACCTACAGCCTTTACCTATAGGCTACATATTGGTATCAAACAGGAAATGTACTGACCCTCCATAGGACTTTTCTTGTCACACTGACTAAGCAAAGCATTTCTAGAGTCACGTTCATCCAGTCGCAATCAAAAATGTTCACGTTAAGTGATGGGCACACTTCAACTATTGTGCTAATAGTGGAGCTAATTTAGCATTTTAGCATTTTTGGTAACTTTGAAAACATTTACCGCACTAAGTTTCCCCTTAATTAACTTCTCCAGATAATTTATAAAGCGCTAACATCTCTTTTGTGAACTTTCAGTTAGAGTCAACTAACTTTTTTGTTAACATTGCTAATCCACTGTTCACTTTTATGTAGCAATATACAACTTTGTAGGTAAGCAAAGTGAGGCTCAGAAGAAACATGTGAAGGAGGAAGCTTAACTTTTCCAATGATTTCGAGATGAAAGGTGATGTGACAGACTGGTTTATAATTTTAGAAATAATTCAGTGCATCTTACTTATGCTCCAGTACCAAAACCAGGCCTCAAATAGAAGGACTTCTGCCAGAAGTAGATATTTGCACAATACCTCCCTGTTTCAACAATCTTGGTTTGCCAGAAAAGAACAACATACCAGTCTGTGACTGGCTTGTAACCAGTCACAGACATGCTGGTTACAAACACCAGCATCGCAACTGAAGGAACTGGGATGAATAAACTGCACACAGGCAGAAAATGTAAATCCTAGAAGGCTTTAGACTCACAGACACAGATGGTGGCAAGCAGTCTGGTGGCGATGAACGGAGGCAAGCAGTTCTGGAAGGCTGGCTGCAAGACGTAATTGGAGAAGGTGAGGGCAATGACCGCCAGCGTAGTTGGGTACATGATGAGAACAGCGCTCCATAACAACAGGAAGCTAGAAATAAAGGAACAAGCATGACTGCAACACACTATTCAAAAAATACAAAACATCCTTTTTTTTAATTCATGAGGAGAACTCACAAGCTATTTTGTGCTGGCAGCTATTTTTGCTGTCCAAGCTCTAAGTGAGTTACAGAGGTAAAAATTTAGTTTCTCTACATTGTTGGTAAAAAAACTGTTTTTGCAGCCAAAACAGTGTCATCTCATTAGCTGCATTTTCAATGACAGTATAATTGCAATTTGGCTTTTCAAAAATAAATTAGCTTAATGGAAACACAGGAATTTTTTAAAAAAGCTCACTTTTTGGCTCTAAGTCGAGGAGCTTTATTGGCTATATCAAAATATCACAAAACTGCAAAGGATACACTTTTTCCACACAAGTCACATGATCTGAAAGGCCTCAAAGGAGTCTACTTTGTTTCCCAACAATGGTCCTCAAGCCATTGCCAGGGTGTTTCCCTGCTTCAGCTCAATTGACTTAAATTGATGACTGATTACCAGGATTTTATTGAACACCAATCCTCTGACTCAGGTTTGTTAAAGCTGAAAAATATGTAAAAAATGCAAGAACGCCTTCAGGACCTATCTGCGCTTAGATAAGTCAAAACATTGAAGTTGCTGTTGTTTTCCTGAAACTATTTTTTCAAAGCCAGGCTACTCCAGAAAGTTGGAAATACTTGTTGGGCAACAATGTAGCGAATACACAATGTTTCAGGAAAAAGCAGAACTCAAGGCTCTTTAGAAGACTGTGTCCCACAAGATCAAATTTCCTTAAACATCATCCCTGGAAAAAGAATAGCATAAGTAGCTCAAGTGATCTATACATTTTATACAACTTTTACATTATTGAGATGAGACACACGTCATAATTCTACATCAGAAGAAGCATGATGCAGTAAGTCCGGTCGTAAACAATGGCAGGATCAAACAGCGTTCCACTTTTTCCTGTTTTAATTTTTCTCAATTCCAGTTTAGCTGTATTTATTGAATTGAGCATGACCTGCTGTAGAAACATTGATTTTGTACAGTTTTAGAAAGTAATATAGCAGAAGAACATCTTATTTATTGAAACTTAAGGAAAAATACTGGGATACATAGACTTTACATCTCTCAGGGTTTATCATTTTGCATTCTTCTGAAGGCTCAAGTACTAATTTTTCAATAGTTTGTGCCCTCAATATTTTGAGGTTGCAAAGCCGTGTTGAATGATCAATGCAGAGTTTGACAAATCTATTATAACTCAAGGTTGTGATGCCATAAGGATTAATACCATTAAAAAGGTACTTTTGTCTTCCCTGCATCATATTCTCTATCCCAGAGAGCAAAATACTTGAGTGAAAAATAAAAACTTGGAAAATCTAGACCCTCGACTGGAGTGTTGCTTTTACGCGATCATGTACAATAGGGAAGCCCAAAGTGGGTCCTGGAGGGCCGGCATCCTGCTTGTTTTAGTTCTCTCCCTGGTTCAATGCACCTGCATCCAATGATGGCTCATTAGAGGCCTAAGAACACTGACATGCTGAAAAGGTTGTTACTACCACCAGGGAGAGAATTAAGACGTGCAGGATGCCGGCCCTCGAGACTGACTTTGGGCGCCCCGATCTACAGTTTCCTAAACTAAACCCATCAAAGGCTGAGATGCAGCGTTCACAAAAAGACGCAAGCTGCCGATATGTTCTACTTACCCTACAAGCCCTCCAAAGATCTCAGTCACATACGAATAGTCTCCTCCAGACTTTGGGATTGTGACACCGAGTTCGGCGTAGCACAACGACCCAAGAGCGCAGATCCCTCCTCCGCAAACCCAGACGATGAGCGACAGTCCCACTGAGCCTGCATGCTCCAGGACTCCTTTAGGCGAGATGAAGATCCCCGAGCCAATGATGTTCCCTTCATGGATAGAGTTAACACTGTTAGTTGCTGTTGTTTTTATAATTCAGTAGAAGTCAGGTAGTGAGCTAATTCACAACTCGTTGATTGTGATGCCAGAAACCAATAGATTTTAAGCTGTTGCAGTTGTAATAGAATATGTTTTCAATGTTGTTTCACTTAAAAAAAACTAACTGTGGTATTCAGAAAAAACTTAAAGGGGCAGTGTTATGTTGGACTGTATCTCTTGTACATCTGTTGCCAACCAGATGCAAACTTTCCTCATTATTCCACACTCAGCCATCAGTGGTATGATGAAGTAGAAGGGAACAGGGAATGACTCAACTCGTCCACAGTGTGGTAGGCCATAAGATCACAGAACAGGGTCAGTAGTAGTTGAGTTGCCAAGTATATAGAGGTCGCAAACTTTCTGTGTAGAGGAGATTACGGTCTACAGCCTTTTTCAAGAGTTGGGCTCGGCTGCTTAGCTCTAATGAAAGGAACTCTTAGTGTTTCAGTAAACCAAATCGTTATGGTCAGTTTTATGCTCCCAACCTTGTGGGAACAGTTTGAGGATGACGCCGTTAGTTCCAATATGACCGTGTTGGAGCTTTGTTTTGGCTCTGTGCTGAGTCTCCATTTGCTGTGCTCAGCATCTAAGCCTTTACTCTGCAGTTTAGACATCTCTTCTATTTTAAATGTCAGATACTATAAGAATGCGAGTCAACAAATGCTGTGTTCCACTTCCCTGTCATAGAAAAAAAGAAATGTGGAACTTCCCACTCTAAGTAGAAGCACTCCAGCTCCCTTTAATTGACAGGCAACGTGATTCTACTGAAGAGAACGGGTTCAAAATGTGATGATCTTTGGACACTGTGTCTTTTACAATTTCCTGCAATGGAGACGCTGATGAACAAAAACAAAGAGCTCTCTTGTTTGAGTTTGTACTTGTGGCTGTAAATAATCCATCTTGCTATCTATGTTTGCAAATGAGCATTAGGATAGAGCAGTACTGTAGTCGTTGCTATTAGGTCAGCTCTGAGCTGGAGTTTGAGCTCCACTGACCCCCACCCAAGACAAACCGAGGGTTCCCTCACTTGACCAACATGTTATGAGTTCAACTGTAGCTTGGTTTGTGTGACATCATCAGTCTCTCCAAAAGATAAACACGAAACAAAAGAAAACAACTCATGCTAGAAAGTAACAAAACAAACGGCAGCTGTCCAAACAAGTGGTGTTTTTGCACTGGGCTCCATGTTTTCCCCCTTCCTTGGGGTAAGTTTGGGCCTAAAAAGTGTGACTCTGCTGAGGGTAAACATTGCGGCTGTTGAAGCCAAGTGAGGCGTGCTGTTGATCTGAATGCTCCCTAATGAAGCAGAGCAAGAGAGGAGGACCAGGATGTGCATTTGTCATTGTCTCCTCATTTGATGGAGGAGACTGTGTTGAGATGCAGAGCTGTTACATAAAGCCTTTGTCGTGTTTGTTATGTCAGGAAGTTCAGCATCTCAGCTGAATGCAGGAATCGGGGGGGTCTGCCGATGTCTGCCTGTATCTCAGTTGTAAAATTATTTCAATAATTACATTTCAATAAGATACATGACTTCACAAAAATCTTTTCTCAATAGTGAAAAACTGAATCTTTTCTGTGAAAGCAGTGCTGGGTTTTGTCCCGTCTCTGTGGTTCTCATTTGGCTTCTTTGAAAATTTACCACCACTGTTTTAGACAAAGCTGAACTGTTAGGAGAGATCTGAAATACCCTTTCAATAGCAATACAGCTGAAGTGATTAATCGGAATAATTGTGATTGATTGTTGATTCATTGTCAACTAATTTAGTAAAGGATTGATTGTTGAGTATACGGACTCAAAAAAGGCAGACCTTTTTGAGATGGCCTAACAACACACTCAGGGCAGTGATTAAGCCAAGACTGCACGCAAAAAATACATATACATTTTGAATTTAAGATTAAAACAAAATCTTCTTTGACTGTAAATATGTTCTAACCAGAACTCTTCACTCTTCCTAATGAGAGTCTTGAATAAATGCCCAAATTGCAAATTTTCCCTTTAAATACAAATGTCCGGGATGGGAGTCGCGATATGGTGGGCTTCACGTACAAAAAAGATATTTGTCCTCCAGCAAAACTTGTACAAAAATATACAAAAAAAAACAAATGATTAAGTTTGAATACTTTATCAGTGCACTGTAGTTAGCTGACTAATTGTTCCATCTGTGTGTGAACTTTTGCAGTAACTGAGGTGAGGTGGTTCCACCCACTGTAGGACTGAAATGTTGTGGATTTTTGTCTTGAAAAAAGAAAACTAGAAACAGGGGAAGTTAGAAGTATTTATGTATTCTTGATGGAGCAAGACGCACGTTTCACCATTTGCTGTCTCAACTCAAATGTGAGAGCAGAGAAGATTTGCGCTGCAGAAAGTGAAAAAGCCGAGTAGGTTTCTGGTTTACATCACTACACCACCAAAAGAAAAAAAGGAACTGAAGGATTTTTTATTTATTTTGTTTTTGATTCTTGTTTCAGTAAGAATTGATATTTTCATTGGATGGTTTTGTCAAACAGCAGTATTACTAGTATTAATAGTACTACTGTTTGTAGTACTACTATTATTAGCACTACAAGCAGTGGAGCACCAGACCAAGTCAGCACAACACATTTCAAGAATAATGCAGTCGGTTCACGAGTAGGCTGATGGTAGTGGGTAGCAATATGACTCAAGCAGCTCATGTTCACCCACTCTGCAGTGTTTTTAAAGAGAACATTCACTTTACTATACTAAGATTACAATTCAGACCAAACAGCCATTCTGATAAAGGATTTTTTTGGACAACTAAAAAAAAAAAAAAAAAAAGGACAAACTACAATTCACTTTAGATTGTATTCATCAACAGGATCGGTTCTGACATAGGCTACGGAGAAAGCCAATCAATAACCCAGAGATCCAAAAGACAATTGCACCACAGACACCGGCCACTAAAATCCTGAGCAATGCATCTCTCATCTTTACAAGACTGCATCACTACTAAATAAGTATTCTTGTTGATCACAACTCTTCGTGACTGAGAAAACAAAACAATAAAAGCAAGATTGATATCACTTTTATTGAAGAGTATGTAGCCAAGTTGAATAAATTCATTAAAAGAATCAAAGCTTGCTGATGGATGTGGTCGTCACGTTGTGCTGTAGCCAGGATTTTCTGTTGCAAAATTTCAATTAGTTTGTTATACGTTTGTCCTGACTAAAAATGTTTAATATTTTTTGTTTATCTGCATCATCTCTACCTGTGCAGCAGGCTGGCAGATTTGTATTTTCTTGAATTGGAGTCGTGGGCAGCATAAAATCAGTTTGTCCACTCCATTAAAGTATATGATTAGTTGATGACATTTATACACTAAAAAAACAGCAGTACTTAATTGCTTTGATGTACGCATTAGAAAATTATTTAAAAAACATTTTGTGTTTTACTACCTGATCAGCCGGTTGGTGCATCTCTGTCCCAAAAGAAGCAGAAGTGATAGCATTTAGAACTGAAAAATGTTCTTTAAAAAAAGTCAAGGAATGCACTGAAAAGTGGTATTTATGTAATATCATTAAAGGCATGTGTGTCCTCCCTCTGACCCCAGACTAGTAACCAGCAGCTCCGTGGAGCTCGGGACATTAAACAGCAGAGCAATCTGTGTGTTTCAGAGCACGACTGTGTTCCGTGGGCCGCTTACTGTACATGTTAAATCGTGGCTGATTTGCATATCACAGGGCGGACTGCTGCAGTGCCTCACTGCTCAAGTTGTTCCACAGAACCGAGCCTCCCAACTTCACCACACTACCCGGCCACGTAAGCATCCTCACATTCAGACCCTCACGACTGATGCAACAGTTTCCACGCGAGCCTAAAAAAAAAAAAACACTACCCTTGTACTCAGAGCATTGCCTCTTGCAGCTCGCGCGCGCTCAAACGACTTTTCAGTCAGATTGTTTATTCATTTTTACTCGGTTTCGCGTCCAAGTTTGAGGAAATGAAATGAATTTGAGCCGGAATACCCCGCTGTGAGTAACTTTTGGGCAGCTGAGCGTCGGGGATGCCGTGTCATGACTGAGCCGGCGCCTCAAACATGTTTCCCCGTTTCCTTCCCCTCCATAACCTGGCAGCTCATCTTCCACTGCTGTCGCGCGCACTCACCGATGATAATAGCGCAGGCGCTTAGGAGTCCGATTTCCTTCTTCAGCGTGACTTTCTCATCACTTTTGACGCTTTCATCCTTCTTCCTTTTCTTTTTGTCATCCATCGCTCCCTCTCTGTCTTCCTCTTCCCCCTCGGTCCGGTTCAGATACTGTAGACTGAACCACGTTTCACGCTGCCGGCCGCACTTATAATATCGCGCAGATGACGGGGGGGAGGAGGAGGTGCGCATGCGTGACAGTCCCAAACTTTGATTCAGGTAGGTTGATACGAGAGGTGTGTCGAGATTCAGGGATGGAGCATCTGGGCCTCGAACAAAAAGGACAATGTTTTTGTTTTGTTTTTGTTTTTGTTTTTGTTTTAGTTTGCCAGGCTCTACTCATATTATATTGATGAGTATAGAATGATTTACACATCCCTTTCCAACAAAAGCGTCCAAATGAAATGTATGAGAATTTTATTAATCGGTTACAAATATTTTCAAACAAACTAAAAAAAAAGTATTTTAACTAGTTACAAGTGATTGAATGTTAAGTTGAGTTATTAAGTTGTCATGTTAAAGGAACTATACTAAATAGCTAAACTGAAATAAATTGTTACTACTCAAAGCTATTTCTTTAAATTGGACCAATTATTTTCTTTTTCTAGTATAGATGTTGAAGCTGTTTGCATGTGGTTTTAGAGATGTGACGGAAAAACTTCATGTTTCAAGAGGATGGAAGATTTGAGCAGTACAGTGTAAGTTTTTTGATACAAAGTTCTGCCTAATGGTCACTTGGAAATACACTTTTGACACTGTCAGCATAAGGAGTTCCAAACTGAAGCTCATCAGCTTACACAGAAACAGAAAGGAGCCTCCTGGAACAGGAACAGTATGGAACAACTCTGAACCAAAACACTGACAAGCACATTCCAAATTAGTGACAAAAAATATTCACAAAAGCATTTTTACCCCTTAAAATGTTAAGCATTTTGTCACATTGTGACTACAAACTTTCCCATCGACACGTAGACAAACACGGTACATTTCTGTGAGCGATTAAGAAAAAATGTGGGTCCACACAACAGGCTGCAGGATTCCACTGAAAGCGTTGTAGTTGGTATGCCATGCCAATCGGTGGCGCTGTAACACTGACACCGAACAAAAAGCAGTTTTAAAATGATGATTTCATTTTTGAAAAGGAAAAAAAAAAGAAGTTATCCAGCCAGCCCACCAGCAAGTTCACATTTGAACTGCTAAAATGAACAAAAGTTTTCAAGGACATTCCAAGTGTCTCCTTGAATTTAATGGAAACACCTTGACAGGTGTCTGTAATGCTCAGAAATCCAACAACGTGCCTGATTTGAAACAAATCTGCAAAGAAGAGTGGGTTACAATTTTTACAGTGATGTGTTAAAGACTTATTGCCAGTTATCACAAGCACTTAATATCAGTTCTTATTGCTAAGGATGGTACAACCAGTTATTGAGCTGAAGGGAGAATTATGTTGTCACACAGAACCATATTGGTTTGGATACACATTTATAAATGAAATAAAAAAAAGAAAAAAAAAGAAGTTTTTTTTTATTTACTCTGATTCTGCCTACAAAATATTAAAAAACATACAACTTTTACGTGCTACAAAAAATCTTTAAGCAGGCAACTAGGTTTTTACAGTACTGGAAGTATCCCCCAAAGGTCAATGGTGTAGCCAGGAAAACAGGTCAAGTATGTAGAGCACTAATCCTGTGGAAGCAGCTATGGCGGGACATTTAAACCTACAGCAAGAAGAAGATGTTCCTCTTTAGTCTTTATGAGGAGAAATCCAGGATGCAACATATCTTGACTTTAATGCAAGTGACTAGCTGAAGCGTACTTGTCTTCCATAGGAAATATTATCTGTACTTGTCGGACAAAAAAACAAACAAACAACAACAACAAAGGAAGGGTTTCTTGAGAAAGGTTGGTTTTCACATAGCTGCTTAGTGGCCGTATTTTTCTCAGTTTGCCACTGAAAGCATTTAGGTAATTAGGTCAGTTGTGAGGAAGAAAATAACTGGCTCAACCTAGTTTTGAAGCTTGAACCAGGCAGCTGAAAGAAGTCACGGCAGAAATGTACAACATTAACTATATACAGATCAGATCATGTTGGAGCTGTGATATCATCACACTTTTATCCCAGCTTTGTTTTAATGAACCAGAAAAAACTGTAATTCTGATAAACGATTGGCTTCTATTTATCTGTTATCTGTTAAATATTTATGGTTGATATTTTTTGATTCTCTAATAAATAAATAAAATGTTTTAGTTCTATGAATGATATTGATGACTAAAATAATATTCCATTTTCAAAATTTGAAAAATGTGTTTAGTATCAGACTTCATTTTACCTTCTGAAAATGCAGAAGACGTGAGAGGAAGAAGGAAAATCAATCTAAATTCAACTATGATCATTTCAAATAAATCCAACGAACACAACAGAGGCTTATGGCATGGATTATTGGCGCAACTTTTAACAGCTACATCACTTCAATTAATCTGCTTTTTTAAGGTATGTGAGAAATGGCCTGGAGGAATTAAGCCTTTTGTGTCTTGCTAAACAGAGTAGTTAAAGCTGTTTTCCCTCCCTTAATTACATCTAACTTTGCATTCAAAATGCAAACAAAAATGTTAAGTAAGATCTGTTCTACTTGAAACGTCTCTGCTGGCTCGTCGCCTGTGAAGTGACAGATTGAAAGCATCCTCAATTAGAAAACAAGAGAGGCACTCTAAGAGAGCCGCCTTCTGTCAAGTGACCACCAGTAATTCTCTCCTGTGGCTACATGTCAAGTTGCCACAGGGAACACCTCATATTTTACGTCATTACCTACCCTAATGAACTGACAAGTCTTGTTTACAATTAGCTTAACACAGAAAGCGTGACAACAGCTCAATAGGGCCACAATGGGGAATATTTATCTGGGCTTCTGATCCAGGAGATCTCTCTGAACAGATCTCCAAGCTACGGTATGCCAAATATCAGACAACCCAGTCTACGAAACCATTAGCAGCACAGCTTTTATCCTAAATACCAATGTATCTAGTGTTTGCACTGAGCACCGTTCAATTGATCCTCTGGCAGCGGTAGAAGTACGGCACAAAAACAAACCTATCCACTTAAACAGACAGGGAGGGCAGGGAAAGCATTAATCAGAGAAGCAACCAAAAGGACTCTGGGGAAGTCTGGAGAGAACTGGCATTCAAGTGGAGGAAAAGGTCAACACAACAACAAACGTAACAGAAGAGAAACCTTTATGAAAATAGGCCTCTAGCAATGGAGGAGACATGGCTCTGGGATGACAGCAGAATGTAATCTGCTGTTAAAAAAACTCCCACGGTGAAACACGGTGGTAATGGAATCATGTTGTGGGATGCTCTTCTTCAGAAAGAGACAGAGGTTGCTTAGAGTTGATGGGGAAATGTTTGGCGATAAAACATTAAGAGGTTGCAGAAGACTTGTCACTCAAGTAGAGGTTTATATTCCACAAGGATGATCCATCCATCCATTTCCTTCCGCTTATCCCGGGTCGGGTCGTGGGGGTAGCAGCTTCAGAAGGGAGGCCCAGACTTCCCTCTCCCCAGCCACTTCTTCCAGCTTGTCCGGGGGAACCCGAAGGCATTCCCAGGCCAGCTGAGAGACATAGTCCCTCCAGCTTGTCTTGGTTCTTCCCCAGGGCTTCCTCCTGGCGAGACGTGCCCAGAACACCTCACCAGGGAGGCGTCCAGGAGGCATCCTGACCAGATGCCCGAGCCACCTCAACTGGCTCCTCTTAATGTGGAGAAGCAGCGGCTCTACTCTGAGTCCCTCCCAGATGACTGAGCTTCTCACCCTATCTTTAAGGGAGAGCCCAGCCACCCTACGGAGAAAACCCATTTTGGCCGCTTGATGATGATGACCCTGAAGTTATTGTCTGAGCTACAGTGGATTGGGCCGGGTCAAAGCACAGTCATGCCTCAGGCACAACTGAGACACAATCCAGACCTAAATCAGATCAAGAATCTGAGGTTTTCTTTCAACATAGCAAGTTTGCAATGACGACTGGCCAAAAATGATACAGTAGACATGTGACAAAAGACTTACACTAAGAGCTGGTTCACATGAGCCTCTGTACAGTTTTGGTGTGCCACATTCTCACCGCAAAGATTACCCTTAAAGAATGACTGTTTATTTTATTTGGGTTTTATTTTTTGCACCTCTGAATGGCTAACTTTCTGTTTACTCCTATTTTTATTTAACGGAGTTCCCACACTTCCTGTATCCTCTGTTTACATTTTTTTTTCAGCTATTACAACCACTTAGTCCATTTTTCACGTCGTAAAATGTTTTTTCCAAATCGCCTTTAAATGCAACATGAGCATTAGTGTGTGTAAGAGTCATGGCAGCGAGCCAACAAAAGGGAAAAACTTGTACACAGTTTTTTCTAGAACAAGCCGAGGAAGTTGAATAATGCTGCTGAATGCAGATGACAGGCTGTGAACTATATTATGTTTTTAAAAATCTAATATAGTATCTGATTTTTTTTTTTATATTTTGATATTGAGTGTTTCTTATGGATGATGGAAAATATTTGTTTTTATTTATTGCAATGTGACGTCAAAGTTACATTTACTTGAGTAACTTTTTGAAGAAATAAAACTTATGGGAGAAGTTTTACTGCACTTTTCACTTTTACTTGAGGAATATTTTGAATGTAAACGCTTCTGAGATTGGAAACATTAGATTTTTAGATTTCTGCGATGTATGAGCCAAAGCTTCTGCAGATCTGATGATAATGAAGGAACATTTCCTACATGTTGCAATTTTTAAAGAATCTCCGTCTCTTTCGGAGCCTGACTTATTTTTCTCACATACCCACAAACACACATATGGTAGTTTAGGGAGTTGAGTCGTTAAGTTGTGGCAGGCAAACGGCAACGAATGCACAATGAACTTGGAGGCCAGCCTCCCTCTCCAACGTGAGGCCCCGACAAAGAGAGGAGATGCTTTGTTGGCAACAGGAAGGCAAGCTGAAACACTAACTTCAGTGTAATTGCAGGATAGGATGAGGAAGAGGAGGTGATCAATCAGGAAAATAGCAGAAACACTGTGGTGGCAGAAGTGATGGAGTTGTACTTAGATGATGATGATGATGATGATAGATCGCAGGATATATGGAAGGGAAAAAGATTGACATGAAAAAGAGAGCAAAAGAAAACAACAGGACATGTGAGGTATCTCAAATTATAATAGCCCTGTTGAATTCCAGACTATGTTCAGACTGGAACACTGTTGCAAGATAGTGTTTCTGACACAACAAAAAAACTGAGTCATAGAATAACTCGTGGAGTTTAGGTATTGAAAGTGGAGAAGCTTAGGTTAACAGTCCAAACCACTGAAAGGTGCAAAGGCAGGTGAAGAAGAAAGTACCGACAAGGTTGAGTCAATGGAGTAGAGTATAAGGAGAGCTCTGGAACAGGAAGATATTTGCAAGAGTAAGAGAAAAGGTTTAGGGGATGGCAGTCAGGCCTTCCTGGAGGTGTATTTTGGAGTCAGTGGTAATAACAAAATCGCAGACTTAAAAGTGTTAAGATTTTCATTGACAGTGGTCAACATAGAGAGGAATAAAAATGAATATGTCAGGAAAGACAGGTCAGGTTGAGAGGTTTGACGACAAAGGAGGAGGAAACAGGAAGACCAGGGAGAATGTCCATGGATGGAGTGAGGGTCCTCAAACAGGAGGGATGCTGGGAAAAGAGATTTGACACAGCAACTTCTAAAGATGGAAGAGCATGAAGAACAGAGACGGTGGTCTGTAGGTCTGTTAAGAAGTCCTTGTGGTAATCTGTCAGAATCCACTGCTAAAGAACTCACCAACTATGATAAACACGCCTTACTAATGTTCAATGAATGAAACCCTTTACTTGGAATGAAAAATGAAGAACAACGGTGAGATCCTAAAGATAAAAAGTGAGAGAGAAGGACAAGAGGGAAGGAGTTGTTAAGAAAAACAAAAAGTAAGGACAAGGAAATTGAGAACAAGAGAGGAAGGAAAAGGCCATGAACCCAACAGCACTTTTCTGCCAGGAACAAACTATCACTCTGTCTCAATCTCGCGTTCATCCCACCCTTGATCTATTCTTACTCTAGAGCTTCTGGAGTGCCTGGTCGAATAGTCTGCCATACTACCCACATCACGCATCGTTTGTTAACAGGCAACCCAGAGTTCTTGTGGTTCGGGAGCAGAGCTGCATAGCAACCCCACAGCACTTCCTGCTGGACCAGGGGTTGAACGTCAGTGGCCGTTGTTCGTCGCTGTGCCCCCTCTGCCTTTACAAAAACAGACGGGAAGCAGTTTGCTCACAATCAGCTTTGTGCTACGTTGTGAGGAGAAAGGAAATGAGCATGAAGGCCGAGCCACCCTAGTTCACTGCACCTCCATATGGGGTAACAAATGTGTGTTTTGAACAGACGTCTTTGAAATTAAGGTACTAAGAGTCAAGGAGTTTGTGAAGTGAGGTAAGAGGGGGGGTTGGTTAAATTTAGGGCTTTGCCTGTCCAATATACCGTGCTAAAAACATGGCTGCATCTCTTTAACACCCAATGGATTACTGTGATTACACTTCGGCCAGCCCACTGAGCCCTAAATCACAGGTGCTAGAAGAAACACCCTCATTTTGCGTCATCTGTCCTTTCAAAACATGATAGTGTTCATATGGTAGTCACAGAGTGAGCATCTATGTATTTGTGAACACTAACTCCATTCTCCAAATTGTTGATTAACAATACTATTCAATCTAACTAAGACATTGGCAACCCTTATGTCTTTGATGAACTAACAATTAACAACTAACAACTAACAACAACTAACAACTAACACAGAGTTGCTGTGTCTTGGCAGTAACTCTGCCAAGACACAGGTCAGGTAGTGACAGCTGGAACACATTTCCTTTTACACTTATGACTTGTGGGAGCTGATTTTATTGTTGTTGTGAGATGCTCAAGTATTTGGTTACATTTGGTTTTTGCAGTGTGTCTTAATGAAACCGTGCCATCTGTCGACATTTACAGTTCCAGCAGAACCTTTGAAAGTTAAAGCTTTTATTCCTCCTTCTGTCAGGAGTTTCAAAGTTAAGAGCTTTTCCATTTAATTTCTTATTTGCTTAAGAAATCAGTACCAAACAAACTATTTTGAGACCTCCTTTAAAAAGTCATCAAGCATTGTGAATCATGGACCTGTGTCATGGTGAGCCATTGTACTAGGAAACTTTATTTTTCAGTACAAATGCTACTTGTAGATGGTAAATATATCAAAGCAATGTAAAATCTTCAGTGACTTTGGGACAGTGGACTAATAAACATTTTGAATGAGAAAAGCCGTAGAAATAGGTGAGTAAAATGAAATGAAATCTAGGCGTCTATCTCCATCTAGTGGTCAAATATTAGCATTACAAAAGATTGGCGTATTAGCCCAATGCTGCGTCATGGATTCAGATCTAGACTAAATAAATATGTTGCATAAAGATTCATATAAAGATGATGATATAAAATCACATCTATCACCTTTACACTCACTGGACATTAAACCAACTGGGAACATATTTCAGCCCAGTCATCAAAACAGCAAACAGGAAAGGAAAATCTGTGTTATTATATCATCCTTCCAGTTCCTTCATAAATTAAAGTTAAATAACTCCTCTGCCAAACCGCTAATGAGTTTCAATTAACTTTTTACTATTTTGTAGATGTTAGAGCTTTTGATTTAAAACCCACGGATCTTAGAGACAAAACCTGTTTTAACCTAGTTTACAGCCCCGGCAACACCCTGTTGCCCTAGCTTTAACTCTGTTGTTGACAATAATCCTCCCATGACATTAATAGCTCTCTCCTTCACCAGCAGAACAGCAACATGCCTTTCACCCGGAAAAACCGGAAAGACACAAAGCACAAAGGCTATTCCAGTTTCTAGATCGTCATGAAAAGGGAATGCTGCTAAAACATCTTTAAGGACAGTCATGGATCTAGTCCAGCTGTCACCAAATGAATTGTCACAGGGAACAAACCCAGACGTCCATCACACAACATGTGGTTCTGTTTCCACAAACAGAACCGTTTCAGAACTACAGAATAGATTGGGCCACTGAAATAAAATAAAAAATCTGATTTTAATGCAGACGGGTACCTGCTGGCAACCAGCTTCAGTGACAGAAATGTAAGTTTTACTGGACGAGGTCAAAATTAAGTGATTTTTAAAAAAATTTTTATGGGAGAGGTATATCAAAGTGCACATCGATTGTAAAGGTGAATAGAAGAGCAGGGAAAAAAGTCAGAATCCTGAGATTAAGTACTTGTCATAAAATCAAGAAAATTATGGACAACCCTAAACATCTTTATGAAACTTTTATTCAACTCAGTGTCTCCAGTCAGACAAGTTGTGTTACAGCAACTTGTCAAAGTTGCTGTAACACAGACCTCTACAGGAGCTGATCACAGCCATCACCATCTACAACAACTCTTTGAACAATTTGTGAATTGCAACATTTAATTTAAAGACAGCATTCTGAGAGACAGAAGAAAAGTTGTGCCCTGGAATAATTTCCATCAGATTTAGGCATCCTACGGGGTTTTAAAAGCTGCAAAACACAGTAACACAATTGGAGGCCAACTCACTCACAGCATCGTTGAATTAGTTCGGAGGTAATTGGAAAAACAAGTTTCTGGGAAAGCGGACATGACGTAACCAGAGTTTTAGTGTTATCTGTTCGCAACATGATTTTTATTATTATTTGAAAGTTATACTATTACATTAAAAGTTAGGTCCTCTACTCCATTATATTGCTCGAGTCACATAAACATGCACGGTAATTTTGTGCTAGTACCACCGTCTGTGGATTAATGCTGGGTTTTTTTTTTGCAACGCTTTCTCTCACCGTGCTACAGTAATGCTGCGTATGTCTCCTGAAGGAAACAGGTGACTTCCGGTGACCTTTTTCTCTCCTTTCTACCCCGTTACTCATTGTGGGCGGAGTCTGCCATCCCTGCTGGAAAACTGCTCTGCGGGGTAGAGTGAGGAGGACAGAGCCCCAGGAACGCTGTTTGAGCGAGGACCAAACTCACCTGTTGTACAGCGGCGCGCTGCTTTCTCATTCAGCTCGCCTTTATTGCCATTTCTTTTCTTTTTTTTTTTCTTTTTTTTTGGGGGGGGGGTTGTTTTGCTTCGTTTTAACCTTGCCCTCAGAATGACGGACGCACTTTTACCGAACGGCATTGAAGACAGCGGAGGAGACGGAAAGCATTTCAGAAAGGTGAGTTTAGTTTCTCAACAAACGCGCGAGCTGACAGTAAAACCATGTCGGTTGCTGTTTCCTTCAACGCGTCCGTGTTTTTAAACGAGGCGCTTGCTTTCCATTAGATAGTAAAATGTCAGGGAGTTTAAAGACGAGCTTGTCTTTGACGTGTTCCCCAGTTTTAAAGCTACCATCCATTCACTTCTCTAAAATCAACCCAGCTCACTTTCGACATTGCTTGTCACCTGTTAAATGATACACTGTGATCATTTTTCCCCCCAATCCGTTGGGAAATTTGAATGGAAATTAGTGTTCAGTCAAGATAAAATCCGCCCTTCCCCACAGCTAAAGTGCCTCTGGTGACGTCACAGAAGGCATATAGCCCAACCAAGCTGGTTCCTACATTTTTGTATGACTTCAGCAAAATGTTCTAGTTATTAGGAGAAATCGAATTAAATTAAATGCCAGATCAGGCTGGCATGGATAGGTGTCATTTTCAGAGGTCTTGGGGAAACTTGCCAGGAGTAAATTCACACTGATGCCACATAGATTAAACAAAAATTCAAATGGGAACTTAAACAGATTTTTACCCATTAAAGTTATGAAAGTTGTCATTATCTCCCTTCAGTTTTGTTATTCAGTGTTTCATGAGCCGGACCCCATTTCAGACTCATAAAATTGAACCTAATTCTGGTCAGAAACATATACTTGAAATTCTCTGTTGAAATTGCTCAAAAGCTGCTTTTCAAACCATAGTATTTTCTTGTGACGTCATCAACCCAAAACAAACAAGAAAATACTTCAGGTTTGTTTTGTTTAATAACTTTTTTTTTAAAAAAGCATTGCGTTTTGTAAAAATCTTTTACTGTACTGACAGTAAAGTAAATAAACAATGTATTTACTTTACTGTCGATGTATATTTCTCATGTAAAAAAACCCAAAACACCAAGGTTAATAATAATGTGTGGGAGACGACAAACCGGCTCCAAAAGACACTGATTTAAATGGATAACTACTGGTTCTAGTCTTTTCCGATCCTGAAATGTCACCAACAGCAGTAGAAACCATTCAGCTATCAGATTCAGGTGTCTGTCTGTGTGTGTGTGTGTGTGTGTGTGTGTGTGTGTGTGCGTGTGTGTGTGTGCGTGTGCGCGTCTGTGTGTGTGTGAGATCTCTTCTGGGAATAGCTGTCTTGAGAAACTGGATGGCCATAATCATTATTAGTTGTCTGCTTTCCATCAAATATGCAATGGGTTCAAAATCTCCCTTATGGTCTCCTGTCCACCTAGTTTCTGCTTCGTCAAGATTTTCTTTACGTTCTTTTCCTGCAGTTTGACCGATTGTTGTGTTTCTAAGAAATTTTATCAAAGTATTTACCTTTTAATTGATTGTAATCAACAGCTGAACATGTGGGCGGTGCTCTTTATAATGGCATCATCTTAATAATTAAAGGTGGTTTGTCACCTCAACTGCTACTAAAGACAGCACTTTCATCTTCTAGTGTTTTGACGTTGAAGTTGGTAAATTGCCCAGCTACAGTAGCATTTTCTGGAGGTTTGGGATTTGTGTAGTCTGAGGTTATAGGAGAGACAGTTGGCAAGCTGAGTTATTATCTAATGTGTTTTCACAGAGTTCGGTCAGCCTTTGAGCACTCCACATGTTCCTGGGTGTTTTCATAGGGCAAGTTTGTTTCGATGGGCATCTGAGCGCAGCCTTTGTGTATTTAAATCCGTTCAAATCCCACTTTTGAACGCTGTCTGGTTTGAGACTTCCTGTGTCTATAAAAAGGTCAGTGGGAGTCGGGGGCTGGTACAGCCACAGGACACGACCAAACGTTCTAATGCCTTTTATAATGTGGAGTCTGAGCTCTACTTTCGTTATGATCCTCACTCTTTGCTTTTCACTTTCATTGAGTATTAAAGAGTTTGCAGATTCATGTCAACCACAATTACATCCACATGTTTTCATTTGGCCTTCTTAAAGAGATTTACAACTAGGAAACTTCTCAGTTAAATTTCTGCCCCTGTGGAACTTGGTGAGTATTTTATGTTATTTTTTTTCTCTACTTGGTGAAAATAAGTTGCCGTGATTAACAAGACCTCATCGGGTCTGAGCGATACTCCAGGGAGCTGTCGCGGTTCGGGGCTGTCCGTAGGTTGGCTTCCAGCTGGCTGAAGGCCGACTGGATGTGTGCAGGATGGAAAGATGGCAGCACAAAACCCCCGAATCGGCATGTTTCTGCTCTTCATCTCATCCTCCTTGGCCAGAGAGAGCATTGACGTAGCATCTGGCCTGGGGCTCTCCTTCAGCCAGACCACAGACACAAATTGACAACATGTGCTTTGGTTCTCGAACCAGGCAAGCTCCCCTTTCTGGGAGAAACATTTGCTCCCTCCAAGCGTTGGTCACAGTGGAGACAACCTAATGGAGATGGGTAGCAATAATCAACAATAAATTTGTACATTAATTTACTCCAAATTAAGATTTTAGCTTTTTAACTTGCAGATGAAACGAGAAAGTCCTATGATTTTAGTTTTCATTATTTGGAATACCAAGCACACATAATCCATATCTATGTTCCAGCTCAAAACTGGGTCGTGCCTGAAGCCCCCTCTTGGCAGATGAGCACTGTTAATCACCACTTGTGCAAACCAGCTATCTCATTATACATTGCCTCACATGTTCTTTATGAAACCTCTGTTATACAACAGCAAGTGAATTTTCTGTGTGATGGATATGATGCTGGACTGGGCGGCCCTTTGTGTTTTGCTCTAATTAAGTGAATAGCACAGTGACGGAGAAAGGCTGCACTGTTCAGGCAGCCCAGCAGGTCCGGGAAATTAGTTGGACTAAAGGGGATAATAAAGATGGAGGCAGACATGGCAAAAAGTGATTTATGTCACTGATGTTCAATTAGGCTTGTGGGTGGGTACTGGTGGCCAAGTCTTTATCCTATCAGAACAAACCCTCACTAGGGGTATGGTCACGTCAACCCAACTCTGTTGCAGACTAAAAAAGCAAACTCGGGTCTGCTTGAAAATCTAGGTTTCTGTTTGGTTGAAGTGACCTGTAGCGCATATGTGAATGCCAAGCGAACCGGAGACCGCTCCAGTAGCAAAAAGCAGACTATAGTGCTGGGCATTCTGGGTAAATACAACCAAAAGAAATTAAAAGAAGTCTAGTGCTAGCAGGAGAAATGACTTGTGGTTTTTGCAAAAGACAAAAGAGAAATCTTACAACCTCTAAAATCTGATGTCGTCTCATTTTTGTTTCATTTCATTTTGTGAAAAAGGAAGTTGCGTTTCTTCTGAGGCTTTGGTCTTTTTCTTCTGTAGTTTTTGGTGCAATGCCACCACAGGATTGTTGTTTGGATTGTTATCATTGTAACATTATTATAGCTGTTGCTTATGAAATTGAAAAACAAAAAAGTGGGTAGTTTGAATCTTGGCAGATAAGTTCCAACACCCTACAGCCTGCTTAGTGACGACTTGCTAACTTTGATGACAGACGATGAGTGACGTTTTATTTTGCTTTATACAAATGACAGAAACTTACTGCTATGGCAACCATCCGCCTCAAGCCACTCCTCAGTTCTGTTACATGCCCCACCTGAGAAGTGACGATGGGAGTACAGTGTGTCACGATCAGTGCACACCCTGTCAAGTCGCATGCTCATGTTGTCATCATGTCGCTGTTCCCAGAATAGCTCAGCGCTTGCCTCAGTTGATAATGGCAGTCATTTGAATACACAGTTACTTATTAAACCTACAGGTCACTGAAGTGTTTGCACTTGTCCAATCTTGTGACCTCAATAGGCGCATTGTGGTTTGGCTGTGGTGTTTGGTCAAGTGCCTGCCTCACTGGAGCTTTGTGACCCTTTCCACCTCGCTGTTCTGCTCGGCCCCTTCAAGAAAACTCAGACGTGAATGTAAAGGATTTGAGAGGACAGTCAGAGGAAAAGCACTCACCGAGAATCGCACTTACAATGACAGGAATGAGTAGAAACAATCCGTGCCAGCAGAATGATGTCACGTCCTTTGGGCAGCTGACTGCATAAGAGGCACTTCACTGAATAAAAACACGTTTAAATCATCATAGCTTTTTTTTAAATGATCTTTTTACTTCAAATGAAAGGACACCTGTGAAATTTAAAATTCTTTTTGTGTTGAGTCATTCTTGAGTCAAAGACTGAACCGATTGTTTACAGAAAAACCTCTGAAATCATAGATGTTTCTTTTTTTTTTTTAACCTCTTGGGTCCTTTTTTTTGTGTTTTTTGACTCCCAGCTCTACTTGGTGTTGATGAATAAACCCAATTGCTTTCTCTAAGTCTGTGACAACTGGTTTGACTGGTTAACTGGTTTCTTTACTAGGCTTGTTTTTGCAAGGCAAATTATAATGGAGCCAACACCTCTGTTGTGTATACTGAATAGGGAAGTGCCAGTATGAGATTCTAACAGTGTAACAGAAATATCCATTTTCAGAAATATGTCCACAATATCATAGTATTTATTTACATTATTCCAATCAGGAAATGAATAATTATTCCTATTGCTAAAATATTACAGTATTTAATAACGTTTAGCATTTTCACACATTGACTTAAGCAAAAATGTAATATGCACTGCCTTCTTCCTCTTATTCTTACTTTTGTACAGTCAGTGACAGTCTAAGTGAAAACATTTATCTTTATCAAATGAAATACTTTTAAATGTGAGATGGGGAACCAAAACCATGCGCTTTTTTGTGCCTTGATGCTGTTTCTATTAAAGAAATGAAAGAAACTTTGTGGAAATATTTTATTGTTCCTGTCCTCATAACTCTGAGAAACCGCACACAGGTGCAAAATGAAGCTGCTCGATATATGGACTCGCAATCATCACTGCAGTATCAAAGCGGGCAGAACGGTAATGGAAAAGAACTGCTTGAAGGCAGCATTTGGCTGAGTTGTCATTCTCGTTTCTGTGTCTTCTCCTCCAGGGCTGCAACCCGCTCGCGCAGACCGGACGGAGCAAACTGCAGAAGCAGCGAGCCAGTCTCAACCAGCAGATCATCAAACAGATGAGGATGAGGGCCGGCGCTGAGAATCTGCTGAAGTATGGTCCAACTCACGCACACACTACCAAATACTACTGTAGATGGATTGTTCACGCCTCCACAAAACTAGGATTATTGCACAATGCCTGTCTATCAGGATAAAAATAACCCAAGTTCACCGGCGACACATGCAAACTCTGATTTTTGCATGTGTCACCTAGTGGATACACTATAATTATGTAATTTTTTGTACCATAAGTGGACTTATGGTACTCTAAAATGGAAAACTCCAACTTGTTTTCCATTTTGAAGCGCTTGGCTGCACCCCTTGCACTCCTCTGTCATTGCGGGGATTGGATGATAAAGCTCTGAAACAGGAGCATTCCATTTAGCCTGAAAACAAAGAGTCACTGTGATTCACACTAAAGAGAAGAAAAAAAAGACTCAGAACATTTTTTGCTCATGAACCTGCTGCTTTGTCCAGGCTACCAAAAACCCTTCTAATCACACTCCTGGTTTTGTTTTCCCTTTTTAAATGTTATGTTCTCCTGTTGCTACACAACATGGATTTCTATGGAGGAAAGCTTGGAGATTGATTTAGATTGGAGCTTTTGAAAAACACACAACTTGAAATGTTTTTTTCATCCACATATTAATTAATGTAAATTAATATTTCACACCAATTTTTCTGTTGATACAAAAAATGATGCAGATTTTCTTCCGTAGAACCAGAGGAAAATCTATTACCAGTGAACCTACATAAATATTACAGTGATTTCTTTTATTTTATTTTTTTTAATTAGCATTTTGTCTTAATTATGACATTGAATTGATTAACGACTCCACACGCTGTGTCTTTTCTGGCCAAAACATAAACCAGATAATATTTTCAAATTTTTATTTTTGTATTTACTTTACATAGTCCTAAAAAAAATGACATCTGACTATCTTTGTATTCTATTAAATACTGTAATTCATTTAAACTTCCTTTAAGTCAGCATTTATCAGTGGTTGCAAGATAAAAATAGGAACAAGCACGTAAGTAATAGGTTATTTTTCTCATTTTTAATGAAAGACTTACAGAAATATAATTTTTACATTCGCTCCCCGCAGACTGAGCGTTTGATGCTTTTTAGCTGATTTTAATGAGATATACTGCTATAAGTTTTCATAGGCAACATGTATCAACATAAGTTGCCTATAAAACAATGTAGAAAAAAATGTGTTGCATAGGACGATAATATTCAGTTATATCTGAGTATGCCATGAATACAGTTAAAAAATAATGCAATCAGAGCCCAGAGTCCTAAAAAAACATTTTGGAAATCTGATAATTCAGTAGAATGTCTGTTCTTCTATAGTAGTATATAATCATGCAAATGACAAAAATAGGTAGAAAAAGTCGATGAGTAGCTTTATGCGTCATTTCTAGCCATTTGTTGCTGTATCCTTGTGTTGTGTTCTTTGCTGGTTTTGGCAGAAAGTTTCCATCATAACAAGGAAAGTCGAGCTTACTGATCCAGCAACATTTAGCTGTCAAAAATCCCAAAACTGTAGCTGAAGCTTCTGCTTTTGCAACAACAAAAAAAAGCAACTGTGCATCTTTGCTTTTGCAGCTGTCACTGCACTCTTAAACAAAGAAGTTGGATAATTTGCAACAAAGATGATGGTTTGGAATTTGATATTTTAAGATATACTTTGCATAATCTATTTCACAAGTAGCACAGTCAGCTTTGATGATCAGAAGAGCTGTCTCCCTGGGTGTTTGTTAGCGTCCAAGTCTTTAGCTTTATTCAGTGTTTACAGGTAAAGGTCTGACTTTACCTGTCTGGAACCTGCAGAGGCCCGACATTCCTCTGGTACTGCGCATAACTTGCTGACACAAAGGCTGGGGGCAAGTGGCCGTTGTGCACATCCTGTCTGTATGTCTGTCTTTCTTGGTAGATAAGACGTACATGTGTATGGTAAACATATCGTCAGTAAATTTGTTTTTATAGAGTTAAGAAGAAATCATGTATTTTATGTCATTTGCTTGTACTGGTGGGATTTGTAATTGAAAGAAAAAAAACATTGGCTGATGAAATATCTGAGTGGTTGGTAAAAATGTTCTCCATAGTGGCAGGTGGAGAACATTTTTAATTTCCACCCCTGCTCCAAACACACAGAACCTCCTGTGCTTATTTCTGACTCGCTTTCTGTGCTATATTTCGGGACTAGTGGGACGTCTTTTATCTGTGTCTGGGCGTGTTTGCATGACCAGACTCTCAAAGTTTGGACATCGACTTTGATTGTTGTCTCAAACAGACTTTTTGATAAAGCTATAAATAATTTTTTTTTTTTTTTTACAAAGTTTCAACTTTTAGTGATGTTGCCATGGTACTTTCTAGGTGACACTATTTGTCATTGGCTGACATCAGTGCACCTTTCTTTTGCCCCTTCTCCATTGTTCTGCATTCCTCTCCCAATCAGCAACAGGTGGAGTCTGTCTGGTCTGACCAGTTTCTCTTCTTTTCTCTTTTTTTCTTCTTTCTTCCATTGTTTCACTTTTAAAACCACAACTCTTGTCTCTTAATGATGTTGTTTGAGCCAGGATTGTTTTTGTTTGTGTCGTTGAAAAGCTTTTTTTGGATAATTAGAAGATATTTGTCACAGGAGAACGGACAAAAAAAAGGATTGCACGGGTCGCCCTGTTTAAAGTTACAAACTTTTGTCCTGTCCTGTATCAGTGCTTTGCATCTTTTCCTCAAGACAATAATGTCAAGATGCCAAAAGTATAAAAAGGCTTTTCCAGAGAAGAGGATGGGGGAAAATCCTTGTGTAAAGCCACACTTGCTGGCTTCCTGTCTGGTTCCCACGCACTGTCGGGCGATATTTGATATTGAAATTGGATTTTAATAACAGCTTATGGTCAGGTTTGCTGCATCACTTTTTTCCCAAACCACAGCACATCCACCTATTCAACCCAGTTTTTTTTTTTTCCCCCTAAACCGAAGATTTAAACAAAAAACAGCTGTTGGTGGGCTGAAATAAAAAGCAAGTTTTACAGTATGAACAGATATAAGAAGTGCCTCAAACTTCTTTCTAGCCTTTCTGTAATGAGCAGCAAGTATCTATGTTGGCAGAAGGGGTGACGTTACACTGTGTGTATAAAAAAAATGTTTTACTGATGTTTCAAAATGAAAATGATAACTGAAATTATTATTATTGAACTGCTTTGCTATCTCTGGAAATAATTTTCAGTGAAACATTCTCACTGAAGACCTAGCAGTGCTTATATATGGTGTCTTTTTTTTCTGGTTCTTAGCCAAAAATCGCTGCGTTTTTGTAAAGTTGTCAACACCTAATCCATGTCACACCTAATGATGAAAATAAAACCCTGTAATTACAGTGGTGTCAAAGCCAAAGCGTTTGGCTCTGAACTGACAAGCTTTAGGTGTATTTAGCACATCCATCTTCTCTGATGCAGATAAGATGGCGGGACGGGATGCAGTTGTCGGCTGGTATCTGGGCCAGTGTTCTGGTTTTTGTTTTAAGAGGGCTGCCAGTGAAACATAAATTCTTTCCTACAAAACCGCGGACAGGTGCTTCATGGGTGTTACAAGAAACGCAACCCTAAGTTGCTAGGGCAACCTTATCTCTCTCATGCAGCGAGACCTTTGCTGTTGGTTTCACAAAGTCACACAACTGCTCATTTTGTGCAAATATACCAATTATTTCACTCATTAAGTTTATTTTGCTGTGAAGTTTTAAGTTTTTATTAATCACCTAATATTATACAACAAAACAAGACAACATTAAAGTTAAGCTATAGAACGAATAGAAGTCATTGCAAAATTGTTGTGTAGGCAAATGTTTGTGTGTGTTGAAGAGTAAATGTGTTGCAGAGCCAACCACATAGTGACTATGTTCTGTGGTCCAGATTACTGGAAGAGAGAGATTTGTTTTAATATTCAGCCACAGAAACCTTTAGTCCCACTAATAGATGTTTTCTTTTCCCGTTCAGCCTTGGGCCTTACTTTGAAGGGGATTACTATCTGCATGTGTATCCTTTTATCCTCCGTTTAATCCTTTGCTTTTGTCTGTCCTCTCGTTTGTTGCTCCTTGCAGGGCCACAAACAACAACAAGGTTAAAGAGATGGTTGTTCTGGAGCTAAGCTACGTCAACTCCAACCTGCAGCTGCTGATGGGACAGCTGGAAGGACTCAACAGCTCAGTGGACGTCTATCAGAGCGCAGAGTAAGATAGCTCCTTTCCTGACCGCTTTATAATTATGAATATGTTCCTGCTGACCTCAGGTTTAGAAACAATCATAAATATTAAAGTAACGGGAACGTTTAGCTGCACAAAGACTTCTACACCTGCATTTTCATTGTCAATTACTATTGGTCTCTATTCATACATTTATTTTTGTTGCTTTGATTCACATTGAAATTTACAAATTGGTGGAATTTCCTATTGTAGTTATGTTAAAAGCGTCCCTCCACATAGCGCTGAGGGTTCTTCACAACTCATTTGACAAGCTGGGGTCTTCACTTTCAGTTACCTTTAAAAGCACCTGCGGAGGAAGAATAGTAAAGTTGAAAATGTGGCTCTAAAATGTGTCGTTTTTAGTTAAGAAGCTCTCTTTAATTAAGAGTAGCTTCATGACTGAAAACGTTTAAAAGGAGAAAGACATTTAGAGAAACCCTGAAGACAGACCAATCATTTGAATGTCAAACCAGACTAACGGGTTTCTGTGCCACTGTATAAAAAGCAACAAGGAAACTGTGAGCTGAACCTTTATGCAAACCCAATTTAAGCGTCTGGTGTTCTCTGCAAGTTGCATCACTGGGTGTGTTCTGCTGGCTGTGTGTGGTACTGAGAGGTCCTACTATTTGTTAGTTTTATTTTTTGGTTTCTTTTTTCCATTTGTTTTGTTTATTCACAACTTTCTGTGGTGTGAAGGAAAACAAAGCATGCATATCTAGAGGATCCTCCACAACCTCAAACACGGACGTTTCAGAGCCACAGCAATGAGGAAATGCAGAAGCTTTAAAAAGCGGCGCTAGATATTTGGAGGGAAATTAGTCGGCGGAGCATTTCCTCATCGTTTGAAAAGATGAATCAGGGGGATCCGGTTCGCCGGCGCATCACATCAAAGCCACAGTTCAGCCAATGGGGATCAACACGTCAACCGGAGGGCTCACCTGGAAGAAGGCTCCTGGCTCCTGTTTAGCAAACATACAGCAGAGAATGAGCTGGCAAGTGCTCAGGTGTAATTATAGGCTCTGATTGCACCTACCCAGAGGGAGCGGGTATTTCACCATCCTGCTTCCTTGAACAGCTTACTCTCTCAATGAGACCGACCCGAATGCTGGCAGGATGCTTTAATATACGAATTCAAACTACCTCTTGAACTCCATCTTCTTCTTTCAATGGTGAGCTTTTTAATAAAAGCACCTAAAATGCTTCAAGCCTGCAAACTGTGAAACTTTAGCTTTTATGGTGCAATTGCATTTGCTCATAATCAGTTCCCTGTTCAATGAAGGATCCAGTTCATGGTTTTATTTCTTGTTTTTTTAGAGTTTTAATGGTTTGCTGCACCGAAATCAAATAAACCTTTGACCCCTTTGCTTCATTCCAAGCATGGCCTAAATGTCTTCCAGTCACCTGTGATGGAGGCTTCCTGGTGCTGGAACAACCTCCCTTTGTACACTGGAGTTGCTCAATCAGTCATTTTAAGACGCTCATAAAAACTCTTGACAAGGACTCCATGTCAGACAGAGATAAATCACAACTTCTATTCTTTGTCTTTTAATTCTAGCTGAGCAGAACTTCATATTTTTATACATTTTTTTCTGTTTTTCCAGCTTAGGTGTTTGAACTTATTTTAAGTTCAAAGCAAAGTTCTTGGCTTAGTGAGGAAATGCTAAGGCTTCTTTCTGTAGGTAAAATTAGCCCTAAAATAATTTGTGTCTGTGGGGTCAGTTAAATTTTGTTAAAAAAAAACAAAAAAAAACACAATTTTTAATCTCAAAGTTCTGCAGAAAGTTAAAGCTCCTCGTGAATGGGCTCACTTTGAACGCCTTTGTCCGCAGCACTGATCACATTGACCGCTTACATAGCACCGGGCTCAGACGATCAGACCTAGACAAGTTTTCTTGTAAATGACCTCACAAACCCAAAACGTATTCTCGTGTTGGCACTATGATAATCCCAGATTATTTTGTTTGTCCCACATGGACGGCGTCCTGCAACACTCAGGAGGTTTTAACCTAGATTCAGGGAGTCAGTCTGCACCGATACACACAAACAGTGGAAGATTATGAACTTTCCTTCCCTGCAGCGATCAGGGAGGCAAATACTTTCCCACTTATGTTCTTTTTTATGTAATTTTTTTTTAGAATTTTCTGCTCAGCAATTCATCTGATGTTGAACTTGATACTTTCCCATTTGGGATTTTGATTATTAACACACGGGACGTTAAGCAGCTGCTTCTAGATGAAATTGTTTTTCCCCAGTGTCCTCTGCCAGTGTCCTCGGCGTGGGGATTAGGGAGTGAGTGCAGGGTCAGAACAAACGGCCTATTGTCAGTGTCTGCCAGGTTCTTAAAGAATCACCAGCCCACCGTTCTGTCTGACAATACACAGACTCTGAAACAAGCATTATCTGTCCACCTGTGTTTCCCACAGCCTGAAACGCATACACGCAGACACAAACAAACAAAAACACCTACCACACAGTTCTTACATACTCATTACCTGAACACAAAGCTCTGGGATGTGTTGAGAAAGTTTTTTTAGGTGATTTGTGAGCAGCTGTCTCTTTGAGATGATGGTACAAATCTCCACAGTGGAGACCTGACCTGCACTGTGGAAACACAACCTCAGTGGTGAATCCACAAAGACAAGACTCTCATAACCTTTCTAGGCTTTTCTCAGGAGATCTCCATCGTCTAAATGATGTCCCTTATCGTCACTCTTACCAGTTTCAGCTGGATTTTCAGACAGGAGCTATTGCAAAACAGAAAACTTAAATGTCCTTAAAACGTTTTCACTGCTAACATTCCCTTGCTAGCTTCTATGCCTCTATCATGGATAACTACAAATAGATGAACTGGATGAAGTTCATGCATTTCTTGTAGGTCTTATATTACATCCATAATGATCTTAAAAAGTCTGAAATTGTTTTATTTTCCCCATTTCCAACCATCTTTTAAAAAAAAACAACTGACTAGTGGTTGTTTCATTCTCGTTAAAGCAATTAAAATTTGTATCAATGTTTACATTTTGTACATTGACACACTTTTTTTTAGCTTGATAAAAATTGAACAAGAGCCAGATGCATAGAGATAAATGCTAATCTTTATTTTCTATAGATTTAAAAAAACTTCTCCTTCCAGCAAACCTCTATATAAAATACCTCACTGTCAGTCAGGTTTATGTGTAAAATAGATTTCAGCAACAAGGCTTTCTGGCATTTTTTTCTATTGTAGCTCAGGTTGTTTAGATTTCAATTTTTTTTTATATTTCATTCCCTAAAAATGACCCATAAATTTCTAAATTTATTGTGTTTTTTGGGGACGCAAGGTGACCAACATGTGGGGACCATCACCTAAACCTCTCTCTCTTGGGGATGTCTCTGCTTCAGTCCCCTCTCCCAAAACATTTCAGTCTAAAATTGATGCCATGGAAACATCATCACTGCATGTCTTTCCCCGACCTTGTTGTATGAGAGGGAAACAAAGGTCAACATGACTTCATTGGAGCCGGTAAAGGGCTCACCACAGTAAAATGTAATGCAAATTTCAAGTGTTAGCTGGAATATATCTCTCTCTTCGCTGTTATAGAAAGTTTCTAAAGATAGTCATTAAATCACATCAGGTTGTTGATTTTTTTTTCTTTTTTTTCTGCTCTTCCTCTGAAGGAGACTGGTATCTGCTGAGAGATTAGAGCCTCCTGCAAACTCTGGAGTCGCAGAAGTAGCCAAAACATGTAGCTGTTATCAGAAAACGTTCCAAATTAACAATACAAATTTACCGGATGTAAGCTTTCCCAGTTGTCATCTCTGAGAATCTAATCAGGTTGAACTTGTGATCCCGATCTCCGCTTTTCCCGCCTTCCTTAAGTTAAAGACTTTGTTTCCAGCGGTCAGAGTGAACAAATGCCAGGTATTTTCTGTGAGGCTTTTGACGTCTGACATTCCCAGCATTACAAACGCCTCCCCTCCCTGGACCTGCACCATACCGAACCAAACTGGAGATCAGAGTGATCTCATCTACAAGTGCTGATGCATGTGCAGCCCCTATCTCTGCTGTCTGTGCTGCTGACGCAGAAGATCTGCAGTGATTCACTGAGCCAGAGCGCCAGAGGAATGCAGCGCTATCTTAAAGCGATGAATGAGTGCGAGGAGTTGTTCTGCCGGAGCATGTAGTCCGGACAGCTTGTGCCTCCGTTGATACGTGAAGCTTCACCTTGCAGGGAATTACAAATGTGTTCTTTCCACTCGGTCATGTCCTGTCACTTGACAACCTCAAAGTTCAGCGAATATATTTTTAAAAAAAAGATTTTCCTGGTTCTAGTGGCCTTTATTTGAACGTGCTAAGACAAGAAAGTAGGTGAAGAAAGAAAGGGAAGACATGCAGCAAAGGTCAAGAGGCCAGGAATCGAACCTGCGACAGCTGCAGTGAGGACTAACTAATCCCTATGTGGGTTGTGTATAATTATTATTATTTTATCACAATTATGTTAAAGTATTGAACACATCACAGTTTTTCATACTAAACATATTTCTAGATGGTGCTATTGACATGAAAATTTCACCAGGTGATTATTGTTGCTGTACATTTTTGAATGTGTAGCACGTTTTTGGCAACGAGGCCGTCCAAAATGCTTTACATCATGAAAATGCAAAAATGAAGTCAGAAACGTCTTGATTACCAGTTTAGAAACCAGTAACAAGCATTATATTTTGTCAAGTGCCATCGTCAGAATCATCAATATGCATCAAATAGTTGTTAGTCAATCAACAAAACAACCGCAGTCAAAGAAATCTAAAACAAAGTTAAATAAAAATATTTCATAAGCTCTGAGCTTCAGCTTGACATCATCCCCACATTAGGTTTTTCTTGCCTCAAAATAATTAAATAAGACAATATTTCAATCTTTATATGAAAAATTATTTCTCCTTTTACCTCACAATTATGCTCCACTTACTTTACGTCGATCTATCACATCCTAATAAAATACTTCAAAGTTTGTACCTCCGACATCGAGTTCAATGACTTCCTCTGGAAAACACCCTGACCTCTTTATTCCTGCAAATCTGTATTTCTTCCTTTAGTTTCTAACTTTGCTCTGAAGCCGATGAGGGTTCAGGTGTTTTTTTTTGTTTTGGTTTTTTTGGGGTCTGTGAACAGCAGCAGGTACTTGTCATGGTGTGTTTCTTCAGCCCTGATAACGAGCTGAACCTGCTCTCCGTCTGTCTGCAGCAGACGTCCGAGTCCTTCCGGCTCCACATTCCAAACGATTACGGCACCAGCCGAGATGAAACGAGACATTTCAGGAGGCGGTGCCGCTCGCTTTTACTAGAAGCTGGTTTTAATAACAGGAATTTTTTTTCTCTTTTTTATCTAAAAAAGGAGCAATTACAGGAGTTTGCGTCGCTGCATTGCTGAAACGAAGCAGCGAGTCGGGGCGTGGGGAGGCGGGGCAGGATGATTAATTGATGGAGAATCGGTGCAGCACGAGGCCCTCATTCACCTTTAAATCCCAACTCCCGCAGAGTGTGTTCACTGCTCCATCTGCCAAATCCTGGCTTCGCTAGTATGATTTTCGACATAAAGGCAGAACAAAATGTTAACTTTCTCAGCTTGAACTGCTTGGATCAGTTTAGTTATTTCAAATTATTCTGTATTGTTAACCCTTTTTCCCAGGTTCAATAATTAACAACATGCAATAATTAGAAAAAAAAATATTCTGTTGTTGCTGTAAATAAATCATATTGGTTTAATAGGTTTTACTGCAGTTTTTTTTCGTTATTATTGAAGTGGCCTTGGCTTCAACTAGTCATGTTTGTTGAATTTACTAACTTGTTTTCTTCCTTCCAGATTAGAGGAACATAGAAACTGCATGCTAATACATAGTTGATCACAAGACAACCTTCTTTCTGTTTTACTTACAGGGAGACAACCAACATTCCCCTGATTGCTCTGGGTCTGAAGGAGACGAAAGAAGTCGACTTCTCTGCACCATTCAAGGTATAAAACCTTCAAACAGCGCGTCTTGATTTCAATATGTGTCCTAAAATATAAAAGAACAGTAGAAAATGAAAGAAAAGAAAACCATTTGTTTGAGGCTGTGCTGAAATCTAGCTTTTTACGTCATTGTCCAGGATTGAGTTTACTGTTGTATAGCATTCAGATCCTTTTATTGCTTCATAAAATGACATCCCATCCTGCAATAATCGATGTTAAAATGCAAATGTCCGTCCTGAAAACATGACCCACATTATAATAGTCGATGTTTACAGTTGGGATTTTAAAATCCTTTCATTGAGGATTTGTGTCATTTGTCTGCACCGCCAGTCGCCCTCCACTATGTTATTAGCAGTCTAGTCTGGCATCATGCTTTTTTTTTTTGTTTTTTGTTTTTTGTTTTTACCTAAACAGCAAATGTGTGTGGGACGTTTCCAAAACACGTTCCTGCAGTCTGTTGTTGTTGTCGCAGTACCTGCCAAAAAGCAGCTTTTATCGTCTGCACGTTTTACACGCCTGCCTATCAGCACAGCTACAGCCATAAAGTCGTTCCAAAGCGGGTCAGCAGCCGCTTAGAACACCAGAGTAATTATCGAGCACCGCTGCACCGCGGGGAAGCCCGCTTGTAAATGTCATGATGACTCGTTTATCGCCCGTCGCTTCCTGGTCTGGTTTCCTGTCAGTAATTGATCTCTGCGCACATCTCTGAGCTAATTAGCAGGTTCAGCCGGCTGGCTGTGAAATAGGACGGCTTTCAATACACGACCTTCGGCTTATGTGTACAGCAGAACAGAAAAGCTCCATAAAATGTTAGCCATGAATGAATAAATGCGTTGGGCTCAGGGTTGACTCCTGTGTGTTTCACAGGACTTCATCATGGAGCACTACAACGAAGACGGAAGGACTTTTGAAGACGAAATTGCCGACTTGATGGACCTCCGACAGGTAGTGTTTTTGAATGTTTTCTTCCTAACGTATCATTTTCTACTGTAAAAACCACCTTTATATCCACTCCTCAAGGTGTGGAAATAACCGGTTGTGTTCCCACAACTTCAAATACTTTTCCTTTTTTTTTTAAATGACTAGTCTTTGAGAGTTTGAGTGAGAATATTACATCCTTACTGTATTAAATTAAACACTTTTCATGCATTAGGCCTGCAGAACACCAAGCCGAAACGAAACTGGGGTGGAGCTGCTCGCAAAATACTACAGTCACCTTCCTCTGGTAGAGAACCGCTTCTTCTCCCCAACACGCCAGACAGGCATCTTCTTCACCTGGTACTACTAAGTATTCTGCTTTGCAAAAGTCAAAATCATTCATACCTTTTAAACATTTTTACATTTTGCCATGTCACAACAAACCATTATTGCCATTTTATGGGCTTGCACCAGCACAAAGGTTACCCAAAAATAAGCAAACATTTGGAAGATGCTTTGGAACGTTTTTGTCTACATGGGAAGTACAGTAGAAAACTAAGTGGACACACCGGCACAATAGTGAAACATGGTGGTGACAGCATCATGCTTTAGGGGGTCCACAAAATATTCACCCAGTGAAGGTTGAATGAAGCGAAACCGTATATTTATTGGTTTCCACTACACAATTATGCTCTATTTCCTAATAAAATACATAGAACTTTGAGTAATGTAACTTGTCGCAAAAAAACAATCACAAAATAAATTAAAATGAGCTCCATAATTTTCATTCTGATGATTAAATAAATGACACATTTTATTTATTGTTTTAATTGTATGCATTTATTTCTGTTTTATGTATCTTTGGTTGTTTTGTTTTATTTTGGATATTTATAATGTGCGATATAAATAAAATTACCTAAAATGTCTTCCAGTTCCAGTGCTAAGTGTTATTTAGCTTAAAGTTTATTGGTCTTTGAGGGGATGAACTTGCATTATGCTACCGTTATTAAGATATTACTTGAAAATGGTCTCAAAACAACAATATTGTCATTTATAGCAGTAATCACAGGGACAATTTATCATCCGGCAGAATTTGTTATTGTGACAGGCTCAACTTTTGCAACTTTTGCAATTAGGAAAAACTAACAAACATGATATGCGTTTAAAACGAACCAAAACTTAATTTCCATAGTTTCTGCCTTAAAAAAGCCAAGTGCTGCATAAATGAAGAAGACAGAGAGTAGGCCTCTCCTAAATCAGCTGCCATGTTGGGGGTTTTCAGTCTTCAAGTATTCTGACACCTCCTTAAGCCTGTGGATCAGCTGGTATATCCCTACCTAATGCCTCGCTTGCTTATAGGAGCTTTAAATGAGAAAGATTTAGCTTGGTGCCAGCTGTTTGTCTTCTTGTGCAATAAGAGGTTCTAGTTGTTTAAATAAAAAGGCAGAAATGACAGAAAAACTGCTGCTAATATGAAAAACATGTCTCACAATATGGTGAAGGTTTTAGTAGAGACGTTTTAGACTGTGCCTTCACTCATTTATGTATTTTAAGCCACTTGTAAAATTATGTTTGTGCTTTAAATTGAGCTGTAAATGGTGACAAGCGTCATCTTCTTTCCTGCAGGTACGACTCCTTCACAGGTGTTCCCGTCTGCCAGCAGAACCTGTCTCTAGAGAAGGCCAGCATGGTCTTCAACATGGCCGCGCTGTACTCCCAGATCGGCACCAGAAGTGACCGGCAGACAATAACAGGCTTGCAGGAGGCCATCTCGTCTTTTCAAAGAGCCGCAGGTACATTTTCACTTTGACCGCATTAACCTGTCACGACGTGGAAGTCAGCCCAGGGGGGAGTTTGCATTTGCAACTCCTGAGTGAAATGGTGAAAGAAGCTGTCAGTTACAATTCTTTTAAAAATAGCTGCCTCCCGAAATACTTCCATGAAATGTTGGTGTTTCTTTGTACCGTACATAATGGCAGTAGGGACACAATAACATGTTGTTCAGATAAAGTTTGTCGACGCTCGTGTCAGTTTATCAGCCGGCCGCCGCCCTCTGGTGTCCGTGTCAAGAGGAAGAATGAAAGCAGATGATGTTTCTGGCTCCTTGTCATGTGGCTCCAGTCCAAAAAAGCATCAGAAACACAAAGTAGCTCTTCATCGCTCAAAGGTTTTCAAGAATTGCCGTCAGACCTTGATAGATGTATGACTCTGCTGTACGGCCGGTCTTTTACTGTAATTACAGCTCGCAACTTGGCTTCGCTTTTCTCACTTTGATGAATCTTTTTTCAACTTGTATCTAAAGCACTTATGTTGTGACGGGGAACATTGTACAAGCAGCAAAACTAGACGAAGGGTTGACAATTGCTGAGCATTTATTTATGTACACATCTAAATATATGTTGGATTTGCTTCAGTGCTCTAAAGAGTTGTAGGAGAAGCCATGTTGAATAATGTGTCCTAGCAACCTAGTTTTCTGTTACTATGTAATAAATAGCTTTCTGTTGCTACTAGCTAATCTAACAAAACAAAATGCACACTGGCTTGTTGGAAAAACTGAAAATCCTAATGTATCCCAGAGGAACCTTTTGATTTATATAATTATCAGATGAATAACAATAAAATAAACAGGTCAAGTATTTCAGGACAAATTGCTGTTTGAGTCACACCTATTTATTTGTTTCAGTTTTGTTTAAAGTATTGAATATGTGTTAGGACTACAGTCATTCGTATGAAGACGATCATTAATCAAAGGTTGAAGCAGAATACTTTGAAAGATTGAAAAAGTAGAAACTCAGTTTTATTTAACACCAATTTGTCAATTACTGATTACTATAAGAACTATTATAGTGTAAAATAGGAGCATAGTTCAAAACAAGTTGTCTGGCCTTTCTGTAGTGAGGAGTAATAAAATATTATGTTAGGAGCAGAAGTGATGTCACGCCGTTTGCATGTAAGAGAGCAGTCGCAAAAAACAAGCAATTTCGTACCTTAAAACAAAGACATTATTATAGAGGTCACCTTCTAAGCTGTTTTTAGCGTCTCCTATTAGCAGTTAGCTTTGCTAATGTGGCTAACATTACAAAAACAGAAGCCTCTATAGAAAATTTAGCTTCTTAACTTTACCTGAAGGTTTCCTGAAAAGTTGTTGATGTTTTCTGCCCCAGAATGTTCAATTAAATGGAGGTTAAAAGCGGAACATAAATGTCTTCAACCCGTTTGGGTTTTGTTTAGGTTTCTGTTAACTCAAGCCTCTCCCCTCAGGCATGCTAAGTCACCTCAAGGCAACCTTCACCCACATCCCAAGCTATGACATGAGTCCAGCCATGGTCAGCATGCTGATCCAGCTGATGATTGCTCAGGCGCAGGAGTGCCTCTTTGAGAAGATTGCTCTGCCGGGGGTCCTGAACCAGTTCACCTCCCTGATTAAAATGGCCCAGGAGGCTGCTAAGGTAAGCAGCGTACAAACATTCATGAACTGTCCATAATGTCCTGGTCACAAGAGTCTGGTTTTTTTTCACTCCTCCGTTGTCTTCTTCCTGCCAGGTCTCGGAAATCTACGATCAGGTCCATCAGCTTATGGTCCAGACGCCAATAAAAGACAATGTGCCGCTCTTCTGGTCCGCCATGTCACAGGTCAAAACCAACCACTACCGAGCCATGGCGCACCACTTTTTAGCGTCAGCATTACTGGATCATGAGTGTAAGGAAACCTTTCTGGGAACATTTTTGAAGCTTTGAAAGATGCAACAGAGAGAATGTACTTTTACAAAAATACAGGATTTCTTAGTGTACAATCTATTGCTTCTTTAACAAAACAAATTAGTTCTGCCTCATGAAGAAAACATTATTGAATGTGCTGCTCTTTGCCTTTAATTCTGTATCAGCTACTGTGGGTGTTGCCAGATGAATGAACTGAACTACAGTGAGCCCTTGCACTATTACACAACAGCTATTTAAGGATTCACACACGCACACACACACACACACACACACACACACACAGATTCAGAAGCTTTGTCTGCAGAAACTGTGATCAACAGAGAGTGGAAGGGGGGAAGACAAGAGAAGACTTGAAAGTACAAAAAACATTCTGGAGAAAAGTTACAATGTTGCAGGGTTATTTCTTTATATCTCTGTCCACATAACTAAAAATCAAGTAAGGGAAACGATGTTTAAGTGGATAAAAAAATAACACCGGGGGGGAAAAAAGCGTTCTGTGGTTGAGAGCAATGTTGCTGTTTGGTTTTTTTAACTCTGCTGGTTGTGTAACGGCGGTGATTGATTAGTTCTGATGTCTTGTAGATGTCATATTTCATTCTTTATAATTAAAAAAAGAAGTTTGTGGTTTATTTTCTAATCCACAGTCCAATTAAATCCCCTTTGTCTGTGCTGAAGCTAACTGCATTCTGAAGAGGCCAAGCTGAAAGTTTAACCGGAGCACACGAAAACATTAGAAACCTCCTAGAGAACGACTGTAATTCTTGGACTAGGACACAACTTCAGATAATAACATGGAAACTAAGCTGCTTTGAATCTGGCAGCTCATTAACAAATTCCTGGCAGAAGAGAAAAATAAAGCAATTAACCACAGAACCGTAGAGAGAGGTTAATTTCCAAGCAAGAAACGTCAGTGAATGATGGCAGCAGTGGGACGGAGATGAAAAACAAAGACCAGCAAATGGTTCTGCCTCAGTGAAGTGAGCTGTGTGACCCAACCCAAAGAAAGTTCTGTCCAGGATATGTAGATGACGGCTTATAAGCACTTATGAAGTTTTAAAAGAAATTGTTGAGCTTCTTAGTAAAGAAATTATTGCTGTTTAATTTTAATATCTACAGAATTCAGCAAAATTCACTTCTTTTTGTTTTTTTCTTTAAATTTTGCCACATCACAAACACATACTTCAATGTATTTTGTTGGGATTTCATATGATCGACCAACATAAAGTAGTATATAATTATGAAGTGAAGGGAGAATGATAAATGTTTTTCTTAGTCTTTATTTTTAATCTTAATAGTGTGGAGTAGTAACAATTAATGAGTCATTGATCAAATAGAAATTTGTTGCAACATGTTCAAAAACTCATCAGATGCAACCAAAGTGTAAACCTTCTGAGACATTTATTTTTTACCGGCAGAGAGACTAGGAGCATATTAGTCACTGCAAAAACACAAAATCTTACCAAGTATTTTTTGGTCTAGTTTTCTAGTGCAAGTGAATTGTCACTCTTGGAATAAGACATAATTAACTTATAAGTTTTAAGCAAGATAAAGAATTGCTTTTCAAATCAACAATCCCCTAATATTGATTTTTTTTTTTTTTTAAAGTACTAGTTCCACTGGCAGATTATTTTACTTATCTTAAAAATATGAAGTTTAGGTGAAATAATCTGTCAGTGGAACTAGTTCTTTTTAAATTAATATCAAGGAGTTATTGATGTAAAACAAGCTCCTATTTATTGCTGAAAAGTTACTTGTAAGTTAATTCTGTCTTATTTCAAGTGCAACAAGATATTTGTACTGGAAACTGTCCCAAAATACTTGTTAAGGTTTTGTATTTTTGCAGTGTCTTTAATAGCGTCGGCTACATTTATCAGTGCTTATTGAACAATCCTGTCTCTTTAAAGTTGTGTGCTGGGCAGCAAACTTTAAAGGAGCATTTCTGAGCATCTTAACTCGACTAAAGTGAAGCTTTTCAGGGTTGAAGTGACGGATCGTTTCTCTCCTCTGGGTTTAGTGGGTCCCAACGACGACGAGGACCAGCAGGAGAAGACCTTATCTCAGGTGTACGATCAGCTCCCCGAGGGATGCTCCCCACTCAGCGTCCTGAAGAACAAAGACGAACGTGAACGGATCGGTGAGCTAATAACAGCAGGGGGAATCAACCTGATAGGATTACACGAGAAGCTGCCTTGGCAACACAAGCAGCTGTTCATCTTTCACAATATTTTGTGTGTTTTTCCAGGTAAAGCTCACATTCGCTGTGCCATCTCGGGTCACGAAGAGGCTCTGAGGAACTACAGCCTTTGCCAGCACCTGGAGAAGCTGGAGGCTCTGCAGGAAATTCTAAAAGCCAGCCACCGGCGCTCACTCGACAAGTACAGCGAGTACGACAACGAGGAAGAGTTCGTTGACTATGTCGAAGCTCCAGACATCATCTGTGAGTCCTGGGGGTGCTTTTCTTTTTAGAAAAAAAAAAAGCAGCAGCAGCAAATATCCTGTTTGCTTTAGCACAGGATGTTAAGATGAGATTTGAGGAATGCAGTCTGTCTGTATTCTTGCGTTAAGAGAGAGAAAAACCTCACTGTGATCGACTTGGCGACAAAACAATGTCCCCAAGCGTCTCCACAACAAACGCTTCCCAAGCTCAGAGACCATTGTTGACTTTCCTGGTGTCCACACCTGCTGCAGTTTTATTAGCTTTGATAAGTGACGGTTAGGTGACGCAGTATTTACTCTGTTGACCTCGCCTGTACTCCTCCCTGCAGGACGGCGGATGTAAATGCGCTGGCGATGGTTGATGTTGTAAATGACCTCATTGTTTTTCCTCTCCCCTCAGCTAAAACAGAGCACAAAGCAGAAATGGAGCTTCCTGCTGCCACCAAGGTGAAAGTCACCGACTTTTTCCAGAGGCTGGTATGTGGGTTACTAATATTCTTTTACTCACATTACTATTTTTCCTGTTTTTTTCCCCCTGGTTGGTGTATTCATCAAGTGGTATAAAATGTCTGTGGATTTGTGTGTTTTTATCATTAAGGATCAGCTTAGAATTGAACACAAACAGACTTTGACTCTTTTTTATCATTTCTGAATACAACCAACCAAGGGTGAGTCTCCAGGAAGCTCTGGGACATTTCATCATGTGTTTAAAGACATGTCATTCCCAAAGCCTCCTGGACTTTCATCCAAAACAACAAATGGAAAACTAACACTAACCATGAACGGAAATGGGTTGAGCGTGGTTTAAGCCTTATTTTGGTTACTATGGTATAAATTGAGGAAACAGAGAAAGGTGGAATATTTTGTAATTTTTTTCGTCTTGTTGTTGGTCAGTATTGGTATTTTGAATTCTCTTAGTGATATCTGGTTAAGGATGTCATTTTAAATTTCCTATCAATCATACCCAGACTTTTTCACATTTTCTCGCATTACAACCACCAACGTCAATGTGTTTGAATGAAATGTTACGTGACAGACGGACAAAACTGGACAAATATCCGCTCCTATTCTCTGGAATACTCTACATGTCCAGATTAGATCTGCCCATAGTCTGGATCATTTTAAATCGCTTCTTAAAACTTATTTTTATCCTTTGGCATTCAATCGATACTATCGCTCTTCTGTTGGGATTTTTTTTTAAACTTATTATTACTCATATTATTTTAACAATATATATATATATATATATATTTTTTTTTTTCTTGTATTATTTCTCTGTTTCTTTTTATGAGCTTATTTTATTGTTTTTGCGCAGCCCTTTGGTGCAGTTTTAAACTTGTTTTTAAAGTGCCATATAAATAAATTCGACACTGACATCCGTACACATCTGACTTTTAGGGGAAAGTGACAAGAAGTCGGCCATTTTTGAAAGAACACCAGCAAGAAGTGGTTGTTCAAAGCAAAGCGTCAACTCTGTGGGGCGGATCGGAAATGTACCAATAAAATAGATTGACGTTTGTGGTTGTAATGTGAGAAAATGTGGAACATTTCTCTTATTCTTTTTATTCTCCACAGTGATTCCTGAACTGCTCACGTATAAACATTCAGTTTCTGATTCCTTTTGAATCTCATGCTAAATGCATGAAGGAATGTCACTATGTACTATATAATAGTGATGGTATGGGCTTCGTCTCTTTGGTTAAGCCCAGTTTACAGCTACTCTGATAAAATGCAGGCATCAGTTTCAGTCAGCAGGTGGTAAAGCCTCAGAACAGAAGGACTTCTGTTGTTCCTGTCATAAAATCCACCTATTAACTAGCAGTGTAAGCACAGAATCGTCATTCTTAGAAAGATAAAGAGGATTGCTGGATTTAGAACAATAAATAATAACTTTGCTCTCTGTGATTAAAATGAAGGCAACAAAGAAGCTTTTCTTGTCAGGAAATTTATTGTTCCTTTAAGTGTGTGAACTTCTCTGCTTTCCCTGGTGTTAAACGATTTTGCAAAAACGGTTACATTTATGACGGCCAAACCCAATCTTCATCTATGAAACGATAAAGTCACAAGTGTATCAGAAAGTAAACCTTGGATCTTGTAAACTTTTCTGATGCGTGACATTGTAAGGAGCAAGTTTTTATCATTTTTTTTATTCTCTTTTATGCTCATTAATACATTCGAGATGACTGAAGAAGCTGAAACAATTGAATTAATCGATTATTGAAATCCTCAAGGAAGTTATTTAATTAAGCATTAATTAAAACAAGATATTCAGAGTATTAACCCAAAACTATACAAAATATATGGTTTTTTTTTTATTTACGATAACACCTTTTGTTTTTACATATGTTTTAGCCAAAACTCCTCAAATGGTATAGTTTTAGCTTTAGATGTTGGTTCAGACTTTCTAAAGGAATGCTATGTTGTTGCATTTTAGGCAATAAAATGTTTATTTTCTTATCTGAAAAAAGAAATGGAAACATTTGTTTTTCATGCTTTAATGTATTTCTATTGTTGCATAAAAAAATTACAAGTGTTTGCATTTTTAAATCTGATTATTCTGTTACTAAAATAATCAGTAGCTGCAGCCCTATGCAAGTCAAAAACAAAGTACTTTGAAAATGTTTCTCTTTCTGAAAGCATGTTGATAAGATTCATACGTCTGAGTTTGTTACACAGAAACCTGATAACACAGAAGAGAGAATGTATATGATTGCTCTCTGTTTGACTTGGCGTACAAGAATCTTGACAGAACTACACAGGAATTTGCCTCTGACTGCCGTGTTTCAACAGGTCACGTGTCAGTGAGGACACAAGAAACTGGAATTTTAGTTTCACACCATTGCAAAACCCAACAGGACCTTTTAAATTGGAAAAAAAAAAACTAAATTAACCCAAGTATTTCCACCTTGTGTCCACTCAGGGCCCTCTGTCAGTCTTCTCAGCCAAGCAGAAGTGGACGGCCCCGAGGAAAATCCGAGTTTATGCAGAAGACAGAGACCTGGGTTTCACACTGAAAGGAGAGGCTCCAGTTCAGGTGGTCTCACTGGACCCTCTGAGCCACGCCGCCGTAAGTTAAACTGCATCCTTTGCATCTGACTGCACATTGCGAACTATGTTACATTTGGAACGCTAAAGCACTGCCCACCCAACACAAAAGTAAAAAACTCAGTCAGAAACTCAAATGTAAGTTTATATGGTGAAGGTATACATAGAAGTTTATCCAGAGAGGAGGAGGAAGCCTGAAGAAAACATGTCTTAGAGGGCTAGCTTGGATACCTAACAAACCAGCATGCTACCCAGGGATTTAAAAGTACTTTGAGTGGAAGCACGTCTAGTTGTAATGCACCACACTAGTGATAGACCACTTATGCCCAGAAGTTTCATTCAAAATGTCAAATTCTCATGGCATTTAAGTAGATGTGGGAATGCGTTTCTTACTTAATGGAGGCACTGCAAGTGTGAAATAGTGTTGTTGTTTTTTTTTGGTTTTTTTTTTTTACATTAGCGTAATATCGACGAAGTTTTACGCACATATGTAATGGAAAAGCAGCTACTGTTAAAACTTACTCCTTCACTTGTCTCACACACTGAGAAAAGTTTGGTAAAGCTATTTGTCATTTAAAGACAATGCAGATGACGTGTTTTGAGAGAGATGCAATAATTTTCCTACTGCCATCAGCAGAGGTTTTGTGCTGAATTATAAAAAAGTACAAATTAAAGTAAAACGATTGATTTAATTTCCTGGAAATACTCTCCTAAATATGAATTTTGTTGTTCCAACCCCTCAGTTTTGAGTTACTCATTCTCTTAAAACCAGCTTTCCAGTTGTTTAACAATGTTGGGGTGGAGGACCGTTTTAAAGGAGAGAAATCTGTCCTACAGACCTATTTATTTTTACAGAGCTTTGAAGAAAGTAAGAGCGCCCACTCCTGACATATTTCCATTAGGGCTTTTTATTTTTGCCTAGCAATCAGTTTTCCATTTACAGCCTTTACAGAGGGGGAGGTTGCATATGCTGAGTCATCAGTTGTGTATGGCAGAGAATATACTGTTTTCATGTCAAAAAAGTCTGCTGTAATATGACCTACTTTAACAAAACATTAGAAGGACTGGTTCTAATTTATTTACAGTTTGTACTTTGACAATTCTTAGGCTTAAAGTTTATGAACTGTGAAGGGTCCTCTAGTTATGACTCTTTGCACGATAATTAAATGACCAGCTCAGTTTGAGTCAGCTTTTTTGGACAGGAAATATGGACTAATTCCAAACACTCCTACCGGTTTTGTGGCCGTTTGATTCAAATGAAATCTGCCTCCAAAAGCTCAACGGGATTTGCGTCTAAAAATGTTGGAAGGCGCTCCCCTCCTCCCTCCTGACACTCTGGCCACTTAATTAAATTAAGAAACGGGGAGTATTTACGCCCTGCAATCCTCTGCAGCCTGACAACTCATTAAGTTATGCTAACAAAAAACAGGCCTTAATAAGCTGTGCAGGCCATGCAGAGAAACAGATTAATTATACAGCATAAGCTTACCAGGCCAAACTCTTAGCAAGACTTTAATAAAGCATTCAGAACCCTTTTGTTTTGTTTTTTTTTACTTAGGCAGCTGATTTTGAAGAGTTATCGACCAGCTCATGCAAATCTAAATCAAGCAATTAGACAGAAATGGTTCAACTCCTGCGTTTGGGTGTGAACCTTCTCTGAAAAAGACACACTCTTGCACACACTCTTACCTGTCTGCTGATTTTAGCTGGCTTAGAGGAGGAAACGAGATGGAAGTCCTAATTCTCTGTGAATATGGCGTCGTCTTTAAAATCAAGTGTTTGACTCTTGTCTCGTCCATGTCTTTTTAAGACCGATGGACTGAAGGAGGGCGACTACATTGTTGCCGTGGGTGACAAAGACACCAAGTGGATGGCTGTCAGTGACATGATGCGACTTCTGAAAGACGTGGATGAGGAGGGGATTGAAATCCAGGTGGTCAGCGTGATCGACAACAGCCCTCCCATGGTATGTCTGACGAATTCCTGAAAAAAAAAAAAAAGAATTAAGGAGGCTCTTGTCAGACAAATGTCAGAATTAATTATTTCCACTATGTTGCAAATGTATTGATACTCTTAAAATGTTCATGTCAACACCAAAAAGGGAATGCTGGCCAAACTACACATACATGAAATGATGCTTGGTTGAAGTTTATTAGACAACTTTATTATGATACCATTACTGCAGCACACTTGCATATTTCAGACTGGTGACAAAAGCAGGACATAGCTAATAAAAACCACATCCTGTGTCTACACAGCCTACCAAGAGCGCCACCTTCAGTGGAAACCTGCCCAAGACCTACTCCATGATTTGCCTGGCCCACAACGACGAAGACAAGCCCTCCAAGTCTCGCAAGGTCATCAAGAAGTCGTCGTTCCTCAGCTGGGGCCTGAAGAACAAGATGAAGAGCGCCAGCACCTTGAGCCTCCCCACGGACGACCACTCGGGGGCGCTCACCTGGAACAAATCCATCCCCACGTTCCCCAACTCCAGCGCTTATAACAACGACAACTTCTTCCACTGAGCCAGCTGCCGGAGGTGCTCTGCTGTGTCTGCGCCGGGTGCGCTTTCGTACGGAGTAGTTGTCACTCATTTTGGTGTTTGGTGCCAAAAACGGCACGCAGGTTGCCCGTCTTAAGAGTGTCAGCGATAATGGGAAACCATTTTATTCCATGCAAGCGCATGTACAGCACAGTGTGACTCCAGTGACCATTCATCTTAAGACACACACAAAAAAAAAAACTCTAAAATTTGTGAGCGTACCCATGCCAGCGTCTACTGCTTTTGCAAGGCAGTGATTAGAATGTGGTCTAAGAAGTCCACAGCATTCCTGCATACATGAAGGACATTGTTACAAAAAAACATCACACAGCCGATCAGTGAGGGAAAACTAAAAGTGCTGTGAAGTTTGTTTTTTTTTTAAGCCTCGGGAGATTTTTTTTTCCTTTATGTTGTATTTTAGAACGCAATATCCGATAAGCTGCTAAATCATACCTTTTAGTTTTGTGTTACTGTCTTCTTTTCTGTTTTTTTATTTGTGTTTTGAGAGACAGCCTTTAAAGATGGTGTTTGAGCTTCGTGCCATGTCTGGGACGCTGTGTAAATAAAGAGACCTTTGTATTTTATCTCCTCACATGCCTCCACGCCCGCGACGAATCATTTACCGATCTTATATTTTCGTAGGAAGCCGGAGCCGAGCGTCTTCGTTAATGTGAATCTGAACGTAGTCGAATCTATGTTAATAGAAGGGAAAGTTGTGGTTACACTGATGTTTGCGACACACACTCGACAAATGAGTGGCTCGGATGAAAGCCTGCAGCCACCCGCCTTAACGCTAACAACTCACATTTTGTGCTGACACCCCTCAGTGTTGGACTGTATCTCTTTATCTACAAAGTAGATTCTTATATTCGTTTGATAATCAAATTATTTATGTCGTTCAAAGCCGCAAAAATAAATATATATATTTACTTTTTAAGTTTAGTTCAAGTTCTAAATTGTTAACTGGTGGATTTCTGTCTTTTGGAGGAATGTATTTTATTAATTATGTAAATGTTGTCATAAACCTATATAATATTCGGTACTGTCTGCGTTTACCTAACACTGTTTTAAGGTGCCATGTGTGTTAAATGATGAAGTAATACGTATGGATGTTAGCTTTTATTTTTTGTGTGCGTTAACGCCGCAGTGCCTGGTGATGCTAAGTGCCTTAGTGTGTATGCAGAGGGTTCGGTCTCCTTTTCTTGTAATGCTTTCTGGTCGCTCGATGTGCTGCACTTTGTGCTGCATTGTTAGGTCTTTGCCATGTATGTTCACTCGAATAAAACAGAATCAACAAAAATGGTGAATTTTCTGAAGTATTTGTCAGGCTTTGTCTATCTGGCCCCAACGATGCGGAGCAGGTGAGAAATGTCTGGAATGAGGTTTGACCTACACACACCTCTTAAAAAAACTTTCAAAAGTTTTTCTTTTTTCTTTTTTCTTTTATTTATTTTTTTTTAAGTCAGGCTGGTACCACATGACATCCTAATCCATCATTCCACAGACTGAAAGAAACATGTGATTACATTTTACTCGTTTGAACTTTTTATGGCCTTAACAATTGATTGCTGGGTGTGATGTGTGCTCTAAACTTAAATAGGACTTTTTATTTTTTTTGACAAGTGAAAGTTTGTTTGTTGTTGAACTTTTCCCAGTATGTCTGTATAGAAGATGTAATCAAAATCTAAATCGAAGCTTAAAAATTTAGTTCAGTAAATTTTTAAGCTTACATACTAATTTTTAATTGGTATGTAAATCAGTTGCACACTAATTTAAAAAAAAAAATGCTGGAGTCACCAAATCGTCCTAACAATGATTTGTTAGGACGATTTGGTAGAGCTGACTGTGCAAAGAGGGATGTGTCACTAAGAGAAAACAAAGATGAGGGATAATGTCTATGTTCATCCAAGTTGTAACGCTACAAGTGTTTTCAGTCCGAGGTTTTCACATAACCACTGTAACAGACTGTTATGCGCTGCAAAACACAAAATCTTGTCAGGAATTTTTGTCTAGTTTCTAGTGTATATTTTTGTACAATAGAAATAAGACAAAAGTAATTCAAAAGTCACTTTTCTGTAAGCTTGTTTAAGTCAATTCTCGAGTATTAATTTAAAAAGTACTAGTTACACTGGTGAATTCTTTCACTTATAAAAATATTTTTTTCTTTCCAAGTGGAAAAAAATCCACCAGAGGAACTAACATGTTTGTATCTATATTTAAGAAATATTAACTAATATAATGCAATTTTTTTTATACTGAATGTCAAAACAGACTGGAAGCCAGTGTGGGGAATCCAAATCAGTTCTATTATGATCACTATTTTCTTTTGTCAGATATTAAGTTACTCTGTCACCATTTACTGTAATCCAAATGTAATGTAACAAAGGTTTTAATTACTGTCTCAAGTATATGCAGTGGAGGTCTCAACTTGTAGGTTGTAGAACTAAAAGGTACTTGGAAAAACTGGATTTTCCAAACTAAATAATAATTGTTAATTATAGCCAGTTTATATAAAATACAAATGAAAAATTATCAAGTATAAAACCCAAAATTTATTTATTTATTTATTTATTTATTTATTTATTTATTTATTTCCTTCTTTCTTTCTTTCTGTTTAGGTTTCAACAGAAATGTTATGCTTTTTTTTAATTTAATGGGACACACACGCCCCCTGGTGGACGGACTGTTGCTCGTTGGAAACACCGTTGCTAGGGAATTTAAAACGGTGTCTGATTGGCTGGATTTGAGTAGGGAAACCAATCACCGCTTCTTTTACAAAGACATGGTTTCCCATGGTGAAGCGTCTAGATACGGCGGCTGATAAATCTGTATCTCCTTTTAATTTAGTTAGCTTGGTTATCGTAGGCTGTATTTTAAGAACAGAGAACTCATTTCTACCATATTAGAAGAACAGGATAGCGGTCGGGTTTTTTCAAGGCAGTTTGGCGATTAGTTTGTAAAGTCTTTGCGTAAAAGAAAAGCTTTTTGTCCGTCAAGGTAAAGAGCTAAAGGTAAATCAGTTTCATAATGATGAAATTCAACTTCAGACGGGAGAAAGACAAGGAGTTTGTAAGTTTTTCATTATCGTTATTATTATTAGCACTTTCCAGTGTTTAACTCGGTTAACATGCCATGTTGTGTTAGCTTTAGCATAGTGTAATTAGAGTCACTTAGCTTTTCTTGTGTTGAGCTGACATTTAATAATGTCCGTGCAATATTAAAACATTGTTGGTTTAATATCGACTGTCTGTCGGAATTATGGCGGAATTAACAGCTAAAGCAAGTGGCGAGTATTTACAGCGCCGTGCAAAATGATCCATCTGTCTGAAATCGTTTTTGCTGTGCAAACACTAATTGCAGTGGAGTTTTAAATGAATAGCAACACAAATTAAGCAGCGAGTGTACGGTTTTTAATTATCTTTTACAAATAAAAATCACAGTCAGTACTTTGTGCAGCCATCTGTCTCTGTAGGAATGTCTACCTGGCTTACAAAACTTCACAATGTTGTGCTGATTTGTGTTGGTTTATCCCTGAAAACGTCACTGAAAGCATTAACCTGACAAATGTAAAGCACTGTTGCCACTGACATTCATCTGCATCCCTCATCCAACAGCTTCCCCTGACCCCCATCCAGTTTCATCGTTGTTATGAAATAACATTACTTGTTATTTTATTTCCAAGTCCTGAACCTCTGTACAAAAGCAGAGTTACTGTCTGTGTGTGACAGGCTGACTCTGTTACCTCTCACCTCTCGATGTGTTGTGTTGTGTAGAAGCACATAGCTCATGGTTTGATCCCTGCCGCCTCCATCGCTCCTAAAGCCGCTGTGCCTCGTACTCCTCCCCCTCAAAGCCCAGACCCCTCACCTGAGAGACATAGGTACCTCACACGCTGCCTTTGTCACCTTCAACCTCCAACATCTTTTCACAATTTACACTGTTTTCCTAGAAGCCCTTTTTTTTCTTTCTCTTTTCTTCTTTTACATTTGCACGGTCACTACTGAAATGTTGTGGACTGACTGTTATTGTAATCAATACTCAACTTTAAGGGAGCAACATGTTTCTGAGAGTAATGCTTCTGGATGATGTCTGATTGTAGGGGCACTAAGACGTTCATCCAGCAGCCTGCCGTGTTTTTGAGTTAAAAAAAAAAAGTTTCAAGTTGACAGGAAATTAGAAAATTTCACTCTATAATTATGTATCGTTGTTGTTGGAAGACATTGTTAACAACACCAAAATTCCAACTATAAACTTGTAAAAAAAAAATAAAAAAAATAAAAAAGGCACGGGGAAAACTTGCAACCCAGTTGTAGTTTCTTAATGACTTTCATGGCCAATTGCATAAAATTTCACATTCCATGCAATGTGAAATTCTTTCACATTTCATGAAATAGCAAATGTCACCTAATGTTTGACTAGCATTGAGAACTTGAATGTATAGCACTTCAATAATCAGCTTGCAGATGGAAACCCCATTGGAACACTGTAGAATGAGCTGAAGAGAATGGAGGATAAATAGAACTGAGCTTTTAAAACATCCTTACCAAGAGTGTGAGTGTAAGATGGGGTGTCTGTAACTTATTTATTGGGCTGAACCGAGATACTAACTTATCTTTTACAGCAAGTCATAAAATGATATCTTCTGACTTTAGTGAGCCAAATTTCACAAGCAATAATTATTGTTTGTGCCTCTTTGCTATGCAACGTCTGTGTTCACATCCACAGATCGGCGTTGGCTGCAGCTATCCTGTCTTCCTCGCTGACGGGACAAACGTGGGTCATCCCGCCCGCTCGGCCAAGGTCCTTCTCTGAGACAGATCGTTCCGAATCCTTCCTTTCTGAGCCAAACGGCAGCAGCGTGCTTTACTCAAGGTGAATTCTCCTCTACAGCTGCACTGCTGTCCAGTCTTCAGAAAAGTATCCCTTTGCAGCTATAAAATTTAGTGAGCCACTAAGAGTTTTTTCCTTGACTTGCATCAAAGTCCAAATTCTGCCTTTTCCACCTGGAATTAAAGTCAGTTCATAAAAAGCGAGATAGGTTTTCAGTCATGTTCAGTCTTCGAATCACTTTACCTTCAACAGAGACAGATGGTCAGAGGATTTGGCTAGCCGGCCACACCTGTCGTCCCCTGATCACTCCGAGGGAGAGCTGGAAGCCGACAAAGACGGAGCTGGTAACCAGGATGATGCGGACGAGCATGTGTATCAAACTCTGGACAGACGAGAGGATCTTAGAGTGTCAGAAACGGTTCATAACCTGCCTCTAGAAGCAGAGGTAAGGAAGCACTCATTTGCCGTGTTATACAACATCAGATAATGTTTTTGGTGGAGCTATATAGTCTGTATGCTCTGACATATTCACACAGAAAAAGATTTGTCTGTCTCTCACTGTCTGTCTGACTGACTTCCTGTTTCACCCGTCTCTCTTCTAGGCCGTTCTGTCTCTGGCCTCTCATGTGTCGGGTAGAAGAGTGCCATCTCCAGGTACTGACTTTACTCTACACATGGATGGGTTATAGTAGCATATGTAGACTCAGTAGAACTGCTTCAGAGTAAAATGATTGTAGCACAGAAGTGATGGAAACCTTTATCATCAGCATGAGGAAGAATGACTGGAGTTGCTCCAGTCAGGAATCTTCTGTCAGATCCTGGTGATATCTGTTTTTCTTTGAGGTCTGAACTTTGGATATTTTAAGGCATACATCCTTGACCTTTATTAGAGGTTGATTAAAATCACAGCAACATGCAAAAAAACGCATACTATAGGTTGATGTTTTCAAGGACAGAAAACAATGGCAAAACTAATTTAAAATGTTCCTAATACTTACTTGACTAATTACTAAATGGGTGTCATTAGAACTAAATTATATTCGCTATTACTTGAGCTGTGTCCAGGCATTAGATGGTGAGGACCTATAATATTCTACTGTGCACGTTAATAAAGTGATCCATACATGATCTCAAATGCAACACTCATATACGTGTACTTTCCCTGCCGTTACACTCATTCTTTATAACTTCCAGACCTCACCGAGGAATCAAGTGGACAGTCTCCAGAAGCCAGAAGGAGGAGAGAAACTCTCACAAAGAGCCCTGAAAAGCCCAAGGAAGACGTGAGATGTATGTGTTTCCTGTCACCTTCTATCGCTCTTTATCTTCAATTATCCACCAAACAATCATTGAATTTCCAAACAGAGATCTCTTATTGTTTCCTTGTTGCTTTTTTGTTCTACCTTAAACTGAGCTTTCAGTTGGAAATAAATGTTTCACAGTCATTTGTCTTAATGAATAGGAAGAACTGGCTGTTTCACATCAAGTATGGTAAACTGTTGTTTGCGTATCATTTTGCCAGCATTTAAAATTCTTCTGATGTTTTTTGTTGAGCTGTCACATACAATACAAAACAACAGAAAAAAATAAAACAGTAACATTTGTGACAAAATGTGGGTGAAGACTTTTGCAAGGTACTACAGTTGTTATTAGCCAGCAATCATGTGTTACGTTCTGAATCCACTAGAGGGCAATCTACCACAAAGTCACGCAAACCGAAACTTTTCTTGTTTTGTGCTTTGCTTTCTTATGCATTTCTTAGTTCATTCAGCAGAAAGATAACTGGTAAATTACTGTATTAAAAGAAAAGTTCTGCATTTAATTTAGAGATTTAGAACTGTCCTTATTGTATTTCAGCTCTGCCACCCATCCCAAGCACTAACAGGCCCGGTGGTGCTAAAATGCCAAAACAGAACGTCCTTGAAACCAACCAAGGATACAGTGAACTGCGGAAACAGAGGAAGACCAAGACGATACACGAAGACAAGCAGCTGGAAAAGAGGCTGGATCGCCTGGAGCGGGAGATCAGTCAGAGCCACGCTTCCTCAAACCTCAGAACCTCTGCAGGTAAAATGAAGGAAGTGTCAAAGGAAAATAAGTCTGAAGGTTTAGTGAAGTAAATGATTGCAGCATTTTGTAATTAAAAAACAAAGCATAACAAAAACTCTAAAGTTAAAAAAAATATAAACTTTCAATACTCAGAAGTTGTAGTTCTACCATGATTTCATTACATCCCAAAACATAAAAATCACCTGGAAAATATCACCAGTATTGAGGAAATGTCTTCCAAGAATCCTTCCACTTGTTTTGTTGTGATTTATAAATGAATCATGAGACATTATGATGGATTATTACAGCCATAGTAAATTAAAAAGTAATTTTCTGGTAAAAAAAAAAAAAAAAAAAAATCTTGTTTTAGGTCAACTTGAAAAGTAGAACATTTTCATAAAATTTTTCTCACAAATTTTCAACTTAAGGAGCTCAGAGATGTCCGAGTGTTTTCTTTTTCTCGAAAATTTCTGAGATTAATCTCAAAATTCCTGAGTTTTTTTTGGTGCAAATTTGCTCCAATGTTTTTTACCTAGCTACTTTGACCCTAACATGGAGCCGACTCATTCTGAGAACCGATAATATTGAACACCTTGCTGTGCTGTGCTAGCAGGCAGCCAGACAGAGCTACAGAGCCTGAGACAGCACGCGCAGGAGCTTGTGGACGAAAACGACGCCCTGAAACTGACCGTCCACCGTCTGAACGTGGAGCTGAGCCACTACCAAGCTCGCTTCAGACCGCTGACCAAACAAGAGGTATGAAAAACTCAGTCGACTTGAGCAATGTGCTGAGAACAAGAGCTAATCAAACTAATGAGTTCAATCAAAATCACCCAACTGTAGCTCTAATGAAACATGCTCTTTGTAAAATAACCATGCCTGTGATACGACATGTTTCACTTCAGTGTGTTTCTCGAAATATTTGTTTTGTCATCTCATATGATTTAATCATATTTTGTGTTTATTTCACCATTTCCTTGTGTCGCCTTTCTAATCAAGCTTTTCTGATAGACATCCAGTGTCTTCCTTTTGATCCGCAGCCCTGCTGAGTGATAGGAGGTTTTTTTGTCCCTTCTTCCAAGTGATTTCCTTCAGTAAACTGTCTGCAGCTCTTCGTTCTTTTCTCTCCGCGCCGCTGCATCGTTTAACCGGCGGATGAAAGCAGACCTGTGCTTTTAATCATGACTAGCTCATGCTGTTCTTTTTATGAAAGACTGTTTGCTTCCAATGTACCAGCATGTCTTTGTGAGCGACTCATTAGTGACAGTGGAGGTGAAAAGAAAAGATAGGTGGGGGTGGATTTACAGAAACAGAAAGCAGAACATTGCAGCGTATTACCAGTGGTATTGCAAAAACCACTGACTCCTTTTGTTTTCCTTGCATAAACATCGTCTTTCATATGGACCATGAATTCTTTTAGTGAGCTCAACGAGAAACTTCCGAGTTAAAAAGGTTCCTTCTACGATAATGTCACCATTTTTGTTGTTGCATTGTTCTGTATATCCAATCACAAATTTTGGTAATAGCTCTAAGAAAAAATAATAACTAACTTTTATTTTTTGTCTTTGACTGAATTCCATCTAGAGCTCCAAAATCAAAGGCATACCAAGCACAGGTTCTCCTCCTCCATGGCTGGTTAGTAAAGATAAAAACCTCTTCGTGATTCTGCTAGGTTTAAGGTTTTGCTCCTGTTATTGAGGCAAGAAGGACAATTAGCGTTTTTTTTCTATGTGACATAAATAAATGGCATATTTAGCATATTTTCTTTCATCATCAATATCTTTTCAGGTTGACATGAAGTATTTATGCCCTTTGCTGCTGGCCTATGAAGACAACATGAATGAGAAGGAAGCTCTTCTACGAACCACTGAGGTAAAACTGTTTTTAATACAGATCATATGCATTTCTGTGTTTTTTTTTTCCTTCTTCCCACATTTACAAGTAGCTCTGAAGGTGTAAAAAGCTTCACATTCTCGAATAACACATCAAAATACATGAAAGTTTAGGAAAAAAGAACAGATTGGCTGAGAAAAATAAGGGCTCTCTTTTTGCTTGGTTTCTGTTTTATTTTCCCAGTTTACATGATTTTCAAGGTTTGTTTCGTCTGCGTGTTTGCCTGCTGCAGGAGGAGGCGACCAAGTTGCGAGCAAAAGTAGACGATGTGATGAAAGAAAACAAGAAGCTCCGTGATGAGATGGATGCGGTCAACCATAAGGACTGGTAAGAAATGTTGGATCATCAGAACCAGAACTTATCCTGATGATAAACAAAGAGGAAAAATGAAGTGCCTTTTTTTTTCTGCCTTTCTGGCAGAAATCAGTCAAAAGAACAAAGAGAGAAATTGCAAAACAATCCACAATCACTTTTGTAGATATCCTTAATTATATAAATTAGCATTTAGACAGTTTTTCCAAACAATTTTATCAACATGACTTCACTGAACACTAATTTGGCTTCATATTTGTCATGTTGATCTTCCGAACATTGAGGCCAATTTGAAAACTGTACAGCAGATATCAAATTGATCATTAAATCAAGTGCTGTTTCAAGTAAATAAAGTTCACATATAAACCTCTTTACTGTTAGATGCGTTAAAATAAATATTGAAATTATTTACTCTAAGTTGATGCAAAAATACTAATTTATTTCCATTGATCTAATTTTTACTATTGTATTTGTATTTATTTAATATTATTGTTATTATAATTATTATTATTGGCGCTGTCATTTTCCTTCTACTTGACAATTATTCACTACTTTGTGTTGGTCTATCAAAACTGCACTGACGTTTGTGGATGTAAAATGAAATGTGCAAAATAACTTTGCAAGGCACTGGATATATTTATTTTCAGTTTTACCTCAAAAGAACTGAGGAATTAAAAACAAAAACCTCCCTCCAATCTCTCTGCAGCCAGATGATTCAGCAGCAGGCGCTTCTGGTTTTGCAGGAGAACCAGGCCCTGATTGGTCAGCTGGAGGCTCAGCATGAAAAAGCCAAGGCCAACCACAGCAAACACCAATCTGAAGGTGCTGCGAAAAAGGGCTAACGTAAACTGAAGCACATTTCTCAACAGCCAAGAAAACAGCAACGTGAAAGTTGTGAAATAAAATCCCAAACTGAACAATTTTTTGGTTTCTCGCCTACTTCTTTTCCTTTACACTGTTCTCCTCCTTCTGCCTCTCTCTGTAGTCTTGAAAATGTCTAAGCAGCTTATGATGTTGGAGGAAGCGAAGGAGCGTCTGCAGGAGGACCTGGAAGGAAGCAGACGGGACTTAAAGAAACGCACGGAGGAGGTCGAGCTGCTGCAGGCTCGCCTCAAGGATGTCGTCACATGGGATGAGCACTGCAGCATTGCAGGCAAACTCAGAAGGTGCTTCTACAGCCTCTGCTTTGATTAATATTACCACCTTTAAATGATTAATCAGCATTAAAACAACTCTGTTCCATTCGTCTGATTTGAGAATTGTGAAACTGTGGATTCCACCCTATGACTTTTTTTCATAAATCTACAGTTGAGTTTATTTCAATATTTCAAAACAAACGATTTGATGCGGGAAAAAGAAGATAAGATTCAAGAAGTCCAACAAGGGAAGCGCCTAAAACATTGCATTTTTAATTGCCACGGAGACCAGCTAGGGGATGAATTATTTAACACGAAAGAGAGTAATTAAAGCCAGCAGAGTTCTGCAAATTAATAAGAAAAAATTAGCACTCTCAAAGAAAATGAAAAAATTACCAAAGCTTTGAGCCTTTCAAGGTTTCGTGTTTTTTTTTTTTTGTTTGTTTGTTTTGTTTTTGTTTTTTTTCACAGACTGCAGCACTTTATATAGCCAGAATCCAAAAGAAAAAAAAAAAGATATCAACCGGAATATTATAAAAAATCTGGAAACATTTTCCTTGAAACTTGTTTACCCGAGTGAATCCTTTAACCCTTAAATCTGCTCCTGACTTTCAGACATTTGGAGGAGCAGGAGAGGAGAAATAAGAGCGAGAAGGAGCAGTTGCTTCTAAAAATGTCCAGCCTGCAGGAGGAGATCAAGAGTCTGACTCTGGACAAAGTCAGCCTGGCTGCTGATGTGAGGACAGTGAAGACTGAGCTGGAGCGCTGCAAACAAGCAAACAGGTACCAAATGGGCTTCTTCTGGGTCCACTGACTCCTGTATCATCACCTTCATCATTTTAGGAAGGTGACAGTATGTGTTGCTACGAGGCACTTTTGTCATATTAAAAGTAACTTTTAAAAATAGCAACCTTTAAGCAAGAATATTAAACATACTTTTGTTTTTTTTATAAAGCCCACATTTCTATATTAAAGGAGCAGTATTATGTTTTCCAGGTATGTAGGGCCATTTTATAGCATAATAAAGTATCTATGTCACTTCAGTTGCTATAAAAATGCTTCGTATATCAAGCAAATGTGACTTAGAAGATATTTTACTTCCTGATTTAATGGCTTGAAATTGGGACTATATCTCTTTAAAAATTCCTGCTCTTTCTGATACTTTACCTTCGGGAAATTATGACAACGTCGCTCCTTTAACCATGTTTTTACCAGTGTTCACTGAGAAGTAGTTCATACGATGAGCTCAGCAACTGCGCAGTCCCGCCAGGTGTTTGCTAATTGTTGATGGCTAGTCTGAAGGAGCTGAGTGGGAGAGGTGAGAAGGAGGGCTCTGTGAGGAGGAAGCTCAGAAAGTTGGAAACTGCAGTTCAGAGGAGGAGCTTTGTCCTCGAAGGTGGAGCTATGTCCACCCAGCTGACTGGTTGCCATGGGAGATTAAAGGATTTCTCAAACTTGCATGAAAGAATTCAGGCGACACTCCAAGTATGTTTTTGATGAGGAATAACATGATGCAAAGTTGATTTTACAAAGTACTACCCCTTTAAAAAGTTTAAGTGCAAAATCATTATAATTAACACAAAAGAGAGGCTTGAAGACATCTGTCTGTGTGTAATCTATTCAATGTTTCACTTAGTGCATTGAGTTGTCCAGTAAATTATTTAGTTTCCTTCTGGCTGATCACCGATAAGGGCTGGACCAGACGATTTGTTCTGTTCTGCATGTCATATAACTCATAAGCAGATTTCATTGCATATGTCTTGGTAAATGCAGATGATGATTTTCTTAATTAATTTTTTTAATTTTAATCATGGACTCAAGCTGTTCTAAAATCTCCTTTGCTCTGGGAGCGTGCTCGGTTCAAGCAGGCTCGCTCTGAGATTAATGTGGAGCTTTTCATTCCGAGGTGTGAAGACTGTCAGAATGGGTGTTGGATTAGCCGAGGATTGTCTCACGTCCTTGTACAGATGGAAGCGTCTGAAGATATCCAGTTAATTCTTTGTCTCTCTTCTGTTCTCACCTCCTCTCTCTTTCTCTCTCTCTCTGTCTCTCTGTCTGCCCAACTCCTTTTTCCTTAACCCTGCTACATTTTCCCATTGTTTTATCTCCTCTCTCCATTTTACAATGTCGCTTTCGTCTCCTGTTTAAAATTCTCTCACTTGTTAACTCACACAATCGTTCCTGTCAATCAATTAGGAAGGCAGAGGGGAGGATGAGTACGCTGAGGAGACAAAAGGAAGAGCATTTGCTGAATGAGGAGAAGACTCGTCATTACCTGGAGGCTGTCGTTTCTGTCGCAGAGCACATTTCCAGGGAAAGAGACCATCTATTGCACACGGTACTGCTGATGTTACCGCTGTTCCGATATGGACTGTTTCACAAGTAACATGCACACACTAACTGCGCAAAACTTTGCCAATATTCCGCCAGTGGCAAAAAGACACAATTTCGCAATTGAAATCACACGTGAATAAATTAGTTCAATAAAAAAAATGCCACATGATTCTGCAAACACTTCCCGTTGTCATCTTTTTTGTGGTTTCCATTGCAAAATAAACCAATAAAACCTCAACCAAGTGCAAAAACCTATCAAAAAAATTTTATTTGATCAAAATTGCCATGTTTTTATTAAGCAAATTTATTTTCTAAATGTCAAATTGTGCAATTATATGGTCAGCACAGCTATAGACCGACACATAATTTCTCTTGTAGTAGAGTGTCAACACTGTTTTGAGCTAATCCGTTTTAGCTTGCAAGAAAGCTTGCAGTTGATTTGAAATACTCGCCAACATTCATCAGGCCGGACCCTGGAATAGTTTATTTATTTTGTTTATTTATTTTCTGACAGTGATTATCAGGTGTGCAGGTGAACAAAATATGAAAGACTGGTCAGGAGCATGCAGCACAGAGTGACAGACAGATGTGAGCTGTGTCCTGGCAGGCGATTTAGCACATGTCAGATGAAGCTGAGGCTCATATGTATTAAGGAACTAATGGATACAAAACCTAGCAGCTGTGCACCATCTGGGTGATTGCAGCCAATTTATATAGGCTTAAAAAAAATCAGAAAACACATTGTCTGAACCTGTTGTTTAACCCTCAGGCAGTTTTGCCCCTTCTGTGTGGAAAGTACATACATTGATCAAGCTAACAGTGGGTTCCATGGACACAAGTGCAAATAGAGAAGGTGACAAATAATCTAGCACATAACCTTTTTTTTATAATTCACTTCAGTTTATTTATGTATTTTAGGTATTTGCTAATGTAAAATTCTCCCATAGCTGTATTTAATCTGCTTAGATTAAACATGACCACATTCCACTGGTTCTTAAGCCATGTAATGTGTTCATCCACAGAACTGCGCTCTATTTAATTATAAAAATTGCACAAGCAATTTACACTGACATATGTCAAATCAGGGGGGTCCAAAGTGTGGCTCAGGGGCCATTTGTGGCCCTTGGATTGATTCCGTGATAGTCTATGGTTTATTACAAAAGACAGTGTATTTTCCCCCTTTAAATTATGGACATATGGAGATTACCCTACAGGAGTTGATGTGTGTCCATTGACTATAGAATAAAATAAAAAATAAAAAAAATAAATATTTATAGAATTATTCACTTTACCAATATTTATTTAACTGTATTTAGTAAAAATCTGTTTTCACTTTGATATTAAGGATTTTATTTTCCATAAAGCCAAATGCTATTGACCATAATTTCTTCTCTAAAGCCAATAAAATGGGGAAACACAATTTACCATAATATGACAGTCATGTGCTCTGACCATTAAAAACCTTTTTGTTTGTTTCCAATTCTCCCCCTTTCCTCCATGTTTCTCTCCCAACTCTGTGTCCTTCCCTTCCTTTCATAGCTCAGTAACCCTCCATCTTCCCTTTCTGCCCTCTTAGGCATCTGGACTCCAGCAGGAAAAGCAGGGATTTGTCAGCAAAATTCTGAATGGTACGGTCCGCTTTGGGAAGCTTCAAGAGGAACTCAAAGTAAGCCTTTTTTCCTTCTCTGTTTCTTTCCTTTCCCCCTTTCTTTGTTGAAAGTCTGAAATGTGATTTTACTCATATTTCAGGGGGGTCGTGATTGGCTTTTAGGATTGGAGATGTAAGATTTAAGACAGATCTAAATGCAAACAAGAAAGTAAAGTTCCCGAGGCTGCACTGATGGCTGAATTTGGGTGCCTAGCGTTCATATTTGTGGAGCTTCATATTTGGGCCAGCAGGTGTCTTAAGTTCTCAAAATGAAGGCCATTTTCTTGTTGATTCTGCTCAATAGAATCCTCATGTGTAGTTAATATTGATCAGCCCACTCTATCTGGATCAATGTCATTTACTGTTAACTTCTACTACTCAGTGCACACTGATTTCCTTCAGCTCTTTGTCTCGCAAGAATGAACACTGAGAGCATTTTCATTGAAAAGAAGCAAAGCCAACATCAGTAAAATTATTTTTGATAAACTGCATCACTGACGATGATGTTTATGAACATAAAGCTGCAAGCAGCTGCAATACTGCAAAAATACAAAATCCTACCAAGAACCTCTGGTCTAGTGTCTTTCAAGTGAGATGCTCACATTTGAGTATCTCTATACTTGAAATAGTTTGAAAACTATTTCTCTTATTTTTCTTGAAATAAAAGAAAACTAACTTGCAAGTAGCTTTATTTATTTATTTATTTATTTATTTTTAGCAAGAAACAGGAGCTTGTTTTAAGTCAATAATTCCTTAATCTTGATGAAAAAGTGCTACTTCCACTGACACATTATTTAACTTACAATATGTTAAAATGTCATGTTACAAGTGAACTAATCTGCCAGTGGAACTGGTACTTAAAAAAAATTTAAATTAAGTAATTGTTGATGCAAAGCAAGCTCTTACATCCCACAAAATGACTTGAAACCGCTATTAGTGTATAACTGCCACTATGTTGAAGGGAATTATGAAACTTGTCATGCAGAATTTTTAATCTCCAGCTGTTTATTTGCCATTTTTTTTATCTGTAGAAGACGAATCTGAAGAGTGACGATGCACATCAGCAGTTACAGTTAACTGCTAAGTAATGCAGCTCCCACACAGCCCACCGCACTGGTGTCACGTGATCAAAGGAACGTGACTTGATTGGATAAAAGCCACTCGATCAGATCTAGCGGTGATTGCCCAGGTGACGTTTTTGCTGCCAAATTTAAAGTAAAAAACAAATGCGCAGGATAAAAAGTCAGCGTTATGAATTCAGTGTCTAATAAAACAGTCTATTGAGACTTTTTACTCATGAGCGAAGCAAAGCCGCAGTCTGAGAATCACAGCGTCTGTCTGGATTTGGCTCCCTCGTCTGAACTGATGAGTGAACAGATGGTGGCAGCAGCTGGATGAATTCAGAAGTGCTCAGGGACGTTCTCTCAGGTCAAATCAGCTCCTCTCATCACAGCAACATCCTGCAACAAATGCAGGATGTCTGCATTTGCAAAGCTCTTATCTGAGACTGTTCTGAGCTCTGAGGGTGTTTTGGTTGCTGAAGGCAAATGATTTAAATTATGTCAAATTTCCAGCACTTGTTTTTCAGTCTGCTGAATGTTGCTACGCATACATGAAGTTATATCTAGAGGAGGTACGGCATCACATTAATAGCAAAGCAGTTAAAATAAAAGGGATTTTCACCTTTTTTCTGCTGATGTTTCAATCTCAAGTACACATACTGAAGCAAAATACAAAGGCCTTTATTCTATTGTATACATATTTTGTCCCATTTATTGGTTCCCTTGGTCCAGACATTTAAAAAAAATTTGACATAGTTGTCACTTCTGCTAAATCTGGTAAGAAGAATTTTTTTTTAATAGCAACACCGATTGAGAGAACTTCTGATCAGGCAGGATATAAAAGCACTTGATACAGAGGGCTGTTCCTGTTAGCCTCGATATGCTAGGAGCCATCTTTATCCTGTCACCACATACACTGATGGATGATGAAGGAAGTAAAATCTTCAAAGCAGTGCAGTTGTTGTTAGGGAGTGATGCCAGCAAAAAGCCTTCACTGTCTTACCATGATGAATCTCATTCATTTATTTTTTATTTAACTTTTATATTACCAGGTTAAAATCCTAATTATTCATGAGAGTCCTGGCCAAGAGGCAGCAATCAATACATCAGATTGTAACCATGCATAGTTTGCTAAACTCTAGTAGGATTTCCACTGGAATTAATGACTCTTGCCCACCAGACACCAAAGACCAAACTCCTCAACCACATTCTCCAGAAACAAATGATGATATATCAGACATCACAGCCATGAACATTTCTCAGAGAAATCAGAGAGAGTATTAGCATAATCCAGCCGCTGAACCCGGTTTAACCCCATATATTTAAATGAGGTAACTGTAAAGAAGAAGAAATGCTAGTTTCCGCATTTTTCCTTTGCCCTCTAGCCACCTCCTTCTATCCTCATGTTTCATCTCAGCTTGTGGAACTTCACAGAGTTCCCTCTCTGGTCATTTGACTTCACTGAGACTTTTCATGGCGATGACATTTTAAAGTCCAGTGGTTTTCAGAAAGGTGATAGAACTTCATAAATCGATGCTTCATCGGTTGTGCAAGCCTCCCTTCTGTGAAGTGCCGAACCTCCTCATCCTCGGTATGGAATTCATCGAAAGGTGAATCTTAATGTTTCAGTTTTTGCCTTTGGCCTCCATATTTTTCTCTTACACTGAAATTCTGTTAAAACTGTTCTCAGATATTCTTTGCCTGGTATCAACCTATTAGCCTCACACCAGCTCATGAATTGTGAGTTATTTGGTGCCATAAAGAGAAAGCAGGTTGTCACTAAATTATTCACACGCGATTAATATTCATGCTGGTCCATCTCCTAGAAACACCTGAAAATCTTGCATATTTTATGGAGTCACAAGTTTGAATGACCCATGCAGTTCCTGACCCAGATTTACATTTTCTTTTAGGAAATCAAAATAGTCTCTTATTATCCCATCTCTTCTGTGCTGTGAAATTTTAATTTAACTTATATGTTTTCAATTTAATTAGCTCTGCCATCTCCTACTTCTCCCAGTACTGACTGCAGAAATACACCACTCAGTCAGAAACAACCAGGAGGAGGGACTTGGTGCTGTCAATCACTCTCATGCTCACACTCTACACCTTGTTGGTGTGTTCACCACAACATATCTTGACACGAATGCTAAGGTTAGTTTTAACAAATGTGGAAAGACAACATATTTTATGTAAAAGTTACATACTGTAGCTTTAAATAAGGCATCTGCATGAAACCTTGTATTTTAAAAATTCTTCCTCCTGGAAAGATTTTTAAAAGCCGCTAACAATTAGCTCTATCCTAATCATGTTATCTCCTGATGACTCACTGTTAGCTTTAGCAGCTAACAGATTTGCAAAATTCACAATTATTTAACAATGACTCCAATGGACAAAATATGTTATTATAATTCAGAGTGAAAATTCATGACTCTTGAAATATTGTATCCTTCAAGCCTTCCTGTGTGATTGCGAGATTGATATCTATAATATAATAATAATTGTGATTTGATTTGTTATTCTCATTTAGTCATCAAACTACGTGAACAACATAGTTGGGTTGGTAGAAAAATACCTATAAGTTCAAGACTATTGTTTTTTTTTTCTTTTTCTTCACGTTTTGCTTCCTAAAAGTCATTTTTATTGATTTTTGAAGTATGACCTGAGTGTCCTGGTGTCTGTTCAAGCCTGATCCACTCGTGACAATAATTTTAATTCTTATTGCGCAACAGTAGGTAGATTCAAAGACACACACTTTAGATAGAAAATAATTCTCCATTTATTTTATCTTCTTATGGCAACTGTATGTAATCATGTGGTATTAAGCAAACAGTGTACAAATAAAGGGAAACTTTGGAGAGGGCATTGACACAGGCAGAAAAGTGTGATTAAAAGAGGCGCAGAACATGTAAGAAAGAGAAACTTTAGGCTTTGGAGTTCAGCCGACTGTGTACTGTGAGAACATCAACATGTTCAAGTTTGAAGCTGATTTGTGGCAGTCAAACCGAAACGTAAAGGAATTACCAGAATTTTTATTAGACAGAAAGCCTTTCAGAAAGCACCTCCTAAATGGCTGCATTTTCTCTCCGATGACAAATAGTTTTAAATTGCAAAATTATTACTGGAATTTTATCATTAAATACATAAAACAAGTCATTCCAAAGCCCTAAGTTATCAACACACACACAAAAGAAGTTAAATTGACTCTGGCTGTGTGAAAGCCTGCAGGATGGAGTTTGTCAAATTATTTGGCACGGACTTGGTTCTGAACACACAAACGCTTTGTGCGTCTATGAAACCCATACAATTCAAACCACTTTGTTTGTGAACAGCAGTGCAGCTCACATATCGGAATAATTATTAGAAAGTTAAACAGTTTTTAGCTTTCTCTGAGGTGCTGCTGGGAATATCAGTCTTTTCTGCATCTGTTCACAATGTCTTGCATACAAATTTGACACAACAACAACGTAAAAAAAAATACATGGAGTTATTAAAAAAAAAAAACACAGTTTGGAAAATTGTTCTAATCTAATCTAATCTAATCTAATCTAATCTAATCTAATCTAATCTAATCTAATCTAATCTAGAGATCTAACACTCTCTTTTCAATCTGTTCCCATATGTGTCCCCCAGACACATATGGGAACAGATGTGTTCCCATAAACACACAAATTTTAACTCCAGTCAGAACTGATGAGAAAGTATATAATTTAAAAACAAATCTGTAGCTTATGTAGTCTTACCATAACAGTATGCAAATCTTAGAACTAGAAATGCACTGGTGTGAAAATTTGGGCCAATATCAATATCCGATATTAAAATTCCTGTTATGACAATCACCGATGTTTACTGATATTATAGATGTTTTCTTTGTGAGATGACCACCATGAAATGGAGTCTCTGCTTCAGTTAAACAAAATGACTAACATTGGAGCAGTTATAGCGAAACCATAAGGGGTTGGAATGAACCAATCATTTATGACATCTACACATGTAAATTCTTAAATTCTGGAAATTTTAACTTTTTTGATTGTGCCGCATATGTAACTCCCCTTTTTCACAGGATTTGATTTCCTATACAAGCCTTCCTTCCTTATCTCATTTTGCTGCATAATAAGTAAATATGTTCTCTAATTTCAACGTTTGTCTCGTAAACACACTCATACTTCTTAAAGGTTTTCCACACTTTGCCAAGTTCCAAAAGCAAACTGCAATGTACTTCATTTGCATGTCATGTCATATAGACCAACACCAAGTTGACCATGTTTGTGCAGCGGAAGGAAAAAATACATGTTTATCAAAATCTTTTTCAAAACATTTTTTGTTCACCCCCTATGGCAATGCTTGTTGCTGGAATTAAAGCTGCAAGTGCTTTCCACATCAGGGCACTTGATTTTTTTTTTTCTTTTGCATATATTACTTTGCAAAACAGCTCAAGCTAAGTCAGATTAGACATAGTGTGTCTGTGAGTCAATCATTTTAACAGATGAGCATGCTTAAATTGATTCTATGATTGTAGTTCTGACTGTAAGTTAAGTGTTCTCATCCTTCTAAAAGGTGAAACACTGAACGTTGTTGAAGCATGACAAAATGAGACGAACTCAGTATCAATACTTTCGCAATGTATGGTTATGTCATTTCCTCCTAAATCTGCTTGCGTGAAATATCGAGTGCCTGCTCTAAAAGGCTGTAAGACCAGCTTATATTCACAATACGGAACAACTCAGGCAGATACACAGAAACGTACATCACAGGACTGTAGGTATACTGCAGGCTCCAGTCGTAGGCTGAGCTTGTCAGTGATTCTGTTCCTCTTCTTACTTCTGGAGCTTACTTTATCCTTATCCCTCGGTCCACTGGTTTCCATACTCTCAGCCCCGGGCAAAGCAGTCACACATGCCCTGACACAGGCACTGACAGAACCCATACACTAGGCAAACTGTCAGACTCGATGGCACTAAGCTAACACATACGATTCCTAGAGTCACTCTCTGGATCACTAACAAATAGATTCCTAAGGGCAGCGAACCAAAGTATAAGAAACCAAGTAGCCACACCAGAATACGTGGGACATGATTGCAGAGCTTTGAAAGCGCATCATGATCAGTGGGTCCGTTGGAACCGATTGAGACAGAGTCCAGGCTCTGGTCGGCGTAGATATCCGAGCTGCCATTGTGGCTCGGGGAGCGCTGCAAGTCCCTCTGAACCTCCATGATGGTGATGACCAGGCAGTTTGAGGAGTCATGGGATGGGCTGGTGGAGGACAAACTCTTTGGCGTCAAGACCACCTCTCTCTTCTTGTCCAAATTGCAGGACTTTTCTCGCATTGCCAGGTGGGACATGATGTTGACGTCGTCAGGCAGGGCGGAGACCTGGTACTCAGTGATTTCAGTTTGGTGGCGGCAGAAGGGGCAAGGAACGCAGCCCGCTCCGTCGATGACGTCCAGAATCTTAACGAGGCATCGGGAGCACACCCGATGGAGGCAGTCCAGGATCTTAGGCTTCCTGTTGTTGGCATTGAAACGCTGGTAGCAGATTTTACACTCTAATTCCTCTGGGGGAGGACAGTCTGTCTCTTCTGAAGTAGCCGGAGGACTGCTCATCTTCAAGTCATGTTCTGGGGGACACATATGGGAACAGATTGAAAAGAGAGTGTTAGATTTAGAAATGGTTATGTTTAGCTGAACGGTGAAGTCAGGGAGGCATAGGGGAACAGACAGAAGCAAGAGGATGTTTTAGTTCCCAGCGTGAAAAGGTCAGGGCTTTGCCTTCTTCTCAGACTGCTCTGACTGTGTGTACCTGCTGGTGATGAATGATTTATGGCCTGGGAATTAGATCAGGGTGTCATCCCTGTGCCCTTAGTGACAAAGCAAAACCCAGCGGTGATATTGATCTGTGGGGAAAGGTGATAGAAGGTTCTACTTCTTTAACATTTTCTCTCAGTTCTTGTCTGGACTACAGAGTTGAAGCAGTGGTTAGGTCGTAGAGGTCTTTGCTTTATTTCAACTTGTTTTGCAGCTTCTTTTGCATCAAATTTTGCGGTCATGTAGTTTATTTGAATATAAACTATTGATTCATAGTCAATATTCAACCAAATAGCTGCTTTACTTTAGTTTTATTGTTCTTTGCTGGATTGAATATTGTATACAATTAGAAGCCAATTGGTAGTAGCTCTTTGAAGGACAACTGGTGTCCTATCATTTAAAAAGAGGTAAATCGTGATTCCATGGTAACAAAGTGTTGCTTGTTTTTAGTGATTCAAGATATCCTGCTTTTCTTGGAAACAGCATCCTTCAAGATCCACTTATCAAGTTTTACGTAACATGTGCTTCTTTCTAAGGAACAAGATTCAACCTTTTATCAGTCTATTAAGGTCTGGGCTGTCAGACTGTTATTATGCCGTTTTAATATGCCGATATACAGAAAATAGGGTTTCAGAGTTTAATCTGTAAGGATGCTTTGTGCTTCAGCTGGTATCAATTGGCCTCCTTCCAGTACGAGAACCTGAATGTGGAAGACTACTACCTGTATTGTTAGTTTATAATTAACAATATTACGGTAGATAAGATATGGTGACAAGCATGATAATAAAACTTACATGTTGTTTAATCTTTGGGCTCCTGTTTTGATAAAAATGAGATGAGCAGCAGGGGTCAGTTTTGCTCCCACTGAAGATGACTTTCCAGAATAATTGAAAATGATCTCTTATAAAATTCATTTTCCATTTGATTTGAAATGCTTTCAGTTTGGACACAAAACCTGTTACTTTCATTCTGTCCTTCGAGTCGGTGAGAAAACAGTTCAAGTTTCACCTCCGACTAGCACTCAGATTCTTTTATCCACTCATCTCAAAGTTTTATCCTTTGGACTAACAAAGCCTTCTTTGTCTGATCTTTTAAAATAATAATCAAAAAGAAATGTAAGGTGAGGTCTTTGAGTGATTCGTGACATTATTTTTTATATTCCTGTATCTTAAGACAAGGCGTACTGCAAAATGAAGGACCAAAATGGCAGCATTTCTGTTTTTCTGACTGTTTTCACACTTTTATTGTTGCAGCATTGGTCAAAGACACTCTGATGGGTGAGGGCTAGTTTATACTCGGCCTTCGATGTGCTCGCAGACAGCTGAGTACAGCACTGACTTGTAGTTTCTGTGTGCAAACTAAGTGGCCTGGGGGAGGCTGCAGCTGTCGGGAACGTGCTTTGTTTATAATCCTGCTTCAGACGAAACTAACACACCACCCTCCTCACCCCAATACACACATTTCCTACGGTCAGTGCCCGTCATTTCCAGTAGTAGCTGATTATTGCCCTGATTTATTGATATATTATGAATATTTATGTCCATTGTATGTATATATATGTGCATAGAGTTTCTTTTAGTTAACGATTAATCTTTTGATTATTGTGATGATTAAGCTGAGAAAAAATGTGCATGTTCTGCACATTTTTTATTTAGCTACTTAAGCCTTATTTATCCAATATTAGAGATGCATTAAAAGATGCTAAGCAACATAGCATTCCCTTAGTGTGCGCTTGTTCATTTGTGGCAAATGATCCATATGCAGCTAAAAAAAAAAACACTTCTGGCATCAACATGTGACGAGCTCAGCCCTTTCTGCCTGAGTTAAGATATAGTGCAGGACTGATCTGTTAAGTTTTTTTCTTTATTATTTTGATTAACCGGCTCATAATTGGATAGAAAAATGTGCTTAATATGAGACTTTTTTTCAGAAAACTACTGCTCTGTGTGTAATGTTCTTTTAGCTAATGTTCCCCAATTAATGATTAATCAATCACTGAAGTAGTCGACGATCGTTTCAATAATCAATTCATTACGATTAACTCGATTAGTTGTTTCAGCCCTGTTGGTCTTTGTATGTTTTAAACTAAATTAACTCTCATATCCGTATTTATCCCTTTGTTGTATATATCTTGATTTAGTTAATCCAAAAAACATGTTTGTATCCCATTCTGAAGCTGGACATGCAATAAATAACAAGCGTAAATCCGTTACAACTCAGCGACATGCCGGTCAACTTTGGGTCTTTGCATTCTGCCAGTCGGTTTGACAGCTATTGACTCTCTGCCCAGATTGTCAGTCAGACTGTGATTGTACTTGGGATCCTGAGCTTGTTTTCACGGCAGCATAACATCATTTCAATTCAAGCACCGCTCACAGCTCCCAGACTTCGGTTTGACTTGCAACCACAATGTTTCCAAGAAATGTATACTTCTTCTTCAATTTGAGGAATTTATTATTAGTATCTCCAAAGTGTTGGCATGCACAACTTATGTGTTTAGTACAATCAGTTCTTCTTCTATTATTCATTTCCTAAAGGATGGTGCAGGACTTCTGTGTATTCTGTAATGTATTCTCCGACAGTGGCAATCAGCAAGGGACGTACAGCCTGTGGCTAATTAAAAATGAATTAGTATAGGTTAACAGGGTTTGCCGGAACGGCTGAAAAGGGCTTTGATTTATCTTTTTGAAAGTGTTTGGTCCTGCATATTGACTATTTTCTAACACTTATGTTAATGCATTAAGCAGCCCTCTTCCAATCACGGAGAAGCAATGTGAAGGAAAAGCTGTCATCCATTCATTCACGATCATAAAATATACATTGAATAGGTGAAGGCTGGCAAATGGCCAACAGGCTCCTCTTTGACTTGCTGTCTGTTAGATATTTCAGCAACAGTTGTGTTGTGTTAAAAATCCCCCTGAAACATGTCAGAAAGAAGAAGCTGCTTGAGCCATCCCAAGGACAAAACTCAGAGCTCCTTATGTCAAGGCAAATGTTGAACAGAAAACCAAAAAAAAAAAAAACACGTTTCAGAGCTTCATTCAGGTGACATCATTTCTCATGCGTCTGGACTAATTTAGAAATCTAATTATTGTGACACACAAATTCACAAGGACTTTCAGCCTCTATACCTGGCAGGGAAAAATATGCATACCTCAAATAGCGCTGAAGGAGATTTCTTTCATTTTGTGCAAATTACAAATAGCTTGTTAAAAAAAAAAAAATCACCTTCCTATATTAATCTCACCTCCACATTAATCTCAGGAACTGTATTTATATTAACTCTGTTTCTATAGTTTTGTATCTAAGTGGATTATGGGTCAAGTCAAAGCCATGTTTCCATTTCATGTGTTGTAAAGCCAATAATGTTTGCATCCCCAGGTTTAATCTGGTATCGGGGTGTTTGTCGGCTGAGAATACACATTAAGATGTTTTTATATTAGTATACAAGAACTACATAAGCTAAAATACTGAATCAAACTCTGTGCTATCGCTCGGGATCAGACTCTAAAGTTAGAAAAGGAAAGCATGCACTAAAATGTGAGAAGATTACAAAAATGTTGCAATTTTTTTGGAGTACGTATGTCTGCCGTGGGATTTGTTTTTTTTTTCCAAGATGAAAACACTTCCAATTGCCTTTGTCTTGTTTGTCAGCCCTTCATCCACCAAACCCCAAGATACACACATACACATCTTTTGTCTGCCTCTTCTCTGTGCAGATCGTTACGGAAAGTGTTGACCTTTGCTGTCAGAATGTCCTCTTTGTGAATCACCTCAGAATACATCAAAAGACGCTGATATCGCTGTTGTCAGAATATTCAAACTAATTGAGAGCCCAACCTGACATCAACATTATTAAAATCAATAACACGTATAAAATTCAGCAGCTTCAAAGTGCCGGGAAATAAAACATTATAACAAATTATTACTCAGTGTCAATGTTCCACCTAACTCAGTCACCGTTAACTTCTACACACTGAATGTGTTGTTTTTTTTTTAGTTTTAGCATTCAACATTTTATGGAAACACAACTGAATGTGTGTGCCGTTAGGCCAAAAGCGTCAGGTCCTGGGTTGTTTGAATTACTGTGGGGATTTGATTATTGTTTTGTGTTTCTTTCTTTGATTAGGCCAGCATTCACTCTCTCAAAATGTCTACACCTCTTCTCCTTCCACCTCCAGTCATGACAGTAATGACAAATCAGGTATTTTTAATTTTTCGGCGTGTCAGGATTATGCCCATCAATGCATATTTCATGAGCAGCCTAAGCAGCAATGCATGTGAACTGTAACTGGGTATGTGGCTTCCTGCCAGCTGATGCAGGTGGGACTGGATAGCGTAAGGCAGAGAGAAGAAAACAAAAAACAAAACAAACCAAGACAACCAGAATATGACCTGCTGCAGCTGCCGGATGATCTCTGATCTCAGCATAAGGACTAGAGTTGTCAAAGGGAAAATACCTTTTTAAAAAACTTTGCTTGCATTCTGCAGGAGCTGATCTTTCTGGAGTTTTAGAAACTGCTTTATTTCCTCTGCAGCTATTTAAAAGCCGTATGAGTTACCAGCTGTGGAAGCTGCGTCTTTATTTGCTTGTGTAAACACAGCCGCAACCAAGCTATCTACTGCTGACGCCTTAGTGACTAATTTATACAAAATCTAGAATAAAAAGCAGCCACATCAAAGTTTCAAACTCTTTCATGTCCTCATCAAAATGCAGCTCACAAGCGAAACGACTTATTGGTTGAACCGGCCGCTCATTGATCGCAAATAACTCTGTTCTGCAGCAGGAAAGGGATCGTGCTTTCATGCCAAGTAAAATATTTTTGCTTCAGCAAAGTATTAGATCATCGTTTTAGGCGCATAAACATCAAATCCAAAAACTGGGTAATATGTTTTCGCCAGGTTCCACATCATATCTTAAAAAGCATCATCTCAGCAGGACTGTGTCCAGGCAGGACTTTGTGTGTTCGCTCTAATTGCGTTTCACCCGCAGCACGTAAACATGCTGTAGGTTAATTAGTGTGTGTAGGTTGACCTGAACGGTGACCTCATGCGGATACTTGTGACTCTCAGAGAGGCAGGGAGGCTTTCTGCTGGCCGCACAGCGCTTTGCAAAACTATTTATACCGCTTGAACTACACAATTGATATGCCATAATGTTTAAAAACTGTCACAATTTGAAGATTTCCTCCCTAATGACCTAAAAATGCTTAATGAAATAAGTTCAGCTAATTTTCTATCTTTTTGCAACATGTTCCATGTAAACAGAACTGAGTAAACAAATTCTCTTTTTATTTCCAATTCTGTGAGGGGAAGCGGGACACAGAGCAAGAATTGATCGATTGAACACAAAAAACAACATGCGGTCCAACAAGCGGCATCGTGAATATCAAGAAAAGAAATCAAAAAATCTGGATTCTATGTGAGAGCAGCAAGAAGAACCATTGTTGGGAGAAAGCTGTAAGACGACGTTTACTGTTTGCCAGGAAGCATGTCGGAGACTCTGATTGCACTCTTTGGAGCAAGTAACAATGCACACAACCCTAGTGATGAACCAGAGAGATGAACCAGTTTTATTCTGCATTCCTGTTCAGCAGAAACAAGGGTCAGAGTTCTTGGGAAGATGGGTGGAGCTAAATACGGGGGCAGTCTTAGAGGAAAACCTGTTGGAGACGACTAAAGACTTGACTTCCAGCAGGACAACAACTCTAAACATTCAACCAGTGCTGATATAAAATCATTTAGATCAAACAATATTCATATGGTACAATGGCCTAGTCAAAGAAAAGACCCAAAACAAATTGAGATTCTGTGGTAAGACCTGAAAACTGATGTTGACTCACACTTTGACTGATGTCTGCATCGACCCAGAACAAAATGGCAAAACGGATTCATTTTTTTTAATATATCTCCTGTAGTTTGTTTTATTTGTCAGATTTTAAGTATTTGTTATATATATATATCAGCCTTATTTTCATGTTCAGACCCTAAAAAGCCCCATTAAAATCCAATTATTACAAAGAAATCCATTTGCTCTGTACTCTGTCTGCTTTCCAACACATTACAAGCCAGTTCAGCTTGACGTCCTGCATTTCCGACCAGCTTCTTCTTCCTCCACGCAGTGAACCGGTCTCTCCTCTGTTTGATGCACTGAGACGGATGTTGCAGTCGCCTAATTAGGGCTGAAAAGGTTAATCTGATTACACATGCGCGGACGGACGCTTTATAGCTTGTTGAATAGAGTTATTGCTTCGGGGGCTTTAAGTAGCATTTGATTTTGTGAATTAATGGAACGGATCAAGGGACATGATGTTGTTACTGAGATTGTGAGGTGTTAATTAAAGTAACAGCAAGCCAGTCAGGTGGGAGGAGAGAGTTTACAATGCAGCGCTTGGCTCTGTTCTGCAGCGAGAGCGTAGAAGTTGCTGCCTGCAGCATGAGGCAGATACAACACTGGGGCTCATTCAGAGAAAAGTGAATCCTTTTCAGAATGTTAGCACACGCTAACATGACCCTTAATCTGAGCATTATTGGTCACATTAGAACCACAGCATTTGAAGGTTTTTCTTTCAAAACAAGCATCTTAGTAAAACAAGTAATTCACTTCTAGCTGGGATTTGTCAGAGGCAAAGTCAAGACTGACAGTGAATCTCATTCCCAGCATTCTGCATTATGTCTGCTGCTGCACAGACATCTGACTGCTATCAGCCTCGCCGATCAGCTTCCAACCAGGTTTATTATGATCTTTATTATGATCATGTGGAAGATATTAGTTCTTTAAAATGTTAAGAGTTGGATATGTGGTTTAGTTATTTGTTATAAGCAGCGGTAGTTCTAGTCTACATCTTATTTAATTTAGTTCAATTTAATTGATTAGGATATCGCACATTAATGGACATTACTGCGATTTATGGTAGGATACACATATAGGAATTAGCACAATAGTTACATTTCATTCTTTGTCCTAAGACAAGAAACCAAAAAACAAAACAAAACATCTTACTATTTTTTTGGCAGATTTAGAGTTTAGCTCTGCAGAAATCTCTAAATGTATTCATTTAGACAAAAATGAAATAAGACCTCTGGAAGTTTGAGGCCAGAAATTTACAGAATATCATAAAGTTTTTATGAATCTCAAGCTGTGTTTTTAAACATTTTTCTTCAGTCTGCACTACAGTGCCTATAAAAATACTAATACTGTTTTTTGTTGTTGTTGCTTTTAGAAAGCAATCATGATCAACAAAAAATGATTTTAAAAACCCATTAATGTCAAGGTAAAAACTGATTTCTACAACTGAATGATAAATACAGACACTGAACAAAAAATGAGTGTTTGCATAAATATTCACACCCTTAGAGTGAGTGTTCAGTGCATATGTGGCTGCAATCACAGCACTGAGTGTGGATATGTTTGATATTCACCGACTTTAAGGGGCTGAGTATTTTTGCATTTACTCAAAAACAAACTCAAAACAGCTCATTTCTGAAAGCAATTAATACCCTGAAGTCTCATATGCACTAATTATATTATGGTATATGTACATCCATCCATCCATTATCTGTTCACCCATGTCCTTAGTGGGGTCGGGAGTTACTGGAGTAAATTATTCTAATTTCATGTTCAATATCTACAGTCAAAAAATTCACATTTTGTTGATCATGATTGATTTGTACAAGCAATAAAAGAATGGCACATCGTCCAAGTATGCACATTGTTAATGGTAAAGATGATCGAACAGAGCAAATAAATACAGATGTATCTGGTTTCTGTCCTTTGATTATGCATAATGCTAACACATTGTTGGATGCTCCAAGGGTCTCATAAAAGACATGAAAACTCCACGCTCCTTTGCATCTTCAAAATTTCAGTGGGTAAAATTGTTGTTCGAATCAACTATTGCATCAGTAATTAGTATTCTGGTTGCCTTGTTGCGAAGGCGAGCGCCCCCTCGGGCTAAATCTGGCAGGGACGGCTGGTAGGTTTGGCGGCTTACAGAGCAGGCTAAATGTCACCGCGTCAGCTGGCCAGATGCTGGTGCCCTCACGCCTCCCTGTGCGCCCCGAGACATTTGGATTCTCTGGCTGCGAGCTCTGGACCCAGACAGCACCATTTGCATTCATCGCTCGGCACAGGAGGGAATTAACAGGAAATAACTGCCTTGCAGAGAGACATTTAATAGTTCATGGTTTAAATCGTTCCTAGTTATTCCTTCTTTTTTGCTTTCATTCCGTCTCATTTCAGAGCCACCTCTGCTCATCTTTTCTTATTTGCTCTTTGCGTGTCTGCGTCACTCACCAGAGCATTTGTCCTGAATTTATACAATCTCATCTTAGTCAAATCATGGCGATTTGTGTGGCAGAGCTAACCTGGAGTAGGCTGACTGAAAGTCACAGCTTGAAACTTATTGCTTGAAACTGTTACACGCTGGCTTGCTAACAGAAGGATAAATGTTGTGACAAAATGGAGTTAAAAGATGCAAATGTCAGTGAAACTTCTGAACAGAATTAAAACCCGCCAGCCAGTGATGCACCAAGATTTGGGGCTCGCACGGAAGGAGACATTTTATGACAGGACGGAAAATGGAATAATCTGGTTTCTGCCAGTTTGTCACAACATTTCCGGCTGGGTGAGGTGACACGTTTTGGGGTAAAATGAGATGCTTCCTAGCTGAAGAAAATAAATGGACAGTGTTTAGATATATACATATATATTTGTTTTTCTTCATTTCAACACAGAAAGGATTATAAAAGACATATTCCCTGTGCAGTTATACAGGCTTTGTGTTTATATTGGTTGTTTTTATTTCTACTCATTTTTGATATAAAAATCACTCTATTAATAGTTTGCCAAAAATGTTTCATGGCCAACAATAACGTACCAACGCTTACAACGATACACATACTAATTGCCAATTCCTAAGCAAAGTCCTTAGGCTGTTTACATTTCAGTTTATTACAAAACAAAGAAAAATTGTGATGTTTTTAGTCAATAATAATATGTTAAAAAAAAAAGCTTGATTCTTTTAGATTTTTTTAAAACCTTTCAAAAATTCCCATGAGCCTCTACGTCCCGGTCACATGACAAAAACACAAACTTAAGTACGTTTCCTCAGGGTCGACCAACATTGTAAAAATCTGAAAAGTGTGTACATTTGGAGTTTTGCCTCCATATGCTGAGACATCTAAATAAAATTCTTGGCAACAAGTTGTCTTCAGAACTCATGTTACTAGTAAAAATATCAAGATAACCTTTGATGCAAAGGTTGACTCAAAGAGAGAACACACATTTCTACTTGACAAAAGGTTTCAAACATCATGTCGTAGCGTATTTCCACTGAATTTTGAACAATGTCAGTGGCTTTAATCCTGTATCACCTCTTTATCTTATAAAACCTTTTATGATGCATTAAACAACTACTATCAACAAATAAGACTCAGGTATTTAAATAACTAGCTAATGTCTATAGCAGTCCAGACAGCTATCCACGGTGTACAGCGATATTAGGAAGACGAACATGAATGAGTATCTTCAAGGTCTGTTTTTGCGCCTTCCTCAGTGCTGCTACACTAGCTAGAGGGTTTGCCTGTGTGTAATTTATTGTAGGTATAAACGCAGGCCAGAGAATCCCACTGAACTAACAGAACAACTTCCGACCAGTCAAATCCAAATTGATGTAGATTTTAGACAGACTGGCAGGATATGATTATGATTGTCGTCTGTTTCAGTGAAACGGGCGACAAAGTTCAAATGGAGGAGTCGAGACCAAGCAACACAGCAGACAGCAGGTCAGGAATAAAGTTATGGAGAAGTTTGAAACAGGCTTAGGTTATAGAACAATATCCAGGTCGTAAGCCTCTTCAAGAGCTCAGAGCCATCCATCATCTGGAAATGGAAAGAGTATGGCAGAACTACAAAAAACAAAAAGCTACGGGAGAAATAAAGCAAGAAGAAGTCACTTTGGAGTGAACAACAAGGTGTGCACCAATGCAGCAGTTTTGTCTGCTTGTAAAAATGGAAACGGAAGCATCATGCTGTGGGCCTGCATTCTTTACTAGGGAACACAGGAAGTGTTCCCTAATACACTATGGAACAGTTCCCTACTGTACTAGGGAGCTAAATATGGCTCAATCGTGGGGAAAAACAGACGCAGCTCCTAAACCTACAGCCAGAGTTCACAGGTTAGAATGGCCCAGTCAAAGTTCAGACCTAAAAATGACCACTCACAGATGTTTTTTTCTGTGTAGCTTGAGCTAATTTGCAAAGAAGAATTGGGAAAAGTTCAGACTTGAAGCAAAAAGTGGTTTCAGCAAATTATTCTTTCAAACAGGGTGAACACAAATGCACACCACACTTTTCAGATATTCTTACTCTAATCTTATTTGGACTATGTATTGTTTTCTTTTATTTCAAATTTGACATGATTTATTTTAGTCAGTGACAAAAAAAAAAACCTAAGTAAAACTGAAAGTTTGTGGTTGTAGTGCAGTGAAATGTGAAAAAAGGAGCGTGTATATATATTTCAAGATGATTTAAAAGCACACTTAAAAGAGAGTATTTTTGTGGTATGTGTTTATGATGTAAAGCACTTTGAAATGCCTTGTTGCTGAAATGTGCTATACAAATAAAATTTGATTGATTGATTGATTGATTGATTGATTGATTGAAAAGACTTTATAAATCAGGAATACTGTCCAGATGGAAAAAACAAAGCAAAGTATCCACTCGGATTTCTCAAAGGGGGGCAGCTTGTTGTAAACATTAGCAGTTTATGGTTTACTGTCACTGCTTTGAAGAAGCCTGAACAGAAAGAGTGCAGCCTGAAATTAAAGGAGCAGCAACAAGTTTCTCTTTCTATTTTGCCCCCTGCCCTCGAGAGAAAGACACTGTAAGATTAATATAATAAGTTCAACTTGTTTGCTTTGCTCCCCTGTCTATTCTCGGTCTTTGTGCAAACAACAGACAGGAGCAGTCAGGGGTGAAATTTGCTTGTGGCGAATGCTGGAATTATTACATCAGAGCGCTTCTCTCATCTTTCTTCACTGGCTCTGGCTTAACAGGATAAAGTGATTATGCAGTTTTGGGAGCACAATCAACGTTAATTGGCAAATTTGCATCAAATCAAAAAAAAGCTCTTCATGTTGCTGCTTTCGTGCAAAAGTGTCACAATCACCTTTTGGAAATTTCTAAAATCCAGACATTATGTGCAAACGTGGAGGAAGTGTTTATTTCATGCTTTAACTAACAAATGGTGCGACAAACACTGACACAAAAACATAAAATCTTTTTCAGCTCTTGTCTTTTTTTTCATTCCCCTGAGATCTCACCTACTTGCTCCTCTGTCAGTGTTCTCCATTAGTGGAGCCTCTTATTCCACTTGTTTGAGTGTGTGCTGCACGACCAGCAACAGTTCGGAACTGTCGGCAGCAAAACAGCTTCTAATCTGTAAACACACCTGCCTTTAACCTGAACCTACCAGCTAAATGCTTCCTAAATGCTGCCTAACACACACATTCAGGTATGCACACACACTTCAGACAAAAAAACATGCAGGAAAAGTCTCGACGTTTCTCACAACAACAACGTGTCGCATGAGGGGTGGAGGGGGAATCTACAGATTGCAGTTTGTTCCTGTGTGTGTGTGTGTGTGTGTGTGTGTGTGTGTGTGTGTGTGTGTGTGTGTGTGTGTGTGTGTGTGTGTGTGTGTGTTGCTGTTACTCCTCACCTTGTCCCAGTGTGTGTGATACCCCCTCCTCCGCTCCACTTGTCTCTGCAGCGCTGTCCTTCATTTAAGTCCACCTTCTTCATAGCAACACTCCTCATATCATTCCCTTTTGCATGTGCGCGCGTGCGTGCGTGTGTGTTTGTGCGCAGGTATACCGGAGGCAGGCGTCAACCAGGCTGGCAGCGTTGGAGGAGGCTGCGGAGGGGAGGACGGCTTCTTACAAGAGGGAGATCCTTCACCTGCAGAAGCTGCTGAGAGAAAGACAGGAGGCTGAGGAAAAACTGCTGCAGTCCAAACGGTAGGAGGGGGGGAGAGGAGAGAGAGAGAGAGAGAGAAGACGGGGGAGGATGGTGAGATAATGTATGAATGAGAAGAGGGGACATGATGAGATAAAAGACAACTGTGTGTGTAGAAAGAAAAAGGTGTAAGAAAACAACATTGACTACGTTTTACAATCTTATAGTCTGATTTAGCTCATTAAAGCTGCATTATGCAACTTTTGTAAAGAATATGGTTTTTACATGTGTGTTAAAAGTTGTGACAATTTGCCATGAGACATTATCTGTGAAAACATCAAACATTTAAAATAATTGTTCTATAAGATCTTCTCCACCTGCTCCCTGAGCTACTGTCGCTGTTTGAAGAGATGAACCGCTCCCAATCTAAAGTGAGCAAGCAGAGCCATGAGGAGGGTCTTAGCGCTGTCAATCAACTCATGCACTCACTGCTAAATGTGCCAATGGCGGACAAACAACTTACAGTTACAGGAAAGCCGTTTATCTGCCGTAAGTGACAGTTTAGCGAGATAAATAAGCTTGTTTGAAGTCAATAATTAAAATTAAAAAAATAATTTTAAAAAGTGCTAGTTCCACTGACAGACTTTGTTTACTTAAACATATTTCTCTTGCTGAATTTCTACATTTCTTTTGTCTTATTTCAAGTGTCCTCAAATATTTACACTGGAAACTAGACAAGACTTCATGGACAAAAAATAAAAAATTGTGTTTTTTGCAGTGTGCTCAACATTTTAGGGCTACATTCCAGATAGTGAAAAGAAAATACTTTCTAGGGAGGAACTATATCTCATTTTATTTTGAGATATAAAAAGCAGCAGGAGCAATATAACGATTATATGCAATTCAATGGAGAGACGTTGGAGATAAAACAACCCACAGGAGGAGGCGGAAGGATCACTTTCACCACGCTGACGGATTCCTTTTTTTTTTTTTCTTTTTCTCGCAACTGTCTTTCAAAAATCATCTCCAGAAAGGAGAGTGAAACCCCAGAGACGTCCCCACAACATGTTGAATCCTGCTTTCAGGTTCACTGCAGATGCCACACCGAAATGCGATGCAGTGTGTCAGGAAGTTTCTCAGCGGCATCATGATAAAAAGCAGTGAAGATGCTGCGGCGTTATTATGGGATGCCACCAGGGACATTAGCACCCCATAAGTTGTGACATGCTTCAGTCTGCCGAGGGGAGTCCAGGAGAGACTCTCGGGCGTATTCGCAATTTCTGAAAAAAAAAAAAAAAAAAAAGGAATCATCAGATTTATTTTTCTCAATATTGATAACAATGCCATTTAAAATAATTGTTCTATAAGTTCGGAAAGACAGGGCATCTCAGTGCAACTTGAAGAACCGGGAACTGACTTCAACACAACGGTTTCCTGTTATCTTTCTGTTTATTTTTCTTTAATGTACCTTTATATAAAACATAAAGGTACAATAAATTCTGAGACATAGTGTTCTTCAACAGTTCCTCAATAGAAAACCAAAAAATAAATTAAAAAACCGAAGCACAAATCAACCTAATTTACAAAACAAATGAACTGAAATAAATTAAAAAGAATAACGCAAGAAAATGACTAATTGCCTCGACTTATTATAAATGAAACATGAAACATATGTGCTCATATTTCGGTGCGGCTACTGTGGGATTTTATAGATTTCAATAAGATTAGACAAAATGTATACAATAAATGTCACTTTGCATATCAAGTCATAGTTTAAATTCCAGTTGTTGCTCAGGGGGGGCAGACACAACCGCAAAGCAAATCTTTCATATTATTATTATTATTATTATTATTTTTTATCTGTACCAGTCAAGAGACTTAACAAAATGTGAAACGTCCAAACTAATAACATAAAGAATCATTTTTCAGCTTAGCGTTGTTTTTGTGTTTTGATATTGACTCTGAAGGATAAACCTAATTAATCACATAGCCCTGATGGATGGATGGATGGATGGATGGATGGATGGATGGATGGATGGATGGATGGATGGATGGATGGATGGATGGATGGATGGATGGATGGATGGATGGATGGATGACAGATTTGTTTCTTTCAAATAAATCTTAAATACTACCGTAATGAATGGAAGGGTTGGAAAAAGAGATTGTTTACGCTGCACAGTTTGTGCAGCCTGTTAATAAATCTGTACTCTCGGTATTATTTTTATTGAATACTCATGGGTTTTTTTTCATAGATAAATATAGCATCCTTCTAATAATCAGATTTCTCCAGGAAAAAAAAAAAAAAAAAAACTCTCAACAATTCCCTTCTCTGTTTCTCCCACCGTGGGTTGGTCTGTTTTTAGACCCGTCTCCGGGCCTGATGCCCGCTGCTATCAAATGAAAGCAAGCTAATCACATTGTCTGAAGAGTCGGCCCTGCTCTGCCTGGAGGGCATCTTAATGACGAATCACACACATTATCAGACACATCTCTAACCAGAGCGGCTTCGCCCGATCTCAGGAAGGTCGTTGGTTCTTTTGAGTCCGCCTCGCCTGCTTTGTAATTTATGTAGTAAAGTTGTACTATCGGCGCTATTCATCGGGTGGAAAAGGCATCTGTGTTTTAGTAAATACACTAAAACAGGACGAGATCCTATCAGCTGAGATTCAGCCTCTCTTATCATTGGCTGCCAGTCAGTTTGGTGATCGATTTGTAAGATTGCTCTGATCACCCATGTGCTCTGCATGGTTTGTTTCTAAGACACATGGCTGAATAGTCGACCGTTTCAGAGAAATCGGAATAACGGGATAAATAATATGAATTGAGATTTTTGTTTTGTATGAAAGGCTTAAGACATCTTTAAAGATGTCTTGTGATGCAATAAACCAAGATGTACGTTAGGGACAGATGTTTCTTTCTTTCCACATCAAGTTGCTTCCCATCTCTAGTGTTTTTCTTCTCAGTTTTACATATCAAGATAAAATAAAAAGTCAGTGGCTCTCGCATGCCTTATTAATCCTTCAGACTAATGACTAATATTGAAATTTGTTAATATACATTTAATGAGAACCTAGCTAAAAACTGACAACGTCCTTTGATTTTTGGTTGATTCAATTTTATTGCAGGGGCAGTATTATGTAAATCAACTTTTTTTTTTGGTATTAACTCGCTTATAATGTTTACAAACCAGTAAACCTAACAGGTTAACTAGTTAAGATGATTTTGCTCAGTGTTTTCTGGCCAATAAAACTGAGGGAAGTAAAGCATCCCGTTTCTTTTTCGCTGTTTTTCTACATGTTGTGAACTTTTCAGAGGTGTGGCCCTAAACTTGCTTGCTGTGGTTAAATCCCTATAACCACCGACTCATCGGAGCAGACTGAGAACAGATTCTGATAATAACTTAGAGCTTCCTCCTTAGTTCTGAGTTTTTGACACGTTTCTAATCAGAAGCCCCTCATTAAACGGAGCTCAAGGTTTTACAGCCGAAAATCCTTTTAATGACATTGAGTGATAGCAACTGTCTTGAAATATATCTTATTAGGAAAAAATTTCCGTCTTTGGCTCATTGGCGCGATCAGAGCAGAGTTGAACCTCGCCTCAGAAAATGGTCAATCTAATTAGACTCGTTCTGATGACACAGTGAAGCCTGGCCAAGTCACTGGAACACACACCGGGGCCAGAATGTTACAGAAAAATCCTGTTTGTAGACAGAGTTCTTATAGTTGGTTGTTTTTGTTGTTTTTTTTTCTTTTTTTTTTTTTTTTTGAGAAAATACGTCAGCTTTGTTCTCAGGAAGAAGAGCGAAACTTTTTCACGTCTCCCTTCAGAAGAATCTTTCTGTGCGTCAGTCTCCGGTCCCTCTTATCCTCTGCTTTATATTCCGCCCGTGGTGCAGCGCAGAGACGCTGATCGGCTGTGATTGCTGCCTGCCAGCTGAGTTCTGCGTAGCCTCCGGGGAAGTGCCACTGCCCGAGACTTCATGGAGCTCTGGGGGCGGCAATTGAGCTTTCAGATCTTCTTTTTCCCTCCTTCTAAACATAGTCTGCTCCTCCCACTGCTACCTAGCCACTCAACTCAAAAAGGTTGGCTTCATACAAACGAAAAGCAACCTCCAAGTCAACAACCAAAGCTGGTATTTTGCTGATAAATTTCCCCCGTTTTCATTTAATTTACTTTCAGCAGCCAACAAACTGAGACCTTGATTATATAAGCTATATTTATCAAATGTAACTTACAAGAAATTTCACTTTGTGGTTTAACGCCTGGAAATTGGGCCTCTGTCGCTTTAAAAACTCCTGCTCTTTCTGAAACTCCGCCGTGAGGAGGTCATCACAGCATCGCTCCTCATTCAACCCTTTAGCGGGGGTTTTTTATCAGCGTTGCAACTGAGAAGAAGCTTGCGCAATGAGCTCAAGATATGCAGTTCTACCAGGTGTCTGCTAATTGCCGCTGGCTAGTCTGAAGGAGCTGAGTGGGAGAATCGTGGCGGAAGCTCCGAAACCTGGAAACTGCAGCTCAGAGGAGAGGCTGAGTCTGAAAGGCGGGGCCAGGTCCATCCAGGCGTTTTGCACAGCTGAATGGTTGCCATGGGAGATTAAAGAATTTTTTTGATGAAGGAATAATAGCATGACATGATGTAAAACTAAAAGATGTTGCTATGACATAATGCTGCCCCTTTAAAACATAGATTTTAAGATAGTATTAATAGTATCACTGTCAATTCTGCTAAAGCGTAGAGTTGAAACAGCCCTTCCCTCTGCTGTCGAGCACCTCACAGCGCTGACAGTCATTTATGTTAATGTGTGGAGCTGGCCTCGTGCTTAAAATTCATAAAACTCAAGTACACAAATGATCATGCTGCAGAAGTTTGATCAGGGCCTACCTCGTCCATCAGAAGCACTTTTCTCTCAAATCATGAGGCATTCTCTACGAACCTGAGGCATTCGTCAAGGACTATATTTCGCCTGCCCTCGCAATAACCTGCCAGTCAGAGAGACATGACAAAGACGGCTGAAACAGGCAGAGATGGGTGGCGGTTTTTGTAGCAGCCGCTGTAAAAAAAGCCCCGTTTGTTATTTTACGGTCGTAGCAGCCCGTAGTGAGTGAGAACCTGAATTGACATACAGAGGTCGTGCTTTGCTAACAGCAGCCTTCAGCTCATACACATAATTTCTAGTCATGTTGTACACCTGAACTCAGCACTGAGATGTTTCTTCTGCGTCCCACAGAGATAAAGCTCTTAGATTTATTATTCTTGTAATGCTCATCAAAAACACAGCAGATCCAGCGGTTGAAGGCTGGTTCAAATACTCAACACTCTATCCTGCATTAATAAAGTATTTTCCCTTTTACTCAAAAGCAACAATGCTGTTGAACTATTTCACAAAATCCCAACAAAATACATTGAAGTTTGTTGTAACATGGCAGGATGTGAAAAACTTAGTCTTTCTCTTTTTTTCCTCTGTCTCTCTCTCTCTCTCTCTCTCTCTCTCTGTCTCTCTCTCTCTCTCTTTTTCTTGGTAGAACCCTTTTGCAAGGCACCATGTATATTTGATGCAGCACAATACCTTTTAGTGGGTCTGTGGTCACTGCAATCAAGCCAGTGTTCAGTAAGAGTTTCCCTCCAACACAGGCACATTAATCTCTTTCCCTGTGAGCTGAAGCAGCAGTGAATGAGGTTGCCATTGGTAACTGGATTGGATGTAATTAGCAGAGAATATGTGGTGGTTGTCACTCTGAGACGACAAGGGACAAAGTTTTTTTTTTTTTTTGTTCGTATTGGAACACATGGATAGTTGAAAGAACGGTTTTATCTTTTTTTTTTTCCTTCACGGTCTAGACGATGTTCTCCAGATGGACCAGCAGTCGCTCTAAAGCTCAATGAAGGAAACAAATCCTTGACACCAAGCATCAATTGAGAGTTATATATATATACAGTATATATCCACAATGCCCAACACAGCTGCTTTACATAAACATGCATCAGTAAGTGTAAATCTTGAACCACTGAACCACCACAGAACATGGATTATGTTGCTCGACGAACACAAAACAACAACCAAAATTGCCACTAATTATGTTTTAATTTACTTCATTTTATTTGCTGAGGGGAAACATTGTGCATTAATGAACATTTTGAGCAACACAAATGTAAATGCACCGAATTACAACCAAACCTCATTTCCGTTGTCTGCGTCCCTGACAGATGGTGCAAGCTAAATTATTCAAAATTATAATAGTAAAAAAAAAAAAAAAGAAAGACCAACCAACAAGGGAAGAATGCATCAAGATTAATTTACAATGCCACAAAATATGCCATAAATATTTATGGGACTCATAAACGTTTGACAGGATTACCTCTTGTGGCAAAAGCGTTAATGTTCTCCTCGACACTGCCTGTATGAATTGTTTACGTTGCGATTCCAAAGTATTTGACCTCTTAGAGCTTTTTTCAACAACAGTCCAGCAGATTCCAAAAACAAAAAGCAAGAACAGTTTTTAGCACTGCTGTCTGAAAGTGACGACATGTAGAGTAAAATAAGTCCTGAACCAACACAAACTGAAAGAGAAGAGGAAGCCATTACTCTAACAGAAATGTAAGGAAACCAGTTTACACATCCGCACATGGACACAACCTTTGTTTTTGGAGATCCTGTGGTCAGATGAAACTAAAGTAGAACTGTTTGGCCATAATGACTATTGCTACTTATGGAGGAAAAACCATGATCCTTGTTGTATGAAATGTATGAAAACTTCTGATTTTGAAGATATAAATAATAAATCTCTAAAGAGATGCTCTTCCTCGTAACTGTGACATTTTAGAAAATAGAAATAATGTCGGTTATTAGAAACGTAAATGCTGCTTTACAGCAGAAAATCCAGACGGACAATGCCTGACCGGCAGTTCGTGACCTTACGTTCAAACATAAACGATCCGAAGCAGAGGAGTAGTTTCAACTTAGAATGGCTTTTAAAATGTTTTGGAGAGTCCTAGTCAAGATCAGGCAGTGGCCTTAGAAGCCCTTTGCAAAGAAAAGCTGGTCAAACTTCCTCCACAGTTATGTTAAAAAAAAACTGCTGCATCCTAATTGACAAAAACTATTTTGTCAGATAGTTTTGGATATTGGATAGCTCTTATCCACGTTCTCTGTCTGATATTAACATTCGTTTGATGATTTACAACATTTTAGAGAGACAAAAAAAAGGAAAAACAGAATCTGTAAGAGAGTAGACGCTGTTTCGGCACTTTGGTACCGTTTAGAAAACCGAGCAGCGCTGTCAAACCCGCTCGCTATTTAAACTGCTGAAGCCAATGTGCCGCACATTTCTGTACCAATACCTGGCTTTCTGCCACAGTGTCACAATTGCCTTGACAGTTACGCCAGTCTCACTGTGGAAATCAGCAGACACCCTCCGGCTCGCTCAAAGGCCAATAAGCAACAGCCGAAGAAATCTTCAAATTTATTTCAAGACAATTTCACACATCCACTGCATGCGAGGCTCCCTCCAGACCCCCTGCAGAGACTGTGCAGCAGCTCCCCGAGTGAAAGCCACTGCAGATTACTCTGAGTGAAGCAAAGTGACTGATTGAGCTGATTTCCTTGCTTTTTGTTGTTTTTTTTTTTTTTTACAATTTTTTCTTTTAGGGACGTAGAGGAGGAGTTGGAGGTGGTGTGGCAGGCAGCAACACGGGAGAACCAGCAGATGAGGGAGACGCTGTTGGACACGAAGCTGAGCGGGGAGCTGTCGGCCTGGGCGCTGACCCCCGACTGCCCTGCTCAGACTTCAGAGGAGGCCAGCAAATCCTCCCTTCTCCAGCAGAAGCACGGGCTGGATTTCTATTGCTGAAGACCCACAGACTAAAGCCGGCAGCGTCTGAACATCAGAGGATGGTACTGGTATCTGGGTCACGCTTTCTTTTTTTTCTTTTTTTGTGAAACGAAAGAGCAAACAATCAATAACACTAGGAAGAAATTTATCCTGGCCTGGGAACGCACATTACCGCACCTTTTATTTTGACATTTGACATGGCATTTCACTTGATTTGAACATATTTGTTATTTTTCTTTCATAAAATGTGCCAAGAGCAACTGAGAGAGTGAGATGAAGAGTAAAATGGGAAGGTGAAACTTGACCGAAATGTCCTGAAGTCAAAAGGCAGTGGCGCCACCTACTGGACACGACGTGGCAATGACTCTATTGCAGCCAGAGAGCAGGACGGTGACCAGGCTGTGTGGGTGTAAATAAACACACCCATCACAGAAATAAGATCAATAATGTTAAACCCATTGTCATTTAAATTCACTTGGAGGAGATTAAAAATGTTTGATGTCAAGAGAGTTTTCTCTGATAGATGTTAAGAAGATATTTTAGACATATTTAAGAATGTTTATATATTTGTACGTCCTCGACCTGTAATTTTAAGCATGACTTTTATGATTGTAAATAATAAAGCAACAAATCACATCTGGGAGCCTGATTTTTGTTTTGTTTGTTTGTTTGTTTGTTTGTTTGTTTGTTTGTTTGTTTGTTTGTTTGTTTGTTTGTTTGTTTGTTTGTTTGAAAGCCCAAGGTAGTGTGACCATCTAATATTTCAACTCTAACTAGGAGTTGGACTAAAACTAAAACACAGATGGTCACAACTTCTGATAGATGTTATCAGAAAATATGATGATGTAAAACAAAATGATGTATTTATACTTGAATATAGTCCATGTGACTTTAGGCTGTGAAGGAGTGAGAAGGAAGACTAAAATATGTTATGTGGCCATAAGGCTGCATCCATCCATCCATCCATCCATCCATGTAAGTGTTAGATAATAAGGCCTTAAGACGTCTAAAAGGACCAGTATTTTGTGTTTTCCAGCCAGTATCACTTTGTCGCAAACTATGTTACCTTCAGTTTTTATAAAAACTTCTTGTCTCTTTAAAAGCTCCTGCTCTTCCTGAAACCGTCAGGAAGTCGTCATAACTTGGCTCCTCTGTTTATCACTTCCAGTTACCATGAAGAGACTCAAAGAGCCAAATGTGTTAGGATTAGGTTGCATTAGTGTGTGAGTTGTTATTCTAATGGATGAATGTTTGAGGCGACAATGGGATTTCCACACAAAAGCCTTTCATTGTACTAAATATCTGTTGCGCTCTAGTGAGAAAGAGCTCCGTTTCTAAGACCAAGAAGTCTTTAAAAACTGCTGATTCTGCAAAAATCTGAACTATTTTAGCATGTAGTACCAAGTTAGACCCAGCAGGAGGCGCGCTTCTAACCTCATGTTTCTTTCTTGGAGTCTGAACTGCTGTTACAAACAAAACGAAAATGCTGAACAGAACTTTATGGGTGGGTTTTGAACCTGAAACATGATCAAACCGAAGTGGTTAGTAACAGAGCGAAAACATGGAGGGTTCAGCTTTTACTGAACAATTTAAAGACGACGTACAAACAAAGACTCAAACAAACACAAGTTCCCAGATTCTCACTGCAGAAGCTTAAGAAGGGAGGCCCAGACTTCCCTCTCCCCAGCCACTTCCTCCAGCTCCTCCGGGGGAATCCCGAGGCGTTCCCAAGCCAGCCGAGAGACGTAGTCCCTCCAGCGTGTCCTGGGTCTTCCCCGGGGCCTCCTCCCAGTGGGACGTGCCCGAAACACCTCACCAGGGAGGCGTCCAGGAGGCATCCTGACCAGATGCCCGAGCCACCTCAACTGGCTCCTCTCGATGTGGAGGAGCAGCGGCTCTACTCTGAGTCCCTCCCGGATGACCGAGCTTCTCACCCTATCCGATCCTCGGTTGCAGAAAGGAACATCAGTTATTAACATTTCAACGCCACTCAAAAGTAATTATGTAGAGCAGTACAATGGGAAGATGACTTTTTTTCAATTAAAAAAACACTAACTTTTTTTAAATTTTATTTATTTATTAAGAAAGATACACTATTTATGATTTCAGAAACATTTTCCTGCAGATTTTGTTGTAGCCCCACAAACAGGTCGTCACATGAAGTCAAGACACTGAAATGTGACTCAGTGAACAACATGATTGTTTTAAACGGGCCCAAAATGTCGCTCTGGCAACACGTTAATAATCTGCAGGAAAACAATGATTTATTAAGTAAAGAGAGAACAGAAACTTCCACAGACATTTGGAGAATTGATCTACGTGTCTGTGGATGCTGCAGACACAGATGGATTCGTTCTGTTGTTGCAGTTTCTCTCACTGAAGGAGCAAACAGAAACACCGTCTGCTTCTTAAATGAGAGACAGTTCCCTCCACGTTAAGGCGTCGTACCTCATTGCTGCACTTTATCAGAACATCAACACTTTTCTTTTTTGTTATCATCCTTTTCTTTCATGTCTCCTGTCCTTGGTTATGAAAATATGTTCTGAATTTGTAGGTCTGGGCTGTGTGTTGCAGTCTTTGCTCTAAATTTGTACAAGATGCGTTTTTCTCATTAACACACTTTGATAACCACCAAGAAACAGCCATAAATTGAAAATTATTAACCATTACAGGGTTTTTTTTTTGTTTGTTTTGTTGTTGGTTTTTTTTTGTCTTTTTCTTTGGTGGCCCTGGACACTAATTTGCATTTAAGCTGAATGTCAGCGAGATTTTTATCGTTTCAGGTTGATGTACTGTAACTGATTGTAATTGTTGTGTCATCCGGGCTGTCGGCAGGGAAAAGCAGGACGTTTACCTCTGAGCAGACCAACCTTTGATCTTCATAAAAGGTGAGGCAGAGGGAAACTCTCCAGGCGCCTCGGCAGAGTCCGAGTTAACAGGCTGCAGAGGCGCCGCTCCGTCCACTCTGAGGTACTCTTCTGTTTCTGCCAACACTTCTCTTTCAGGTCATTTACACCTCATTTTATTCGCTCGGCCTCGTTTTGATCGGGATTGTTCAGTCAGTTTATTTAGTCTTTTTTTTTTATTGTTTGTGGGGGGTTTTTTTTACATTTTAAAAGATGCCGTTTGCCTTATGCAAGTAAAAACATAAAGTATCAGTGTTTTTGTTTTAATAATAGTATAAATTATTTAAAAAAAAAAAAAAAAAACAGGGTTTTGATTGCGTCCAGATCTAAAACGTTCTTCTCAACTGCAATGCAATTAGATTATCCACTTTTAGCTTGTGATAATTCTCTGCAGATACAAATTTTGGTTGTATGCACATTGTTTTTGCAGAACGTTTGTCTTTCAGCTCCTTGTTTCTTTCAAAGTGAGAGAATTGTCTTTCCTCAACCAACATTAGTTATCAGACAGCAGTCGTGCAGCCTGCTCTGTTAGTTATTAGTGCTGTGAGTTTAAATGGACTTGCGGTTTAATTCAGCCGGTCGCCGTTTTTAACCAAGATTTGTGGAGTGATTTGGAGTTGTCAGTATCTTACCTGTGGAGCTTTAAGCATTTCTGACACTTAAGAGGGAATAATAAAAAAGGAGGTTTAAATCTCCTGCTTCAGGAATTTTAAAGGCAACCAACAAGTTAACATCCACAATGCATTGAATGAATGCATCCCTGCAATATTTCATCATATGGGTTCATCATCATCAATAGACAATACACCAATGTGTCTGATCAGCCATCTTTAAAACACGTTAGCTAACGGTGATGATTGACTAAACAAAACTGATGGAAGTAAACAGGAAAAATCTGATTAGGTTCCGATCCGCCTTGCAGTCAAATCTGGAAAATGAGTGTTCAGGTTTTGTGACCCAAACAATGTCCTTGGATACAGAGGCAATGCAATAAATGTAAAATAACATGCTAGAAACCGTGAACAGTTATTGTCTCATTCACCAGACACTTGAACTTTGACAGTACCAGAGAAATGGGAATTAGAAAAAAAAATAAAAAAAAATCAACTTGTAGTTCTATAAAAGCTTTGTCTGAAGCCCTGTGAGAGTGTAACTCCCTTACATAACGTTAAAAAAACAAACGTGTTAAAGACGAACCGTGAAGCTTAATTTAATACTAAAAATCAGATTTTATTCAGATTTTATTGCTTATTTTTTGCTTGTAATGGTTTTTTTTTTCTTTTTTTAAAAGAAATTTCTTTTAGAAAACTAAATACTTTCACAACTACTTTTACTGTTACTTGAGTAATATCCTGTTTTCATTCTGTTTATTTAATGCTTTTGGTGTTATTTCTTTTTTTTAAATCTGTGTTCAGTTCTGTGGATTGTTTGGTGTTTTGTTTTGCCTGCTCAGTTAGTTAGTTAGTTAGTTAGTTAGTTAGTTAGTTAGTTAGTTAGTTAGTTAGTTAGTTAGTTAGTTAGTTAGGACCTTCTATCCTGGCCATTTGACTGGTGGTTGTAATTCTATGGCTGAACTCTTTATTGCCTCATAACGGTGAGATCGAGTTCTGCCTTTTCAGCTCTGCATGAGTTTCACAGCCATGACGAAGAGCAGAGTAACCGTGACTGTGTGTTTGGAGTCGACTCCCAGAACTTTGACACAGTTGGGAAGCAGCTCCTGTAATTCATTGACTGCAGTTTCAGGTGTCATGATGAAGCAGAACGGCTCATGTATCCACGAGTCATCTGCATACATGTCTCATTATTGTTCCTGTTAAAAAAAACGGAGCGGGAGATGCGATGACTCGCTCCAGTCTGATTCTGAATTTTCTTGTCATTTCTCGACTGAGAAACTCGTCCAGTTTTCATTCTGTTTGTCATGCAGGACACCATGAAGAAAGATTACTCCATAGAGCAGACCGGGAATCGACGGAGATCTTTTGTAAGTGAGCAGAACAAACAGTGACTGTGACTTTACAGTCTGACTCTTTCCGTTTCGTCCCTTCAGATCCGCTCCCCTCCTATTGTCTCGCTTGCATCCTGTGTTTCTCTTGCACAGTTCTTTGAGTCTCTGAGACTCGTTGGCTGGGATGTGATCTAACTCTGCCTCTTTCTCTTTTGCATGTTCTTGCAAACTTTACACCTCAGACGGATGATGGTCTTCGATGGAGAACCGGATCTGAATTTGCCAGCCCAGATCACGCCGATGCTCCTGGCAGCAGGGGGTCCCACCCCTCCCTGTTTGGGAAATACCAGGCCAGCCTGCAGACTCTCAAGCCCTTCCGCTGGTCTTCCTCACAGTCAGTCTCACTGGACATGAATCGCTTTACTTTTTGACATGTTGAGCCCACAAACCCAGTTTTCCACTGGGTTTAGACGCAATGGGCTTTAAATCAAAACGCATGTCATACCTCCATTTCATAATCATAAAGCTCTTTGCATCAGTCCAACATAAAAATCTCAATACAACACATTGAAGTCAGTGGCTGTAAAGAGTGATGAAAGTTTGTGGATATTTAAATTGTGTGCAGATCCCACCCTGTGGACAATGCAGGCTTCTTGTCGTTTACAACCTTTGCCTGGATGACTCCCATGATGTGGGCCATATTCAGGAACAGGCTGGACTTGTCCTCTCTTAGTCTGTCCCCATTTGACGTAGCTGACACCAGCGGAGAGAGGTGAGCGGCTTTAGCTTTTGCTCATGTATGTTTATGATATTGGATGCTCTCACAGCATGGATTGTAGCAAAAGAACGTCTCAGCCAGGTTGCTAAACTTTGAACCTCAGGTCTTGTCTTGAGTCCAATGCTAAAGACTCTCTCAAAAGGATGAAAACTGAGGGGAGGGAAAAAGGTTGACTTCCTGTTCTTGCATTTTGTGGCCTCATCTGCACTTCTGGAGGCTGTGAAATATTGGCAACACGATCTTTGAGGATCAGCAGCTTTATTTATGAAGTCGTCCTGACAGAACTCAGCAAGCAGCCAAAAATCTTTCTGTCTTGCAGGTTGCAGAGACTCTGGGAGGAGGAGGTGGTGAAGAAAGGCCTGGAGAAGGCGTCCCTGGTCAAAGCCGTTCTCCGCTTTCAGAGAACCAGGCTCATTCTGGCCGTCATCATCGGCACCTTCGCCATGGGAGCAGCTTTCGTTGGCCCAGTGAGTTTAAGATAAATAGCTCAAGTTAAGTTAGATCACTGCACATGTCAGCATTAATTGTCATATTTAGGTTTGTGTTTTAATTAGATTTAAGTTGGGGGCTTTGACTAGGCCATTCCAAAGCATAGGTATTCTTTGATTTTCATTCCATCTTGGTGCTATTTGTATGTTTATGCTGCAAAAACACAAAATCTTACCAGGTATTTATGTTTAGTGATATACGACGTTAGTCACAACGCAGTCTGGAACTCGACGTTTCCTCGCAACACGCCTGTCTTGTTACGTCTCCACGTCTTCCTGTCCCCCCTTCAGGGCATCCTGGTCAACAAAGTCCTGACCTACATAGAAAGCCCAGAGAAGTCCACGGTGGCCCACGGCGTCGGCCTGGCCGTGGCTCTGTTCTGCACCGAGTTCCTCAAGGCGTTCTTCATCTCCCTGATGTGGGCGGTCAACCTGCGGACGGCCGCCAGACTGAAAGGAGCCTTCTCCTCCCTGGCCTTTCAGAAGGTCATCTCTCTGAGGGTCCACAGCGGCATTTCAATTGGAGAGGTAAAGCAGCACGGCGCAGTCGCCGGACGCGGCAGTAATTACAGGAGGCTTTGAAATCCGCTCGCCGTCTCTCCCCATCAGATGATAAACGTCTTGACCAGCGACGGCCACCGGCTGTTCGAGGCGGTGCTGTTTGGGAGCTTCGCGCTCTGCGCCCCGGTGATCTTCATCGCATGCATTGTGTTGGCCTGCATTGTTCTGGGTTACACCGCATTGACGGGAGTCTGCACATACATCATCTTCGTCCCCGTGCAGGTCAGCAGCTCCACAGAGCTGGTTTGTTCTGGTTGAGCATTAAGCATTAATAGTAAGGACAAAATGCACTGAGTTTCATCCCTTAAAGGATCATCTTACATAAAAAGTAAAGAAAGAATTTGGTTGTGGATCTAATTTTCCAGAAGCTGCTCCAACCAATAGGAAGCAGCCGTATGCAGAGGAGGGAGAGTGGTTTAAAATTGTACTCAAGCAAAACTGGCACTGCTTTGACCCAAGAGTAGAAAGTATTTGGGGAAAAAGGCGACTCAAGTACTGATACGTTTGATATTTAAAAATGACATCATCAGATGGAGCGAAATATAAAATTATATGGAAATATTAATACTTTATCAATCGATTGATCAAGTTTATTTGCACAGCTGTTCAAAGTGCTTCACATCATAAAGTCATAAAATCACAGCCAACAATTGAAGCGCTAGATTTTGTCAAGTGCTGTTTTAAAGAGCAAAATGAAACTAATTCATATAAATGACATAATTACAAAATCACTAAATGAGGCAAATGAACATTATTTTTTCCCAAATTTATTTTTTTTTTTCTATATAAAACTGACAAAACTTGAACACAAACGTCAAGTCGGAGTCAGGTGAATTCTTGGTTAAAACAAGCTTGTTCTTCATTCAGTGAAGTGACTCACAGTGGGAAGAGAGTCCAGAAGTGTTAACTCAAGTAAGAGTAGCAATACTGCACAATAAAATTACTTAGGTAAAAGTAAAAAAAATACCATAACAATACTTCTAAAATCAAATTTCTTTTTGCAGTTTTTCCTGGCTAAACTTATTAACAAGTTCAGATGGAAAGCCATGCAGCTCACAGACGGCCGAGTCCGAACCATGAACGAGATTCTGAACAGCATCAAGCTCATCAAGATGTACGCCTGGGAGGAGTCCTTCGAGAAGAAGGTAGCAGGTGAGTCAGGCAGCGGCTGCATGTCAAGGGTCTGGATTCAGAGTCCCAGAGAAAGTGTTTTCATTACACTTCGTCTTTTTACACATTAGGTTTTTATGCAATAACACACATAAATCAACATAAAGCAGGCCAGTGATCACGAAATGGATCAAAAAAGTCCCAATTTATTTATTTATTTTTTTTACAAAGTCATTCTAACTAATAAAGCTCAGCTGTGATACTAATGTTATCTTCCTTCCAGGGTTAAGAAAAAAGGAAAAGGAGCAGGTCCGGTTGATCAGCTACATCCAGAACATCAACACCAGCATCACCAGCATCATCCCGACCTTCGCCACCGTTCTCACCTTCCTGGTGCACACTCTGCTGGGTTTGCCGCTCACCACATCCGACGTACGTGTTGAGATACATCCTGATTCATGTCTGCCAGACCATTTTCATTTGGATTCGGGCTTAACCCTGCCCGGTGTCGCACGTTCTCTGATATCAACAGGCCTTCAGTACCATCGCCATATTCAACTCCATGAGGTTCTCCCTCGCTCTGATGCCGCTGTGCGTGAAGGCTCTTGCTGAAGCCGCCGTGTCCATCAAGAGATTAAGGGTACAGTTTTAAACAGCTGCTTTCTTTTTAAAGGTTTCTGCACAAATCGGTGAACCTCTGTGCTTGTCTTTTATGTTACTTTATCACATAAGATCCATGTAATGTATAAGGAAATCAGTGATAAGCACTCTAAAACCAATATGGCGGTATGGATCAAGAGTTTATTGCAATATTTTGTGGTACTATTGTGATAACAATTAAAAGTGATGACAATAAAACTATTTACCGTTTATTTTTGTGTGGTAACTGTGTGCCGCAGCATCACAAAATCTTATCAAGTGTTTTTGTTTATTTACTTAAAACAAACTCCTATTTGTGGCTCAAAAGTTACTTGTAAATTAGTTTTATGTTATTTTGAATGTGCTAAGATATTTGCTGTGGAAATCAGAGCAAAATACTTGGTAAGAATTTGTGTTTTTTGGGTTGCCAGTTACTCAAAATACATGATTTATGTCACTAAGCTGCACACAGAAACAGCATTTAATCAAATTTACTGAAATCTATTGACAACAAACACTGGAGGAAATTGTTAAAAAAAAAAAATTTTTTCAATAATTCCATCAATTTTGATTTTTATTTAATTGACAAAACTTATTGAGACAACAATGAATCAATTTCTTCTCATGATAAAAAAATTTGTTCACGATAAGCGATAAATGATACAATAAATGCCCCTGATCCGATGCGCGGATGCTGTTTCAGAAAATCCTGCTGGTCCAGAATCCCGAGCCCTACCTGAAGCAGAGGAAAGACAACCACACCGCTGTAGAGATGAGAAACGCAACGCTGTCCTGGACCAAAGCAGCCAGCGGGCCGGACCTCCCCAACGGCCAGAACGGCCAGGTGAAGAACCACAAGCAAGACGAGACGGATCTGAGTGAGAGCTTACCGACGCTGAGGAACATCTCCTTCACTCTGCCCAAGGTCTGCAGCGAATCCGGTGAGTTTGTTGTGGACCCAGCTGAGGGGAAACTGAAGGTGTTCTGTTTTTGCTTCCTGAAGGGGAACCTGCTGGGCGTGTGCGGCAACGTGGGGAGCGGAAAGACGTCGCTCATTTCCAGCATTCTGGAACAGGTTGCTTTATCTTTTTGTTTTCTTTCTCAGAATTTCTAGATTTTTTCACGTTTCTTTTCACTCCATCATACTTTGCCCTCTCGCCGCCTAGTTTTTGTCGAGCTCCTGCGGTCTCAGCGATCTTCTCGTTTTCTTGCAGATGCACCTTCTTCGGGGCTCCATCACAGCTGACGGGACGTTCGCCTACGTCTCCCAGCAGGCCTGGATTTTCCACGGAACCGTTCAAGAAAATATTCTGATGGGCAAAGCTTTCGACCAGGCCAAGTAATTACATGGCAGTTATCGTATCGTTTATAATTTATCGTGATAAAATTCTTATCGTGATAACAGTTTAGATTTATCATTGTTGAGATAAATTCCAATTTATTACGTTTAAAACCCTCCAAAACATCTTGTCAGGATTGATATTTTTAAAATTTTCTCCACTGTCTGTTCAACGGGAGCATCATTGAATATCGATGCACTTGAAAATATGACTGAAAGAGGTTATTGTAGTGCAGTTTAGTGATACAAAGCGCTCTTGTTTAAGTGACTGGTTTGCTAAAGATGTGCGTTATAAATGGGAATGTTTTTATAGGACAGTGTTTGTGCTTGAGGGGCCATGATTGCTGTGTCATGCAGTCACAGGCACAAAGAGAACTAAAAACAAAGAAATAAATACAGTTTGTCACTTTTATCACTATATAAGTCCATAGAGCTCAACCCTACTGCACTACCACTACTAGTTTCTGAATAAGCTTAGAGTGTTGGCTAAAATATAAATGAATCTATTATAGGTGTTCTGCACTATCACAAGCCAAATGTTAAAGTTAAAGTTTAGGGGGGTTTTCTGGAAACACAGTCTGCTTTGGAGGTTATCTCACATGAAAAATGTTTGACTAGGAGCAGGTCAAGTCTGACCTGTCACGGCGGTTAGAGGAGGGCAGAGGTCGTCTGGGTTATCTGGCAGCTTCGTGCTAGTATAAGGCTGACTGCACATAGTGAGGACTTTATGGGGAGAGACTTGAGTAAGTTACGATAAGAATAGTCCGTGAAGATGTACAAGATAATCTCCAGGAGAATAATTCTCGGGATAAATGTGTTTACTGGTTTAAATGTCTAAAGAAAGGCAGCTGTTATCACTGAGGCAGCAAAACATCTGGCTAACATTCAGATATAAAATGACATAACGATGCTTCTCATGGTTTGTTGACATGTTTCCCAATGTTCCATTTTCTACAGAGCTGGGAAAAAGCATTTGCCCCATTAGAGATTTCTTTTGCTTTGGATTATCAAGCAAATTTTGATATCAGTAAAAGATTAAACACAAAATTCAGTTTTCTACTGAGAGTTTCACTTCCTTTTTGAAAATGTGACAGGAAGTTGCATGTTCCTGTTACAGCGCTGGCTGTTTCAGCCTGCTCTTCATTGGAGAATTGTTCTACATTAGTCTAGTTATAATGTACACGTAAGCTCCTTCCAAAGAATCTTAGTCCGATCCGGACCCAGAATTTGACTAGGCCATAATTCTCTTTTCTGAGGTGATATTTGCTAACTTGCCTCGGATGATTTTCCTGCTCCAAAGTCGCCACAGACAATCACACTCCCACCATGTTTAGGGGAAATTAGTGTTACTGCAGACGTAAGTTACATCTGTCGTGTGTGTTGCCCGTTACGGGACACACACCTTCCAAAAACCATCAGGAAATGTGAGCTTGGTCTTTGTGTTTTTTCGCCCAATTTTTTTGCTTATTGTCGAATCACGGGCTCTGACACCAGCTGCATTTCTATCACAAATATACGCAAAACTTTGTCAGTTTTCCGCTAACATTGGAAAAACACAATTTCCAGTTTTGCAATATAAACTTATTTTTATGGGGCCAAAAAAAACTCGCTGCATCCTAGTGGTGAAAAGTTTTTATTGACAAATGAGTTGTGTTTTTTTTTTCACACGATTTTTTTTTGCCACAATTCTATAAAGTTAATTTTTTTTTTCAAAATGCCAGATTGTGAAATTGCACGGTCAATGGACACACAGCTCATGGCTAGCAGAGGTTCAGAGGCTTACAAGGCCTTAGATGTTATTTTTATAAAAAAAACACAAGGACAGCCTGAGTAAATACAAATTAGCAGCTTCTCTTTGATTGGGTTATTCTTGTCTGATATTAAAATTTGTTTGATCTGAAACATAAAGTGATACAAAAAAACAGATTTTCACAGCGCCGCAAGTGTCAAACTAAAAGCCGTCTTGTGTTTATGTTCTACAGATATGACCGGGTTTTGGATGTGTGCAGCCTCAGAGCCGACCTGAAGGTCCTTCCATATGGAGATGGAACCGAGGCAAGTGATCACTTTAACCTTCTTCTGCCAGCATTCCTGTTTTGGGTCTGACCAAAGATATATGAGTATCTACAAACATTCATTTTGAATCTGACTGACTGGCAGGAATGTCAGGCTTATAAAAAATATGTTCATTTCTGTGCACTAAATACTTCCATGAATTTCTGCATCAATGTGGCTTGAAAAGGGAACAGAAGCTTTTGTGATCAGAGCGGCCAGGAACCAAAACCTGCTGGAGGATTAAATCAGCATTTTTTTTGGTTGGTCAGATTGGAGAACGGGGGCTGAACCTGTCAGGAGGACAGAAGCAGAGGATCAGCCTGGCGAGGGCCGTCTACGCCAACAAAGACATCTTCCTGCTGGACGATCCGCTGTCCGCTGTCGATGCCCACGTGGGGAAACACATCTTTGAAGAATGCATAAAGAAGGAGCTTCAAGGAAAATCCGTCATCCTCGTCACACATCAGCTGCAGGTAGGATCATGCAAACGTTTTGCCAAGTGGGACAAAAACTGTCGAGTTGAAGATAATTGAGGTAATTGATTTTGAATTAGGTAACAAAAGATATATCTCACTTTTACTGCAAGAATATGAACAACGTGCAACATTTAGTAGTATAAGTTTGATTTCCTTAGAGGTTTGCCTTATTTATTTATATATATATATATATATATATATATATATATATATATAAAACTTTTAAAAAATTACAAAACGGTATCCTATCAGTTTTTTGATTATTATTCAAACAAGAACAGAATGTGGATCACTTGTTCTTTAATAACTTGAGTACAAATTCTGTATTTTTGTGGTTTTGTTTATGACGATGTTTGACAAAACATGAGTATGTTGTGTTGTACCTTCCACTTTTAGAAGCTTTGATTTTTGTATCTTTTTTAAAAGCCAAGGGAAAACATATTGCATCATTTTTTTTAAACTGCATCTACATCTAACCTGGAGCCGGAAAACCAAGTTTGTGCCATTTTTGTCTGCACTAAATCCCTGTAAGGGCCACAAAAGGCCCCTGGGCCACACTTTGGGCACCCCTAACTTCAAGGAATATAAAAGGAAGAGATCATTATCATAATAAAAATCACAATAAAGTAATTTTTGCTATTTTGATTAAAATTTTGTGTGTGCCAGTTTTGCCCATCATAGCGAAAAATATGTTGCAAGTACTTGCAACTCCATTCATTTATATATATTTTTTAAAAAAAAAAGCTCTACTGAGTTGATTGCTTTGGTGTGCGTGTTGCAGTATCTGGAGTTCTGTGACGACATCCTGGTTCTGGAAGAGGGCGAAGTGAGGGAGGCCGGGAATCACCAGGCGCTGATGAAGGCTAATGGACGCTACGCTCAGCTCATCAGCAACTACCAGATGGAGCAGTCGGAAGTGAGAGCATCACAGAATGTTTTTATGAACTTCGGCCTCATCGTTATACAAGCGCAGGGTATTAAATGGAAGAATCAGCTGTAAAACAAGCTATAACCACCGACTTCTTTATTGTTTGTGAATGTCAGCCGCAGAAGGAGGAGAAAGAGAAGGAGGAGGAAGAGGCATCCCACAAAGAGGCTGCTGAGGTCAGACTGCGCGCTGACAGTGGGATAGTGAACCCCGGTATGAAAACAAAGACTATTTCTGTCAAACATGAAAAATAATTGTTGGTAGAACGTCATTACTGACTTAAAAAAAACTCCTATATCTTGCTGAAAAGTTACTTATAAGTTAGTTTTGTCTAATTCCAAGCGCACTGATATATTTGCCTTAAAAACTAGACCAAAAATTCTTGGCTCGTTACATCTTGGGGTAGTTTGTATCTTTAGGAGTTAGCTTTCTTCTAAGAGTTGCACGTCAGCTTGTTATGTTAATCACTGTTAGTTAAAGCTGAGCTTTATAACTGCTGTAGTCGTGATGGAGAAAATAACATCTGTGCCTCTTTTCAGTTTTTGATATGTCAGATGAAGCTGATGATGGGGCGCCAGCAGACCAGAGGCGTAAGTAAACAGGAGTCAGTAGACTGTGATGCTGACCCAATGGTTGGTTCTGGGCCCAGACCAACGACACAGAACAGCCTCCACATGGGAGACCAGAACCTTAAAGACAACGATTCACAAAGTTTCACTGGATGCTCCTTAGCTGTTTCATTTCTGCTTTAACGTCACAAAACAGGTTACTTTGATTTGTTCAGATTTTTAGGACACATTCATGATTTCTTCTACTTATGTCCAACTGTTTTCATCTTATTGAAATGTTAGTAGAAGCAGGATTACCTTTAATTTTAATAACTATGACGAAATAGACAAACTGAGAGGAACACTGACTATGAAATCTTCAAAAATAGCAAACTTTTATCAGTACGGCAACGCAGAAAAACCTCAGTCATAAAGCAGCACAAGTAATTCAGGAAGTAAATGGGGGAGGGTTGAATTTGAAATATGCGTAGCTTTATTAAAGACTGGTAAGACTTGCAAATATAGACAAAATCAAGACAAATCGAAAGGGTTATTGAAGACCTCTGGTGGGTAAAAGAAGTGTCACAGTGAACGAATAAAGCACAAGACTGGTCAGACAATCTCAGATACAGTATTAGGCTGTATAAATAAATTATGTTTCAATCAAACAAGGATTTCATTTGATGGTTTTGTTCCCGTTCAGCCTCTGTGACGGGTGAAGATCAGCTGGTGAGTCAGGAGTCCTCCACAGAGGGATCTGTGTCCTGGAGAGTCTACCACCAATACTGCCAGGCAGTTGGAGGTCTGACACACACAAAAACTCACACACACACCTACACACACACACGAGCACTTACCAGACTCTGCAGCAATGTTCTTCAGATATCCTCTTCATGGTCGGTTTTATTCGGTGAAACTGTTTGTCTGCAGGTTACTTCGTCACCTTCCTCACCATCTTCATCATAGTCCTCATGATCGGCTCCACAGCCTTCAGCAACTGGTGGCTAAGCTACTGGCTGGGGCAGGGAGACGGGGTGAGAATCCAATCAGTTTGTCCTTCCTGTCACACATTGTCATTTTCAGCCACAATAAGTATTCATGGACTCTCATAACAAGAGATGCATCATGCACAGTTTTCCCATCCTGATGGATTCAAACTGTTTGATTCCAAAGAGGAAAAGAGTGCAGCAGGTGCTATGATAAAAGATGTAGTTTCGAATCCAATAAATACAGAAATTACAAGTTCATTCCTATTTATGCATTAGGACACGTCTCCACCGTGTCAAACTTAACACAATTGCATCATCATTGTTGTTTTTGTTGGAAACAGCTAGTGGGGCTAGAAAGATAGCTAGCTATAGCTAGAAAAAGAGCTGTATTTTATGTTTGGTGCAATAAAGTTAGATAAATATATAGCAAGCTAGCTATTTATCTGGCTAATAATATGGTAGCTGGCTATTTGTCTAGCTTAAATATTTACCTGGTTATTTATTTAGCCAACTCGACAAATCACTAGCTGGCTAGTTAGATAAATAGGTATGTAGCTCTTTATTCTTACCAAAATATTGGCTTGCTAGCTTGCTATATATTTATCTAACTTTATTGCACCAAACATGAAATATATTAAAGATAAATGTAATTTTATTTTTATAGCACATTTTCAGCAACAAGGCAATACAAAGTGCTTTACAGGAATTAAAAGGAAACACAAACAAAACAATAAACCAAAGGAAAGAGCACAAAAAGAAAAAAAGAATCTAATGTTGATGTAAAGTATGTAAATTAGATGCTCCCGTTCAGGGTTGCTAAGTATCCTCTGGTCTAATTCCATTTCATTTAAACCTATTTCTAGTCATTGCTCCTCTAATATATTTATGTTTTCTTTTGTTTAGTCCAATTCGACTTCTAACTCTGGAAATGTGACTTCTAAACCGGGTGACGTCTCCCAAAATCCCCGCCTGCACTTCTACCAAATGATTTATGGAGTGATGATCCTCGTCACGCTGGTCCTTGCTGTTATCAAGTGCTTTTTTTACACTCATGTCACACTGAGAGCTGCCTGCAAACTCCACGACAGCATGTTCCGAAAGGTACTGTGGAAAATCTGGACTCAGCAGAGATCAACTCCAGTGCACAGTGACAACGTCGTTTCCTGTCTTCCCAGATTCTTGCCAGTCCGATGAGTTTCTTTGACACGACGCCTACTGGACGAATTCTCAACCGCTTTGCTAAAGACCAGGAGGAGTTGGACTCTGTGCTTCCTCTCCACATGGACCCCTTCCTGCAGTTTTGCCTCCTCGTCACATTCACCATCGTCATCATTGCCTCCGTTTTCCCCGCCATGCTGGTAGCTGTGGTTGTCATGGGTGTTTTATTCACCCTCATCCTCTTGTAAGTCCAACGCCAGTCAGGCCAGTGTCGGATCAGAAAGCTGTAGATTCAAAGAAGCTGTCTCTTAATGGAAGATTCTTTTTCTTCAGCGTATTTCAGAGAGGCATTCGTCAGATGAAGAAGATGGAGAACATCAGCCGCTCTCCGTGCATCTCTCTCACTACCTCCACCCTACAGGGCCTCAGCACCATCCACGCCTACAACATCAGGGACAGCCACATAAAACTGTAAGATATCATCAGGTGATACCTCTCTGACAGACTTCTAATATATATACAGCACCTTGTGAAAGTATTTTCAAACACCTTGAAACTTTTGCCAGCCACTTTAGAATTTTGCCAGAGGGTCAAAGTTTTGAGTCACCAACGTTTTGCCTTTTTTGGGTCAAACTATAGGTTCAAATCTCTGAACGACATCAACTCCAACCATTACTTACTGTTCCACTCCGGCACACGGTGGCTCTCTTTCTGGTTGGACTTCATGGCCGCCTCCATGACGCTGCTGGTGGCTCTGTTTGTGGTGCTGAGCAGCAATGACGTCATTAGTCAGTCTCTAAAAGGCCTCACCATGTCTTACACCATACAGGTAAATGTGGACAGCGAACAGGTTCGGGTTTCTTTTGGTATTTGAATCCTTCAGTCTCTTAGCAACACTGAGGTCTGCATGTCTTCCAGCTGACAGGCATGCTGCAGTATGTAGTGAGGCAGTCAACTGAAGTGGAGGCCAGGTTCAATTCGGTGGAACGGCTGCTGGAATACATCACGGTAAGAATCCTTGATAAAGGGGACGCATGATGCAAAAGTCACATTTTGTACTTCCAGCTGGATCTCTAGGCCTCACCGCACCAAAAAGAGCCCAAGCACTTCAAATAAAAAACACTCAGCCGATTTGGTGGTGTTTGTAAAACGGCCCGTTTCCAAAATCAAAAACCTCCAGAATGTAACGTCACAAATCAGCAGGCCTTTAAGAAAGCACTTCATCATCCTGGTGTGTCTAATAACGTTTTGAATTTATTTGATTTGATTCCACATACAGACCTGTAAATCTGAGGCCCCCAGACACGTAAAGGGGGTTAAGATTCCTGACGGCTGGCCTAAAAACGGAGCGATTACCTTCCAGGAGTACAAAATGAGGTACAGAGACAACACACCTGTCGTCCTGAATGGGCTCGATTTCGCCATCCAGGCTGGAGAGAAGCTGGGCATCGTGGGAAGGACGGGTTCTGGTAAGCAGGTTTCCAGCCTGCGCCGTCACCATAGCTACAGAGCAGGACTCAGCCCCTCCCTCTCTCTGTGCTCCGTCTACAGGGAAATCCTCTTTAGGCGTGGCTCTGTTCAGGCTGGTGGAGCCGGCGGGAGGGACCATTCTTATAGACGATGTGGACATCGCCGCCATAGGCCTGCGGGATCTGCGCAGCAAACTCTCCATCATCCCCCAGGACCCGGTGCTGTTCACTGGCACAGTCAGGTACGCGCTACTCACACAACTGGTTTCATAGAACAACCACTGCTGCTGGACCAATCTCAACCTAACCCACCATGCTTACCCACAGGTACAACCTAGATCCTTTTAATCAGTATACTGATGAGGAGATCTGGGCGGTGCTACAGAAAACCTACATGAAGGACTCGGTATGTTACTAAAATACACAACTCTTTGGACTCCTTGAAGTTTATAAAAGTATTAATTCTAACCTTCTTAAATAATTGACCAATGGTTCTTCGCTATCGGTGTTTTCTGCTTTTAGTAGTAATCAGAGGAGTTTTCGACATCAGTAAATGCTAGCTAGCTAGTTCTACTTTCTTCGCTTTACTTGATACAGATGATCTGGACCCTCGACCTTCTGGATGGAAGCATGGACTGCGTTGAAGTTTTAAAGAACTGGATCTGATTTTACCCAGTCATTAGCGTTTGGGCGTTACATATGTAAGGCTGTAAACAGCCCCGTAGAAAGTAGAGCCACGACATCTTTGTCAGCAATAAAATGTCTAACTTTAATGGCTCATTATTTAGGAAGCAAAGCCAACATGGACTGAACGTCTTCCTTCACTTCCTCCGCTGCCATTGCTAAAAATACAAGCGAACTATAATTCTAAAACAGCGCAGAAAAACTACATCATCATTCACGACTTCTGCTGATGTTCGCTGATTTTGCTGAAATCGTATTCAAGGGAAGAAATCCCAGCTTGACGTTGGCTCTTATAGGGAAGGTTTAGACAGCCCGAGGGTCAACAACTTAAAGAGTGAGCCAAGCTTTTCATGCAGCTTTGCTCACAAGTGGAACAAATTAACATCACCGCTTTAAAACAAGCGGTGGTTTGTGCTAACTGTAACATATATATACTCATGTAAGATGAAGTGTTAAATACTGTGTGCCTGTGTATGTCCTCAGATCTCCAAGCTAGACGGGACATTGCAGGCTGAAGTGTTGGAGAATGGAGAAAACTTCTCTGTTGGTGAGAGGCAGCTGATGTGTATGGCCAGAGCGCTTCTCCGTAACTCCAAGGTCCGTATGCGCGTTCATCCGTACTCCTACACTATCACCAGTGCGGCTTTGACACTCAGACTAGCTCAACATAGTATTACGTGATTTTGCAATTTAAAGAAAGATATACAGAAATAACAACGCCAAAACCAAAAGAAACCAAAGGAAAACACATTGTCCTACATGCAGAATACTTTGTGTTGAGGGAAAGTTAAACAGCAACTGTAAAACATATTGCTGGCAGCATCAAACTATGGGAACTGAAGAGAAAACCATTTTAAAGGCTGCAAAATCAGCCTTTAAAAATCAATGAACAGATGTTCTCCAGATAATTTTAGCAATTCTGCAATGAACAGACAAAAATGTTTACATCTGTCGATGTAGAAACACGAAGGAAAATAACTTCATTGAGGGAAATGAAAGCAAATGCGCAGCAAACTGTGCAAACATCGAGTCATTTTCCTCCTATTCTACATTGTTTCACTCCTTTATTGGTCTGTCAAATAAAATCCCAAATAAATATACTGAAGTTGTCTTTTTGCAATGTAAGACAATGGGGAAAAATATTCATGTGTGTTTTTTTCACTATTCTGTTACATTCGGCATCAGACTAGAAATTTTAGACTGTGAGTGGTTGCCTCATCCTCCATTGTATGCCTGACAGATCATTCTGCTGGACGAGGCCACGGCCTCCATCGATTCGGAGACAGACGCTCTGATCCAAAACACCATCACAGAGGCCTTCCACGACTGCACCATGCTCACCATCGCACACCGCATCAACACGGTGATGTACGCAGACCGCATCCTGGTCATGGACGATGGAAAGGTGAGCTACACGGAGAGACGACGAGAAACTCTTTTTAAGAGTCTCGTCCCTAAATTTTCTACAAAAGCAACAAAAAAAAAAAGTTTCAAAAGTAGAATGTTTGCTTGAAAAACTCAGAGATTTTGGGATTAACCTCTGAAATGTCTGAGGTAAAAATCTTGGAAAAGTCCAAAACTTTTTGAGTTTCAAATGTCAAAATTTTTCGACTTTTTTTTTTTTTTTGCGACTTGTAAAACTCAGTTTAATCAAACATTAATCTCAAAATTTCTTTTTTTTTCTAAACTTTTCAAACTCAAATAAATTTCCGCATTTTTCTTCTTGAAAGTTTTTACTCACAAATTTGCAACTTTTCACATTCAGAAACTTCCTTCTTTTTTGTTTTTTAAACATTTTTGAGATTATTTTCTAACTTGTGACTTTTCAAATTTAGAAATTTCCTTTGTTTATAGAAAATTTCTGTACTTTTTTAAAATTTTGGGCAGAATTGTATTATTTTTTCCCATTGGCTTGCCGCTGTGCGTTCCCTGACGCGTCTGGCTTTCTGTCTTTTCAGGCAGCAGAACTGGGACCCCCAGAAGTGCTGAAGCAAAGACCAGACTCCTTGTTCTCCTCGCTCCTCACTGCTGCTAACACTGTGAACACGTAAAACCTCCAGAGCCACATCATCGAGTGCAGCAGTCACTCATGGTAACAGCTCTTCATCTCTCTGCCTTGAATCAAGTGCTGAGAAGGAGGGATCAAATGTGGGAAATAAGAAACTTTTATCCTCTTTTTCTTGATATATTTATGTCACAAGTGTTCCAGGAAAAACAATGTTTTTTCATCGGTTTTTAATCAGTGTTTGTGTGTCCAAACCGATCGATTGAACTCTGCAGGTTTTTTACCCTGTTGGCGGCCCGGACGTGCGCTTTTACGATGAGCGTGGTTTCGCTTCCCCGAAACGGATAGATGCTTCTCCTTCTGGGCGCGGGAGGGTAACGTGAAGAAAGAAGGCTCCTTTTATGGGACGAGTTAAGGATGAGCTGTCTAATTCTTTGCAGCCCGCATTGGTTGTGCAGCGCACTGCACATGTTACGGTCTAGTGAACTTCTGCACTGTCATTTATTCATTTCCTCCAGACAAACCGCCGGCTCTTCTGTTTAGACTATAAACGGATTAACAACATTGAAAACTCTTTAGTTTTCTCTATTCTGTATGTAATGGAGACAGGAATTAAATTTGCCATTTCAACCAGTGATCCGGAACACGAGGAGGCGCAGAGGGGGCTGATGCACCCACAGTTACTGGAAGGCCTTTTCTTTTTTAGTGCTAAGAATAATGCAAAAACTTGCATGTGAATGCCAGACAGTCTTATTCAATATACGTCCTGATCAGGCTTCTTAGATTAATAGTACCTTTCGAAAATAACCTTTTAGCAGGTATTAAACATACTACAAAATATTACTATGTCGTACTGAAGACTGAAGCTGGTTTGGTTATGGAGAAACAATCACTCCAGGGTGTCGGGTTAGGACAGCTGATAAATATGTCTAGGTGAGTTAGTGAAATAAGAGAATGTCCTAGTCCAGAATTGAGCCTTACTTGACTTTAATTAGCTCTTGAGCTCTCCATACATGTAAAGGCACATGGTGTGTGTGTGTGTGTGTGTGTGTGTGTGTGTGTGTGTGTGTGTGTGTGTGTGTGTGTGCGTGTGTGTGTGTTTTTCTATAAAGATAAACAAATACAAATTATGAGAACTTGCCTGTAAATACTTTCACAAATAAACCAAATGTGTCAGGATCTGTGTTTCTTTTGTTGTTTTTCTTTTCGTTTTCTTTTGTTGTTTCCTTTTTTCCTCCCTGGATCTCCTGCTGGTCTCCGTGGCCGCCACCAGTGGTCGCCAGGAGACTTAGCCCTGGAGTTTTGCTCGGCCGACCCCGTGGACACACCTGTGGCGGAATTGGGAGGCGCGGTCGGGCTATTTAGGAGCAGCGGCGCCGGCTTCCTCGCCTGAGTGTTTGTTTACCTCGGTAACGATCGTTTCACGCAAGGCCCTCCGGTGATTTCCTCTTCGCTAAGCCCTGTGTTTTCCACTCCAGGTAAACCGCTGTCTTCCCGTGGCTCCGATGAGCGGTGTGCTCAGGATTCGGAACAAGCTGTCTTCCCCGTTGCCTCGGACGCTCCGTCAACTCGCTCTAGGACTCCCGACTCGAGCCCGGCTCCACCTGCGAACTCGTTGTCCTGGACTAGACGAACTCCATTCTGGTCGCCTTCCTACCTGTCCGCCCTCCAACCAAGTCGTGTTCTTTGGCACAAAGTTAGATCTCCGGAATGCTTATCACCTTCTACGCATTGGAGAGGGTGACGAGTGGAAGACAGCGTTTAAGTCTCTCCTAGATCACCGAAGACACGTCCGCTTGGTTCTCCAAAGGCTTCTGGAGAACAAGCTATACGTAAAAGCTGAAAAGTGTGAGTTCCACCGTCAGTCGGTCACTTTCCTGGGATACGTACTTGAGGGCGGACAGGTAAGAGCGTCAGAGGACAAAATAAAAGCTGTTCTGGACTGGCCCAAGCCTGAGACCCGAAGAGAACTGCAACGTTTCTTGGGGTTCGCGAATTTCTACAATTACAGTCAAACTGCCTCTCCACTAACCGCTCTGACCTCCACCAAGAAGGTGTTTGCCTGGACCCCTCAAGCTGATGCAACTTTCGTACAACTAAAGTCCCGGTTCGCCCAGACACCTATACTGGTCCAGCCCGATCCCCAGAAACAGTTTGTGCTGGAGGTGGATGCCTCCGATACTGGGGTCGGAGCTCTTCTCTCCCAGACCACGGATCACGATCACAAGCTCCACCCTTGTGCTTTCTTTTCTCGTTAACTCTCGCCTGCTGAGAGGAACTACAACGTGGGGGACAGAGAGCTTCTGGCGATTAAACTGGCCCTCGAAGAATGGCGACACTGGTTGGAAGGAGCTGAACACCCCATCTTGGTTTGGACAGATCACATAAACTTATCTTACTTGCAGTCTGCCAAGAGATCCAACCCGCGCCAGTCACGTTGGTCCTTGTTTTTCTCCCGGTTTAATCTGTCTATTTCATATCGCCCAGGTTCTAAGAATGTCAAGCCCGATGCATTATCCCGAGTTTATTCCCCCGACGACTCCGAGGAGGCACCAGCTCCTATTCTTCCCCCCAGTTGCACTGTGGGTGGGGTGACCTGGGAGATCGAGGATCTAATTCGCCAGGCTCAACAAGACCATCCTTCTCCAGACCACTGTCCAGCAGATAAGTTGTACGTTCCCCTGCCTATCCGTTCCCGTTTCTTGCAGTGGATACACGCCTCGAAGTTTTCCGGTCACCCTGGCGTCAGCCGCACCATTGGCCTGATTAATCGAAGGTTTTGGTGGGAGTCTATACACAAGGACGTAAAGGAGTTCGTCTTGGCCTGCGCAGTCTGTTCCCGCAACAAGTCTTCAAACCGCCCTCCCGCTGGACTCCTTCAACCACTGCCTGTGCCCCAACGACCCTGGTCCCACATCGCTGTCGACTTTGTCACCGGACTCCCCACCTCGAAGGGTATGACCACCATCCTCACCATCATTGACCGTTTCTCTAAGGCCTGTCACCTAGTCCCGCTCCGTAAACTGCCTACAGCCGCTCAGACTGCATTGCTCCTGATTAAACATGTGTTTAAGCTCCATGGCATCCCTCAGGAGATCCTCTCGGATCGGGGTCCCCAGTTTGTCTCTCGGGTCTGGCGCCAGTTCTGCGCGGCGCTGGAAGCGAAGGTGTCCCTCACCTCTGGATTCCACCTGCAAACCAACGGACAGACTGAGCGCATGAATCAAGAATTGGAAGCTACCCTGCGGTGTTCACCTCCTCCAATCCCGACGACTGGGCCCAGTATCTTCCCTGGGTAGAGTATGCGCACAATAGCCACATCTCTACGGCCACTGGACTCTCGCTATTTGAAGTAGTACTGGGTTACCAGCCGCCTCTTCTTTCCGTTGATGAGACTAACATTTCTGTTACCTCTGTGCAGCACCACATCCGTAGAAGCCATAAAATCTGGAAGGATACCATTGACGCACTCACCAACACCTCTGCACGCAATAAGCGCCTGGCGGACCACCGGAGGACTCCCGCTCCTCAGTATGTTGTTGGACAAAGGGTGTGGTTGTCCACACGAGACATTCCCCTCAAGGCGATGTCCAGGAAACTTTCTCCTAGGTTCATTGGTCCCTTCGAGGTGTTATCCATCATCAGTCCCTCTGCAGTGCGTCTCCGTCTTCCTCCGTCCTTGCGCATACATCCTACGTTTCATGTGTCCCAGATCAAGCCGGTCCTGTCTAGTGACCTTTGCCCTCCGGCCGAACCCCCTCCACCCGCCCGTATTGTCGATGGTCATCCGGCCTTCACCGTCCGCCGGATCATTGCTTCCCGGCGGCGGGGTAGAGGCTACCAGTACCTCGTGGACTGGGAGGGTTATGGTCCAGAGGAACGCTCCTGGGTCCCCGGCTCGTTTATTCTGGATCCCTCCCTCGTTTCTGAATTTTGGGACTCCCAGCCCTCTACCGCTGCGCGGCCGCCGGGTGGCGTCCGTTGAGGGGGGGGTACTGTCAGGATCTGTGTTTCTTTTGTTGTTTTTCTTTTCGTTTTCTTTTGTTGTTTCCTTTTTTCCTCCCTGGATCTCCTGCTGGTCTCCGTGGCCGCCACCAGTGGTCGCCAGGAGACTTAGCCCTGGAGTTTTGCTCGGCCGACCCCGTGGACACACCTGTGGCGGAATTGGGAGGCGCGGTTGGGCTATTTAGGAGCAGCGGCACTTCGCTTCCTCGCCTGAGTGTTTGTTTACCTCGGTAACGATCGTTTCACGCAAGGCCCTCCGGTGATTTCCTCTTCGCTAAGCCCTGTGTTTTCCACTCCAGGTAAACCGCTGTCTTCCCGTGGCTCCGATGAGCGGTGTGCTCAGGATTCGGAACAAGCTGTCTTCCCCGTTGCCTCGGACGCTCCGTCAACTCGCTCTAGGACTCCCGACTCGAGCCCGGCTCCACCTGCGAACTCGTTGTCCTGGACTAGACGAACTCCATTCTGGTCGCCTTCCTACCTGTCCGCCCTCCAACCAAGTCGTGTTCTCCGACGCTCTATCAAACTCATCTATCAAGTAAGACATTATCTGTTTATCCTGGAAAGACTCGAAGCCCTCCTGCTAACCTGTTACCTCTCGTTGACAGTCACCTTAACCGGACACCTGATCCAGAACGCACTCCTTGTCCCTTTCCCGAACACAATAAACTTGTATTATTTTTCCAATTCCGCCTCCTGATTGTGTTCTTGCATGTGGGTTAAAAACCTTAAATCCACCATGACAAAATGTGCACAAATGAATTAACGTGTTTAAAGATTACTATTGACTAGCAACTAATTGATATCTGACTATGAGAATGTAAATGGCTTGAATCAACTGCAACATAGCATTTTTTGCTTCATGTGTATTTTGCATGTTGCCTATGACTGTTGCTCGTGGGGAGAGACATTTCAGTAATCTAAAACTAAGAGAACAAATTGAAGCAACTTACTTGCATACTGTATGCAGACTGTTAAATTCATGAGCAATAAATATTGTGCTAGTATCAGCATTGGACCAAAAAAAGCAAAAAAGTTGCAAGCCTTTAAAATTCTGACGCTTTTGATGGGTCAGACAGACAGTCTGGGCAGGGGGTAAGTTTCCACTAAAGATCCGAGGCAGTTTGAGATTAACCTGAAGTTTTCAAGAAAAAAAGTATTGAAATGTTTGAGTTCCAAAAGCAGAACATTTTCAAAATTTGTCAATTTTCTGAGTTTCAAAAGTCAAAAAGTTTTGACATTTGAAGCTCAAAAGTTTCAAATTTTTTTTCCCCCCTTTTTTTTTTTTTTTTTATTTTTCTAAAATTTTTGAAAAACTTCAGAGACTCAAAATTTCTGAGATTTTTGGCTGAAATGTACCGTTGTTTTTTCCCCCTCATTTTCTCTCTGCGTTGGCCCTGACGTGTGCATCCTTACGCCGGAGATATAAAAAAACTCAACAATGCGACAGAAAATACTGAACAGGAAAGAAAAATCCTAGTTTCTGAAAATGAAAAGTCTCTGTTTTCATCTTTCTGAGCGCCACACGATGGCGCTATAACCTTCTACAGTCTCAAGGTGCTATTGGAGGGAATAACAGTAAACTCCACAAAGGCACATCACTCTACTGTATCATAAAAACTACTTAAAACCATTAAAATGACTAATAATTACCTGAATCGCTCTCTGCTCTGTGCATCTGGTTTTGTGTGTACTCTCCTCATGAACTTCTGATGATTTGGTGTTGCAAGACAGATGCTCCCTTTGTTCCTCTCTACACCCTGCCAAAACAAAAAAAAAAGGAAAATAAAATAAAAGATGAACTTGTTGTGCTTTTCCAGCTGGAGCATCAAAGCAAAGAAAATGAAAGAAGCAAGATTTATTTATTTTTTTTCAGGAAAAAAAAAGCCACTGCAAAAATAAGAACGTTAAGATAGTCACGGCAACTTAGACGAGACACGAGTTCTGCTCATGCATGTTGGAGCTGAATCTCCCCCTGCAGCACCTCCGGAACAACGAGGAGCTCAGTGATGTGCCCGGAACGTTCCCGGCGGCGTGGCCCGCTCCGAGCCCGCGCTGCTGCCTCTCCATTTGCTCCGGTGACCTCACAGTCACAAGCTTCTTCTCCAGGCAGAGGCTGAGTAAAATTATCAATAGTTCAGTTATTATTCTTGGTGTCTGCATGCGATCATGCTGAGTTGCGTATTCTCCAGAAAAAGAAAAAAAAAAGGGAACAACTTTCCAAACATTTTCTTTCCTGTTTTGTACTTCTCACTTTCTCTTTTTGACTATTTCCTCGTTTCTTCAAGTGGCTTGCGAGGAGTTTGCTTCCTCGGCTTGAAGCAGTGTGGCTCTTTCTAATGGAAATAACGTCCTTATTTAAACTCCCTTTGTTGGAATTGTTCTCTTTCTGAAATGAGGGAGGGGAGAAGGCAAAACTGGGAAAAGTTTTCCAGAACAATGCCGATGGTGCAGACCTATCAATCAATGAAGTTTATTAGCATGGCACATTTCAGCAACAAGGCGGTTCAAAGCGCTTTACATCATAAAAACAGAAAAATACAAAGTCATAGAACGCACTCGGCAAATGAGAAAACCAGTAAACATGGCATTTTTTGTCAAGTGCCATTGTTGCACATCAAAATGCTTCAAAAGCAACTCTGAACAGCTGGGCCTTTAGTCCAGATTTAAAGGAACTCGTACAAGAAGAAGAGTTGTGACGGCAACGGTTCAGAGAAACGTTGAGTATTAATAGAAATACTCAGAATCCGTGTTTTGTAGACCCAGTCAGAAGATGCTGTAGGTACCAAGAGAGGAACTGTGGCACTGGATGAGGAACTAAGTTGTCCAAATTGTCTGGCGAAGGCCTCACTGGTTTCTTAGAGAACATTAGCGAACAAACCGCAAAAGAAGGCTGAGGAGCTGAGCAGGCAGCAGAAGCTGTGGAGGAGTTTTGTGAAAAGTCTACCAAGACACGGCCATATAAAACGAGAAGCTAGAAAAAGCTTTCAGGCTGTTGTAGAGGATCAACCTTAAGCAGGATGACCGAAAACGCAGAGGTGACATCATCAAGATTCAAGCATGTTCGCGTTTATAAATGACCCAGTCAAAGTCCAGGCTTAAATTTGGTTCGGAATACTAAAGCTTGACAATGACTCATCCTCCATGGTGCGCCTGACAGATCATTCTCACTCTTAATTGTGAGAATTTAATGTTCTCACAATAAATTCCAAATTATGTTTAAAAGCCCATAAAACTCTCTGTACCATCAGGATTGTTAGTTTTACTACTGTTCACCACTTTTCTTCAATAAAGGTGTATCAATAAATATCAACACATTTGAGAATGAGGCTAAAAGCAATCTCTATGTGCATTACAGCAATGCAGATCACACTCCTTTAAGTGACTGGTGTCCTCAAGAAGAGTATCACAAATGATTCATTTTTCCAGAACAGGATTTGTGTTTGTGGAACTATGAGTTTCCTAAAAATAAGCAATAAACAACCGGTATCGTCACTTTTAGCGTTATCATAACAGTGCCACAAAAATATAAAACTTGAAGTCCAAACCTACCATAGAGTAGCATTGAGTGATATTCGTCTATGAAGGTAATAAGAGACGTAACTATAAATTATTGTAACCAAACAAAATGCTGTTCATCCTTTTCCTCCAACTTCGCAATCTTTAAATCATTTGTGTTGCTCTGTCACATTATTATCATTATTATGACCATTTTTAGTAGAAGACCTTTGGTTCAGTCTGTTGATACATTCCAATTAATAATGAAACAACATCAATTATTCTCACTGGGAGAAAAAAAAAAAGATTAAATGTAGGTAACTTATCACGTGCTGCTGTTCAGTAATTCAAGATCACACTTTATGTAATGGTTACATTTACTAAGAGTAGTTATTTTTTGTGTGTTTTTTTTTTTGTACTTGAATACCGACAATACTAAAGTAACTATTGTCCACTCCTAAAAATAACAAAACAATACCTGTGAGTTTTTGGCTGAAGCAGGAAAACGAAGTGTGAAATTGAGGGTCAAGATGTTTGTAAGTCTTGACACTTACAGTCTCGTTGTCTCATTTTCTCACGTGTAATTTTCAGAGCCACTGATCTCGCGCAGGACGTCGCTGCGCGCGGGCTGCGGGTGGGCGGAGCTTCACTCGGAGCTGCTTGGAGTTTGTCAGTTTCCTAAATATAGCGGACGGACATCGTCGGCGTGTCTGTTTTCTGTCTGTCTGTCTGCCGGGGACGCTTACAGATAAAGACGGCATTTACACCAGCTGCTTTTGAGGGCTGGGCAGGTCGGTAAGTGGAGCCATTTTTGTTTCAGTTTTCTTCTTTCTTCTAGTTTTACTCAGTGAAAGTCCGTTTCCAGGGCTGCTCTCTGTGCTGTAGGGAGGGGAAACAAGTCCTGCTTCAAACATGTCACTGTGTGTCTCCTGCACTCAGCCGGCGCTGGAAACTCACCTTAACTCGTTCAGTGTGTGTGTGGCAAGGTATTGGCTGGTGCCGGAGGATGTTTCTGTACACGCTGTGATCATCAACACGGTCAAACACTGTAACTTATTACTGACACCGGATTAAACCCTCGCGCGACAGTAGCGCCGGTCAAACACCGAGGAAATCACTATGACGACCAAACGGGTTAGAGTCCGGGGAGGAGAAGTTACCTTGTTATTGTGAGAGAAAAGATACAGTTTATCCATCCGTCCATCATTCCATCCATCCATCCATCCATCCATCCATCCATCCATCCATCCATAATAGATTTAAATTTCCATACATTGCGACTTCAGAGTTAGGATAAAATGCAGCCTAATTGCCTAATTTAGTTTCATCCATCCATTTTCCGTCACCCTTCTCCCTAACGGGGTCGGGAGTTGCTGGTGCCTATCTCCAGCTGCGTTCCGGGCGAGAGGCGGGGTTCACCCTGGACAGGTCGCCAGTCTGTCGCAGGGCAACACAGAGAGACAAACAGGACAAACAACCATGCACACACACACTCACACCTAGGGAGAATTTGGGAAGGCCAATTAACCTGACAGTCATGTTTTTGGACTGTGGGAGGAAGCCGGAGAACCCGGAGAGAACCCACGCATGCACAGGGAGAACATGCAAACTCCGTGCAGAAAGACCCCGGGCCGGGAATCGAACCCAGGCAACAGCGCTACCCACTGCGCCACTGTGCAGCCCCTAATTTAGTTTATAATATTAAAAAAAGCACTGCAATAATTGAAATAAACTAAATTATAAATAATCATGCAATGAGTGGACATCCAATAAGGAATTGCTTCTCTGCCTTTTGGATAAGATCAAGCATGGAAATCCAATGAGGAGATGTTTTTTCCCCACAATAGTAATATATTGAATCAGTTGTTTTATAATAGTTTGTATACTAGTATGCTAGCATAAAACTAGCATAGTAGTAGTAGCACACTACTACCACCTGCTAGTAGTGTACTACTACTAGGATACTAGTCAACATGTTAGTTTCATACTACTGTATTCTGCTCCACAAGGTAAAGGGCAACTAAGTGTCACTTTTAGGGTTAAAATTTTCAGACAGTGGAAGCAAAAATGTGTCACACCAATTGAAAACCATTATTAAAGTTTATTTACTGAAGTCCGTAATAATATTTATATTTTAGCTTTTATTATGTAACCATGTGTACGCCTGAGAAATAAGGCTTGGTGATGTGACAGTGTTTCACCAGAAGGGATTGGAACAGGATGACTAGTTTAGATTAGAGAGATCACATTGTCGTCTCTGGGACACGTTCATGCTCTTTGGTCTTACACAGACATATTTTTTCTGCTTTTCTTTTTGCAAATACATCTTTATTATAAAGCAAAACTACAAATAATGTCATCAGTCAATCTTTTTTTCCTTTTACACGGCTATACAAGGTTACGTTTCTTTTTTGTTTTCATTAGTAAGGTTTGACCTACCAGTTTTGTTTTGGGGATGATTCTGTTTTTCATATGTAAAGGAGAAGATGTGCTGACACTCTGGAGTTGTTTTAATGAGATGTATGTGAATGCACCGATAAAAGCTCAGCTGTTGAGACAATGGTATCAGTTGCATCTCATGAGCTACGCAGCGTTTTGGGCTGCTGCAGGCAGTTGTATTTGGACTTCATCTGATTTTTTTTTTCTTCCAATGATGTTTACATTCAGCTTGTTGTTCCAGGGTAGTAATTGAGCCAAGTTCAGAGTGAGTTACGTACCTCACTGCTGGTGAAAAATGTGAGCGCTGACATATAACGCTTTGGTTTGGTTCACCTTTCTTTCTCCACTGGAGCTGCTTGAGAAATCCTGATGTTCCCAAATAGCAAAATTTAGCTTCAAATCCTCTCTGTTTTCTTCTGGTGTCACTTTTTAAATTTGCCCTTTTGAAAATTTAACTAAGCACTCCCACACGTACGCAATTTGCATGTGTTCTCGTATAAAACAATCTGTATTTGTTTGTTCCTGATTGGTATTAAAATAAAATTTCATTCAGATCTGCTCAGAGATGTCTCTTCAGCTTAGCCTTCTGTTGTTGTAGGTTTTGTTCACATTTGGAAATTGTAGTAAAGTTCTGCTCATGATTATCCTAATCATAAAACCAGATGCATCTATTTTTTTTCATATTGCTAAAACCCACTCATAACCATCCAACTTCACATAGCGTAGCATATAACAATATATTCATTTAGCAGAACAAAAACAAGAAAGTCCTTTTAACCACACACCTTCAGTAAATAATGACTTTTGCTGCATGATAAACTATCCCAATAAGTATCGTGATAAATGATAATATTGTTGTTTTGAGACCGTTTTCAAGTGATGCATTAGTAATGGCATAATGATACAAGTTTTCCCTCTCAAACTTTAATTCAGTAAAGAACTCTTAACATTGGAACTGGACGATATGGAAAATCTCCAGAATAAAACACAACGACCAAAACCAATCAATAATATGGAAACGAAAAACTACTTGCAGCTGAAAAAAATAAAATCTGTGCAAACAAAACTGACCTTCAAAAAAATGTTAATCGTCAGAGTGGAAATTATTGAGCTCATTTTAATGTGTCGTGCGATTAACTGATTAGCTGTTTAATGCGACGGGCTTACGCCAAATCATTTTTTTTTTTTTTTTTTTGCGCAAAGAAAATGTTCATTTGGTTTTAGGGTTGATGAAACCAGAGCGGGTGCTTCTCATTGCACGCAGCAGTGTTGTACTTAGAGCGCCGGTTGCTCTCCTCTCCATACTCTCCGTCGTTGCATCATTTAGTGTTACGTCGGCTCTCCAGCACAGAGTTCCTCTCTCTGTAAAAGCTCATGTTCTTGAAGCAGCAGTGGAAAGAGTTTAGGCTAAACTGTCCAGATGTTCCCCTAAACATCTGCGCCGTTCATGTGTGAAAACTGCTTAGCCCTGTTTGCAGATCTGTGGTTGGAGCTGACAGACTAATAAAAACAGAGGGAAAACTTTACCATCAAAGGGAAAATGAGTCAATTACCGTAGTTCGGCAGTATATGCCGCTGCCATTTAAGGGCTTTAATTTAGCCCTTTGTGATGGATTTTGTGCACAGAATGGAACCCATGAATCCCCCATCTGCAATATATTTTACGACCAATTAGAACGAGGCATAATGCTTACTAAGGGCTTTTTTCAAAAGTATAGTTGCAATACATGTTTGAGAGATTTGTGTAACTTAAGTTGATCTGAATGTCCTGCCAGCTAACAGTACGTAGTTGGCATTTTAAGATGATCTCCCTTTCCTCATCACGCTCTTAATTTCATCCCCTCTCCATGACATACACTAAAAAAAAAAAAAAAAATCATTACGCGCTAGCACAACCTCTATGGCTCCATGTTTTATGTTAGCTCTTGCTTTTCCCCCTCCCACGTAATCTGCTGAATTGTGACAAGCCTTTGAGAGCGTTGCAAAAAAAAAAAAAACGATTCTGAGCTCCAGCGGCTTGATGTGGGTATGAGAGATGTAGTTTGCCATTTTCTGAGAAGAATGAATATCTGTAACAACCGATTGAAGTCAATTCAGTCAACTCTATGAAGACATTTGATGAAATCACCTTACTCAGATTTTTTCTTATTTTTTTTAGAAGTTTCCGACAAAGTGTGAAATTAAAACAATATTTTTGAGCTTTGGCTCTAGAGGTGAAGCGGAATTTTGTGGCATAAAACCATCCAACTACACATGGATGGTAGTTTATCTATTATCTAGGAGAGTGTTATCTTGTTCCTGTTCGTATGACTTCGCTTGACTTTGACTCTTATCCTGAAGTAACACGCTAACATTTCCTGAGTTGGAAAGCTAACATTTCGAGGGTGTTGACTATGAAGTGAGCATGTATATTTTTTCCCGGTCAAAAAAAATGTCATAAAAAGCCTTTTTTTGTCATGATTTCTGAGGAGTCGAATGGTGAGGCTCCTCCCTGTGAAGAGGTCTGTAGAAAAGGGGATCAAACTTCCCTCCAGAAAATGATGTGACAAATTTAAACATTGCTTTTGCTTCTCTTAGGGTCTCCTCTCTCTTTGAGTGCACTATATTGTAAAATTGGAGGCACTGTATGTGAGCGGAATGGCTTCAAGTGATTTGTTGCCACATGGCAACTTCATGCCATAGAGGGTTAATTCCTGCTGATGTATAGGACTGCTTATGAATGTACAGTTATTTGGTTTAGAGCTGAAATGATCAATTGGATTAATAAGATTAAGGTTAATCATGATTGAGTATTTATATAATCACCAACTAATTTAGGAATCAAATAATAGTATACAGACTGAAGAAAAGTCAATTTGCTGAAAAGACAACATATTCAGAGCAGAAATTAAGCCCAAAACTGTACAAAATAAATATATTATTTTGCATATAATATATTTCCAATATTATTATTTATTTAGAAAAAAGGTTAAGAGGTTAAATAAAATAGTTGTAGAGTTTGCAATGTTTTTTATCTGTACAATTGAGTAATTGTCAGAATAATTGATTACTAAAATAATCGTTAGCTGCAGCCCTAATTTGCATTAGTAAAATAATTTTTCCTAAGTCGATGGGGCATAAGTCCACAGGCCCACATTCTTGTAAATCCATCCCTGCTGATCTACAACTTACAAATTCTTTGAATACTCAATTTATGATCTGAGAAGCTTTTAAACCACTTCAAAAACTTTAAAAGTCGCAATATGAGCTATAATCTCTTCATAATGTAGCACATGAACTCACTAACAGTCAAATATTGCTGGTTTTACTGTAAAAGAAGGAAGAGTTCAGTGCTTCATATAGAACCAAGCTATCCATCCATCCATCCATCCATCCATCCATCCATCCATCCATCCATCCATCCATCCATCCATCCATCCATCCATCCATCCATCCATCCATCCATCCATCCATCCATCCATTCATTTTCTAACACCCTTGTCCCTATCCGGGTCTGGAGGTGCAGTTTTTTAAGTGAGTGGTGTCACTTTTGCCTGTTGTAATTGGAAAAGTTTTTCAAAAACAATAATTGAGTTTGTGGCACTTCAAATGCTGCGCCATAGTCACAGCCATACAGGTACCTACGGTAAAAAAAAAAAGAAATAAATGTGTTTTTTAATCATAATTTTCAATGTTATCACAATAGCATCGCGATAAAATCCTAAGTCCATATCGTCCATCGCTAGTTGAGACATTTTCAAAAAATGTGGAGCTGCAAATGGAGCTTCCATCTTTATCACTCTTCCTTCTTGTTCTTGTTCTCCTTGTTCTCCTTGTTCTTCTTCTTCTTCCTCTTCTTCTTCTTCTTCTTCTTCTTCTTCTTCTTCTTCTTCTTCTTCTTCTTCTTCTTCTTCTTCTTCTTCTTCACTGCTTTTAGTTTTCATATTTCATCGGCTGGGCTGGCAGCATGTTCCATCAGCTTCAATTATCCTCCCTGTCGCCTGTCTGCTGGCTTTAGTGATTACAGGCTTCAGGGGACAGGTAATCAGGTCATGGTTACGCTGTCACCGTGACGGTCCGCTGAGACAATAAGGAGCATGTGGGACGAAAGAGCGCTTCCGTCTTCAGCCACTAATGTCACGGCAACCGAATGCATCTCTGCCACGAGTCGCATATGTGAGCGGAGGCTTGTTTTTTGTTGTTTGTTGTCTGGCCGGACTGCAATGTAGCACCAATGCACAACATTTCCTGATGCAAGGGCGGGTGGAAGGTTTCCAGCTCGGTCCGTTTGGCATTGTGTCTGCTTTTCGTAAATGATGCAGTCCTGTTGCATTCATTCGATGGAAATCCGACGCAGGCAGACAGGCTCTTTGCAGAAGTGTGCGAAGCTGTCACACCTTGAACTTGGTCACCAAGGTTCGAGCCTTTCAAAGTTTTAAACCGGTGAGGCTGTGTTGTCACTGTAGGTGGTAAAATGTACTGATACCGCTTGAACATTGTCACATTTTGTTGCGTCGCAACAGTGTGTTTCTCTGGGAATTTACGTGACAACCAATGAAAAAGTCAAGTTCTGTCTCCTGAACGAGAGCATGTATAAACAGCTCTCAGTCTTCAAATTTTTATATATATATATATGGGAACATTCTTTAACAGGAAGTCTTACGTAAACAGAAAATGTAGGTGTGAACCTGTGACTCATGCCTTTTTGGGTAACTGTTCTTCATGCAGTGAAGTTACAGATGGTGGGTAGATTATATGGAAAATGTACTCTAGTAACATTAGCAATGTTCCTTATTACTCAAATTGACTTAAGTCAAAGTAACTGTAATGGTGTAGCAAAACTAATCTTAAAAGTATTTTTTTCCCCTCAAAAAAGTTACTCAATTAAATATGACTGAGTCACTGTAACTGCCTCTGACTGAAGTGTCCTGCGTTATTTTCTGTGTTCCTTTGCTAACAGGTTTACTGAGGTACTTGTGGTTTTCTTTCAGCAATGGGTTTCTTCTTACCAATCTGCCAAGTTGAGGACTTTTGCAAGAGACCATGGTAGGGTTTTGGTGCTAGTTGTTGCTCACACTAACTATTTTAGATTCCCATTTACAACATGTACATTCATAAATAAATCAGTTTTTTTGCCCACATCTAAAATTGTTGGTTAAACCCAATTTATGGAATGGGGATGTTCAACTTCAGCTGCTGCCAACACTCCATTCGTTTGATTTGACAAGATATATCTCAATTTTAATGTTTTGTTTTAGATATAAATAGACTAAACAAACACACGAGTCTAAAGCTGGCGAGAGAAATGGCTCGTGGTCTTTTACCAAAGTCAAAAGAGAAATGCTACAACGGCTAAAATCTCACACCACTTCATTTTTCTTTACGTTTTGTGAAGAAGGAAGTCATGCTCTGTGTCGTCTTTTGAGATTTTTGTGTTGTTTCCTTCAGTGGTTCTTGCTGAAGTGCTGAAGGTTTTTAAAGGGTCTGTTTTGACACAGTGCAGTGAAAATGCAAACTGTTCCAGCTGGAAATAAGACAAATGTTGCCCTTGTGGTCCCCAGTCCAACAGAGTCTAGTGAACTATCAGGTATGAAAACATCCTGACTCTCCAGCTGGTTACTGTCTAAGATGGCAGACAGTAAAGTGATGTGACATTCGCCTTTTGAGACATGATGAACTGCTGACAGTCCTGTTGATGGAAAGACTAACTTTTAAAACCAAGCTGTTGCATATGTATTGATTCCTGGTTATGAGAACAATTTTTTTCTATTGGAGGCATTTTATTCACCTCCTTGCTGTTTTATTGAATAGAAATGCCATTTCTGCAACTTGCTGTCCAGTAGTCTACTTTACCAACATAGTCCATTTTTTCACTGAGGTGATATTCTCAGGCAACAATATTGTCATGGAAGTAGAAGTTTTGCTTCCCCTCCTATTTTTTTCTCTCATCATAGCCCATTTGGGGCCATGTGGTTAACAGTAAATGGCAACACTTTGGAAGGAAAGGCTTTACTGTTTTTAACCAACGTTAGAGAAAACTGAGGCTCCACTGTAGGTGTCTGCTTTTCTTAAGTGTTTTCATTGAGGGACTAAATTGACTCTTCAAAAACAGTTTTTCTAGTCAACTATATGGTCCCCTGCTGCAAATTCAAGCTCATTCTGGCTGATTACTGGTGTTGGAGGCTGAACTATTCTCCATCACTCCCAGCAGAAGTAATTCAAAGGTCTCTTCCCGAGCTGAGTGTCTGGACCGGTGCTGAAGTTCAGATCAGTCTTTGTACATTATTACAGTTGGTTCTCTCTCTCTCTCAAGTTCCCAGTTGAGAGCTGCTTATGAGATTTCTCCTTCACTCCAATTAAGTATTAAGTCTGTTCCTCTCCAGATTTAAACACGTTTGGGGGGCAAAAGCTTACAGTTTCATTACTTGACAATCACAAGTTAGAAAGACTTGGCCTAATCTCTTTCCGCCTCTCCTCTCTTTCAGAACCGCATTGTTCTGAGGAAGTTTCTGTGCCATTTCTCCACAGTCGTCTTTCCATCTTCACTCCAGTCCAGCTGCCTCTGGCCAAGGTAAAACAAAAAAACTTTAATGTTAGTGTTTCACTTCAAATTGTTATCTTTTTCTCTACCAGAGTTTAAATGCATTTCTAGGTGGTCTGTCCCCCTCTTTGTTCTTAGGCTCCTGGATGTTAAACTTCCTACATATCTTGGAGATGTTTTCAAAACTTTCATGGTGGAACAATAGTAACCTTTTGGGGCCATCCAGTTTGGGGTCATTTGTAGTGAGATTTCTAAATGTTTCGCCAAGTATTCACTAGACCATAGGTGTCAAACTCTGGCCCGCGGGCCAAATTTGGCCCGCAGTGTAATTATATTTGGCCCGCGAGGCTATACCAAATGACTCCGCGAGCTGGCCCACCGGTATGAAACAGCGCATTCATTCATCGCTAATACTACAAATCCCATAATGCCTTGCTGTTGTTTTGGCGCGTCAATCAGGACGGGTCCCATAAATGCCCTCTCCTCTGTGACAGTAGTTATAGCGATCTCAAGCTACAACTGTCACTGTAGAACCGAAAAGAAAGGCAGACAACAGGAGCTTTCTGGACAGGTGGGAGACAGAATATCTGTTTACATATGTAAAAGACAGACCTGTTTGTCTTTTACATATGTAAACAAATATTCTGATATTAAAAGGTTCATTTGTTCAATGCTGTCCCGCGACTTTGTTCAAGTTTTACATTTTGGCCCTCTGTGTATTTGAGTTTGACACCCCTGCACTAGACAAAAACTCTTATTTCCCGCTTGAAACTAATGCACACAATCACAAGCTCAGGAAAGTTTTTTTTTTCTACATATCTTTGTTTGTGGTCTACAGTGTCTTAGAATTTTCCTTATTTGCAGAATAATTCGTATTTATAGCTTATATAAAATATTTGGGGGAAAAAATACAGCTAAGGAAGTTGAAACACATAGCAGAATAATACTGCATGTTCTAGACTCGAGTACTGTTTTTGTTTTGTTAAATAGTCTGAGAAGACTTGAGTCATCACTTTCTAGGAGGATTTTGACGGTGTGATTGCAAAGTATGATTGATTTTGGCCAACGTCAACCATGACTGCTTGATTGTTACCGATCCAAGGGGGATCAGTGATTTGTTTTTCATGTCGGCAGGCAGCAGAAAATACCACAGTGCAGTGCAGAAAATAAAGCAAAATAGAAATGTAACAAAGAGGTGAAGAAGAAACTTTCCAAGCTGGCAGACTTTATGAAACCACTTAGTTGGGTTGGAACGGAACCAGTAACTTACCCAAACATCAGTCTTGCTAATGTGGGTGCCGACACAACATGGTGCTGTGAGTAAATCGGTGGTTAATGAAAACATCGGCGATGGGGAAAAATTGACAGGCTTAGCAACAACCTTCTTCTCCAGATTGCGCTTTAAACAAGACTGTGGATGGTTTACTCTCCATCTACTGGAGCTGCTGTGTTTTGGATTTGCATGTTGCATTTACAGCTACACTAAAAGTCAACTATGCCTTAAAACGAATTTCAGTGATTATAGAAGCCCACCACAGAATCCACGAAGGAGCATGAAACATCACAGAAAAACAATGCTGACAACACACTTGCAACATCCAGTGGACAAGGGTACTATGTAAAGAATATCAATTACATTGCATTATACTCTATAGCAGGGGCAAATCTCTTGTTCTTTGCACCGTGGCCTGCTCTGTACTTCCTTCCTCTTCCTTGTGTTTAATGGAAATGTTCTGGTCTGTTGGAAATGAAGACTTTTCCTGTTCCAGTTGAGACGCTCCTTCCAGACTCTGCAGACCGCTGACTGCGTCTGACCGCTCACACCCAGACCTGCGATGCTAAAAATGCAACAGAGCGGCTTAGAAATGACACTCAACAAATACAGAAATCAAACAAGACAATGTCCAAATATTAGCCTTGCCGTCCACTTTGAGGGAGTCGCATAAACCCGCCTTTGTCGATTGCTGTAAATAGGTCGTCGTTTGCTCTGCCAGTTGAAACAGCAGTGCCCGGTCTAGGACTAGATGACTTAGCTCAGTAAACTTTCTGTTGATTTGAAAGGCTTAGGTCCAGACCAGAGTGTGGTCACTGGCCGCTTTGGGCTTTTGCACAGGTCTTCATGACTCAAACGCTTCGTTACTTCAGGTTCTGCTTCTAGAAACCCTTCTTTAGTACTCTGCTGACGACTGGTTTGTTGCAGCAGCGCCCCCTTCCCAATCCATTTTGAGTGCTTTTGACTTTTAGGAGTTTTCCTCTGATTCCCGTTTTGGCACATTGTGTGAACACAAGATTCTCCACTATTGCATGGCTGCTCCAAACCCCTGCGAATGCTGTCGTGCTTTGCAGCAACACTCAGGTAGGGTAATCAACCTCAAAACTAAGCGTTCTGATATTAAAACCTCTAAACTCTTTCTGCCCTGTGCGTGAACTTTAAGAATATTTCTACTGTGTGACTCAGTAATCTAGGAGAAAGCAAAGCAAAGTTGTAAGAGATGTAAGGGTGTATGGGGGTGGAGTGGTTGAGACAGAGGGGAATAGCTTGAAGGTCCCTTATGATGAGAACTCAGAACTGCTTGAGATTCTCTTTACAGCATTAAAAGGAAGTTTTAACTTTGCTGAAAGCACCAAATTTCAATGAGACAAAAAACAAACATAAAAAAAAAGAAAAAAATCATTTTAATATCATTTAGCAGATCAGAAGCTTGAGTTAGGGCCAAATATACTACACGGTCGTACGTCTCTTTGAGCATCTTCACTGAGTGGAGCAAATCTTACAATAGAAATGTAGACTTTAGAACCTTCTTTGTGCTGGGTGACTAGAAGCCTTCAGTCTTTGTTTCTGCGTTGTAAGACTTACTGGACAGTCGGACTGAGACTTTGTTTGGCCAGCATACAGTAGCATGGAAGAGTATTCCTATTTCTTTGTCACGTTACAGCAACAAGCTTGAATGTATTTCAATGGAATGTTATCTTATAGACTGGGAGATCACAGATGAATCGGTCCCAATTTCCTTAATTTTGGGTGATTGGTGATTGGCTGATACTTACACGAGAAGCCGGTCTTTTAGAACCAACTTATCTATTTGCAAACATCTGAAAATCAGTCACTATCCCCTTTTTTGTTCTTGAATAATGAATTAACTAACGAATGTTAACTAATGTTAATGTCTGCTGTTAACAATAGTTACCCCACTGTTGCCAACTTATCGACTTTGCTGCTATATTTAGTGACTTTTCAGACAAAAATATCAGAATTGGCTAAAATCGGATTCAGCAGGTTGGACTTTTTAAAGATCGATGATTGGTCAGAAAAATGCAATTGGTGCTTCCTATATAGACCAACACAAAGTACCACACAATTTTGACATGGATTTCAAAAGGTTTTGCAAATGAAAATGTAAAAAGTGTGGGACACCCCAAATGTTCAACCCCCTTTCATTCTAAGGCAACTGAATAAAATCCAATGCCACCAATCGCCTTCAGAAGTCACCAGAAGAGAAATGTGTATTTAAAGTTCGGCAAAAGTACCTCAAAGCTCATTGACATGACAACTACTCAGAAGAATAGCAAGAGGAAAGTGACTCTTTCCTCTTAAAATGTAAATTTTATTTGCATTTTGTCATTAGGCACAAAGGAGCAGGTGGTGCAGAAAACGTTTTGGGGTATGAATACTTTTGCAAAATGCAATAGGAGACGAACTTAGTTTGAATTCTTTCCATATGATTTTAGTAAAATCATGTCTGTTCAGAAGCAAAACATAGCAATTAAATATAAATAGCTCCCTTAAACCAAAGGCCTCATCTAGAAAAAATAAGGTGACTCTTTTGTATTCCGAGAAATATCATTGTTTCTTTACAACTAGAACAACTGGACTTAAAGCCATGTAATAATTTAAACTAACTGGTTTTATCCTTTCTTTATGTGTGTTAATCTGAAATGTCTGAAATAGTTTACTCAATGGGCCGATCTCCAGTTCAACAAGTGGAAGCTGGATTTCTTGGTTTGTTTTTGATAAATAAGAATAAATAAATAAGAAAGCCTCGCCACATTTAAAACGGCAGCTTGAGTTTTAATCTTTGTTACAGGCATGACATCAGTGTCTCTGTGTTGAGACAGGAAAATCTTAGCACACTGCTGCTGCCATAAAAGCAACACAATAATGAAATGACATCACAGTGGGCCAGTAATTAAATGAGCAGACTGCTGTCTTGGAGGTTTTACTGGGTTGGAAGATTGTGAGTAACACTGTGGTGTACAGGAACACGGTGGAGCCCTGGAGCAACTGGCTGAAATTCACAGTTGCATTTCCCTCTTTCAGTTTTTCTCAAAATTTAAACAGGAAGATATTTTGTTGTATCCTTATGAATTAAAGCTAACATTAGGATCTGAAAAATTGTTGTTGAAGAGTCTAAAGGAGTAGCAATATTAAGTCATGTTGTACTTAGTAAATGTTCATAAACCAATCGATAATAATTACTCTGAACGAGGAATTATTTCCTGTTTCATAGAGAGGGATCTTTTATTCCATATTGAAAAAACAACCTGGAGTTTCCTGACTTTGCCTAAGCTGAAGGATTTATTTTAAATCAAGACTCCAATACATGTCATCCTTAGTGGTGTAAGAAAACGGAGCCTCCAGGAACTTTGAGCAGCACTGATGCAATGTTGGCAAACAGAAATTTTAATGGTGGTCTTATTGTTTCACATTAGAAACCTTTCTGATGACTGACTGTGACAGTTCCCTCTCTTTTCTGGAGTAAGTCATTCTGCTGAGAACAGTTAGCCAATCAAACTGTTTGTTTGATTGGTTAACAATCTATTAGGTTCAGTCTAATAGTCTCCACAAATGCTCATTCTGGCCATAAGTACATCATGACTGATGGCCTGTAATCTCAACTATGCGAACATGTCATTGTGAACACATGTATTGTAAACACATCCTTCACACTACCAGATTCAATGGAATCAATACAATTTAGCTACAATAAATCATAGAATATTTCAAAGCATTGTCAATTTCTACATGGGAAAAACATAATTATTTATTTAGGAAGAGCTTTAACATGTACTGACAGAAACAAAACAGACCTGTGCTCCCTGGACCCAATCTAACATATGGGCATCAGGTCCTGTGACAGTCAAAGGCCTCATCTAGAAAAAATAAGGTGACTCTTCTGTATTCCGAGAAATTGAACTAGTTGTTCTAGTTTCTTTACAACTAGAACAACTGGACTTAAAGCCATGTAATAATTTAAACTAATGTATTTGTATGTCAAATACATTACAAATAAACAGGGAAGGAATCTGGTTTGAAACAAAATAGCAAGTCAAATACACATACATACACTACCGTAATCCATTGTGATGGTTGCATTGGGTAGTTATTTACAGTCAACCAACATTACTTACACAGGAAACAGTGGCAGGAGGTGCCGAGCCACCAATTATCTTCCTGTGTGAAACGTACTGCGGAGCGGAACATATACAGTGTTTCTTGTATGTACCTGCCAGATAAGTGAGGCAGTATTAGGATGAATGGAATACATCCTAATACTGGATGTATGTTTGCTTTTTCGACAGTTACCATTGTGTATCAGAGACTTGCCCTGATTCTCAGTACACCTTTCAAGGAGGAAGACCATTGATGATGGTCTGCCATCATCAGTGATTGATAGATGGCCCTCCAGCTCTCACTTACACATTCACGCTGTGCAACATGATGGTTTCCATAAACTTGCAGTGACATTTTTGAGATTCAATTCTGTTCAATTCAAAAATAGTTTATGTACTGGTAATCCAAACGGGAAATCAAATGTTGTAACTTACGTCATCCAGTCAGTGTGGACAGTGATGCTGTGGGCAGCAAGGATCTACAGTAACAGTCAGTTTGACAATGAATCTGACATGAGTGTTTGCTGTATGACTGCATCATGACAGCTTCATTTCCAGACAGCACCGACGATATTCCACAGCAACAGCTGACACCATCAGTTCCTGATAAGTACTGCTAATCCACCTCATTTGCTTTTGCCTCCCCTTTTTAGATTTTCCGTGTGGTTAGAAAGTCGGGCAGAGAGACATTGGGAGTCGGGGATATGATCCTTGGACCAAGGGTCGTAGTTCAGGTATTATTTGAACTTTTTCTAGTTAGCTGCTCCCAGTTGTTAAAAAACCCCATAAAACTTGTCACTGCTATGCTGCGGATATGCATTGAAACAACTGTACAGAAAAATCTAAATGCAAAAAATCCTTCTAGCTGCAAAGCATCCAAAACCAGAGGGAATAATTGTCCAAACATGTAACAACTCAACCCAAAAAATGATGAAGAAAAGCTTACAAAAATCAGAACAAACATAACAGAGCCACTCCAACATAATGCCACAATGAGGGACGCAATTTAAGAATTCGTTAGGGGATCGGATCTGTGTGAGATCTTAGAAGTCCACTTTGGCTTGTCTTGTACTAGCCATTAGCTTTAGCTTCTTAGACCAACTAATCAGGACTTATACGAAATGAAAACACCAAGAGAGTCTTCTATTGGAAGTAAGATTAGCTTTACTTGCTCTCAGAAAACAGTGGAGCCGAATGTTTTCAGATCAGTTTCACTAGACGTTCTACTCTGTCATTGGGTAGATTTATATGGAACCACATTTGCCGCTTCAAACCGGTGACACATGTGCTGCTGTGTTCCCTTTTAGCCTGGCTCATATTGAGAATCATTTGCATAAACAAATGCTAATTTCATTGTTGCCTCCTCTAAGTAGGTCTAACGCCGTCATATTTAGCATAAATTGTCATTTTCTTTCCTTACATCAAAGGAAACTCAGATTAACAAGTGGGCATGTGGAGAGAGTAGCAACATAAACAGGGATGTGTTAAACACTTCAACCAGTAAACAAGCCGGCTCTCCCTCCTCCTCCCTCGGGGATCTGGTCCACCACATAGACTTGCCTGTTTACTATCTAGAAGTTCCTCCAAGAACTTCCACAAAAAACTCCATTTATGGGAACTTCAAAGCTCGTATAGGCTCGGTGAGTGTGTGTGGGGGGGAACTTTTATCAACCCACGTCTTTATGCCCTGAGCTAAAAGCTTCTCTTTGCCTGCTTCTCTCGTGGATACAATGCAAATAAGCCACTGCAAAAAGGAAGTTCAAGTCTGAGCCTAAAGTGAAGGAGAAGGAGCAAGGCAATGAGCAAAAGCTGCAGGGAAGGTGAAGCTGCAAATAAAGGACGCAATCTCAGTTAGTATGTACTAATTCAGCAATAAAAAGTAAAGGGTGGATTTTTTTATTTTTTTTTATCTTACCAAGGCTTTTTCCACTCTGACAGTCAGGATCACCCCCATAATTTACTTAAACAAAACACTGTACTGTCCCTCGCATATTGGAGACAGAGATGTCTTTATTCTGCTGCGAGCAGAGGATTTGAGGTTGGGGGGAGGTGGTGTTTGTGTTAACTAGTGGTGTGTGCTGGATAGCACCCGCTTCAAGCTTCGTTGATTCACTGTTGGAGAGACCCGGTGCACAGATCATGTTTGGGTCATCCCAATTAGAGACAAACTCAAGGTCTTTAATGAGGAGAGGGGATGAAAGGGCTTTGTTTTGAAAACAACCTGGTGCTGTCAAGACCCAACTTGATTAACCTTCAATGGCTCTAACATTGTTTATTCTTTACGTGAAGAAAAACTTGAAAGGGGGTGGAGGGTAGTAATTAGTGCTCATGATGCGTCAACTGCCTTTTCAGAAAATGCTATTTTTATGCTTCAAGTGATACCCTTTTGATTGGGGTTTATTGGGATCAACAGTCCAGTGTCACAGGCGTCTTGATATGTAGGGCCTCTTTGACACTGACTGAATGCTAAATTAATGCACGTGGTGTCCTTGAGTGTCTGGTTCACAGAATGCAATGCAAGTGCTAACATTGGAACCCCTCTTGCTTGGAATCCCACATGACAACAAAAAAATTATCGATGTAACAGGTCCTAGTCCTTCAGTGTGTGGCATACAGCCACATAGCAAAGACAACACATCGCACACAGACAGGTTTAACTCACCAACGCTCAGAAGTCAAGGGGGAAATCTGTTAAAAACTCCAAAAATAAGACATGAGCCAAATATGGCCGGGTTGGCAGAATGGAAGAATGATTATCAGAGAAAATGGTAAATGGCCTGTACTTTTATTTCAATTTATGAAGTCCAGAGGACCCAAAAGCACTTCGCACTACATTCAGCTATTTTTTTCAAGCTAATCGGCGCCACTGGGCCCTCTGACCACCACCAAGGGGCAAGGCAGGTGAAGTGTCTTTCCCGAGGATACAGCAGAGGTGGACGGAGTGGGGATTTAACCGGCAGCCCTTGTATTGCGAAACAAACTTTTACCACTGTCACCACCATCTTCCCACGAAAAGATGATGATGGCAACAAATAGAAATTACAAAAAAATGACTCGGGCGTCGAGCAACATGCTGAAATATTGGGCTAAGACAATCCATCATGTCAGATATCTCCCAATGTCCTTCTTTCTCGTGGATCAGATCACTCTTCACACCCCACAAACAGCAAGAACATATCATACGATTATCTTTAGAGCCATCATAATAATCATAACATCTTCAAGATTGTAAAAAAATGCCATTATTATCTTGCCATGTGAACCAGGCAGAACTTCCTTTCTCGTTCAGTGAAGTTGTTCACTCTGTGGTCTCTAGAGATGTGGTCCAGTAGACCACACAAGCTTTTTATTTTGTGCCTGGTCCGTCGGTGTTGCACCAACCCCTCATGCAACCAGCCCACATCCCCGCTGCCCAACCGTGACATTAGCTGCTCTCCTCTCGAACGGTGTGCTAAGACCAAGGAAGAGTTAAAAAACAAGTCAGGTGAAATACATTGATAAATCACTCGCAAGTTGATTTTATGCCTTATGAATGCGGGATTAGTCATTATGAAGGTTTCTACGATGTATTCGAATGTTGACGTGCTTACAGCTTGCAGGGAGCACTATCAGCCCAGCAGCATCTCTGTTTTCATCCTTATTTCTCAGGGATGGTTTTCAGATAAAATCATCTGGTAACTTTGTGTAAAAAAAATGCAGCATATTTCACACATGCAGGTGCAGTCTGTGTGACCGCAGCAATGATAAATGAGATATTGCCTCATGTAGAAACTGACTGACTGTTTACTGTGGCCTTACCGTACTGTGGCCTTAAATGGAAGAACTGCACTAGTATGAAGCTAAAGCCAGAAGAGGACTTGGCATAGCTATGTTAATGAATTATTGCTGTTAATTATTGATGCCGCTGTGAATGTTCAGGATGTCATCTATTGCTTCTGGCTGGTTTGATGTGCTGCCTCCACGCTCAGTGTCACAATGATGCACAGCTGAGCCAGAAAATGTTATCTGTGTGGTGTGTGTGTGTGTGTGTGTGTGTGTGTGTGTGTGTGTGTGTGTGTGTGTGTGTGTGTGTGTGTGTGTGGGATGGGGGGGCTGCGGTCGGACAGATGATATCAGCACTCCCCCTCTGAGAGTCATACAGTTCACAGCACAGGAAGTGATGTAGTAGACAGTGTTAACAGGAAGCTGGCTGTTTGGAGGAGTTTACATTGGGTTCTCGCCACGTCTCGTAGATTTGTCATTATTAAATCAACTGTTCCTTCCTTTCGATTACGGCACGGCGAGACTGTGAGGCAATCATCGTTTGATTTGTTTCTCGTACATCTTTGTTTCTTCTGCTGGAAACTTCTTGAGGAAAGAAGACACTGAAGCTTAGAAAACTCATCCAACAGGTTGTATTTTGCTGCACTTTGTAATCGGTATTCGTCACCTAACCTGACCTCATGACAAATGGTGTAACAACTAAATTAGCAACAGTGATACACATTGCATGTTGACATTATTAAATGCCATTAATTATGGGTGTGACGATACGCTCTGCTCTTAAGACGAGACAGTTCTTTGATCTGAATTCATAAAAACAAAATGAGATGGGTGTTTTAGCAATGTTTGTGGGGAAATTGAGAATCTCCAGTATTTGTCATTACAAAAAGAGTAAACGTCTCACTAATTTTGAATTGCATTTTGAAGCTTCTGTAGACAGTGAAGAGTGTTTCAGTCAATGACAAACCTGCTAATTGTGCTAAAGGCAGAGAAGCAGTTCACTGACCCAGGAAAACCGTCTATATGCTGTCATCAGTGGCGATCCTAACTAGCTCAGCATTCATGGCAGCCTGCATTGTGGGAAACTAGCAGTTGCGTAGATGAAACTTCCTTTCGACATGAGAGTAATTGACAGCGGTAAGACTCTCCTCCTGGCTCTAATTGGTTGTTTCTGACAGAGAAGTGTGTTTCATTTACCGTTTGTGTAGAAGAGCATTGGGAGAATGCGAAGGAGCTCTTTTTGTTTCTCTCTGATTCTCTCATATTATACTGTCGCAACAGATTTACAGTTTTAACAAATGTGTAAAAATCATATTTTTATATTGAGGTTTTCTACAGCAGTTTTAAATTTAAATTTAAGAAAAGTTCAGAAGATGGTGTTGGATGTATGAGGTTGTCTCTACAAACGTTTTACATTAATTAAATAAGATCTGCAAATTAATTTGACCAGAAGCATTGGGGTTATGGTAATTACATAAACATAATATTGTCAAAATTACCAGCACAAAATAGTGCCTATATGATTCTTCATTGTAAAATACACAACTTTTCTAATGGCTTTAATATCATCATCGGTCTTACTAGAGCTCAGGTTAGCAGATGTTTAAGTGAGTGTTGGTTGTCTTCCAGTGTTCTGGATCGATTTTTGCATCAGCTGGATAGAGTTTCTGCCATCGTAACAAATTGCATCCACATTGATCAGGACACGCTGTCTGGGAGGTGAATGTAAAACAGTTGTGGGTCACACCTCAGTGTTGATTCTCAGGCTGAAGCCAGTTTATACTCGCTGGGTTCTGTTCATCTTTAAAATACTTCATTCACAGTTCCAGAAAAAACTTACCATTCCAATTATTTTTTCAAACTAAATAGGTCTTTTTTATGGACTTTGTAATAATAGAGACATACATTAGTGAGACAGACAAGTCACTAAGTGGGTGACTCATTAAAACATGATGGTGTCTTTAAAAAACGGAGACACATTTGTCCCCACGGCTTCCTGCAGTGCATAACTCAGCATGGTTTTATACAATGCATCACCGATAACATTTCTTGGTATTTATTGTCATTGATAAACTGTTGCAGCCTTGCGTGTCTTTGGACTGTATGAGCTTGTGCCAACCCACAAGTCCCACCTATCCACTGTGTAGAGCAATTAACTTATTATTCTTGTACAGTGACAGGAAGCTGGAGTACCTGGAGAGAATCATGCAAACTCTATGCAAAACGTTTGTGGCGCACCGATCTGTGTTGGTCCTGATATTGAAAAGATTTTTGTGTCAGTGAGAGTTTGCCTGAGCCATAAAGGCACATCTGCTCAGTCTAATACCATGCTTTTTGCTCTGAGTGATGTCATGCTGTATTATTTATTTGACATTATATTTAGAAATCCTAACTACACTTTGTGAGCCATTTCAAATAATGTTTGTTGGAGTTCATTTTCTACATTTTTGTCAGTTTCAGTCTCTTTATTTATTCTATATTAGCTGTTATGCTCCTAATTGCACCGACTGACCAAATTAAAGTTGTTTTTACATGTTTGACCAAATTTATGAAGCTGTTGGTGTAAGTAAGTGTGCTGTGCTGGTGCAGAGTTATCAAATAAATTTGTAATTCAGTAAATCTATGTCTGTGTTTTAAAAAGAAGAAACATTTTAAGTCAATTCAGCACTGATATTCTGTATCAAATTGGTATCAGTCGACAGTTAACCTCAGATATCGGTATTGTAAATGAAAACGGTGGATCATCCATCCCTTGGTGGCAACAAGATTCAAGGGATACAAATGCTTTTGCGAGGCGCTGCGTCGCACAGTCCATTTACTTACCAAAGACAAAGTCGAATGTCTAATATTTAGCAGAGTCCTGCTACAATATCAATGCAGTGATTGAGTTACTACGGCCCTTGAAAGGGCCTTTTGTGTCTCACGGACTATCATACTCAATCAAAGTGATACAAAGTGTTCTTTTTCACCACAACAGCGACTCTAAGATATTATCCCGTCGAGAACATTGAGGAAGAAATGCAGCAGTGTTTGAAGATAAAACAGATTTTTTTTATCTTCTCCCTCAAAATATTTTGGTTTTTCCATCCAATCATCCAGATTGAGAAAAGGATTAATATAAATCCCTAATATGTAAGGAGCCTTTGTCTATTAGGGTAAATAGAGAGAATGGGAGATGCATTATAAATATTCTCTTCATTTCTGTTTATTTTTCATTTTGTGGCATTAAGTGACCGTCACTCTACTATATTGTCTTTCATGGAACACAAACTCCATGTAAATCAGCAAAAAGTGGTCAAACATGTTGATGTGATGAAGGCCCATCACATTAGTCCAATCTCTGGAGAGGTATGGGGGGGCTCAAAGGTCTGCAGACGTCCAGGGAGGGTTCGGTTTAAGCCTGGCTTTGTCTCACTCTCTGCCTCCTCCCAGATCAGATGAGATTAGGGAAAGTGCTAAGGAGCTCTGCAGGGGCAAGGCAGAGCGCAGAAACACTGAAGCTGAGGAGAGGAGGGACGCAGCAAAGCAGGTGGGCGCCGGTGCAGGGAGGGAAGCGAAATCAGCAGAGAGCGTGCTGGTGGATCCTGGATGGCACATGCAAACGGGGGAGCGTTTGGAGCATGGGGTTCGTGTGGGGGAGCGTTTGGAGCGTTTGACACGTAGAAGCCAAGCAAATGTTTGGTTATTTTTTGTTCAGCTGTTTGCTGCGTTTAATGCAACATGCAGCGATTACAGATTCGTGGGCAAACAAAAAGAGACAGAAGTTTTGAGTGTAGTATGCTCTGTTTCCTGCTGTTGAACCAGGGTACGCACACACTCTTAAGAAGTCTTAAATTCATGCATCTAAAGATTAACGGCTTGAAATTTCCTAAATTAATTGAAAAACAATGTTGGTCTTAAATGTTAATTAGAGGTCTTACTTTTCTTTAATAGCAGGACTATTTAATCATATGTATTTTTATGCAGTTTTCTTTTTTCTTGTGGGTCTTTATTGTTACGCAAAACACTTTGAGTAACACACGGACATCCTCATTGCGTTCTGTGACTAAAAGTGGTTGTGGCTTCTGAAATGAAATGAACAAAAAGCCTTTATTGTGATTGAACTGAAGGAGTAGAAGAAAATTCAGGATTGAACTGAAGATGACACAAATGATAAGAAGAATCAAAATAGAATAAAAGTTAGTAAATAGCTGTTTATAGTTAGCTAGCTAGCATTTACCCAAGATAGACATAAAATGCTATACTCTCATTGGCTAACTTGCACTTACCCATGATGATAAGTGCTTTTTTATGTCTGAGCTAAAAGGACATAGCTAATTAGTTTTACCTTTGCTTGCCGGATTGCTAACAAGAGTAAAGCTAGGTTTCTCTATTACGTTCATAGTGGGCAAGAGCCAGTTCATTGCCAACTGGCTGGACGATGTCTGTCCTACATGGCTCACTTCTGTTGTCAACTCATACTATTTGTTTATTTGTGATTTTCTTTTTCTGTCATGATCAAAGTACCAAATCTTATTCTTAATAGTCTTAGAAAGGTCTTAAAAGATTTTAAATGTGAGTTGCTGAAAGTTACAGAAACCCTGAAAAGACTCTTTATCTGTTGGCAAGAAGCTGGTAACATTTCCATTGTTTTAGTTTGACGGTAAAGTGACGCATGAGGATGGAGTTGTGGGGTAAAAATGAAGTTGCTTTGCTAATATACTTAGCGTTGACTCAAAGTCGAGAAAATTGCAGTAACGATCCCATAAATGACATTAATCACAAAGGTAGATGCAGTTGACGATCTTCCAATTATTTATTTTTTTTATTTCTTTTGGTTAAAAAAAATCAGCATCTAAGCTGAAGACGTGTTGCGATGGAGTGAAAGCAGGACTTGTTTGACTCTGTGTGTGTCTCTCTTTCAGCAGACTGATGGCGAGCTGATGCCGGCGTAACAGCAGCTGACGTTGGGACTATGTGTTAAGGATTGCCTTTTGAATTTTTAACCACCTTGAGCCCGCTGGTATTCCTCTTCGGCTGTTAGTGGAGTTTGTGTCGGCCATGGGGAGGAAGAAGATTCAGATCAGTCGGATCCTGGATGAGAGGAACAGACAGGTCAGTGCCTCCTTCCCTGTCTGTCTTCTTACGTTGTTTCTTCTGATTGCATGCTGTTTTCTGGACTACAGAAAGTAACTGTGCTTCTGACCACCTGTGCAAAACTGCAATTTTACTGAGAAAACCAAGAATCATGCATCATGCATGACGTAATGAAAGGAAAGTTCTCCTGAAAACATACGATTCACATCTGTAGAAGAGCAACTGGAACAGGTGGAGCTGGTGTTTTAGAAGAGTCTCAGCAGGTTTGGTGATGATGTGCTACAGACTGAGTTGAGATCTAACATCTAGAGCTGAGAGGATTAGAATGAAAAAACAAATCTTTACTCGTCCAAAGCAAAATGCATAAATAACTAACATGTACAGTGGTGCTCATGTGTGTAAAAAGTAATTTACCGGCATGCCTCTAGCTACCGTACCTAATGCAGCTTTCACAGAAATACAAGAAATATCCAGATTTTTTCACTCATTCCCAACTTTTACAATTGTTACATTTTGTTGCATTACAGCCGTATCTTTAGTGTATTTCTTTGGGATTTTGTCACAAACCAATGGAAACTGCGTGGTTGTTTAATTAAAATGGCAGGCTGGTTAAGGAGAACTTTTAATAGAGAAGCAGCCAAAAGGCAAATGGCAACACTGGAGGAGCTGCAGTATATACGCAATAATCCGTTGACAAAAATCTGCCGTGAGACAGACCCGCCCTCCATGTCACGTCTTCATGACTGCTGGTGTGCTCATTAACTTTTAAGACAAAATAATTGATTTTGGCCAAAAATGTTAAGACATTTTTAAGACCGGTGATCAGCCAGAAAACTACAGTCTGATCACCCCGGATTTCTGGTCTACAAGACGAGCTAATAACTTTCTGCATGTTATCATGCTGTGCTGATGCTTTTCTTCTACTCAGAGTCTATAGACAAAAATAAATGGAGCTTACTGCAGGAGAACTTGGAAGAAAACCCCTATGTGTTAGAAGGGCCTAGTCAAAGTCCAGACCTAAATTATTTGAAAATGAGTGTCGAGAGTTAACATTTGCAAAACTCAGACATTTCTAGAAATACTCGCTGGTGTATTTGCAACTAAAGGCAGTTGTGTGAAGAATGGATGAGGAGGACTTGGAAGAAATGCACTCCACACTTTTCAGAAATTACATAATTTTCATTCTTCCGTCACATTAAATCCCAATAAAAGTTGATGAAATACATAAAATGTGGGGGGAAAACAGTTGGAGAATTGCGTGTGATTTAGCAAATCACCGCAGAACCGATCTCCCGTTACAAAAACAGCGTTAGGCCTCTGTCCCGAGGAGCTCCTGGACCTTCCTCTGCACCGTTTCCCTTCTGAGACAGCAGTGTGCGCAGCTGCTGGGCGGTGAGGGCAGTAATTTCTGGTTAGCAGCGTTCGGACAGCACCCTGTCATTAGCAGGGCGGGTCAGCGTCGGGGACACACAGTGGCCCTCTCTCCTCACGTCTTCTTACATCGCCACGCGGCTGGCCGCTGGAATCCCTCGCTGTCTGACTCGTCTATATATACTTATATATATATCTATATATATCTATATCACCCCTCCCGCCCCCCAACAGCACAACAAATGCCAGTCTGTCTGTGAGGATTGCACAGGCTCTGGAAATATGGATGTGGCTGGAAAATAAATATCTGGGAAGATTGTTTACATTTGATGTTTGGTTGTCTTGGGCCGAGCTGTTTGAGAACGGACACTGCTGCAGTTGTCTGGCGTATCGCCCCCGAGTCTTATATTTAGAACGTGGGCTCTATTTTAGGAAGTTGGCTTGTGGTTTTGTTTTATCTGTCAAGCACATCATCTGTTTTTAGCCATTTTTTCTGCTTTCTCATTTTATCCTTCTTATATATATATATATATATATATATATATATATATATATATATATATATATATATATATATATATATTAGCAATGAAATGGTTATTTCTTTAGTTGTGCTTTCTAACCTGAACATATTAGAGCCTAAACAGAGACCTGAAGCTCCCCCTCACCTCTGCAGTCAGTGAGCATCCTTGATCCTCCAGTCCCAGGTGAGGCGCTCTGAGTGCAGGGTGATCGGTCCCACTCGGCACTCTGACTCTACAGAGCGCCTTCTGCGCCGGTCGGGCCAGTATGCAAATACGCTCTGATCTGCACCGAGAACCGTCTGCTCAACTGACTGGCTTTCAGGTGGTGGAAAACAACAACACGTTAAGCAAATCCCAGTGCGGTGAGGGAGAGTCGAGTACCAGAGCTCAGTCAAATGCATTTGTTGGATCAGCCTGTCGTCAAAGTGGGATCATCTGTAATTTCGTGCTGCTACTAACGATTAATCGGCACATTTTATGATAAAGCGATTAGTCTACATCTCAAATTAAATAATTTTGATCATTTATATAGTAAATTACAGTTTTTTGTATACAAATTACAATATAATGAAAGTATGAATTTTAAAAGCTTTTCCTTTGTAGTGGAAGTCAATTAAAAAAACGCAATCAAGTTATGAAACTAACCCTGAAATTTCAGGGTTAGTTTTTTGACTGATTTTTTTCAGTCAAAAATCATGTCGACAAAATTAGCAAAATGGTCAATTCAAAACTCCTTTTTGTTGCTAAATAATTGAATAAGTAGACAGATGAGCTCAGCAAGGAAATATGTCAATTGTTTTTAATCTGTTAAGTTTTTGAATCATCAGATTGGTGATCTTATAGTAATTTGTCAAGGGTTTCAGGAACCCCTGATGATTCAAGGGTTCCTGAATCATCAGGAACCCTAAAGAAGAAATAAATGTTTCTTTAGAAATGTAGAATGTGGAAGAAATGCTGACATCAGCATTTGTTTTGCATTGAGGAGCCTATCTTAGGCTCCTTTTAAACTCACTGAAGCACACTTTGAACACAACAGTAGGATCCAGCGTCCAATCAGATCAGTTTTTTTTTTAAATAAAAAATGAACACCCCGTTGGCCAGGAGAAGTGACTTTGCCATCCGTTGTTGTTGTTGTTTGTCGAAGTCGCTTGTGAGTCAGATTTATCGGTGCACCACCACCAGAAACTCACAAGTAGTAAGGTTGTGTTTATGACGTTCATAACCAGGTTCATTTTGAAACATCAGAATCAGGGACTTCATCAGATACACGTGAGGATCGAAAATAAAAAGAAGTCCAAATATAACGTGTGATCATACCTTCAGCGTCAGGATCCCAGAAGGTATGATCACAGAAACATTTACCGCCAGAAAGACGGCGTCTGATTCACAGCAGGGAGTGAGACAGGGATGAGAGGCAACGATCAGCGTGTCACCTGCTGCTCACTGTCAGCTGTAAAACAGACACTCCACACATGAAGGCGTTGAGAATATGAGTCATCTTTCCATATGATTCTGTACAATGTATCAGTTGAAGAAGTCGGGGAGAATTTTTTACAATAAAGCTGGGATTGATTCAGTCAACACATTATCAAAGGTGACCTAATGAACAGGTTAGGGCAGGTTGATGGGCATTACATTTTTTGCACAAAATCATTCTTAGAAAAGGACTTTGAGTTTCTGCTTATGGACCGCTTGTCACCCTTAGATCCAAATAAACTGCTGCTGGCCCTTTGACACCTGACTTTCCTCTCTGTCATTGCTCTACTTTCCTGTCACAGCACTTTCAAATAAAGGCCATTAGAGCCAAAAAAAAACAACAAAAAAAACAAGTCTTTTCCAGCAGCCATTGTACAGCAAATACAGTGGCAAAACCAGCTGACCAAACATGCCGGAGCGCCACAGTTGCTGCTAAGCTGCGCTCAGGTTGGGGGGGTAAGATGAGTATCGATTGTGACACAACAATTGTTTTTTAAAAAACTAATTTTCCAGATACCAACAAACCCAACGGACAGATGAAACCCTGCAAAAAGTGAGTTTTGCACAGTAGGTCCCCTTTAAATACGTCAGAGGACATCACAGGGGCCGGTGGTATTCGGTCATGGATTAGGCCACTAACAGAGCTATTGACACAAATCCATTTGGTTATTTTGGGTTTGCTTTGCTCCTCCAGGTGACTTTCATGAAGAGGAAGTTCGGCCTGATGAAGAAGGCCTACGAGTTGAGCGTTCTCTGCGACTGTGAAATAGCCCTCATCATCTTCAACAGCTCCAACAAGCTTTTCCAGTACGCCAGCACGGACATGGACAAAGTCCTGCTGAAGTACACCGAGTACAACGAGCCCCACGAGAGCAGAACCAACACCGACATTTTAGAGGTAAGGAGTCGACGGCTGCGTCTTCAGAGGATTCGCTTTGCCTCCCGTTCTGTTTATTTAGAGAGCATATTGGTTTTGATTAAAAGGCGCGACATGCAAATATGCCTCACGTACAACACGGCTTGTTTTGCATCAGCAGCCATGAGGCGTGTGTGTACACAGTTAGTGAGAGGAGGAATCTGTCTGACCGACGTTTTCTTCGTCCATGTCAAGAAAAGGGAAGGAAGTGACAAAAAGGACATATTTTAAAAAGGGGAATTTTGTGCTACAGTGTGGAGCTCAGAATTTTATCTTGATGCCTCCTTACTTCACTGTTTTTCTTTGAAAATGTAAGGAAGTGAAATGTTCATAATTTTAAAAAGAGCCTAAGCTTTTGTGTGACACAGAGACGAAAATATGTAAAACAGATAGGCAGACTGGTTTCATTTCTCAAATTCTAACTATTGAATCAGATATTGTAATGTCCACATTTAGGCCTTTAGAGTTATTCTCACTATTGTGTATGTACATGTCACTACTTATGCTGGTGAGAAGCATAGTTAATGTGGCTCTAAAAGAAGCAAATTCTGTGAAAGCTTAAGTCTTTCTCGATCTAAAGTATGAATGACTAAACAAATATTTCACATCAAAACTGTTATATGGAAGTTGCAATAAACAAAGATTTTTTTTTGAGTGAAAAGATTGGAATTAATCTGTTCAGACTGCCTTGAAAAAATACGACATGTCCAAAAGTGGCCAAATATTCACCAGCTAAATTAATCAAAAAGCAGGTTGAGCTGCCATCAGTTGAAGCCGCTCCAAATGCTCAGCAAACATTCGATGTCAAATTTTCCTGCACAAGACGTGTGCAGACTTTTAGATGTCTTGAACACGGCGTCCAGAAGTCGTGTTCAAATTACAGACGTAGCCATGAAATGAGTGGCAGTCTGACTCGGCTCAGGATGAAATCTCAGCAGCACCAAAGTTGTTTCTCGCTCTTTTCGTTGCAAACATCCCCTTTCCTGAAACACAGGTGTTTCGGTGAGATGATTGTCCTGTTTCATAGTCTGTTGGAAACGAATGGCCAAGATGACTCCTGTTCTGTTTATTTAAACTTCCACGGTGTGTTTGCCTGTCTTGGAGCCTGACTCTCACACTTGCACTAAGTTGTGATTTTACTCCTTCAGAGGAAATTAGATATATTTACTTTCTGAAAATTCACATTTAAGGCTCCACTTTGTGGCAGCCATCAATGTGGAAAAGCCTTCAAGCTTCAAACAAAGTTCCTACTTTTCCAGCCTCACATGTCCGAAGCCATGTGAGGCTAATCGGTAAAGCCTCTTCGAGTGGTTGAACAATTTCTAAATTTATACCAGTTGCAGTAAAGATTAGCAATATGCACAATTCAAATATTGATTCTAAAGAGTGTCTGTGTAAACTCTTCTGCTGTGAAACCACAACTGGACACCTGGGGAAGCTCTGACAGCCATTAGCCATGCAGGATTTGCCTTCTCTAGACCTCATTTTGTTTTTTCCCACAAATGTCATGCAGACAGACGAACCGGTGAAGGCAGCGCCTGACGAATTGGACGGCTGCTTGTTTACATATTGGTCTGTCTATTTGCAACATTTAAGCATGAAATTTGACTACATTTAAAGGACGGGGCCCCTCTCGCTACAACAGGCGTCCCATGTCGGAGAGGTCCTTTGGACCAAATTATTATGATCAGGCAGGAAAATTAAACATTCCAGTTTTTTCTCCACTCAGAACAAACTTAATATGTACAAATATTGTTTAATGTACCTGTCATGGTGGATTTAAGGTTTTTAACATACATGCAAGAACACAATCAGGAGGCGGAAATGGAAAAATAATACAAGTTTATTGTGTTTGGGAAAGGGACAAGGAGTGCGTTCTGGATCAGGTGTCCGGTTAAGGTGACTGTCAACGAGAGGTAACAGGTTAGCAGGAGGGCTTCGAGTCTTTCCAGGATAAACAGATAATGTCTTACTTGATAGGTGAGTTTGATAGAGCGTCGGAGAACACGACTTGGTTGGAGGGCGGACAGGTAGGAAGGCGGCCAGAATGGAGTTCGTCTAGTCCAGGACAACGAGTCCGCAGGTGGAGCCGGGCTCGAGTCGGGAGTCCTAGAGCGAGTTGACGGAGCGTCCGAGGCAACGGGGAAGACAGCTTGTTCCGAATCCTGAGCACACCGCTCATCGGAGCCATGGGAAGACAGCGGTTTACCTGGAGTGGAAAACACAGGGCTTAGCGAAGAGGAAATCACCGGAGGGCCTTGCGTGAAACGATCGTTACCGAGGTAAACAAACACTCAGGCGAGGAAGCGAAGTTCCGCTGCTCCTAAATAGCCCGACCGCGCCTCCCGATTCCGCCACAGGTGTGTCCACGGGGTCGGCAGAGCAAAACTCCAGGGCTAAGTCTCCTGGCGACCTCTGGTGGCGGCCACGGAGACCAGCAGGAGATCCAGGGAGGAAAAAAGGAAACAACAAAAGAAAACGAAAAGAAAAACAACAAAAGAAACACAGATCCTGCCAGTACCCCCCCCCTCAACGGACGCCACCCGGCGGCCGCGCAGAGGTAGAGGGCTGGGAGTCCCAAAATTCAGAAACCAGGGAGGGATCCAGAATAAACGAGCCGGGGACCCAGGAGCGTTCCTCTGGACCATAACCCTCCCAGTCCACGAGGTACTGGTAGCCTCTACCCCGCCGCCGGGAAGCAATGATCCGGCGGACGGTGAAGGCCGGATGACCATCGACAATATGGGCAGGTGGAGGGGGTTCGGCCGGAGGGCAAAGGTCACTAGACAGGACCGGCTTGATCTGGGACACATGAAACGTAGGATGTATGCGCAAGGACGGAGGAAGACGGAGACGCACTGCAGAGGGACTGATGATGGATAACACCTCGAAGGGACCAATGAACCTAGGAGAAAGTTTCCTGGACATCGCCTTGAGGGGAATGACGAACTCCTTTACGTCCTTGTGTATAGACAACCACACCCTTTGTCCAACAACATACTGAGGAGCGGGAGTCCTCTGGTGGTCCGCCAGGCGCTTATTGCGTGCAGAGGTGTTGGTGAGTGCGTCAATGGTATCCTTCCAGATTTTATGGCTTCTACGGATGTGGTGCTGCACAGAGGTAACAGAAATGTTAGTCTCATCAACGGAAAGAAGAGGCGGCTGGTAACCCAGTACTACTTCAAATGGCAAGAGTCCAGTGGCCGTAGAGATGTGGCTATTGTGCGCATACTCTACCCAGGGAAGATACTGGGCCCAGTCGTCGGGATTGGAGGTGGTGAGACACTGCAGGGTAGCTTCCAATTCTTGATTCATGCGCTCAGTCTGTCCGTTGGTTTGCAGGTGGAATCCAGAGGTGAGGGACACCTTCGCTTCCAGCGCCGCGCAGAACTGGCGCCAGACCCGAGAGACAAACTGGGGACCCCGATCCGAGAGGATCTCCTGAGGGATGCCATGGAGCTTAAACACATGTTTAATCAGGAGCAATGCAGTCTGAGCGGCTGTAGGCAGTTTACGGAGCGGGACTAGGTGACAGGCCTTAGAGAAACGGTCAGTGATGGTGAGGATGGTGGTCATACCCTTCGAGGTGGGGAGTCCGGTGACAAAGTTGACAGCGATGTGGGACCAGGGTCGTTGGGGCACAGGCAGTGGTTGAAGGAGTCCAGTGGGAGGGCGGTTTGAAGACTTGTTGCGGGAACAGACTGCGCAGGCCAAGACGAACTCCTTTACGTCCTTGTGTATAGACTCCCACCAAAACCTTCGATTAATCAGGCCAATGGTGCGGCTGACGCCAGGGTGACCGGAAAACTTCGAGGCGTGTATCCACTGCAAGAAACGGGAACGGATAGGCAGGGGAACGTACAACTTATCTGGTGGACAGTGGTCTGGAGAAGGATGGTCTTGTTGAGCCTGGCAAATTAGATCCTCGATCTCCCAGATCACCCCACCCACAGTGCAACTGGGGGGAAGAATAGGAGCTGGTGCCTCCTCGGAGTCGTCGGGAGAATAAACTCGGAATAATGCATCGGGCTTGACATTCTTAGAACCTGGGCGATATGAAATAGACAGATTAAACAAGGACCAACGTGACTGGCGCGGGTTGGATCTCTTGGCAGACTGCAAGTAAGATAAGTTTTTGTGATCTGTCCAATCCAAGATGGGGTGTTCAGCTCCTTCCAACCAGTGTCGCCATTCTTCGAGGGCCAGTTTAATCGCCAGAAGCTCTCTGTCCCCCACGTTGTAGTTCCTCTCAGCAGGCGAGAGTCTACGAGAAAAGAAAGCACAAGGGTGGAGCTTGTGATCGTGATCCGTGGTCTGGAAGAGAACAGCTCCGACCCCAGTATCGGAGGCATACACCTCCAGCACAAACTGTTTCTGGGGATCGGGCTGGACCAGTATAGGTGTCTGGGCGAACCGGGACTTTAGTTGTACGAAAGTTGCATCAGCTTGAGGGGTCCAGGCAAACACCTTCTTGGTGGAGGTCAGAGCGGTTAGTGGAGAGGCAGTTTGACTGTAATTGCGTATGAATCGCCTGTAGAAATTCGCGAACCCCAAGAAACGTTGCAGTTGTCTTCGGGTCTCAGGCTTGGGCCAGTCCAGAACAGCTTTTATTTTGTCCTCTGACGCTCTTACCTGTCCGCCCTCAAGTACGTATCCCAGGAAAGTGACCGACTGACGGTGGAACTCACACTTTTCAGCTTTTACATATAGCTTGTTCTCCAGAAGCCTTTGGAGAACCAAGCGGACGTGTCTTCGGTGATCTAGGAGAGACTTGGAGTAAATCAGGATGTCATCCAGATAGACAAACACAAACACGTTGATAAAGTCTCTAAGGACATCATTTACTAACGCCTGAAAAAAGGCGGGGGCGTTTGAAAGGCCAAAGGGCTTGACCAAATATACGTAGTGCCCCATAGGGGTCTTAAACGCTGTCTTCCACTCGTCACCCTCTCTGATGCGTAGAAGGTGATAAGCATTCCGGAGATCCAACTTTGTGCCCAAGAACACGACTTGGTTGGAGACCAGCAGGAGATCCAGGGAGGAAAAAAGGAAACAACAAAAGAAAACGAAAAGAAAAACAACAAAAGAAACACAGATCCTGACAGTACAGGCATGTAAAAATGATCAAAAATTTCATTTTCATTTAAATGACATCAAAACGCCTTGCAGTTGTCAACAGCGAGTTTCAAACAGCTGGTTCAGGGTAACGTTTTGCCGTCATTGATGCATCATCTACTCTTCAAATGTGGGAGCTGAAGACACCTGCAACTGTTTAACACACAAACTGTGGCACTTGTTTTGCAACACTGGGGATTTAATGTGTCTTTTGGATCAGTAACGGGAATGTCGGGTACGGCCTGCCGTGGAAGTCTTTTTAAGATAATGCTACCACTTTTAAATAATTAGTTTTGGCGTCTTTTTCATGCATCAGTGCAAAAACAAAGAAGACTGTTAAAGAAGGCACAAATAATTATTAAGACCGGTTGAAATTAAGATTGTTGACCGTAGCTGGCTAATGATGCCAATTTATTTGCAGTTAGAACCACCATAGATTGAGAATCCCCAAAAAAACTGTCTATTTGAAGAACAGACTAGTATTAAACTTAGAAGAGCCTATTGAAGAAATTAACATTTAATTTGAGCAAATAAAAAAAAAAAAATTAAGCACTTTTAAAATAGAATACCTAATATGACTTTTTTAACAACAAAAATAAAAACAAATGAAGAAAACCCATATTTATACTTGTTTGTCATGGTTCGTCATTGTTTGTGGTTTTCTATCGGTTCATCTTATCTCTGCGTTTTTAAAATAGCTTTATTTAGAGTTTAATCACGATTAGAAATCACTGGTAACGGCAACTGTGGTGATGGAGCAGCTTTTAATCTTTAATCATTTTTCTGAGAAGGGCCTGTTCAGTTTGGGGTTATATTTTTGGAAACGGCAACCTAATTGTGACATCTCATTTGCTCAACTGGCTATGAACAGTGCTGTATTGTTGCGAGATAAATGAGAAATAACTAGTGCTGTTCTCACTGTTTGGTATGATCCCTCCAAAAGAGCCTCCAGACCTTTTGTAAATTAGTGTGTCTTATTGTTGGACTCTAGCACTCAGCGTCGGATAAAACTTGCACTATGCCCACGGTCGCCGGTGTATCGACTGGCTCTGTTTATTGGGCTGCTACATTAAACCGACTCCCTTTTCAGTCTGGCATTCTGGTCAGGCTTCTAATAAATAATACACAGGGAAACATTGTGATGGAGTCTTAAGAAAGCTGGGGTGTGTGTGTGTTTGTTTGTTTGTTTGTAATACTTCAAGCATGTTTGTGGGGACTTTCCATTGACTTCTGTTTATTTCTACAGCCTAAACCTTGCCCTTATCCGAACCCTAACCATTACATACCTAATCCTAACCCTATCCAAAACTCAATTCACACCATAGTCCTAAATCTAACCTCTGAGCCAAAAACAGCGTTTCCCCTTGTGGGGACCAGGCTTCAGTCCCCACAATGTAATATGTGTCAGGAAAATGGTGTGTGTGTGCATAAACAACTGTCCACAAACGTCAATGAAGGCTGATCCAACATAAGTTCAGAAGTGTAGGTCAAAGGTTATCTGCCACAACACCAACAGCTGAACATTACTACAAGTTACTGCAATCACGTGTCTCCGCAGGCTGTTGTCAACTCAATCTTACATTGAGTTTGTAAGATTTTTGGAATCTTAATTTTTGTACTGATGAAGCTGTAAGACGAATCCGTGGTAGAGATGTTTATAAATCTCCCGACCCGTCGTGGCTGACAGTAAGGGAGACGTCTCTGAGTGTTATTTGTTTACCTATATATTTAAGAGTTTAGCACTTTTCCATTCTCCTACAAGTTTTTTACGCAAAAACTTCTGCTTTTGGGTGCGTTTGGCTTCACTTTTGGTCAAATCAGTGCCGGATTGTATTGCTGCAGCTGCCTCTGCCCGATTTCAAGATCCAGAAAAGATCCAGAAAAGATTGGATGTCTTCTTTTTACATCTGAAACAACATATTCACACATTAAAAAACATACCTTGCTTTTCTTCCTTTCTTTCCTCAGTGTTTGACAATAAAAAAAAAGACTAAATTTCTCCTGCTTTAGGTCACCTAGCATTTTCAAAATATTTCTTTTATACACACCAGAATAATTCAGCCTGGCAAATGAACAAGCTAATATCAGCTCGTACTCTTTGTGTTCCTCTACTACTGCCAACATAGCAACTTTGTTATATTTCGCACTTTTTCAGACAAATAAAGATGATCTCAGCTGTAATCAGAATTGGCATGTCGGGCTTTTTAAAGATCTGTGATCAGCCAGAAAACTGCAATCGGTTCACTCCTAGTTAGTAGAATTATAATTGTTCTAAATGTTGTCGTAACAGCAGCATAATTGTTGCTTATTCTGTTTTGAATTGAAACAGTCACACAGCAAAAACACAATCTTACCAAGTATTTTCAATCTCTTTTCTTGTGAAAATATCTCAGTACACTTTAAATAAGACAAAACAAACTCATAAGTAACTTTTCAACAAGATATAGGAACTTGTTTTGATTCAATAATCCCTTAATATTGATGAAAAAGTTCTAGTTCCACTGGCAGATAATTTAATTTATTACAAGGCATTTTTTCCATGTTATAAGTGAAATAATCTGCCAGTGGAACTAGCACTTTTTCATTGATATTAAGGAATTATTAACTTAACACAATCTCGAATTTCCTGCTGAAAAGTTAATTGTGAGTTAGTTTTGTCTTATTTCAAGTGTACTACGATGTTTTCGCCAGAAACTAGACTAAAATCACTGGGTAGGATTTAGCAGTGTAAAATGTGCAGACATGCACACCACAAGGCCATGAAACCGTGGCCGTTTTTACCAAAGGTTACCATTCCGTGACAATGTCACGTCGGCCCATTCCCAATGCAGCGCTGTAAATGTTTAAAAGCGTGCTTTCTTACTGATCCCAGCAGTAAAACTAGTCAAATGCTTCACAGATCAAGCTCCAAGCAGAAACAGAGAAGACTCCGGGTCATGTAAAACAACCCAAAAGGCCTCGCTGGTCACTTCATCTTCCTGACAGTTTGCTTTTGTCACTATAATTGACCCAGGCTTGCGTCCAGCACAGAGAAGTTTCAACAACAACAAAGAGTCTGTCCAAGGTATGCAGTCCAGTCATGTCAGCCTGCGGAGATGAATGAGAAGTTCAGCGGAAAGAGAAGAACTGTGACAGAGTGGAAGCTGAAAGCCCGGCGTGCTGTTATTCGGCTCCGATCCTTCAGAGATAATTTCCTGTAGGACGCGTTCTCCTAGAGTCTGTTTTTTCCTTTTCTTTTTTTTTAACTGCCAGCGATTTGTCGGATCGAATCTCAAGTATTGTGCCCTATTCTTAGCCCCGCGGGGCAGTCGTCACTCGCCTGAAAAAGGCTCACTGGCGGGGGCAACGCGGGGCTGTATTTCATCTTTGATGTAGCCCCAACAGCTACAAGACATCACCCTCACATGCTGTGATTCTTAACAGTGCAGCTCATGCCTCTTGGTGGCGAGCAGCCAGATGCCTTTGGAGATCCACTAAAGCCCACTTTGACATTTGAGATGATAAGAAGGCACACACCCTCAGATCCTGTAACAGACACTTAGAGATAGTCCTCAGAGGCCAGACATGATGCAGTGCTTTAAACCCCCCTACACACGCACACACACACACACACACACGCATATATTTATGGAGACTTATCTCACCGTGTGAGTCTTGGGACTAAATCCTGCTCGACCCACATGCCCTTGTTCTGCTCTGCTCCTCTCTGTCCTGGTGTCATTCAGTATTAGCCTCTTAGTGCATTTTTCAGGAAAAGACATGCATTATAAAGATGGACACAGATGCTATCAACTCATGGCATCCAATTTGGTCTCCATCAGGCTGGCGGGAGAGCTGCAAGAAGAGCAAAAAAAAAAAAGAGTATTTAACGTAAGAAGCTAAGAATACACCGATCTATTTTTTTTCACTTCCGATATCGATACTGATACTTATATCTGAGGTCCGGCATCAATCCGATACATAAAAACAGTGCTGACTAAGAAACGTTTCCTTTTTTTTTCAAACACGGACATAAATGTATTGAATTAAAGATTTATTAGATAACTCTGCACTGGTTCAGCACACTTAAATACGTCAGTAACTTCAGAAGCTTGAAAACAAATAAAAACTATTTCAGTCAGGGCAATTAGGACAATAACAGCCAAAGTAAAATAAATAATAAAGAAACAAACTGACAGAAACAATAGGTTGACTACATTGGTAAAGCATGTAAAAGATGAACTACAACAAACTTACTTTCAAATGGTTCAGAAAGTGTAATGAGGAATTTTAAGCCTAAAGTAAAATAAACAACAAACATAGTGTCACCAAGAGCTCAAAGCATAGAATTAGCCTGAATAGATCTACTTTTATGGATCGGCACATTGTCACCAGATCTAGAATCTTTTCAATTTTGAGACCGACACTGGTATCAATATCGGATCGGTGGATTTAGGAAATAAAATCGGTTAGTAGATTCAGTAACGTTCAGTCTGCTTTGTTTTCCTGCTATAGTCAATATTTACTTTCCCTTATTTTGTTCCCTGTTTTTAACTCGAGTGTTAACTTTCTGAGTGGACCCTTTGCCATGGCAACAGCCCTCATTATGTAACAGTAAGTGCTGAGCCGGAGCTTGTAGCCGTCTGCTGTCCTCCCACCTCAGCCGCTGGGTGATCCAGCCCCCCTCATCAGAGCGTGTCCAGTCTGCTAGAGGCATTCAGTGATATATAGAATATGCGATCGGCTCAACTTCAAATCAACCAGCTGCAATACTTACAGTCCTTGACATTTATTATTTGATGTGCCTTTGAATAGCGTCAATTACTGTAGCTCCACCATCTAACTCTATGCCTTTATTCTGAAAGTAAAGCTTTTGAGAATGACATGATTCATTTATTTATTCATCATTATAAACTCTAAGCCTTTTGTTTTTAACATTTTTACAGTTCTCTCTCCTGGTCTCTGCGGGAAGTGACGAAATTCCAAAAGTAAACATTAGTTTTCAATGGCTCTAAATGTTAAACAAAAACTCTGGAGAAAGTTCTGGATTATTAGAGCTACAGCATGCAACTTTTATGAGGGAAAAAAAAAATTCTTTTTATTTTTTTTATTTTACATATTTGGTACTGTCATGACAGTATGAGGAAGATATTCTCATACTGTCTCGTGAGATTGTCTGTCTTGTGTCATACTGTCAGGACAATGTGTAAAAACGTAAACTATTTTTTAGGAGCTCCCTACTTTTACCACAACTAAGGTTAGGGTGTGTTTCAGCTGTCAGTGGAATAAATACTCATGTCACTATTTCATCCACATGAGCTGCAATGTTGAGTCAGTTTACTTGAAGCCATTAAAAGCATCTAATTAACCCGTCGTCGTTGAACTTGTTGTCTCCTCTGCATAGGTAGGATATAGACTGACTAAGCAGTTTAGCTTAAATGTCCTTAGGTTGTGTATCAAGGTCCTGCTGTTGAAGTAAAGTTTGCTGTTTTGTTTCTTTTCGTTAAATACTAAACAGAATTGTTGAACAGGTTTGTGTCATCCAGTTCCTTGCAACATAGTCAAAGCTCTTAAAGTTTTTCTCTTCGTTTTCAATACAACCACAAACTTTTATGCATTTCCTGGAGGATTTTTACGGGACATAACAGCTCAAATTGTGAAGTGGAAGAAAAATGATGTATGGTTTTAATTTCATTTAATTTTTTCTTTTATATACCTAAAAAAAAAAAAAAAAAAACTGAAAAGGGGATTCTTACTCACGACGACAGAAACAGTTACAACAAGTCTCCCGTTTTACCGTCCCAGTCCACATGTGCAGCTGGAGGAGAAAAACACGGTGTTGAGTCACGGATCCTGTGGCGGATCCAGTGCAGCCCATCGTCCAAAAAAAGAAGAACGTCGGACAACTGCAAGCTTACCGAGACGATGGTCGTGGTCGAAGAATCTCATTTAATTTAGTTGATTTGATTAAGACCAGTGTTGTATAAAGTACTGAAATCTCGGAGTCAAGTAAAAGTATAGGTACCGCTCCAAAATATGACTTTGGTAAAAGTAAAAGTCACTGACTGAAATGTTACTTGAGTTAAAGTATTAAAGTATCTGAAACGTCTTGTACTTAAGTATGGAAGGTACTGTAAAAATGGATGTACTCAAGTAATGTAATGAAAAGTATAAGTAAAAAGTAAAACAAGGCCAATGCAGTTTGAATGACATTTTTATATTTTGGTAAACTTGTAAAATACACTTAAAATAATGAACACAACCAAGTGCTGGCAAAATTAAACCTGCTAATAGATAAACCTGCAGGCATCATTTAGTTAAGAAAATTAGGAGCTTTACCTAAACCACAAGGTTTAAATAATTAATAAGAGAAAAAAATAAATAAACTTGTAATCCAAAAAATACAATAATCCATGAAACAGTACGTTCTGATGACGTCACCACATCGCGCAACTCTCTCTCGGTGCGTCACGATCCAGAAACAATAAAGCTAATTGAAAATAAAGCCGGGAAAATGTTTGAAAATGACAGATAAGGATTAATGTGAACCGAAGCGGGAACACCGCGTGTGACCCACGATGAACCGCGCCAGTTTAAACTGCAATAAAACATAAGTTAGCGATTGTGTATGTTTGCGTGTGTTAACGCGACTCTTTAATTAGGTCGTAACTCGTGACGCTCCTCCGTCACAGTAACGAGTAACAAAACCAAGCATTGAAAATGTATCGGAGTAAAAGTATGCAATTAAGTTCGGAAATGTAGTGAAGTAAAAGTGAAAGTTATCAAAAATGTTCTTACTCGAGGAAAGTATGAAGTACTCCAAAATATACTTAAGTAAAGTAGTGAAGTATTTTTACTTCGTTACTATACAACACTGATTAAGATAGTGCACATTAATCAATATCGCTGCATATCATGGCGGCGTAAATATGCAGGAATTAGCACAGTGGCTAAATTTGTCCTCGGAGAAATTTACCTAACTATATAATTCCCAGGACAGGACACAGTTCTATTTAAAAAAAGTACAAAATAATAATAGCAATAATAACAGCGTCACAGATTTGGTCAAACATGTAAAAACAACTTGAATTAGTTCAGTCAGTGCAAAAAAGCCAAGGGGAAATAAATAGTAAAGAAGCTGAAACTGACAGAAACAACAGGTTGAGTGCTTTGGTCAAATGTAAAATCAACTTCAACAAATCTTCTTTCAAACATGTTATTAAGTGTAATAAGGAATTCTAGATACTATGTAATAAATAGTAATAAAGCATGACGTCGCTCAGTGCATAGAGTTACACTGAATAGATCTGACCTTATGGATTGTGCACATGGTCACAGATTCCTGATCTAGAATTTTCTTCAATATCGGGACGATACAGATATTTACATCATATCGTTGCATCTCTGCAAACTGGCTGCGAGAAAAAATTATCAATTATCTGGAAGAAGGTGCTCTGGTGAGCTGGCAGCACAGCTTTCGAAGTGCGGAGCTCTTAAAAAGTTCTGCAGTTCCTCTCCGACTCGAGTCGCTGTCCGAGGATTTCTCGGACAGGATCACAGAAGATGCAGCACATCTGCGCTCGTTTCAGGAGTTTACGAGAGCTTCGACGCGCTCCGCTGCTTTACGAGAGCTTGAGCGTGTGACCCCTCGAGAGGTCGCCCGGCTGCGAAAGTGCCGTTCAAGGTCTGTGGTGAAAAACAGACGTGTCAGAGTGTTTTTAAAGCTTTGGGGTAACTACCAATGTCTGGGAATGCAGCGGCCGTGTGCCGGTCGGCCAGTCCGTCCCGTTCACGCTGTGACCTTATAATGAGAGGAGCAGAGAGGAGGGAGACCGCAGGCCTCGTGTCCGTTACATCCCATCCACTCATCCACTCCACTGTGCTGTTTTTATGTTGTTGTTTTCAAGGTTCGTCATCTTTCCCAGCGTTTCGCTAACAACACCGCAGATAATTTCAAGCTGTGAAAACACAGCGGCACTGAGCCGCCTCTGTTTGAGGAAGGGGAATTATGCAACCTTTAAGATGCATATCTTGCTCCGGTAAGGTGGAGGCGAGGATGTTTTCTGTGTGAAATCATCCACAACCGATAAAGTCAAGTTGAGCTCTAAAAACGGCCATGTTTTATCTGAATGCTTTTCACCACAGACTTTTTAAATTAAATGTAACTATTGGCTTTGATAGAATATTTTTTTATATACAGTCACAAGCTGTGTTTCCATTACAAATATGTGTAAAACTTTGTTGATATTCCATTAATGTTGAAAAAACCCAAATTCGCAAACAAGGTTTTTCCATTAAATCAGAAATTAGACCAAACTTTGAATGCAGAGGAACTCACCTTACTTCCTTAGACTGACATTATCAGAACAAGAATCTGATATAAATTATGGACTACTTATTCTTAAACATGGGAAACTAATATGTAGTTGTTTTTTTTTTACTTTTTCTTTTTTTTGCTCTTTTCTTTGGTTTATTTTGTTTTTATCTCCTTCTAATTTATGTAAAGCACTTTATTGCCTTGTTGCTGAAAATGTGCTACATAAATAAAATTACCTTAATTACCTTAGATAAGAAGCGCAATTAAAAATCACACTTGAATGCGTTTGATCACGCGAATAGTTATTAAAAACACACGGTGTCATCGTTCCGTACTTCCTGTGGTCTTCTTCTTTGTGGTTTGCGTCAGTAGCGTTGTTGATCATGTGACTGGTATGAGTGGGGAATAAGTGCTTCCATTGCAGTTTTGCGAAATAAACCAATTTGTGTCCTAATGAAACACACTTGTGGTTTGTGGCATTAATTTTCCGCTGTGATGTTGCAGGTTCAGTTCATGAACTTGTTGCCACTGAAATGTGAAACAACTGAGAAGATTGCAGAATGTCTTACTGGGAATTCTCTATGCAATAATTAAAATAACTGTGAACTGTGGACAAATTGAAGGAAGTTTTTGTTGTAACATTTGGTGGTGAAATATTTAGTAAATATGCATTTTACTCCTTTTTCAAATTGTTTGTTTTTACATGAAAAGTGTTTTTGATCTATTGGATTTTTTAAATATAATTATTTTGCACCTAAAGGGAATACAACTAGTCATGCTGTTCTGTAACAATGATGCTATTCTATTCAGAGATCTCGCCTCTGACTTTATGTTAAAATATGAAAAACAACAAAAAATAGGTTTCCTGAAATGTTTTTAGCACGTCTGTTCCATCCCCTCCGTCTACTGCCTCGTTTGCATGGTAAAAAAAACAAAAGTTGTTTTCCGCCGATCTTTAATTGACTTTGTGCTTTTGCATGCTGCTGTTCACCCACAGGCGCTGCATAAGAAGGAGCACAGAGGCTGCGACAGCCCAGACAACGAGTCATCCTACGTCCTCACCCCCAGCACCGAGGAGAAATACAAAAAGATCAATGAAGAGTTCGACAACATGATGAAAAGTCATAAAATAGTAAGCAACATGTTGGTAGGCTTTTTTTTATTGTCACATTGGAATATAATAAATTATGAAATGTTGGATTTCATCGAGGAGATGCATTTTTCACATCTGAAGGATGTCTTTGACATGTACCAATGTCAAAGACTCTGGTACATGTTCAACTTAATTATTACAGACTTAAGCTCATGCTGTGTTTATTTCCTGTTTCATAATTAGTGACTGTACGGTGCAACGCACTTTGAACAGCCTTGTTGCTGAAACGTGCCATACAACTAAACTTTTCTGGACTTTCGTTCCCACTAGTCCACAGGTCAGCCACAGCAGCATTTCATGCATGCAGCATCAGGCAGCACCACCTATTGCCATGGAGCTGGAGGAGGAGTGACTTCCCAGGCTCTAGCTGCAGCCACAGCAGTGCTGTCTGACAGCGGGATCCTCTGCTCGCCTCACATACACACCCACAGAAACACAAACTCCTCACAAAGACCTCCCAGCTCCGGAAACACAGGTTAGTGTCACAGCATCGTTAACACTTTTAAGGAATGAACCACAGAGTGACGCTAAAGTGATGGGAGGCCCAGGTGGCCAAATGTGCTCTAAATGGCCATATATATACTATTTATATATCTATATGGATATGTTTTGTGCATGTCTTGAATATGTTTTCATGATCAACCGCTTGGGATTGTATTGAACTGGAAGGGCAGTTTGATAATAGCTGAGTTTTATTATTATTCAGTTTTCCTGAAGTGAAACATATGACTGAACTTGAAATTTCTCTAAAGAAATGAAACGTTTCAAGGAAACACGAAGGTTTTTGAAAAAGATTATAGGCACCTTATGAACAAAAATTATGAAAAAGTCTCTAAAGATGCATTTGTGTGTGTGTGTTTGTGTTTGTGCTCACCATTAGGTGGCCTGCAGGGCAGCTCAGATCTGGCTCTGCACAATGGCTCTGGAGCAGCTGGTATGTATCTTATAAACATGCTCTGACACACACAGCGCTTTCACACACAGACACTTTGTTTTCCTGTGATCCGTTGAAGTCGAAGCGTGTAGGATTTAGGTCTGTTGTCTTTGGGTTGTGTCCTGTCGATGACGTCACGAGGCCTCCGGTTTATCACATCTCAGCTTCAGGGTGGGACCAGTGAGTCAGTGTGTGTTGGCTTCCTAAATGCTTTCTGCTTCACTCTGTCGCTCTGATTTAGGCTGCACAGTGTTCTCTAGGAGAAGAACTTAATAGCCTCCATTTCGGTGCAACTCTGTGATCACATCAGGATTTAGCCAGGAGGTGCAAGATTAAGCTGCGCTACTATGGGCTACTGCCTTAAATCTCTTGTCAGGCTGCAGAGCTGTGCTAAATATGAGAAGTACCAAACAGTTTTAGCCTTGTTGAGAAAAACAAACATTTCCCTTTTTTCTCATGTTTGTGTGATTATTAGCATCTTTAAAGAATACAAGAGAATGTTTTTAGGCTTATCGCAATAAGCAATGATCACATGACAAATTCAAACAACTTCAATAACTTTCAGTTGCATGATTTATTTGCTTTTCTTTTTTCCTCTCTCTTTCTACCAAAAACTGGGTTACAAAAGTCTTCAGTCTGGTTACCTGGTCTCAACTAGACCATTTTTTGAAGGACAATTTTGTGAACAGAGACTTCATCATTTATTTTATGTTTGTTTCTGTTGTTTTGTTTATTTATGTTGAATATTTAGAATGTCTTCCAGTGTTAAATGATCGCTAGTATTTAAAGTTTATTCATCTTTGAGAATGTGTTCTTGCATTACCGTTGTACGACTTGAAAAGGGTCTCAAAGCAAAAATATTATCGTTTATCACAATAACTTCTGACGCAAATTATACGTAACAGCCCGGTCACGTGGTTATGGTTCGGATACGACAACTAAACATGGATTCCAAGAATACTTTCAATGAGCCTTTCTCGTAAACAAGTCCTGATTCTCGCTGCAGTCAAACTCTCTACCATGCAATTTGGAGGTGAGTGCCCTCCTCGCTACTTATATATATATTCCTGTGTGCCAGCAGCCTGAGAAGCCCGACTGATTTTAGGATGCTGCGGTGCCAAAAGAATCGCATGAATTTATCCGGAGTGCTGCTGGAGTGCGATAAGATGTTTCGAGGTCCAGGGTGTTCACGATCAACTCTTCTTCACACACATAAATGTTGTGTTTGTTCAAACCTTACAACAATTTTCCCAGAGCTGAATCCTGGAAATGTTGCCATTACATAATGTCAGGAGAAACCGAGAGAGAACCAATGAATTATTAATTATTATCTCTTCTATAATGTATAGCTGCTCTTTCTCCATTCAGGGTTAGATCTGTTGTGGACAGGATGACTCCAGTACCTACGAGTATATCTGATATTAAAGTATTTTTTTCCTGAACGAACAGAGTCTTTTAAGAACCTACAGATGGGATGTTTTAACAAGACCATTCGGATTCTGCTTTCCGCCACTTATCGGCCGTCTCTTTCTCAGTGAACGGATTCATGGGCTCCAGCAGTGGAGGTATCCTGGGGAAGACCGGACCGACCAAATCTCCTCCTTCTCTCCTGCACCAGACCAGTGGCCTGATCCCCGGCGGACGCAAAGGGGACCTGCGGGTGGTCATCCCTCACTGCAAAGGAATGATGCTGGTATGCCGAGTCTCAAACGTTCTCACCCACACCTGAGGTCACGTCACGTCACTCCCGAGCAGAAGGGCGTTCCGATCGCTCTCCTCGTTCCTCTTTGATTTGGATTATCACGGCTTTCCGCTTATGAAAACCCCAAGATTGTGTATATTATGAATAAAAAGGAAATACTGCACATTCACGAGGAAGATTCCAGACTCTAGAGCCGTCCTCCACAGAGCAAACCACAAAAAGTCATAAGCTGGCTGTGTCCAGGCATATTAATGGAAAGTCGAGTGGGAGGTGGTGGTGGTGGGGGGAGCAGTTGAAAAAGACCCAAAGCAACAGGGAAAACTGCAGCCTTGATAGGTTTGTGAAATAAAACCCATTCAAGAGTTTGGGGGAAAATTCGCAAGGCATGGAGCCATTGCACACAGATAGATCCAGGACATGGGTTACGACTGTAGCATTCCTTTTTTTTAATTATTATTCCGATTTAATCTGTCTCATTTAGCATTCTAATTGTCTGTCATTTTTGGTTCCGTTATTGGCTGCAAGCCAAACTGAACAGAACCCAAAGCTGGAGATAATTCACTAGCATCTTGAGTTTTAAACGTTTGGGTTGATAACTGGCAGAAATTCACATTTCAGTAATATTCAGTTTTATTTGTTTGCCTTTTTTGTTCTTATTATATTCTAAGATAACATAAGAATTGGAGTAAACTGAGTTATACGTTTAAAACAATTTTTTTAGCGTCTTCAATGCTTAAATGGCTCTGCTTGCTTAATGAATGGAGCATTTTTTGGTTGTTAAACAATCCTAGAGTCTGTTGTTGTGATAGGAAATTGCATATAAGATCTACATTGAGCCTGAATTTCCCCAGTATTAGTCATTAATGTCAGTGTTTTGTTTTAAAGGGAATCAACACCCAGTGACTCCACATGAGCAGCCGTCACTCACACTGTTAGTCATCGATTACTGTCATCGGATTTTAAATTTGAAAGAAAACAGCTTCCCAATATTATTAAAAATCCTCCAGCGACGTGTTGCATATCATGGAAATAAAGCTATTTCATTGATTAGAAATTTAAAGGGTCTGTAATTAATTAGTTACTACTAATCATACATATTTTACTTAATTGAAAACTGTACATTAAGAAGCAAAGCAACATTTTCAGTTCAAAAACTTGTTTTGCTGTGAAATTACTGAATAAATAGACATGAGCTCAACGTTACTGTTGCTTCCAGATGTCGCTTGTGCGTCAGATTTACTTGCGCACCGGAAACGTGCAAATGCAATGGTTCTGGCCGGAACCTTTATAATGTAAAAAAAAAAAAAATGCAATTAATTGTGCTAAAATCTATGCAATTCATTAATCGAACTTAACACATTAAGGTCCCAGCCCGAGTTTGTACTTCATCTCATGGTACTGCGAGAATCATAAACCAGCCCCTGTTCACGTAAAGTACGGTACTGAATATGTTTCCAATGTGATAGCTTGTTTTAAAGCCTTCTCCGACAGATACTTTTCCGAAGTCAAAAGTAAGCATTGCAGTGATTGTTTAGTATTGTAAATCCTAAAGTAAGACTGCAATAAGTTTGGATTATCTAGAAACCTCTCATCTTCAGACCTAATGCTGGTAACTCCTTCAACTCGGCTCTCCTGGACGTAATTCACACAGCATTGTTGTGCAGGAGTGTTAACCACCGAGCTTTATTGGGTTCACTGTGGTGTGAAGCAGCCACCGTAAACAAAATGGAAGTCTTTACAGTTTTAAGAAGCAGCCCTCTTGATTAGATCATTTCCAAAGCCGCCTTTCACTTCCCTCCTTTATGCGTGCATGCTCGGCTGTTCTGCACGGACCAGGACCGACTCGGATTCAGCAAAGCGATTCACAGGAGGAAATGAGAATGTCCGCCTGTGTCAGATTCATTACTGCAATAGCTAAACTGGAGATTCTCCGACAGTAGAGTCGGTCGCACCACAGACAAAGCAGGGAGATCCATTTTAGAATGGTGGAGCTTCCTGCTTTTATTTTTGTTCTTTTTAACCCGCTACACACGTGTGTGTGCGTGCATGCGCGTGTGTGTGTGTGTGTGTGTGTGTGTGTGTGTGTGTGTGTGTGTGTGTGTGTGTGTGTGTGTGTGTTCAGTAGTGACATCGTTTGGAATGATGTCACCGCTCACTTTATCAGGCCAGAACAGCAACAACAGCTCAGGGAGGAGCAGCACAAAACTTTTAGTGCTCCTTAACAGAGTTAGCTTTGCTATGCGTAGCATTAAGCTAGCCAAAGCTTTACTTCATAAACTTCTGTTGTGAAGTAAATCATTACCTGGTTCTAAGAACAAAATTCAACAAAAATGTATATATTTTTTTCTTCCTATAATTTATTTATTTTCTTTTACAAATCTCACTAGTCTGCATTTAGTAGTTGCTCGGCAAGCATCATCAGGTTCTTGCGTTGAAAAGGGAAGACGTTGCTACGTTCATAGTTAGCAAATGGTTCAGAAAGTTTCTCTGAACCTCATCAACTTATTTTCAACAAGCAGGAACTTTACAGGCTTTCCTGAACATCTGTCAAATCATGAAAAACATGAAGGCAAAACTAATTAAACTATAAGTATGTTTTTGGTTCAACACCAGATACACCAAAGGCCAAGCCTGTTTCTTTTTTTTAATAAGGTGTATACTGACATCTTGTGGTTGAAACATGGCATCGCACACTCTGTGACTGCATTGCGAAGGGTAACAGAAAAATATCTGAAATCTCATCATCAGCAGATTCTTCTTCTATTTAATAATGTCATTATTGTTGTTGTTATTTTCAGAGTAACCAGCGGCTGGGCGGCGGTCAGTCCACTCAGCCTCTCTCCACCCCAGTGGTCTCCATCGCCACACCCAGCCTGACTCACCAGGGTCTGGGTTACTCCAGCATCAGCTCAGCCTACAGCAGCGCTGCAGGTTTGTTTGAGGTTCTTTCCAACCAGAATAATTTGCAATGTTAATAATTTTCTATATACTTTCTTGGACTATATCCATTTTTTTTTTGTTGTCATATTACAAAACACTATTTTTGTGGATTTTAGGCGATAGGTCCATCCACATAAGCATATGAGTGTGAAGTGAAAGACAAATGATGCTCTCTAATAACCCCCTGAGGCAGAGAACAGCTGGATTTATGTTCGGTTTATATTAATAATAATAAATCTGAATGTTGCTGACTGCAGTGGGTTTTGTTATTACAGAAATGCCTTTTTCAGATTTGCATTTGTAAAACAAATATAAATTTGTTTTGTATTTGTTTTTTTTTCACCTTCCTTCAACTCAACATTTTTCACATAAATTACCAACAAAACACATTGAGGTTTGCGGTTGTATCATGACAAAAATGAGGATTTCAGACGGTGGGAAGGCTTCTGTTTTCACTCTGACTCTCATTGAGAGCTGTCGCTGAACGCATGCCGTCTCTTTGTTGTCTAGATTACTCCCTGAACAGCGGCGACATGACGGGCTTCGGCTCAGCCGCGGACCACTCGCTGGGCTCCATGACGCCCTGGGAGCAGCACCAGCTCAGCTCCTTGGGGTGAGCGCCTGGAGGCTTTCGATACCGGAATGGGTCTTGGTTCTAATGGATCCGTGTTAGTGGAGAAGCAGGGTTCAGTTTTTGCGCTCCGCTAATCTGGAACAAAATTCCAGAAAAATGCAAGACTGCAGAAACACTGAATTCCATTGAACTAAGGCTTTGATTAGTAATAACATATCAATATGTTTGATGTGTATTTGTTTAATAATTTTGATGATGGAATTTAACAAAATGTTTATTGCTTGTTCCAGAATTAGTGACTTTTTGATGTTTTTATGATGTAGAGCAGTGTTTTACGTTGTGGGCCACCAGGGGGCGCTATGGAAACCAAAAAAAAAAAAAAAAAAAACGCAGATGAGAAAAGAAAGCAAAAAAAAAAACAATAATACAATATGTTTTTAAATCAAACAATATATTATTAAAATTGTAAAAACATATCTATTTTTAAATAATTATTCTAAAATCTAAGTCAATCAATGAACTGTCGTAGCTTGTATCTCGTTTCTAAAGTTTCAGATGGTGTTCTTATTTGGATTGTGGCATTTTCCTCTCAGTAAAAACAGGTCAATGTTTGTGGTTCCAGTTCCTCCAAAATTAAGGTGAACACAAAAACTTTGTTTATAAATTAGATTCTGTTTGTTGCACTTAATGTTGTTTTGATTGCATTATTTACCCTGAGTGAAGAAAAAGGTTCCTGATTCTAGAGTTTAGGTCAGAAGGGCCGCAAAAAATCTGCTGGAGAGCTACAAATGGCCCGTGAGCTGCATGTTGGACAACCCTGGTTTAGAGGTTTTGAGAGCTGGATTAAAATTCCATCTTCAATTGATGAGCGAAAGAATGCATTCAGGGAATAAAGCAAACAAAAATCGAACGAGTCAGTTTTAGAAAGTTAATTTTTGCCACCAGATGGCGCTTCCACTCAACTCTCCCTGTTGTCTCTTTCCTTTTTTTTTTTTTTTTGCAGGTCAGCCAACTCCAACCTCTCCGTCAGCACCAGCCACAACATCAACATCAAAGCGGAGCCCATCTCCCCGCCGCGTGACCACCTCCACCAGCCCGGGTACATGACCCATCACCCCAACCCCTCTCGCCCCACTCCTGCCCCTCCTCCTGGCTCTCTTTCCTCCCGGGCGGACCTGGGCAGGTCTCCCACCGGCAGCGTTGGCTCTTCCTGCAGCTCCCACGAGGACGGCAGCGACCGGGAGGAGCAACAGCAGCAGAAGCGACGGCCGGACCTCCACCCGCTCCCCATGGCCCGGTCAGACGGTGCCGAGAGCCCGACTGTGAAACAGATGAGAATGGACAGCTGGGTGACGTAGAAAGCCCGGCGTTTACCCGGGAAACGACGTTGGACATAGGACAAAAGGCAGCAGGGACACTTGCTATGCAAATAAAGTCACGGATCTCATTCACGCTTTCTGTTGATTAACTTTTATCTTCTCTGTTTGTTTCTTCTGCTTTTTTTTTTTTTTTTCTTTGAATCTGGACAATCTGTGGAAATAGATTGATAAATCCCCAGCTGCGGTGCAATCACTCAGCTCTTTTCTGACGGCGTCGTAACATAAGCATCGCTGTCTGAACTTCTCAGGGCGAGATACATTTGAAGCAATACTCCCTCCACGTCCCACATCTGTAATCCTTCCTTTAAAATACAACTAAAAATGAAAAATGACTTATTTATATCGCTGCCAAAGCACCGTACCGTCCGCACAGCAACACGTCTCATCAGCATCATCACCGTCCATCTGAACCACGTCTTTGTTGTTTTTGTACATAACATCTCTATCATGTATCACGTGTATCGTAGCAACACAGTATTGTCTGTTTTGTCTCACACTCCCACGGGGTTTTGCAAAAATATACCTTTAAAGGTGGCTTCTGTGTCCATTTTATGATTGTCACATAAAGAGTTCTACTGTTCAGTAAAGTTGACATTTTCCCTCTTATTCTGCTCAGTGCCGCATAGCGACAGCCATTTTTATTGGCAGGAGGTAGTCGGGGTGCACTGATAAATTGTCCCACATGTTCCCAGTTTTGGGTTTATCGCCCAGAACTGGGAACCACTAAAGCATGTGCAACCGATCTTATCCGACCATCTTATCTACCTCCACAAAAATCAGCTGCTGTCCTTATTAGTTCAGCTGGTGGAGAGGAGCGGCTAACACACCTGCCCAAAAAGCCACGTCTGCACGTGTGCGGTTAACAATACTCATCCTAACGTTGCCAACCAAATGTGACTCCACTGTGCATAAAGGCAAAGTCTAAATGAAGTGAAGCAGCTTTTATTTTTTTTTCCGAGGTGTTTAGATTTGCAAAGAGACATTATGTAGTGAATAGCAGCAGATAAAGCAAAAACACTGATCTTATCTGACACAATCTGTATTCGGGTTTTATCGGGTAAGTTGAACTCCATGGATGGAACCATAAAAATAACTCACCTAAAATACACTGACAATGAAAATAGAGCCTTTATTCATAAAAAACTGTTCTGGAATTATGAGTCCTCCCATCTGCCGGTTGTTCCCTTTAAGATTATTTTTATTTGATTTCAGTCCATCTTTTAAAAAGAAAGCCAAAACGCAGAAGCGTGAGCGGAACAGCGAGAAATTAGGGCAATGTGGGGTGGTGCACGGTGGTAAATGTGGTAAATGATGCAAAAGCTGCAAAGGAGTCGACCACAACGGTTCCTCTGGTTATTTTACAGCAACTATTTTCCCAACGACAAGGTTTCGCCGTTTGAATGTGCCGGAAAATGTGAGCGCAGAAGCAGTTGGAGAAGCAAAGTATGATGCACGAAAGAGAGAACAAAGACAGTAAAGGGGGCTGGCTGACACTTTTCACACCGTTTGTAGAACTGGTCTAAGATTAAACATGGATAGGAAATGAGAATAGTGTCAAATGCCACAAAACATTTCCACAGATGTAAATGATGTTCTACATTGAAAGCGAACTGCTGTGGTGGTGGAGTTTATGGTCAAAGCTGCTTTTTAAAAATCTGAGGACCTGAAGGTCTATTTTATAATTAGCTCAAAGGATTATTTATTTATTTATTTCCCTCTGTCCATCGCCTGAGATAGACCAAAAAGACTCTCCTCTAAATGAAGAAAAGCAAGTAAAGACGAAAATATGGACGCCATTTCCCCTGAAAACCACTAATAAATATCTCAATGATAACGTCAATTGTATTAAAAGTGTTATTTAATTATTAAGTAATTATTTAGCATTTTTAATCGGTGCTTTCAACTTGCCAGGCAGTGAACATTTATGACAGAAGCAGCTCACTCTGGTGACTCTGGAGGAGCTGCAGAGATCCACAGCGCAGGACAACTTCTAGTATTATCAACGTGGAAACGTGTCAATCAGAAGTTGCTGATTGACATCACCCTGAGCAGCTGAGAGAAGATGAATAGGTCGACTTTTCAGATGTACAAAACTGAGTGAGACAGAGGGACATACTACTTTAAAACTGTTCCACACAGTATTGATGATCGCTCACTCATACACACAATTTTTTACAATTTTTGTTTGTAAAATAAAACTAATAACAATAACAAATTGAACATCATGTATCTCTTCCACCTCAAAATGAAGCATCGCTTTTTCTTTGTTTGTCACATTAATCCCAACAAAGTTCTTAAAAGGTTAAATCCGTGATAACGCTTTTCAAGGCGCCATATTGATTTTAAAGTCAACCCGGAAAGGTTTTTTATGACTTGAGTGGAACCACTCAGCGCTGACTGTGAGAATGAAATTCTTTAATATAATTATGAACAACACTGTACTACCACTAAGGTCGTGGATTTTATTTTGAAATGACTAAAAGCCTGAGAAAATTCGACCGCAGTCGCTTTGTTGAGAGAATTATATACTGATTAAAGCTTGTAAAGTCAGATAAGTCGCACAAGTTCACACAAGTAATTCCTAAACATTACTTTTGCCGCGAGCGCTCGCCAGGAAGTGCTTTTACTTTTTCAGGAGCTCGCTCGCGCGCTTGTGTCGCCGAGTCGCGCGCTCGTCTCCTGCTGCTGGGGCCGCAGAGGAGGAGGAAGTCTCTGCGTCAGACACTCGGCCCACCGCCGCTGTTCTGACCCGCCGCTGTTCGCCCTGACAGAGAAAACGATGCTCGTCGGGCGCTGCGTGAGCCAGGAACTGCTGTCGGAGGCTTCACGGAGCAGCGTGACGAGGTGAACTGGTGAAACTCTAGGACTTTTTCTCCAGGCTTCCTCTTGAGCAGAAAGTTACCTGTGAGGGTCGTCGAGGTGAGGCTGGCCAGGTGAGCTCTTTCCTTCCATTCCTGAAATGCCTCGCCTAGTGGGCAGCTGACTCATAAAAGATGAAAGCATTTCCCCGTGAGAGTGTTCCTCGTTTTTTTCCTGTTAAATATGTACAGCAAAAAAAACCAAACAAAACAAAACCGCGCCTTGTTACATAGTTTCTAGTAGGTTATATATATTTATATTATTTTTTTCTCTTCTCAAATCACTAATATACATTATATATTGCTTCACTTTTATTTCTGTTGCCCTCCTTTCCTCCTCTGTGACTTTACTGAACTACAAGTTAGCATTTTGTATGACAAGGTCACTTTCACTTAAACCCATTAAGCATAAATACTATAAGAAGTTAGACATGTCTAACTTTTCAATGGCAGGCTAGAATATAAAAATATTTAATATTAATAATACTCACACAGAGGGTGTGTTTGCATGTTGTTTGGGGCTGATCATTTAGTTGCTCTGGTTTTTGCTGTGAACATGTCTTGCCTCATATCAGTGTGAAGGAACCACAGTCTTTGAAACAGTTTGAGGAAATCGCTTCATCTCTTGCTCTGGTAAGACCGAGCAGTCATGCAGTTCCTCAACAAACAGATGCAAGGTTTTACATTTTGCATGACAGCTTTGTCAACATCAGGGGGTCGAATTCCAGTTAAGAAATTCAATATAATTCAATATAGCTAAGATTTAGAGGATGTAGCGAACAGCAGTGCTTTAGCGTTTACAAGGGATTAACCCAGTACTCATCCTGGAACGCTGCTGTGCATTCTTTTGTGGTCTGTGGCTTTTTTGTGTTTTTTTTTACAATTTTTTTTTTTTTTTTTTTGTCATCCAATAGCAGTGACCTGATTTGGGAATGAGAGCAGAACATGCTCAGGCGTTGTTGCAGATGCATGTGTCTGCATGCTCGACTGTTAGTATTAACAAAATGCTCAGGATTGCTTTGCCAGAGTAGAAAAGCACAACTCGAACATCATTAGGATTATTGTCATCGCATCGATTCCACTGCCAAAGCTGCCTCACGTGGAAACGTCCTGATGGAAGAAAAACACATCCATAGCTGACGGCTTTTAGATCTGTGTATTCCAAATAAAGTTTCCCAAAGTTGACTAAACAAGGATATTAAAGTTTCATGTTGAGGCACAGCGACAACTCAGCTCTCATTTCTTTAAAGGGACAGTGTTATGTTCTCCAGGCACTTTATTGTGCTGGAAAACATAACATACTTTATACCACAATCATTACCTTCAGTTGTTATAAAAATCCTATGTATATCCAATTTGACTTTGTAATTTAACGCCTTCAAATTGGGCCTCTGTCTCTTTAAAAACTCCTGCTCTTGCTGAAACTCTGCCTTCAGAAAGTCATCACAACATGGCTCCTCTATCAGCTCTTTAGCAACTTTTTTTAACCAGCATTTCACTCATTAGTAGCTCGTATAATGAGCTCAGCCAAGTGTTTGCTAATAGCTGCTGGCTAGTCTGAAGGAGCTGGGAGAGGGGGTAATCAGCTGACACTTACATGTGAAAATGATTTTTTTTCTCCACCTCTGCAAAGGTCTGAAAATCAGCTGCTGAGGTAAAATAGCATTTGTCTGGATGAAATTTTACATATGGAACTCTGAGAAAGTATTGAGCAGTAGCATCATACAGTCACTGCCGTGTTTCACCTCCTGAATAAAGTGTTCTCTACGTTTCTTGTGGTGAAACTGCAAATTGGACTTTCTATGTTCACCTTTGAACATTGGATCTCTGCTGCTCTTCCTTTATTAACGTTCTTGTTGCCTGGCAAACAGCTGGACTCCACCAGTTACAGATGTGACTTCTGGTGCAGATGTTTTCATCGCATTTTATTTAGTATTCGCACAGTAGAAACGTCTGAATTCAAATGCATGCTACAATTTTTTTTAAATATTTTTCCTTATTTGTTAAAAAGAAAACTTAGAAAAACTTATATCCTTCCACTTCATTATTATGCTTTTGGTGTTGGTCAATCCCATAAAGTCCCAACAAAATAATCTGACATTTTCTTTTTAACTGTAAACTTTTTCACTTTTGATGCGAATACTTTTGAAAGTTTCAACAGTTACATTTAGGACCAAACTTGTTCTGTGTCCAAACTTGTTTTTCCATCACTCTGTAATCCTCTAACCTTTCACATCTGTTTATTTATCATGGTCATATTGACTCGACCTTTGTTGTTGTTGTTTTTCTTTTACAGGGACCCTCTCTGAATCCTCTGTTTATTTGTAAGAGAATCTGATAAGAGCTGAGAGTTTCAGGGCCAGGCTGACCTCAGGCAGCTCCTTGACCTTTGCTGACTGCAGCCTTCACATGTGAACGAGAACATTTTTCTTTCAGTGCATCTAATACTCTGATTATTGCAGCTGCAGCTCTCAACATGTATTTGCTGCAAGTCACACCAATTCAAAACCCTGCAGAAATACCACAGACCTCATGTTCTAAGTCAAAGGTGTATATTTATATGGCAGATTTCAGCAACAATGGTAGTTTAATTGTTCTTCATTGTAAAGACATAAATGAATATAACATAACACTAGCAAAGTAAAGAGAAGTAATAAATCATAATCTGGATTAGATTTAATCTGCTTCTCAGTTGTTATTAATCAAAGGCAGCTCTAAAAAACTTTTTAGTCTTGCTTTAAACAAACTTGATGTTTCGGCAGTTTTACAGTTTTCTGGAAGTTTGTTCCAGATTAGAGGAGCATAAAACCTGAATGCTGCTTCACCATGTTTGGTTCTGGTTCTGGGTTTGGTGAGTAGACTTTAACCAGAAGACCTGAGAGGTCTGGAAGGTTGATACAACAACAGCAGATCTTTAATGTATTGAGTTTCTAAGCCCTTCAGTAAATCAGAAGTATTGGAAAGTCTGTGAGCTGCAGGGAGCCAGGGCCTGTGAAGACATGTTGCAGTAATCAATGCGATGAAAGATAAATGTCCCATAGAACATTATAAGGGCAGTATCAGTACTGGTGAGCACAGAATAGAAAAAAATGTTTATCGCTTCAGTCTCTCTCTCTTTGGAACCTGCTAAAACTCAAACACACTCAGTCATGGTTCATGGTAGCACAATGGTTTGAAATCAACAGGAGGAAATACATTTTGTTTTGCCCAATAAGTTAAAATTAGAATATATGCAAGTCATATGACTTCATCTGTTGTTGTGTTGGTGCTAAACACAGATTCAAAAAACGATGTCTGTATTTTAAAAAATAATTTTTTCTCCATAAAATCTGCACGCGTCTTTTTCTATCCTTGACAACATCATGTGAGATCAAGGAGAAAAAATACAAACACTGTAAAAACATTGCATATTATTTCATCCCTGATTAATGCATCTGTTGGTGTTTCTGTAGTGGAACCGGTGCTGGTTTCACAGAACTCGTATCATTTGTCACATCTGGAGTATTTGAATATCATAGTAGCCTTCGCTGCTACGAGATCAGCAGTGGGTTTATCTGTGTTTCATGAGTAAACAGTAATTTATCTGCACTGGTCTGTTACTGAAGGTTTTTAGAGCAACACTCGATCGCCACAACGCTTCAATCTGTGCCTCACGGCTGTAGTGGTGGTTAGTGACCGAGCTGATGGTGTCATCAGGATGGCCAGACTTAATCATTGACCTTTATGGTCTCTGTTTAAAGACAGCAGGTAACTCTTTTTGTGTGGACAGGCTAGAAATGATCGCAGGAACAATCAGCTACTAATCGGCGGCGCTTAGAGACCGTCAAATGTTTGTATGTCAAGGATGTTTACCTCTGACATAAAAAAAGCAAAAATCCTTTCAGGTTTATTTTATAGGTAATAAAACACAAGATGGAAGGTGCATGCTGCCTGCAGTCCTCCATTGTATTTCCTGATAGCGTGTCTTCACAGGGTAATTAAATGGATATCATCCAACCATGAATCCATTGCTTCTAGGTCAGCTGGCATGCTTTCTGTGGCTTATTGTTGGTCATCTCAAATGTGGACTTAAGTCAGATTAGGATCAAGACTGCTTTGCAATTATGTCACTCCATAAGAAACACGCTTTGATGCTTTACTCAATGTCTTCTTGCAGTTATTTTTGCTACAAAGGTTAACCTCAAATGAAATCATAATTTGCCTTTTCTCACAAAGTAAGTCCGTCAAAATCCTTAAAAGACTGAAACGGCTAGTCTCTCTTCTCTGTTCACAAATCAGAATGCATGTGAGATGCAAAAATCAATCCGGCATCGCAGAGCAACAGGAGGGAAACGGAGTTACCGGCAGTGAACTAAAGGTGAAGTATGTGTGCAAAGTTATAACAGGAGGCATGAAGCGGAGTTATAAGTGTTAGCTAAAGGTTAAATATGTGTGCAACACATATTTACACAATTTTTTTAAATGTAAATGGCACTGAACTTTTCCTGGCACGTCAACCTCACACTGGCAGGTTGACGTGAGCAAAAGCTCTGGTGGTAGAAATGTGTGTCCGCCGTCTCCTCCTTTGGTTTTATATCAAAACGATACCACAAGCATGTTTGTTCTAAAATATGGGATCAGTCTGATTCAAACATTTCTAAACATCCAACACTTTTCAAGTAACTATATATTTATTTATAATCTGTCTATCCATACTTTATTCTTTGAAAATTGTAACTAAATCTCCAGTCAGTTTTTTTTTAAAAAGACATTGTTAGAACATAGTAAAAAATAAGTTTATTTTAGAAACCAAACAGTAATCTATATGTACTGCTAACCAAATAATAAAAAATGTGGTTTGTTTTTTACATTTCGAACAATTTCAGTTTTTCTTCTTTTACATTTTATTTTTTACTCCCAAAGTCAAAATCTTTCTCGAAGTTGCATCTTTTTTTAGTTTGGTTGCATCTTTGTTTAGTTTGGTTGCATCTTTGTTTAGTTTAATTGTATCTTTGTTTAGTTTATCATAAGGTAATGATCCACTAATCCTCCTTTTCTCAAATGTTGAATTCAGGTTGTGAAGTTGAGGCCAAATGTTATGTAAAATTTGCTTCCTTGGGAATCAATAAAGATAAAATAATAATAAAAGAAATGTTGAAAATCTGTAAATAAAAATAGAAGTGGTTCTTAAAGTTGTTGAAGTGACAGGACAGCAGCACTTGGTGTGCACAAGGAGAGGTTAATGTACAGAAGGTGGTGCAAGATGACTTTATTCACTTATATGGCTTAGATTGATGTTGAATGTTTTTGCTTTGAACCTGGAAGGTTTAGTTAGTAGGTCATAACTGGATACATTAGTGCTGCAAATGTAGTTTTAAATCAGTTTTACATATGCACCAACCAAACTGCAGAACCTACCCTACCTTTCAGGTATTTTGTCGATACCATCAGGTTACAGCCTGAAAGGTGTTTGTTTCTGTAAATTCCATACTATCAGACTTAATGATTGCCATCTTTCCAGCATTGTTGCGCTTTTGAAATCAAAGTGTTTGAAGCAATCAAAGTGTAAGAGTAGCAGCTATTGTTGTTTAGTAAGCAGGATGTACTAGTTTGTTTTAGAGAATGAGAAAACTAATAACTTAACTATGTCTGTCAGAAAGATATTTCCTTGAGTGTCTTTCCCTACCCCAGGCCTGTTTTTTTTTTGTTTTACTACTCTACGATTGTACTTAGCTAGAGATGCAACTAATGATTATCTTATCGATTAATCCGTTGATTTATTCTAATGATTAATCAAATAAAAAGATTAGCACATTTTGCAGATTTTTTATTTAAGCCTTTTTTTTATACAATATTAGAAAGTACATTGAGATAAACAAATGGCAATTCTTTCAGTGCGCACATGACTAATTATAGCATAAGAAGCATCTGCAGCTAAAACAGCAACTTCTAACAGCTTCATGTAAAAAGCTCAGCCCTTTCTGCTCTACTTAGCATCAATACAGTGGAGGACTGATGTTTGGATTATTCTTATGTTTATGTGATTACTAATTGGATAGCAGATTTTTCTCTTTATATTTTACAGAATTTGAACCAGGTGAAGCTAAAATTACGCCACCTGTGGCGCTTTGGGTAGAACAAATTTTACAGATAGTTTTTTTTTTTTTTTTTAATCTTTAATGCAAAGTGTGTATATTTATTGTACAATTTTGGCTCAATTACTTCTGTACAAAATTAGTTGACGATTATTTGACTTATCAATTCGTCACGATTAACTCGATTAATTGTTTCAGTCCTGCTCTCAATCCTGTAATGAAAGACCAGTTCATGTTTCTGACCTCCAGAAGCTGCTTCGGATGTAATCAGGTATTTATGGACTAAATTGTTCTTTAACAGTGACCCCACATTCAGTCTTTGCTGGGATGTCATCGCCTATTTTCCTGCGATTTGTTTTGTCTTTCTTTTATTGTCTTTTTTCGACGTGAGCGTCGAATAACCTACGAGTGAGTAACCTGAGAAAGTGTCTGCATAGTGCCTCGCCAATTCATTATCGGTTGAATTTCTAAAGAAATAGAAAGCGAGTCACTGTGACGTTACGACGCAGATGGTAGACTGTTGCAACGTAGAATCAGCCAGCGTTAATTTCTACAAGATTTTAAAAGGAAGCTGCTGAAAACCACTTCCCTGATTTTCTCAAAGATCGAAGAAGAATTGTTAAAACTCTCCTTTTGAAATCCCTAAAAGCGATGGAAGAAATAGAAATAGTTTGGATTGTTATGTGCTAAAATTTGATTTTGTGGAAATTTTTATTTGCCATGCCAAGCAAAAAATATGCCTCTTTATTTGGAGCAGTTGTTGGACTCATGTTCCAACAAACATGAGTGAAAATGATCACTAAATCCTACTGCATCTATAAGGCTCCTTCTGTCAGACTTGTCGTGTTTTATGAGTTTTCTATAGGGATCAGGGGCCACATTTTTCCAGACAATGGTCTCAACAGAAGGGAATAGCTGCTGTGTGAGCTATCAGGAGTCATGCTTGTCGGGTTCCTTGGTCCACCTTTACACCCAGCTGCAGACAGATGACTTTACAGTTCATTGGCTGCCTTAGGAGATAATACTCCAAACGTCACTCTGTGATGTTTGGCCACACCAAGTGGACGAACACAGAGATCTCAGCTCTTAAAGCTCAATCCTCTACGCATCACCTGTTTTGGTCTGTTTGATTTCCTTTTGAAAAGCAAGGAAGTGTGTTGTATGTAGCCTTTGAATTGCACAAACTGCATCTGTGACTAGTTTCTTCATGGAAGAATGAAGTTGGAACATAAGCATCCCTGTTTACTATGAGCCATTGAAACATTCAGTGGCTCAATGCATTCTTTCTCAGGGGAAAGAATGCAAAGCACTTTATCAAATGCTTCCTTTTAATTTCTTTTAGTTTCACTTTTCAATGTCTAGAATTCAGTTTCTTAAGGCTTTTAGTCAGCAAGCGACGACATACACGACTCAGTGTCTGTGCACACTTTGTAAGGGCAATACGAAGACTCTCAGCCTCAGAGGAATGTAATAACAAACATCTGTACATCTTCACATCGGTTTGAGAAAACATCGGAGATCAGAATTACAGGAAAGGTAGAAACACATGTTTACTGTTATTATCTAATGCCAACTTTTAATATATGTCTGAGTCGTGCAAAAACATGTAGAAATGAAACTGTTGCAACATGTAATTGTGTATTATAGGACAAATTAATGTAAAGTGGTGCTGAAGCGATTAATTGTGACCAATTGATTATTGAAATAATCGTCAATTAATTTTGTAATCAATTGTTAGCTGGAGTGTACAGACTCAAAAAGGCCATTTGCTGAAAAAAACCCAACATATCCAGAGCAGTAGCTGAGCAAAAACTGTACCAAGTGTGTGTACAATTTGCATTTAAGATAAAAACATCTGCGTCTGTAAATATGTTCTATCCAGAAGTGGCTTCGTTTTAGTTTGACCCACTTCTAAATCTCCAAAAGGATTCCAGACAATAAAAAGTTACATTTCTTATTTAAAATAGGAATTTAGGATTTTAATTACTTATTTCATCTGTTAATGTATTTCCAACAGTGTATTAAAAAAAAGCTGACTAGGTTAAGTGAAAATGTGTAGTGTGCCAATTTTTTATCCGATTAATTGTCAGAATAATCAAAAGAATAATCGATTTACTAAAATAATTGTTAGTTGCAGATCTAATGTAAAGTCTCCCAGCCCTGTAAGATATAGTTTGTTGATCAAACACATATTTATTTACTTTTGACAACTGTCAATAGAAATCGTACAGACGTCAGTAAAATTGAGAATCACCAGGAAGTGTCTCTGGTTTTATTGCTTTGTTGTTTATTCCTCATATGAAAAACTGTATCATTGTAAAGCAACAGCATTGATGACAGTAGGAATGTGCAATTTACCGCCAGATCAAGTTTTAGCAAAGTTTTACATAGTGAGTTTTTGCTAAAGTGTGAAATCACAGAGCATCGGTGGTTAAATTGAGTCTTTTCAGAAGTTTAAATGCATTTTAAACATCTGGAGCCAAAGGAGATTATCTTGAGAGGCCTGATAGCCACCAGACCTCAGCTGGTTTGTCCTCAACATTTCGCTCATGATCTTGAGGCTCTAGCGCCTCTCTTGCCACTTTGACCTCATCTGTGACTCACTGCTGCTGTAACTCTGCCATGTCGCTGATCTCCTTAGGCTGCTGCCGTTTTTCTGTCATGTTGCGCATTTTATTCCAGAGCTTTTCATCTTCTGGTTGCTATCTCATACTTTACTTTAATACATGTTTTAATCCAATTGATGTGGCTTTCTTTAGAAGCCGCATTGCTTCCTGAGGAATGACGTCATTTTGTCATGTTAAGCACTTCGAATGGCAATGTGTCTGACTCTTAGTCTGATATGCTTTATTTTAAACATACAGTAAAAAGTGAGAATTTCTTATAGGTTTTAGAGTTTGCCTTACTTTTGGGTAAATGATCTCAGAGAGGGGAACTGGATGGATTTAATGCCAGACCTTAATTGACGTTGAAGATCTTCTGGTAGATTGCAGAGTTTTTCCTTTCCTTCCTCCCTCTCGGCTTCTTACCCTCTGCATCACATTACACTGACTAACGTAATGCAGTTCATGGATGTTTATGCAGTTGGAAAAGTATTTGTTGGATTTCTAAATACACTTATTAGATGCATAAACGCTGCTGTGTGTTTTATAATACGAAGGGAGTCAATTCTGGGCAATATTCACAAATCCATGAATAAGTCGCTGTGTTTTGAGATGAACTGAGTCAGAGGGAGGCATCACATTGTTTAGATTTCAACCTTTTTCCTTGTAAATAAACAGATTTTGCAGATCACAATCGCACGCCACGTCTGCTTCCTGCTGCTTTCCTTACATCCTCACTGAGGAAACAGCAACTCTGACATACAGTCTAATGGTTGTGCTAAATATTAGCCTGTTTTTCTTTTTTTTTTTTTTTTTTTGACTAGCATGTTTTATGTGATGTGTTGATGGGCCGCAGTGTAAACCAAAAAGACCCCTGAAAAACAAGAGACATGCCAACGTCTCTTATTTGAACAAGTATTAAATTCCTCTTTCAGCAAATCACACAAACAATTGTTTATAAATGAATCAAAAATTGTGTTTGTGTAGAAATGAGAAATATTTGCTCTAGATCACTAAAAGTTCATTGAATCTTTTTCTTTCATTTCTTCTTCCTCCTTTTCCACACCTTTGTTTTTATTTCCTGCCAGTCAACATTGTGAATGTTGATGCAGAATGAAAACTGTCCGTGCAGCAATCTTATCAGACTCCTGAACAATATCTTGTATTTTCTGCAAAATCTTGTTATTGTCTGCGGTAAGAGTTGATCTTCTGGTTTAGTTAGATGTCTGTCGCTAACGTCTTAATTGAAAGAAAGCGATTTAAAACACTAGCAGCAGAAGATTTGATCGGTGCATACTAGTAAAGATTTCTAAAACACTTTATTGATCTGAAAGGCAAATTAAAGGGATTCATGTTGTTCGTAAACTAAATGCCTTATGAGAAAATAATCTGTGGTGGGTTCAATTCAAAGGTTTTCATCTTAAAGAGGCGAAGTTCAGAAAGAACACTGTTGATTTATGTGTTAACATACATCATGTTGCACATTTACTCAGATCAGACGTTTGGGAAAGGCTTTCTCTGTGAAATGGCCCTTTATTCTATCAGTATAATGCTGCTTAAAGGGAAGGACTATGAAGCTGATTGCAAACTCACTAGCAAAGGATGCATTCTTAGAGTATTCTCAGTACTATAGTTCATTATTTCAGAGCTTAGGTAAGTTGGACTTCTGCTTTTAGCTAGAAAGGTGCTAGCTAGTGTTTTGGAGCCATGAAAAACTTTAACAATAGGGGTATATATATAAAAAAAACATCAGTTCCTATTTTGGTCTTGATGTCATGATGGCTCATGAAAACACAGAGTGGTTAAAATGCCAGAATTGTGATTGTTAAATGTATCTCTGTCATATTTATTTTCTCTGATTTCTGAAAAATAGTTTAAATTTTTTTTGAATGATAATAAACTGATTAGTTTTATTTCCTGAGATTGTTAAGGATACATTAATGAATAATTTGCTGAAAAAATTAAATTAAATATTTTTATTAACTGCTAATAATATAAACTCTCTGTCATGTCAAACAGGTGCATATCCTATATTTATGGGTTAGCAAGTATTTTAATGCTCCTTTGAACCGTGTTATTCTGAAAATGTTGTGCGTCTTTGAATATTTTTATTTAAATGGGGATACTTTTTCAATTGATTTATTTTTATTTTACAAAATTAACAAATTACAGTAAATGAACAGAAAATTAAACTTGTTTCCAAATATATAATTTTTTAATGGAGATTGCCTGTATTAAGCAATAGAGTTAGTATTTTCGGTCACATTTAAAAACCATACTGCAGCGTCTTTATTTTTAAAGCTCCTATGACTGTATTGGTAATAAATGTTTATGCACACTGATCTCTGACATGAGAAAGTACAAATTTTTGTGCATTTTAACTCAGAATTCTTAAAACATGAGTTTCCCCAGGCTGATTTTTCTTTCCTTTTTTACGTGACCCTTCCCAGTGTGGGGTCTGAAACTCTTGGTATTTTTCCATCTCAGCTGAAAGTGGAATTCTGCTCTTCTTTTCAAATATTTCCATCGTAGGTTGCAGGATTTTGACAGCATATTTGAATGCATTTTCTGCCAAACACCTTGACATTCACCAATAGTTTGCTGTGTTCAATTCTTGATTGAAAATAAAAATACAAAAAAGGACAAGATTAGGTTGATTCAAGATGTCCCACCTCACAAGCAGAGACGTTTTCAGGCTGATAAATTCCTTTTTTGTTAGAGATGTGAATATTTCAGTGACTTTATAGGGGTGCAATTCAATTGTGATTCAGAAACCAATTTTTTCTATTCAAACGGTCCAGAGATTCTGTGTAATTTATGTGATTGATAGAAGGGAAAAATAGATTTGTGCATACAGTTCTATAACTTAGGTTACAGAGATTTGGTTGGCCAGCTGCCTGGCTTTTTCTTCAATAAAAAATACCAAAAGATTATTCCAAATACACACAGTGAGAGACGGCAGAAGAATCGTAATGTGAGATGAAGCATGCTCGCAAATGTCATAGAAAACAAACAACACATTTTAAAAAAGATTTTTGAGAATTTCAGAGGTCTTAAGACTTGGATCTGTGCTTTTCTACAGAATCTATTTTCTATCTTCCATATGGTTTTGTTTCCTTAAATGGAAAGACAAAAATGACCCAAGTTCCTGTAGTGGAAACTTACCTTCTGTTGCCTGTTTATGTGGCAGCTGTGTTTCTTGAAGCTCCCATCTCTGTTTAAGTGTGAATTGAAGATCACTTTGAAACTTAAGTCATTTTGGCTGTTGGCTTAAACCTAATGCTCCTCCGTCTTTCTGTTTCTCATTCCAGCTGTTATTGATACCCAGATGCTAGCCGCACCTCTGCTCAGGATGGAATCCAAGAAGCGTGGCAAGCTGGACTTTTTCCGGAAGAAAGTCCTGCCTCGTCTGCACAAGAGCAAGAAGAGTTCCACCAAGCATGTTCTCCAACCCAACCACATCATGGACAATCGGATGAGCACGTCTGTCCCGGACGTAAGGGACATGAGGCAGGAGTACGAGCGGGTCGCCTCCAGCATGCCACACCAACTCTACAACTCTCAGAACTACAACAGCGTCTCGTCACTGCTGGACAGGGAGGTGAGTGGGAGTGGCCTGCAGGTGCCCAGCATCGCTAACAAGAGCGTACACAGGCGGAGCATGCCTGCAGACTGCACAGACTGGGAGTTCTCCCAGGAGGCAGTGAATGGTCTCAGTGGAAAAGAGATGAACTCGATGGAAACGCAGCAGAGAGCCGTTTCAGGCATGGAGCCCGAGGAGCTGGCGCTGCCAGAGATAATGACTGTATACACACCAGACGGGCCTGCAGAGGATGCTTCACCGGACAGTACACAGGTATGCTGACTGCTTTTTAATTAAAACACAGTGATATGAATCGGTTCTTCAGAGATAAGTGAGAGTCTCTGTACTGAATGATAATGGTTTAAACTTCTTTGTTTTCAGAAAGCAGCAAATTAAAAACTGCTAGCTTGTTTGTTTAAAAGTGAACTAATAATAAATATATAAAAAGACTAAACTTTAAATATTCTATATAACAGGCCTGTCAAATGCAATGATATTTTTGTTTTGAGACCATTTTCTAGCAACATAACGGTATAATAATTCAACAACACATTCTCAATAAACTTTACATTCTAAGGAACATATCCAAATAAATAACTATCCAAAATAAATAAACAAAACCACAGAAACAATAAATAAAGTGAATGATGAAGTTTCAGTTTTTTATAGAAACAGAAAAAACAGAAATCATGCAAACAAAAATTATTGAACTTGTTTTAATTCATTACACGATTAGTTGATGCATTATGTACTGTGACAAAATAAACTGCATTTGAATTACAAACAACAATGAATTAAATATAAAACATATTTAAAGACCAGCTTTAAAAAACAAACAGTAAATATAAGTGAAGAACTTTACAGCTAGATGTTCAGGATGAAGGTAAAAAGACATTTTAATGAAATAAGACTTTGTTGTGTACATTGGTGTGGGGGAAGGTATCAGGTGTATTTGCATAAAAATGAGAAAGTTTAACTTGGAGGCGCTGAATAAGCTACTGGTGGTGCAGGATCTCCACCCAAAACCAACAGTCCACAGCAGCTCTGTGCAAACTGTGGCTGTGTGACTGATAGCATCGTTTTCCTTTAAACAGGGACAAGAAATATTGTGCAAGTTTCTCTTCACAAGAACAGGCTTCAAGTTTTTACTAAAAAAGATTAAAGCTGAGGTATAGTCCCCTTTTTATGAAAAGAGGGGGATTTTAAAGGGAGCTTACCTGTAAATCCACCCTCTCAAAATGAAGTAGTTCACTTTTATTTATTCGTTTTCCCTCGCTCGCTTCGGACCAGCTTTCCCTGAGCGATGTTTGTCATTTTTTAAATAATGAATCGTGAATGCTGAATTATTTCTAGAGCTACACACATTGAGCGGATGTGCTGACATGTTGTGAGCTGAGGGTTTGGTTTAAGTGGAGCTCTCCAACAGAGCAAGGATAGCAACTGGAGATATATATATATATATTTTTTTTTGATGTGCAGTTTTAAAAGCCGATACAATGAAATATATTTGAGTTTACAGTTATTGACTCACTTCCAAATGTAGTCTTTGAGGTTGTGGTCAGAAAGTTCACATTTGACTCCTCAAATCGTCTTTATGTTATGCTTCACATTTTATCAGGCCGCCTCTTGGAGAGTGTGTAAACGGTGGGCGTGGATGACTTGGGTAGTTTTTTGTTGCAGGGAGGGACGGTAAGTCTGTTTTTCAATTACACGGAGATGCAGGTATTTAAAGAAAATGAACGTCTCAGTTGTTAATTACTTAATTTTGATGAGTGGCAGAAGTGGAAGTGCTTTGGTCACCTGATAAGCATGATATAAGTCAATAAATCAACCAATCAAAGAGTAGAAAGGAATTAGAAATAGTTCAGAGAAAGCCAAAAGCCATGTTCTGCAGGAATGCAGCAAACATTGGGAGGAAAACTGATGCTGCCTGTCACCATCCCTGTAGTGCAACATGGTAGTAGCACTATCATTCTGTGGGAATGCTTTTGTTCAGCTGGTAGAGTTGATGGAATTATGAATGGAGCTGAAAAGAAGGATTTAGGAGCTTCTTTTAATTCAATAATACCTTACTATTGATTTACTTGTTGCACTGGTAGATTGTTTCAGGTATATCAAGGACATTTTTCCCATGTTGTAAAGGAAATAATCTGCCAATGGAACAAGAACTTTGTCACAAATATTAGGGAATTATTGACAAGCTCCTATATCTTGTACCTGTAAGTTAGTCTTATTTCACTTGTATTAATATATTTGCACTAGAAACTAGACAAAAAAAACACATGGTAAAATTTTGTGCTTTTTATTTTTTTCAAAACATAAAACACTAAAATATATTTGTTTTGTAGTTTAGACATCCTGGACGGTCACAAAAACAGTTTTTGTAATTAGTTCAATAAACAATCATGTTTTTGTTTCCAGATAGTTTTCAAGAAATATATTGACGATGGCATAATAATGCAAGTACATCCTCTCAAATACCAATAAACTTTAACTTTGTAAAGAACACTTAACACTGGAGCTGGAAAATGTAAATATCCAGAATAAAAAACTACAACCAAAAACAACAAACAAAAAAGAAATAAAATGCACACATAACCGAAACCATAAATAAAATGTGTCATCCAGTCTCTGCAAACAAAATTGCCATTCAAAAACAATTAATCATCAGAATGGAAATAATTGATCTCATTCTAATTCATCCTGTGATCAGCTGGTTGACATCGCACAATGTGAGTGACTGAATGCCTTGTTAGGGCGCTGTACGCTACACGGATGTGTGTTTAACAACGCGACCATGTGGTGTGCACACAGCAGGTAACTAGATCCTGTCCTAATTATCAGAGACTCCTTTCTGCACGAAGCAGCCAACATGGGTCCTGAATTTCTCTTCCAGTTTACAGCAGCCATTTTATGCCTGAATATTCATTGCCTAAATGTTTAGTGCAAAGGTCACAGGAAATGCACTTGAGGAAAAAAATGATCTCAGGGACCCTCTCTTTTCCATGATTTCTCTATTTTCGTTCAGTGCTTTTAGGGTTAAGTCTGTTTGTTTCCCAGGACTCAGGAATTTTTAATAACTTGCTCAAAGGATTTGTGTCCATGGCAGAAATGCCAAACAGGAATCAATACCTGACCCAGTAGTTGTTAAACTACCTCAGTCCTTTATTACCTGTAGGCGCATGCCTTTCAAAAAACACTTTCCTTTAGTATCATATAACTTTTAAAGAATGCCTCATCTTTATCTGTACAACATAAAACTGCTGATTTCTGCAGCCTCTTATCAAAGGACAAGGCCACGTGGAACGTAAGTGCAACTATGCTGTTGAGCAACTTAAGCTTTCGATGTTTGGCTAATATATGCAATACGTATTATGAAATGTTTTTCTTTGAAAGATTGTGAAAAAAGTACAATTCCTTTTCCTTTTTAAATGGTTTCATTTTTGGTGTTAATACAAAGTATGGAGGTCTTTGCACAAATAGCAGATGATAGTTTTAAGTTTGATGGTTATGGTCAGAATATCTAAGTTGACTTATTTAGAAAGTGATATTTTCTTTATATTTTGGCTGTTGTAGTTTCAGATTAACGATCGTATTTCAGCTTGTATACAGGTTTTGACTGATTGAAGTCGTGTGTTCATCATTCTGTTGATTCATTGAACCGGTTTATTGAAGACAACTGAATTCTTGGTGACGACGCAGAAAATAGTTTTTTGTTTCATAGAGAAAAGTTATGGAAAACGGCTTAAAGCCAAGATTGGAGTGCGTTAAAGGAACATCAAATAGCCATAAAAGTGCAAAAACAAAGCAAGTGGTGAGAATCCCTACTAGCAGGTTCTTTTCTGTGGCTCAAATATGTGTAAAATACAAAGCCACAAGGCCAGTGCAATTCTTTAGAATTATTACATTTATTACATACATAAAAAGACTAAAATGCAAGACTAATTGGACAGAGAGTTACGAAGACTGAAAGTACTGCTGGGTTACATAATCACAAATACAGGTAATAAAGAAATCAAGAGCACAAGAGCATGGCTTGGCACAGTTAGTGCATAATGGCACAAACTGTGACTGAGAGTAAAAGGACAAGCAGAAACCACGACTAACTGGAACCAGCAAAGGAGACGAGTTTACAGAGTCTGACAGGAAGCAAAGATGAGGACGGGGTCATTTCACAAGAACCAGAGGGGATTTTCAGGTCATGACCACTGATGTAAGTTTCACAAAAAAAAAAGAGAAAAACAGCAACACAATTTTTCTGTCCATGGTGTGATTCATGACTAGTTAATCCTGAGTCATTTTTTAAAATTCATAGGCAAAAATCATTCTAAAAATGTGTTATTGTTTCCAATACCTGAAACCTATTTTCTCTTTAACTACTTACTAGCTAAATTATTAGCTACCTTTTAGTTTGGAGATCAGGCTTGTGCTTACATTATTTTTAAGATTTAAGTCAATGACTTGGTAACTAAGGGAAAAAAAAAAAAAGACTAATTTGAGAACAAACCTAAACTGACCGATTCAACACATAGAAGACAAATCAGGCCTTTTATTTTATGGCTGATGTTAATGACAGGCCATAACTCTTTTCTTTTTAAAAGTAGATCATTACTTGTTAATCTGTCTGATGCATTCTGCAGAGTGTAACTACATATCATGTTGATTTGTTCTTCAGATTTGAGAACCAACCTAAAGAGAAATGAGCTGCTTAAAGCTCATTTGAAAAGTTTCAAGTATTGATTAGATCAAAGGCCAGTTTTCCCTGCAGTGGGTCACAACTGATTATTAAACGTTGCAGTTCATCAACTCTTTCTCTCCTTTATGTTTCACTTCTAAACTCATTCTGTTTTTTATTTTTTTATTGGCTTTCTCAGTCTGACTTAGCATGGCTTGGCATACCTTGGTCTCTGTGACCTTTGTTGCCTTTCCTGATTAATGATTGTTAATTTATCAGTGTATTGATAAGCTAACTCAGACAAATATTGTTATTCCATTCACATTTCAGTGATTTAATGTTGCAGTTTTCCAGTGACTGTGCAACGTTTTATCTGTTCACATCTGTAAAATATTAACCTAAACGGCATCAAAAACGAGAGGTAAAAGGCTTTAGATGACTCACTGGGCCAGGTTTTGTCCCTGGTTTTATTAAGGACTGCTATTTTTATTTTTCAACTTTAGAATCTTATTTAAACATGTATTTTATTCATGCAGCTGTTCACTTTGAGATTTGGTTATGGGCCTGCTCCTGATTGAAATCAACATTTCAAAATTCTCAAATCCAAACTCATCTCTGAAACGTCGTTTTCCAGAAGCTGAAAGTCTTCCAACAATTTGAAGTTCTTCGCATGCTTGTTCAGTAGCTTCCCTTTCATTTCTGTTAAAGAAAAAACAATCCTAAACTCCTGGAGTCGACCTGCGTACCAACAATTCTGGCTTCTTGGAAAATTACTTAAATTATCTCTGAAGGGACTTTACTTGTCACAAAGACTCAGTGAGTCCTAATTTCTTTTAGTTTAATCCTAAAAGAATTAAAGTAAAGCAAATATACCGCACAGACAGACTGAATGGTATTTTAGAGAAGCAACAAAATGAATCCCAGAAAGATTTTCTTTGAAAATTTGGCATATTTTGTCCTGTTTGTTAAAAACCAAATGCCATCAAAAACAAAAGGTAAAAGACTTCAAATGACTTTAAGTATTGTCAAAACTGGTTCGTTTTAAACACTGCTGTCTTTTTATTTTTCAATTTTAGAATCTTCTTTAAATAACATTCAGTATTTTATTCATGCAGCTGTTCGCGTTGAGATGCTGTCTTCATAGCTAACGCTACCTTTCTGTCTTTCAAGTAATGCTGTGCTTTCTCTGTCCAGGCCAAGATGATGATCGAGCCTGAAACTCCGTCGGACAATGCCCAAGACTTCCCGCGCTCCTATCTGCTTTCCATCAATCTAAAGGAAGGACGTAACCTGGTTATCAGAGACCGCTGTGGTAATGAACTCGTCCTGGCTCTGCTGCTAATAAAGAAACTGAAACGGACGGTGCCGTGACCCGCTCAACCGTTCCCCGTTTTAAAATTTGTCCGTCTGCAGAATAATGACACACATTTCACAAGACATTAGGAAGAAGGGTTTAGTGCTTGGTTTGGTCTTTGCATACATTTTGGAGGTGAAAAGATTTAGAAAAATCAGAAAAATAAGCCCTCTTGTAAATAACCATCTGAGCCAGAATGTGATACCTTTATCTTTTCAACAAGGAAACTAGGTTGAAAAGGAAGCAAGTGAAGGTAAATGGAGAAGTTTGATGATGGAAATATGAAGTATTTAGTTCCTCACGAGTGTACATAGAATGGGATCTACTCATTCTCATATATGCTTAAATGGCGTATCAGTAATTGAGTGTTTTTGATACCCGTCTGTTTTTGAGCTGCATTGACAATTGCATGTCTGGACCGGTGAGTAAGAGCAAATATTGATTATTTATTCTTCCAGCCTATTTGCTTCTCGCGAGCTGATTGTCTGAATCCACCGTACGGGACATTTGAACCTCTCCGAAAATACTGGAAACGCGGTTTGTGCTCTTTTCTGTTTCCATCACCGCCGCATAGTTTGCTCAGCCTCGTTTCCTTCACAGGGGCCAGCAATGCTCATTTGAATACAGGTGCCATTGAGTCGAGGAACAAAAAGACACCTGGGTGTTAGACAGGCTGCATGGTTTCTGCTGCACCTTGGCAGATCTGCATACAGCTCAAACATATAAGAACCTGTTTGAGCCACACCCAACGCCGAATACCTCAGGCTCTTTCACTCCTGGGAGGCATTTGAATTCATTTTCCCTCAGTTGCCCGGGTGTTTGTTTACACATGAACACACAGGGTGAATGAAGCATACGAAATAAAGATCGGGTTTGTTTCTATATGTGTTGTTAAAAAAAAGAAAACGAGTTTTCCTTTTTTTTACTTTTCTATTTTGATCAGGTTGCAGACACAAATATTTGCTGCTGATTTTAAGATGCACGTTAAGCAGAGTCGGACATGATCAAGGCTAAAAAGCTGATAAGCCATTGAGTTAAATAAATCAGACAAATCCTAGGTGTTGCTTTTTCAAGACAAACGCCCGTTACAATAGACAATGTCTGGCAAAACTGTTCATACTCAAACTGTTTCTCATGATGTCACATTACCATCTTAATGTGACATATAGTTTATTTCAACTTCCATGTTACCCAGCACTAAAATGTGCATAGTTGTTAGGTAGAGAAAAAAAATTACTTAGCTATCAACATTTTGTTTTATTTTAATTGTTTTTGCAAATATCTGAAAAGTACATACACAGCAGGCAAATGTGACTCAAATCCGCTTTTTTGTGTCCATATGTGACACATTTCTGACTTTTCCACAGGTCATGCTGCATTGTAGCCTGGCCTTCATGTCATTGATGACATGTGTCATAATTTTGCACCATAACAAGCCAAACACTGCAGACATAAACGATGGCTGAAAATTATGATTATGAACTTCTGAAAGACGTTTGAGTCACTGAAGCTCATTACATCACAATGCCAACACTCTGCCTTCACTGCAGAAGTTGCTATCAATGCTCCATTAAAGGCTGTTGCTATTAGTTGTCCTTTCTTTTTTATTAACTGGTTTTCTGTGTCTTATGATCTTGTGATGATACTGTCGGTCCCTAATGCTGAATAAACTTTAAAATCGATCCACAAACCGTTCCATCCATTATCATTTCCATGAACAGTGCACTGCTGTGTGCCATCTGCGTTCTTCTTCTGCACATGTGGGTCACTTTGCGGATGTAAACCGCTGACACAAAAGTCTGATTGCGGTTGGGTTCAATTAGTAGTTTAGACCACGCAAAAAAAAAAAAAAAAGTATAAAATACCAATAAAATCTGCTCACTTTTGTGTAAATACATTGAAAAACATAAAAATGAAATAAATGAATTCATAACAGTTGTTGCTAATGATGAAAATTGTTCATTAGGGTGTTTGACAACAAATGACATCTGGGAACTGATGCATCCGCTCTCAGAGGATTGACTAAGCAACAGCTGTTGCCAAACACTCCTTATATGACCTCACTAACATCAGCTGTTGATGAACTTTGAGTCATTGTGTTAGCACTGAGCAACAGGAGACAGCACGGCAGGGTTTAGGCCAAACATTTTTTGTACAAACCAATAGAAACTTACCAGATCGATAAGTTTCTATTGGCACTTGCCGATCTGTGAGAGGTTCTCCAACCACGACTGGTTGGCTGCAGCCCCCTCTCTTTCTCATATAGCTGACAGACGATTAGCTTCGAGGAACTTCTGAAGAGAAAGAATCATAAAACAACGAGGAAATACTACATCCATATAAATGTTGGCATGAACTCTTAAGGTTGGGCTCCTGCATGTTCAAATCGAGCGATCGCACATGATTAGTGTTTTGAACTGCCGTCAGGTGTCATGCGGCTGAAGTTTAGTTGGCTTTTATAGCAGGAAGTTGTGGTCCTGCTGCCTGGGGAGGAAAGAAAAAAAACCCCACATCCTCCGCACACACATGAGAAGTAAAGTGAGCAGGCCAGGCCTCCTCTTTACTGGAAATCAGTACATTTCCTTGTAAGTATATTATACAACAGAGCTGTGAATGACTTTATATAAAAATAATGAAATAAAAGCAGACCTTTTGGTGAGGTTTCTTTTTTTAGGTCAAGTCTGTTTTTAACTTATCGAGTCATAATAAAAAGTAGATTTATGAAGCCAAAGCAGCTGGATTAAAGCACTGAGTCTAAGTGCAACTGTTAATTTCAGATTCTCAAATATTACAGGCAGCAAAAAATAGAAAATTTTACGAAGGATTTAGTAAGATCCTTAGGTCGACTGAGGATCTTACCTTGGTCGACTTTATAGTCAAATATCTTAGTTTCGCCTTATTTCAAATGTATTTCTTTCACACAACTTTTCATTGAGATAGAGCAGCTTGTTTAAAGTCAGTAATTCTTTGATGTTGATGAAAAAGTGCTTGTTCCATTGGTTGATTATTTCATGTATAACAGAATATTTGCTATAAGAAACTAAAGCAAAAATACCTTGTAAGATTTTGTGTTGTTGCAGCCTTACTTTAACAATTTTAAAAAATGTCCCCTGTCACCCTCTGTCTTGGTTCAGTTTATCTTTGATTTTTACAATTTGTTAAACCCTCGTCACTGGTAATATATTTTTCCATGTGTCCTAAAATGCTCTTTAGGTACCAGCGATCCTTACGTGAAGTTCAAGTTTGATGGAAAAAGCATCTTTAAGAGCAAAGTGATCCATAAAAACCTGAACCCTGTATGGAACGAGTCCTTCGCAGTGCCAGTAAAGGATCTGACCCAGAAGATTTACGTCAAGGTAACGCCTCGTCAGTCGCAGGGGTCATTTGAAACTCGTTTGTAAAGGTCAACATGCTGCTCTCAACTCTGTTGAGTTATGTCACTCTTAGCTGCGTGGAATTAAATGTTTCAATAAGCAAAAATAATAACCCACGTTATGGAAAATCAACACTTGGTCAGCACATTTGCTCTGCAGACTAACAATTGTTTTCCCAGTTAGTGTTGTGGGTGAACTTCAGCAACTGTGACTTCCCCTGTTGTACTCCGAGGTTAACACTTTGTTTTCTGATATGACACAGGTGTATGACAGCGATCTGACTACAGATGATTTTATGGGCTCAGCTTCTGTTCGTCTGAGTGATTTAGAACTTGACAAGTAAGTGTCGTGAATTATGACAGCAGTGAATGTCTGAAGGGAGTCGTCTTGGTGTGAACTTGGTGGAAACTGATCTTTCATTCATAACAGCATTTGCCAGTAAAATGGGGAAGCACCTTTTGACAGTTTCAGTGTATGTGCCTGTATAGCTAGAACGCTGATAAATGGTGCCCCCGGGTGGGCATTTCTGAAGATCATGTGTTACATGTTACCTTTATCACGTCTTCGTAGATATGGTCAGTTTTTCTTCTTTTAAGGAACTACAATTCCTATTCTGTTATTCTGTTATATTTTAAACCATAAAATGAGTAAATGTAAAATCAAAAATACATTTAAACATGGTCTTTTATGAGCTAAGTAGATCAAATCAAGTTTTTTTGCCCTCTAAATTCCTTCTAACTTTTGACATAGGGTACAGAGCAAAACCTCAAAGCGATTTTATTTAGCTTTTATGTGATAGATGAACACAAATTGTCCACATTTTTAAAGTGGAAGGAAAAGGATGCAAAGCTTTCAAAATGTTACAAAAATAAATCTAGAAAGTGTGGCACGCATAAGTATTTAGCTACTTTTCCTTAAAGATCCCTAAATAAGATGCAGGGAAACCAAATTAGCAAAGAATGTTCCATCCATTATATGAATATTGCAAATAGCAAACCTACATTTTCCAGCAGGACAACTATTGGTTATCTACTCTTGGTTTTATTTCATTGTACTTCTCTTCCACTGAACTGTTTAACCTTTTATTTACCTTTTGCTTAGGCCCAATGAACTGTTGCTCAAGCTGACTGACCCAAACACTCTGGAGGAAGATATGGGCTGCTTGCTGGTCGACATGACAATCTCTCTCAGAAACGGAAGCAGCAAGAAAGGCTTTGTATGGCAAGCCCTTTGTGTATTAATTGCATGTTTTCCAGAAGTAGAAACGTCTGTTTACGTTCGATTTGTCACCAATCAGGCATGGTGGAAAAAAAGCACAACTATTCTCTGTTGGTTTTTTTCTTAATGTTTAAAAAACAATCCTCAATAATGGTTTAGTCTGTCTTTAAATCAATAGACTTTGAAGCAATGTTTGTTAGACAGATGTAAGTGGAAATATTACATTATGTGCAGCGATACAGTGTTAAAAACCAAACCTCTAATAAGAACTAATTATTTATGTAAACTGTCCTGATAGATAAAACCTAAGATTTGGGAGAAATGGTGCTTTTTTTTAAAAAATTGTGTCTGTTTGAATATCTTTTTTTCATATATTTATATTTTAAATATTTTCTTTATGGCCAACTAACCTCAGTGCCATTTTGTTTTGCACTTAACATGCATGCTCCTGTCAGCAGAAGTGGCCCCGAAAGCGAAGTAGTAGGGTAAGACATGGTGGAGGGAACACACTGGACAGACAATAAGCAACAATCAGTTCAGTCAGCTTTATGATGGGTATCTGCCAAAAAGTAAAAACAAAACACAGAATCAGCAGTAAAAAGCTCAAGAGAGCATAATGTTTGGATTTGCCTCATTCTGATCAGACATGCTCGAAATTAAAGAAACAGTGTCAGCCATTGTCTGTATTTTGGCAGATATCTTTTAATGCAAAATGTGTCTTTCTGTCACAAGAGGGCAGCAAATTACCATAATTTAAGGGGAAAATGCATCTGTATCTTTAGCTAAGACGTGACAGATGTGTGCAATCACCTTTTCGTACTAATTTTAATTTGGTTTTCTCTTTTAATCTGTGTGTGTTTGAAATACAAGTCTGCAAATTGATCAATAATCTTTCTTCCATATTTTCTTGTACATTAAAGGATAAACACTCCACTTTTAAGAACAAAACATTGTCAAACATTACATGCTCTGTAGTTTATTAGTACAAGAGACAATTACAAACCTCCTCCTGACTCAATGGAGATGAAGTCTGACCGTTGTGTTCTGAATTCACCGTGACGAAGGGGCGTTAAACTCTCAGCAGTTTCTAAATGCATGTCTTGTGGCTTCTCTTGCTGCTGGCTTAGCATAGTGCATGAATCTGTTGCTGCAGCATGAGGCGGCCTTCTTGTGGTCTTCTTGAGACTATGTGCATGCAGATTCACGACACTCTTGTTTATATAACTTGTATAACTGAACAGGATGCAGTGTGGCAGGTTTGACATGATGTCAAGGTAAAGGTATAATGTTATCTGATTCAGGAATGTCCAAAGTGTGGCCCACAAGCCATTTGTGGCAGTGTCCCAGAGGGACACTTCATTTTATTTTTCATGATGTTTTCACACCTGGTAGTCTGGTAGACTTGGAATGATTTCACACTCCTCTGTGTCAAACGATCCAAACTAGCTGAAAAACCTGTTCCCCTCCTCACCTGTGGTGGCGCTTCACCAAGAACTACTGAAGGCAACTTTGTCCTTCACAAAATGGAAACGAAACAGAAGTGGCGTCAGATTTTAGTGGTTGTAGGATTTCTGTTTTGTCTCAGATAAAAAACTAAGGGTCATTTTTCCTGCTAGTGCTATACACATGCTTTTGGTTTGATTGTTTTTACCCAGAATGCCATGCACTATAGTCCACTTCCTGCTTTTGGAGCGGGGTCTGGTCCGCTTGGATCCACATACGCGGTCGAACTGCGCCAGAGTTCACTTTGATAGAAGGTTTTTAGGCAGACTAGAGTTTGATTTTACAAAGGTGCCTTTTCAAACAAATCAGACTTTCTAAGCCAAATAATTAGAGTTTGATTAAAATGGGCTGCTGAGACTGCAGGATGCTATTTTCACACTCAGAAACATTCTTAAGATAAAATAAAGTTTTAGATGCAACACAAATGAATTTAATGAGTAAATTTTAGTCGGTCTATGTTATCAGATAACCAGGTGACTTTTTCTGTTAAGGATAATAAAAGTCATTAAGCTTACCTTAATGATGGGTTTTTTAAAACCCAAAATGTGAATCGATGTCCACAATAATTTGATAGTTTTTATATAGTTTTTGCAAGGTGTTCACAGTAAGGTTGATCATTTTCAGTAAGCTGATTTTTCATTTGTTTCTGCCTTTTCTGATCCTATCTCTGCTCTTTATCTGCCTTTCTTTGATATTTAATTTAGCTTGATTTTTTGTTATTTATAACTGTTGTTCTCTCTCCTGATTTCCATCCTCCTTCAAACACTTTCTCTCATTCGGATGCCGACCCTCTCTTACAGGGAGGGCCTTCGAGTCGGTTGTCGGATTCGTTGAAGAAGAAACAGCTCTGGACATCGCTCATCTCGGTGACGCTGGTTGAAGGTCGGGGGTTGAATTTGGACAATCAGACAGGTGATCTGTTTGTTCGCTTCAAACTGGGAGAGCAGCAGTTTAAAAGCAAGGTACAGAAAACCCATCTCTTCCATGAAGAGATGGAAGAGATGTGTTGTGATTCTCCTTTCGTTTAGACTTTGTTTCTGTTTTGTACTTTTCCCCTTCTAGCAAAAGAAGTAAAGATGCAAACCCCTACACTATCCCTAAGTGTTCTTCTAGTTTAATTTGTTGGAGATTAAAGTTTTTGTCTTTGTTTTATGTTCTTGTTTTATTCAGAATCACTGTAAAGTGACCAATCCTCAGTGGAGAGAGAGATTCACTATGAGACTGTTCCAGCACGTTACACAAATCCTGGAGGTGGAGCTCTGGTCCAGAGAATCACGAAGGAGCGAGGAGCGTTTGGGAACGTAAGGCTCTACTCCTTATGTTTCTCCACATGTTCATTTTTTTGTCAATATTACTCCAAAAACTATTAATTCAGCTGCCTTTCCTCTGCTACCCTAAAATGTAATGCAGCATAAACATGTTGCCTTTAGGATTCAGGAACACAGTCAGAGATGAAGTCATTGAAGTTAAAGATGGTTTAGGTTAAAAATCAGAATCCTACATTTTGAACGCCTCTGTTCACTCTATCATCTGAAAATGGAAAGTTCATGTAGAAAAAAAAAATGCAAACATCAATTTCTATAGTTGCTCTGAATGATCAGATTTTCCTGGAAAACAGTTTAATATAAAATACTTTATCAAAAATAATAAATTTCTCAGAACTTTTAAACTTTTCCCCAATTTTTCTCCACTCTTTTATAACTCATTTCCTTTTGCCTTTATTTCTAATGTGTGTTAGAAATAAACACACATTAACACAATTAAAATTGTGTTAATATACATTAACACAATTTTGTGTTACAAATCTGGGTGCACATGAGTGCTATAATATAGATTTTGGACAATTAATTGTACAGGATTAAGACAAGTAAAGCTAAAACCACATTTTTATTTGACATTTATGTATGTATTATACAAATATAACGCTAATTAATTTAAAATAAATCCAAAATAATTATTTATGCCTCTATTTTTTGGAGTATTTAGCTCACACTGGTGAACCTTTGCTCCTTTAATCACTCTAACTTTTCACTTCTGTAATCAAACTTCTCCATGTGTGTGTGTGTGTCTGTGTGTGTGCGTGTCCATCCAGGTGTGAAGTGGACCTGTCCGAGATCCCTTTGAACATGCGGGCGTTGTTTAAACAGACCCTGACTTCCAGCAAAGGAACCTTGGTCTTCCTGATTACAATAAACACGTGCGGCGGCGTCTCCATCTCCGACCTGAGCGCCGCGCCGCTTGATGAGCCGCAGGAGCTGCAGAACCAGCTGGAGAACTATGTCAGTAGCCAGACTGTGCACTCCACCATCTACTCTGCTGTTCACACTCTAAACACTTCATTTAAAACACCTCTGGACTGTCGTACAGGGCCTCAGTTTGTTGCTGAACACTCTTGTTCTTTTGGCCTGAAAACATGACTGGTTGAATCAATCAATCAATCAATCAAATTTTATTTCTTTAGCACATTTCAGCAACAAGGCATTTCAAAGGGCTTTACATCATAAAAACACAATGTCATGCAACATAAAATCAACAGCTGAAACATTACATTTAGTCAATGTTTCAGTTGTTGATGCACAGTGCTGATGGATGGATGGATGGATGGATGGATGGATGGATGGATGGATGGATGGATGGATGGATGGATGGATGGATGGATGGATGGATGGATGGATGGATGGATGGATGGATGGATGGATGGATGGATGCAGCTTTTGGAAAACGTGATGGTCATCAAAGGTTGCAGTTTTTTGGGGTTCAATTACTTCTTTTTCCAGACTTGATCAGAGTTTTGGGGAATTTCAGCGTTTTTTTTGTAAACACATTTAACAGAATCCTCTTTCTCGAAGAACTATAATCAACAATATTCCAAACATATTTCCTCCTGTATGGATTTCCTAAAACGAGTTTAAAAAAGATTCAGTAAATGAACGATGGAGGTAAAAACTTGAAGGAATTGTTCTGTAGATGGCAGTACATGTTCAGGAAAGGGCTGAAAAAATCATCTGTTTAATCTTAAAGGAAAAAAGTTGGAAAAATGGTTTTATATCCAGTTTTAAACAGCAGCAAGTCAATCATAAAGTGAACTCAGATAACTCAGAATATTAACATTTAATTAAGTCCAACCTGGAGGCAGAATGATGTCCCTCTGTAGAAATCAGGAGTATACAACAGGCAGAGAGTCCAGGTTTGTCATGTCGGTAAACTATACTTGCTCGTGTTTAAAGACAAGAAGGGGGTAACTACTGTTTTGGAGACAGCACCCTATTGCAATCTGCTTAAACGTTGTTGGAAGAAGCTTTCACGTCAACTATTATAGGCGCTTGTGAGTGTCAGATTTGCAAGGCTAGTTACACTTAATGCCCAAAAGTATGGATTTAATTGCAGGGACTTGAATGTTGCTTGTAATCTGTCCCAGGGAGTATTTATTTGGGTTGACTGTCTACTCCATGTATGGAAGTGTTGTGAAAACTTTGTCCTGATTGAAGGTTTGGTGGGAGAAGTGAATCGCAGAAGAAGAAGTAGAAAAAGAGAGAACTCGCTAATGTTGCATTACCAAGATGTCTTTGGTTATAGAAACAGAAAGTTTTTTTCTTATTGTTGTATGTAATAATACATCAAAACCATTCACTGCAAAAAAAAAAAACACAAAATCTGACCAAGTATTGTTGGTGTAGTTTTTAGTGCAAATATCTTAGTTTATCAAAATTGATGAAAACATTCCTCTTCCAGGTTATTTCAATGATAAGACATTTTTTCCATTTTTGGAAGAAGCATTTTTCATCAATATTAAGGATTTACGTACTTAACACCAGCTCTTATCTATTTGCTGGAAAGTTACTTGTATGTTAGTTTAGCCTTTATTCCAGTATTTGCACTATAAAAACTCCCTGGTAAGACTTTGTGTTTTTGTAGTGTTGGTAAAACTCTATTAAAAACACATTATGATTTAAAGTTGGTTGAGGTTTTTTCTTTTAGTCATTTTTAGGGATGCGTGGTTTTAAGTATGGGCCAAGTTTGATGCCATACAGAAAATTGAATTTACTTAGAATCTTTCTGTTTTTTGAACACAGACATAGATAAACTTCCAAATTAATTTGATAACTGCACGACACCCGATGCAGACTTTTTTTCAATACGGGGATCAATACAGATGTTAATAACGGATCGGTGCATCTAATCGCTGTGCTTCTTCAGCTCACCCCGTCTGCTTATCGTCTCTGTAGAGTTTTCAAAGATCTCTGACGAACCTGCGGGATATCGGCCTACTACAAGTCAAAGTCATCAAGGCTGCAGACCTGGTCGCTGCTGATTTAAACGGTATTTACATATTTAGGCTTAATTTTATCATTCGCGGTTAGTTTTGTCGCTGTTCCTCTTCAGTGATTGCTCTCGTCCTCAGGAAAGAGCGACCCTTTCTGCGTGTTGGAAGTGGGCAACGACCGGCTGCAGACCCACACAGTCTACAAGAGCCTCAATCCGGAGTGGAACCAAGTCTTCACTCTGTAAGGCCGAGTTCACACAAGATGATTTTTTGCCCCGATTTTGCCCTTAAGACAATCTTAGAACATTCTGAGTTCTAAAATTATTGCTTGCGACAATCATAACCGATCATCCTGTAGTGTGTGGTGTGTTACGACTGATCGGGTCTACTAATAACGCAACAGAGAAAAAACACAGAAATTGTTATGCTGTGTTAATCTATTGGTAGAGAAAAAGATATAAGTGCAGAAAATTGACGAGCGCAGAGCACTGCAAAAATATTGCGCGGCTTCAGGAGCGATGATAAAAAAATTATAATTAACTCCCCATTTGGGTTTCAATTAAAGGAGCTGGGATATGTCAACCTTTCACGGTCAGTTGGAGAGAAAAAAAGGAAAACTGCCATCTGATTTTCTAAAAACAAATAAGCAGGGAAATGCTTTCTTCTACTTCAAGCTACTCAGTCATTGAGTTTTCTGAAACAAGGTCCATGCATATATTCTACAACGTCAACACAGCAAAAAAATATAAAATTATAACTAAACGGTAAACCAGTAGTTCTTATGAGGGAAAAAAAACTCTCTTCCATATTGTAGTGCAACAAATACAGTCCTTTCTCGCGATGTCTCCAGTTCTTAATCCAAAGCTTTGATTTTTGGTTACGTCTTTTTAGGTTTAAAATAAATCCACAAACTAAAGTTACCGCTTCAACTTCGTTGTCCGTGTTTGTTTACTCTAAATTCAGGTGTGCAGAATTTTAAGGGGTTTCTTATCTGGACTTTGAATGTCCTTGAGTGAAACCTCACTCTCTACGATCGAACCCGTCATACTTACGATTTTAAATCGGCTGGAGTGTGGTCTCTCACGTTTTGAGAATCGGTTGACGATCTAAAATTGTGTATTGTGAACCGGGCTTTAGTTTGAGTCTCAGATTTAAATAATAACAAACATGATTCAGTTTCCTGCTCTGTTTGTACCTGACCTCCTTGTTTCGCTTCCACAGGCCTATCAGGGACATTCATGAGGTCCTCATGGTGTCCGTGTTTGATGAAGACGGCGACAAGGCGCCAGACTTTCTAGGAAAAGTTGCCATCCCGCTGCTCTCGGTATACATTCTACTCTGACGCAGACAATAGGCCATTCTATTTACACTTTGGGCTTAAATTAAAGTGAAGCGGGTGATAACACCTCAGTGGATGGGAGACTCTGAGATAAATCCAGCGTGACTGCTGGTCGGGTTCATGGCAGAGTTCAGCACCTCGTGGCCTTTCTGTCCTGCAGATCCAGAAGAGAGGAGAGGTTACCTACATGCTGAAGAAGGAGGACTTGGGCAGACTGTGGAAGGGGAGCATCACTCTAGAGCTGGAGGTTATTTTTAACCCTGTAAGTGAAAGTTCACCCTCTTCTTGTGACACAATGAAACGTGAAGGAAGCCTTTGAAACACAAGCTTGATGCCGTCCAATCCTCTGCTGTTTTCTTTCTCGTCAGGTCAAAGCAAGTATAAGAACTTTCCAGCCCAAGGAGAGGGCTTTCATGGAGGATAATCTGAAATTTTCCAAAAAGGTTTGTCTCATCTGTGACCAAATATTAAAATGATAATTTCCCAAATAGACACAGTCCTTGCTAGTGTTTTTAAATGTACAACACTTCATACTAGACCTGCAATATATTTTAAAAACTCAAAATAAAACAACCAAAACCATACATAAAATGTACAATGATGTCTGTGTAAACAACATTGCTCTTCAAAAAAGTAATTATCATCAGAATGGATTTTATTAAGATATTTTTGATTTATCATGCAATTGATTGACTAATTGCTTATTTCGACAGGTTTCAGAATGTCTTCTTTAATCTGAACAGCATTTCCTGTTGTGTTCATATGAACAGAAAGGGAGCTGCAAGGGGTTTTTGCACTAGGATTTTATTGTGAAGGTTTGCCGTATTCATGGAGACACGGACCCTCACATTATCGTTTCAGCCGCTCTGCCGAGTGTAATCACACCCTTGGGGGAAAAAAATGTTGGTTAGTCCAATAAAAATTTGAGCTGGTAATTAGTTAAACAGACCAACCAGAACATTGTGAAGAGCACAAAAATCCAGCTAAATGTTTGCTTAGCCGCTCTGCAGCTAACAGCAGCAGGAGGAGAGGGCTGTGGTTCTCTCTCCTGCCTTTGTTTAAACCGGTCTTCATTCAGAATATTGAGAAACTTTGCAATACTGTCAAATATTGTATAACAGTATGAACTATGATTAACCCATATCTTTCTTTTCCATCATCTCAATGTATCCAAAACTCTCACTAAGATCTCTATCAGCTGTTTTCATAAAAGGACGAGCTAAACAGTGTCAATATTAACTGGGAAGCAAATTATATACAAGAACTGTTCGTTTTTTCATACATTTGAGTTTAATGTATTTCTTAAACGTGTGTTTGTTATGTTATGTGTCCATTTTGTCTTATATTTACTCTATATTTTTGAAAACTTTTGCTGTTCTCAAGTTGAAAAGGCTCGAGAATTCAAATGTGCTTATACCGTAATGTATCTCTTCAATTCTACTATATATGATCATTTATACTGAATATAGATATATTTTCTTATGTTCTTTAACAACCTCAAACCTTCTCAGAACAGCTGAACTTGCACTAAGATCAAATTACACACAGTGTGGTGTTTATTTTTTAAAGCATTTAACTTTATTTCAGGGTGACATTAAACGAAATGATTCATAATTTTATTTTGTTATTTGTTTCCAAGTTTTTATTGCACAATTCCACTCTGTGTTGTCAAATCACATAAAATCTCAACAAAACGCAAACTAACTTTAGCTCTTTTTGAATCTGTGTGCAGATTCATCAGGAAGGGATGATTCAGTCACAAACAAATCTCGATATAAACAGACTTCAGTCTTTTGTTCTTCGATTAACTTTGAATAACTGCAGACATTTGTCTAAATTAGCTGCTCTGCATTTTAATTGAGCCCAACATAGAGTGAATTCTTGCTTGCTGTTCTGCTACATTAGCTTGATATACAGTGTGTAAGACAGGGTGCGAGACAGGGTGCCTGACTGTCTGCACGTCCCACAACGACTCATTGTTGTCAGACAATACGTTGCTCACTAGCACCACAGAAGTGGCTTCTGAACTGAAGACTGCGCTCGCAAAGTGCAGTTCTGCTGTCGGTTTTAATGTTCACAGTCTTGTTTGCTAAAATCAGGTCAGATTACTGACATTTCTTTACTGATGCTGCAAAAATATAAAATCTCACCACATACTTTTTTTCTACTTTCTAGTGCGAATATCAGGTTGCTGCCTGAAAAAGACCTTCATAAATACAATAAGTGATATTGTTCATACTAGCCAGAATTTATGTTTTCACAATGAAATTTAAATTCTTTAATTTGTGAAATTGGAGCTTTTTTTTGGTTTGTTTTAGCCATGTGGACTTTCTGATGATCATGAAGGTATTTTACTCCTATTTGGACAAACTAAAATAACATCATAAAACACATATTTGAGGTTATTTAAATTCAAGCTGAATTTTTATGTTTAACATTAGTGATAATGTACTTTTAGATAATTTACGTATTTCTTTTTTCATTTGGAACCATTTAAAACTTTTAAAAGACTTTCCATAAAATTATGTTCAATTCTGTATTTGAAGTGAAATAAATTATTTTTAGCAAGACTGTGTTTATATATTTACTTTGCTAAAAGTAAATAGTTCTTGAATATAGATTTGAAAAAGTACCAGTTCCACTGACAGATTTTTTTCACTTAACATTTTTTTTATTACCAGTGAAAAAATCTACAAGTAGAGTTATTTATTTAAAGTAAGCTGATATATCTGATGTAACATAAAAGAGTTACATTTATTTTACTTATGTTAATTTTGCCTTATGTCAAAGGCAGTGAGATATTGACTGTTTAAAGAAAACCAGCTTGATCTTTCTCTGATGTCAGATATATCTCACAAAGTCCAACATAAATCAAAGAAACTAGACCCGTGGATCAATTATTATTATTATTATTTTCACTCCAACTTAATGTATTTGTCTTCTGTTTTATTATCCGTGTCTTTCAGGCCCTGGCCAGGAATGCGGCGCGCGTGAAGGTGATTTACACGACTATCAGGTCCACTCTGCAGTACATCAAAAGCTGCTTCCAGTGGGAGAGTGTTCAGAGGAGCCTGCTGGCCTTCCTGGTGAGGAGCTTGAGCTGCTGATCAACAACAATATCTGCATTTCTTTCTCTCTCTCTTTCTCTCTTGTTTTCCCTGCTAGGCTGCGGAAGACCACCGCAGCCCCTTACTTGAACTCTCCCCGAGAGATTCTTAATCAATGCAGCGCAAGAAAAAAAAAAACTGTTAGCTAGCTCTTTGTCGGAGCGGTCGGCTGTCGGTTTTCTCCTGGATGCAGAGTTAAGCCTCAGCTGTGAGAGAGCCGTGTCCCAGCGGAGGCGGGATGGCCTATTTTTTTTCCTGACAACTCATTAACCCCTCCGTCCGTTGATTCGGACCCCACGTCATTCAGCCGGAGTCTTGATTAGAAAACTCTTCAGAGATATGAACACCTCTCCTTTCTGTGTAATATAAATGTGAAGACAGAAACACAGAACGCAACCTTCTTTTCTTGTCGGCCATACAATTTCAACTTTGAAATTTGAGCGTGGGCAGATGTTTTGTCGTTGCCTTCCGTCCCACATCGCAGTCGATGGAAATAGCATAGAGCGAGTTTTTCATTAACAATTCAAGCAATCAGGGTCATTGAGAGGTCTTTTTGTTTTTACTGTTCCCATCCCAGAGATGGCGCTAAAGTTTTGCTCTCAATCGGAGGTTGGAGGGCGGGAGGTGGCGCGGGAAGCCTTCTGCAGGGCTAATGAGGAGACGGTTTGCTTGCCAGTAGCACAGTTTGCTCAGTTTACTGTGAAAAATGGGAGCTGTAATCTGATTTGAGTCATGCATTTAGTCTTTTATGGCCATAAAATGCATCAAACGGGGAGGGATCAGAGGTCGGCGCGGGCTTTAATCAGCAGCCTCTTGCAAGTGAAACGTCTAAGCCGTATTAAAACGCGAGATTTAATGGGAAAACATTGCACTTTAGCTGCGAAGAAAAGCGTTCCCTCTTCCACACATCCGACTTTCCGCCGTGGCATTCCTGTTTTAACTGACAGCTATTCGAGCAAAACATCGAGGCGATGTACAGCAACACGCACGTCCTCCGTTTGAAAGACAGCACCATCTGTAGTCATGTTTTCACACTGATGCCCACTGCCTTGTCAAGCCTCAGTGAGAAGAAATAAATGGGTGCCCAGTAATACCACCACATAGGCATAATGAATCAAAGCTTCACTCTGCGTGACAGCATGCGCTGACGAACCACCTGCACCATCTGCCGGCTGTCACACAGGGAGCTGAAACGCGCCGTAAATCGGCGAGACGCCTTAACCCTGGCAGCCGCTGTCCTCCTCCTCCGAATCGCTGAGCTAAAAAAATAAAAAATAATAATAATAAAAAAAAAAAGATTCATAAAAAACGATTGGCCTTTTTCTGTTTTCCATAATTTACTGAGAATCGGAAACGAAGCAGGCCGTCTGTTTCCAAACGGTAACCCCCAGACATTTCCTCGGTTTCCCCTGCCTCCTGTCTGGGCTGGTGTTCACTGTGAATCTGTCACTTTTTAAATGTGTTCCTCATTATGCAAACACTGTTGCCAGTGTTTAATTTCTGCATTTGGTTTCCCAACTCTTTCTCCACCTTTTACTTACCGGGAGGATCTTTACGGTTCTTGAAGGATCTGAGAATAATTAGCAGTGGAGTGCGTCGGAGCTGAGGCGGAAAATACGTGAACTCTAATGCTCATCTCGCCTCGCCATACTTTTATTCCTTATGCGTTGCATAGTGAGCCAGAAAAACATGCATTTCCTGTGAAAACGCACTCTGAATACTGTAAGCTGAATGTTTTGGGTGAAAATTGTAGGAGCATCTTAAGTCCTTAAAATGACTTGAAAAAAAGCGATAATCGGTAAAACGTGTACAGACAAACTGTTTAAGAGGAGTGAAAACTTTTAAGTTTTCACTCCTCTTAAACAGTTTTAGAAATTGTAAATTGCTTGTAAGTTAGTTTAGTCTTATTTCAAGTCTACTAATATATTTTCACTGAAAACTAGACAAAAATACTTGGTAAGATTTTGTGTTTTTGCAGTGTAAACTGTAAGGTCACAGCAGCTTAAAAGCTAAAATGAGCTAAAAAGCTGAAGCTAGCTGAAAAACTAATGAAAATGTAGGCTGTCACTAATGGAATGAAAGGATAAGACTGCCATGAAATTTTGACCTACATGGAATATATATCATCAGATATTGATTTTTATATATTTTTTCTTTGTTATGACAACTAACGTCTGTGGATTTATGTAGCATTTTACCTGATAACATCACAAAGTGCAGCACATTTGTGAAATGAAGGAAAATAGTCTGATTCACAGTTTATACAAAGAAACATTTGACGCTTACTTTTATGTGCCGATACTTTGTAGAACCACCTGTCACAACAATTACAGCTGCTTTTATTGCATGTTTCTACCAGCTTTGCACATCTAGACTCAAAATTTTGTCCTCAAACCCAGTCCAACTGGATGTATGCCTTCTGTAAACACCAATTTTCTCGTCTTACCTCAGATTCTCAACTGGGTTTACGTCTGTGCTTTGATTAGACCGTTCTGACGCATCGAATATGCTTTTATCTATCTAAGCCGTTGTAGCTCTGACGGTGGGTTTAGTGTAATTGTCCTGCTGGAAGTCGGACCTCCAAATCACTCTCAGGTGTTTTGCAGCTTTTTTCAGGTATTTCTCCAATTTTCTTGTAGTTATGCCATAAACTTGGTTGAACAGTCCACAGCAGCATGTTATCACAGTTGAAACCAGATGTTTACACAGACTGAATAAATTTATACATACGCATTTTTTCCTTGTTGTTTAAAGTTAAATGAGACAAAAGCATCACAAAGTTGTTTAAAGTTGGTGAAAATGACCAAAGTTATTTCTATTTGCATAACATGTCTTAGAGATTCTTTTGGTAACTTTTTCAAACTCGGGGGTTCAGATACATTTGGTCAGCATCAGGGAGAACTGATATCTAAACTTCATGATTTGAGTCAAACCATTTGGGTTTCCTTCCACCAGCTTCTCACAATAGTTTGCTGGAGTACTGGCGCCTTCCTTCTGACCAAATGGTGCAACTGAGTCACAAGCTGCGCTTCCTATATAATTGCGCAATTTCACATTTCAAAAATAAATTTGCTTAGTGGAAACACGGCAATTTCCAAAACACGTTTTGTTTTTCGAAATTGGTTTATTTCACAAAACTGCAATGGAAACGCTGTTTTTGCATCACATCAGTCACATGTTGCCACTGGCGCTAACCACGAAGAAGATGACAAGAAGTAGTTGAAGACTCATGGTGTTTTTTATTGACTTTATATAATATATTGTACTAAAATAAATCTCAGATTTCTTCATTTTTTAATTATTTTTGACAGTTTTTCTGAGGCAGTTCTTGAAGTTATGCTGTAGGAATTTCGAACTTCACTGCTGAATAACATTAATTTTCTTTGTGTAGAAAAGTTAGGCTGTGAACTCTGATAATGACTGAATAATAACCTGCATGTGGATGTACAGAAAAAGATTTCTGACACATGCACACGCTTTCATCTGGAATTCTTTCCACCAGTCTGTACCAACCTTTTCCATTTTCACTCCTAAAGTTTTTCCTGTGATGTGCAAAATATTCCCACATCCTTTTATTTATTTATTTGTTTTACAGCTGGAGTCTGTGTAATGCCTCTCGAGTTGAAGTGAGCTACAATTATCCCAATCTTTACGGTCTGAGTATACATTTCCACTAAAGCGTGACTTGGTTTTTTCCCCCCACAAACCCTCAGTCATTACAAAGTCCTTCCTAATAAAACATAACCCTGGCAGCGTGAAACCACATCCACCTCGTCTCCCAGACGCTCTTTTGGCTCGTGATAACACGGAGGAGCGTGCGCTTGGCACTCGGCACGTTGAGGCTGATGCTAGTGTTGGCGGCCTGATCTGATAAGCTTTATGTCCAGGAGAGCGATGTCTTTAGCAGATGTTCACCTCTTTTTTTTTTCTTTTTTTTTTGGTTAGCTATAAAAAATAAAAAGTAAAAAATTCCCTTCTCACCCACCGCGGGTGGTTCTTATCCTCTGAGCTCGGGTCCTCTACCAGAGGCCTGGGAGCTTGAGGATCCTGCGCAGTATCTCTATTGCTCTGGTGTTTAGGGCCTGTTCCTGGGCGGCCATGATGAGGGCCTTTGTGCTGTCCTTGAGCCCAGCTTTTTCCAGCCATTGGTAGGATTTACTGATATCAGCCACTTCGGTTATTTGCTGGTGGTACATCCCATGTAGGGGCTTGTCCTCCCATGATATATATACATATATATATATATATATATATATATATATATATATATATATATATATATATATATATATATACATATATATGTATATATATACATGTCCATATATATATATATATATATATTTGAACTCACTGTTGCTTTTTGGCCGTGGTTGATTCTCTGGCAGAATCATTCCAGTTTGATTCTGATCTTCAACAGAAACAATAACATCCAGATTGCTATTTGTTGTTGTTGTTATTTTATCACACAGTGCCTTGCAACACTTGGCCACAACAAACTTCCGTGGAGTTTGAGGGAGATTTTATGTGATAAATCACAAAGTGTTGCTCATCTGTGGAGAGGAAGAGAAGTCAAACAAGTTTGTCGGAGCTTCTGCAAAAACGAAAACAAAGGTCTTCTGTTTTCCAGAGTCAATCATGTTTAAGATTTATCCTTTTTTCTATTTTTGAAGTGTGTAAACATTTTCAAGTCTTGCCTCAAATTGTCAAATGAATTTCATTTGAATTTATAGAATTTGTTTTTAATTACTCTGGACTTTGGCTAGGACAGTTGTACCTTTGTACAGTTATATATATATATATATATATATATATATATATATATATATATATATATATATATATATATATATATAACTCTGGCACCTCAACCTCAACCTCAACGGAGGTTGAGGTGCCAGAGATACCATCATGGGAGGACAAGCCCCTACATGGGATGTACCACCAGCAAATAACCGAAGTGGCTGATATCAGTAAATCCTACCAATGGCTGGAAAAAGCTGGACTCAAGGACAGCACAGAGGCCCTCATCATGGCCGCCCAGGAACAGGCCCTAAACACCAGAGCAATAGAGGCCCAGATCTACCACACCAGACAAGACCCAAGGTGTAGGTTGTGTAAGGAGGCCCCTGAGACAGTCCAGCACATAACAGCAGGGTGCAAGATACTGGCAGGAAAGCATACATGGAACGACATAACCAAGTGGCAGGCATAGTGTACAGAAACATCTGTGCAGAATATGGACTGGAAACCCCGAGATCAAAGTGGGAAAACACCCCCAAAGGTGGTGGAGAATGCCAGAGCTAAGATCCTGTGGGACTTCCAGATCCAGACAGACAGAATGGTAATGGCAGAACCAACCAGACATTGTCATAGTGGATAAACAACAGAGGAAAGCCGTTGTGGTAGATGTAGCAATACCAAGCGATTGCAACATCAGGAAAAAGGAGCACGAGAAACTGGAGAAATACCAGGGCCTCAGGGAGGAACTGGAGAGGGCCTGGAAGGTGAAGACCACAGTGGTGCCTGTGGTCATCGGGGCCCTCGGGGCAGTAACCCCCAAACTGGAGCAGTGGCTACAACAGATCCCAGGAACAACATCAGACATCTCAGTCCAGAAATGTGCAGTCCTTGGCACAGCCAAGATACTGCGCAGGACCCTCAAGCTCCCAGGCCTCTGGTAGAGGACCCGAGCTCAGAGGATCAGAACCACCCGCAGTGGGTGAGAAGGAAATTTTTCATATAAAGTGTATCCTCTGATCTAAACTAAAGCTGTATGTTTAGATGCTCTTGCCTCTTCCAAATAGATCACAAGTTTCGCTGTAAACAGATTCTCTTGTGTTTGCTGTGGGAATAAAACATCTTGCTCTTTGCTTACCAATCAGGTGGTTTCTGCAGGTAATCACTGTAGCATTGGTTTGAATCTAGGAGTTTCAGTGTAGTAGAAGCTCAATACATTCTCTTAGATTCTTATTCATAAATACTTGTGGAAGCCATGTTGTAATTTCCCTCCCAGTTTACAATCAGGCTCTACTTTGTGCTGGTGGGTCTCATAAATTGCCCGTATCTGTGCTCTAGATGACATATTGGATGGTAATAACATTTCCACACAGCTTCCCCATGGCTGCTCTGAAGCGATTTCCTTCAATGTGCTCAGGATGAGTAATAGCAATTAGGCTTATGTAGCTACGGTCGACTCATAACTGGGGGGTTGAGTTGGTCCAACAGAGCACCACATGAACATCGGGGCTGAGGTAATGCCAGAACGCTCTTCATCGGCGGGACCGGAGTGGGTCAGATCAATCGTTAGCTTCTGGGTGTCACGTCGAGATTCGTCACGTCGAGATTCCTCCCCCTTCTCTGTGCCTCCGCTAACGTTTACTTCCTCCTGCAGATTTTTCTCATCACAGTGTGGTACTGGGATTTTTACATGCTGCCCTGTTTCCTGGTTCTGCTCATCACCTGGAACTACTTCCAGGTTCGCTCCGGACGAGTCAGTCAAGACGTGGTGAGTCAATATATATATTTAGAGAGAGAAAGATGGAGAGCCTGATGACTTCTTTTCTCTACTCTCTTTTTTTTTCTTTATTATGTGCAAAAAAAATAATAAATGACCACCCAAATTGTGTTTTGTGCTCATAATTAGAAGCTCATGCGTTGCCATAGCAACAGTTTGAATATGGCTTTCCAAGTCTTAATAAAAAAATAACAGAATACAAAAGCTTAGAAATCCGACTAAATAGGCTAATATAACGGCGCATTATAGTCAAAGCTAATTTACAGAGCTTGCCCTTTACTAACTCGGCTTTCCCCGTCCCCAGTTTTTGTCCTTCCTCTGGTTCGTTGTAATTGGACTGCAGCTCAGCTTTTGTTTTGGCGAGTCAACTTGGCAAACAAAAAAAAAGTGCTTAGTGCTCTCTTCAGAAAAGGTTGTGTGTTTTTTATTTTGTTGGGTTTCTTTTCTGGATTTGGATCCATCAGTTTCACTGATGTGAGTCCAGAGACAGCAGGAAAAACTATTAAGTCACAAGTCAATGAAGGATTTTCTCACTACGTATATATATTTACGATTTTGCAACTAAATAGGGTTTGTAAATATTACATGTAAGAAAACAGTCAATGAATAACTTAGATAGCGTCTTTAATTTAGTTTTCTGACCAAGAAATTTAAGAATTATTACAAATTAAGTATGTACTTTGTCAGCTAATGTGTTTCATTTGTATTTACCACAATACAGTTCATTTTTTCTATACATATCGAAGCAAAACAGTTGCAATAATCCATCTGTCATTAAGGAATTTATCTTTTCTGATAAAAGAAATAGGAAAATAATAGAATATCTTAAAGAATTTGAGGTAAATGTGACTCAGCTAGGAGAAGAATTTAACTATAGAAACTATGTTGGAAATGTATCATTTTTAAAAATTATTTGGCTTCACTGAGGCGTATTATTTTAATTGGCTTTAAAAGAGCAATGGCATCTGGCGGTAGATTCACAGAAAACCAACTGCATACGTGCTGCTGTTCCTCTTCCCACCAGATGTGACAGATGTGAGCTCACCTAACGCAGCCAGACTCCATGTTTCATCAAACAGGAAGTATGCTGCATGTAGACACCACTTTGGTGAATGTTGCTCTGAAGTTCTGTCTTGACATTAATTAACTGTATCCTGTAATTAATTTAAAAGTTTTTCAACAAAATGTACTAAAATCACTGCTATTGGCAGATGTTCAATTGACTTTTCCCTATTGTTTTTTATTATTTATTTATTATTATTAAGCTGAAGTGGAGTTGTTAACAATTATAGAAAGTTTCTGCTTTTTTCACCAGAATGTTAAATCAGAATGAAGTCGAGACGTATGTTTGGTCACCATCACAACAAAATCACTACGAAACATTCATTGAGAAAAGCAGAAGTGTTTCAAAACCTTAAGTAAGTCAGCCATTCATCTGCTTTAGGGGAAACCACTCACATCCTTTTAAATGAAATGCAATTTATTCCAATCATCCGATTTAAAGATTAAAAGTGACAGTAGCGTTTTTATTTTATTTTATTTTTTTTAGCATTACTGCTTTTTAAACAACTCCTTTTTCATGTGTGAGTTTATGAGTAGCACTGATGTTAAAACCATGACTATAGGTTGTTAATATATTCTGGTATGCGAGGCTGAGCCTGAGAAAAAGCCGGCGCGTCCCGTCGGTCGGCGACCCCGCAGGGCCGAGCGTTTCAGGGGGCTAATCTCAGGGTCAGCGCTCAGCTGCAGGAGTTAGTCCAAGCTTCCAGTGTTACACCGACACCATGTTAGTTGTTTTATTATTTTTTTTTTATCCTGATCTATGAATCCTTTGAATCTCACCTTTCAGTGTTTGTTTTTTCTTCCAGGACAGCATGGATTTGGCGGATGAGGACGAGGATGATGAAAAGGTATTGTACCTTTTGAGTTGGGTGTATTTTTAGCAGCTCAACATCGACATGTGTATGAATAGAAAAGAATTATGATTTTCTCCCTCCCATCCCCATGTTGACAGAGGTATCTCCCTCTCTGATCTATGGCTGTGTGTTGCTAAGCCTTTTATTCGGCACTAAATCTTCCGAGGCGTTTTGATTCCTGCCAACCACCAGTTGTACTCCTTTTGAAACCAAAAGACGTTTAGGCCTAATGAAGATCTCACCAACCTGTTTCCACTTGTCACAACACATTCATATGGAAATGGAGGGGCGGGGGAAAAGGTCTGCTGCATTTGGGAAAGTCCCTGAGCTTAACAAACTACATAATACCATCAATATAGAACTAATGACAGCACTTAGACATGCCTCTATAGAGCTCTTTCTGAAAGTTAGTGTTGACTGTGCTGAAATGCTTTTAGGCGGTGGAATATGTCTTCAGAGTGACAGCAGTTTATTGTTGACGTTGTGAATGGCCTGCGTTGCTCTGATTCATGGCGGTTCTCATCGGGATTCCTCTGGGAACCCGACCCTGAAGCGGCCCAAGCGTTTCACTGGGCTGACGGATATTTTGCTGAGGCAAAGCGCCGTTTGTCTTAACTCGTGGTTTTTTGAGGACATCCTTCCTGAGTCGGCCCATGTCCTTTCTTTAGATGTTTAACCATCTTTTAGTCTGGCTGCCTTTGATGTGGATATGTTTCGGTCCGAAGTGCATCTCTCCGAACAAAGATCTTCCAAGAGCCTCGTCTCTTCTGTTTACTTTGAAGCTGTTCTTCGGAGTGTGGAGTGGCTTCTCGACAATACTTCATCTCTTTCAGTGTCCTCCTCCGCTCTGGAGAGGTTACACCTTCAAACCTACTCGCACGGATCAAGTATCACCCCGAAAACCAAAACTTAAATAAATCATCTTCATTTACAACAATAATTACTTTAATTATATTAGGATGTATTAGCATTATTTTAGTCTTTGGAAGCAGTTCAATTTGCATCAACAATTAAATTGAGACATGAAAAATACTTTTACCTCAGTTTCATTCTTGGTTCAGATTTAGACGCATTGTTTGGCTCTGAATGTATCCAACTTTAATTTCTATTACGTTTGGTTCTCAAATGCATTGAAGAGGCTACAGAAGATTAGACAGAAGACAGTGCAGTGAATCATTTGAGAGGCTTTGTTAATCATTTTGATATTCTAGCCTTATTCTTGAAGGTGCTGTTCACAAGTGGTTATTTGGAAAACAAAAACAGTTTAACTCCAATATTATAGAAATGATTAAATGTGGCGTTCCACGCGGCTCAAGAGTTGGGACCTAAACTTTTTAGTCAAAAAAAATTCAATTTAAAAATGTTGTTTGTGATGACTGTTATAGATAATGAACCTGTTATGATTTTTTTGATAGAAAATGTGTTTTAGACTATTTTACTTCAGGTTGTTTTTGTACTTTGTATTAGAATGAAAATCATTATTTATTTTCTCAAACTGTGACATGAGAGAAGCAGCTAATGCAATGTCTTCCTGCTCATTTTTTACTCAAAATTTAGTAAATTCTGCTTTGAATGTTAGCTCTTTACTTGGGGAGATCATTTTAATACATGTATTGTGAAATAAATTAAAAGAAAGCAACTCAAAACCTTTTGTAAAGTTAATTAATCATCAGTAACATCATAATAACAAGGCTTGGAGCCTTTGTTCAGTTTTTATTACAGTTTTATTTCTTGACCTTTTTTTAAGCATGGTGTCATTTTCTACCACAGGAGTCGGAGAAGAAGGGGCTACTGGATAAAATCCACATGGTCCAAGACATCATCATCACGGTCCAGAACCTGCTGGATGAGGTCGCCTCCCTGGGAGAGAGGATTAAAAAGTAAGAAGTTCTCAGATCCGTCATAAATCACAAACGCTGCTGTGAATTTTCTGTTTAATTTTTAAAATCATTTTAACTTCAACTTTCAGCACATTTAATTGGTCAGTGCCGTTCCTGTCTGGCCTGGCTCTCGTGATCTTCAGCACGGCTGCAGTCATCACATACTTCATCCCCATCCGCTATGTAGTCCTGTTATGGGGTAAGTTTCAGATGTGTTGATGCATCTTTATTATGGCTTTTCCTCTCATTTTGCTGAACGTCTACCCAGGGCTTTACAGAAATATTCATTTCCCTTAAACTTGCAGTGAATGCTGGTTTTTGCAGAATATAAAACAAATGAAAACAACAGTTTTCAGATTTTTGTTTTTGATTTGCTTCCTGTTATATATAAGTATGCAGGATTCTGCATTTTCTATGGGTTGTTTAAGTCAAAGAAAATTCTTTGAGTTTGTGTTCATAACCTGAAAACTGTAAAAACTCTAAAAGTTGTTGGTATTTTTTGTGAGCATTCTCACTTTAAACTGGACAGACGAATTAAATGAATTCTCTTGTCACTTTTATTTCCATTTATGTTCCATTTTGAGTCTTTCCCTGCATGTTTTCTAACACTGAAATATTACGACTCAAAAGAATGAGTACTTTTTATTGTTTTTTAATTGTCTGAAACTTTGGAAATCTTGCCATCCTGAAGCGAGCGCATCCCCAGTGAAAAAACAAAGTCTTCATGCGGCACTGAGAGCAGCAGCTCTTGGACAGCCTCTCCTCCGAGCGTTTTCTGTTTGTGTGGAAACAAAGCGCGCAGCCACCAGAGACTAGTCCTAATGATATACTGGTGTGACTTTTTGTTTTAGGTATCAATAAATTCACCAAGAAGCTGCGGAACCCGTACTGCATCGACAACAATGAGCTGCTTGATTTCCTGTCGAGGGTGCCTTCAGATGTGCAGAAGGTAAGCTCGGCGGGATCAGCCAGCCAGGAAGCCTGAAATCCCAGAGGCTGCCGGCTCTGCCTCCAAGCACGAGGACTCCCAGGCTTTTCCTTTCCCCCTCTTGTCTGTATAATTAGTTCTGTTTCTGTGTAATTATGCGGCCCTGTGTAATTTCACCCGTGTTTTGGTCGTGATACATCCCTGGTGGCGGTCTTCTGCTGTAAACCCCGCTCGCACTTTCAGCCGCACGAATTAGCTGTGAGCGACTCAAGGTCCCGGTTAGCCGTGCGAAAGCAATATTATCACTTTTTATTCATTTACTACCCACGAGAAACATACAGGCTTCTATTTTTTTTTTTTTTTTTTTTTCATTTCTGAACTTTTATCCTCTCTGCTTTCTACTTTTCTCTCGCTCCTTCCCTCTAAGCTTTTAAACTCCACTCATCTCCTTCTTCGCCGCCCTTGGGTCACATAGTTGAGTGAAAGAGACACTCTTGGAAGCAAAGAGATGCTCCAGTGTCATTGTGCGCGGATACAACCGTGATGGACGTCCCACTCATTAGCAATGCCGTTCCTCATTCAGATAGCTTGCTTACATTTTTTTGCAGTAACATCAGACTGCTTTTATATCGCCCTGCGTTGCTGAGTAAGAAACGTATATAAAGTGCTACTCAGTTTTAAGAAGAAAGAAGCTTCGTGTTTTTAATTAGCATTCATGGAAATGATGAATACTTTCCCTGCTTTGGTAATATTTCCCCTTAGGTTACGGCTGAACTCAGGAGGACCGCTTTGAATTCATTACAGCTTAGAATCTATTTACTTACGTCTCTGCCTTTTCGCTTCCTGCAGGTTCAGTACAGCGAACTGAAAGCGAATCGGAAGAAGAAAGTCCAGTAGAAGAAGGTCATTTTCCATGGCGGTCCTGATGCTGCCGTTGCCGGGTGTCGTCGTGCAGAAATCCACTATACGAAGGATTGTGTCTCCATCTGAGAAAATAAAAAAAGAGGGGGACTCACCTTTCGTCTTGGTCGCAGGTTGTTCGATAATCTCCCCAGCTCAAATCGGCTGTCCAATTAATGAATGCGCCCATTTGTGCATTACCCGAGCAGCTTATGGTCATATTTGTCATGAATGTAGGTGTTTTACCGTCTGTACAGTTTAACTTTTAAATATTGATCAGTTAGTGACTGCTGTATGCTTGATTGTTGGTGCATTATGACACTTGTACGTTCTGTTTTCTCCATCTGGGAAGAAAAACACAAAACTATGCAACTTTTGGGACGAATGTGAATGTCTTTGTGTTTCAGAAAAGTATGTCATTTTCTAAATCATAGTTTTTATATAGAAGGTAGAAGTTAAGTATTAGATACTTTTAATACAAAAATGTAATCACTAAGTTTATTGAATTGTGTCAATATGAATGTTTTGCATGCAAAGAAAAGTGCCTGCGTTCAGTTTGCGGTTTCTGTCACTGTTTGTTTTATCCTTCAATCTTGTGCTGCAGCACCTTATTTATTATCAGTAATACTCATAAACAGGTTGTGTCCTTCCTGTTCCAGTAGCAATAAATGCATGCATCAGTGCTGTACGTTTCTTTGAAAGTGCTTCCTGCTTGCCATTTCTCCTCCTTTCTCCTGTGTTGCAGGATTGTGGGCGTCTAGCAGCTCACTTTCAGAAACCCACCCCTTCTTTCTCCTCCCAAACGCTCCCCTTCCTCCCTCCAACTCTTCATTAGGCTTTCATGAAGCGAAGCGCGGCTCTGCGCGAGACCTCGCTGGCACCCCGGGATCCCCGCTGAGCCGACGGCCCTTGGGCGTCGCCACAAGCGGGAGGACCCTGGCGACCCCTTCTCAGCAGCCGTGACGAGACGCCTGCAGCCTGCGTCCCGTCAAGCACGGCGGACGAGGCGGACCTCCGGGTTCCTGGAGGAGGACCCTCACACTCAGAGAAAGTGGCTCAGGTGTTTCAAGGTTTTGCTTGGTAAGATCAGGTAAAATCACCCACAATTTATATAATATATAGCATATTCATAAATGAATTCCTCAAAAATTCCCCTAAAAATCAGCTGTAAATTTGTCCAACTTCCTGGAAGACGGCGTGTGTCACACGGTGACCCGCGTGTCGCTTCGTCTAGTTATAATGTTGACTTAGGTGTTCAATATTAATAACCTGCTGTCACGGACACCGGAAGGACATCTCAATCTGCCACTTATAGGCTCGGCATGAATATGTAAAGGCAGCGAGAAAACGCCTCCGAATTGCCAAGTGAAATCATGGTTCACACATGAGGACTAATGTGATGTGGCACAGGCGTTACAATGAGCCGCACAACCAGCGGCTGATTGGTCTCTGTAGACTTGCTGTGATGTTCTATAAGGTGGGAGAAGATTCAGCCGAGAGGAGCGCTGCAGAGGAAACTATACAGAGACTGAATACACATGAGCTACTACCCGAATACTTAAATCATATGGAGTAAAAAACACCACAAAGATTCAATACAAAGAGGTATAACTAATCGTTTCATCTCCAACTGAATGCAATACAAAGTTCTCAGATGCAGTAATACTTGCATATCTCTTAAGTATACGTGCAACACTATTACATACACAAATACACCACTTATTTGGTGGTTACGTCGGAAAAGGGATATGAAAATTCACATTCACTTTTATTGACCCGAAAGGGAAATTAAATGACTTTTTTTTTCTTTTTTTTTTTGTACTTTTTGCTTGTTTGAAATAAATAAATTATTGATAATGATATGACTGTTTCATCCCCAAACTTAATAAAACTGCTTCAAACCAAACGTTCATATTATGGTGCAACCATGTGGGTGTGAAATGGTAAAATGACATAAACGGGGCCCTTATTTGGTGTGGTGTAACTACAGAACAATTATTTTACTAATACAAATTACTACATTAATAGGTTGTCTTGTGTATCAGCAGGTATGAATGGATGGATAGTAATTTTAGTTGAATACCTTCCCTGGTCAGTAGCTACAGGTTGTGTCCAAAGTAAATCTACTATAACTTCACTATTTTCAATAACTTTAATATTGCATGGTATGTATTTACATAATACAATTTTATATAAAATAAAATGCTTGAAAAACACATATTGTTTGAAAAAAATATATATCTTTGGCATCTCCCCCAAATAGTCAGGGGATTAGCAGTAAGCTAATGGATTACTGCCGTAAGCAAAAGAAACATGTAGTAGCCTTCTTTCATCCAGATGACTGGCAGTGCTCAGCAAAACCTTTATATTCTATGCAAAGTAAATCTGTGAAATGCTGTTCAAGTTTCAGTTTTATTCTTACGCCAGAGGCAAAGTGGTTTGCAGCAACCATCAAAAATAAAAGTAAAAAAGACCAAACATCCTTAAAAGACATCACATTCCGACACCTTTTAGGACTCATGCTCTAGTGCATTAAGTACATGGTACTGTCAGGATAGTGAACTGTAGGTAGGACTGAAAAGTGTAGCATTTTTCACATTTTAAATACGTGTTATATCCTGATCCTGGTAACTAGCCCGTGCCGACTCAGTACAAACCAAGTGAAATGAGTAAAAACTACAGAACTTGATTGAGCAAACAGCAGTTGGTGGTAAGTTTGGTGCTCAGTTTCTCTCAACCCTTGCAGACTTCCTCTTTGTCACTTTTATGAACGCCAGCAAGGTCATGTAGCATGTGTATCAAAAAACTACAATGCACAATCAAATTCACATAATTCCAACTCAAATGCATGTGAGAATTTTGCGACGCAGTTCAGCCGAGCGGATCGCAGCTGTCCAATCACGTATTCCTCTTCCGTAATATCACCACTCATCACAAGAGATATGCAATTATAGCATAATTGTGTGGATAATAAGAGCTATTACCATCATCATTATTGCTGCTGACCTCTTGGAAGCGACTGCCAAACCATTCATGTGTTTATTTTTATGTTAAGCTTAAAACTTGATTAAAATGAGGCGTTGACGTAAACCTGACCAGCTTTAATCCAAGCCGGCTCCCAAAAAGAAGATAAAGTTGGAAAATTCTGGGTGTTACTTTTGTTAGATATCTGATGTACATTTTGACGTCACCTAAGCGCTTCACTGACAGAAAAAGACCGTGACCCTTTGACCCCCGTTTCTATCAGCTCACACACCAGGAGTTGAGAGAAAAAAATGTTTGGCAGCCATTATTAAACTCAGTGTCACAGCTGTAAGAGGAAGCGAAGTGATGGAGAACTATAGCTGCACATCACCTTTGACAGTATCCACATCGGTGAACGATGGCGGGGAGAGCGTCCTTCTGTTTTCCTTCAAAGGGGACAGAAAAGCAGGTCAGAGTTGATGGACGATGGACGGCTCACCTTACAGAGACTGTGATCCACAGAGATGTCAATTTTGTGCATTGAGGAAAAAACGGAGTAATTAGGATCCTTAACAACTTCAATATAAAGGTCATCTGACCCCCAGCATTCTCAAACACAAATAAAAACCTGAGACTAGTCTAAGTGCAGACACCAGGTATGATCTGGTTTGAATTAGATCTACACTTTGCTTTGCCATGTTATCCAGTAGAAGCCTGAAATACTTCAAAATGAATATTTCAGTCATAGAAAATGTAGAGACAACGGAGCAAAATACTTGAACCAAATGGTAAACTACTGGTACAGTTCAGTTTAAGGGAACCGTTACTACTCTGAAAGCTGCAAATGTCAATGAATATGGAGAAACATTGACAGGAAAACCACTGTCTACCGCTGTCACTGTGATTTGCTGAAGTTAACTCTGTTCCTAAACCAAAGTCAACTCCAGATTTTTGTGTTGCTTTTTGAGATTTTTTAAAAAAAAAATTTGGCATACTTCATGTTATCAGACAGTTGTCATGTAAAAGATTTTATGATTCTAACTCCTGAATCAAGCCAGTGAAATAACGCCAAAACAATTATGCTAATTGCAATAGTTCTTGATTTAAAAGTGGGAGAAATTACAAATCACAGAGGGACAGCTTGCATAGCTTCTTCCCTCTAAACACTTAAATCATTTGAAAACTGCACTTCGAATTTAAATATATTGAAAATATCTTTCAATGATATTTAGAGATATCTGATGATATGAGAGGGGCTGCACAGTGGCGCAGTGGGTAGCGCTGTTGCCTTGCAGCAAGAAGGTCCTGGGTTCGATTCCCGGCCCGGGGTCTTTCTGCACGGAGTTTGCATGTTCTCCCTGTGCATGCGTGGGTTCTCTCCGGGTTCTCCGGCTTCCTCCCACAGTCCAAAAACATGACTGTCAGGTTAATTGGTCTTCCCAAATTATCCTTAGGTGTGAGTGTGTGTGTGCATGGTTGTTTGTCTCTCTGTGTTGCCCTGCGACAGACCCTGTCCAGGGCAACTGTCCCGCCTCTCGCCCAGAACGCAGCTGGAGATAGGCACCAGCAACTCCCGACCCCGTTAGGGAGAAGGGTGACGGAAAATGGATGGATGGATGGATGATGATGTGAGACATAAATGTGAAGAAACAAAGAACATCTGAAGGGGGAGAGATCATTTTTCACAGTAGCATCGATAAACATGTCAAAAATTTACGTGGGGTTCTTTGGTTTTTGAGTTGGTGCCCATAGCAGCTGCCCATCGCACACTCAATAAGTATTTTAGAGTCTATTTGATGAGTTAAATATTTCTTTAGCTTGCTTGTACCTTCTATTTGTTTTGTCATTTTTACTCTCCAAACAAGAATCTGCGGTTATGTTCCATTTTTTTAGACTCTTTGCAACATAAACTTCTACAAATTACTGACTTCTAAGCATGGAAGACACCGAGCAACAACGGAGGAACTCGCACATACCACAGGTTTTCTGGAAATTGGAAATTCAAATCTGTAAAATCGATTTGGTTCAAACAATCGGTTGCCAACAAGAGATCGCTGCTTCCAATCAGTCGTTGAATAGGTCCTGACTTTTTTCTTTCACCTTTTATCCACTCATCAGTCATCAGCTGCTTGAGCTCGGTTTTGATCGTGTGGATCCCCTTCGTTCCCCCTCCCCGCTGTCTCAAACCCACGAGTCGTCTCTGGGTCCAGGCAAATTACAGCCGCAGAGTGTGCTGGCTGTGCTGCTGCCCAGAGCCTGTGGGATGACTGTTGTCCTGCAGCAGGCCGACATCAAAGTCCTCCATCCATAAGAGCCTGAGGCGGTGAGCCGCCAGCAGCTCTGACTGACAGGGGAGATACAAAACAATCTCAGTAAGTGAGCTCAGTGTTCTTACAAAAGCCTCGTGGCTGTTTCTGCTTTTGTTTTGAATTAGCTTCCCCAACAATGTTACAGAGTCGCTCAGATTTTTTGTTTGTGAGACCCAGATGTGAATGTAATTTTTTTTTAAATGTGTTTGTAAGAAAAGAGAGAAAGAAACGAACGTGGATTAGCGATGCTTGTCAACAACAGATGCTGTTATCCTGGACACGTTAGTCACAAGTGTCGTCTCTGCAGGCCAGATATTGAACTGTAAGTTTCCATCCATGTTATTACCAGGAGAGTTCACCAGTGATACTTTGGCAGCCATTGACATTCAATTGTTACAGACGATGGATGTGATGTCATCAGTTCAGTTGTTTCTGACCAACAGACAGTCCCCAAAGCGCTTGTGGCACTATCTGGTGATTTTTAATCATGCCTCGCTCTCTGCCACTCTGCCAATGTTTCAACAGTTTGTCAGCTGATCTACCAAAGGAAACAAAATGTTGAGTTATATGCAAATGTCAAGGATTTATGCATTTCCAAAGCAAGACCTCCTCTTGGAAAATTAGATAAATTTTATTTTTTATTCCCTCTGAATACAAATGCTTTGTTCAGAAGCAACTCAAAGCCAAAATCAGAGCGAATAAGGAGAAGTACGGAAAGAAGCTGGAGAGCAAACACCAGAGGAGCAGAGAGTGAAAGAGATGAAGATGAGCACAAGCTTCAAGCCAAAGGAGGATCAGATATTTGGAAGAGCAAATGAACCGAACACATTCTTTCAATAGGTTCTGTTCAGGAACAAGCTCTTCATCCTTCTCTCCACCCACATCCAAACAGACATCCAACCCTCCTTTGACCCACAGCTTCCCTATCACATCGGAGATGTTTTAACCCTAACCCTGCCTTTACTAGATAAAACATTGGCGATTTATTCCCCATGATGTGTGTACATTGATCGCACATTTTCAGTAGCTGCTCTTTGTCAAAATTTTGGAGATCCGACTGAAAAACTCGACTGAAGCACACAGTGAGGTTCAGAGTTGTATCCTAGAAAGTCTGAGGTCTCTCAGAAACCCAACCCATGAAGTCCAATGTGGCTACAAATGTGATTTTGTGCTGTTAGCAGTTAGCTTGGGCACTGAGCTCAGCAGTTAGTAAATCTCTCAGTTTCCCAATTGCAAATAGAAAAAAAACAATTAGTTTGGATGTGAGAAGGGATGAAACCCACAGATCTGAGTTTCATCCCTTCTGGTAGAAGGAAAATACCCGGTTTGCTAACATGGAATCATGTTAGCTACGGTATATGCTAGATGCTAGCTGCGTTAGCATCTTAAATTGATGTCTTTTGTCATATTGAATAAATTTATGATAGACTTGACTTCTTTTTTGGAAAATTGCAAAACGATTCAGCTGCAGTAAGTCGTTCGATGAAAACAACGAGGAAAGGTTAGAGATGGTCGAATGTTGGGAAAAATCTCATTCGTTGGTAGTACTGTTCTCCCTTCAATGTTTCCAAACCTAAGCACTCAAATATAGAGGGAAGTTCAACTTATTTTAGTAGAACTTGAGCCAAGTGTTTGATTGTGAGTTTAGTTTTTACAAATTGCTTTTTGACATGAGCTTTTCTTTAAGCGGCAGAGCTGGTTTATTTTGCATAGCAAACCAATGTGTGGTCATTTGCTCCTCCGATCTTCTTTCAAACTTGTTCATTTGAGGTTTATTTAGTTGCTGACTCATCTGAGTTGTTGCAGCCAACATTGTGCTTTAAGCAGCAAGGAATAAAATAAAACACAAATGCATAAATCTTTGTGCTTAGTTTATTATGATTTCAGATTTCAAAGTATTCAATTGTAAAACTTCCAATGTTTAGTTAATATGTTCACTTGTCATAAAGCTGATTAGAAGTCTCATTTCTGGGAGAAAGAGAGCGGGTAGCATCTGTAGAGCATGCTGATCCTTGAGACGTCCAGATCGGCCCCTGTCTCTGTCCACAATCACATCTTCTTCTTTCTTCTCTTTCTGCTCTCCTCCCTCCTCTAGAGGAAGAGCCTGAGAGGTCGAGCAGGAGCAGCAGGGGGTCATCTTCAGGGTCGATGTGGAAACTCAGGAGCTTCTGGAGAGAACTGCTGTGGAGAGACTCCTTGAAGCTTGATGTCTGCTTCTGTTCAGTCCAGGACGTCTATACCGTCCTCCACAGGTGTGTCTGCAGGAGGATAGTGGGTGGTGGTCTGCTCTGCTAGGCCTAAAGTAAATCTGGAAAAGGGAGGAACCCAACAGACTAACTTAGTCCTTAAACATGTTGTCTAATCCCAGTCTTCCAGTCTTCCAGTCTTCCAGTCCCAGTCCGATATTTGTTTTCGATTGCTAGTCAGCTCTGATAACCTTGGCCTTTTTCATGTTCCTTTAATTTACAAATGACTTTCTCGCACTCTTTTCTGATCAAATTTGGGTGAACTCCCCATCCTCTCAAAACCTTCTTCTTCTTCATGACCTGCATAATGAAAATCCCCCATGTGCTTCATTTGACAAGCTGCTGAAGTTGTATCAAAAGCATCGAGTCCCTTTGTGAGGTTGATCGACGGCCTTTTGATACTCCTGCATATGCAGAGGATGGTAATAGGTTCCTGTGGGACAGGTTGCTGTGGCTGTAGCCCTCAAAAATGAATTTTAAATTCAATAAAGCGGTCCAAGCCATTGTGCCGTACCTATTGTGCCTCCCACAATCACCAGATATGTTTGTGCGCTCATACATGTGTGCTAATTTAAAGACTCAGGTGTCTGATTTGCGTGATACTTTTGAGTTTAAAATTACTTAGTAGGTAGCGCTGAAATAGAAAAGGGTTTCCAGTTTGTTTGGCTTTTGCTGCACAGCTCTGACTATTTTTCTATTTTCAATGAGATACAGGTAATTAAACATCGTGCCAATGACTTAATGTGTTCTTTCTGCCATTAAAGTATAAACCCCTATTTGGACAATTTAATTAGCACATATAAACCTACCATGCCGCCCTTGAATCTTGGGCTCATATAAAAGTGTAAAGATGAATCGTGAAAAGAATGTCTGTGTGTGTGCGTGTGTGTGCGTGGGTGTGTGTGTGTGTGTGTGTTTTTTCCTCCAACGCGCCCCTCCCCCTTTCAATCTCATCAGCCACTGTGATTAAGGTTTGGCATTGGGGATTGTGCCGTCTTTTTGGAGAGATATTTCAGCTGCATTTCTGACACTCTGAAAGGAGAGGAAGATAAAGGAGGCGTTGGGGAAAAAACTCCATCCCGTTGTGGGAGTCCTAGAGAGGGCCTTGAACCCTGCCATTCATGCCTTTCTCTCCATCAGCTGAGTCTAATTGCCAGTGAGGACAGGAGACCCCAGGCCCGATCGCTCCTTATCCTCTTTAGTGCTTTCAGGCGAGTGAAAGGCGAGCTTCTGCTTTTGATCTTTTCTCTGATTTGCTTTTTCTTCTCTGTCATCCCTACCATCCTCTCCTCAGGAGTGACACCAACTCCTTTCACGGGTTGCCCCCATCTCCATCTGCCCAAAATAATGACCAAGGCCCAAGCTTTATTAAACAGAGGTGGAGAAGGGAGGTCAACCCGGGAGGAGGGAGGAGGGAGGTTTGGACGACGGAGAGCCCCTTTCCAAATCCAGTCCGTGGCCTCACCGCGTTCCCCCAAGTTCATCTCTATACAGTCGTCCAGCCCTCGGCAAGGAGAAAGGCCTTTCTTTACCGGATCGCGGACGTGAAGGCTCGTCCTTTCCCAGAGGCGCCGCTACAATAAGACCCCAGGCTGCTTGAGACAATGGGGGGCCTGTGTGATCTCTAAGCCAGACTCGGGATGAGACGATGCCTTGGTTACTCGTCCCGTGGGAGGGTAAACCCACTGGTCATTGTTGACAGCTAATGGACAGCATCTTTCCACTTGCAGGCCCCCCCGCAGACCGTGTCGGTCCACGTCGCCTCGAAGCACCGCTCGCTGTCGGCCGGCGAAGGAATTCCATCGAGAACAAGTGTTTGCATGTTTGCAGAAGAAGATCTCGCCTCTCACAAATCTCAAACTCCAACAAAAGTGGCATCGGGGGCGGGGGCATTCAATATAATGCATGAACAGAGAGCACAGTTAGATTCATCTCATCCAGCAAGAACGCTTGTCACATCATCCTATCTCAGTCGTTTTGTGACTTTTTGGATACGAAATGGAGTTTCGCATTGACCGACCGTCAGTTTGTACCTGCTAGGTATTTCTTACCCAGTTTAATAACCAGTGTTCTATTTTCTATTCATCGTCTCCTTCATGGAAATGCGGTTATATGACACCAATAAACATCTCACCGCAGGACACACCCCAAAGTCATTTCAGTTTGTCCGCAGGGTCAAAATCTCACATTTCGTCTGAGTTGTTGGGCCTCAAGCGTGGGTCAGAACCACAATGAAAGAAGACACATAATAATATACAGATTCATATTTACACATGACATTTCAACTTTTTATTCTAGTGTTGATAACCGAATAAAGTCCTTTGCTGTAATATGAAACAAACTGCCTCACAAAATGCATTTGTATGACATTTCGTTTAAAGGTAAGAAATGGGCGTAAAAAACAAAGAGACGTGGGCACAAACTGATGAAGGCTCAAAGTGACCAGTAGCTGCAACTGGGACAGATAGATGAGTGATAAGTTTGACAGATAACATTTCTTATCACTGTTCAGGTTCGTGATGGAGATGTAAACTCACTCCACACGCAACACGTGTGTTTGGCTTGAGGCTGTTTAACACAGGGAGGCAAACAGAGGCGTGGAAACTGTTTCCTTTGGTTAATTCTGCAGATTACTCAAGACAAACACAAAGGGATAAACTTCATGACAGTCTCATGACAAACGGCAGAGCAAAGTACATGTGGAACACTTTCTGCTTGCTTGTTCTTCTCCAATTTCTTCGCATCGTGCTAAAACTGTGCTGAACGTTTTGGGGTGCTGGAATACGTCAAGGCATTTACTCAGCTAACGTCCTCCGTTTACTTTGACTGCTTTGTTGTGTCAAAATAGTTTCACTGAAGCAAGAAATCATTTCTCTTAGTGGATAGGAGGTAGATCTATAAATCGCAAAAATGCATTCATACGAACACAAGGAGTGTCTCTTTTATTTCTTATTTCTGTCTTTATTTCAAAATGACATGTAGAAAATGATTGACCTTCAGTGGGAAAATGCATTACAGCTGATCTATACATTCCTTTCATTTATATCAAACATACTTTATAAAATAGTTGTATAAAGTCTCTCGTTTGGGTTCAGTGATAGTGATCAGGTGAAGCGATGTTTTCTGTGTACGTCCATATTTTTAAATGAATGACAAAATCTTTCCATAGACGCATTTGATTCATACAAAACACAACAAATTTTGCTACATCGCAACTGCAAAAACGTAAAATCTCACTGAGTATTTTTGGTTTAGTTTTTAGTGCAAATATCCAAGTTCACTTAGAATAAGATAAAACCAACTTACAAGTAACTTTTCAGCAAAAACCTTGGGGATTGTTTTTACTCAGTAATTTATTTATATTGAGGGAAAAGCATGAGTTGTTCCACTGGTAGATTATCTCACCTATGGGGAAACTGTCTTGTTATAGGTGAAATAATCTACCAATGGAACTAAAATGTTTTCATCAATATTGAAGAATTATTGACTGAAAACAAGCTGCTGTTTCTTACTGTATGTATTTCATATGTCTCAGACAAACAGAAGATAATAATTGTGAAGTGGAAGAAAAATGATTCATGTCTTTTATTTTTTATTTCATGTTCCTGTATCTAACTTACTGTGTTGAAACCTGAACATTTCCATGTATAGGTTTTGTTACTTGCACTCCAAAAGCAAGCTATAAAGACATTATGTTTCCAATCGTGTTTAGATCAAATAACATGAAGCCACCTGATGTTATTGAAAGATTTCCACAGAAACATAAGAGGGGCAATAAATATACATCAGACATATGTTGCCAACCAAACATGAAGGGATGTAAATCTCAGTCATTTCTTTGAACAGTATTGAGGGAACAGTCAGTAGCCATAAGGCGACTCCATGGAAAATAACAGACAGAGTTGATTTTCACCAGACTCAAAGAAGAAGAAAACGGCTCTGGCGTTGTCATCGCAGCTTTTATTCGAGTCCACTGTGTAAAACGCTCCTGTGAGGCGCTTTGTGTCGAGCTGCGCAAATACGCTTTTAAACATTTCCATTCAGCAGAAGCACCGTCTCCGTTTTATTCCTCCCCTTTCATTTTCACGTATTTCAACTATTCAGAGAGCAACAAGGCGGCACAACTGGCTGGAGCGATCTGATAGTCGCAGAAATTATGCCTGAAGAGAAAATCGTACCTGAGCCAACTAGAGCATCAGCTTTACCTCTTTGGAAATGTCCGTCCCAGACGAGAACGAGTCTTATCTAAATTGCTTTTAAGAGCTGGAGGAAGTGAAGTGTTTATGTGGGTGTGTGTGCGTGTGTGTGTGTGTGTGTGTTGCTATGGGGAGAGCTTCTCTTTATCAGTTTTCTCTTTCTGCTTCTTTTACAGCCTCAGGGGAAAAACAAAGACGGAATCACGTACTCATGTAAAAAAATAAATAAATAAATAAAAATACAGCATATGAGGAAAAAACACATATATATGATACAAAACTGGAGAACTTTTAAAATAACTATAACTTTGTATTTCATGGTGATTTTTTTTTCTTCCAATCAAGCAGAGAGACAAACACCAGAGAAAAGGTAAAGATTGTTTTATGATTATCTAACAGCAGTTCATTTACACAGCACTATTCATGCACAAAGTAGACAAAAAAAATACATTCAATGAGCAATCAACATACAATTTTAAAGAAATAAAAAAATATTCAGGTGAGATGTGATAATATTCTGTGATTTTTATTGATAGTTATGTGTAAGTCAGCTGTTTGAAGCTGTCAGGTCTCATGTTTCTCTCCACCGATTGACATTTAAGTCTGAAACGACGGAAATAATCAGTTTCTCATCAAATACACAACATTTGCGTCGTCTCTGACCCTGAATACATTTACGGTCGGCCTTTGGCTTACCTTATGACATGCGGATATAATAACTATCTTTCAGTCTTTTAAAATTCATGAACAGAAATGAATTTTAATTTATCTGAATGTGATCTAACATTGGAAAAACCTGCTGAAAAGCTGGTTTCTATTATTTTGACAATTGATCACAATTGATCACTGTTAGAAAAATAGCTGGGCGTTCGTGTTCTAAGAAAAACAATAATGCAAGATTAGAACCTGTTAAAGTTGAATTTCCAAATGAATGAACCAAAGTTGTTGGTTGTTTGTCTTTGCAGTGACTCAGTTAACACCTGTTGCAGCGGCTCTGCCTTCACTGTGAGGAGTTTCTCACTGCTGAACGTGTAACAGAGTGAGCCGGGATCGATGTCAGCGCTTCGTCTGTAAAAATAAACACTGTATAAATACACATGTACAAGAACAAAATCCCTTTTTCGGTAACACTTTATTTGAAGGCATGAGACTGACATGACTCTGTCATAAACCTGACATAACACCTGTTATGAATCAATCTCCTGAATATTTACTTTTAGAGCAAAGTTGACTCTTTTAATTGTAATGTAACTTTGCATGGAAATCTAATTATTTACCAAATAATGCTAAATTTAAGCTTTTAATCCAACTTTGTATTTAAAGTGTAATTATTTAAGGGATGAATTATAAATATTCATAAAGACCCCTTCATGTTCACAACAGATGTCAGGTTTATGACAGTCTCTTGTCAGTCTTATGCACACCCCTTCACATAAAGTGTTATCCTTTTTTTATTTCCCACCAAATTTCATGCACTTATATTTAAAATGACTCAAAGTGGAGCCAAGGTGAAAATCCCTGCATCTGTTCACAAACCTGACCAACTAAAGAGTAACTTGTATCATCGGAGGGACCAGAGAAGTGCTTTACAAGTTTAGTCCATTTAGCATTTATTTAAACAAAACAAGTATATAAAATGACAATCAATATTTACCAATATTGTAGGTATTATTTCCATACCATTTTGACACTTAATAAATGATGGCACAGCCAAGATTGTCTCCTTAAACCCCCACCTTCCCCCCCTGCTTCATCACATGACCTGAATCAAACATCCCAACCCTCTATTGAAAGTTTTAGTTATTGGGCCGATTTGATTTCTGGAAACCAGTAACATTGATCGATACCGATGTTGATGCTGATTTGTCATTTATCCCTGCAAGCTGCATTTTCCATGAATATAAAATTGCGCAATTTGACATGTGGAAAATACATTTCCTTAATTGAAACAATTTTGTAAAAACTTATTTTATTGTTTTGATGCTACATTGAGGCAGTTTTCTTTTTTTTTTTTTTTGGTTGTATTAGAATTTGTTTATTTTGCAAAACTGCAATGGAAAAGGATTTTCCACATCAGACGAGTCACGTGATCAAAAACCGGATGTTGCCACTGGCAAAACAAAGAAGACGACAACAGGAAGTGGTAGAGAACGATAGAATGACAAAACAATAGAACGATAGAACATAGAATAATAGAACAATAGAACATAGAACGATAGAACATAGAATAATAGAACAATAGAACATAGAACGATAGAACATAGAATAATAGAACAATAGAACATAGAACAATAGAACATAGAACGATAGAACATAGAATGATAGAATGATCGCGCAGCTTGTTTTTAATGACTTATCAAGTGAGCGCACATTTTCGATTGTGATTTTAATTCCGTTTTTGAATTAATGTGATAACATTGTGTTTTCTTGACATTAGCTCAGGTGTTTGTTTTAGACATGATCAATTTGATCTGCATAAAGAAAAAGTCGTACTGCTCACAAAGCCGGAGTATCTGTTAAATAAAGTCATTTTCGTGGTAACTCGCTGTTTCACTGCAAAGCAAAGACAACTGACTAAACACCCTGTGAGAGTGACGGCTCCATACCATTTCGCCGGGGGGAGAGTTAGCATGAGGAGGAAACTCACGACAGACTCTGGGAGAGCAGGAGGAGGAGAGGGAAGGGGCAGAGTACTGGGTCAGGCTGATAGAGATGTCAGAGCTGCTTCAGTAAGCTTGTGACGCCTCAGAGAGCGGAGGAAAAGAAGAAGAGGGAGAAAAACAACATAGCGGGGAGGGAAGAAAACAGGACAGCTGAAAGACCAGCAGCTTTAGTGACAGCAGAGGCAAAGACTACCCCAACAACAGCAGCAGGGGATGCTGGGAGGGGAGAGGAGGAAGAGCTGGAGACCAAGGAGGAGGCCGGATCCTCCGCTACACCGCAAATAACCATTATATTAGGAATCTATCAATCTATTGATTATTCTGGTGATTAATTAACCTCATATTTTTTTTAAAAAATGCCACGTTCTGCAGATTTTTCATTTGACCACTTAAACCTTTTTCTTTTTTTTTTTTACACAAACATTAGAAAAACATTAAAGCAGAATTTGAAGCAGGTGAGAATAAAAATGCCTCTTGAGGAGATCTGGGTAGAACATACAGACCAAAGGTTATTTCATCATCGCTACAAAATGAAGATGTTTTTTGCGCGGCTTTGGCTCAAGTGCTGCTCTGACTGTGTTGTTCTTTCAGCAGAGGATCTCAGGTTCTGGTTTGTTTTGGGGTTTGATTAACTGATTCTAGTGTCATTGTTATTCTGTGCTCCTCAGTCTCTGCATCTATAGTGTTCTGTTCTGCCCTGGCTCCCTGTCTTCCCTCTGATAGCTTTTGTTGTTCATTTTTTCATCAAATGAACAATTTGGGTCCATCCTGGCTTCACCTCTAATCATGACAATAGGCCTTTAAAAAAAAAAGAAAGAAATCTGTGTAATCCTGTTGACCATTAAAAGATTACTAAATTAGTTGATGATTTTTCCAATAACCGATTAATCGCAATTAATCGTTCCAGCCCTAACCCTTATATAATATCTTCCCCTCGTCCCTCTCTGAGATGGATGAGGCAATTTTCAGAAGACAAAATGGCCGTAGCTAGTTTTTGACACCACAAATACTAAAAACAATTCACACACCAACTCAAGCTGATGGAAGGATATGAAAGACAGACATATTGCTCTACACCTCTGTGTCAAACGGTCAGTTTTTCATACTTATTTTCCCGCAAACGGAGTAAAGCCGAGCGGCGGGTTGGGCTGTAAGTGTAGCGCCGTGATGTCCGGCGTCCGGTCAGTGGGTGACCCAGTAATGAAATGTGATTCAGGTGCTAGATGGATATCTGGAGTGAAACATCCCCCCCCCCCCCCCACCCCGCCGCCCCGCGCTGACTGGCTGCAGCCCAGACGTCGCCCTGCGCCCGCTCCCGCTGTAAAGTGTGATCTGCGGCGTTTGGCCTTTTGTCTGGGACAATTATGTTCACCATTAACAAGCTTCCTTCTGTTATTGTTCATATCAATTAGGGCTGGACGGTAATTTGAGCTGATGGTGGAGCCGGCGCCGAGAGATGCTGGCCTGATGGGGAGAGTGTATTTTAGGGGGAGGGGAGCAATTAAAGCAGCAATAAAGCATTTTGTTCAGCTTGTTGGTGGTGTGTGCTGCAGGAACATTCCCATACGTTTCCTGCTTCTTCACAGCGTTATTTGTTTTCATGGAGTCATTCATGCACATTTTAAGATTTTTAAATGTTGCCGTTTTAAAGAAACACAATTTGAGATAAATGTATGGCTTGAAAATGTTTTTTTTTTGTTTTTCTTTTTTGGGAATTTTGTCTTGAAATTGCTTCATAGAACTTTAATAATATTCATACTCTGAAAAATTCACGATTTTGCTAAATTAGAACCTCAGTCAAATGTGTCATTAGCATAAAAATGACAAAAGTCAACATCTTAGGCAACTGGAAACCTGTTTAAGTCCATTTAAATCAGTGCAGCTTAGTAATACTTTATTGATCCTAAAGGGAAATAAAGATATGATATTGATATTTTCTTGAAGGTTTATTGTAGATGCTGATGACTGTGGATAGGATGGATCTCCTGTAGCAGTCAGCATTACAGCAACTCTAGGAAGACCCTCTGACAGAAGATGTTTTTTTTTTGTATTGCATTCTGGGGAACAGGATACTTGTGACTGTGGAAACGTCGAAGCCACGTTGATATTTTGCGGGACTCTTGGTATGTCCAGGCTTCTTTTTGCCTCTGTTCTGGGGTGTTTGGCTTCTGCATCTGTGAGGTTCTGTTTCCATCATCCCTGTGTCTAACAGCCATTGCTCTCATTTCCTCACTTTCATGCTACATCGCAGTTTCTTGGGAAATTGAAACTCGGAGCTGAATTTGATGTCAGACCCAAGACAAACAGTGATGTAGTTAAGACATTGGAATTTCACCATGGCGACAAGTCACGTTACCATAGATACTGTTTGCAGAATCTCTCTCCAACATTTCTTCTTAACTTGACTGCTTTTAATTTGTTCAGTTTATAGGTGCCGGTGCTACATGTGTCTTGTAAAATAAACATGCTTCCATTATCACACATTACCACTGATGAGGCGTGGAGCGGCCATCTGGAAACGCAAAGTTGGCCCAGTTAGAACATCAGACTTCAGAGAGCGATCCAGTTGATTGTTTATTTTATTTATTTATTTTATTTTTGGATTGGGAGGTTGGAGTTCCTGGAATGCAGCATCAGCTTCAGCTACTTCCTTCCCCTCACAGATTCACCCAGTTTGCATTTACCCAGAACACATTGCGCTGTAGTCCACTTCCTGCTTTCGGGTATTTTGGAGCCCTCTGATGAATCAATCTCTCTTCTGATTGGCTGGTTTCATTTTTCAGTGTCCAATCAGTTTGAGGCAGACAGCTTTCTGTTTGTATCTTTAAACAGAGGATCAAAAATTAAATCTTAGTACTTACGGATCTATTGTTGAGACCTGAGAATAAGAAAAGAAAACCCGTTAGAATATGAAAAGGATTGTGATTAATAATACTCACCAAACAACTGCAGCCTATTTAGTTATAATATATTATTGTCAACTAAAAAACAGAAGTTAAAGGTGATTTATTTTTTTCATATTGAGATTAAAACCCGTTTTTAAACTGTTGCTGTTGTTTTGTGTTTTATTGATTCCGACGGCTGTTTCAACCTTTCACCCCTGGGATATGGGAAACATTCCAGGGCTGCAACCGGCCCGCGAACCCTGCAACGGGCCCATCAGAGGAACGGCTCGGATAATGACTTATTGATAGAGAGGGACGCCAAGTGCTTCATGCATATTAGGACGACGCTTCCTGCCGTGTTGCTGCTGCAGCTCTGCTGCCGCTTCAGCCGCAGCCTGCAGATGACCTACATTCTCAGGTTAATTGGTTCCCTCTTAGGCTCGTACCCAATCATCCGCTCATCCTCTGCAGCGGGTCAGTCAGGAAAATGTTCTCCGCACGTTCCTCTCGGAAACGTCAGATAGATCAATCGAAGCTTTCGGTGTGACTTCCTGCAGGGACCTACGGTGGCTTGAGAAAAATATGTGACTGGACAAAACCTAAAAGGAGCAAAATGTCAGAGAAAATTATCAAAATGCAAACGGAAATAAAACACCCGATGGTCGTAGCTCAGAGAGGTCAGGTAGACATTTTAGCCATAGCGAAGCATGGTGGTGGCAGCATCAGGCTATGGGGAGGCTCCTCTAGCGCCTCCTGGAGGTAATGCAATGTTTTTGGCAGAAAACCACCTATGAAACTAGACACCATAATTACACGAGCTGCTTCTGCTAAAACATTGTGAAAGGGTTAATAGAGGAGCCATGCGGTGATGACGTCCTGAAGGCAGAGTTTCAGAAAGAGCTGGAGCTTCTTAAAGAGACAGAGGCCTGATTTCAAGGTGTTCAAGTACAAAGTCACATTTCTTTTGAGTCACATTTGATATATGTAGCATTTTTATAACAACTGAAAGTAACATAGTTCCTCAGTTATGCTGTAAAATGGCACTATGTGCCTGGGAAGCCCAAAATGCTGCCACTTTAAAAGGGGAGGCAGGAAAAAGTGTCTCTATTCCCTAAACACATGCAGCTGCCCTCCATTTAACAATTAGCAGCAGCTCTGCCGTTCTGCGGTCTAGTCGGGAGGAAAGTGGAAAAATGTCAACAGGTGGGACAAACCTTTCCGTTTCAGGTGGGAAAAACAAGTGAGCACAGAGTGAAATGTGAGCCGTTGAAAGCTGAATGTTAACAGAGCTGTTTCTGTTTGATTTGTCTGACTGACAGGACAAAAGCTGAGTCAGCCATGCAGCAGAGAGTTCCCACATGTTCCCCGTCTGACATCCTCGTATTATACACCGAGAAGATGAGGCCAAAAAAAAAAAAAAAAAAAAACAGGGCCAAAGAAATGCTCCTGACATATTCAGAGAGAGGGGAACGGAGGGGAGGTTCCCAGCATGTCCGCGTATGACAGTCCTTTGCTCCCGGCTGGCTGACGCAGCGACATTGTGTGCCTGTCATGGACGCCCTTCATCGGCAGATGAAGCTGTCAGCGGGACGATGACTTTCTGCTGACAGCCGCTCCGCCCCCTCTCTTCAGCGCGTCGCAAATAAATATGTTGGGCTTCAAAAGCTGCCAAGGCGGCCCGTCGGACGGCGGGTCAGGGGGCCAAACGCGGAGCGAAAGCATTCCCGTCCACCTCCTAACCTGCTCTCAAAGAGCCCGGGTCACCTCTTTTTGGGGCTCTTTATTCAGCGTGAGCCGGTCCAGAGGGCCCCGGGCCCCCCGGATCTTCCTCACTCTTCTCTCTCTCTCACACACACACACATGGCCTGCCGGGAGGAGTTCTCTTTCTCTCAGAGCCTTAAATGTTGTCCACACAGAGACGCTCAGCAGCTCAGACCGTTTCAGAGTGACACAGTTCGATGAAGATGAACTCAATTTCCCCTGCCGATCATTGAGTGTGAAAAGAAATATTCACCAGCAGACCTTCTCTTTCTGATGAAGTCAAAGTGTCACCATGGGGGGAATCTGCGTTAGGAGATCTCTTAAAAAGTCCATTTTTGTATTTTTCTTCTCATCTTAAAGGGGCAGCGTTATGTAAAATCTTTTTTTTTTTTTTTTTTTTTTTAGTTTTACATCATTTTGCAACGTTATTCCCTCATCAAAACACAAAGATTCTTTCACTCGTATTTTAGAACTCTTTTAATCTCTTGTGGTAGCAATTCAGAAACTCTCCCTCTCAGCTCCTTCAGACTAGCCAGCAGCAATTAGCAAAAAACAGCTGGAACTGCACATCTGCTGAGCTCATCATACCAGCTGATCCTCACAGCAAACACTCCTAAGAAAAAAAACCTTAAAGGTTTAATACAAGAGCAGTGTTGTGACGACTTCCTGAAGGCGGAGTGTCGGAAAGAGCAGGAGCTTCTTAAAGAGACAGATGCCCTTTAAACTGTGAAATCACATTCCTTTTAAGTCTGGAGGTAACATAATACAGGCCCTTTAAGCTCTGGAACCACGTTGACGTGAAACTTCTCTGTTCCACACAGAAAACCTCTTTGCTGAAATCAAGGGAACATTCTTCAGAGGCCTCCTCTCATCCTGGATAAACTGAACACTTGACATTTTGGCACTAAGAAAGGCCTGATCTTTGAAATGAAAGAGGGTCACTTGCTTTTTGAATTAATACATTTTGAACACCGTTATGTCAATGCTTCGCAGATCAACCTTTTACCACGAATGAAGTTCTGTTCATGGTCAGATGGTCATGTTGAGACGTCAACTCTTTCTGTGTTTCCTGAGTTTAGATTTGGTCTCGTCTGACTGCTTCACTTTCTAAGTGGCTGGTGGCTAAATGTGTGACAAACGGCTACTTTTAGAAACAGCTTTCTTCTTGCCACTAGTTAAAAGCAGAACTAATTTCATCCCATTTTGAGGCGGTCTGCCTGTGATGGTCAAACCTTGACCTCATGTTTTCTAAACTCAAAGTTTCCTGGTTGTTTCTGAGCCTCGGCTGTCCTCATCCAAAGTTCAGTCCCATGTCGGCGGCAATGTCAGAAAACGTTGTCAGTATTCCACTAATGTAAAAAAAAACCACACATTGCGGTGTTATTAAATAAGAAATCAAATTAACAGGTGAACAAATGATCAAAGTGATGATCCTCCAACCACTTCCTGTCTTCTTCGTCTTCATGGTTTCCACCAGCGCCGACATCTGGTTGTTGATCATGTGACTCGTGTGATGAAAAGTGTTTCCTTTTTGGCAGTTTTTTTTTTTTTTTTGCAATTGACACATTTCAATAAAGCCAGAAAGAAAAAAAAAAAAACACCTCATCCTTGCGCCACAAACTCCAAACGAATCACATTGAAGTTTGTGTCAAAGTATCAGAAAGTTTGAGGGAGGGAAAACATTCGTTCTGAGAACGAGATGAAAGTTTGAAGTTGGGTGATTAAATACTGTGGCTGTGACCCGACTCTGCTTTATCCCGCCCCTCTGGGTTGTTATTGTTGACACCTTACAAATTATAGAGAAAATGACAAACTCCCTCCCAAACCAATTTATTCCCGGACAATGCGTTCACCTTCTTTTATTACAATGATATGCAAATCGAACCCTAGTTTTTACAACGGGATTAATGGCTTTTATTCATCAGCCGTAATAGGCCCTGACTGTATAATAGGGTGATAGCAGAAACGTCATTTTCCACATTCTTATTTTTCATCCTTATTTCTTGACTTCATTTTGTCTGATGTTAGATTATTACAAACTAATTTAAATGATGGTTTGTTTGTTTTTTTTTTCTGGACACATTCTTCAAAAGCAAAGAGGAAACTTTTCAAACAGCTCAAACCTTTGACCTTTAATTTGCAGTCACACAAAGTCACAGGTGAATGCAACCGCAGCTTCACTCAAAGCTTGAGTTGTGATTGGCTGAGCCTCTTTCTTAAGCAACATTCTTTTAACAGTGGCAAAAAAAATTATATTCTAATTCTCACTTTTCTGTTCGATTTATGCTGAAGGTAAGGAGAAAACATTAACGCCGGGTAAATTAGCACAGTTGGGCGACTTACTTATACGATGTCGTCCCGTTTCCCAAATGAGCGAGATTACAAACTAGTCAGGAGATTGGGAGGTCAAAGGTCACAGCACACAGACAATAATTCATGTGACCCATGAATGATCGTGCACCGAACAGCGGCGCTGGAAAGGAAATCGGAGTCGGAGTGTTTGCAGTGGAGCTGCTCTGCAGATTCAGACGCAGAACTCTGAGAACCTGCTAAACCTTTGATTGGCTTTATGAAACTTTTCTCTTTGTGTCAAAGCTCTGAGGCAAGCGAGACGTATCTGACTGGCTTTTCCTTTTTGTCTGTTTGAGATCCTAAGAGTAGACGTTTTATCATTATTACCAGTACATTTTATTTGCTGTTTTCTCCCGTCCACCTGTTGCGTGTTTTGTTTTTCCTCAAAGGTTTTTCTCGTCTGGTTGCTCCTCTCCTTCTTCACTGTCCGTAACTGTGGCCTGCGTAAAAGTCTCCAGACGTCTCCAGAATCACATTCGGACAAAAATGTCCCAACTTTCAAACCCGGTATCAACGTGAGCGCCGTTTCTTAGAAGCAATGTGTTTCAATCTGGATCATCTCACACATGTTGATCTGTTTGCTAACACTGTCAGGATGGAGACTCACCTCAGTGGAGACTCTCCCTCTGCTGCGCCGCTCTCCACCGCTGCCTTTCTGCTCTGTTACACACCAGTGTGTGTCTCATCTAATGTGTTCATAGACTGCATGGCTCCACTGTGTGCTTTGTCTATTGTCTGCAGCACCATGACTCCACTAAGAGAGAGAGCGTGTGTGTGTGTGTGTGTGTGTGTGTGTGTGTGTGTGTGTGTGTGTGTGTGTGCGTGTGCGTGTGTGTGCGTGTGTGTGTGTGTGTGTGTTTATCGAGTCTAGCAGCCACACAAGTAAGAGAAACTGTAGTCACTTGATCTAACAGGAGATCTCCTGTACAGTGATTTGCAAAAAAATGGTTTTATTTATGCATCCATATTGCGTCACATTAGAGATAAAAACTTCTGCGTCATTTGTCAGAACTTCATATTTAACTGAAGTTGAAATGAAACAATGAACGGTTTTCAAAATTTTCTTCACAAAATTATGAGGGCAGCGGCTTACGGGGGGGATGGTGATACATTTCTGCCAAAGAGATTTAAAAACTTTGAGATTAATCGCAGAAATTTTCTAGAAAGATGTGGACATTATTTTTTAAATGTATTTTAAAAGTCAAAAAATGTCAAGTTTTGAAACGCCCAAGTTTTTTCTAGAACATTTCAAAGATTAGTCTCTGAAGTTTTCCTCAGCAAAATTTCAACTGTGAACGTCTGAAATGGTCACGTTTTTTTTTTTTTTCTAGAAAATTACAGAAATGAATCATAAAATCTGAGTGTTTTTGGCAGAAATTTACTCAATTTTTCCAGATCCATCCGTTTCGTTCCTCTTATGCCACTGTTTAAATTCACTGAATTTTGTTTTCAGGAGTTATAGTTATTTTATTTCAAAAATAACTTTCTGCTCACCACTCTTTCATAAATCCAAATATATCTAGTTTATGAAAGTAAGAAATGTAACTTCACTTTATTTGGATGCACTTGTGGCATCGATGCACCGGTGACGCTGCGCAGCAACAGGTCCTCATGCAGGGAAATGGGATGTTTACATGTCTGAATATAAAATCTGTTGCTGACATGTATGAAGGTTCATGTGTTTCCTAACATATTCAGAATTATGTCAAAAGAAACACCAAAAAATGGCTTTGAAAAAAAAACAACTTCCTGTTAGATATGATTAAAAATGTTATTTATGGTCAGGAGTAAATCAGGACACCCACACATCTATTCCTAGCTAAAATGGCTAAAACCTCACAAAGAAAAAGGAGGTGGCAGCATCATGCTGTGAGGATGAGGTTCACTTTCCACTAGGATAAGAAACATAAACACACAGCCAGACGTGACTAATAAAGTCACCATGAATACTTTCTTTGCTACATGTGTTTATTTTTAGTGGTTGATTTGTATGATTATGAGATTCACATTTATTGTAGGTTTAGATGACACATCTCTTAATATCCCCCAGAAACTGCATCTGTATTTGCTGTCATCTGTGTCACCATACAAAGCTGTTTTTTTTTCCTCCAGCCCGTCCCCCTGAGTTGCAATTGCCGTCTGAAGAGTTGCATCAAAAACAACCAATCAGAACTCAGAGGAGGGTCTTAGCGCTGTCTATCACCCTCGTGACCACGCTGCTAAAGGATAAACAAGTTACAGTTGGAGGAGGCCATGTAACTAACATCGGCTATGTTGTGGTGAAGCAGAAAGTGGAAGGGCGTCAACACGATGGAGCTAAGCCCCTCCTCCTCCTGGCTCTGATTGGTTGTTTCTGACTGAGTGCATTTCAACAGTTGGCACTGGCAGAAGAGCTCAATTTTTTTTATTTTTTTTTACAGATTATTTCTCTGATACGGTGAGAACATAGTGATCATTTCATACATATATATATATATATTTTTTTTAACAACAGTTCCAGCCTGCAGCTTGAACAGCAACAGATCCTTCTGTATCCTCTGCACACCTGAGTGTCTGGTCTGCCGTTGCACTGAAAATGTTAAATGCCAGCAGAAATAAACATTACACCCGGGGCCCAAATAAACTAAATGTAGCGTGCCCTTGGTTGCTCCTGCAGGCTTGTTTGGACAGCGATGTAGCAACAGATCACTGACAGCGACGTCTTAGCGGGGGATTAGCATGACTTTCGCCCTGGTTTCTGTGCACAATAAAGCTTTAATCTGGGCCCTGGGTCGGTGGGTCGAGCCACCGGCGCCGAGCCAATGAGGAGCTGTGACGTCCGCGCCGAGTCCCCGCCCCTGGGCGTTCTCGGCCGGGTTGGTTGGGTGGTGGTGGTGCAGCAGGGGGGGGACCACCGCCTCGGCCTGGCAGCAGGCAGCGGTGACAGACGCGCCCCTGGGATTCCACCTGTCAGCCACACACGCACTAATCGACAGGCCTCGTACGAGCTGAACTCTCTGTCACCTCTCTGTCAAATCTTCATCTTCTCATTCGTCTGACAGATTCCCTCTGCCCGCCTCCCTCCGCCCTCCTCCACCTCGTCCCTGCCTCCGTCCCAAACGCCGCCTGTCGTCCCCCCTCAGCCTGGATGAAGCTCACTAGCAGCCGTCCTGCAGGCCTGCTGCAACCAAACCAAATGGAGGGGGGAAGAAAAGAAAGAAAGAAAGGGAAACTGTTTTCTCACTTCAGCAAGTATTCCAAAAATCTTCCATGCAGCATCCTCATAAACCCCCACCTCCACCACCTCCACCCTCCACTCCATTTTCTCCTTGGCATTCAGATTTAATGTGACAGAGGTGGTCTTTAATGTTCTGTAGTAATTGGGTGGGAGAGGCAGAGACTGTTTGGGAGGCGGAGGAGGCGGAGGAAGGGTCATGGTCAGGTTTCTGGTGGAGGTTATTCTGCATCTGTCTCTTAGCAACGCCGGCTCCTTCTTTGTACAGTCCTTGAGTTGATTGCTATGTTTTTTTTTCTCTCTCTCTCCTCATCTGTCGTTGAAATGTTTTGCAAAGAAGGGGGCTCCTCAGCAGACAGGCGTCCTCCAATATTGCCTGCTTTTAAGTCTGTGTGAGCATCAGATGGGCTCAGTGAGGCGTGGCGCCGCAGCCTCGCCTCTCTGGGTGTAAATTAGCTTTCTTTTTTTTTTTTAAAGTGAGAAAAAAAATGGAAGATTTGGGATATTGTGTGTGTGTGTGTGTGTGTGTGTGCGTGTGTGTCAGAGAAAATTTAAGTTTGACTTGTAAATGATATTAAATAACTCCAGAGCTTGACGTGCCTCCGTCCGCCCCTGCCTGCGTTTTCGTTGGTGTCAGGTGAAAGGCCAGAAGGGTCAGAGGTGGGGGTCACTGAAACGGTGTGGGGGGAACCTCGTCAGCCTCCAGCCTCCAGAGGAGCCAGACAGAGCGGCACAGCATCCGTCTGAGGAGGAGGACGGGATTATAGGGGCAATTTGGTGGAAAAGGGGGAATAAGAAGTATGCAGAAAGACGTTTAACTGCAGAGGCTGCAGAGTGAGTCAACGTGTAGAAGTGGACAAATGTACGGTTTGGGTGACCTCTGGAAAAACCTCACCAACGTCATTTATTTCTCAAACTTACATTCGATATGAGGTCAGGTCTCATATCGCTTCTTATGAACGGTTCCTGTTTCTCACGTTGAGAGTTTTGGACGCTTCCACTTCCTGTTCCTGTCCCACAGCACTTCAACATCAGACCAAGTAATCTGTTGGCAGCCATGTTGCAACGCTGACTTCTGACTTATCAGTCTGGAAAGAGGACATGCTGGGGTTTGAGTCCATTTCTGACCAATAAGCACCAAACTGAGTCGTCTGCATAACAGAAAACAACAAAAAACAACAAAAGAAAAAAACTATCTGCAACAGAGTTTAGGTCTTTAAAAGGTTTTGTTTAAATAAAATAAAACAAATAAATGCAAAGCAATACAATCGGAGCATGCTCAGATGCTCCAGTAAAATAACAAAAAGAGCTGCAGCTGCGACATGCAACCCTGTTATTATTATTATTATTATTATTATTATTATTATTATTATTATCTTTGAAAATGTATATGTTAACCATCATTTTTTCATATTCAAAATGGCGCTCATAGTCGTGAAGCGGTTTGGAATAATAAAATAAAAATCAATAATTAAAAACACAATTAATTCAGTTTAAACTAAGTTTATTCACTTCAAATGTTTGCGGTTAAACTTGCAAGAAAAAGTTATAAAAAAAAAAAAAAACATCCCGGCGTGTGAACTGAAATGACGTCGCTGTTCTATCAATAAGTCATAGAGATTCATGCAGCGCTAATTGAGCGTGATTTATTTATTTATTTATAGATCTATTAGTTTTATTATTATTATTATTCCTGTTTTTTTGTTTGTTTGTTTGTTTGTTTTGTTTTTATTTATTTTCTTATCAAAAAAAATAAATAAGGTGGGAAAATAACGAGAAAAATAATAAAATAACGCAGGCATGACACGTTGTGTTATCAATTTAGTTTAAACATTTTTTGGAGGTGTGTTCCCTAAAACTGCTGGAATTATGTATGTTTTCGCTTTTTGTACTTTGATGCGCAAAAAGCCCTGATGAATGTTGCTGGAAATAAAAATCAAAAGAAATGATAAGAACCTGAGAAAACAGCAGCTAAACTTTCAGCTGAACAGAAGAAATGACGTGTTTTCACCATGCGGATGAAAACACATTGATCCAGTTAAAAAAAACAAAAACAAAACAAAAAAAAACGAGTTTGAGGGTTTTTACAAAAGCGGAGAGTTATTTGCTTATACAACTAAATTTTATTTAATTTTATTTTTATTTTTATTTATTTATTTATTACATTTTCTGCATTTCTTTCCGTATTGTTTGGACGCCTCGTTCTTTCAGTGGATTTTCAACATCAAGCCGTCTATAAAATCCTAACACGAGTATTTCATGAGTTCAAGTCCGTCCGGATTTAAAGCAGCTGAATGATTATAATAATATAATAATTATAATAATAATAATTAAGCGCCAGTGAAGCAGCGAAATTCAATCTGAGAAACGATACTGAGAAGAAAACTTTGCAGTATCCCACACTGAGTAACGGACATTGAACCCACCGCCAGCCTGCGGCCTGAACTGTTGCAAACGGAAGAGAAACGGAAGAAAGTGACGCAGTGATGCGTGGCTCGCGCCTGATAAACGTCACGGTTTTTGTGGCGTAAAATGTAAATCCACATATTTATTCCTCGAAAATAAAAAAATAAAGTATTACAGTAGAAGTGCATCTATAAGAGCAGCAAAACAAAAAACAATCAAACCCCCGTCTGTATCTGGCTGCGTCAACCTATCAGCATTATTTATGGATGATGAGTTATTAACCGCGCATAAGAGCTGAAGGCTTCCTGTCACACATGACATGAGATCTGGCGGAAACAAAACCCTCCGGGTTCGGGTTTCTAAGCCATTTCTCGGGGCCGAAACTACAACTTCATCTCCACGGACCTCAGTCTGAACCCGGTTCCTCCCAGCATCACCTCAACCAGCTCCGTTCACTCCGCTTTCCTTCTTTTCCTTCATCTTATTCTTTTTCCTGTCGGGTTTTCGGACCTGTACGTGTGTGGGAAAAAATGCTCCATTGTTTCATATTGGCCTTTTGGCCCGGAGCGCCCAGGGGCCGCGGACTGCCCGGCTTCATCCTCCTCAGGGTAAACTGTAGTGACAGAGCACTCAGGGGCCCCTCATTAGCTCTCTGTCCACTAAGAAGGAAAGAAGCTGCCTTAATCCTCTCTGTCTTCTTCAATCTGCCACCGCAGACACGATCCTCGTTTCATTCTTCCTCCTCCAGTTTTTACCCTCCTCCTTCATGAAGGGAGACCAACAGGACGGTCAACTTGGATGTTCAGAAACATTGAGGAGAATTGGGCAAAAATACACATCCAGTTGCTAAAACATGTAATTCCCTTGTCTGCTGTGTGAACAGTTGCTGGAAACAAAATGTATGCTATAATCTGGATTAAAATGTTGCAATATTCCTTTAGAATGAAAATGAATGTGGTCTGCATTAATGGCTAAAACAAAACTGCATAGTCTGTTGTTATTCCTCTCTGTCTGTATTGCAGAGGATCTGCACATCATGGCACCAACATGCAGCTGTCACTGCCACTGGGATTAATTTGTTTGACTAAAACCCTCCAACCAGGGGCCACGAACTGGCTCCAGAACCCCACAGAATGTTCTTCGATGCAAAACAATAATAATAATAATAATAATAAAAAAATGATCGAAATAAAAAAAAAAGTAAAAAAAAAAATCTTATTCTGACATCTACGGTCTCGGTTTGCAGACGTTGCTTTCATGAAACATCAAGTGGAATAAACAAAGTACACTTTATGTATAAATCTTGAGTTATAATTTAATAAGGTACCAATATGTTAACTTTCACAGTACATCAGAGTGGTTGTCAGAAAAAAAGAAAAAAAAACACGAGGGAACACACACACACACACACCCATACGCGCGCGCACACACACACACACACATTTGTACCCTTTGAACGGAGCAGGTTGTGCAAGTGAGTGGCCTGGGTTCATGTAAACACACGATTCCCATCAAGTCCATTTGTCTCTCGGCCCAGGAAGATGTTGCTCTTTAAAAAATCTCTAAGACAACCAAAATATAAAATAAAATAAAAAAAGTGGAAACACGTTATTTGGTAATGTAATCATCAATAATCTCCTTGTGTCATTGTTTGTTTTTTTTGTTTTTTTCCTATTTTGTGTGTGAGAGGAATAAACGTGACGGGGAGCGGGGGTCTGAGTGTGAGCCCCTCTGAGTAGAAAAATACCCGGCAGCTTCCTGACAGTCGGCCTCACTCAACCGCAACATATCTGAACATATTTAACATATCTGAACAAATCTGCTAAAACCCCCAAAAATGATCCGCTTTTAACGTCGTCACAGAAGGCAAACAGTCATATTTGCAGTCGTGAAAAGAAGAATGAGGAAATTTGGCCAAGAAGTATGTACAGTTCCATTTTTTTTATACAAGACAATGTTTTGTAAAAAGAGTAATCTTTTTCTTTTTAAAAAAAAGAGCGATTTCATAACCAGGAAATGACAAAAACAATTAACTACAAAGTCAGAGCTTCAGTGTGGAACCGAGCGGGTCAGGCTCAAAACAAATGCTGTGAATATTTCCATTTTTCACAGAGTCCAAAGTGCTTTTTTTCTTTTCTTTTTTTCTTTCTGGAAGGTATGAAATCAACAAGAACAGAGACAAAACTCAAATAAAAGAAAGAAATGAACAGATCAGCACACACAAGAGGCTCCCTGCAGTTTCCTCACTGACCGTGGGCAAAAAACGACACACGTAACATTTAGAAAGCAAAAGGATCGGAAACTTAATTTACAAGCACGATAAATATACACACAGGTCCAATAAATATCGTTTTGTTAAAGCGTCCATACACCGTCACAATTACAAAAAAAAAGAAAAGAAAAGAAAAGAAAAAGAAAAACAGTCCAAAATAAGCAGTCAACTTGTGTCGCGTCTCGTTTTTTATTCTGCCTGTGATTTCAAATCATTTCCTCCTCTTCATTTCATTCAGGACCCTTTTTGTAAAATAAGGCAAACTGCTGATATTAATTTTTTTTACCTTTAATAATCTCATTCCTCTGGCAGAGAATTTTGGGTTACATGGGAAAAAAACAAAAACAAAACAAAAACAAAAACCGAAATCACTCGATTGGAGATGTAACTTTGTAGCCTTCCACCTACTGGATGGGCATGTACGGCCAGCTGAAGCTGCTGCCGGACAGCAGCATGTCCCTGATCAGCGTCTCGATGGGCGTCTTCCCCACCAGGCGCACGAAGAACAGCTGCTCGATGACCGAGGAGGAGACGGTGCGCAGCGAGGGCAGGCGGAGCAGCAGCTTCCCGAACCGGTTGGGCTGGTTGGGGTACTGGCTCCTCACGTACTCCTCCAGCGCGCACTGGGACTTCTCCTGCAGGCTCTCCACATGGGCCACGTCCGACAGGCCGCAGGCGTCTGCCCCGAGAGGAACCACAAGGAAGAAAACACAAACAAACATCAGAACCATTTACAGAGATGCACTGATCCGACATCTGTCTCGGTCCTGATGTTGTCTCGATCTATTCGGTCTAAATCTATGATTTGTGCTCTGAGTGATGTCATGCTTTATTATTTATTTTACATGTTTATTACACTTTCAGAACCATTTAAAGGAGGATTTATTGTAGTTCATATTTTACACGTTTCACCAAAATAGTCATCCTATTGATTTAGTTTCTTCTTTCGTATTTATTCTTCACGCTACCAGAGCCATACCGGCTGTTATACTCCTACTAGCACCGACTGGACAAACTGAAGTTGTTTTTACATGTTTGACCAATCTGTGAAGCTATCGGTGTATTTCAATGAGCTGTACTGGTGCAGAGATATTAGTAACATTTGTAATTCAGTAAGCTTATGTTACGGTTTAAGTCAATTCAGCTCTGTTTTCCTGTATCAGGTCGGTATCGGCCAATGCTAAATTTCAGATAGCCCCATCGGCATTGGAAGTGAAAAAAGTGGATCGGTGCGTCCCTGTTAACCAACAGCTAAAAGTGAAGAGAGAGTCTTTCCGTTTTCGCCTAATTCTGCAGTTCAGAAAAGGGCAGGAATAAGTAGGACTCGTCTTTTGTGTTGCAACGTTCATTAGAGAACAGGAATGTAGCGTTCACTAGCATGCCCAGGTACACAATGAGGCGAGGAATGCTAAAGACCTTTAGCTCTGCTAAGACATCCCATTACATCGCAGGGGATCAAAGCAGGTTTAAAAAAAAAACAAAATAAAATAACAGCCTCTGAGACGGAAACAGCAACTCAGTCGTGGTCAGGTAACAACCTGACATGTAAGAGCGAAAGGTTCAATCATCCGTGCTGTGGGTGGTGAGAAGGAGTTCATCTGTCTCAGCAGCCCAACGCTTCCTGCGATCAAAGATGACGACGGCGCTCGGCTAAAATCTTCAAAATCGTCGCAGACGAATCCAGCAGAGCCACGTCTGGCAGAGCGGTGCTGCTGCGCTGGATCAAATGTTTTGCTTCTGCAGCCTGCCGCCACTGCAGCGCTGCAGGCCGCATGGCAGCAGGGGTGAAAGAAAGGCTACTGTGTCCCAGTTTAAAGACACGTGTTTAGATGTGCTCATGGGGACCGAAATAGACCTAGATAGAGGAGCTTCTTTTATTTTTCACTTTGCTGCTGCTCGTTCCTTTCGATCCAGCGGCTCAGCCGTTAAAAGGGGGGGCTGCGTCAGAGCTGGGAGTTTATCTGAGGACGCTGTTTTGTGATTACCTTATTTTTTTTCCTTCTCAAATTTGTGGAATTAAAAACAATATTTAAAATGTAACAGTTAAGGATCACACAAAGTAAAACGTAATTACTGGAGCCGTCTCCTGAAAAACAGTTCAGCGCCGCTTGATTTGAGGATGCAGGATTACGATGTTGACTGTCGGACGACACAACCTCCTTTAGGGGTTTATGAACATATATGTTGATCGCTATGAGTTTAAATCTCATTTGGATGCGGCGGAGATTCAAAGCAGCTTTTCCGAACTCTTTCATTTCCTTTCGAGTCTTGGGTAAACAAATATTTAGTGCACAGGATGCTAGAGGAGTAGAAGTAAACAACACTGTAAATAACATTGGTAAAGCCAAGAAAAACTATTTACAACCATATGAGATTTAGACTTAAAATGATCTTCATTCACACTAAGTTCCTGCCAGGTTGTTCTGTAAGAATGTGGGTTTTATTAGTACTTATTGTGTCTCTTTTAGTTTATCTTGAATGTATGTTTTAATATGGACCTATGTTGAAGAATCGTTTGTGTCACATTTAGGACAGACAATAAAGTTTAATTTAAACAGAAATCTCTTGAAGGAATATTGATTTTTAGTAGTTTACATATATTTAATTTGATTAAATAAGAAAAAAAACCTGTACGTTAAAAAAAAACTTTAGTACCCTTCTAAATAATTAAGGTAAAAAAAAATAAAATAAAATAAACTCTTCTTAACTGCTGACTGTCTTTTTGCATGTTTGACTTTGTCTTTGAGGTTCCAATGCCTCGTTACCATTACCCTAATCTTTAGCCCTTCTCTTAAAATGCAACTTCCTGTCACAATAAAAACCTTAACGGAATTTCAAATAATTACTAAATTTGCCAAGTTTTATGTCTCATAAAGATCCAAGTTGCTAATCATGATGAAAGTTTTTTTTGTTTGTGTGTTTTAATGCTTTTCACTCGTAGCTATGGCTAATTGTTGTTTATTTTATTTACAGTGATGGTGGTTGTGCTTAATAACTCATTTTCCTCGTTGTTCAAATGTTCAGTTTTCCATAAATCCTCACTTCCAGTGTGCGCTGGAGTAAATGTTCCCAATGTATTTACCTGAGGTGAAGAGGACGACGGCCTTGATGCAGCTGTACTCCGCCGAGTCCACCTGCAGCACCTTCAGCTTCTCCACCTGCTCCTGGAAGACCCGGATGTGATCCATGAAGGCCACCACCCGGTCGGCGGACATCGGGGACGCGTGGAGCCCCGCGGCGGCCAGCAGCGGGGCCACGTGTACGGGCATGGAGCACTGGGCGGCGTTCAGCACGAACAGCTCGCTCCAGGTGAGGCGGAGCAGGGCCACCTGGTCCGGCACCTGCAAGTCCGGGAAGAACGGGATGTTCCGGGCCCACTCCACGGCGCTGAAGAGCATCCGCGCCGCCAGCTCGCAGATGTTCTCGATCCCCATGATGTTGTTGTTCTGCAGGCACTGGGAGCCGAACCGGGAGGTCGGGTAGGGCTCGGCCCGCAGCAGCAGGGAGATGTACCCGGACAAGTAGGAGTGGCACTGCAGAGGGTCCCCGTTCGTCAGCGCGAACTGGCCGTGGTAAGACTGCGTGGGTATCCTGCCCCTTTGCACGGCTGCAATGAGAAGCAGCAGAGACGTCACGTCAAAACTGAAATAAGAGCACCGATGCGGCCCAGCTGACATTTAAAGAACAGGCCGCACTTTGGGGATCTTTCACAGCAACAGATGCCAATGAAAAGCAACGGGACGCGCTCTGTCCACTCCGGTTATTTCTACCGTCAGCAGTGGGGAGCTAAATTAGGAGGAGGCAACGAATAATAGCTTCAGACAGCTCCTGGTCAGAAATGTCACATTCAGCATTGTGACGTGGAAAACAATCCGGATTATTTGTAGGCCGCGACCCGCACGCAGTGGAGGGGCTTTCAGTTTGTCTGTAACAATCAAAACTGAGTCATAAACTGGCTGATATCCAGATAGAAATATCTGTCTTTGGTCTTAAATTAAGAATATGATCCAAAATTTTTAAAAAAAGAGGTATTTGAATTTATAATGTAAAAATAATCAGAATAGGATTATATCTATAACTAGCAGCGCTATGCTACAGGAGGCCACATCTGAGCCTGAATGACCTGCGTGCATTATAAATGTTAAGACGGATTTTACATAAACACACAAAATGCAGCTGTTTCATGGTTTAAGACTCGCTCTTCAAAGCTGAACTCTCAACAAAACCAATAAAAAAAATAAAAAAAACCCCGTCATAATTACAATAAATAAATAAATAAAATAAAATAAAATATCACCGAAATTAACTTCTTAATACGTCAAAAGGTCCACTTGTTGTTTCACCCAGCTGACCGTGAAGGCATCAGCGATAGCTTACTGCTACAGGATGCTAGCTGCGACATTATTCTACAGCCCTTGTGTTTACACTGAAACACACTGTGGCCCACTAGCTGTGAGATAAAGACGGATAAAATATTCTAGGAACACAGGGAAGGGAATAAAATGGGTTTTATCCACTTTATCAGAGCCCCACTATTTGCTTCTCACAAATGCTACTAAAGAAAACTAAATTCAAATTAAGGAAATTCAGCTTTTTAAAAATATTCGACAGTAGCACCCTAAGCCAGTTAATATAAGTCAGTGCTAATATATCTATATTTTATTATTATTATTATTATTGTTTTTTTTTTTGTTGTTGTTTTTTTTGTTTGTTTTTTGCAAGACAAAAATATGTTAAACACTATTGGTGAAATAAAGACTGAATATATATTTTCAAAATACATTTGAGACAAAGTTAGGGTACAACAAATGCTCTTTTAAGGCTATTTACTTTTGGAAAAGAATAGAAGCTAATAGCAATATTTTTAGCTAGCTATGACATAAAAGCTTATGAGGTATTTTAGAAAGGACCTGCAATCATGCAACACTTTTTATGAGACGGAACCATTTTGAAGGCTGCGTAAGAAAATTCAGGTAAAAATATTTGCCAATGCTAGTAATTTTAGAGGTAAAAAAATTATGCATAACTTAAAGGTTGTAGTTATATTTTAGACACACAATGAGATGAATATATTCATATAACATCACAGCCCAGGCTGGTTCATTCACCTATTAACAAATGCTAGGCTACACAAATGTCGGGTCAATAATATTCAAGTTTGAAAACAATACCAGCAGCCAATATTAGTATATACATATACACATATACATTTGAAAAATATACTGGCTTTGAGATAAAGGTTATATTTAATAATATCAAATATTTAGAGGAAAAATAACTTTAGGCTAATAGCCACTATTAGCTAACTGCCTAGTAGCTAGTTTTAGTAATTGTTTCAGCAACAAAACCAGAAAAACATTCTCCTGACATAAACGCTGTTTTAGAAAGGCAATGAGGAACAGAAGTAGTTTTTCTCCACTATGTATATTTTTGTGTGAACAAATGTTCTTGTAGACACGTTACGCATTTATAAGACGCGCGCGCGTTGAAGCGAGTCAACGGCTGAATAACAGCAGAGTGGATAATGGGAAACAGTTTCCGTCTGTTTTCTGCCGAGCTTCAAACAAAAGGAGGGCGGCAGGCCGTACCTTCCCGCCTCATGCCGACTTTGAGGCATTTCTTGAGGCGGCAGTACTGGCACTGGTTGCGGTGGTGCTGGTCCACGGGACAGTTCCTGTTGGCCCTGCAGGTGTACGTCAGGTTCCTCCTGACGCTGCGCTTGAAGAAGCTCTTACATCCCTCGCACGTGAACTGTCCGTAGTGCTTCCCGCTGGATTTGTCCCCGCAGACGATGCACTCGATCTGCTGGCTCTGCTGCTTGTCCATGGAAGAGGAGGACGAAGACGACGAGGAGGAGGAGGTGCTGTTGTTGTTGTTGTTCGTGGAGGAGGAGGCGGTGGTGGAGGTGGACGTGGCGGAGGCGCCGGACAGATTGGGCGGCGGTGCTCCGGGAGCCCCTCCTGCCTGAGGTATGTCCAGAGAGGCCGCCGAGCTCATCAGTTCACCGGGAAGAGACAGAGGAGCCACCTGGGACACCGCGGAGGAGAGAGTCCCCTGGGAGTCCCCGACGCCCTCCGTGGTTCTCCACGCCACCATAGCCATACCGACAGACTCCAAAACTTTGCACAAGCAACTTTCCTTTAATTGAATTAATAAATGTTCTTTTTTTATATATATAAATTTCTAACGCACGCGATTTTAATCTCTTAAAGAAACTCCGACATTATTACTATTATTATCTTTTTTTTTTACACACAAAAAAAAGAAAAAGATAGTCACATTAGATGCTTTGAAACAGCCTTCATTGGATCACCGAGGTGCGACACCAACTAATAATGTGACCGCTTCACTCAGAGCGGTCTGACGAGCTCCAACATCCGGGAGGTTAAAAAAAAAAAATTAATAAAAAAAAAAAAAAATCAACAGAACCGAAATCCACAGGAAAGCGCGGCGTTATTCCACGCACGGATCCCCTCCAGTCAGTCCGTGTGTCCAGCTATGACGAACAGAATGCCTCGCGAGCGGATCTTTCAGCAGAGATGGAGTCACCGGACCAGGCTCTCCAGACGATCCCTGCTCTCCCGATCATCCAGAAGTTACATTAAAAAGACAACGGAGGAGGAGGAGAGAGAGAGAGAGGAAAGAGAGAGAGAGAGGATGAGAGGGGGGGTGGGGGGGTGAAGCGGTTCTTGATGGATGGTGATTTTGATGATGCTTCGCAGAGTGTAGGAAGGAGAGGCATCCGCACGTCACCGCGGCTTGGTTGCGTGGACTCGGGGAGGGGCGGAGTCATCGCGAGGACTGGCCGGCCTGGCAGCAGCTGTGTGGGGGCTTGGGATTTGCATAATACGGGGGAGTCCATATACCTTCATCGGTCTCTTCGTTTTGTCACTTTTGCTGGTGTGTTTGTGTGTGCACTTGTTCTGGCTCTTTAGCTGCAACACCTGCTGTCAAAGCGCGTCTCCTTCTCTGCAGCAGATGTAGTCTTTTTTTTTTTTTTTTTAAGGAAAGCCTATTATTTCCTAAATGAACGCAAACACTTCAGGCTGTGGAGAGATTGGGCAGTTATAGCCCCTAACTGCAGCTGTCTGATGCCACCTAGTGTCGTGAGAATATTGCACAGAGACATTAATTCACGGAAAGAGCCGAATGAACTGCTTTCATCGAAGTGAAACGCGGATGCAGTCCTCGTTGGTTTTAATCTTCATAGTCGTGCAGAAGGTCACCTCGGGGTAAAAAGGCCTAAAATCTGATTCTGCTGCAGTAGTCTTATGTAATTTCAAAGAATTGGGACTTTAATTGGCTGTTTTTAATCAGTGTGAAAAACAAAATAAGAAGTGAAACATTTATTTATAGCGTTTTTAACAATACCGCTTGGGGCCCGGGGCCTGGGGCCTCACTGTCCAAAGTCAAATCTGACCAAACGACTCTTATTTCTGGTCGCTCATAGTTACTAGAAATTATTTCCATTTGCGAAATGTTAGAAGACGTGGCGAGAAGATTTTCCGCAGATTCTTGTTTGTAACTCACATACATGTGCTCAATGTCAGGAATAATTGCATTTCAAACTTTATAACTTCAGTGAAGTTTGGTTTGATTTAACTTCAGACACAGGGGGGTGAGGTAGGGGAGAAATGTGTATGAATCTTTTTATTTCCTGTATGTAAACTTCTGGTTTCAGCTGTAACAGTCATGTTTTTGAACTGTGGGAGGAAGCCAGAGCAAACACACACACACACCGCACACACACACGCACACACACACACACAACTGGCTGAGGTTAACAAAAATGAAAGAAGGTCATCTGAAGTATTTACTTTCATTGTTTAGACCTTACTGGTACTCTTGGAACATCTAAATCCACAACTGCTTGTTTTCCAGGGTTCAAATATGATGCGACACGAAAGCCCATTTCTGCCCACTAGGCTGGAAGAGGAGGCATGTTTATCTTATCACTCTGCAATCTGAGCAGAAGGTAAAAGACAAAAGAAACTTCAGAGTTCAACTGCAGAAAAGAGCTGCAGCTCACCAAGCTGTCGCCACGTCTCCATAACAACCAATAGACACCATTTATACTTACCGGTTGGTGAACCCTACTCTACCAATATCAGTTGGTGACAGTAGATTGGGCTTGTTAGTAACAAACATGCTAAAATGTGGGAAATCCTCCCGTGACCCTAATAAGTTTGAAGGAGGATCTGCGACGCTCGGGAAACTTGTTTCGGTGCATCATGAACTTTTTGAGATACCGTTCAGCAACCGTTCTGGAGAGTTCTACCGGTAAACTGAAAACGGTCATAACGGAGTCTTCCAAAGGGATGATGGTCCAAAACAAACGGCCAAGTCACAACATTTATATGAGACCTACCAACAGTTTTACCTTTGTATATAGTCAACAATATGTCTTCTAATTGTTTGCGGATCAATCTGACATTTTATACAATCTGATACTTTCCACATCAGTTCCACATCTGAAAGGTCTTGAGCCAGATGCATGAGTCACGTGGTTTTCTGTCCTGGTCATTCAGTCATTCCCTCTTGTGTATGGATCAGGTAGTTGTACTGGAAGAAAGGCCTCGGAGAAGAAATCCCATCATTCAAAGACATTTTCTATGTCCTACTGGACAGGACACGTTTTGTGTCCCGTGTGGCACACCGTCTCGTTGTCTGCTTGTCAAGATGAGGTCCTAAACATTCGCTTTCACAAATGGGACAGTTCAGCTTTTACTCCACTTGATATGTTAAACTATATTAGAAATTGCTTTGGGTTTATTTCAAATGTAAAGGATGGAAAAGAAAAGAGAAAACAAAGACAGAACAGTGGGGGAAATTGTTTAAAGGGAAAGAAGGAGAGGAAGAAGCATAGAGGGAATACAAGTCATCGCCCTAGAAGTCTGCTTCTACACCTGCAGAAAGTGGAGAAAAAAAATCCTGAGAAACCATGGCAACAAAAAACACACACCTCTGTTATTCTTTCTCAGTTGTCAGAAACACACTAGATGTTTGCAATTTTAATAGCAAATTGGTCAGGATAAAAATAATTTTGGGGGTTCAAGTATTGCAGCCTCGTTGTTTCTCCTTTAGGAAGGGTTGCCTTATTATTCTCCTTTACTTTAAAAAAATTTCCAGAAAAACAACAAACCTGCACAGGAACGCAAAAGCTCAGTTTAATACCTCTGATTGGTCACTAGATTTTGGTTGAGTTGTGAGTCCTTTTGCGTTTGGACCAAGAAGATATGGAGTTTAGACTCAAACTATTCTCCATGCGACTTTTTCACAGTCCAAAATTTGCATATCAAGCCAGCTGATCTGTCATAGTTGGCCTCAGGTGTTTGCTTATAGGTCCATATCTCACCTTTTGACACCTGGAGACAGGAATGACTGTCTTTGTTTTTGTAGTGCAGGACCGACTAATAAAACTGCTTCTCAGAGAACCAAGACATTATAGGACACACAATATGTCCGATACTTCGCATTTTATGTAAATTACATTGGCAATATTATTTATTACCTCCCCCGTTTCTTTGCTGCAGCCCTTTATAATGTTGGCTTTTGTTTATGTCTTTACAGCAGCACGGCTCACACTGTCATGATGTGGTGATGGCTTTAGTAAACACGAAAAAACATATTTTTGTAAAGGTTACACACTGCAGCTTGAAGCTGTTTTAATGATCATCCCCACGTTGACTCCTAAGGCTGACCATTCTGCCATGCTCTTCACTGCGGCCACACAACGAGCTTTAGTGCTTCCACCTCGCTGGCTAGACAGGAGGAACCCTTATTTTGTTTACTGTGGGAATAAATCCTCTCTTTATCTGTTTGAGTGTTATTAGCCACAGTTTTAGCAGCTGAAAGGTAAATACCGAAATATTTTTTTTTTTCCCTTTCGAGACTCTTCACCGGCGGGGAAAACTGCAAGCCGTGCTAATTGGAGACAAACCGAGGGAGAGTTCGACTGGGACAGACCTGCTGCGTGTGCACCGCCAAAAAAGGATGTGGCTGTTTATGGCGCGGCAGGAAGCAGCCACTGCTGGCTCACTGCTCGCAGAGCGGGAGCATTTTTCACACTGGCTTTATGTCTCTTGTTTATTTTACAAATAGTAAAATAAAGTCTTAGTTCCCCCCCTCCCCAAACGGTTCAAATTACTCATTTCTGGGAGAAAAACAGAACAAGCTGATGGGATTGTGCCCAGCCGTCATCTTTGGGGGAAAAGCATTGTTCAGAAAATTTTTTAAAACTCCATCAATTTGTGATTAAACATGACCAAGCAGTTCAGTAATGAAATACTTTTGGTCTATTTTATAATGATCGGATGTGATATATCCATCCATCCATCCATCCATTTTCCGTCACCCTTTTCCCTAACGGGGTCGGGAGTTGCTGGTGCCTATCTCCAGCTGCGTTCCGGGCGAGAGGCGGGGTACACCCTGGACAGGTCGCCAGTCTGTCGCAGGGATGTGATATATATCTTATGAAAATGTTCATACCAGCTTCCCTCTGCTTTGGGAAGAAAAACAACCCCACAGCATGATGCTGACACCACCATGTGTTAGGAGCATGGTGCATTCAGGGCGTGTTCGTCCTTAGACAGCACACGGCTGTTTGCACAAAGGCTGAAACATTCAACTTTTTTGTCAACATCATCCTGCTTGCTTACATCCTTGCTGGTTGTGCAGGAGACTCCACATCTGCTTTTCAAAGCAGAAGTATAATTTTATATAATTGCGCATCTGATTGTAGCCATTTTCATGTAAGACTGTAAAAGTTGAGTTGGGGGAGCGTGGCCAGCAGCAACTTCATTTGGATTTAAAGTGACAAGACACCTTAAAATGGCTCATTCTTTGTGTAAAAAAAAAAAAAAGATGTGATGAATGTCGTACACATACATTTTACATATGAATGTCAGAGTAAATCGGACATCTCCACACAAGACTTTTCAAACTTTAATTTGTAAGAAAAGTTTGAAAACTATACCTTTCCACTTCCAAAATACATGTTACCTGTGTGTCAGATCAAAGCGGACCAATGTTAAACATTTCAAAGCGTATGGATACTTATGGCACATTATGCGTCCAGAAGACTGTCTTAGCCAGCCACCTTAATACACTGAAGGATCGGGGGGGGGTTCCGTCAATAGATTGTTTTTTACTCCCTGACGACATGGACATATCCCAAGTAGACAATGTCAGAATCCATCTGGCTCAAAATGTGAGCCAGTGGTTCAGAGAGCATGAGATATAATTTTTACAGATGGATTGACCACTACAAAGTCCAGTCCATGTAGCGAGTTGTTGGGATGTGCAGTAGAAGACTTCACCCAGGGCCAAATGCTTCGTCACAAGATCTCTTTGGAGAAAAGAGAAGGAGGAAAAAAAAAATCAATCAACGCTTTATGACAATACCACAGCAACTGCATCCCATTATGAAAGTATTTAAGCGTTTGTATTTTCCCACCAGCTTCAAGGAATACGCAGGAATCCAAGACTATTGTCGGGATTTGGAGTAAACAGCGGTGTGATGTAAGCTCATTATAGTCATGAGGTCAGGAGCGGGATCTAAAAGTACACTCCAGCCACAAGATTCTGAGAGCGTGTCCAAAGAATCAGCTGTGTCACGGTGACCCACGACGGAGGCTTTTGGTGCAAAAGGCAAATGCTGTGGAGGAAACAAGTATTTGACACAGACAACGTTTCAAGATTTCATCGCAGGTATCTCAAGTGTGAGAGACAGAAGAAGAAAATATCCAGAAAATCACATTATGTGATTATATGAACTGCATTGTTGATCCGAAGAAGAAACGGGTCGTACATCGAAACGGGAACAATGTTCTTCTTTTTGCCTCTGTCATGAAAACATGACATTTAAGGTTAGAATATTATATCAGAGAATAACAGACATTTTTAATACACAAATGTGGGCTTTGATGCCTGCTGAAATGTTGTCAGTTTTAAGAGGTACTTTTAATCTGACAACACGTATTCTAATTTATGACAGCACATAAAATAAAGGTAAACATGTTTAAAATTCATTCAGGCTTCAGTGGCTACTTTTCGATTACAAATGTGAGCAAAACTTTGTCGATATTCCGCTAATGTCACATTTGCAGCATCTCCATTAACAAAGAAACGCAATTAAAGTCAGACGTGAATAAAGAACACGCTGCGCCATCGTCATCCTACTACTTTGTTGAAAAACATCCGATTTTTTTTATAGTGCCGTTATTTTCTAAATGTCAAATTGTGCAATTATATTGTAAATGAACACAGCAACAATGTTCTTCTTTTTGCCTCCGTTTCATAAATAAAACAGAGGCAATGATTGTGTACAGGATTTAACTTAGGTGTGTCAGAGTAAAGAGGGCTGAAAAACAATGTATTGCACACTTCATACCACTTATTTCACGCCAATTCACCCGTTTGTCTTTGTGAGTTTTGTTCTTTCTTCTCAAACCCCCAGTTGGCTGTGGAACTGAGCCAGGTTCTGCTTCTGTTGGAGGTTTCTTCTTGTTAAAGGGAAGTTTTTTTCTCTCTGGTGTCACTATGCAGGGAGAAATTGCTTTAAAGTCAAAATGTCACTACACGCTCGTCCAGGAGGAGTGAGTTGTTGCTCGTCAATGACTTGATGCAATCTGCTAGTTTCTGTGTGTCGAAACTTTTTAAACTACTTTGAATAATTAAGTTTACTATACTACTTAATAACTAGGACTGAACTGAAATGATTTTTTTGTAACGTGTCTTAAGTTGTGAATAGGTCCCACAAAAATAGATGAGTAGAACTGATTAGACCGTCGTCTCAAAAGTTGTTTCCATTGACTCTCTAATTGCCCAATTTGACATTTTGAAAATAAATTTGCTTTATGGAAACAAGGCAGTTCGAACAACCGAACTGCCTCTGTGGGCTCTGTGGGCCGTACTCAGAGCCCACAGATCGGCTTCCTGCTGCTAACGCAGCCAGAAAAACAAACAGGAACGTTTTAGGCTGTTAAGCAGGGTCAGATCCTGGTCAGGGAGCAACAATAGTTTGTCAGTTAGATTAGCTCATCCCCATCCACTGCATCTTCACCTGTGCCCGCCGAAGCGTCTCTCACCCCGGACAGCCAGCCTCTGACTCTGTCAGAGACTTCGCAGGGCAAATTTCATGCTTGGGAGAGACATCGCGCCACAGGTCAGTGTGCAATAATAACGCAACAGGAAGACCAATGGTAATCCCTGTTATGAGCTCATTCATCCTGGTGAAATGTTAGGATCCTCTCTAGGACTTGTACAAAGTCCTACTTAACCTTTGGCCTCATTCAGGCTAGAACTCATTATCTGGCACAGGATTAACCCACATAGCTTAGTAAATAATCTAAATACAAACTAAGCATTACACGGAGACACAACCTTCCCAGTGAAATTACCAATGTAAAAGTAATTAAAATGTATGTCTGAAATACTCATTTTGCATATTTTATTTCATTGTCTTTAGCTTTCTTCCCTCGCTTCTCCATCTGCAGGACATCAGCTCAGTTTCATACAAATAACTGGAAAAAAACCAAAAACAAAGTGTTTTTGCACAAACTGCATCAATGCGCTGCAAAAACACACAATCTTATTGTATTTTTGGTCTAGTTTCTAGAGCAAATATCTTGGTACTCTTGGAATAAGATATAGGAGTTTGTTTTAAGTCAATAGTTCCTTAATATTGATATAAAAGCGCTCGTTCCACTTGCAGATTATTTACTTATGACAAAGACATTTTTCCAATGTTATAAGTGAAATAATCTGCCAGATGAACCAGTAATTTTGAACAAAAATGAAGGCATTATTGAGTCAAAACAACCTCCTATGTCTTGCTGAGATACTTGTAAGTTATTTTTGCCTTATTTTAAATGCACAAGAAACTAAACCAAAAGTGATGCAGCGGCGTTACTCTGAGGCTATGACCAGCGGGCCGGTTTGGAGGACTTGGTGTCTCCGGGAGGTTTCTTTGTAACTGATCTGTTGATCCCTGGCCGCTGCCGGAGGGTGATGCAGGCACGCGGTGACACACCGGGTGTTACATTAGTTCAGACGGTTGTGTCAGTGCCGGGAGGGACAGTCTGAGGCTTGTTCAAATTGTTGTGAATGACATGGAAACTTCACAAACACCCGAATCTGACGTGGTGCTTCTCAGGGTCAGGTGGCAAACATGACTTTAACGCAGAGAGACTGCCCTTCAGTCTGCACTGAAGGAAAAGTAATGTGAAGCAGGTTGTCTGTGCAGCGCTCTCTGAAGAAGCATTTTGCATTTGAAACTCACCTCACTGTTTTTATTTGGCCCTTTTAAAGGGACAGTATCATGTAAAGTTGATTTTTTTTTCTTTTTTTTCTTTTTTAAGCTCTACATCAGTGGTTCCCAACTCCCGGGCCGCGGACTGCTACAGGTCCGTGGACCAAGTGGTACTAGGTCGCGCAAGAAATAATTAAATATTTCCGTTTTATGTATTATTTGAGTCTGGAGGATCTTTTATTTTGAAAATCCTTTCACCGGAAACCAAGTAGAGACCAAGAAGAGACCAAGTAGAGAAACAAGCTCAGGGCTCCTTTAGTCGTTATTGTGAGTTAACATTTTTCCGAAAGTAAAATTTAAGGGATATGTAAACGTTACCATAGCAACCAGAGTCAGAGAGCGTTAGGGCAGTGGTCAAGACGAGATGAGAGGAGTAGAGCTTGTGAGTTTTAGGTCTGGTTCACTCAGCACAGTTTAAGGATCGTCGGCTGATTTTCCAAACCTTTGTGACCACAGAACTGATAAAAGTCCAAAAGGTTCGGTCGGTTCGTGTGTCCAGAAACACACCACAAGAACCGATTCCACTCACGAATATCCCGATTCCAGAAGAAAATCCAGTAAAACCCTGAACATACCAAACGTGAATTTAGAATAATCAAACATGGATGACGATGTAGAATCAGTAGTGATAGTTTATGGATCATTTTAAGCGATAAAAGACGAAACAAAAAGAAAAGGCGTTTGATAAAAGAGGCGGGAGCAGCCGCTCTATTTGCTGCACTATGATTTGGAGGTGAGTTATGTTTTTTCGTAGTTAATATTTTTAATGGAATAAACATAACCACATATCATAAACATATATAAAAATGACCTTTACATATAGTAAAGTATACAGACTGCGATAATCGGGCCAAGACAATGAAGAATATGTCCGATTTTAGACTGGACATATTCAACACACCACCATGTAACACACCACACACTGCAGGACGTTGTACGATTGTGGTAAAGGGAAAATTATCGGGGGAAAAAAGGCTTTAGCGGGAACACCAACATGCATCCTGTAGGACATCATTATCTGACGGGAGGATGTCACTCCAGTTTCACTCAGTCCCTTTGAGCTCAGGTCTGAGCTCAGGGGATTCACCCCTAATTTAGGACAGGGATGGGGAAAGTTGCACTGATTGGAAAACAGAAGAATTTTAACAATATTGTCATTTTTGCAATATTGATGCGACCAATTGAGGACTTGGGAAGCATCTTTAATCTATAAAAGCTAACTGACATTCCGACCTGGAATAGATTGTTCATCTCTGATGTTATGTTGCATGATGATGAATCTCAATCTGACAAGTTGTTAGTATTATTATCTCAGCTGATGGATCCCTGGAAGCTACAACAGCCAAGCAGAAAGGCAGGCGCTCTCGGACAAAAAATGAAAGAAAACAGAAGGTAAAATAATCTTTCAAATGTGATAGGAGTTCATTTCTAATGCATTCCACATGCAAAAAGGTTTTGAAATCTCTCATTACTGAAGCTTCACAATTCAAATAAAGATTTCATGAATCACAAACTGGGTTTGAAATATTCTGCTATTGGCGTAGAATAATCTAGTCCAGATTTGAAGAGTCGATGTATGTTAGTTTTTAAAGGATAACAGATGATCTCTTAACATTTATATGTTTAGAATCATTTCCATGATTAGTTACTTATTCATAGTCATATGTTAAGCCTTATTCACATGATTATTATTATTATTCACCAAATTTAACTTGATTGTAATTACAGAAAGGTGACGTGAAACATGATTAAATTCAAAGCATGATTAAAATGGAGAGAGGAAGTCTTTTATTTTGAAAAATGCTTGACAGGATCTAGTTTTGTCTTTTGCTGCTCTCTGGCCTTCTGGGGATTTCGGTTGCTAGGTTACGAACAGCGGTTGGATAAATGAATGTCTAAATGAGAAACAGCCACAGTTTAACCTGAGTTCATCAAACACTTTTCCTCAACAAAAACGTCTTTTGATGAGGAAAACACTGTTGAGCAGATTTAATGGGAAACTGGGTGATGGTGTTTTGCACATTGTTAAGCCTTTATCAATTACAGCCACATTGGCTGAAGCTCGTCTAAATTGTTGGAAAAACGTATGTTTGTCTTAATATGAATGAATTGATTTGGAAATGTTTTGATGGTTTGAAACATCTTCACCAGAAAGCGTGAATCACTTCAGAGCTTTTTCTGGTTACCATAGCAATAGCAACTAATGTTACACTTCTACCTAACTGATGATGTCACTAGGATCCCATGCTTTGTGTCATAGGTTCTATGACATCACCTCTGAAGCCTCTTAAATAGTGTTGCGTGTGTTCCAGAGTCATATGTGCAGAACCCCACAGATTCATAGTGAGTTAATTCATCATGGCATCATTCACGGCATCCAAGCTAGATCAGGACACGCGTGAGCTGTCCAAGAGGCTTCTGCCCTTTATAACTACGAAGAACGGCAGACCAAATTTAAATCAACACTCCCAATTTGTAGGCAAGGATGATTATTTGGATACTTTATTGGAAAGGTTGCCTTCACTTCCAAAATATTTAGAACAACAAAGGAAAGAGGAAGAACGATTGAAGAAAATAGAGGCCAAAATAAAGAAACCAAAAGAGAAAAAACCTCAAACAAGTGACTCCACCTCCACATCTGACTCTGAATCCAGCAAAAGCTCCTGCAGTTCCAGTTCAATTTCAGAAGATGGAATTGATGTTGAAACAGCGATTCAACTAGATAACGAACTCAGGAGAAAAATGGATTATAAAAAGAAACTGGAAGACTTAGTTAAAAAAGGAGAGGAGATGAAGAAGAGGACGGAAAACAATTTATTTACGAAAAAGAATTGATCATGTGGAGAGACGACCAGAGGAAGAAAATCATCGAAGAAACAAATAGACAGAAGGAAAAACTATCAGAGCCGCTTAAAAAGACCAAACAAGAGAAACATAAGAAGACGGCCTATGAAAATCTGGAGGAGAAAAAGAGAAAAGATGCTTTAGAGGGACAAAAGTTTTATAAAGACATGGCTCCGCAGAGGATTCCCCAAAGGTTCCTTGATGAACAGGAGAGACAAAAGAAAGCTGAAATGCAAAAATCTTTGACTCTGCTTGGGACGAACAAGTTGAATACAAACGGCAGAAGAAAATAGAAATGGAGAAGATTAAGAAGCAAGAGCTACATTCCTTGATGGAATCAGACCGGATGCATCGAATGGAAGAAATTGAGAAAAAGAAGGAGAAGACTAAACCAATCATTAGGGAGGAAATTATAAGACATAGAGAAATATTTAAGAGTGTTGGTGACCCAAAGGAAGGCTTCCAGTCCACATCGGTGTTTGTACAACACAAGAGTGAGAGCAGGTTTCCTGAACTGGTCCCAACTCCAGAGGTTAGTAAAAATATTGGTCATAAAAAGCCAGTTTCTCACAAAATTCAGGAGACTCTGCCAGCAGCAGCACCAGAGAGAAGTGGGTCCAAGTCCCGTGTGGGAAGAAGAACGGTGCATTCTGCTGACAAACCCGATGTCCATGTTTGTCACAAACCCGATGTGCATTTTGGTTACAAACCTAAAGCGTATTTAGCTCCCAAACCTGACGTCCATTCTCCTGAAATAGAAGACATGCGTTCAATTGACAAACAGGACGTGTTATCTCTTGCCAAACATGACGGACAATCTACTCACAAACATCACAGGCACTCTACTCACACACATCACGGCCATTCGACTCACACACATGATGGACATTTTCCTCAAAGACCTCAAGGACATTCTCCTCACAGACATCGCGTGCATGCTACTCACAGACATCATGGGCATTCTACTCACACACATGACGGGCATTTTACTCACACACATGACGGGCAATTTACTCACACACAACACGGGCATTTTACTCAAACACATCACGGGCGTTTTAGTCACGGATATCACGGGCATCTTTCTGACAAACATGTCGATGTAAAAACCAGCAGTCCTTCACTCAGTCATGAGAAAGTTAGCTGTACCGAGCCTGTCAAACTTCCCTCACTGAAATCTAAGTCTGTGCGCTTCCGTGACGATTCCCCACAGAGGAGTAAGAATGTAAAATTCCCATCTATTTCCAGAATCGACTGAATGATGTTTCTCAGCTGGCCAAGGAGTGCGACCCAAGTGGTTCAACTTTGAACTAACATCTTTGTGAGATTGTTCGTCAGCTACGTTAGACATATATTAGCAAATTTAAGTAATTATAACAGGTTTTCGCTGGGTGATCCAGTTTCCCTACAAAAACAATAGAAAGGTACATAGATGGGTAGAAAGATATTGTCTGTATTTTTCTTTATTACTAAAATTAAGTAATCATACTTTAAATGAAGGTTTTCTCTGGGTGCTCCGGTTTCCCTACAAAAATGGTGGATAGATAGTCAAGACAGACAGATAGACAGACAGACAGACAGAGAGAGAGAGAGAGAGAGAGAGAGAGAGATAGATAGATAGATAGATAGATAGATAGATAGATAGATAGATAGATAGATAGATAGATAGATAGAAAATAAATATGTATTATATTATATATTATTAGATATATAGCTATATGTATATAGATAGATAGATCTACCTTAATAGATCTATCTATCTAGATAGATACATCTATCTAGATCTATCTATACATAGATTGATATCTATCTAGAAAGATAGATGGATAGATAGATATAGATCTATAGCTAGATAGCTCTACATAGATTTATTGATCTATAGCTCTTGGTAGATAGATATCTTTTTATCTAGATTTTTATCTGATCGATCTAAATAGATCGGTCTATCAGTAACATCTATTTGACAGGCTGTGCATAAGACTGACATGACATATCATAAACATGACATAACATCTGTCATGAACATGAAGGAGTCTTTATGAATGTTTACCACTGTTGTCATGAAGTGTCGGTCAGTAAATGACACTTTAATGCAAAGCTGCATTGAAAGTGTTGCATTATTTTGAAATGCATCTTCACAGTCTAGTAGAACAATTTCACCCTGATTTAGTGTAAATGGGTCACATGACCCAGAAGCTATAGAAGAAAAATACTAAATTATGACAAAAAATAAAATAAAAATAATATCAGAAAGTTTCAAATGCAATAAACTCATCTCTGCAGTCCAGAAGAACAGTTTCACACTGACTTTGAGTCAATAGGGCACATGACGTTCAAGCTATTGGAGAAAAAAAATATACTTTTTAATATTATAATTATTAAAAATATTGAGTATGACTTAAAAAAGAGAACAGTGTGTCTCGTGTAACAGCATGAATTTGGTGTCAGTTGATCGCTCGACTGCTGCGCCTCAGCTGCTTCGGTTCAAAATAACATCATGTTGTAAAACGAGGTCATTCAGGAAGATCTAAACTAAATATTTTTCTTCACCTAATAAATTCATTCTAATCATGTTTTTGCCAAAGCTTAATGATAAATATGACAAACACTGCAGAAGGAAAAGAAGACAATATATTATGAAATTAAATACATATTCAACAGATGGGATTTCAAAAGAACAATTGTTTTACTGTCAATTAACTTCACTGACATTTTTCACCTTTTGTGTATATTTAAAGCTAGGCTAATAATAAAGTAAGTTATCTTGACATTTAGGGAAATAATACATTTTTATTTTAGCAAAATAGTATAATCATTCTTTTAGGGTTTTATTACAGAAGTATATGATGATTCAACTTAAAACTGGTTTAAAACTGGAGAAATGAGTAATTATTGAACTGCTTCTGTAAGCTGACAGAAAAACATGAACTTCCTTTAGTGGGTTGTATTTATAAAACGGGTCAGAGGGTTAGGAAAATAGGAATAAAGGAACAGTGTCTTAAAATGCTCTGTCTACTGAGTTATGTTACAAAAGGAAAACCAACAGGACAATAATAACAAAAATAGCAGTTCACATTCAAGTTTTAAAAACAAAACAAAAACGAGAAGCAAACACTAAGTTCTCTCCTGAGAACAAATTTAATACACTTCTGATTCCCGGCTTGATTAACTATTATGGTTTTCAAGGATAAATAATAGAAATAAGGTATAACTTGTTTTAATCAAACTTTTTAGAGGTATTGGATGTAGACATGATCTGCAAGACTTTTCTTTGTAGCGTTTCCTTCTAGGAATTAATTTCTTTATGCATTTTAATCAGATATCCGTTATCTAACGTGTAAATGCCCCATTGGTTCCTTGCCTAAGCATTTCTTTAGCTGCCATTTAGAGAAATCTTAACTTCTGGATATTATTGGTACATGTCGATGTGCTGTGTTTCCTCACTTATGGTCATCATTGAGAAGGGAAGCGGTCACCCCCAGCTCCATCTCCTTATTGGAAGCTGCCAATAAATGTAAAGGGAGAATAGTTTGACCAACAGACAATGGAGCAGGTGGGAACTGGGCAGTGAGAATCCCAAAGAAGAAGGTCTGATTCTCCAGATGAAAGATTGTCTTTGATTGCAGGCTGGTAGCCTCTCTGCACCATGTGTTAGGATTCAGACCATTGATCTTGGTGATCTCTTTTGAGAGACAAGAAGGAGGAGTGCTGGAAATATTAGTTTAATTATGCTAGTTTTAATGATGATTAATTTTAGCGCATGTTGAAATATTAGAAGGATTCTGATTGTTTTGAGTCGGCCTCAGTTTAGGTTAGTTTTAGACTCATGGTTTAATAAATATATAACTTAATCAGTAGGACATTTTTCTTGTATGAGTAAGTCGACTTGATTAAAATGAGTTTAATCAGCAGTTTTTTAAATTAGATCAAATTCTGTAGAGTGTAGAAGTCGTATATTCATTTGGAAATAGTTTTAGTTCATTATAACAAAGGAAGTTGAAAACTAATCAGAAATATTGAGTGTAACAGATGTTTTGGTGTTGAAATTGCTTATAAGAGTTTGAAGATATTATATAAAACATGTGCTAATTTTAATAATCAATATCTGCTGTTTGATGCCTGGGGTCAGAGGTCAGGAGAGCTATGTGTGGTTCAGGAACCAGTTTGAAATGAGAAACACAGATAGCTGATAAACTTTGGTCCTGCTTTCTTGAGTAAAATGTTTCTGTATGAAATGAACACATCTATTGTTCGTACCCTGGGAAAGAGTGCAGGATAGTTTCAACAGTGGATAGTTTTATCCCTTGGCCTTGATAACACCTGCATGGTCTCTGGCTGCAAACAGCAACAAAGTCATTACGGCTGTTTGAGTCCATCTCTGAACTGTAACGCATCACACATTAGAAACACGTCTTGGTATAGAAGTAATTGAGCTGAAACAGCTGGTCAGATCACTGGGGTGGAACTGTCTTAACTAACACATGCAGTGGTCTCCAAAGGCGCGTCTTTATATTTTTGTATTTTTCTAAGGCAATTAATTCATTTCTTTTTGTGGCTTTGGTTTCTGACGATTATGTTGAGCTATTGGTGTGATTTTTATGCACTTGATTGTTTGATGAAAATTCTGGATGATTGTGAAGTTGAACAGTGATCGTTGTCTTTGTGGCTTCACTTTTACAAACAGCATCAACGGACCTGGAGAGACGAGAAAACAACGAGCAACAGGAAGAAAATATCTTATTTCTCAACACTGAGTAAACATAACCACATATGATAAACATATATAAAAATGACCTTTACAAATAGTAAGAAACATTTCCACACATCACCTCCGATGTCCACCGGACTCTCAGTTGCCATGTCAACTGTTTGGGATTCCCCTCTGTTCTTACGTCACCGCGCTTTCTGATTGGCTCCCTGTCACATTCAACAGGCAGCGTTCTGCTCCCAGTCAGGGAAAACCCCACAGGCTGCGATGAAAGGGCCAAGACAATGTTGAATATGTCAGATTTTAGATCTGGCATAATCAACACACGACTAGGTAACACAGCACTCATTGCAGGACGTTGTAAGATTGTCGTAAAGGGAAAATCAGGGCAAAAAAAAAGGCTTTAGCAGGAACACCAACATGCCGAAGCATTATCTGATGGTTCCTGTCCCTCTACCCCCTTCAGACTAGCCAGCAGCAATTAGCAACACCTTGGGGAACTGCACATATGCTGAGCTCATTATATAAGTGACTACTTAGTGGTAAAAACGTTGTTAAAGGGTCAATAGAGGAGCAAAGTTGTGGTGACTTCCTGAAGGCGGCGTTTCAGAAAGAGCAGGAGTTTTAAAGACACAGAGGCCCAATTTCAAGATGGTAAATTACACAGTCAAATTTCTTTTAAATCATATTTGGTCTATATAGCAGTTTTATAGAAACTGAAGGTAGCACAGTTAGTTGACTGTGCTAAAACATGGCACTGTGTGCCTGGGAGACGCATAACGCTGCCCCTGTCAGAGTCGAAATGTGGAGGTTTTGGAAGCGTCTCGCTCTGCACCACCCACTTAACACGTCCTTGCTTCGACATTTTCACAAGACGAGCACAACAAAGACTCCAAATCCTCTCCTTCAGAGCGACGGCGCTTCTGTCCCTCACAGCGCGGCGCAGTTCCTCATTCCCAAAAACCGCTCCCGTCTGGTGATTGATTATGTATTTGTGTCTATTCATAGAGGCCAGATTCATCATTCCAATTTGTCAAGTTTCCGGAGTGCCGAGTTAATTATGTGCAGGGGAGCCAAAAAAAAAAAAAAGAAGAAAAAAAGGGACACCCTCTCTTTAGGCTCATGTGAAGATTTTTTTCCCACCTCTTCCTTGTTTGAAAACGAGCAGCCGAAGCTTCGCCGGGCTGCGGGAGGAGCTGCTTGGCACCATGGGTAATTAGCGTGATGAATGCCTCGGCAGAACAAATAGTGGCAGTCGGCTGTCTTGCTCATCGCGTGGCTGTGCTGTCAGAGCTCTGGGGCTGCAAGCTCATCAGGGTAATAGATGATTGTGGAGCAGGACCATTCCTTAACCAACAGCACTACGACTGAGCAGAAAACATTCCTGCAGGGGATTTTAATTTTAATTCTCTCCTCTCTTGAGAAAGAGAGAATCCAGCTGTCCTGAATGAATCTATGAGGTTATGGATGTCAAGTGTATGTTCGGAGGTTACTCATAGCTACCGTTGCAATGCGTTAAAGAAGTTCAACATTATTCTACATGTGGTTTTTTTTTGTTTTGTTTTTTTAAATAATGCCCCCTCCTCGTCCTTTGGAGTATTTTAGGTCTACATATGTGGTTATGCAAAAATCCTGATGGTAATCCTCTGTGGGATTCGTTTCCATGCCTGAGCTGCTGGGCTGTCCTTGCAGAAATGATGGATCACATTATTAGATTAAAGAAGAGCAGGACAACACCAGCAGCTGGATTTGCAATTCACATCCTCTTCTGAATACGGGCCTATTCTGCATGAAAAGCAGCGGCGTAATTGGGCCTTGTGTCACTTGGTTGGTTTTTTTCTTCCTTTGTTTTTAACAAAGTGTGGAACAGCGCAGTAAATCAGGTCAGCTGTCTGAAACACGTCACAGGAAGAAAAAAAAAAATAATCATACTCGGATATGCAGAGATGGAAAGCACACATCTACACAGTACAGACATGAAACCAAGAAACGAAGTGCAAAGTGTTCATACCCATCAAACCGTTTTGGAGCTTCAGTAGATTTCTACGAGTAGCTGACTTTACTGACTTAAACTATCAGTAAGGTAAGTAAAAAAAAAAAAAATTTGTTTAATTGATTCGAGTTTTAAGGGAAATTGCTGCAACTGACATGAAGTAGGACTTGGTTTTTATTTGTGCTAATTTGTCCAAATCACTCAAATTGACGATCCTTAAGGAGGAAAACGAATGCTGTGTTTACACTGCTCAACTCTGATGTGATTGTGAAATCCGTTTTCTGTTTTTTGGGGGGGAGTTTCGCATGGTCGTTCACATTTCCAAATATTTCTGACTTCTATGCGATCTCCTGTGTAAACGGCAAACAGCCTAAAAGTGTCCTTCATGTGCAGCAGAGGACACAGTGATGTCACATGTACCAAGCATGCTTGGTGGAGCGAATCCACCATAAAGTCATTGTCCAACTGGAGCCAGCCCATCAACAAGTAAATCCACGTTGTCCGCAGCGGTTGCAGTTTTTATTCCCACTTCCGCACGTCAGGATGCAGAATAGTGACGCTTCACGTCACTAATACTGTCTGTATTTCCTAAGAAGGAGGTAGTGCGTAGATCTTATCGTCACTTTTAACGTTATCACAATAGCACCGCAAAAAATTGTGACAACATTTTTGGTCCATATCGCCCAACCCTACTCTTCGTCCAGTTTTTTTTTGGGGGGAGGAGGAGTGGGATATTTTGAAAAGCGGAATGGGGAAGAGTTCAGGAACAAAACTAGATAGAGACATGCCCCCAAAGACCAGCAGCTGTCATTTTTCATGCAACATTTTTCAGATTTTTATTTGGTAAATAATGTAAAAACCGTCTATCATTTTCTTAAGTTCATGGTTGTAATGTGGTGAACTGTGGAAGGGGTGTGAATTCTTTTGCGATGCGTTGTGTGATGGTTTGATCCCAGAATGAGTCGAAGGCAGAGGCAGGTACTCCAGTTCTGGACTTATTCCTCTGCCTCGACATTGGATGTATGTGTGGAGGACGTCTGATCTGCGTCAACCAGATTACAATTTCTGGAGAGTTTGACAGGCAACCTTTAGTGATATTTAAGTTACACACACATACATGGATGTAGAGAAAGTGGCTCTGATAGAAGCCAGACTGAAGTTTGACAGAGCATGAGAGACAGGAGAGGTTGTCCAAAGGTTACTGCCGGGTTCGAAAGGTGAGACTTTTGGGGACGTGAACACATCAGTCCAGCAGAGTCGTCGGGTCAATGTGAAGACAAGTGGAAGACACATTTCTCTGTCAGCGCGCAGAAAGCCCGCACGGGTTAAGGCTTTTGTCGTGAAGTCCCAAGTCATTGAGTCAATAGCCAAAGAACATGACACAACCTCTAACAGTCACTCGGCATCAAGCGGAACAGGGAATGGCATGCTTTCCATTTCACTGCACTGTGGCCCCGGCGAGACCCCGTCTGCACTTGAGAAACAGGAGAGCTCTCATGCCAGGCGCTCGCATAAAAGCAATGCCTCGACTTGGCCTCGAACACGTAGCCGTTGCCCCCCCTTCCACCTTCACCCCCACCCCAAAGCAGGGGCACACGATGACTCACCGGTCAATCCATAACCTTAGCTATTATCTCTACTGGCTGGTGTGGCACAGTGGGGAGGCCGCAGATAACCAGAGGGCTCGGACGGGAGGAAATTAGATCATGGCAAAGCGCAGGCACATTTCGATTGGGCTGATGTCAGGAGTTGTCATCGTCCACCAGTGTGTTGGGATGGGGGGAAAAAATGCTGCCTTTTCTTCTGTCTAACCCATGACCTAACAAAATGAAAAGCTTTTTGTGACAAGAATATAACTTCATGTACAGTTGAGGCCAGACATTTTCATATACTGTTGTTGAGAATTAGCCTCTTGCAGAGCAGCTTTAGAGCTGTGAGCCAAAAGAACGATGCTAATAATTAGCAATTATTATCAATCCTAGACACATACATGTATTTGTCAGGGAAACACCTGGAAACTAGGAACTAATAACAAAAACTATCAGTCTTGAATGTCATTTGACCTGTATGTGGTCGGTATATAATGAGCTGACAGTCCGTCATTATATATGTTTCTATACATGAAGTATAATTTCAGCGACCTTTCCACCCGTAACTGTGACTGAATGTCAACAAAAATGATTACAAACCGCTGCTTTTTTATAAAGTACAATAGATTTTTAAAATCTACCAGACAAATAGTGTAATTTTATAGGACAATCAAATAACTTTGTTACCTTCAATTGCTACAAAAATGTTGTATGAATCAAATGTGACATAGAAGAAGTTTTAAAATAAAATAATAATGTGTCTAAGCAATATCAATTTTATGTATCTCGTGTGAAAGGTCACTTTACTTCCTGCCTGTAACACTGGAGGTAAATGTCTGTCACACAAGAGGAAGTCAGAAAAATATTTAAACGAACAAATAGAAATAAAATATTTTGAACAGATGTTCTTCGAAGTGTCTTCTGTTGATCACTGTCATTCCCACAGTAGAAACCCTCCTCTATTTCACCCCCCCAAAAGGTGATCCTATCCACAAAGTGTGGCCTATGCAGTGAATGACCTCTATAAGGTGACGCCACGTCTGAAACTGCTTTAGGACAGAGCTGAGGTGTACTGCTTGGTCTGGTAGAACAGGGAGAAGTTCCTCCCTGATGTAGATTTGTTCATACTGACATTTTTACCTGATTTTGCCTCTTTCATGAAATGACCAAATGAGGTCAAAGGTCGCGTGGCACATTGAGACAATGACATCTGCAGCATTGAATCTTTATGGATCTAAAATATTTCTGAACACTCTTGAAACCATTCTTTGTTATAATAGGTTATGCATGTCATGATTTTTCTTCTTTTTTATGTATATATATAAATTGGTCAGATTTGTGTAATTTACACTAAGCAGTTTCCCACTGGCAACAATTGTTGCCGAGTATAAACTAACATAACCAACATAAAATGTAATAATTCATAAATATCATGTGTTAGAAAGGTGCAATGATTGAAATGCATGCACTTATTTTGGGATGAAACAGGTTAATAAAGACTTCTATGGTCAAGGACAAGAATGGTAGCAAAGGCTACAGACCAAGTGTCCTTGGGGAAGTGTCCTTCACTCGCCTTGCCTGCTGGTCAGGGTCAGAGGGCCTTTTGGTGCACTGCAGCCTCACCTCTGTCAGCCTGCCAAAGGGCAGCTGTGGCTACTCTTTAGTAGTGAGTGTGTGTGAATGGGTGAATAACTGAATGTAGAGTGATGCGCATAGGGGTCCACTGAACTTGATGGAGCGCTACACAAGTACATGCCATTTACCATTTACTATGCTGTTAAGGACAGACACCGCAAACACAAACAGAGCTATAATGTTCTTTAATAAAGACTTCCATGTTCAGGGACAAGAATGGTAGCAAGAAGTGAAGGCCAAGTGTCTGTTGCCAGTTCTGCTGACTAATTGCGTTTGTCAGCCGCACTTTATAACCTGACTGAAAACTTTATCCCAGAACTATTACTAGTGACTGTTTAAATAACCTGGAGATACTTGCTAGTGCGGTTAGAATGGATAACAAAGTATTCACTCATCCAGTTCAGGAATTCAGAAGTGTCACATACCCAGTTATCCTTCCCTACCGTAGTTGTCCGATCCTCTCTGCTTTCCTACTAAGTGCTTTTGGATCTGAGACGAGGCATTTTTAAAGTAGAAAATCACTTTACCATAACTCTTCTACCTACCATATAGGCAGCTTATTTTCACTTTAACACTTGATGTGATAAATGACAGCATGTAATAACCTGTTCTAGGTCACAGATGATTGCGTTACCTAAAGTTGAGCTCGCTATTAAAGTACTTGATCTTAAAACTGACTGTGCACCTGTTTTGGAGCCCTGTCCACCAAGTTATCATGGTCTGTTAGCAGCAAACATGTTTGCACTGGTACAGGCAGGGTTGACATATGTCAAAGTAATGAATCCAACTACAGCTGACACCCAAGTGCCTTCTGGCACCGGACTAGGTGATTTTCATCCCCCTGGGGTAAGTTAGTGTAGATTACTACTATGTAGTGAAGAATACTGTAGCGGCAGATGAAACAACAGCTATTCCTCCTCCTACACCAGGCTTACCTGACGTTGATCTTCACCACTCAGGACTCGGCGATGACCAATGCGGACAACTTGAAGCACTATTACTAACTTGCAGTGACATGTTCACTGTCCACGACTAAGACAATGGACGCACAGATGTGGTCAGACAGATGAGGCTCCACCCATCACGCAAAGAGCATAGAGACCTTCACTCAACATCTGAGCAGACATAGACAGGAAGGTGCAGCAGATATAACTGAGGAGAGCTGCAGCCTATGGTCTTCCTCTATTGTTTTTGTGAGAAAGAAAGATGAAGGCCTCTTTTGAAAACAAATTTTTTTCCGCCATGCCCTGCAGTATCACGACAACTCTTTTCGCTGTGCCTGCTGGTTCAGTACAACACTGATAACATCCATCCATCCATCCATTTTCCGTCACCCTTCTCCCTAATGGGGTCGGAAGTTGCTGGTGCCTATCTCCAGCTGCGTTCCGGGCGAGAGGCGGGGTACACCCTGGACAGGTCGCCAGTCTGTCGCAGACACTGATAACAGATTATACCAATTCAAGGTCAAGCATATTGGTAACAAATGTACCCCCAACCTTTCAAAGAGGCATTGTGTTGGGATACAAGGGCCTACACTGGAGGGACTCGTGAAATATCTTGATGATATCTTTGTCTTTAGTTGCTGCAGAACCCATCTGAAAGGTTCAAGTGGTTTTGCTCAGTTGGCCTGAGAAAAACCCTAACCCTAACCCTAGAGCCAGGAAAGATTTGTACTCAGTTGGTAAAACCAAAACTTGTACCTCACCATATTGTGTCCATTCAGTACTTCTCCCAAATTGAAGTAGAATGGAGCACCAGTATTCACAGGGCTTATGGGCAACAGGGAAGCAAACCCACAAATACTTAAGACCCCCTCCAAAAAGGCTTACAGCTGTCTATTTTAATAGTTCAAACATCAAGTATGCCTTGCTGTGCATTGATGTACACAATTAAAAACATCTCAGCACTACTGCAGAAGCTGATTCACTCTCTTATTTCCACTCTTGGGTGCACAGCCAGTCAACATCAAGGAAAGTAAATGGTGTTCCTAGATTGTGTACTTTGCACATACCAGCCAATGCCATGTCGAGGAGCATTGCACCCAAATATTCCAGCTTTCGTGTCTGCATTTTGTTTACAATTTTTTAGATATGTTTTAAGTGAAACTTGCAAATAGGTGGATGTTTTGTGAATAATTTAGTTGCATTCCACAGAAAAATATGCAAATAGGTCAGTCTGTGAATACTGGACTGTGAATAGGCAGTGGTCCATTAAGTGCTAAACTGTGGGTGGACCTGCTGTGATGTATTGCAAAGAACACCTGAAGCCTCAGAATGCCAAAAAAGGTGATTTACCCTGATGAACCTGGTCATCTTGTTGCTTTGGATGACTTTGCAGAACATATTTAACAAGTTTGCCTCAAGATGGAAGGGTCCCTTCAAGGTGTTGATGAACCAGAAAAGGCAAGAGCTGTTGTGTCACATGTAAATAAGTGACTCAAGAAACACACACTCATGTACATGGATTGTGCACCATAACAAGCTTACACATTTACACTGGACATTACCATCCATACCTAAGAACTTCCAGACTTTTATTTCAGCCATGCCTATCATTAGTGCCTCCATTAGGGCATCACAGTTTTGTAAGAAGGCTTGTCTATTCTCTTTCCTCCTCACAAGCACAGGCTGCAAACTTATCCTTTTCTATACTGCACTATACTCTCCCCAACCATCTAATTCCTTTCTTCCTCAGGGTTGAACCAATAAGGCATTTGACCTCCTGCGGTAGAAGCCAGGTTTGGTGTCCAATTAAATTCAGAGACTTTGCTATGTGAAAGGCCTTAATTAGGCTTTGGGGACATCCTCTGATGTCACATTACTGGAATATGTTGTGGTTTAGTCTTTTACCGTTTACAGATCAATATCTATGTGTTGTAGCACTGGATTCCAATCTTAGTACATGCACACATGTTATATTAATATATTTCATATTTGCAAGTTTAAATGCCACAACACAACTTACTTCTGCTGACATTCAGTTATGATTGTCTTTTTAGCTTTCTTATTTTCTCATTTGGGGATATAATTTTTTAAAATTATTTTTGTTCCTTCTGTGGAGGCGAAAGAGGGAAATCTTGTTAATAAACCTGTTTAATATGGGATTTGAATGACATGTCCATTGTTCTTTACATCACTGTTAGAGGCTGATCCAAAAATGACAACTTCCATCTTGACTGAATGTAAAAGCAGAAAAATAATTCATCAAGGCTTTTATGTGTTCACACCACTGGTCTACCTAATTGATTGGATTCCTCAGGATTTACAGGTGAACAAAGCTGAGTATCATCAGCATAACAACCAGTGACATGCGGTCAGCGGAGGCAGGTGAGAGATCCTCACCTGTCATCATGGAAAAATAATATATGATAAAATAATTTATATTACTATTTTCACCCTGTGGTTTGTACTATAAAGTACCTATTTTTCATTTAGCTTAATCAGTTCTGATTAGTTTTTCTTCAAAATCACTGTATTTTCCCATTCAAATGCCTGTAAGTGAAGCTGGTGAGGCAGCAGTGAGCCGAGCCTCACCTGGGATTGATCAACCTCTAACTGGCTGCCGTTCAATGGGAGCATGCTCCTCCTGGTCACCAATAAAATGGCTAAAAAACATTTAATGTATGAACTGATTTTCCATACTTTAGCTTATGTATATAATGTCCAGTCTTTTTTGTTGTGTGTAACGTGTTTTGGGTGCTGAGGAGCGATCAGAACCGGCAGAGAACAGACTGGAGGTGAGGCAGGCAGTTCTCTTGCCTCATGGCAGGGGGCGCTCACGATCCCAGACATTGTGACTCCACAACTGCAGAGTAAGAGACAGCAAGAGTGAGTTACCCATGGAGCTAGCCATGGAGCTAGCCATACAGTGAAGTGCAGTGATATATTTATAGTTTTCTCCTCTTATCACAATAATCACTTATTAATCACAAAATAAACATTAAGCCTGAAACCATACTACTGCAACAGTCTGAATGTTCTGCACTATGTGTGAGAAATATTTCAGTTTTTTTTTTTTTTTTTTTTTTGTGGCGTTGTTGTCAGTTGCTCATGTAAATAACATATTATTATGTTTGTATTTGTGAATATGATTATGATTAAATCAGTGCCTCACCGATTACGAACCTCACCACATGTCACTGATAACAACATATATATACATACATATAAAAACTCAAATGAGTTCATCACTACAATGTTAAAAAACAAAAAATAAGCCAAAACTCCCCAAAATTGAAAACAAAAATAGCATATTTAATATATTTACAATAAACATACAATCATGGTTTCATCTCCAAGAAATACACAAAACTTAAAGCCTTTAAATACAAACTCATAAGACTTAAAGAAAAATATCTTGAGAAGCAAATGGGCACATTTCAAACTCTTAAGAGCGCCTTTGAAAATAGAGGTTATATTCTTTCATTTCAGTGTCCTTTTCCTTCATGAAGCTCTCCTGCAAAAGAGCCTGAAATTCATACACTGAACACCATCCGCAATATAAGCTTTATATGTCATTCTAAACCATCACTAACACCCGTTAGCACAAGGTTTCACTTAAAGGCAACATGCTAAGGCTCAAACCAAAGGATACTATGAATATATGAAGAGTTTTCTGACTGCTAGAGTTGATCCGAATTTGTATTATGGCCATATTTACAGAACATATAGTCCTTCTTGTTCTAAAAACACTCGCAGAACACTATAGGTATAACACTTTTGCACAAGGTGTCGCGTTTGGACAGTAAACTCTTCATATGTTGATGATCCGTTCATTAAAGTTCCTCTATTAAAGTCAATCACAACGCAAGGCCATCAAAGAAGGAATAATGAGAAAATAGAGTTTAAAAAAACATTTAGGCTCTCAAGTTAGTTTCTCATCACAAGGCAAAAAACATTTCAAGCACATTTAGGTGCGAAAAGAAACAGTCCTATTGCCACAGGTGAAAACACAGTCAAGCAAGTGTTGCCTCACTTGCCAACTCGTTGGACACACCTACAATATGTTCTTGTTTTTTCTTTTGTTGTTGCTTTTTTTTTTTGTTTTGTTTTTTTTTTTGTCGCAAATGTTACAGCGCACAGGTTGATATGGCCGCAACTGGCTCTCGTCGGCAGGGAGCCCCGACACGAGGGCGCAGTTGGAATGATGCAATCTGTGACGTCTGGATGCTTTTCTGCTCTCCGTAGTTTTAGTCGCACAACGCCGAGCTGTGGCTCAACATTAGAGACTCTTAGTACAGGCAATGTGTTGTTCTCAGACGGACGAAAGCAACACAAATTTTGACAATTTTTGCCACAGATGGAAAGACATTAATCTATATTAGACAAGACCTTTACTAGTAGAAAAGTCCTACATATGAACAGTGACTACATCTTAAATATTACTGTCCTCTAGGTCAATATACAACAGCTTTATAATCTTTTGGGAACACTTATGCATGATATGGTTCAAATAAACCGAGGTCATCACAGAGAGGCTACAAAACGCTGAAGGAACTGCTCCGCACCGCAGCGCGTTAAGACTATATTCTCCTCAGAACGTCACACAACACTTCTATGGTGTCACTTCTGGCACTTGTCTGGACAGTAGAGTTAGTACAATGACAGACTGGATGATACCAATGACCAAGACAAAGCCACCGCCACCGTCGGAGGTTGTTGTCAGTAAGAAACCCACAAACCTTCCCTTTCAGTAAGCAGTCTGATTCTTAGCATTAAAGCCAGTTGTCCTGAAACTCCGACTGGACGTCTGTGTTGCCACCTAATATTTTGAGAATTTGAGGCAATACCTGATAAAAAAATAAAATAAAAATAAATACCCACAATTCAAAGCAAAATCACAATTTTAGGTCCATTGAAGGTTGATTTCCAACATAGAGCTATATTCAATATATTAAAGCTATCCCACGTCACTTTGAATTTATATAATAATCTGTTTCTGACGCTACAGAAGCATCGATATAGTATTTAAATCCTCTGCTATCTAAATACTTTATTAAAGTAGGTACAAATGATCTTCAGTGGGTCGTGTGCTTCGAAAATAACCAGCAAAAATAGTTTTTGAAAAAGCAGTATGCGGCATAATTCCCCATAAATCGGCAAAAGTGGACTTTTATGAGTTCAAAGATGACTTGATAATCTTTGGGATTGTCCTTACATGCCTTTTTAAAATAAAATAAAAAAAACTTTTATTCTAATAAGAAAACTAAACACATTTGGAGCACAAGTAGATGTCAAAGCAGCTACCGCGGCTCCATGCTGGCTCAACAAAAGTCACCTCAGACCTGACGCATACCGCCTTTTGTTCTCGCTTCATTTTCTTCATCTAATTGGCGGTTGGCAAACAACTAAACCCTTATTGACTCGACCACAAATCCTGTTCATATAGCGAGAAAAGAGTTAGCAAGCTAGCCAGCCAGCTACCCCGTTTTAAACACAGTCAAGCAAGTGTTTAAAACACTTGCTTGACTGTGTCTGTTTCCAGTATTCCACTCCCGACCACATCACATATAGGATGCATATTGAAACCCAATTGAGAGCGATAAAGAATTTTTGATGCAAAACAAGCATAATACTGAAATAGCCGGAAAGTGGCACTACACTGTGCTGAACTGTGCAAAAGGACAGTATTGATTGGGACTTCTCAGAAAGGTGTGTGAAAGCCAATGGGCCTGTTTCTCTTCCAAAGGTTAATCAAATGCTTGGTGAAAGGCGCGGCGTCATAAACTCTTTGAAATCCCGGCAAATTTTGAATGAATGCCTATTAAACTCTGCCTGAAAGCTGAAACGTGGGTCCATGACTTGGTTTTCCAGCAGAGAAGTGAAAACATTTAGCCAAATCAACACAGAAACATAAAAACAAAACCTTTGTCTGCGGCCACCACAGTCCCCAGAAGTAATCCTGGGGAGAAGTTGGTGGTGGTGCAGCAACTGTAGAAAATAAAAGGCTGATTTTGTTTTAAAGTTTCCACACGCAGTTGCCGGGGGCTTCAATAAATATAATGTACATTGAAATCACACACACACACACACACACACAAAAAAAAACACTTTGATCACTTGAGTGATTATGACTCGGCATAGATAAAAATATTATTATTTTTTTTAAAATGGCAACATCGCAAAGCATTATGCATCATAAAGCTCTTTCACAGTCCAAAACACAGTTTGGAGGACTCTTATGTTTAATATACCATATGTTCAGCTAAGGACCTGCCGGCAAAAAACTGTAAAACTTGGTGACTTTATACTGAATGTTTGTCTTCATGTTTAAGTGCATGCGTTACCAGCATGCGTTTGACTGCAGCTAACTCTGGCATAATGCTAACAGCCGTTTTTCCTGCGACTCAAAAAGGTCTCGTTGCATTGCTCTCGTGTTCAACTCGTCTTCCCGTAAACGTGAAAGGAACGTATTCACAAAGTCTCTTGTGTTATTTATGTTGCTTGCTTTTTTTTTTTTTCTTTGCTTTTTTTGTTGTTGTTGTTTTTCAATCCATGCATTACTGCTGCAGGGCGTGTCCCCACGAGTGGGATTAGACCACTCAGTTAATCTGCATGTCTTTGTCAGTCCTGATGGAATTACGTTGTTGGTTTATCTGAGTCAGGTATTTCTTTTTGACGCTACAAAGATAAGTTACGTAACATTCGTATTTGTAAGTGCATGTTTGCAGGTTTTGTTTTTTTTTTTCATTTTTATCTTTGTAATCTGGATGCTTTTCTGTTGAAGTGGAAGGAAAGAGCTCACTGTTCAGAAAAATTGGTCTGATCCAGCATGTACCAAGGCGCTGCCGTAGGATGTGATTATTACTCGTTCACATTCATGTTTTTTTTTAGCTATGTCTGAAAATCCAATAAATAAAATTGTTAAAGTAGCTTCCCCCTTTACCCCTCTTAGATATCTGAGAAATCTTTAGAGAATATAAAATATTTGAATAATAAATCCCTTGAGGTGGCTGCTGGCGCAAAAAACGAGAAGATACATGTTTGAGCATTCATTTCTTTTAAATGTTTTCTTTTGATTTGATACCTAAAATAATGTTTGTTTGTTTGTTTGTTTCAACATAAGGAATGAACTGAGTACGAGTTTTGGAGCGCATTAACAAATGTTAGTTTTAAAAATCCTTCTGGTTTGGTTTTCAGGCTTAAAAACTGGATTTTTTTTTTTCATCTCTACTCTAATCTCACCTGAGAAACACTCAACTGCTTTTGTACTCAGATCTAAAGAGTAGGCATGACTCTAATCTAAATCAACAGTGCTGGTTAGAAATTTACATACATTCATCACTGACAAGAAAGTTGTATTCGTTTAGTTGGTTTTTTTTTTAAGTCTCCTGTGTCACAGTGGAATTATCGTAACACTACAATGTGGGGTAAAAACGCGTCATCTTATTTTAAATATTTGGATCCGTATGCACAATAATACACACAAGCTTGATAATACACCATTCTGCTCATCAAGGATAGTGGAGCTCATGGAAATATGTGGGTTTCTTGCCACAGAGCAGGCTTCAGGAATAGTTTTTAAATATTCAATATGACTGAGGCCAGAGCCGATCCAGCAAACTAAAGTCATTATTCAAACAAAAACTAGTTTGGATATGTTTCAGTTCATCTAAAACCGTCCCACCAACACTGACGCCTTCAAACTCGGCTGAAATTTGCAGCTGCCCACCGGGATAGATCAAAGAAAGTCAGTACGCTAATGGCATTAGCATAACGCTATGCTAATCTATCCATTCTTGTAGGAAGCGTGGACAAATATGCTGGCAGAGTCATGCCAGAAGCTTTTTTATGACTACAAAAAGAATGTAGTTTTTGGTGTTGCGCATCACTAAAAACCCAACATTAACATTCATGACAGCGAGGAGTGAATGCAAACCTCTAACCAGCACCACACTTTTGGTTTCCAACTCTGCTGCATTTTATTTGACCCTTCACTGCTTTCAGACTGAAAGGTGAAAAAAATACCACAAATGACTAAATGCGCGTTACTAAGTCAGTTTGTAATTTTGAATGTTTTTTTGTTGTTTTTTTTCTGTCCTTTTTTTGGAAGTCCTGTTACTGGTTTTAACAGATCTAATGGTTTGGATGAACAAAGCTCTACATGTTGCACAACACCAAGAGAGAGAGAGACTGTACACCAGATCAGATGCACACTAACGGATCCTGCTGGCCTCGTGCAAATCGCCACTATAAAACCGACTCCACGTTGTCACTCGTCTCCTGGTCCTCCAGGTTGTATATAAACTTTGTCCTGTTACTTGGGTTCTGGGTAATCTCCTTACCCAAATTGTCCAGAGTCACATTGGAGGCGAAAAGTTCGGTGGGCGTGAGGTAGCCCTCGTTGTTCTTGATGTACCTCCGGTAGTTGCTTTTCAGGCACTGCCACGTGGTGGCGTACAGGAGGAACGCCGAGGACTTGAGCACGATGGCGATGCTGACGTACAGATGCCTGTAGGCCACGTTGTCATACAGCATGCAGGCGCCCTTTTCGCCGCAGACCGAGCTCCAGGACAGACAGGTGGAGTCGATACCCATACCAAAGATCAGAGGGGGAGGGATGAAGCCTGGAGCAGGAGGCAGGGGGGATTGAGAGGCGGGGAGGGGGGGTTGGACAGACAGCAGGTCAAAAGGCCAGTATGAGGACAGGTTTGAGCTCACGTTCCAGCTGGGTCTGAGCTGACAGACTGATGAAACGCTTAAGGTAGGTGAAAAACCACTCTGACATCTCGGCCTACAGCAGGGAGAACTCACGGCGGAAATTGCAGCCAAACAGCAGTGGGCGTGTTTCGGCTCAGTTAAAGAGAATAAATATGGATTTATCTTACCTATCAGCCTCAAGAGGAGGAAGAGGACTCCAAGCGCATATGATTTAAGCTCAGGACTTACAGTTCTGAGAAGAAAAACAAGAACAACACAAGAAGAAAACGGATTAATGTGCAAAAGTAATCTCCAGAAGGAACTGCTTGATCCAAAGTTGCATCAAGTTAACTGCTAAAAACAAAACAGTTGCTGGCGGCCGGACTCTGGACCCGATGCTGTCATGCCATGTTAACCTGCTGTTAACACAGCAGTCTGTTGACAAAATAAAAACGTCTGCTCAATCCAGCAGGTGGTTGGTCCGTATTTACAGTAGTCTTCCAGCACTCTATACATGCGCTAGAATATAGATGATATGCTGCTACCTTTGGTAAAGTGACACATGATTCTCATTTTAAATAGTCTGACTACTGTTCATCAGAATCAAATTAGTAAAAAACAAATGTCTTAGAAATTATTGAAACTGTTGTAATCAAGAAAAGCAGGCCAAGCCGCCATGGACGCCACATTCCCACATCCAAACAATCCCCAAATAGAAATCTTTAGACAAGCGGTGTGTGTTATTTTTGGCACTTTGATCATCCTCATGAACGTGTGACATAACATTCCCATGTGTGTCTATATTCCTATCTATGACACCTATTCTGATGATTCACTCGTACACAGTCCCTTTCAGGATGCTCCAGCTCACATCATCCCCTCTGCCAGCTCCCAATGTTCCTGGCTCCCTCTTGTGGGCTAACTGGGACCGTACCTGATAAGGATGATGACGGAGGGCGTCTGGGCCATGGCTCCGATCATGCTGCACACACAGATGACACACAGGAAGGTAAGGAAGGCATGCTGACATCGGGGGCTGGAGCACTTCCCCGGCGAGGCCTCGTTCTCGCCGCCGATGCTGGGTATACACCCACAGCTGCTCAGGTTCTGACGCAAAGACACGAACCAGACTGTAAGAGTTTCTCCTTCCTCGCTGTCCAGGAAACTCTTTTTTTTTGTCTCCACTTACTGGTTTGGTGCAGCCAGCGAAGCAGGCTGAGATGTAGGTGACTCCGTTGGAGCCACAGACGGGACTCACTGAGGCAGTGTAGCAGTTGCAGTTGCTGTTGCAGCCTGACTCAGGTTGCTTCTTCGACTGCAGCGTCCTACAGAGGCAGAGGAAGAGTGTATCAGTGGCGACCCCGAAACTTAACACAGCAACCAATTCTGAAAGAACCAATAACCAACGTGACATTTTGTAAATTTTGCCATCATCAAGTACATACGCATCACACATTGATCAATGTTCCAGTTATTATTAATCAAAGGCAACTCTAAACAAGTGGGGGTTTAGCCTTGATTTAAGGGGATTCTGTGCTCCAGTTTTGTAGTTTTCTGGAAGCATGGAAACTGAATACTGCTTCTCTAAGATTGGTTCTGATTCTGGGGGATGTAGAAAGGACTAGAACGAGAAGACCTGATTGGTCTGAATGGTTGATACCACAACCTTTAGGTGATTCCTAAATACTAACGCAAGTATTACGTTTTTGTGGAAGGCTGTCTGTAGTGCCTTACATAACGGTCACTTTGGCAGGAAAACTAGTCGAATAAGAATTGAGTCTCTCACGTCGTAGCAACTTAATGGTCTTACTCATTGCTGTAGGCCACCGTAACCCCAGCAACAGGCCCCGTGTCACAGCCCAAGAAGAGGAAAGAGACGTAGCAGGCCGTGGACACCAGGTTGACCAGCATGGCCATGCGGACCGCTCCGAGAGCCGAGAGGTTCAGCTTCTTCACCAGGAGCCCCCCAAGGAAGATTCCCAGACAGGCACAGGGGATGGCGGTCATACCTGGAGAAGCAGAAGACTTCGACTGAATAGTTCCCTTCCACTGCTGTTAATGTTTACAATTTTTAATAATGGTGACGAGGGAAAATAAATGTGAGTGAATTGGGAAGATAAAGCATTAGAAGTAAATGAAGGAACAGAATGCAGTTTTAAAAAAAACCCATTTATTTACCTTGTAAAAGGCTTATCATAATAAACGGCTCATATCTGCACATCAGTGTATGAATGTGTGTGTTTGAGAGTGTGAATGGGTGAGTGTGTTGCAATTTGGACGGTCATAATGACTCCTGAGGCGCTGCATAAATTCAGTCTGTTTATCAGTCACCGAGTGTCAGCATAGCTCTGTGCTAGTTTAGCACATTTTCTCCAGTGTGGATGTCTTCGCTCGATCACTGTCCCTCAGTTACTTTGAAGATGCCATTTTATTCAAGTCACACAACAAACATGCACAATCTCAACATAAACAAAGAAATATTTTTTTATTATTCACTTCTATGGTGCGTCTCTGGTGGTATGCATGTTCCACCTTGGCCATGTGGTGGCGTGAGAGGAATTCAAACAATAGTCTACGAGAGATTAACCTAATCCATTTGGACCGGATGGATCTCTGTTTGCGCTATCCCCCCTGATAATTTACAGGTAAAACAATCACTATTCCAACATTGAGTGAGGAAAATGGTTGCAGTACCTAGCAGCTGATTAGCTGAGGAAGTGGTGAGGTTGAACTGCTGCTCCAGGTATTTCCCAAGGAAAGCAGCAAAACCAGCAACCACAGCTATCTCCATGCAGGCAGCCAGCGTGATGCAGCTGAACACCGGGTTGGACAGAAGATGCCTGGTTACCCGGGGGATCACTGGAAAAAACAAAAAAAGATACAAGTATAAAAGTAGTGTCGCCTTTATTCAACCTCCTCCTGCTACATCTTCTCACCTCTCAGATGCTCCCAGACCGAGAGTCCGCTGTTCATGTCGAAGCCACGAAAATCCCCGTTGGGTTTAGAGTCCTGGCTCTCCAGGCTCAAGGAGGTGGGCAGCATGGCCTGCTCACTCTCCCCTCGAGCGTCCATGTCCTGCTCGTCCAGCGCCTGGGGGAAGCCGAACATGAAGAGGGCCGACAGGAAGAGTAAGGCACTGCAGAGGAGGAAGCCGCCCCACCACGCCCCGATCCAGCGAGGGTCATCCGGGGTGATGTCCAGCTTACCTGGGAAAAAAAAAAAAGTAGGAGGAAAGATTTTGCAACAGTCTTTATTAAAATGTTTGGTGACAAGTGACTCCAATCTGTCCTGACCTCACTGAGAATCTGTCATCGCTTCTTAAAAATCACATGGATACAAATAAAGTTTAAAAAACTCCTGCTGCACAGATCTATTAGCCAAAGGTTTGAATAGTCCAATTCTGGCATTTCATGATCTTGTTTGATCTGAGCTCAATTTCTCATGGTTTTTCATTTATGACAGCTGATATGGTTGGCTCTTCACCTGCCTGATTTAAATCGTACATGTCAGTCCACGATCAGTATGGAGAGCTTAGACATTTTGGATAACAAGTTGGCAGTGGTGTTCCCCAGGACTCTTAGGCCTCCTAATTTTTCTGCCTTTTGAGGACTCTTTCATTAAACACACCATACATTTTCATACTTTACTGTCAAATGGAAGGCGTTAGAAATGATTAATTATGTGTGCTTGATGGGACGACAAAATCCAAGTGCTTTTTTAAACCAGTGTGTTGATTTTTGCAAAAGTTTTTTCATTTGGCAAAGTATGTGGACAGTTGAGCTATTTACAGTGTGTTGTGAAACACGGCTCGGTTTTCAAAATTGCGGCTAAAAAACTGCATAATGGAACCAGAGCGGCTCAATGTTTTAAATGGTCCTTTATTTCAAGCTCAACGCCAGACAGACCCCCACATTCCTACTGGTTTATTCCTGGGAAAATGTAGTGTGAATTTGAATGAAAGAAAGAAATAAACAATCGAACCAATCTGCAGAACTCACTCTGAGCTTCTACAACAAATGGCTGTTTGTTGTAAGACGTTTTCACCTTTTTGTTCTGGAAGTTTTGCGACGTTAACGAAGTGGCTACTTACTGGTGTCGATGAAAACAGCATCAACGTAGACTTTGGTACAGATGGAGCCTAGGATGAAGCCACAAGCTGGGCCAAAAACTAGTGTTGAAAATAAGATACCTGCAAAAAAGGAAAGGACAAATGAATATTAGACATCAGATTAAATGTCAGATAAGTTGGAAGAGATAAAAGCGAGAGCTGAATTTCATGACAGACGAGGTAAAACTGCTCATTTCACCTCATCTGCCAGCAGAGGGCAGCATTGCATTAAGGCCAGCTGCTTTTAAAGGGAACCTGAGGCAGACCACTTCTTCTTTGCCCAGTTCCAAAATGTACACCTCCCAAGGGCACAGTAATGCACAGTCAACACGTTGCACAGACTTATCGATCTAAGACGAGATAATGCAGTGGCATCAGGACTGATCAAGCAGGAAATGGCTTCTTTGCGTATGAGTACACTCATGCAGCAGCCGTCTCACTTTGGCGTCAGGGCTAAGAGCTTTCCAAGAGGTATCAGACCAGACAAAATTGTGTTTGTGTTTGGAGCAATTAATATGTTACAGTGAATGGAAACGGTAAGTGCAACAAGAGGAAGTGCTAATAATGAGCCCAAAGCTGAGGAAGTGCTGTTCACTCCTGGTACAACAAATTGACCATTAAAACCCCACAGAAATGATTTTATGATCACTCTTATATCTGTTATTTGGGATTTTTTATTTTTTTATAGAGGTCTGAATCTATGTTTTTTCTGCAAATCTAAGAGAAAAAAAAACCGCAATCTGACATATGATGTCCATGTCAGATTCCTTCTTGAATATTTCAGATCATTACACCATTCATTTATTTTTTTCTGTCCACCATAAGTAGAAAACATCCACAATTAGTTCAAGCTCATGCAGTTGAATTTTATTTGTCTTTTTTTATGCTTTGTGTTGTGACCTGAAAATAGAACAATTCAAGAAGCCCCAAAATTAGATCACTTTCATCCCCACAGTCTGTGTATTTCAACTTCTAACACAGACTGTATCTATTACACTAGTTATTGCACTGAACCTAACCTGAATCGCACAGCTAAGCTCTAAGACTACTGAGACCTTCGCAAATATGATGTGTTTCTGTGATTGTTTCAGCTATTTCTGCCTTAATGCCTTCGATAAACTGCTGTGCTTTGCTTATTGCATGTTTTATCCTACAATTACATTTTTGAATGAGGTACAAGCCCTGTAAAAGCTTTTGTACATGATTTCGACGTAACGCTTATAGAAATGATTGAAAAGGTTCAATCATTTCTATTGAAACTGTCACAGATCCAGCCCTAGGAGAAACCAGGAGGTCCGTCTATATGTCACTGATTTCCATTACAGTTGATTCAGTCTGCAGTCAAACGTGATCCCGACCATTAGCAACCTCAGCCAGCATGTCTGACAACTCAACAGCTGACCAATAGATGCACTCCTATATCTTCATCTGCCCTCCACCAGGGGCCACACGGGCAACACATGGTGCTTAAAGGGGCAGGATTACGTATTTTTCAGTCACATAGTGCCATTTTATAGCACAGTCAAGTAGCTATCTTACCTTCCGTCATTATAAAAATGCTGTGTTTCTCAAATATAACTAAAAAACGAATTGACTTTGTAGTTTAATGCCTTTAAATTGGGCCTCCCTTAATGAGAGTCTCTGTCTCTTTAAGAAGCTCCTGCTAGTTCTGAAGCTCCGCCTTCAGGAAGTCATCACAACATGGCTCCTCTATTAATCCTTTAACAACGTCTTCACCAGAGTTGCACTGAGAAGTAGCTCAATGAGTGCAGGAGAAGCATAGTCCCACCAGGTGTTTGCTAATTGCTGTTGGCTAGTCTGAAGGAGCTGAGTGGGGAGGGGAGAGGTCCTCAAAGGCTGGTGCTCAGTCTCACCAGGCATTTTGCACAGCTGAATGGTTGCCATGGGAGATTAAAAGGTTTCTCACACGCGCACAAAAGAGTCAAAGCAACACCGCAGGTATATTTTTGATTTGCTCATCAAAAATATACCTCGACTTAGCATTTCACAGCACATAACATGATGAAAATCCCCTTTAGTCAGTGATGTACAGTATGTGATGCAGTGTGGCGGGTAAACACACACCCAGCAGATGATCAGATCAACAGCACACCAATGCTCTTATCTTTAATGGATCCAAACCAGCCTCAATAAAAAACCGATCCAAAGCCAAGCGCCTGGAGCAACTTTCAGAGGGAAACGGCTGATGATAACAGCAGCAATAATATTGACACAGATATGCAGGGAAGTATTGTTATGCAACAGCAATGAAATAGAGAAAAAAAACAATGTAGAAAGTTGGTTCAGAAAGGATGGTTCTCTGCTGTGAGTTGCTGCTGCGGTTAGATATCACTGCAGTCGTTGCCCGTTGAGGCACCGAGCCTTTGACGATGTCCGCCGCCGCTTTGGAGATGTCAACCCTGACCCAAACCCTTAAAGCTCATTAGATACATTCCATTAAATATGCATCCATACTTTCATTATCTAAACCTGCTTATCCTTGCCGAGTCACTGGTGGCTAACTACAGCAGTCACTGGGCGAGAGGTGGTGTCCATCCTGGACTGGTCCGCCGGTCCGTAACAGCATTGAACCTGCAGTTATTGTAGAAGACATGCTCAGATGTTGATGTCTAATCAATTTGTTTATTTTTGAAAAAGGAAAAAAGTTATTTATTTAAAGGTTTACAACAAACATTATCAACATACTTTGAGAAACACTCTGAGTTGCCTATAGCCAGAATGTTGCCTTATGCCTCAACTTAGCAACTTAGCTAAGTGTAATACAATCTTGTACACACCTCTTGTTGGCCTGTCATATTCTTTTTAGAAAGATTCTTCCCATCCTTGTGAAGACTGAGAAGTGTCTGTTATGGGTAGCCTATCAGGCTGTTACGGGATGTACTTCAAATTGACAGGGCGTGATCTTACAACCCTTCCCAGATTGACGGACAGCAGTTCTGGTCTCTAGAAGCTGAACAGTTGATGCGCAGTCACGTGGTTTCGGCACGTTTGTATTCAAACGCATCTTTCATACATCGGCGCAGACCACCTAGGGGACAGACCTCCACACAGCACTACCCTATGACGAAACGGTCGCAGAACTAGTCCCTCACTTTTCCACAGACAGCGTCCTCCGTCACCGTTTCCTTCCAGGAGATATTAACCACTTTCCAGTCTTACCACAGTAGCTATTTAGTGAAGAATGGTGCAAAGATACATAATTCCTCACCACGTCAAATACACGTTCCTCAAAAGAATCCATGTCTCCTGCAGATACAAAACCTGGAAGTGGACCAGTTGAAGAAAAATATTAATACTGCCTTCTGAAAACATGGCAACATGGCATTGGGTTAGCACTGTCTGGTTACGACTTACACATTAATTCTTCCATCACAGGGCAGAACCAAGGATGTTCTAATCAACACATTTACTGAACTTTTTTTGTTCACATGTCGATACACGAACTGACCACTGAACACAGACCACCCTTTTAGTTCAGAAGCTTCAGCAGTTACAGTACTAGAGGTTTTTTTTTTTTTTCAGTTTGCAAGGCAGTCTTAAAATGCTATGTGCACACTTTATTTTATTAGACCCTGACATTGCTCATTAGATGCAGTAAGTACAGCACTGAGAACTTGCTGCAGTTCAAATGCAGTGAACCCCAGGCTGCAGACTTTTCTTCACATCTTCAGCTGAGCTTCAGAGTAGTTTCACTTGGCTTCAGTTAAAGTGTCAAAAGACTTAGGAAGTGATGGAGTGTGACTTCAGTAAACCAAAGAGTCCAGGCGACGCTGTACATTAGGTACAGAATACCAGGGGAATTTTGGCTGCATCTCTGATCAGTGCTCCCCTCGTCGTTTTAGGTGGACGGCCTCGTCTCCGTAGGTTTACAGTTGTGCCACACTCTTTCTATTTCTGGACCATGGATTGAACAGCGCTCAGTGAGGGGTTCAGAGGTTGGGAAATCTTTTTACAGCCTCAGTCTGCTTTAAACGTCTCCGCAGCGTTATCCCTGACCTGTCTGGTGTTTTGAATCATGTATAATTTCCCTTTCTACTTCACAATGTATAGCACTTCGTTTTGGTCTTTCATATGAAATTCCAATAAAATACATTTATGTTTGTGGTTGTAAAGTGGGAAAATAATGGAAAGGTTTGAGGGGTATGAATACTTTTGTAAGCCGCTGTATACAACCCCAGTGAAACATATTGTGGTTCAACAGATTCAAAGGGTGCATGCGTGTTTTTATCAATGTAATTTGCAGAATACCAGGTGATAAATCCGGTGCTTCCTCTTCAAAAGGTCCAAATAAAATATGGCGTATCCACAAGTGACGGGAATCATCCTGGAGATGATAGTAATTCCAGAGCCATAATAAGTCCTCTGTGCTCAGCAGTCGTAAATAGAGCAGCAGAGAGGTCACACTGTGTGGGACAGGGCTGCTCTACCTGGTCACGCTCCCTGCACATGAATAATTTCACACTCAGACTCACATTAGAGCACAGTTCAATCGCTGGCCCTTCGTTTCTTGGCAAAGGTGCTCACATAAAACTACCCGGGCTCAGACCGAACGGGCCGGGCGTGCTGAGTCAGTGTCCATTCCTTCCCCCGCTGTCCTACAGTGGAAGAGTAATAACCCCGGCGGAGCAAAAACATTTTTGCTGCAGTGGACTCTCAGCTCGCAGCCCCACGGCGCTTCGTTTGACGTATTACAGAGACAAACAGAGGCTGAGGTATGATGAAGGGGAAGATCAGTGGACTTTCTGCAGACTGCTCTGGCTGCGTTTCAGTACATCGAGGGAGTTACGGTTCCGTATCACAATGGCTGCACCGTTGCGTATTCACCTTTTTATTATTATTTTTTTGCAAAGAAAAAAAAAAAAAAGAAAAGGTTTGTTCAACATTGTACTTTCAGGAAAGATGGCGTTAGTGTGACTAATCTATTGGATATTAGTCACCTTAGTGCTACGCTGACCCAAATCCAGTTGAGAATTGGTGGCGAGATTTAAGAAATAAATAAAACATTATGTTCACAGATGTCCTCCATCCAATCTGACTGAACTTGAGCTATTTTGAGAAGAACGATCAAATCATTTAGAGTTCGATGTGAAAATGTGTTCAAGACAAAACGGCCTGCAGCTGTAAAGGCGGTTCTTCTTCAGGCTGAACCGGAGAGGCTAAACACCACACTTTCTAGATTATTATTTTTGAAATATTTTCAAGTCAGGTGTTATTTTACACTTTGATGCTAATACACTACCTTCTGTTGGTCTGTCACGTAAAATCCCAGTGAAGCGCCCAGTTCACTGGGCGTTTGGGGGACTGTGAGTCCAATTTTAGAACAACAATGTTGAGTGTTTGTGTTCTTTGGCACAGCACTACGGCACAACAGTCTGCATATCAAGTGGCGATGGCCAGGGCCTCCATTGCACTGCATCTAAACCGCAGGTGGCAACGTGCCAGTTTCCAGTCCTAAACAATCGCACACAAACAGATGACTGGCATCAAGCTGGTTTTTTGTTCTTCCAGACAAAGAGCTTCAGTTGTAGTTGGATTTACATGTTTAAATCTGCATCACGAGAATCAATAACACTGCAAACACTTTACCAAATGTGTTTGGTGTAGTTTCCAGCACAAATAACTTGGTACACTTGAAAGAAGTCAATAATTCCTTCATATTCATGAAAAATTTCTAGTTCCACTGGCAGATTATTTCACTTTTCTCATGTTATCAGTGAAATTATCTGCCAGTGGAACAAGGACTTTTTAAAATCAATATTAAGAAATTATTTACTCAAATCAAGCTCCTATAAACTGCTGAAAAAGTTTCAATATTTGCACTAGAAACTAGATAAAAATACTTTTAACAGTAACAATAATGTTGTTTTGAGATCATTTTCAAATGATACATTGATAATGGAATTATAATGTAGGTTTGTTTTCTCCAACACTGATAAACTTTGGTTCTGTAAGTATCACCTCACGCTGCAACTGGAAGATATTCCAAATCTCTGAAACATAAACGACAAACAAAACTGAAATAAAAACTACTAGGAACTAAAACCATGAACCAAATGGATCATAAATCCTCTGTAAACAAAACTGCCCTTCTACCATCAAAATGAAAATCATTGCAATTAATTGATTCCCTGCTTATTGCACCAGACTTAGGCCAGAGTCTGTTTTTTGCTATGCAGCATTACCACATGAGTGCAAACATCAGGGAGGTCGTCACCTAAAAACAGAAGAGTATCGCCTGCATGCGTCGTTGTCAATCTTCATTTTAACCTCAACAACCTGACGCCTGGAGACCCATTAAAAGCCGGAGGCCTGCGAGTGTCCCACAGTGTTGCCGTCTGGCTAACGAGAGCAGCGCACATGCTGCGGTCTACTTGCATGTGAAGCTGGAGCTGTTTGGGGTCTGCCTGCCTGTTACAAACACAGGCCATAAAGCCCGTCATTAAACGGACGCTTCTTTGTTCGGACCCTTAGTGTGCTGAACAACCGACGGGACGCTTGTTGCCTGTTGAAGCTTACTTACCTCAGCCTATCAGTCAAGAAGGGGACAGCAATCAATAATCCAATTACAATTTGGCTCTGACATTAGCGTCTACACAGCTAAAGAGCGGGTTAGCCTTTCTACAAGCAGCCATTTTCTGCCCAGAACAATGTGGCTTACTTTGAAGCTCTAAATCTATTTTTGCTTCACTTTATTCTGCCAGCAGGCACAATGATCTGATGCACCGGCCACCGAATGACAAAACGAAACGTTAGGAAAGAGAGAGGCAATCAGCAAAACGCACATAGGACATGGGTAAGGTTTTAAAATCTGTTCTGACAGATCCAATCCAATTACAGGGCTCTGGGTAAGTATTTGGCTCCTTCCAGATGCTTTCAGATCATAATACTAATTTCTACAAAGAAAGTTTGTCAGGTTGTGATTTAATGTATTTTAGAAAAGCTAACCCTACAATCAACAAGACTTATTGGGAAAATACTGTACAGATCAATAGCGATCCATTAAAAATGTGCACAAAACTTTGTTGATAGTCCGCTAGAGTAGAAAGAAACACAACTTTGCAATCGTGGTATTTCCATTAAGCAAGAAATGCAATTAAAATCACGTGAATAAATTTGTTCAGAAGAAGTCATTCAAAAAGATGTCGCACCACCATCCTCCAACCACTTCCTGTTGCCGTCTCCATCTTTTCCGGCAGTAGCAACATCTGATCACATGACTTGTGTGATCAAAAAGTGTTTCCAAGTTTTGCTAAATATTCTAATTTCGATGCAGTGAAAACAACGACCTTTTAGGTTAGTGGAAATGCAGCTAACGAAAGGCATTAGGATATTCTGGAAGGTGTGTATCTTGTAACATCTCATGACATGCTACGTGCTTAGCACTAGTATTTCAGGGAAAGAACATCATGGTGGCGGTAGAGTGATAGTGTGGGGTTGCTATGCTGCTTCAGACAGAGATTACTGGAGATCTGCTCTGCCAGCCATCAGTTTGTGATCTCAAGCACTTTGAACTGTGCAGCCAGAAAATGGTTCACAGCACAGCAGCGACTCCACCTCTGAATGACTCAAAAGAAGCAGAAGGAGGTCTGGAAGTGGCTCATTAGTTACCTAAAGTCTGGCTGAGACGTTACATGACACAGAACAGGGCCTTAACTCCTTCACCGTGACGTAAAAAGCTCACTGCCTCTCATCACAGGGGCGTGATGTCAGCTCTTCCCACCACAACCTATTAGGTTTAGGAGGCGATTACTGTTTTCACATAGGGCCGGGGGTGTTTACCTGATTACCCTGGAGTGTTTCTTGTCCCCTTTGTCTCATTCAGGCTGCATTGATCCATGAGGATGAAGATGGGATCTCTAAAGAGCGGCCTCGTCTTCTATCATCCCATCCCGTTCCTTCCTCCGGAGCTGCTGCTTTGGTATTTAATCAGCTGGACAGGTATCTGCTGAACTGAACCCAACTGCTCCTGTCATGTGGTTTTTACTCAAGGCGACTCCGCTTTCACACATGGAGCTCGTCAAGCAGAGCGTCTTTGAACGGTGGTGGCATATGAAACAGAGCACGCTCATTCGTCTTTCTAGACGTCAGCGCAATTTTGGAACCTCAACAGCAGAACCGCCACGCGACGCAGCCATGGCGATCGACGTGCCTGGTGGATCGGACAACACACAAAAGCATGGAACGGAGTGCGGGCGGTGGTGAGAATGGGTTGATGTTTGTTATATTTATGTGTTGAAGGGAGAGGTTGGGGAGATCACAGCCAGGACAGAAGTGAGAAAATGGCAATCAAGTGCTTTTTAGTTTTGTTTTCAGTTCTTTAAAGGGGCAGCGTCATGTATTTCCCATTTTCCCACCACAATCAAGCAACTATGTTAGCTTCAGTTTCAAAAGAAATTTTATTTCATTGTTTAACCTCTTGGAATTGGGACTCTGTCTTTTTAAAAACTCCTGCTGGTTATGAAACTCCACCTTCACGAAGCCATCGCAACATCTCTCCTCTATCAACCTTTCAACAATGTTTTTACTAGTGATGCACTGAGAAGTGGCTCATATAACGAGCTCAGCAGATGCACAGTTCCACCCAGTGTTTGCTAATTGCTGTTGGCTAGTCTGAAGGAGCTAATCGGGGTAGTCGCGGGGCAGAGCTGTGTTATGAGGTGGAAGTCTGGAAGTTTCAGCTCAGAGGAGGAGATTTCTCAAACATGGGTGAAAGAGTCAACAATGCTGGGATGTTTTGGATGAGGAGATAACACTATAGCATGATGTAAAGCTAAAACAATTATTATTAATTATTAATAATTACTTAATGTATTTTAGAATGTGAACTGGCCACAATCCTGAGTTGAGTCTGATAAATAATCGGTGGAAGAAGCTAAAGATTAGGGTGATGCCAACAAAGACTTGGACTTCATTAGTTATGGGGAGGGTTTGAGTCCAATAATATTGATAAAGATTTTTTTCCCCACTTATTAAACATTGTCTGTCAAAGAAAAAAATTTTTTTTTTAAATACGACTTAGTCTGTCATTTTAGGAAGGCGTCAAGGTATTTTTTGACATGCCATTTTTAATTCCTATTTCTACATTGTTTTAGTCTCGTTGTCTGTCAAAAACAAATTGTTTAGTTTAATGGAAATAGTTCAAAATAGTTCAAAATAGTTCAAAATCAGCATCAGAGAGTGGCATGAATAATTTTGGGGCTAACTGTACGTCCGTATTTAACGGTGCAAATTAAATATGTGTCGCTAAATAAACTCCACCAGGTGCATGCGGTGTTCAGGGTCGTCTGCTGAGTCGTGAAGTCTTAAATATTTTCTTTATTATGCATCTTCATATCTGGTCAGCTCTGAATTGCTACTAGAAGGACTCTGTCTGAAACTTCTTGAGTCAACGGTACAGTTTTATTTAAAGAATAGAGAAACAACTTTGGATTTTTACCCCCTCTTTTTCTTCCTTTCTCCTTCTCTCCACTTTCTCTGATGGCTATCGGCTAATGGCAGGCAGCTGAGCTGCATGAAGAACGGGAATGACACACCGCACTGTCTCTCGGCTGTTACCTAGGTAACGTTGATAGACAGCCTATAATGCACATTATGTCAGCCTCCTAGTTGTTACTGTAAGTCAGTGCTCCACTGCCAGCCTGGGAAAGTTTGCTGATGCTCGCAGAAAGTGCTTTCCTCCTGGGAACCTAAACTGTATGACTGCAAGCAAAGTACAAGACACAATATTCTTCCTAACTTTGCCTGTGCAGAATTCCACTTTTTGTTTTGTTTTTTCCAACTTACAGTACCTCCCATAATTGTGCAGTAAAAGAAAACCATAAAACGGTTTTCAATAGCTTTTACAGTTATGCCATTAGACTTCCAGACTCCGTGCCTCGTGGGGCCACCTCTCTGGTCAACGCAAATGAGCTGAAAGGATCAGAACATATTGCTCCAAATGATTTTTCTCAAAATAGTTCTAAAAAGCGTTGTGTGGGGTTGGCATTTATCATATCGATTATCATGTATCAAGATGCCAAACTGCCCTCATTGTCAATATTGATAGTTTTACTATTTTCTCCACTGTTTGTTCGACAAAAGCATAAATAAATACCAAAATATGCCATGATAAAAATCACGCATCTTTATATGACCGGAGTCATAAAGAAGCGCTTTAGAAATGAGAATTGTTTTTTTGTTCCAAGAGGGTAATTTGTGTTTGTGGGGTTATGATTACCGTGACACACAGTCACAGTTGTACCGTTACCTAAAAAGGATGTAACAAATCGTTTTTATTGTCCCTTATATTGTTATCACAATAGCACCGCATCACTCTCGCATGACCAAAGACATATCACATGTGCATCCTCCTCCTCTTCACATGCACAAACAAACAGCAGCAAGATGAAAATAAATATTGGTTGTAAATATCTGCCCAGTTTATGTCTTGGGCCGATACCGATATGTTAAAAAATGGCCAATATCAGCCGATACCGATGCCAGCGTTGATTTATCGTGCATCACTAAATCTATAATTTACTAATCAGCTCACTTCTGAAAGCAGTTGGTCACAAAGGATTTCCTTCTGCGGTATCAGAGTAAAGAGGCTTGAATAAAAATAAAGCAGGAAAGGAAACGCAACTTGACCAGTGTTGGAAGACCTCGTGTAACCCCGTTTTGCTACTGGAGGCAAAAACATCCAACTCTGAGGCAGCTCCACGCTGATCACTGCTACCTACTAAGAGCAGGACATGTTCAGCTTCAGCTGTGGTTGCCAAATAAACAAAATGCAGTCTGAAGGCTAGGAAACAATTTTCCTCATTTTGCTCACACAGCAGATGGTAAACTTAGAATCGGGCGCCAGCGTTATAAAACCAACCTGCCCTGACACATCAGTCCTGGCTGCCGCAGCCGGTGCGGCGATGCAGATTTCCTTGACAAAATTTATGCTCCTGAAAAGGAAGTAGGAAGGCCAAAGTCTACCTGAGCAGTTTCTGATAATGTGCATCGATTTGCTAATGGCTACATCCAGCATGGCGATGATGATGCAGCTTGTCACACGACCTTTTAAGTCATAAAGCTGCAGGTGTGCGATCAGCATCCGATGCTGGCAGCATCACACGGCGTCTGTGTCAAACCGTAAAAGCACCTAAAGGGACCCATCAGGCGCTGCTGCTTTTAGCTCTTGGGAGTATTAAAAACACAGTTCTTCTGCAGAACAAAACACTACTCAGAATTTAATGAGGAATTTCTTTCTTTTTTTTTTTTCGCTTCCATGTAACCATGAAGCAACAAGGTTGTAATAATCAATTCTCTACAATCAGTGTACATACGCAGGATGAGCGTCAGCTCCCCTGAGTCTGAAATCGAGTCTCAGGGGTTGAGTCCGATTCGTCTGAATCGGACTCCACCGCTCACCAGTCCATTTTCAAAATTCCTTTAGGCTTCGTTGAATTACATTTTAACATTTAGCGCCTTGTGTTCCGAATGGACAATTATCTTTGTTGCACAACACACCCAGAGACTCTGAGTCTGAAGCCAAAGTTCTCAACTAGTCAAAGGTTGAGTCCTTCTAGCTGACAACTTAACATCTGACCAACAAATCAATGGAGTCAGTCTTTACCTTAATTGGAAGTGTTCAAGTACCTTGTGGTCTCAATCATGAGAAATGATAGGATAGAAATTGATTAAATGGATTGGGAACCAATCTAGTCATATAGGTGCTGTTCCTTTATGCTCTGACCCCCACCTGACCTTGCAGCTATGAACAGCTTTATAGAGGGAGTGGAGATATGTCATTTAGAAAGTCGGATACAGTCTACCCCTATATATGTCAAGGAAGTGCCTTGGAATGCCTCACAATGTGTTTACGACTTTGTAGGGGGATGAAAGGACAGATGTCAAAAGTACAAGAAAAACAAACTTTTGTCCAGTTTTAGACTAATGCTTTTATGTACCTTACAATCCCATCGTGTACCAAAACAAACACTTGACAATCATTTCGCATCCTTAGAGTGACTCACCTATATACAATGAAGAGTCTTTTTTGTGGACATGGTCATCAATGTATGACACTCCCAGAGGCTGGACGGGAGTGGCCCCGATGCCGAGCAGAACCTGAGCTCCGATGAGCAGAAGGTACATCATGTTGGTGTTGGCTCGGTTGCTGCAGTTAAAACCAGAGTCCCGATTCTCTGACCTGGTTTTGTTGGAGCAGATGACCCTGCCGTCCTCGGCATGCCACGAGTCCCCTGCCTCGTACTCATACTGATGAGTCAAAAACTCTGGCAGAGCTGAGAGCAGCGCCCCCAACGCCATGACAATCCCCCCGCAGCCAATCAGCCGGGGCCGGTGGGCCTTGGCGCCGAAGTAACTGACGAACAGGATCAGGGCCAGGTTGCCGATTTCAAAGCTGCTGGCGATGACGCCCACATCGGCACTCTGGAGGTTAAAACGTCTCTCGAGAGTCGTCAGAACACTCACCTAGCAGGAAAACACATAAACAATGAGTGTTCCAGGTGTTAGCCAGAACCATTGTTGTGACTTTATCGCACACACAGTCTCTCTGTATTTAACCAAAGCAATTGTTAATTAGCAATTGCTCATAGGATGCATTTTCATGTTGAATTGAATGCTTTTCAGTAAGAACATATTTTGTGACATGCAGTAAAATTATGCTAAGTTCAGTATGCAGAATGTGTGTGGTATGTAGCTTGGTGACCCTCGGGTTTCATGGTAGGTCAGGACCGAAGTCTTGAATAAAACTGAACCACGATTTAACCGAGAAAATCAGACAGAAAAGAAACGTTCAGTGGGAGAGTTCAAAGGGCAAATCCACTACTGACCAAAAACAACACAATGGCTTGTCTCATATTTGGAAATAACTCTATGGATTGATGACATAAAAGTGGACCTTTTTGCTAATTGTGTCCCACAGAACTAACACAGCGCAACCACAAAAACCACAAACATCACGTCAAGACTCAGACATAGTGGTGGTAGTATGATGGTCTGGGCAGTATTCCTGATTAATTAAAACAATCACAATAAGTTCCATTTCCATGATTTTTCATTTGTCTCTCTTCTCTCTCTCTACCAAAAGCTCTAAAACTAAAGTCTTAAATCTGGTCCATTGGTCTCATTCAACTCTTTTTTTAGGAAGGACAATTTTGTCTTTCAGAGACTTCAAAATTAATTATTTGTTGCTCCTGTTGTTGTGTCGTTTTATTTTTGGATATCTAAAATGTTTTCCAGTTCCGGTGTTAAATATTCAGTAGAGTTTAAAGTTTTTTGGTCTTTGAGAATGTGCTCTTGTGTTATTGTGCCACTGCTATCACATTACTGATTATTTGAAGATGGGCTCCAAACAACAATATTATCAGGAATCTGGGACAATTTATCATCCAGTAAAATGAGTTATCGTGTCAGCCCTGCACATACATTACACTACTGAAAGAACACACGTGACAAGATGTCATTTTACTGAAATACACGCCGGCGTCGTGGAATAAAACATCATAAATCAGGGGTCTCCAAAGTGCAGCCCAGGGACCGTTTGTGGCCCTTGTCCAAAATTCATGGCACAGATTTATTTACACCAGTAACCTAAAACAGTTGACTTTACTAGGAAATTGCGTGGGAACCCGTTACCTTCAGTCATTCCAGTTATTGCACAACGATGAAATTAAATCGGTTTAGGTGGGTTAGCTTGGAACGTCAGTGTAGACTGTTGATGGCAACATGCTTAAGACAAACTAACGCGAAAACTAGAAAACGTAAGCAACACGCAGTCTATTTACATTTTAATAACCACATTTCTCTTTTAATTTTTTGCAGCATGATAGTCCACAGCGCCTCAAACATCTAGAAGCCTTCACTCGAAAGCATTAACCAGGCTAACAAACAAAAAAGAGGGACTCATGTCATGTTCTTGTAGCCTAAAGTACATCTAAAAAAAGATATTGTGTGTTTAGTTTGTTTTTACAAAAGAGCTGCTGTTGCATTTTTCAGAACAAAACAGATGCCGTTTCTGTGGCTCAGAACTACTTTCAACAATTTAACAATTTAGTAATTTAGGCTCACGTTTCGAAAAGTTTGGACAGCCCTGCCTGGTTGTCATGGTGAACATGCCTGACTCGGGTCTAATACCTTATTCTTCAGGATGCACTGAAACACAGCTACAAAAAGTGTCCTTGTCCTCAATAAAATCTTGCACCGAACAGGCAGTACAGTAATCAGACTATGTCGAAAGCTATCAGAGGACAAAGCAAAAAAAGAACCAAAGAATAAAATAATAATAACCATAGCGACTTAGGAAGTGGTCAGATGATCCATTGGAGAGGATGAGGCTTCACTTCTAACTTAAAATGACATCGGAGATTTTGGATTACATGGGATGAAATATGAATTCTGCCAGAGGTCATAAAGTCTCTCTCTCTCTTTTTCTTATTTTTTTGTTTTACCATTTTCTTCACTACTTGGAACAAGCTGCTGCTGATCTATTAATACCAGAGCAATGAGGAGGCTCAGTCAAAGGAAATGTGGTGTCAATGAGGAAAAGAAAAATCTCTTGTGTCTTGTGTTGTGGAGATCACGTCATCTCCTGGGCCTGTGTGTGTGTGTGTGTGTGTGTGCGTGTGTGTGTGTGTGTGTGTGTGTGTGAAAGGCCTCCTGCATTATTTACCGAGGCATTTCTGTGCAGAGAGCAGCAAGAGCCGGTAGGAATGGACGAACCCCCAATTTCATAACCTGCTTCCACAGACGCATAGAGATATGATCCCCAAACAACGTGGAGCACATTGGCGCTGTGACGCTGTCTGGTGCCGCACAAACACACACAAACACACACATACACACACATGCGCGCGCGCTCGCGCAAGCAGGCCCTGATGGGTGAAGCAGCAAAGCCATCAATCAATAGCCGTGTTTACTGAAGGATGCCATTATGGTAATGGGATGGGGAATAATATGGCACCGGATGAGGCGCCGCATCGTTCTGCCCGCGACCCTCCGTCATCACTCGGACACGTCTGAACTCACCAGATAGGCGCCCACGGTGCCCTGTGCCAGCATGAGCGCGCATTCCGCCACCAGGAAAATCTTGATGTTGGAAAAGCAGGAGGTCTTCTTCTGGCTGTCGTCCTGCTCCGGGTCGTCCGCGCTGCTCCTCTCGGCGCAGACCTGGCTTTTCACCTGCATCCTTTCCAGCTCAGGCTCCGCTGGCGTCGGTCGGCGTGGAACTGAGCGGGTCCGCTCCGGCGGAGGGCATCTGGTTAGGACGGCCGGTGGAGCCGCGCGACGCCGCGAGAAGAAGCCGGACTGAAGGCGTCGCTTCCGGACGGAGCGTCTCTGGGGCCGGAGATGCGGAGAGGAGCACGGTCCGCCCAGGAGAACACAAACACAGAGACCGTCACAGACATCTCCTCTTCCTCCTCCTCCTCCTCTTCCTCCTCCTCCTCTTCCTCACCAGTCCTCTCGGTGGATGTCAGCCTACGTAGCTGCGCGTGCATGGATGACGGCTTCCAGGACGGACGATGACTGGACGTTGCCTCGCTACATCCGGGATGTTGCATTAGCGCCCAGAGAGTCTCGCTGCGCTCTCCAATTTTAAACAGCAAACGTTCCCATCGGGGTTTTTGTTTCTGTTTTGTTTTTCAGATTAAAAGCGCCTTTTGGAAAATCAAGCAAGTATTAAAGATATATTTCACCAAGACCACATTCCTGTATTAAAATTGTCATCATCATTATTATTTTTTTTTTATTGGCCAGTATAATATTTCAATCATTAATGTTGTATTTTATTTAACTATGAGCAGAAATTTTTTATTTTTTTAAAATAGGGTTTTATTAGTATGCCATCTTTGAGTCACATAAGGTGACGAGCATTATGCGACTCAATATAATGTTGAGTCATGTGACTTCATGTTGCTTTATTGGCGGTTGTAAACGTCATCTCCGTCTTCGATTCCGATTTGCGATATTCTGTGTTCGATATGCTTGTTTCAAATATTCACATGTATTTACTCCTAGAACGCTTCTGGACGCATTATGGGACTTGCTTTGATTTCTTCAGGCCTGCAGTGGTCGTCAGTTGCGTCAGTTATTTATTTATTGATCTTTATTTATTTATTTTGTGAAGTCCCTTGAGGTGACGTGTGTTATGAATTGGTGCTATATAGGTAACCTGAATTGAAATGAATTGATGCCTGAAGGAGGGACCAGCTGACTATGGCTGTCATGAAGAAAGAAGACCTGCTGCCCCCTAGCGGGCTACTTGGATGTAACTCATGTGATTTATTTTCCTAACTTTTTTTTTTTTAATGACAGGCTTAAACACAAAAATAAAAAAAAACTGCTGTTTGTTATCAAAAACACGTCAACATCAAAATCAGAACCAGTAGATTTTCCCTTGCCACTAAAGTTTTTCCATGCATTCATAAAATTATCTGTCATAATGCAGTAGGAAGGAAATCTGTAGATCTATGTGTCTTTACAGTTCTTTTCATTGCACAAACAAAATTGATGGGGAAACATATATTTTATTTATTTATTTATTTGCCAATCTGTGTATCAAATCGTTTTTATAAGTATATAGAATATTGGCTAAGACCCCTCCGCCCCCTTTTATCCATTTCTTGATTTTTGTTGCACACTTTCAACATGTTTTTTACGACATCCACAAGGGGGTGCTGTTGCTCCCTCACTTCCAACCGAGTCGTACGCTGAATCACTGAGCTGCTCCTGCGTTTATCACTCATGAAATTATTTCACTCACAACATGGTAAAAAAAATGTCTTGTTATAAGTGAAATGCCCTGCTACTGGAACTAGCATGTTTTTGTGAATATTAAGGGATTGTTGGCTTAAAAACAAGCTACTGTGTCTTGCTGCAAAGTTCATTGCAAGTTAGTTTTGTCGTATTTGAAGTGAACTCATCTATTTGCTCCAGGAAGGAGGACCAAAAATACTTCACACTTCACACATTTATTTATTTATTTTTCTCTGACTCACTGGAAACCCTGTGATTATATCCAACTGGCAATTATGTTTGCTTCCAAATGCATCGACTGATCACAACAAATGAACAAATACACAATGAATCAGCTGTTGACCTTGGACAACCAAATAATTTCTTCTCCCTTTTCTAATATCTCTTAGGAATATAACTTTTATAACTTAAGTAAGGTCTAAATATGAGTTTTATGCTTTGTTGACATACACCCTGCTATCTTTGGTTTAGTCCAAAGATAGCAGGGTGAGTACACTACATTTTGTTGACTTTTTTTTTTTATCTAAAAACATTATGAATCCACTTGAAATAAATAAACAAACAGCCTACTGTTTATCAAAAAGTAGAAATAAAAATATGGAGTAGTAAAAAAGTAATACTAAAGTAAAACTAATAAAAAAAAAAGAAATATCTAAAAGGACCACGTTTTTATGAGTGCCGAGATCAAACATCGTCACCATTGTGCAGCTTTTTTTTTTTTTTTTCTCGCAATAATCCTCAAACAATTAAGATGCCCCATCAGGACTGATTCAATAGCATCTGAGGGAGGGACGATCCATCAGGTGAAGTGTGGACTCAGCAGACAGGGCGTCCATTTCTCACTGCGTCTCTCGGAGTTGTTCCGGTGATTTAGGCTCCAGCGCGGTGCCTGCTGATGCAGAGCAAGCCCACTGAGGACATTATTTTGGGACGCCTCTTAATCACAAGGTCCACTGAGAAGAAGAGGGTCATAATGCATTTGTGCTCAGGAAAAATAATCAAACGCGGATGAAGAAGATAAGTAACGTCGCTCCCCCGAATACAGAAGGCTGGATGTTTACATTTCTGTGAAATGTTTTATACACATATATATATATATATAATATATATATATATATATATAAAAAAATAAAAAATAAAAAAAATAATTCCCTTCTCACCCACCGCGGGTGGTTCTTATCCTCTGAGCTCGGGTCCTCTACCAGAGGCCTGGGAGCTTGAGGGTCCTGCGCAGTATCTTGGCTGTGCCAAGGACTGCACATTTCTGGACTGAGATGTCTGATGTTGTTCCTGGGATCTGTTGTAGCCACTGCTCCAGTTTGGGGGTGACTGCCCCGAGGGCCCCGATGACCACAGGCACCACTGTGGTCTTCACCTTCCAGGCCCTCTCCAGTTCCTCCCTGAGGCCCTGGTATTTCTCCAGTTTCTCGTGCTCCTTTTTCCTGATGTTGCAATCGCTTGGTATTGCTACATCTACCACAACGGCTTTCCTCTGTTGTTTATCCACTATGACAATGTCTGGTTGGTTCGCCATTACCATTCTGTCTGTCTGGATCTGGAAGTCCCACAGGATCTTAGTTCTGGCATTCTCCACCACCTTTGGGGGTGTTTCCCACTTTGATCTCGGGGTTTCCAGTCCATATTCTGCACAGATGTTTCTGTACACTATGCCTGCCACTTGGTTATGTCGTTCCATGTACGCTTTCCCTGCCAGTATCTTGCACCCTGCTGTTATGTGCTGGACTGTCTCAGGGGCCTCCTTACACAACCTACACCTTGGGTCTTGTCTGGTGTGGTAGATCTGGGCCTCTATTGCTCTGGTGTTTAGGGCCTGTTCCTGGGCGGCCAGGATGAGGGCCTCTGTGCTGTCCTTGAGCCCAGCTTTTTCCAGCCATTGGTAGGATTTACTGATATCAGCCACTTCGGTTATTTGCTGGTGGTACATCCCATGTAGGGGCTTGTCCTCCCATGATGGTATCTCTGGCACTTCAACCTCCGTTCCCTGTTGTCTGAGACATTCACTGAGCACATTGTCTGTTGAGGCTTTGTCTCTGATGTATTTATGGATCTTAGTTGTTTCGTCCCTGGACAGTGGTTCTCACACTCATTAGTCCTCTGCCTCCTTCCTTGCGGCTCGTGTACAGTCTCAGGGTGCTGGATTTGGGATGGAACCCTCCATGCATTGTTAGTAGCTTTCTAGTCTTAATATCTGTGGCTTTTTATCTCCTCCTTTGGCCAGCTAATTATTCCAGCAGGGTATCTGATTACTGGCAGGGCATAGCTGTTTATCGCACGGATTTTGTTCTTGCCATTGAGCTGGCTTCTCAGGACTTGCCTTATTCGTTGGAGGTATTTAGCTGTTGCTCTTTTCCTTGTGGTCTCATCGAGGTTGCCATTTGCTTGTGGTATACCTAGGTACTTGTAACTGTCCTCTATGTCTGCTATTTTTCCCTTCTGGGAGTGAGACCCCCTTCTATGCGGATCACCTTCCTCTCTTGTAATCAGCCGACCACACTTCTCTAGTCCGAATGACATCCCAATGTCCGTGCTGTAGATCCTGGTGGTGTGGATCAGTGAGTCGATGTCTCGCTCACTCTTGGCGTACAGCTTGATGTCATCCATGTAGAGAAGGTGACTGATGTTGGCCCCATTTTTGAGTCGGTATCCATAGCCAGTCTTGTTGATAATTTTGGCTGAGGGGGTTCAGGCCTATGCAGAACAGTAGCGGGGACAGAGCATCTCCTTGGTATATGCCACATTTGATGGACACTTGTGCAAGTGGTTTGCAGTTGGCTTCAAGGGTGGTTTTCCACAGCCTCATTGAGTTTGCAATGAAGGCTCTCAGAGTCCTGTTGATGTTATACATCTCTAAGCATTCAATGATCCAAGTATGCGGCATTGAGTCATAGGCTTTCTTGTAATCAATCCAAGCCATGCACAGGTTGGTGTGTCGGGTTTTGCAGTCTCGGGCAACTGTGCGGTCTACGAGGAGTTGGTGTTTGGCTCCTCTGCTATTTACACCGATACCTTTCTGTGCCATGCTCATGTGCTTATCCATGTGTTTGCTTATCTTGGCCGCTATGATGCCTGACATGAGCTTCCAGGTTGTGGAGAGGCAGGTTATTGGTCGGTAGTTGGGTGGACCCTTTGATGGATCCTTCTGGATTAGGATTGTCCGCCCTTCAGTTAACCATTCAGGGTGAGTCCCACTTTGTAGCAGCTGGTTCATTTGGCCTGCCAGTCGCTCATGGAGGGCAGTGAGTTTCTTTAGCCAGTAGGCATGGATCATGTCAGGCCCTGGTGCTGTCCAGTTTTTCATACCTGAGATTCTTTCTTGGACATCTGTCACAGTGATGGTTACCGGGGCTTGCTCAGGGAGGTTGCTATGGTCCTCTCGTAGAGAGATCAACCACTGTGCATTGCTGTTGTGGGACGCCTCCCTTTCCCATGTGCCTTTCCAGTATTGTTCAGTCTCCAGCCTTGGTGGGTCTGCTCTGTTGTTATTACCCTGCCATTGAGAGTACACCTTAGCTGGTTGAGTGGAGAAGAGCCGGTTAATCCTTCTGGATTCATTCTCCCTTGTGTATCTCTTTAGGCGGCTGGCCAAGGCTTGGAGCCTCTGTTTGGCAGTTTCGAGTGCTTCAGGTATGGGCATCTGCCTGTACTTTCTCGGTACTTGTCTTTTCATTGTACCCCTTGTGGAGCTCTGATAGTTGGCTCACTTCCTCCTTGTTACCTTGATTTTAGCCTCTAACCGTCTTTTTCCATGGTGGGTATTGGGTCTCATGGTTGCTCTTATAGCCAAGCATCTCAAGGATCACTGATGCTGAGTTGTAGATCAGCTCATTGGTTTCTGTTATGGTATTGGTCGGGATCGTTCTCAATGCTGCATTCACATTCTCAATGAGACTTTCTGATGGTACTTCACTCAGCCATTGTAATTGGCGCCGGGAGGCCTGGTTGTCATTCGGGTCATGATTCTCTCTCTCAGGTCAGCAGCTGTCTCGCTCAGCTCTGATTCGCTCAATGGGGCCGTGTATCCCTCACTGGGTGGGGACTTGTAGTTAAGTCCCCACAGTTCTGACATCCAGGTTCCTCCCTTTTGCCGTAGCATTTGTGTTGTATCTCGTCAATCTCAAGTTGTGATAGCAGTTGCCGTTTATGGATGTTGGAACACTGAGCTACTAGTTGTTTAGCACTTAGTGTTGACTGGGGATGTCGAGTAACCATTCCTTCCCCAGTCTTTGCATGTAACCTCTCTGACTAGGGTTACTTGAGTAGTAGCATTCCAACAGATCCACATTTTCATCTCTCGCCCATTTCCGTCTTGTTCCAGTAGCCCATTTGTCATCAAGGTGCTCTGGTTCCCCAACACCTGACGCAGACCTTGTTTGGCCGGGCGACGTCTGAGCCGGCATGTTATGCAACTTAGTATCTCTCATGGTATGAGGTAGGCAGTAGCTTGAAGGGTCTTGCCTAAGGACCCAGACTGGATTCGAACCCCGCCCTCTCGGGTGATATACTGATGCCTTATCTATTGAGCTATATATATATATATGGTCTGAAGGATCAACATGCTCTACAGCTGCTAATAAGATGAATGAAGATGCGCTGAAAATATTTCAAAAGTTCAGGCAAATCATTCATTACCTGGAGTTACTTAAATAAAGGAAATGTAAAAGTACTTATGAGGGTTTTGTGTTTTTTGTTTGGCACCATAAGTATGTGACGTCTCCCAAACTGATATTAGGTATTCTCCAAAAAAAATTATGAGCATTAAGATCTACCATTGATTCTTGATGACAGATTGGTGGTGAGGCACCACTGCCATTGAGATTAACCACAGCTGATGTCAAGAGTCAGACCTGAATAGAATTGATATGAGGAATCTGCATGAAAATAGGAAGCAGGTGAGCAGCTCTCAAAAAGAAACACTTTATTTACCAAAGAAAATTCAAGATCAGATGAAAAAATATATATACTAGCATAGAAAAGATTGCACACCAGTTCTTAAGAAGTTGTTTGACACCAGTGAGTGTATATTTATTTATTTTGTGACTGAGGTGACAAAATAAAAACTGCATATTTCTTACAATATGCAGTTTGGTCCCATTTTTGAGAAATTTTAAAAGGACAATATGCAGTTTTTCCCCCCGAAGCATTTTCCATACAACCACGTTAAGAATCATGTGGAGTAGCACTAAAAACAGGTCCACTTCTGATAACTCCAAATAAAAAGGCCGGGTTCCAGAAACTACCAGAAACAACAAAATAAACCAATGTTAGTTAAATGGCGGTACTAATGTCGGTTGTTACGTGTATCAATATAAACTCCTAGAAGGACCCAGAAATGCTCCATATCAGTGCGTGTTTGTTTTGCGTGAGCGAAGCGGTGGAACATGTCTGTTTGCAGCTCCTCGGTGAAACAGGTGTTCAGATCCTAAAGCCCAGCAGGGGTGTGAAGATGAGGGTAGGGGGATGGTGGCGTTTTCATCTCCTGCTATAAAATGTCTGCTTTATAGATACCAGACTGGGTGCTATTATCTTTGAATGGTTGAAGGCTCCACTTAATGAAGCTTTTTTTGTGTTTTTTGTCCTCTCTCCAACTACTTCAGCTACATCATGGAAACGTTTCCTGCACACTCTGCCACGCCCTTCATTTGACAAGAGGAAGATATTTCTAACTCTGGACTCTGTTTGCCTGAATTCTGCACTCAGGAAAGAGTAATCATTACCAATGTTGCTTTTGTAATAGATCTATAGAAGATAACATATAATGCTGTGCTTCAATTTCCCATAGAATATATTTTTATGTTTTAGAAAAGATAGTCAGACTGAGGGTCTCACACATCTGTAATGTCAGTAGCTGCCAGCAAAGCAAACTGGCTTTTACTTCAATAAATGAAACTATCATTTGAAAGCTGCTTATTCCTTTTACTCTGCTAATTTGTGTCTGATATTAACATAATCCTTGATGACCTGAAGCATGTAAGGGTGAAAAAAAAAAAAAAAACACACAAGAAATCAGTAATGGGTCAAATACTTCCATGTCAGCACACATCCTGATGTTTGAGGGTTTGTGTCAGCAGATGGCAGCAAAATCTTTTCGAACGACTGTCCTCAACTCCCTTTCAGAATCCAAAATTGTTGCGACTTTGATTTGTGCATTTGATTTATTTTTTCAGCACTGTGTGGGCAGTTGGTACCTCATGATTTTATTATTATCATTTAGCATTTGGACTGTTTCTAAAAGCAATAGAGACCCAAAACGGATGTACAAAAATGAGCAAAATGTGAATTTTCTGTAATAGGTCCTTTATGTATCAAATCAAATGTCACACTTTAGTATAAATTTGTGTTCTTCAAATATTCCAAACATATTTTAATGTTGGGATTCTAATGTTATTCACTGGCAGGTGCTACCTGAGCTAACCAGACTATAGAATGGTGCTCACTGTGGCATCTGTGTTGAAACTCCAGGAGTCACTCTCACCCAGTACATCTGGAGCGTTGGTCAGCTGTGATGGGCATGTGGTCTTCCCAACTTGTAACTGGACTCCGGAGGTCCAGAGTTCAAATCCTAGACGAGCCCCCACTATGTTTTGGCTTGGCTCCAGGACCATGACAATTAAAAGAAGTCAATGCATGGAATAACTCAAAATTAGATTTATATGAGCAAAATGAGTAGAGAATACAGGGCAAGGATGTGAAGTTGTTCTGGAGACAACTTCAGTTCTGATCAGGACCAATTAGAAGCACAAAGATGTTAGAGAGACCCAGGGGAAAGGCCTGGGGCTGAAGCAAAGACACAAAGGGTTTCTGGAAAGCGTTGACAGCCCAATTAATGGATCTATTTTTCTGTGTGAGATTATACCACTGCAATAATGTAGATACCGGGCGTCTCAATACATCTGACTCTGTCAAAGCTTTATTTATTTGAGGATGATGAATTGCTGCCTACATCACTGAAAGTAGAGTTGATATGCGCTGCATGTGATAGCCTACTTGGGGAAAGAAAGCGGTGCATTTTGTGCAAGAATGCAAAAAGAAAATTAAATAAATAATTCAAACAAGTGTCTTCCAGATAAGCACGCCATAAATAATATATGTGTGTCGTTTGTCACTCGGTCCTTAGTAAGTTTTCATTGATCCCTTTTCACATATTCAGAAACAACCATGCACATTTTTTGTTTTTTGTTTTTTTTATTTTATTTCTAATTATTACTTTCTTTAAATATATTCACATCATTCCTGTCATTTATGTTAATGATAATGTAATGCTCAAGTGTTTTCTGTTCATTGTAATTGTTATATTCTGTGCTTTTTTCTCACAGATTCTTATTTGCAAACAATTATAAAAATTATATTTCCTTTAACATCAGAGTTGTGCACTATTTAGATTAGCGTTACAACATCAAAACCCAACAGAATATAATTAAAATATGCAGCAAGTTTCAAACTGTAAAAACAAACAAAAACAAAATCAACACATGTACTTTTGGTGAAAAAACAAAAAGAAAAAAGAATCAATAAGCTCAATACACAAACTAAATGAAATGCTAACTCTTCTGCCCCAATTCCAGTGATATAGAAAAGTCAGTCGGAGACAGATTTTTTTTCAGTCTGACCTAGTTTTTCTTTTTTAATTTCATCGGTCATTTTAACCCCTGAGTCAGCTGAACGGCAACAGAAAGAAAACAGTGAAGAGAGAAAAACAAAGCAAGCAGATAATGCAAGATTCAGAGGAGGAAGCAAACAGGAGGAAAGAACCTTTGCCAGATGTAGGACAGTAAAATTAGCTCGCAGCCGGGAGCAATCATTGATATTACTTCCTGAACTGTGGAGGCTCTTTGTTTACAACAGGACGACACGAAACTTCATTTTTGGTCTCGTGTAATTAGTTCTACATGTGGAGTCTCAACACTTCCAACCTGGTAAATGTCAAGCATTGTTTGCAAACTATAGGCTTGAGTCTTGAATGTACAGGCTGGTAGGTCATTTGCGCCCGTTGAACTTTTGCTCTTTTAATCAGGGTTTAAGCACAAGCCCAGACACACTTTACTGGATCAAATTTTTTAAAATCTTAAAAGTGTGGTGTACTTCCACTTTACAGACATTGGTGGCCTTTGACCAGATAAACAGTAAAGCATAAGATAACGAAACAAATTGCATACTGACAGATGCACCTGACAATCTTGCACCATTTAAATTTAAAGGGGCAATGTTGTATATTGTCCAGGCACATCGTGCCCTTTTATAGCACAATCGAGGAACTATGTTAACTTGACTTAAAAGAAATTTGACTTTGTAATTTAACACCTTAAAATCCTGCCTCTGTCTCTTTAAGAAACTCCCGCTCTTTCTGAAACTCCTCTTTCAGGAAGTCATCACAACAAGGCTCCTCTATTAACCCTTTAACAACTTTTTTTTTTTTTTTAACCAGAGTTTCACTGATAAGTAGCTTATATAATGAGATCACCAGATGTGCAGTTCCATCAGGTGTTTGCCAATTGCTGCTGGCTAGTCTGAAGGGGTCGAGTGGGGAGTCACGGGGTAAAGTTATTCTGTGAAGTGGAAGCTCAGAAACTTGGAATCTGCAGCTCTGAGGAGGAGCGTCGTCTCAAAAGCGGAGCGAGACCCACCCAGGCGTTCAGCACAGTCGAATGGTTGCCACGGGAGATTAAAGGATTTCTCAAACATGCCTGAAAGAATCATGCTCCATATACTGTATGTTGTTAATGAGGGGGTAACATTATAACATGATGACAATCTTGAAAAAGTTGACTTTACATAAAAAGCCTCCCCTTTAATGACTATTTGACAAATCTAAGAAATTTTATACGAAAAAACCCATAAAATCTCAGCTCTTGCTGTTTCTAGGTTAAGCTCACAGTAATCAGTCACATTGCCGAGCGAGACGAAACCTTTGCAAAGGTCACGCTGTGTTAAATGCCACTTTGAAATGGCAGAGCCAGTTAGCAGAGATTATATCTCGGAGCGTGTCCAAAGTGGCTGCTCTGTCTGCAGCGAGCTCCAATGGCTGCTATCTTTGCACTTTATCTGCAGGTGACTGAAAGATACATTGACATCAGTAACAAACCTGGCTGCTGGAGCGTAGAGCCTACACAACCCAACAAATTCAACACTGACCGAAAGACGTGTGTGAGCGTAACACGTATCCAGGCAAAATGTAATTAGCATTCTGATGATTTATCTGCTTCAGACATTAGGCTAGAATTTTAAAAAGATAAACTGGTTACAGTCTGGAGCCACAAATTGTCACAATAACATAAACTGCACTCATCTAAGAGATTATGAGCAAATGCTATTGGATGTTTTCAGCAGAATTTGAAAGTAAATAAATAAATAAATAAATCCATCGCATCTTTTTTTAAAATACGATGTCTAAAATGTGAACTTTCTCAATGACTTAGATTTCTTCAGATTTCTCCGGGTAGTTCTTAAAAACGTCGAGCTTTGCCAAGCGCTGCTACGTCTGTGGGCTGTTTGCTGCAAAAACACACAAATATGAAGTATTTAACTTTTCCATGTTGGTGCAAATCACTTATTACACCTGAAGTAAATGTAATATTTACACTTACAAGAAAGCTTACTTACAAGTAATTGTTCAGGAAGATATAAGAACCTGTTTTAAGTAAATTATTACTGGTTTTTAAAGGGTAACAGTTTCACTGGCAGATTGCTTCACTTATAACTGGACAGGTGAAACAACCAGTAAAACCAGCACTTTTTAATCAATATCAAGAAATTGCTGACTTCAAACGAGATCGTAAATGTTGCTGAAAAGTTACTTGCAGGTTCGTTTCGTCTTCATTCGAGACGCTTAGATATTTGCACTGGAAACTACAGACAAAAGTGCTTGGTGAGACTCTGTGTGCTTTGCAGTGCAGATGCTCACCTGACTCACCTTAAATCTAAAGCGGCCCGTTTCTGCTCATTGTTCGGGGCCTGTTGATGTTGTGAAGGTCCCTGAGAGGACATTTGTGGTCAACTCACACTATAAACTCAGACTTCCCTCTTTCTCAGTGGCGCTGCACCAGAGGTTCGGCTGCGACCTCCAGCGCTCTGAACTGTCCATAACTGTCAGCACTGAGCACAGAGTTCAGCTCTGAGCTCCGAGGTCACCTGTACTGCGTGTGTAAGGTTGGAAATGTCGGACCCGTCTCCACCTTGTGCTCAGGAGTGTCAGCTGCCAGCTGTCAAAATGACAGAAGGCCTTCAGATTTTTGTGTCACCGTTTCAAGAAATGAAAAGGTCAAATATGGATAATAATCGGTTGGCAACACAGACCATCCTGGTTACGTTAAAAGGGAGTGAGCAAAGATTTAACCTACAGACAGAGCAGTTCTTTTCTTTTTTTGGGTGGGGGGAGAGCAGATTTTATTTTATTTATTTAAGCAGAAATAACAGGAAGTTAGGCAATAACTTTTGGGAACTCTACTCAAAAGGCAGGACTACTTCAGCAAAATAAAAAAACAGCAATCCAACAAATTACCCACAGAAGAGTATAATAATTTGGGGGGGAAAGAAGAAAGGGGGAGAAAAAAAGTGGCGCTCAAGCACTGACTCACCGTTTGATTGTAATATCTGATTATATTTTTAAATATGATACAATCAGACACACTACAGTATAACGTTACATGCTGGCTCTGGAATTTTTAAAAGATAAAATAAAATAAAGAGATCTGCAAAAATAAGTTCTATTGAGAAAAAAATAGGGCTGCACAGTGGCGCAGTGGGTAGCGCTGTTGCCTTGCAGCAAGAAGGTCCTGGGTTCGATTCCCGGCCCGGGGTCTTTCTGCACGGAGTTTGCATGTTCTCCCTGTGCATGCATGGGTTCTCTCCGGGTTCTCCGGCTTCCTCCCACAGTCCAAAAACATGACTGTCAGGTTAATTGGTCTTCCCAAATTCTCCCTAGGTGTGAGTGTGTGTGTGCGTGGTTGTTTGTCCTGTTTGTCTCTCTGTGTTGCCCTGCGACAGACTGGCGACCTGTCCAGGGTGACCCCGCCTCTCGCCCGGAACGCAGCTGGAGATAGGCACCAGCAACTCCCGACCCCGTTAGGGAGAAGGGTGACGGAAAATGGATGGATGGAGAAAAAAATACAAAATAGGTTATTTCTATGTTTTGGTTAAAAAAATTGCATATTTATTTTTTTGTTGAGCATCTACAAATAAAAGTAATCATAACAACATTGTTAATAATAAAAATAAGAATCCAATTTTGTCTTTCTTTCTTTCTGTCTGACTGATCTGTAGATGTTTAGAGTTTTAGTTTCATTTGTGTTTATTGCTTCTGTTATTATTATTTTAGATGTTCCATTTTAGTTTATTCCCTGCTGATAGATTAGAAATAGATTATTCTGTCCTTGGTTGTTGTTCAGATTCGTTATTATTTTCATTCATTGTTCACGTCATTTTCAGTCTCCCTCTCTTTATTTCCTCCACTGTTTTTGTCTCTCACCTCGACCTCAACCTGCCATTTTCTTCCCCTACGCAGCCGCTTCCGATTTCCTTGTTTTGTCTTCCTTCTCCAGCTTCATCTACTCACCTCTAATTAGCTCTTCTGATTCTCCACTCCCTTCTCAGTGTGCATATTCCTCTTTCTGCTACATTTCACTCGTAATTTCCTTTAGTTGTTACATTAAGTATTCATATTTGTCAATGAAAAAAACTTTTATGAAATTAAATGAAATATTTTCCTTTCAGCGTGGATTATTCTGATACGGAAAAAGAGTTCACTTTCACTTTCACTGTGAGCGAAAAGCAGCAAGTTGTTGTGATCAGCACACATTAATCTTACGTTAGCATGGCTAACATAAGGACAAAGCAGCTGTTGTTCCGTGAGCTACACATCTGTCTGCTGACGTAACCGGGAGAACACGATGCGCTGCCCACTCACCAGACGGGACATGATGCTGGTGGACAGATCACTGAGCTGTCAGACTTTTAGGCATCAGCCAGCAGACGGGGAGAAGCCGTGGTTCCAAGGCAGAAAACCCAACATCTTGTTTTAAATCAGAACTCTGTGGGCAAAATTTGGATACTTAATTTTAGCCAAAATTAGCAGCTCAGCTCAAGCGTGACTGATGTAGGCCCTAACAGGTGACCCCACACATGAAAAGAACAGCTCAGTCATGGGTCACTACAGCTCTCTGTAATCCTCCCCCCTGCTCCCCCATTAAGCCAGAGGATGTCCTGTCGTCTTGTTCGTCCTTGACCGGAACTGCTGACTGGACTGGTGAGAAAGCTCTGGATGTCACTATTACAATGTGTCCACAGCAGTGAAAAGCTAAAGGTCAGCTGACATTCTTTTAGAGGAGAGGTACAAAGAGTTGGTAAAGTAATCGTGCCTCTTGATTATTTTGTGTTTTTTTACAGATTGTCTCAATGTGTTTTGTTGTGAAAGAACACAAAGTAGTGCGGTTAAAGCAGCTTTATCAGCTGCAGCAGATCCAGAATGCTGACCAGGTAGATAGAGCACATCACCCCAGGTCTGAAGTCCTTACACTGGCTCCCTGTAGCTCAGACTGAATCACTGAATGGTTAAGCACCGCAATACATTAAAGATCTGCTATTGTTGTATCAACCTTGGTTCCAGATCTTTCAGGTCTTCTGGTTCTGGTTCTGCTCTGTATCCCCTGAACCAGAGCCAAACATGGAGAGGCAGCATTCAGCTTCAAAGCACCACAAATCTGGGAACCAACTTCCCAGAAAACTGCAAAACATCTGAAACACTGTTCCTTTGAATCAAGATAAAAAATAAAAAATAAACAGTTTGGAGTTGCTTTTGATTCATAATTACCGGAACACTGATCAGGGTATTTGATGATGATTATTCTTGATGATGGCATTGAACAAAGTACAAGGTTTATTGATCGTTCCATAAGCGACTGCATTATGTTTCTATCATGCAAAACACTTTGAACCGCCTTGGTGCTAAAATGTGGTGGATAAGTAAACTTAACTTGACTTAAACTTGAATTGAAACTGAATTGCTGCCCGTCGCTGGCTGCTAGAAGCTTTACTGTCTGCCCAGATCTCACACGGCCCGGCATCGGCCCACAACTGTTTGGACCTCCAGCTGTGTCCATGTCCTTGGATGAGTCAAAACGTGGGTCAAGAAGAGGTTAGCTTACCAGCTTCATTTCTGGTAGCTTAGTTTCATTTCTGTAAGCAGAAGCAGAATAACTAACTGGTTAGGTTTTGGTGATTAATTATTTTCACAATCAAATCTGATTGGATGACTATTAGAGACGTCCTCTGGATGTGCAAAGCTGGATGACACAACGGAGACGGAAATGGTTCTACAAAGTATTCATCACCAAAACAGTTCCATGTTTTCATTTGCAAAAATATTGAATAAAAATCTTTCATTATGCAATGAGAGATTGCATAATGAGTGCATTTTACTTATCACATAAAATCTAAATGAAATGCACATTAAGGTTGTAAATGTATAGAAAAAGTATGTATGGGGGTGAATACTTTTGCAAAGAACTCATTTTAGATGAGCTAATATGTGAGTTAAAGGGGCAGTATTATGAAAAATCAACTTTTTGAACTTTACATCATGTTATAATCATATTCCCTCATCAAAAACATTCTTTTAGCGTTGCTTTGACTCTTTGGTGCATGTTTGAGAAATCCTTTAATTTAACGTTCAGCTGCGCAAAACACCTGAGTGGAGCTAGCCCCGCCTTCAGGGTCGCAGCTCCTCCTCAGGGCTGCAGTTCAACGCCTCACAGAAAAGCGACTTCCCCTCAGTAGCAATTAGCAAACACCTGGTGGAACTGCACGTCCGCTGAGCTCATTATACAAGCCGCTTCCCGGCTGGTAAAAACGTTGTTAAAGGGCTAATAGAGGAACCATGTTGTGATGACTTCCTGAAAGCGGAGCTTCAGAAGGAAGAGGAGTTTTTAAAGAGACAGAGGCCCAATTTCAAGGTGTTAAATTAGGAAGTAAAATTACTTTTCAGTCATATTTGATATACAAAGCATTTTTATGACAACCGAAGGTAACAAAGTTACTTGATTGTACTATGAAATGATACCATGTGTTTGGAAAACACATAATACTGCCCCTTTATGTACCCCGAGCAATTCCTTAAGCTCTTTAATGACCAAACGCTGAAGCCATTTACAGACACAGCCTGTATATAAGATATACAGTGAGAACAATAAACTCATTACCCACATTCAAATCTAATGAGTGATAAATATCCTTTCACACATGCATATGGGTGTTAGTGTGAGTCCAGTAACAATGACAAATAAAAGTTACATTTCTTGCTTTTGTTTCTCTTCACATATTGCTTTCTGCGCCCCCCCATCGTCAGTGGCTGCATGCATTCAGAGCCTGCTGTCAGTGGACTTTTGCTCATTTGGTTCACTGCTGCCGTCCCTTCCGCCCTTCGCAGATCCTCCAGCCAGAGCGCATTTCAGTGACTCCGCCGCCGCCGCCGGCTTGGCGTCCAGCCCGGAGACCACGGTGGCCCTGCTGTAGCGGCTCCTCGGCCTCCTGCTGAAGCGCACAGTGAAGAGGCCGTAGATGATCGGGTCCAAGCAGGTGTTGAAAAGCCCGAAGATAAACAGGATGTGGGTGAGGGAGTGCGAGACTTTCCCCTCCAGGTCGTCGGGGAAGAACCAGTACCAGAGACCCAGCAGGTAGTACGGAGTCCAGCAGACGATGAAGGAGACCACGATGACGACGCTCATCTTCAGAGTTCTCATCCGAGCTTTTGGGATGTTGTTCTTTGAGCAGCGAAGACGCGGTTCGTCAGAGGACACTGAAGGGGAAAAAACGGGAAATTAGTGTCCTTGTTGCAGGTTGCAGTAAACTCACTGAATAATGGCTTCTCTTTTACCTTTATATCATTACATTCATCCTGTCCAATTAAATTGTTATAAAGTAAGTGTGCAGGCTGTTAAAATGAGGCTTGGCTAAAGCAGCTTCTGATTTTGATTCAGCATTCAGGTTCCTTAAGTTAACACCTAAAACGGAGTATTATGGCCACAATGAGAACAAATAAAATAATAAAGAATACATTTATGAGATTAAAGTAATAAAATTCATGTTAGCGAACCAGAAAAAAATAAAATATTAGACTTAGTAAACATGAGTGGAAAAAAAATCTTATTTCTTTGGTTCTACATTGATGTTCTATCTATGTCCTCTTTCTTGTCTTCATTTAGGACAAGGTCTCAGGAAGCGAACGCTGTTTGGTTTGCGTAGCTACCTTCTTCTTTGTCATCTGCTTGGAGATGTGGATGAAGATCCGGCTGTAGCAGACGATCATGATGGCCAGAGGCAGGAGGAAGAGCCAGGAGAAGGTGAACATGTTGTAGGCCGTTTCCTGCCAGTGAGTGACGAAGCTCCCTCTAGTGGTGCACTGAGTGAAGTTTGCTGGGTAGGTGATGGTGACGTTGTGGAAAATGAAGACCTGTGGAAGCAGGTGAGAATGAACGTGAGATTCGAACTTTGACAACGAGAGTATAATCAAGTCATCTCTTAGCTGGAAGCTAAAATGTTATGTCTGCTCACTATTATTTCAGACAAAAATGTCTCTGGACAAGAAAAAAAAAATCTTTATTAGACCTAGAAGTTTAAATCTTTCCAAGTGAATTTGTACAAAACCTCCACATCGACATACTTGGCAGATAATACATTATTCTTAAGTTTGAAAGCATAATTTTGAATCCATCAGATATTTTCACGAGTCCAGCAGTCAAAAGTTACAATAGAAAAAAAGGAGCTTCCATCACATTTATATATATTTATATATATTATATCAGCCTGCATCTAAAATCTCTGATGCACTCCACTCCAGCACTTAGTCCACCCCAGGATTTCTATCCTGCAGTGCTTGTATCCAGTAAGCAGACCAACTAGGTAGTAATAAATGGCCCAGTTGTTCTCCTACCTTTTTGTTGTTGACTATCGTTCTCTTTTTTGGTAATATGACTTGATCAAGGCTTTTCTAACATTCTACACTTCAGAATAAGTCGTAAAATCACGTATGATTCATTCTGATATCGTTTCGGCTCAAAATCGGTATTGGCTGCAATATCGATATGGTATCAGAAGTAAAAAGTTGTACTGGGACGGCCCTGGCAGACTGCACTGTAATTGCAGAAAATATAGTTCAATGCTTCAGTCAAGGGCAACTGGACACAAGCTTTTGATATTTGTCTTGTCCTATACACCTGCATTTCTCTGCAAAAGCACAAAACCTTGTGAAGTCCTTTTGGTTTAGTTTCTAGGGCAAATATCTGAGTTCGCTTGAAATAAGACAACACCAACATACAAATAACTTTCAGCAAGAAACCGGGGCTTGTTTTAAGTCAACGATTCATTAATATTGATGAAAAAGTTCTAGTTACAAGTGAAATATTCTCCCAGTGGAACAAGAGATTCCCCTTAAATCACCTTCTGAAAATAATGGCCCAAGTCATTTTCTGCCAAGTGATTTTTTACAAAAATAAACTCTTTGCCAAAAGATGAAGTAGGCAAAAAAAATTACGTTACTGGAAAGAAAATGACCTGGGCCAATATTTTAGGAAGGTGGCGATATTATGAGTTAAAAATATCTTGTTCAGCTGGCAGATTATTATTTCACTTAAAACTAGAAGTTTTTCATGAATATTAAGGAATAATTGACTTGAGACCAGCTCCCATTTCTTGCTGCAAAGTTACCTGTAAGTTAGTTTTGACTTTTATCAAGTGATAAAAGTTGCTTTTTCTAGTGCAAACTTTTATTAGTTTGCACTAGAAACTAGATCAAAATGACTCAGTAACACTTTGTGTTTTTGCAGCTTGAACGATGTTCTTCGATTTCATCGGCTGATCACTTCGTGCTTCCTCACCTGAGGGACGGAGAGCAGAGCGCTCATGACCCACGCCACCGTCAGCATGACCCGGTTCCTCTTCGGGGCCATGCTGGTCTGCAGGGGGTCGAGGATCGCCGACTGCCTGTCCAGACTTATCACCACGGTGACAAAAGCGCAGGAGTACATGGCCTGCAGCTTGAGGAACATCAAGAACCTGCAGGCCAGGTCTCCGGCCAGCCACTGGACGGTGATGTTCCACGCGGCGTCCACGGGCATCACAATGAGGGTGACCAAGAGATCAGCCGCGGTCAAGTTCACAATCAGCACGCGCACGTGGGACCTGCGTCGGTGGCCGCTGGCCGCCCAGAGCACTGCCACGTTGCAGAGGGTGGACACGCCACACAGGATGAAGGTGACAATCACTCTGACTTTCGCCGCCGTGGAAAACGTGGGCAGCTGCGGGGTCCCGTCCACGGCCGTCCAGTTGCAGCGGGGAGCCGAGAGGTCGCAGCTGGCGTTGAGGTCAGGTCCTGAGCCCTGCTGATACATGGCGACGGGGGCGGCGCAGCAGGACGAGGCGTTCATTTTCCGACCCCTCAGCACGGAGTCAGCATTTTGGTCGGCGGCGTGGAGACTTGCCGAAGGGAAAGAGAGCAAACAGGACGGCAGTCATGTTCATGAAGTTTAAGGGGAAGATTTATCTGCATGGATTTGCATTTGCAAGAGGGAGAAGTTAGAAATCAGCAGCGTGTGTAACACAGAGGCTGCCAGGGAGGGAGGAGCAGTCATCTGATGCTCGCCGAGGTGGAAAGACACTCGGCTCTAACTAATCACATTAGGTGCATTTTCAACACTTCCTGCAGCAACACCTGGAAACCAATCAAGACAAGTGAGCTGCACAGCACTTTCAGGAGGGAAAATGAGCTCAACAGGTTTAACAGAATGTCACTGCTCAGAAGGAACCTGCCAAGATTTTTGAGTGATTTACAAATGCAGCTCCCATCACTGCAGCTTCCCACCTTAAGCCAGAAAGTGTTTTATGCATGGTACTTGTCTTTTTACAATTATGAAAGTAAGAAAGTAAAAAACTCGCTCTTATTCAATCAACAGCACAAAAAAGGTATATGTGTGCAAAATTATGTTTTACAAACGTTTCATGACAAAGTTAATTCAAACAAGTTTTCACACAAGCATCTTGTGTCTGAATATCACGAGAGCTACGGGATTATAAAAGTACCAGAATGATATTTCAGCCATGCACAATTCAGCAGATTTGTGGTCTAATTGCTTAAAAAAAAAATAAATAATTTTTTTTAAATTCATAGTAAACCTGTCAGGGGCAACACCAGCGCCCAGGAAGGACATTTTAAAAGGTCTCTGTCGTTTGTGGGTCTTGAAACATTTCAATCTGTTTTCTGTTGCTTAGAGAGTAAATGGTAAAAATATGGCTGAGGGAGGGTGCTTTATTTGCTTTGCGATTCAGACTCTGATCTTCATTAAAGGAAGATGGACCACATCTTCCACTGACTGTAATCATCCAGCAGTTTCAACATTAGCAATATTTGTAGTTGTCTTATTTTTTTTTCTTTAAACCCAAAAACTGCAGTTTATCATCTGTTTATAACCTTTAACTGACAATCTGAAACTGGATCGTTTCACTCTGAACAGAGATTTAATATTATGTTTTTAAACCACTAAAGGAGCATTTCACAGCCTTTTATGGCAACAGTTCTAGAAAAGCAGGTAAACCTCAGCAAACAGGTCAAACCTGCAGAAATGTTCACTTTCATATGAAAACATTGTATTGTGCTCCAGCCACTAAAGGTCTGAACTGAGTTATAGAGAAGTAATATAGAGAAAGTAAACGAATAATAGAAACAATATTGATGTCAAGCATACTCACATTAGCCCCCCAGGTGCTGGAAAAACTGCAGGCAGACAAAACAAAATGAAATAAAATCCAGAGTAAACGATGCTCCAGACGCGGCTGTGGATCCGTCCCGCGTGCTTCTTTCTGTATAGCCTGTATATCCACAGAAAGTCCCAAGGTGTCCCCACGCAGCTGAGTCCCAGAGACCAGAGACCAGAGAGGGAGGCAGCTTCCTCTTCCTCTCTCTCCTCCTCTCTCTCCTCCTCTCTCTCCTCCTCTCTCTCTCTCCTCTCTCTCTTCCTCTCTCTCCTCCTCTCTCTCCTCCTCTCTCTCTTCCTCTCTCTCTCTCTCTCTGTCTCTCTCTCTCTCTCTTTCTCTAGGTCTGTCTCTCCCTCCGCCGGGCCGGGCGCGCGCGTATCAGAGGTTTTATTGGGGCGCGCGCACGAGCTTTTTCGCATTCCGGGCGCGAGCGTCGGTCGGATCAATGGAAACTCGAGCTTAGCAGCGAAGTTTCTAATTTTAACCCCGCATTAAAAAAGAGGAAAGAAAGATGGACAGGAAGGAAGGAAGGAAGGAAGGAAGGAAGGAAGGAAGGAAGGAAGGAAGGAAGGAAGGAAGGAAGGAAGGAAGGAAGGAAGGAAGGAAGGAAGGAAGGAAGGAGTGTAATTGGTCTCCGCAGCCCATTAGCATCTCTGTCGTGGAGTTTAGACCGAACCGAACCGGGTCGTGACGAGGTAATGAGAGGAGGATTCAGATACTTGTTACTTTTTGCTCAGAGTCTGAATTTTGATTTTTGTCAGGCCGAAAGACATTTGAACAATAATGGCCTATATAGCCTTCTAACTGTTGCTGGTATTAGTTATTTTATGCTACTTTTTTCAAAATGTGTCCACAAGGGAAGAACAGAGATGGCTCTCTGTACCCAAGGAACTATATTTACTTCTTTAACCTTTAAGCACTTGGTACCTTCACTGAACAAATGTGCCACCAATTTAATTAATTGAGCCAAAGCATTTCATATTTAATCTGAGATATTCTTTATAAGAAGAACAGAGAAACTGGTCACTGAGGATAGTTGGAGCTTTTGATCAACAGATCCTTCCCCTGATCTGCATTGGTTTTTCACTGCCTCCCCATCCAAACCGAAAGAGATGTTATTTCCAAGAAGACCCAATTCCACAGCACGAATAAATAAGGATACAAACTGTACGAAAACAGAAATAGTTTTCCATAATGCTTTTTTCCTTTTCTTTACTTCTTAAGCTGCACGGTGGGTTGGCTTCCACTGTGCGCTCCATGCTATGAGTGGAAATATGAATCTTGGCTGGAGGCGTAATGTCAGCAGAAATTGCACTTCCTCTCTGTATCTGTGATTGTGCTGAGCTTCTTCCCACAGTCATGAAACGTTCATTTCACTGTGCACGCACTGCACCTTGATGCTTGTACTTAAGCACCAAGGTGCACTTTCTTTACCACTTGGGATGCAAAATTGTTCTTTTAGCTACAGGGGTTGAAAACAAAAGTTCCAAAAGGAGCAAACTTTGGTTGAAGGTAGAGCTGGAGAAACAAAGCACTGTCCACTTGGAACACCCAATTGTTTCCACTTTTAACCGCCTGAACCAAATTATCACAGTGAATTAAAGGAAATTTGGTTGAATGTTTCAACAACAACCCAGGAAGTAGGAAGAGTTGAAGTGAAAAAGCCAATGTCTTTAACTGTTCTGCTGTCAGATACAGTCACACTTGAACCAAATAAGATGTTTTAACAGGACAGTAATGAGATTGATTGTTTATAGACGATTCGTTTAGAAGTCAAGTAAGCCAATGAGAAGAGCGGTCAGATAAACACCGATTGATTGCTGCAATCAATCGATGAAAGCCCAAAAGTTACATAACTTCTACCGATGATTAGCGTTGGTAAACTTGTGCAGAAATTCACAATGCAAGCACGTTGGACACGGCTCTTCCTTTCTTCCCCTCTTCTGTTTGTTTAACACATTAATTTCTATTTGCACCATTTTCTCCTGTGACTCAGGCTGTTGTCTGAGCATCAAGGGAAGAGTTACATCCATTCTCTTTGCATGAGAGCAGATTCACAATCGACAAAGAGATTCCGGTCCATTTAAACAGACAAAAATACTAAATTGTTATTTGTCTGCTTGAGAGTCAGACAAAGAAACAGACAGCAGTCTGATTCCGATCGTTCATATTGCTGAATCATCAGATTTATTGATTGAATCACACAAAATGTTTTGTACATTTAGTGACTTTTGGGGAGGAATAAAGCAAAGATAATGAACTACTGACAGATCGGGATCCATTGAAATACAGAAAAAAAAACACTTTTGTTTCTCTTAATTGTCTTATGGGAACAAAAAATAAAAAAACTGAATGTGACTTTCCTCCAAAGTCTCAGATCACAACGTGGAGAAAGTAACAGGAAAAATTCCCAAGAAGACAATTAGGAGAAAATGTAAACCGCCTCACAAGAACACATTTGGTGTGTTTCACTGAGCATTTCATTTTTAGCAATTAAGAGATGAAACACAGCCGCATATTTAGCTGTGTGTGCTGGACACACCTGACAAATCCATCTTCTTTTGTTTTATCTTCTTCTTTCCTGCGAGAGGCAGAAATAATGCGCTACCTCCAGCTGAGCGGAGGCACAAAAATAATGCGGCATGCGTTTGCCGACTCCTGGGAGATTTAACTGAGAAGACACAGTATATTTGCAGGGAGAATTTTCCCATCCTACTGTAAAACTGATCCCACGGCGTCCATTACAGTTTATATTTTTATGTTTCAGCGTTGCAGTGGGTCTGCTGGTTGCGTGTGTCGGTGTTTCCTCAGAGTGACATGGAAACACAGCAGACAATCAACCACGAACAGTGGAGCCGCCGCACGTATCGCCACGATTGCAGTTAGGAAAAAAAAAAAAAAAAGTAAAAATTTTGAGATTAATCTCAGAAACGTCCATGTTTGTTCTAGAAAATTTTTTTTTTCTACTTTCTTTCCATCTATAAAATAGAAAATGTTAGTGTGACAGTGGTCCACTATATGCAGGCAGGACAAGTCGGGGAGACGGACCGTCGTGTTTTTGGATTTTTGAATCTGGAGTGAACAGGAAGAACATTTCCACTGCATGCAGAAATACCCCAGGCTGGGATTCCAACCTTTGTGCTGCACTGCTGTGAATCCCAAGTCATACAGCATCTACAATAAAAAATATAAACAATTTCATCTTAAGGCATGCATTACATAATGCAGACTATTTGTACATTGAAATAAATATCTTGGAGCCATAAATCATACAATTTCCATTTTATTCCTTAGCCTATGTGCGGATCCCACAGCAGAGACCCGTCCACTCAGATGACTCTCCAGAGGAAGGACAGCCAGAGGTCGTCTGTCTTTGGACAGGTTGGTGCTTTCCACGTCAAGGTGCTCTTGGACAAAACACTGAACTCCACTCTAACTCTGATTTGTTCACCGGCCTGTGAATTTGTGAAGGAGAAGCGGCCCTGAACGGGTTATGCAGAGCAGCAGCAGCAGTCAGTAGACGTGTCTTTATTGGTTTTGTTCTTCTACACCACATGCACTTTGTCAAGTAACTGATTCTAGAACTATTTTCATTGCTTATGAAATGGATGTGAGGAGAAAAATATAAATCTCTGGAACTCTAAAATGCTTTTTGGTTCACGTTACAAACACTAATTTCAATGTATTTAATTTGGATTGTAATAGTTCACTATTGTGAGGTAAAACAAAAGGGATAGCTGTTTTTCAACATTTAAGAAAAAAAATAAATAAAATGTGTCATACATTTTATTAATCTCTCTTTACTCCGATACCCGTAAATAAAATCCAGTCTGAATCAGTAGAATTTCCCTAATTTTAGATGATAAATAGAGTTCATCTCTATCAGCTCAGTAGAAATAATCTGGACAACTACTAGATCTACACAAATTTTGGGGCTGGATATAAACGCACGCCACACTTTTCAGATTTCTATTGAAAAAAATGCAACGTATGACTAAATAATCACAAGACCTGAGGCTCGATACACATAAATCTTGGAGGAACTGCAGAGCAGGAAGTGGACCAGAAGATGTTCGGCCAGGCTGACGGTGAGAAAGGCTGTTCACAGGAACCAAACGTGGACGGACAGAACCACTGAGCCGTTACTATCCGTCTTTTTTCACTACGCGATAGATAATCGCCTTGACGACATAACGGGGGGATGTGGTTTTAACGAGAGGAGAATAATCTCGTCCCCTGCAGCCGAGCTGAAGGACTCCAGATGAAACGGCGGCGATGTACGCCGGGCCTGATTTGGGTTGAATACAGAGATCCAGGGCGGTTGCCATTCAGCCTTCGTCTGTTTGATCCAACAGATCAGAGGAAGGAGGAAAGAAAACACAGAACACATTTCATCTTCAGATTGACCGTTTTGTCTCTCGCATATTGAGAGCTGTTATTAAAAGCGGCAGGTGATTATGTGGAAGAGTTTTTAATCAGCGGACGGACGCTGCGTTGTCGCCAAACAACGAGAACAACTGATGTGATGTGGACGTGTCTTGCAGACGATGAGACGGATCGGCGTCTCACCGTCCAGCCGTCCAGAGCCGGCTGCTGGTCTGATATGAGACACCGGGCGTCAGTCCAAGCACCATGCTAACTACTTACTTCACCAACAACTCATCCCAACTTTAATTAACTGCAACTGGAAGGCCTATTTATAGATTTAAGATATAAATCCAGGTGGATTCCCTCCTCTTCTTCAGTATCTGCCTCTTTAAATCAGATCTTCCTGCCTTTTTCTCGTGAATTTAACAATTTCTTCTGGTCGACTTTTTGCCTTTATTCTCCTAGTATTATGACAACTTTCTCATAATCCAACAAACATTCTCGTAGCAGGGCTGATTGAAATAAAATCCACTTTTTGAAAGTGTTTCCTCTCATTCGTCATCTTTTTTATGGATTTATTTTTTTGTAGAAAGAAAAGCAAGAAAACAAATTGATTAAAAGCGGAAATCTGAGATTTTGATTCCAAGCCGTGCCGCCACAAATAAAACATTTTGGTCTCAACTATCCCGATCCATTGAAGGACATGTTTGCTGACAAAGACTTTATAGTTCATTTCATTTGTTGTTTCTGGTGTTTTGTTTATTTATTTTTGGATATTTAAAATTACTTAAGGTTTATTGATTGCTAGATCAATCGACTTTGTTGATTGGGAATTTGTTCTTGCATTATTATGCCGTTGCCTATATATTACTTTAAAATAGTCTAAGTTTATTGCAGCAACTTCTGGCAGAATTTGTTGCGACGGGGTCTTTGTGTTTGTGGTTCCAACACGGCGTCAGGTGAGAAAGTTTGCAGGTTGTTAAGGTTACTGTATGTTTACAAAACATCTCCAGGAGCAGCTCAAAATGATAAGTTCAAGTCTCAGCTTTAAAAAACTTTGACTTCTGTATCTCTGGTGTACGTTTGCTAAAAATAAGTGGAGTGACCTTCTTTTTCTAAAGCCCAGCTAAGCCTGACTGTGTGTCATTCATGTAAAGCCTCCAGGCTGGAATCAGCACATTAAGCACCAAGGACCTCTGGCATCAACAGATATGGCCGCCCACTGACTTAGAAGAAATGTGTTTAATTATTTTGTCTCCAAATATGCCTCATATATTTCATCTAAAGTAGGAGAAATACAACGGCAGAGGGAATTAGTAAGCGATCTCTCTCTGCTCACTGTCAGCACACTTTGGGGACGGAGGCCAGCGTGGAGGATCCCCCTCAGCTGGCAGGGTCGGAAAAATGAAATTAGTTCATCTGAAAATAACATGATCTTAAGTAGAGATGCATCGATCAGGCTGATCCGACTTGTCGGCTCTTGCTGGTGACTTTAAGAAATGCAAGCTCGCTTGTCCGGAGCTAACAATTAACAATTATCAGGGACAAACATGGACAACGGCACGAACGAAAAACATTCCCGTTTAGGGATTAAACTCTAATCTAATACACGTTTCAATTGCATTTCTTATTAAAGGTAAACACGGTGATTGTGAAATTGTCTTTTCCACAGTAGCTGAATATTAACAAAGTTTTGTGCGCACTTGCAATGAAAACGCGCAGACACATGTCGATAAGGACACTGTTCACTGTGTCAAAAACAGAGTTGGGAGTTCAGGCTTTAACTAGGCCAGGCTGTTAGATCAAAATCCAAACTAAAGCTGCTTTTGTCTGTTTCAGTTTAGCTCACTTGGAACATTGCTTTCACAGCTTTACTTGTGCAAGTAATGTTTAAATAGTGCTGAGAAACAATGTGAATAAAAAAAAATAATGTTGAGTTCAGCACAAACACTGTATGACCTACATCGTTTACATCACATCCCTGTGGAGTTGGGATAAACCTGTGTTCATTCTGCTGCCTTATAAGTTAAACAACATTTTTTGCCAAAGTACACAGGATTTATGTCTGTATATATAAACAAAAAAGCTGTAAAAAAAAAAAAAAAAAAAGAATAAAAGAAAGGACTTTTAATTTAGTTTGCACTGATGATCCATGTCAACCAGTAGAAGTCTGAGAGAAACACATCAGAGCATTCTGCCTCATCTGGCTAATGGATTGACCTCGGCTCTGCCTCCGCAGCCACCACATGCAGTCGGTCACATTTCGTCTCCAAGGAAAGACCGAGGCTTGTCGCCCGTCACTGCGATAGCCGCCGGGATGCGGAGTGGCAGAAATAATTCACACACACTCCTAACTGCAAGCGTAAACAGGCTCACTTTCACATGGAAAAGGATTAGACCGAAGCCCGGAGCACAACAAGACTCTCCATGGAGGGGATTTTGTTTTCTTGTCTCCGCCGGCGGGCACAGGAGGCCACAGTGTTGATTAAAATTAGCGTGCGGTACGTGACGGATCCAGAAGCAGGCACTTCAGAGTGGCAGCGAAATGTACAATGAAGATGAGGATGCATGTATTAAAATGTCACTTTCGTTTGCGCTTTGTTGGCATGTTTATAACACAAAGATGGGTCAGTTGAGTCACAACACAAAGTCAAAGGCACATAGGATGATATCATTGCATGAGTTAGCTTGCTAAGTAGCCACATCCCTTCATTTCATCACATTTTATCACATTATAATCACAAACTTCAATGTATTTCACTGGGATTTTCAATAATGGACCAAAACAGAATGATGTATAATGATGAAGTAGAAGGAAAACTAGTTTTAATTTGATAAATCTATAACTGCGTTGCAAATCTAAACCTTTACCAGATTAGACAGCGGGGTCTGTAAACATTGTTTTCACTGCTCCTGTCTGGGCTTTGACTGGGTCATTCTGATGTATGGATATGCTTTGATCTTACTGATACCATTGTAGTAATCCTGTCTCTGTAATCAATTAATTGCTCCATAATTTCTATTGTGATGATTAAATATTTTTTGAAGAGCAATTTTGCTTACAGAAACTTCGCAGTCCATTTTATTTATGTGTAACCTTATTCAGGTGGACTAAATTTTAATGTCGGGTTACCGTATCAACTACTTATAACACTTGGTAGATTTTTTTTAAGATTGGTGGGAAAACGGGGCAAAAAATCGCAACAAAATACATTGAAATTTGTGTTTCTGACAAAAATGAACAAAAACTGAAAGAACAACTAAGGAGGAGCAGGTTAATATGAGTTCATATGTTAAAACCTACTGAAAATGAAGCCAGCTTTTAAGAAGACTAGATCATAAACATCGTCATCATCAGAAAATATTCATTCCGTCTTCTCCAGTCTTTATCAATAAAAACTAGAGGGAGATGCATTTTCATTCTACAGTATTTATATTCTGGCTCACATGTTGAAACTTTATTTTACCACTATCTGTCAAGTCTGAACTGAAACAGGTTGCAGAAAATGTTTGAACACTGAAAAGCCATTAGAAATCGACTAAATGCATCGACATGGAAACAGGCAACGAGGAAACCGTGGCGTTCGTTCTGCGACATAGTGAGTCTAAATCAGCATTAAAGCAACGGCGGTGCTTAGCGGAGTGGATCTTTTTGCAGCTCTGACGGAAAAGGTCATTGGAGAGAAAGTTGTGCAGATGAAATCGCAAATTGTCATACAAAATGCAAAACATGGCAACTGCAGCATCCTGCAAATGAATGTCTGCCATTTGATTGTGCTGAGCGGTAAAGGCCAAGGAGTGAAGATGCAGAATGCAGTTTGTGCAACATGAAGGGATCGTAGTGTTTATGGAACAACGTTTCGAAAGCGAAATGAAATTATAGGTAAAATAAATCACACAAGAAGAGAAGGTCTGTTGATGTAATAACACTAATTACATTTTTACTGGAGAAAAGAAACCACAAAAAGAACTCTGGAAGAACATTAGCATAATTAAAAATAAAAAATATCAACATGAAGTTATAATTTTCAGATACAAAGTTAGAATTTTGACTTTGGAAGTCATCATGGAGCAAACCTCTCGAGACACAACGTGACTTCCTATCTTAAAATAGCATAGAAAGTCCTGTAATTATGACTTTAAAATGCAAATTTATGACTTTTATTCTCGCAATTATGACTTCAAAGCTTATAATTATGACTTACTGTTGAGCTCTTATTTTTCTTCAATTGTGGCGGAAATGGGCTTCCATAAAGAACCGTCTCAATTCAAAAAATAGCTTTTTTTTCACTCTGCATGAGAGCTACTTATTGCAATATAGTGCAAAGAAATCGTTCCACGTTCCAGTGAGGAGGGTGAATAACGCGTAACATTTTGTTCTCCAGAGAGCCGATGCTCATGGTCCGTCTGGGCTCTGAGGACGGGAGCAGTTCTGCCTGACTGAGCTCCTCTGCTCTCTTTTAGGCAGAGGAGCTTCAAACATGGTCACAGTTGAGTCACCATGTTTGAAGCCGTGGTCCACCTCTTCATTTAGCCATCCAGGCACAACAAAGTCAGCCCTGGCATGAGTGACGAATGTCGTTGATCCTTGGCCGGGCAGTGGCTCCGTCATAAGCCAGAGGAGGAGAGAATGTGATACAGTGCTGACACTTGCTACTTGGCTCCACTTTTTTTGCTTCCCTCTGTGTTGCCAGTTCAATTACACCATAGTCCAATTATTCCAGGATCCTGGTCATGATCAGTCATGGTCCCTTTTCCATCAGAAATCTTAATCTAAAAGCAGAACCAGGTCACTGCAGTGCAAGTTAGGCAATGGAAAGCATGGTGGGAAAATGAAAAGAGGTGTAATGCAATGTTCAGTCTTAGAAATGAAATTCTCAGATTCTGTCATGCATCAGGGAATATTTTACAAACAGTTGCATAAATAAGTATTAAAGCTTTAGTTTAGTTTTTCTGTGCAGAGATATTTCAGTTGACATGAAGTTCATGCCAGAGACGTCAGTATCAACTGAAGCAAGCCACAAATTAGTCACGTTCACTGTACAAGACTGCACTGCTGAAGAAAAGGACACTTTAAGCTTGTTTAAAGTGTGTATACCATTGAAGAATGGTTCATCATCCAAAGAATGTCAGGCCATGCTGCATATGGTCCTGGCAGAGAAATGTGTCTCTTAAGATGAGATGTGTGCTGATGACCCAACAGGACAACAATCCCAAAAACACAACCAAGGAAACTCTTCACTGGTTTCAGAGAACAAAAGTAAAACTGCGCTAGAAACCTACGGAAAGAACTGAAAGTCATTTATCAAATAGTAATTATGAAAATCCTGACTGGATCGAAACAGGAAATATTCAGTGTGATGCCTCTTTTAACACAAAGTATGTAAATATCAGAGCTATTTATTTTTGCAGAGAAGTATCAGAAATTCATCTGACAACTCATTTTTACTTTTGGTTGATCTTGACCCGTCCTGATGGCTGTGATATTGAAATCGCTTGCTTGATTGGTGTTGAGCCACGTGAAGGACATCACGGCCCCCTGCTGGGGCCCCTGCAGTTTGCTTCCCGGATGTGAGCGGACATATTTCCTACGACAATTCCAAATGTTGTAGGAGATGTTGGTCAGAAAAGGTCAGCGGTGCTGACCTTCCCTGCATGTGGGATCTGCACATGTCCAGGATCAAGAAAAAATGCGGCGAACATCTCGGCGGGCCCCACAGATCTAGGCTGCGGTCTGTTCAAACGTTTCCCTCCAGGCAGAGCATTTCTGCCCTCAGGCATTTCTCTCTGATAATCACACAGATAGCAGTCAGAGTTCTCCATTTCTATGCAGTGTTGCTCCAACTTCGCCAATAAAGCTAACCTGGTTTAGCTATACGGTTCCTCTGTAGGAACATTGACATAAACTAGGATCAGAACATCACTTTTGTAACAAGGTGAGCAATTATTCTCACTTCATCTTTCAATGGTTCTAATGGAATTACTACCACTTTTTGTCCCGCTTCACTGTTTGCTTGATGTAACAATGTCAAGAACTACATAATCCTGCAGTTCCAAACCCACTTAGTAATCTGGCCTGCAGCTGAGTTAGCAGTACTGAGTCACTTATGCTCAGAATGCGGATGAGCTGTGAACTGCTGACTAGAACAACTTTGGCCCATGTGAACGCCAACTATTTTAATTTTAACTGGCTAGGCTCTCGTGAGACAAGAGATCTCAAGAAAAGGAAACGGGGCCTGGTGCATGTTCCAATTTGATACAGTTACCAGGATTCCTTCTGCAAAATGTTCTTAACATTATCCAGAGCTCTTAAACCATTTGGGAATTATATATACTGCAGATATTCCTACAGGCTTTAAATAGAAAACCTGCAACAAACTTTGGCTGATCACAGTTTACTGAGCCACAACTTGGCTAAGAGCACCCTCTAGTGGCATGGAGGTGACCTGTTTCATCATGACTGAAATCCCAGATCACTTTCTAACTTAATCCTGAAAGGAAAAGTACCACACAAATGTTTGGATTCTTTCTTGAAAGCTGTTGAGAATGAGCTACAAATTATTTCTCAACAAAAAGTCATTTTAGTTCGACCAAAGACTAGAACACAGACGTTACCTTTTGGCTTCTAAAGCTCAGAAATAATTGTAGAAATCCATGGTTTAAGCTGTGGCTTCAAATTTATTTCACAGTAAATCAACTGTTTCACATGATGATGATAAACAAAAGCAGCAATACAGTCTGTAATTAGTAGAGAAATATTTGTTGCAGAAAGTCGTGTCTGCATGTCAAGCGTCCATTATTATCCCAGATCTTGCTGGGTTACCCTTATTCTTATTGACAACGAGCAAATGTTCCCACTGGCTCACAGCTCTTCCACCTTTTGCTTAATGGCGTGTTGCTCTCCTAGTGAAGCCACGGCAGGCCAGGCCTTATGCAACGCAGCTGGAGGGATGCGGTTGGGCTTTAGGAGGTGATGGACACCATGTTGTTGGGACTCAGGATCTCAATCCAGTATCCATCAGGATCCTGGACGAAGGCCAAGCCTTTCATTTTACCTGAGGGAGAAACGTGGCAAGCAGGGAGTTGACTTCAAAAATCTGCATCTCATAAAAAATGAATGAAAGCTTTAAATATTTACTGTAGGTCCATGAAGACTACACAGATTTTTTTTTCTCCCAACCCGTCTTACCGTCATCTGGCTTCTTGACAAATGTTACTCCTTGCTCCTCAAACATCTTACAAGCCGCATAAACATCAGGAACTGCGATACCAATGTGCCCTATAAGCAATTCAGAGAGAGACCATTCATTTCTAATGGACAGTGAAGCTAGAAATGTATGCAAATCTTAGCTAATAACTGATAGAAATGTAGCTGCCTTAATGAAAAAGCAGGAGTGCATATATTTAATTAATATTATGCTTATTGTAAGAACAGAAAATAAATTTACCAAATCCACGTGGGTCAGAGTTTCCATTGTGATAGGACTGGCTGTCATCAGACTCTGAACCCCAGTTACTGAGACACAAGAGACACAAGGGGACAAGTCCATGAGGGAAGACAAGAGAGAGAATACACTGCAAGTAAACCAACTACTAAGTATTTCTGCTCTAGTTTCTAGTACAAATATATTAGTACACATGAAATAAGACTAAATTAACGTTTCAACAAGAGTGAAAGGAAAATAATATCAGATTCTCAACATTTTTATTTTTTACAAATTTGCAATATGCAAATTTACAGTCGTGGATGTGAAACCTATGCAATCTGTCTCAAAAATTAGGGTCTGAAAAATTAGTCGATTCCCTTTTGTTGTGCCATGAGAGACAGTTGACACCAAGATCATTATAGTTAACAAATACTAACGAAAACTGCAATTGAGAAACATTTTTGTTAACTGAAATGCATAAAAACGATAATTAACGAGAAAAAATGTATAATTAACTACAATCATCTCACACATTTCTAAAAACCAACTAAAATATACTTAAATTATAAATATAATATTCTTAGTTTCTGTATTCTTAGTTGCTGTCAGCAACTTACGGCACTCTATTTACGTTAATCCACAAAATGGTGACAGCAAAAGCATGGTGAAAACACCAGCCGGTTGGTTGGTCAAAAAGAAAGTTTTCATTACCCAATCAAACATACACAATCACAATATGACACTTTCTGCACTTAGAAATTACCCAAAGTATGAAAAAATCTAAAACCACTGAATTAGACAAACAAAACGTTACATTGAAATTAAACTAAACCATAATGAAAAACCCAAAACCATGATAAACCTGGTCTGCATGTGTGTGGTCAAGAATAGTCAGGTCATTGGTACCAAATTAATGATCATTTAAATGCAGTATAATAAATACAGCAGATAAATACAGTATAATGAGAGTGACATATTAGATGGCAGTGAACCAGGAGCCGCTGTTGATGGCTGCTGACAGGCGTCCTTCCTTACTGTGTCAGCTCGATGGTGGCTCTCCTCGAAAAAGTCCAGGCTGTCCTTTCCTTCACGTCGACAGGAATCTCCTTCTTGTCCTCGTAGCCCAGGAAGAAGAGCGTGAAACGCATGGAGGGAAAGTCAAACTTCTGCAGTAGCCTGCAACATATGGCACACCAGAGGGAAACCTTTCACAGAGCTTCATGTCTAGTCGTCACAGTTCATAAACTAAAAACTGTGCAAAAAAAAAAAAACAAACAACTAAGCTTTTAGCAAAGTTCAGTGAGGATCATCCGTTTTCTCTTTGCCAGGTAGATTTTTTCATTCTTTTTCTGTAACGGTCAAGTTCAGCAGCTTACAAACTCAAACTCACGTCATGCCGAGGATCCTGGTGTAGAAATTCAGGGATTTAGCCGGATCCTTCACCCTTAACATAGTTTGCTGCATCATAAAGTCCTGACCACAGACACAAAACAACGCAACTTTAAACACAGAAATACATCACTGCAACAAGTACAAACGGCAATAAAATGCACCGTTTGTGCTTTTGAAGTGGCAAACACAAGGAGTATCAACACTGCACCATTTGGCTAACATTCCATTTTTACATTTATTTCTTTTTCTAATGTCTGCTATAATCACTGGACATCAATTTGAATAAAACATAGAGATGTGAATATTTCAGTGACTAGTGATTCGATTCAAAAACAATTTTTAATTTAAACAGTATCTAGAGATTCTGTTTAAATTTTGTGACTGACAAAAGGAAAAGACAATGTAAATAAAAAAAACATAAATTAAAACAATAACCCAAGGCCCCATACTGTATCAAAGTCCATCAGTTTATATTAATAGGGTTTGTGCATAAAATTCTGCAACTTAAATTACCTGGATTAGGTTAGATTAGCTGCCTGGCTTTTTCTTAAATGAAAAAATAAAATTTAATTTTTGAGCATTTCAAGTCGATTCGGAATTCCCAGAACTGGGATTTATGATTCTTTCTAGATTTTTTTTCTGCACCTCTAATAAAAAAATGTATATATATTTTACACTATGAAACGGTTTTCAAGATCCAAATCTAATATGTTGCTTTTTCAGGCACTGACTGCCTTCAGGGTAACAATTTGTGTCCAAATTCTGGTTTGGATGGTGGTAAGAGGTCAAGTGACTAACGCCACCTTCTGGCCATCAACAGATAATACCACCACATGAAAGCTGCTTGTGTTGCAGATCAAAGTCCTCTGGATAAATGAGCATGCTTCAGACACACATGAGCCATACCTGGTCATAAATATCCCAATGCTAACAACATTAAATATAATTTCATTAGACATGCACACCTTCTCCTTTGCACCCTAAAAACCTCTGCTGTCCATGTCTGTGTTTCACAGATGGACGTTATCGCTGCAGTGAGCAACATTCGCCTCTTTCCTGCTCCACAGTCGAGCAGGAAAGAGGTGGAACAAAAAAATAAATAAAAATAATTGAAGCTATGGCTAACTGCACAATGCTTTGCCAGCCACAGGACTTCTCTACATTTTCTCATGTTACAAATAAAAATCCTTATTTGTTTAATTTATTATTTTCGGTGATAGCCCAAACACAAAGGTCAAAGGACTTTCCTTTTTCCCCTTTGCAAGTGTGACTTGAATTTGTTTTCAGCCACTTGGTTGTAAAGCAATATTCCAGTGTTTGAAAATCTCACTTGTTTGAATGGTCCAGCCAAAGTACAGACCTAAATTCAATTAGGGATGGCTGGCAAAACATCAGAAAGGTCATTCACATATTATATTAATGAAGTAATAAAAGCTACATGAACAACGTTGGTGGAGATGCGTCCCAAAATATTTACCCATCACTTTTCAGATTTTTCTTTGCAAAACCATTTCAAAATGTTGCACTCTTCTTCATGATTATGTACCACAATACTTTTAAAAGGTGAAGTAACTATTTACAGCTGCATTTTATTCAAACTGGTCAAAAGTTAGCAATAGAACGAGCTACGCTAAAGGGGAGGCTTCATTTTGAAAATAAGTGACATCTCAAAATTGTGCAACTGCTTCTCAATGGTTTTGAAGATATTTTAAATAAACAACTTCAAAGCATTAAAGTGGCAGGGTAAAGAAACTGCAGCCTCCATGCCAGTCATTCAGCGAGTACAGGCTTGTTCTTGCGCACAGTCAAGTCCACTCTCGTCTGTTTCATGTCTGCTCTCTGCAGCAGGACACCAGGCTCACTAAACCAGTCTAGGTCCGTTCATCGTGTCGTGGCGCTGCTCAGGTAACTCTCTCGTGTTGCGTTTCTCCCCTGACGCGCACGCGCCCGCAGATGTCAAGACTTCCAAACTGTTGCGGTTTCGCCAAGAGAAAATTCAGCTTCAAGTTAGCCGACAGCAGCCCCTGCTAAGAGCTTTCACGGTTAGAAACGTGATGATTTACAGCGGATAATGGAAGCTTTGCCACTCATGTTCAAATAAACCAAACTCAATTTAATCTTCGTGAATTACCCGCCTTAAAAAGTCATAAAAGAACGTCAGTCCGATAATAGGAGCAGCGCGAACAGCAGATTAACTTGCCAGGAAGTGTTCGGCCTGTTGGGATTGGCCGTTAGTCAGTCAAAGACTGTTTCTGGCTCATTCTCATGCACACCGGGCCAGCCGGCTACTTACCTTAGTTAAAGGGTCTCCATCTTTACAAGCTGCGGCCGCTGCCTCGTCCGACAAACCGGTGTCGCCCATTTTTACAACCAAGACCTCAGTGCAGCTGAGAGCGACAGTGACAGCGGAGCTACCCAACTGGAAGTTTGTAGGACAAGAACTTCCGGTACAGGTTTTTTAAAATAAAAGACGCAGTAACCATGCAAATTTTTAAACGCCTAATTACACTTTTCTTCTAAAATATATGTATGCGTAACTGAATTTGAAAAAGATTGTACAATACATAAGAAAAACTTCTGTAAAAAACAGACATTAATATCAACGTCTTAAAGACATTGATTGATAGATACAGCATTCTTAATCAGGGTGGAGTTTGCCTTGTATAGCCAGACTATTTGTTTTCATATTGTCTAAAACTGAAGGTAAGCTATTGTAGACAAGGGATTCAAAATGCACTTTCATTTCCAAGAAGTCATAGAGAAGTTACTTTAAGTACACACCTGGTAACTTTGTTTTTTGTGCAACCCTGGTTACGAAGCCATACAGCGTTGTTCACATCAAACACCATCAGTGCGACTCAATACATAGCACAAATATTTTACATTCATTTAGATGTTGTATTTTTTGAGATTCGGGACTCTAATGTTTCCCAATCTAATGCTGTTTTGCACAAGTTTATAATTTCAAAGTCTTGGATTATTATAATTAGCTATTTAATCTGATTTGGTTTTCTAATACAATCACAGGTCCCATTAAGATGAACCCAAACTCAAACAGCACAGGCCAGTTTGCAGTGGAAATTGGTTTATTGTACAGACTGCAAAGATATGTGGGATAAAAGTGGTAGGCAGCGACTTCATTGACTTTACACCATATCGCTATTTCACCATAGCTACACATTCTGTAGGCTTCAGATCACAATGAGACATGATGGAATTGGACAAACAGCATAGCTGACACACCTGTGAGAACTACACACCCCCGCAAGTGTGAATACTCACCAGGCTTCTGAGACAGTTCATCTGTGAGTGAGAGTTGGCAGGCTTTTCCTCTGATAGAAGCAGGGAGTAAAATTTCATTGCTACTTGCCATTTTTAGTGTTGTCCAGATTTCAAAAACTCCAAACCAAATAGACAGAGAAGTTATGACCAAAACTACGACACTGATTACAGTTTTATTTGAGAAAGTACCTCAGAGAGAGCAAACAATTCTGCCTGTTAGAAAACGTGGCCCATGACCAGGACTGCTTTGCTTTAAAGGATTATAACCAAATTCTAATACAAAACAATTCCTGGACCCCTAATTTCCCTTCGATCATCTCACAACATGTAGAAAAAAAATTAAATAAAAATACATATTTTAAATGTGAAATTCTTAAGTCAGCCTCCTCACTTAGGTTAGACATGTTAGAGAATGTGGGGCAGCCCTTTTTGTAGCAGGAAGCCATCTTGAAGTTGCAGATGTTTAGTAGCTGCGTCCGAACAAAGTGTAGAACTGTGCAGGCTCCTTGCCGCTGACGCACATCTGACCTGGCTGAAGGGTTTTAATGGGAGAGAAGGGGATGCACAGGCTTTTAGCTCCCATTGACGGAGCTCCGGGCTCCAGGTCCTGGTCTCTGTTGAAAAAAATAAATCACAATAATCAGTAAATGATCCAGCAGAAATCGAGCAAGTTCTTGATATACACAAAGAATGTTTTAAATATGTCAGCCGTACTTGGCAGTGATCTTCTTGATCCAGTCCTCACACTCAATTCCTCCACAGAAAGGAATTTGAACAATCTATGGAAAAAAACAAACAAATGCATCCCTGATTGTTTGCTCTGTTGTAAAAATTTCTAGTATCAAAGAATGAGAGTTTATTCCAATAATAATTCATCTTGGAGGTTACAAGAAATATACATCTAAAAAAATGTCCTCTGGCATTTAGCATTAGCAAATAGAAATAATTTTCGTCATTCTAACTGATCTAGAAAACGAAGTTCAGTCTTAGTGGATAGACAGGAAGTAATATCTGAGCATCCACAGTCTTCTTAGAAAAAGCCTAAGAAGAACTCATTTAGTCCCTGCAGCCTAAAAGCCGTGGAGCTAAAGCAGAACCTGTGGTACCAACGGAGGAACTCACTTTGCCCTGGTCCAACTCTTTCTGGAACGCCTCCATCGTGTCTACAGCCACCATGTTAGACTTCAAGTCGTCTGAAGCTCTGACAGTCACATAAAAGACATTTTTATGACTATTAATCATCTTCTACTGTTGAAATATTTCACTCCTAGCAGGCAGAGTTATTCATTTTTGAGCCCAGATTAACAATACAACAACACTGTGCCGCCATGTTCAGGTGAAAGCTGGACGACGGTGATCCACACCGTGCTGCTTACTTTTTAAACAGGTTGTTCTGGATGTCCTCCAACATGCCCAGCAGTCGTTTCTCCACCTCAGCCTCTGGGATCGTCACCTTGGCGCCCGTGTCTCTCCTCACGGCTACACACTGCTTCTGCTGCATGTCTTTGGGCCCCACTTCCAGTCGGATGGGTACTCCCTACATGAAACATACAGGAAGAAATAAAACAATTCAACAGCAGCAGAACGCAATTAGAAGTGCTTCATATTCAACGACTCGATCATTTACACTTTCCAGAATGTATTCTTGATTCTATGGGTTATTTTTTTTAAATCTACACAGAAGGAAGGAAGACCTTTAGCTCCCAGTGGTTGAACTTCCATCCTGGAGAGTAGTTGTCTCGCGTGTCGCTCTTCACCCTGACGCCGGCGTCCAGCAGCCTGCTCAGGTATTTGGAGCACTGAGCCAACAGGGCCTCCTTATCCTGCTCCGACAGGGACGCAGTGATCCCACATGGAATGATGACAACCTGAAAACAGGAGAACATTTAGCAAATTTTATTTTAGGAGTCTAAAAAAGTTAACGTCTCGAGGGCATTTTGCGTCTATGTGAGCGAAGGGGTGTGCTGATGGCGGTTTTCAGGTCGATTCAGATTTTTTTGTTTTGTTTTGTCTAAACCGTTGCTAATTATGTAAATGTCTTGATCTCTTGGGTGCGTCTTGTATCCGTGTGAGCGTACCTGCAGGCAGGCCACCCTGGGTGGAAGGACGAGTCCCATGTTGTCCCCGTGAACCATGGTGAGCACTCCGATGGTCCTGGTTGTGATGCCCCAGGAGTTCTGGAAGGCCAGCTGCTTCTCGCCTGGCTTCTTGGGGTCCTCGAACGCAATCTCAAACATTTTGGAGAAGTTCTGACCCAGATGGTGGGATGTAGCACCCTGTGGAGATCAGAAAAATATTGATAAATACTTTACGATTCACCATGGGGAGTAGAAATGGTTTCCAGAATGCACAAATACGCAGTAGTACAGGAATGAGCCGTGTGTCTGGGAAACGCATTATCCTCTCCCGATATTCCCCACTGTGTCCCTGTCAGCAGTCTATTCCCATCATTATTTATTTCCCAGATCCATTCCCCAAGGCAACTGAGGGAATAAACAGCTTAAAATGTTGTCCTTGTACTGCTCATTTCTGTCCTTCCCATCAGGTATTTATCAATATGATCTTATCATATTGAAGCTTATTCTGCTGTCACCAAACCAAAAATGCCATGCATTTATAATCTGACGTTTCCTGGGAAATGTGCCGTTTTATATTTGTATGAATAATTTTACATTTTCATTCTTATTGAGAACAAATGAAAGAGTCAGACACACACCCCACTGTGTTTCCTGATGTTTGATTACATTTGTATTTGTGCTGTGTATGTCATGAATTTGGAGTTTTCTCTGCAATGTAAAGAGCGGTTTTGAAAGGTGGCAATCAAATAAGTGTATTATTAATATCATCACGACCTGAATGGCTCGGTGGCTGGCGGAGATGAACGCCTCCACCGTGGTGGTGTAATCTCCTCCGGCAAACTTCTCCTTCTCGGTTTTCCTCCCCTTCACCACTGGGATGGCCATCAGCTCCTCATACACCCTGGCGTACAGATCCAGGATCTGCATAACCTATACAAGGACAACCAAAGAAAAGAACAAACGATCAATCAACCAATCGCTACAGGATGGAGTGGATAAGGAGGTGTGCAGGTGTGGCACCTCCTCAGCTGCCTCCTCCTTTGTGGCAAACGCCGTGTGTCCTTCTTGCCACAGGAACTCTCGTGTCCTGAGGAAGGGCTGCGGGTGTTTGAACTCCCACCTCTGAAATCATGAGACATGATGAAGAGTTAAAAAAACAAAAAAACAGCAAAGATCTGTGCACTAATCAACTTGTAATTCTTCTGTAAAGAAAGGGAATGGGAGGAGGGAGAATTTTATTTACTAACCACAACGTTACACCACTGGTTGAGTTTGATTGGCAGATCCCTGTGGGACTGGACCCATTTAGCGTAGGCAGGATACATCACTGATGTGACAAAAAGGAAACATAAATCCAGCATCAACACAGCAGCAGGTTCATTAAAAACATGGAGCTTCTTCAGAGTCAGTGTTGTAGAAAGCTGAAGATATTTGCAAAATCGGGAAATGAAACCTAATTAAAGGGGCATAAATGCAATATATGCAGAAATTTGACGTTGTAATTTAATGCCTTAAAATTGAGCCTCTGTTTCTTTCAGGAGCTCATCTTCTTTCTGAAGCTCCGCCTTCAGGAAGTCAACACAACATGGCTCCTCTATTAATCCTTTAACAAAGCTTTTATCAACGTTTCACTGAGAACGTTTCACTGGTGGAACAGCAGATGTGCAGTTCCACCAGGTGATGCTAATTACTGCTGGCTAGTCTGAAGGAGCTGAGTGGGAGACTGCCGGGAGAGGGGTGCTTTGTGAGGTGGAAGCTCGAAAACCTGGAAACTTCGGACGAGCTGCGGCTCAAAGGTGGAGCCATTCAGGCGTTTTGCACAGCTGAATGGTTGTCGTGGAGATTAACCGATTTTTCAGACATGCCAGTAAGAATCAATGCAAAACTCCAGGTAGGTTTTTGAATGGAAATGACGTTATAACATGATGTAAAGGGCAAAAAAGTCAATTTTATATAAAACTGCCCCTTTAAGGACAAAACTTTTCAAACACTTGAGTAACAGGGGAACAAATACAACAAACAATATATGACAGGATATAATTTAGAATGTTTGTGTGAAATGAACAAAAATAAATCTTTTAGAAACAACGCCACTTGATTTGTATTTTATTACCAAGATTCATTGGCTCAATCTATTGAAATGTTGAGCTATAGTTCCACCTCAAGCAAAACCTATTCCAGTTCATCTCTCTGTCTTATACTTGTGTTTATATTCTTCATTTCTGTTTTTCTTTTTTACTTAAGTTGCATCTACAATTCTTATTTAATTTACCGTAAGAAATGTAAATGTAAAAATCCGGAACAAGTCAAATAGAAGGTGGATGGACAAACCTGTCTCACTGGTGGGTCTGACAGCGATGGGCTCAGCCAGCTCGGTTTTTCCTGACCGGGTTACCCAGGCAACCTAACAACAACCAACCACAGTCATTATAGGCAGATCAAGCGTCATAACTGCACTAAAGGGACAATACAACAATCCTAATCCACGTTACATTTACCAATCATCTTCACGGAGTCCGTTTCAAGTAAGAATACTGGTTGTACCTCTGATTTCCGTTCCCTTGGCGTGCTGACTTACCTCGGGAGCAAAATCTGCAATGTGAGACTTTTCCTTCTCCAAGGCAGCTTGGGAGACGAACATGGGGAAGTAGCAGTTCTCTACGCCCATCTTCTTAATTTCCCTGTCAAAGAAGTCTTTAATTGCCTCCCAGATGGAGTAGGCCCACGGCCGCAGCACGTAGCAGCCGCTCACGTCGTAATACTCGATCATCTCCGCCTTGGTGATGACCTGAAAGGGCAGCCAAATTAAAAAAAAAGACATACATTTTGGATATTTTGAACTTTTATTCAAGCAGATTGAAAGTAATGTGGAGTGGAAATGACTCACCTGAGAGTACCAATCTGCAAGGTTTTCCTCTTTCTTGGCTTCCAAACCCAACCTGAGAGGGGAAAAAAAAGCTTTTGAAAAATTATACACACGAATAGTTTATTTGTTAGATTAAAGGCTGTGATTACTGGGTTAAACACACACACTTTCAGACGTGAATCACATTAAGCAACCCCATGATGCACTTTTTAGTCCAGAAAACAATGCCAGTCAAAGCAAGTTAGTCATCCGCAGCAAAATGACAAAATAAAACCAGTCTGTCATTTTCTTTTAGTAGTTTTTGAGGAACAAATTGTTGTTTTTTTTTACTTGTCACATCTTAAAAACAGTTTTTTTCATCCTAAAACCCGTTACCACCCTACACCATGCTCATTTGTTCATTAGATTTTATGCTAGATTTTTTAAAAATATTTCTAAAGAAGCACCACAAAATCAGTGATTTTGAATTTTTTAAATCACAAAAACTGCAAAGTTCTGGAGGAACCGAATTATTCGAATAGCATAGTAACGCTAATCTAAAAATATTACCTCTGTAATAATGTTGTCTTTAAATAATAATGAAACCCACTGTGACACAGAGTATTCTCTCACACAGTGTGACGTTGCCTCTGCTTGTGATATAAATAATGTCAAATCATGGTGAGTAATCTGGACAAATGGAGCTTTGACTGCTGCTGACCATCGTGGTTCTTTAGGAGAAATTGGACCCGGCTGCAGGTTGGAACTTAAATCGAAATCTGATCAGTGCGTCTGCACGGAGACAATCCAGAATTAGTAGCGCAGGAAGACAACAAAGCCTGTAGTCTGGAGGTTGACAGCAGACAGCAAGCAAGGACAATGCAGGTTCGGATTGAAACCGTTCTGACTCACCACCGACAGAAAATCCCTCCAGAGTGGCTGACTCACTGCGGCGTGCGCTTTTCTCAACAGATCCGTCCTGTGTCATCGTTTCAACACACCAGCACTGCTTTACAGCAATGCTCTAAACCCATCAGACTCCATTCATACCAACATCACGCTCAGGACTGACAAAGTGACTCAGCATTCAGGCTTTTTATTGGCTGAGACCTTCCAACTGCACCTCTGCATAGTTACAGACAGCCAGAAGAACAAGCAGCTTTGGACCAGCCGATCCAAAGCTGCTTGTGTGTGCCGACATCCAGTGCATGTCCATTTCAATAAACCACAATGATTTCTGTTGAAAACAGTGAGATGGTAGCACCAGTAGATATGAAAAGTAAAAAGAACATTTTGTTCCTCATTTTCCTAAAAAGTAACATATTTAAACCAGAATGAAGTTAAACTCAGAACAAAGCTCTTCAGTGTGAAGTTCAGGTTTATCTCAAATGCGTTTCAGAGAAAGACGGCTGCTACAGCTTCGCCTTCCTCCCGTTGTCGTTTGGCCCCTCACCGTGTCTGTTTCTTGGGGCCTTGGCCTTCTCCTCCAGTCCCTCCGCCTCCTGATGACTCCTTTCCTTGACCTCCCCTGTCTCCTTTTCCCTTCTTCCCTCCTCCTCCACCTCCTCCTCCCTGTTTCTCCGACTTGTTCTCCCTCTCCTTGCGGTTCTTGTCCTCTCCTCCACCGACTCCAGCAGCAGCCACCGGTTTGTAGTCCTGTCCGGTCAGAGACTTGTACTTCCCCTTCAGGTCCAATAGCGTCTTCACGGCTTCATCCACCTGCTCCTAAAACGTGGCAGCAGCGTTACATTTTCTCATTTCCTTTAATTTGGTTGTGAAAATAACCGGTGGCTGTCTTACCTTCGCAGCCTTCTCCGTCTTCAGTTTCCTCACCAGCTCCCCCTGCTGGGCCACCTGTGTGTAGAGTTCCTGAGCCTGCGGTGGCGCGCTGGACTGGGTGGATGCAGTACCGGCCGGGCTGGCTGGGGCCTGTAAGCCCGGCTTATACTCCTGTCCAGTCTGCTGCTTGTACTCTGCCTTCAGAGCAAGCAGCTGCTTCACAGCAGCATCCACCTGATCCTGACAAAACATTACAGGCTTACCAGCGCTGTCCAAACTTCCAGCAACTTGAGTCAAGGTCAATTCGACATTTCTCTCAGGCCCCAAAAAAATTACAAGACCACAATTACAAGAAACTTTCATTTGTATACATCACTAAAAGATGAATGCTTTGGGTTGTTTCTAATGTTTTTATGAGAAGGTTTTCATTTTGTGGGTTGCAGTTGTCGCCTGACTGGAAGAAAATTTAAATCTGCATCAACCAGATGGACTCAAAAATAATTTAATAAATGCTTCATATCCTGTAAAAAGAAAAAAAAAGGCACCTACTAAGTACCTTTTGTTATCTAATTCATTGGATAATCCAAAAAATATACAGATGAGCTCTTCACTGTATTGACGTTAAGTCAAGCAGAAAGGGCTGAGATTTCAAATATTTTTTTTAGCTGCAGATGAATCCATTGCTAAAAATGATTAAGCGTACACCGATTAAATGCTTTCATTGTATTTTATGCAATATAATTTTCATTTTATTTGTATCTTTTAATGCATTTCTAATATTCTGATAGACTTGCATGAGAATTCTACAGAACGTGTCAGGTTTTTTATCCCATTAATTGATTAGTGGTCTTAATTGATCATTAGTTCCAAATAAAATACTGACTCAAGTAAAATAATGCACAAAAGAATAAAAAAATGCATGCCGCAACTTTATATATTTATTTCTCAGCATTTTCAAAAACATGCATCATTTTCCTTCCCCTTTAATTCCTCATCACTTTGTCTTGGTCATTGCTAATCAAATGAAATCTTCACTGATTTGCGTTTGTTGCTCTGACGTTACAAAACGTAAAACGGTTCATGCGTTACTGTCTGCGTTGATTAAATTAGGGTGAATCTTACTTTAGGTGCTTTTTCAGTCTTCAGCTTCCTGACCAGCTCTCCTTGTTCAGCCACCTTCCCATAGAGGTCGGCGCCAGCGGCAGCGGGGCTGATGCTGTTCTGGGTCGGGGCAGCGGTCTTCTGGGCGGGGCTGGGGGCGGGGCTCGGGGCGGAGCCTGCTCCTGGCTTATAGTCCTGCCCTGTGGCCTGTTTGTACTCTTCTTTCAGGGCGAGCAGCTGCTTCACTGCTGCATCAATCTTGTCCTGCAGCAACGCCAATGAGCAAACTTCAGTTCCATATATTTGTCCGTCTCAGACTGAGCGTCTGGTTCAGGGATATTAATTGGAAGCTGATCCCTACTGAGTTGTTATCCATCTCAATTGAGTTTCTATAACCAATTCATACCAAATATCGTGATAAGGCACTTTATCAACAGGCACACAGGTGCATTGGAAGTCATTTACTAACTGGTCATAAATTTGCACTTCGATGCAAAAAGCTAGCTAGCAAGGGCATATTATCAGCTACCTTTAACTGCCTCGAGTCACAACTTACATTTCCATAATAAATTCAACACATTCTAAGGATGTTGCTACACATTTAAATCCACTGGGACTGGGATTTTATTGAGATGAAGCAAAAACCTGAACATACTAAAAACAAAGCCGCTTCTCATGAGAAACTACAATGATGGACATTTATTCTCTAATCCCATCTGAGAAGTTATAGTATCAACTTCTTACAGCATGAATACATGATTGTTGATTCTGCCTGTAAAAAAAAAAAAAATTGTTGGACGCAAGTTATGTTTGTTTTTGGTCCTATGGAAACGTCTCTGAAGCATGCTTTATCCAGGTTATTTTGATACAAAATTCAGTACAGTCTCTCTGAATACCTTGGGGGCTTTTTCAGACTTCAGTTTTCTCACAGCCTCCCCCTGAAGTGCGACACGCTCATACAGGCCAGTAGAAGAAGAGGAGGATGATGAAGAGGAGGAAGAAGAGGTCATAGTGGTGGTGACGGAGGAAGTGGGCACGCCCGTCCCCGGTTTGTAATCCTGACCAGTTATCGCTTTGAACTCCACCTTGAGAGCCAGGAGCTGCTTCACTGCAGCATCAATCTGGTCCTGGTACCATCGATAATGGGATTTAGAGTTATGGCTGTTCACGACTCAACTTCACTCTCATGCAGTGACAGAGAGATGAACGGCGGCGGAAGCGATATGAGGAACGAGCCGAAAAAGATGAAACCAGTGACTTGACGGCTGAACATGCAATGAGGAAAACGTGGAACAAATCCGTCTGGGTGGCATAAATGATCGGTGGTGTGAGCGGGGACAGACAAATTACCGTGGATTAATAATTAATGTTTCGTACCTTCGGTGCTTTCTCTGCTTTCAGTTTCCTCACCAGCTCCCCCTGCTGGGAAACACGGGTGTACGGACAGAAGGTGGCCTCTGATGCCGCTGTTGGGACAGATGCAGCGGGTGTGCCTGGAGCGGAGGTGGGCGGAGCCATCCCTGGCTTGTAGTCTACACCTGTCTGCTGTTTAAACTGAGCCTGCATCAGAGTTGGTTGAAAAGGTGAGATGTAGCCATTTTATCTGACTCCATCACTTCCAGTTCTTTCAGGCAAAGCAGGAATACCTTCAGAGAGAGGAGCTGCTGGACGGCCTTGTCCACTTCCTCCTTGGAGGCTTTAGCTGCCTTTAGGTTGCGGACAGCTTCACCTTGAGCTACGACGCTTGAGAAAAGGTCAGCTGCTGAGGCGGGAGTCGGGGAAGGAGCAGAGACAGAGCTGGATGGAGCTTTGGCAACCTTAGCAGGCTAAGAAACAAAGACATCAAACAGGAAATTAATTCACCATGCTTTTTTCCGAGAAATTATGAGATTTAGTTTTTTGTACAAATTGGTCAAATGACATGTTTAAAAAAAAAAAAAAAGCCTAGCATAGAAATTACATATTTTCCCGAACTCAAAAAGATGAATGAATGAATTTTTTTTAAAATTCAGTTTTATGACACATTAACAGATTCAGAGCTTCTTCTGAGTGTCGCCAGTGGCAGTGAGGCTACATGTTCATCACTGACCGATCTGAACGATTGCTTGGGAAATAAATACACAACATTTGTTTATAAACAGGATTTTATCAATATTTATTCATACACAACTTTCTGCTTCACTTCTTACTCATTTTAAAATAACATTTCTGCTGTTGTTTCACATACGTTTTTCTGGAGATGTGCAGAAAAACAAAAAGTGAGAATTGTCTCACGTTTTTCTAAATGTTTAATACATTAGTACATTTAGTATATGTCCAATATGTCTATTTTCTAAGAACTGCACAGTATTTCTTGTTAGAATCTTGTACAGCCTTTTTACAGTAACTTCTTTTTTTTTATTACTTCTTTAAACACTAAGAACTATTTGTGTGAACTTTTCTATATCCTAATTTCCTCTCTGAGGTACAATAAAAGCCATTTGTTCTTTTCCATTCTACAGTTTCATTTCACAACGTTTACTCAGAGACGGCAAAAATATGTGAATGACGTCTATAAGTTTCCTGCTTATCCAGCCTTGGAAGAACTGGTTGGTCCAGTTTTACAAAGTTCCTGCTAGTGCCTGCCGATGTTTTTTTTTCTTCGCCAAAAAACATCGGCAGGAACTAGCGATGTTTTAAATGAAGTTCTCATTTAAATCTTGAGGTTTAAATGAGAACCTGAAGAGTCTTCTCCTAAAACACTCACTGTGTTGCTGGAGGCCTGGCTCTTGTTTTTGTCCTTTGACCCGGCCGTCGGCATCTCCTTGGTGTGTCCATCAGGGATGTAGAGGAGAACACAGGGACTCTCCTTGCAGCTGTTGGGACTTTATACAGAAACACAGTTATCTCCCCAAAATAACAGCGGGATGTCGTAGCAGGGTGGCAAAGCGACACGGTAACCATCTTTCACCTGACTGGCTCGTACGGCTGGTCGCAGATGTAGAAGCCCCGCCTTTGGAGCTGGATGATGTCTCCTTTCTTCAGGCTCTTCAGACACGGATCTCCCAGCATCTTCTCCTCCAGCTTGCTGTTTTTGTTGATGTACTCTTTGAAGTCGTCGTCTTTGGTGATGACGGCCTTAGTGATGAGAGGCTGGTAGTTGATGCAGACGACGGGCAGCACAGGGGCGCTGCTGGTTTCAGCCAGCCAGGTGATCTTTGTTGTCTTCTTGTAGTCCTTGTTGTCCAGGTCCAGGCGAGCCTCCATGGACGCCACCTTACCGTCCGATGCTCTGAGTGACGGGAGAAGAGGTGAGGACAAGGACACGCGGTTTTCGTGCACGGATACGTGGGGTTAATGTGAACCAGCCTTTCGTACTTGTTGATCTTCGTGATGACGAGGTTTCCCCAATTGATGAAAGTGACAGTCTCTCCTTCTGTCAAAGTCTCGGCGTCGGCTCCTTCGATCAGAACGCGAGGTCCATACCAAACTTCCTTCAAGCCGATCTCTTCATTCTGAAGGCAGGGTTAATATTGAGCTCTGTGAGGTTTGCTATAAGTCAGTGAACGCCTTAAATAGTCAAGAACTGAAGTGAAAATAAGTGGCCAAAGTCCCGTCCGAAAAGGTAATCCTGGACAATAAACCTACTAACCTTGGGATGCTTGGCCACCTCCTTCATCTCCTCTGTTGCCTCTGGGACTGAAACCGGAATCACATAGGAGCTGGACAGAGCTGTGTACCTGGGAGCTACAGGGTCAATAACCTGACATGGCAACACAGAGAAGAGATCCACAGTCAGTAAGAGCAACATGAACATAGTGACAGAAAAAAAAAGTCTGAGAAACAAAAAGGGCAAAGAAGCAAATAGTGGAACTTAGTTTATTTGTAAAATAAACCCAAAGGAAAGCCTGCCCAGCTCAGAAAGAAACAAATGCAGAGTATGAGCAACTGAACAGAAAAATAAAGAAAAACTGATTTTATGAGTCAATCAGCCAGCTTAAGTTTACACAAACAGCCGACAATCTAGCTGCATCAATGTGGCAGAAGCGATCTTAATGAAAAAGACGCTAAAGAAGCAGCAATCAGAGTATAGCTCTGATGTTTAAGATTTGACCTACCAAGACCAATTTTAGCCAATTTCAATTTCCATTTAAGAAATGCTAAAAATAGTTTATTATAGTTAAAGCAATCCTTTACTCAAACTTTTAAGTAAAGAAAACATCATTTTAAAGTTAATTGCTCTTAGAATCTTGTATTAGCAATTAGCACAGTTAGCAATTAGACCTGTTAGCAAATGGCGTAGTTAGCATTTCTAAGCCCTTCACTCTATTCAGCCTCCTTTGTAACTCTGTTGAGAGAGCAAAGATGGCTATCTTGAAATCTTCAGTCAGTAACAACTTTTAACACTGAAGAGGTCCATAGTCAACATAATTTAGGACCACTAGGGTGTGGTGTGTTAGCTTTTTTATTTCCCTCCCCACAGATCAGGGTCAACCAAAGCAGAGAAATCAATTCAAGACGCTGGCTGTTTTCAGAAAGGACATCAATGAATGTGTCCTTTACATTATCCAACAAAATCATTTAAAATTTCTAACATTTCCTGTCTTGATAAAAAGCTAACGTATTTCATTGTTTGTACATTAATTTCCTTGTAATTTTAATAAACAGCTAAAGGTGAGCAGTCAGAATCTTAGAATTTAGTAAAATGTGCATTGCTGCATGGTAAATATGTAAAAAGGTTGTTTCCAAACAGCTGAGAACAAAGGGTGAAAGATGAACAATGGATGGGGGGAACGACAAAGGGATGAATAGTTTGGGAGGCCATTTAGTTTAACTGAGACAAACAATGAACCTGTGAATAATTGTTACTATTAATCTCTAGGAGGAGCTCATGACATGAATCTAAAGTTTTGCTCGTCGGTGCTCCTAAGCGTTGGTTTGGCTGGTGAAGGACTGCAGCGCATGACAGAAGCAGGCTGGGTCAGAATGAGGAAGAAGAGGAGGAAGAGGAGGACGTGGTGGAGGAGTACCTTCAGACAGCTAACGGGCAGCTTGGAAACAGAAGAGTGAGATGTTTGTTGAATGTCAGGTACAAAGAGGGAGGAACAGAGAAAGGAAAAGAGGCAGACACATTGGCATAATGAACTTTTCACTTGGTTTTGCAGGTTCCCGTTTTTGTTTTCTGGAATTTGTGCCTTTTACTCCTCTTCAATCATAAAAAAAAGAAAGAAAAAAAAAAAAAAAAAAACACGCTATGATGTTGACGAAGCTTTTCATTTTTCCTCAGCAAAATGACAGCAAATTGTCAAAGTAAAATAATTTGAAAAAAAAAAAAACCCAAGAAGAGCAGCCAGAGCGTATGGTAGAAACTAAAAGAGAGAAAGCGGCTGAGGTGAAGAGTGAAATAATATCAGCTGAGCAACAAAAATCCCAGAGAAACAGATGAACAACTCCAAACAACACACCAGCAAGAGGCGGCGGACTGCCACTGGTGCTGAATGAAAACAGGAATCCCTACAGTTCAATAGTGATCACAGTCATCTCATATTTACCACACGACTCTCTAAAATTTACACATTGGGATTAAAAAAAAACAACAAAAGACAGAGCATTCCCTCCCACCGTCAACCATGCGCTTGCTTAAGATGAGGGATTCCTGCAGGGTCAGTGATTAAATGAAGTTGGCTGAGTTTTCCCAGGTTTTAATTGCATTGTGCTCCACTTTAATGGACCTCAATCTGAAATGACTGGATTATATTGTATGATGTGATTTGCATTGAATCTGATGTTCCTGTAAAGTCTTTTGAGATGCAGTTTGTAGCAAATTAGCACTTTAATAAATAATATGAATGGAACTGATGTGAAAATTTGAAGAGTTCCCACAGAAAAGCAGATTTCTGAAGGTGTGTCTTGCATTTTGAAACTTTTTTTTTTTTAGCATCAACCATCTGGAGCAGAGGTGGAGCATGTGGACCAGGCATGATGTGTTTAGTTTAAGCAATCTGTACTGGAATATAACCGCCATCTTTACACAACAATACGTAGACCTTCAGGTTTGCGGTGCGCATTCAGAATTTTTACGCAAATTGAGCGTAAAAAGATTTATCAGTCGAAAATCTTTAAAGGCACAGTGCCCTTTTTTTTTCCTAACCGGTTTTAAGATCATGCTGCAAGGGAAGCAACACGGTTAAAAATATTCAAAATGATATGTGAAGTGAGATGATGCAGGTGATACTGCACATAAAAGAAGAGGCTGAAGAGCAGGCAGGGGAAAAAGACATGTAGGTAGCTGAAAGCATGAAACAGAAAAAGCACAGCTAAGCAGCTAGAAGCCATGCTGGTTGTCAAACATTCGGGGTGATTTATGGAGAGTAAAGGCCAAGGCTGTCAGAACCGGGTACGTTCATGGTTTGTGGACAAACCTGACAGAAGGTTTGTCTCCTAAAAATAAAGGTTTTCACCTTACATACAGGCTAAGAAGTGATCTGCAAACAGGCTGTGTGGTAGTTTCAGTTTATCTTTTAACATCAGCTTGCTTCATCATAATGCAAAAAAGGTTGCAAAGTTCAAAAAAATTAAATTTTACTTAGCTAAAACGTTTGGGTTTCACCATATCAGTAATAAGTTTTACTCAAATATTCCAGCCAGTGGCAAATTGAAGGACTGACAGACTGCAACCACAGTGAGCCGCATACAGTCCATGTAAAACATTGATCCATTATCATAATAATGACTGACAAATAACTTTGTTAGTGTAATTATGGGAGTTTGTTTGAGGCGATGTAGAAAAGCTGAACATGAATATGGACAGAAATACCTTCTTATTGAAGGACCAGATCTTGTCCCACTCCATGTTCACCACTGACCTCGATCCACCCTGAGAGGACAAAAGATGAGGAAAAACATTTTGATTAGTCAATTTCTATAACGGTGAAGTGAATAATATTTCCCTCTAATCTTTGACATAAGACGCTACAGCTAGATTTCAAAAGGCCTCACAGTTTTTTCTCTCTCACACACAGCAGTGTTGGATTACCTCACTTCCTCTATAAATAATTAATGACCTCTCATGGATTAGGAAAGTGAAACCTAATACTGTTAATACAATAGAATAGAAAGATTTTATTGACTAATCAAACTTTCTGATTTTGTTTTTAATTTTGATTTTTTTCCCCCGCACCAATTCACTCCTCTGGGTTTCTGTAGTTCAGAGTGATGTTAACCCACCTCAATCATGTTTTACAGCTTCTATTTATTTCCACTTTGAATTCAAGTTAACTCACTGAAGGAAGGATTAAATTAAATCTAGTTTTTTAAAAGATATTTTCTGTCATTTGTATTCTGGCTGACAGACGTTTGCAGAGGTAGATAAGATCAGTGGATAAGATTGGTTTTACATGTAAATATCGGCCAATCACAGCGTTTCTAACAGTAAGGGTTAAGCAGTGCACCCCTAAATATGACAGTTCAGAAAGAGAACTTGCAATGGGATAAAATTGGTATCTGCAGTTCAAAACCAGTTACAAACTGGTGACTATTAAACCAAGATCAATAGTTTTAGAAACGCATCAGTAATGTCTTATGATCTGGACTTCCGTGCTATGATGAAGCAGTCTCTCCCTTTAGTAACAACTGGGACACACCTGGGCTGCTATGAACTGCTTCAGACCATCCACAGTCATTCCTCTCCTCAACACTCCTCTGACAGTAGGGAAGCGAGGATCGTCCCTGGAAAACAAGATGGAGCAAAGCTCAAAAACAACTAAAGATATAGAGGGGGAAACAGCACACAGGACCTGATGTATTAACCAGAATAAGCTTACCACCCATCCACATATCCCTGGTCGACAAACCAGGTGAGTTTCCGTTTGGACAGCACTGTGTTGTTGAGGTTGAGCCTGGCGTACTCCCAGATGTAGGGCTTCCTGATGCCCAGAGCTTCAATAATCCAGTAGAACTGCTCGTCACGGTCATGGTACTCGGTGGTCCTGAGAGCATGAGTGACCCCCTCCAGACTGTCCACAATGGGGCAGGCAAAGTCGTACGTTGGGTAGACTCTGGAAGAAAAGGGAAAGTGGGAGTGATTGCTTGATGAATATGTTGAAACAAATACTTAAAGATGCAATATGAGTGGAGTATCTGGAGTTTTCAGCAAGACTTTTTAAGACCTACTTAATGTCAGCTTGAAATGGACAAAAAAAACCAACAACCAACAAGCCTGAAATTTCTGGGTTTTGTTTGTTGCTCTGGGCAGTGTCTTTGTGCTTCTCACACTGCTTTTGGCAGAATGAGAAGAGGTCAAACTGGTTTCTCAAATGAAAGACTCGTACTTGTAAGTCGTTCCGGTGCGCGGGTGGGGGGCGTTCTTGCAGCGGTACAGCGTGGGGTCTCTCAAGCAGCCGTTGTTGGAGCTCATGTCGATCTTGGCTCTCATGCAGCAGCTCTGACCGTACTCGGTCCCGGCTTTCATCTCGGCCCACATCTTCATGTTCTGCTCCACAGCTGCGAGTTGAAGATCAACATGCAGGTTAGTTTGCAAGCTTTTTGATTTGAAACAACGCTGCGATAGCTCCGTAGGCCTTACTGTTGTTTCTGCATCGGGACTCGGTGCGCTGCTCCCTCTCCTGCTTCATCTGCTCAGGAGGGGTGTCGTCGATGTAGGCTTTGCCCTCGGCGAGAAGCTTCTCCGCCAGCCGCATGATGATAGGAAAATGGTCGCTGGTGTAGGTGAACTGGTCTGGATGGATCTGGAGCATGGCGACGTCTTCCAGGATAACCTGAGGTGAAGCACACAGAGGTAAATTCTCTGTTTTGCTATGCCACTTATTGTACACGCCGATTAGAAACAATGTCACTAATTCTCAATCATTTCACATTCTGACAATGCCGGACCTTCTCAAAGTCCTCCTTCTCCTTCTCCGGGTTGGTGTCGTCAAAGCGCATGATGAGCTTGCCTTTAAACGTCACCTGGTAGTGCTGGTTCAACAGAGCCGCTTTGGCGTGGCCGATGTGCAGGTACCTGCTCGCAGAGAGACACCAAGGCAGTTCGAGTCAGGAGACACGCTAATCAACCTGCATCAGAACAGAGCGGATTAAAAGTGCAGCCCTACCCGCTGGCCTCAGGAGGGAATCGAACTACCACCTTCCCCATCTCAGCTCCAGGCAAATCCACAAACTTCCCAACATCCTGCTTCTTCTCACCTGACTGGAACATGTTAATTAAAGATATATTTCCCATTAGAACCAGTCAGACGATGCCAAATATGGCATCATCCTGGTTTGTGATTTTTGCAGTTTATGCACTGCAAAACCACAAAATCTTACCAAGAATTTTTAGTCTGGTTTCTAGTAAAAATATCTTAGTACAGTTTAAATAAAACAGAACTAACTCACAAGTAACTTTCCAGCAAGTTGCAGGATCTTTTTTATGATCCACTGGCGGACTACTTCATTTATAACAAGACATTTTCCCATTTTAAAAGTGAAAACATCTTGCTGTGGAACTAGTACTTTTTAAGGAATTGTTTACTTAAAACAAGCTCCGATATCACCTGAAAAGGTTACTTGTAAGTTAGTTTTGTCTTATTTCAACTGTACTAAGACAAAAATACTTGGTGAGATTTTGTGTTTTTGCAGTGTGTGCAAGGGTACAACCTGAAAACATAACCAATTTATGGTCAAGAGAGAACAGAATTAAGTCTTAAAAACGAGATCTAGATCTCAACGGGGTTCACCTGGTTAAAAAAAGGAAATAAAATAAAAAAGTCTTACATTGGAGTTGTTCTTTACAGGTTTCTTGCTGGTGTACTTGCTGCCCACAGAAGAGAAGGGAACCTGCGAGTTCAGGAAGAAGAACCAGCGGCTGACGTGAGGGAAAGCTTTGCTCTGACTTGGCCAACTGCTGTGATCTATGGAGAAAAGACATTCACAAGCTAAGCTGCTGCAGTGTACATGTATATCAGAGAAAAGAGATATATATCAGAGCTTGAAAAGATATAAACCCGATTTCTCAAATCGGGTTTCTGTAGGAAAGTTGTGAACAGTTACCATCTTGCCTGTCATGGATAACGCTCTTAAAGTTTTCATCTGATTAGTTTCCATGGAGGTTGTATATCAGCTACCTTTCAGGGCGGCCCACACAGACAGATCAGCCAGGGTGAGGGCGTGTCCGACCAGGAAGGTCCGCAAAGACAGGGCCTTGTCCAGGTCGCCCAGCGCCGGCATCAGGTCAGGCTGATCGCACAGCCGGCGAGCGCTGAACTCCAGCCAATGGTCAACCTGAAGTCACCGATCACATTGAAAGGTCGTCAACTCAGAATGAGTGTGAAATACCTCCACCCAGTCAGAATGTACCGACCTCAGTATGTTCCATCATGTTGGCCCCATAGAGGCCGAGGGCGGGAGCGACCCGGGCCAGGTAGCGGCTGATGGAGTTGGTGTCGCTGAACCGGACTGAACTGGTGAAAAAAAGAAATAACATATTGATTTTAAGGCTTAAAAATACAATCTTTGTTTTGTTTTTTTAAAGGTACAAATGACAGAGAATATAATTTTTTTTAAATGACTTATTTCAATAATTTCTTGTGTGAGTTTGATGTCGAAATAAAGAGAAGAAATAAAACAGACTTGTCAAACAAGACAGTTCTGGAGTCGGTTGTCATCACTCTGAAAACCTAAGTAGTGCATTGGTGAAAAAATAAATCCAGATTGTTCAAAAATTAAATCTTCATAAGCTGTTCTGTCAAATCATGCCTGCTCGGATAGACTGCTTTAAAATTATATTCGTACAGTTTTAACTTTACCACAGGGGTAGGAATACTTTTTATGTGTTTGTCACCAGGTTTCCATGAAGAACAATCGGAAAACAGATCAAACATGTCACTTACTCTGAGATTTGAAGGCTGTTGCTGCTTCCTTCCTCCACAGACACCTGCACAGTGTTCTTCACATGCTCTGCAGTCAAAAGCGCTCCTGAAGAACCAGCAATTTTATTATTATTATAAAATTATTTTCTCTAAGAAAATTAAGAGAACTCGCGGCTCTTCAGACCTTCTACAAAATGACAAAGAACAAAACTAAACTTTTGAAAACCTAGATATAATGGAAAGATCCCATGCATACATAAGGAGAACCTGAGGTCGAGATTCAAATCTTGAAAGCTTCTTGCTGAAAGAACTCGTGCTACCAATAGCCTAATTATTTTTTGATGTCATCTCTGCATATCAAAAAAAATTATCCAGCTCCCAGAAACAGAGCTGGAATCAACTAAGACGAAACAATATGAAAGTTCAACAAACATGCACAGACCGTTTAACGTCACACGTTTCAGTGAGCTTGCATCAGCCTGCTGTATTCCCTCTGAGGTACAAAAGAGGGCGCTGTTTGACCTACTGGCTTTGACAGTCACTACATTGGATTATCCGAGTCCAACACTGGATTAACAACCACTGGAATTGTAATATTAGTAAGTAGAATCAAGATGACAGATTACCATAACAGGATATTACGGCATATACAATAACTATGACTTCTCAGCCACTTCAAGGCTCAGAGTGACATCCGACACTGAGTGTCCCAGTGAAATCTACGCTGACTGACCTGCTACTTCCAAGTTCAAAGAGCTGATTACAGTAAATAAAAAAATGGCATGTGGAGCTACAATGACAGTGTGTGTATAATGTGTATCGTTACTATTTTTAGGACCGAGGAAAATCACAGGAACCGGCTCCATCTGTGGCTTCTTGGAGCGCCACGACTACAAGTGAGCAGCCGTGGCGGACCAACCGCAAGAACAGGATATAACATCATGGACACTCACTACCAATTTAAACACTTTTTTATAATATAGACGGAAACGTTTTGCGGGTTTATCTTTTATTTTATATTGTACGACTTCAATATTTTCATGTCGCTCCAAAAGTAAACATAACAGGAATATGAATACGGAGAAAAATCAGAGCGGTGTTTTGTTTTGCTAGCTGCTGAGCTGTCAGCCGGGGCGCGTGCAGGTTCACGGGCTAACTGAAGCTGGGATGACAAACCGACCGCAGGCGGAGCTCACCGAGAGGAGGGTTGGTGCTGTTAATGGTCAGGTTTAACGCCATACTGACGGATTCTTCCTGTGCGCAGCCCGTGTAGTCTTCACAGTGATGAACAGAAACCAGAGAAGTCAAAAGACATGCAGGAGTCTCTCTCCACACGCCACACCAGCCGACACAGCCCGGAAAAAGAGAGTGAGAGTTATTCTGTGATGAACAGCACGGTGCATGTGGAGGCAACACTGCCCCCTGCTGTGCTGGGAGAGACATAAGTGCCTCCGGTGAGTCTGACTCTCCTTGCAATAGTTTCTGCTTGAGCTCTTTCACAATTTGTTGCAGGTAAGAGGTAGGAAAATGACAAATACCTTTCAAAACTGATAACAGCTAAGTATCTGAAAAATGTGGTATTTTCTTATATTCAGAAGAAACGTAACAAACAAGTCGATACATAAATAAATAAAACCCGTTATTATTATTATTATTCACGCCTCCATTTCATTATCCAGCGTTCACCCCGCGACGTTCATTTGTAATTTCTAATTAATTTTTTTAGAATCGAAATTGAGGCGGAACTCAAGACAAACATTGCTGTTTCCGACCGGACTCGTTTCCATGTACGTTCCGTTTTTCTGCAGAGCGCTTCCCAAACAGTGAAACAAAGTTTAGCAGAGCAAGTCGTTTTTCTCGTGGACTTGTGTCCGTTCTCGTTTTTCTGACTTGGTAAGAAAAGCAGTGAACTCCGAAGATTAAATGTAACATTACTTAGATTTTAGTTGTTTTCCTTTTTTTGCTCGTCGTCCATTCCATAGCTTGGAATAACTGGACAGAAATTCGCAGCCACCATGATACTAGGATAAATTGGGAAAAAAATATATGTCTAAAAATTCAAGTAATTATTCTTCTGCAAACACTATAGATATAATAATAATATAGTCTGTGTTCACAAGCATCAACCAGTTTAAAAATAAATACAAAATGTTACTATTACCACTATTCGATTATTGTTATAGTCATTATTTTTGTATTATTATTTATTTGCAACTATATGACACAGATTATGAAAAAGTGGTAAGCTTATTATTTTGTTCCTGGTTCTGTATGTACATGTTTTCTCTTGTCCTACTGGTTGCTTGTTTTTAAAAACCAATGTGAAATAAAATGAATGAAATGTTTCTCCTCCTCACTGTGTCTCTTCAGGGATGTCTCAGGCCAGTCTGCATGGCAAGTGGACTGTCTCCAGCAGCGATGACGATGATGAAGTTCTTCCTCCTTCGGGAACACAACACCAAAGTCCCGTCGGCCAGCCGAGTCCAGGCATGTCTCCAGCGGGTCTCCCTCTCCGGTACCAGAACCAGCTCCCCCTGAGGTGAAAGCAGAACCGGACAGCACCCCTGCGTCAGCTCTCGCTGTTGGTTCTGAGGCCAGACATTCAGAGCAAGGAACCAGAGGAACCCAGTCAAGTTCCAAACCAGCCCGTCGCGTAGTGGGAAGCGGAAGAAAGAACCCTCAGACGGCTCCGGCTGGGCTCTCTCAGACAGCGACGGCGAAGACGACGCAGAAGGGAAAAGGAGCAGCCAGAGTAAGCTGCCGAACCTGGCGGTGCCAAATGGCGAGACGAAAAAGCCGAAGGTGGAGAGCGAGCGTCCGCCAAGTCCCCACGGCCGACTCTACTACATAGACGAGCCGGACGACTTCTTTGAGACGTCCTTTCCCTGCCTTAATGACACCTACAGATTCTACCTGAACAAAGTCACAGGGCTGGACAGGAAGTTCAACAGCGGAGCGCTGCACATCAGAGGTGAGGCTGCTGAGAGCAAATCTGACAGGAAGGAGTTCACTCATCATTCCTCTGGCTGCTTCATTGTGTGGCTGCTGGTTGGACTGGGTCAGAGTTAGAAAAGTAAAACCTATAACCTTGTTTCTATTTCCTTCGGTCAAACCTTTTCTTACAGTCACAGGGCTGAACGATACGGGTGAAAATCTTATTGTGATATCAGCGTTTCCTATCCGTGGATAATTATTTATTTGATTTTTTTTGTTTGAAATATCTGAAATTCTGCCAAACCGGCATCGCAGCTTTTCCTGTTTTATCCCCAGTTTTCTCTCCAAGCTGTTTTTTTGTTTATTATTATTATTATTATTATTATTATTATTATTATTATTATTATTATTATTATTATATTTTATATTTTATTTTTTTAAGCTGCTATGAGGTTGTTGCTATCCAACAAAAGACTAAGTAAGTTAGTTGATGCCACCAACCTGGCTTAGCTGGCTATTACAGGTTGAGCAGCTAAAGCCTATCCAAGGTTACATCTCCCATCTTTTCTGCAGACATCCTGTCCCCGTTATTTGGGACCCTGAAAGAGTCTGTCCAGGTGAGAAGCTAATTTCTTTATGGTGCAATTTAGACTCTTTTTTTTAATGAAAATTTGGTTTACTTAATTCACCAAAGCTTTTTCTTGTTTAATAAATTTCCAGGCTTTAATATGCCTGTGCTCTTGTCTTTTGTAGTTTAACTACTGTTTCGATATTCCCTGGATGGTGAAGCAGTTCCCTTCAGAGTTCAGGTAACTTCCACTTCTTATTTGTCTCATCAACATATTCAGGTTTCAGTCTTTTTTTTTTTAGTGTTTCAGAAAGCCCACATTCTACTTAGGATATGATTAATGAGCAAATACAAGCTCTTGGTTGAAAATTAGCCTGTTTTTTGTTTTTTTTTGGCAATTGTTTATCCAGTAAAAAGTGATATGACGTGCGGTTGTGATTTTACGGCTCTGTTTTGGTTTTCAGACGTTGTCCGGTTCTTATCGTCCATGGAGACAAGCGGGAGGCCAAGGCACGGCTCCTTCAGCAGGGTCAGCCTTTCCCACACGTTCGTTTCTGCCAGGTACGAACCCCACAGCGACGCCAACGGATGTAGAGACAGATTTCTGAGTAACGTCTTCCTCTTAAGGTGAAAAATATTCATGTTTCAGGCTAAACTGGACATTGCTTTTGGAACTCACCACACGTAAGAATCTGTTTCTTCCTGCATGGCTTTTTTTAATAGATCCAGTCCAATTCTTTTGATGAAGATTGATTAAAAAAAATGAAAAATTAAATAGGACATTTTATTTTATTGTGTTTTTTTGTGTTATTTTTACCCACTCCACAATAAACTTAATAAATACAAAAATCCAATACTAATTCTATGGGAATTAAAAGTTTCAGTTTCTTGGTCATGGGATGTTTGTGGTTATACTTGCTTTAAGATTAAAGGCAAAATAACCAAAAGGAGGCATGCAATGTGTTTCACCTACAATATAAGAGAATTTGAATCCATGTGTGAATATCTCACCCTGAAAAATGAAATAAAAACCTTTCCATCCATATCAGCTCCCTCAGCTGTCGGAGCAAATCATTGCTGTTGTTACTCCACTGGTCTGGTTGAGATTTGAAACGAAACTTTTGTAAACTTCCATGTTTTTATTGTGCAGGAAGATGATGCTGCTGTGGTATGAAGAAGGCTTCAGAGTCATCATCCTCACCTCCAACCTCATCAGAGCGGACTGGTATCAGAAGACGCAAGGGTGGGTGTTTCAGGGGTTGTTGGGAAGGAAAGACCTTGGTTAACGTTTAATAAGTTTGCTGCTAAACCTGTTGTTTTGTTGTTGTTTCTTTTTTGGGTTTTTTTGGGCCTTAGGATGTGGATGAGTCCTCTGTTTCCACGGTTACCAGAGGGGAGCAGCGAGAGCTCAGGTGAGTCGCCCACCTTCTTCAAGCGGGACCTGCTGGAGTACCTGGCGTCGTACCGCGCGCCAGAACTGGACGAGTGGATCCAGCGGATCAAAGAGCACGACCTGTCAGAGACCCGGTAAAGCCGAGTGGAGGGATGAACCTTCTGATCCACAGCAGGGCTTTTACTGTAAGATGATGCTGCGGTCGAAGGCAGGGCAGAAACGTTTCTCTCTCCTTCTGTTTTCAGAGTTTATTTGGTCGCCTCCACGCCGGGGAGATACGTCGGCGCAGACATGGAGCGCTGGGGCCACCTGAGGCTCAGGAAGGTGGAGACTGCCCTCCCTTTTCTTCTGCTACATCCCACTGACCTTCTCTCACACCCCACACTACTGTGATTTAGTACATCTTTTTTTAGCTGTTTACTCCCACATTTTTTTTGCCCAACTACCCTTTGTTTTCCTCTGTGCTTCTTCTTTTTCTCCCCCGTTAGTTGCTGTATGATCACACAAATCCAATTCCCGACGAGGAACGGTGGCCTGTGATTGGCCAGTTCTCCAGCATCGGCTCCATGGGGACGGATAAGACCAAATGGCTGGCGGGGGAATTTCAGCGCACACTGACCACACTCGGAAAATCCTCCCTCCGATCAGACGCTCCCGTTCATTTGGTTCGTTCCTGAAGCGTTGGCTCTTCTGTTTACTGTTAAAAAGGCTTTTTTTAAGTTGATCTTATCCGACATATATGAAGGTCAGCTTTAAATTTCTTTAGGAATAATTCGATGTGATGCCACTTTGCAGCTCTATCCGTCAGTAGAAGATGTGAGGAAGAGTTTGGAAGGTTACCCTGGTGAGTCTTTTCCTGTGAAACGTTGAAACATTGATGTGATGATGCTTAAACTAGATGGAGTGTCCTTTAAAAAAAATTTGCATTTTGTGGATAATGAGAAAATAAAATGCATAAATATTCTGCTTGCACTTTGAAGTTCTGGATATTTTTCATTTTATTTCTTGCAGATTAATGTCAGATTAATGTCAGATTTCTTGATTAGTCATAAATTATGTCTCTGCAGTATGCTTGTTGCAATGACTCAATTAATTGCACAATAAATTAAAAAGAGCTCAATAATTTCCATTTGTCATGATTAGTATTTTTTTGAAAGATGGTTTTGTTTATGGAGACGTCATGATTCTATTGTTTTTAGTTGTCATGCTTTATTTTTGATATTTAAAATATCTTCCAGCTCCAGCATAAAGAGTTCTTTGAAATAATAAAGTTTATTGGTCTTTAATAACTTGCATTGTTATTATGTCTTTCTCAATATTTTACTTGAAAATGGTCTCAAACCAGTATAAAATAGTATTGTTTCAGTGTCTGTGTTTGACGTGGGTTTCTGACGGATGGATCCTCATGTTTTGTTTCCAGCTGGAGGCTCTCTTCCTTACAGCATCCAGACGGCTCAGAAACAGATGTGGCTCCATTCCTACTTCCAGTAAGTCGACTTCTCCTGATGCTGGCTCACAGCTGTCAGTCATATCTGGATTTGACTCATTTTTGGTGATCACAACAACAATTTCACGTCAGATTAAGGGTGTTTTCACACCTGACAGTCCGGTAGACTGGGTTCGATTGGGGACCAAAATTACGACGTGTTCCACAGTGCAGTGTGAATGCAAACCGGAGCAACTGAAAATGTAACAAACAATTTAAACTAATTGAAAAACTTGTTCACCTACTCGCCTATGGTGGCGCTGCACCCAGAACGACAGTATGAAACAAAACGACACAAAAACCTCAAAAGAAGAACAGCGCATCTTCCTTCTTGACAAAATGTAAACAAATATGGAGAAGCATCAGGTTTTACCGGTTGTAGGATTTGTTTTGGTAAAAGACCAGGAATCATTTCTTCCTGTAACTTGAGGCTCATGCACTTGTTTTGGCTCTATTTACCCAGGATGCCCTGCTCTACCGTCCACTTCATGCTTTTGGCGTGCTCTCCACATATACATTTAAACCATACCAGAGAACACTTCAACTGAACTGAAAACAGAGTTTGTTTGTGCATTCACACCTCCCTAAACGAGCCGGACTTTCTAGTCAAACGAACTACATTTCAATTCAAGTAAATAAACAAATGAAACTAAATATTCATTTCGTGCTTTCAAAAGCTCAGATTTCTGGTAACAAGCTGTGCACTTTTCTCTGATTCCAACATTGAAATCTTATAATTCTGTATGTGTGTGTGCGTGTGTGTTTTTCTGTAGTCGCTGGAAGGCGAGGAGGACGGGGAGGACTCACGCCATGCCACACATCAAGACGTACATGAGGGTTTCACCAGATTCCACTGAGCTCCTCTGGTTCCTCGTCACCAGGTGCGTGTGCAGATCTGCAGGCTCACGCCGCCACCGCTCCTCGTTTTCATTTCCTCTGATCAAATATGCATGGATCCACTTTTTGCCTCGATCTGTCCCCTCTTGCATGACCGAACGGACGTGTGCTGCAGTGCCAACCTGTCCAAGGCGGCATGGGGAGCCCTGGAGAAGAACAACACGCAGATAATGGTGCGCTCCTATGAGCTGGGGGTCCTCTACGTTCCGTCAGCGTTTGTAAGTGGGACACACAAACAGATGAATAAAGAACAGCTTTAATCCGCCATGATAATCCTCCTGTGCAAATGATGAATAGAGTGCAGAGTTAACTCCAGGTTGTGTTTTTACAGAGCATGAAGACATTCCCCATCGATACCAATCCATTTCCTGCCTCCTCTTCCTCTATGTTTGGATTCCCGGTGCCCTTTGACCTCCCACCTACCAGCTACTCGCCATCAGGTACAGATATTTGTTCTGGGTGTATTAACTAATTTTTTGTAACTGCATACAGAAAAGTGTTTTGAACAGAACAGGTTCAAAGAACAGTGGCAGAGTCGGTGGGGCACAAAAATGATTAAAAAAAAAAAAAAAAATACAAATCATTTGGGCCCTGAAGGAGTTTTCTGTTCCTTTAGTTCCATATCCAGTCAGCTGGAGTGGGCGCCCCCGTGTGGTGAATAAACTGCATGTCAAAGGTTGCTGATGATGCTGACGTTGGTGTGTGATTTGAAATCCATGATTTAGTTCTACGTTAATGGACTATTCTATTTAAAGAGTCTAGGCTGTATTTGACCTTTTAAGTTAGATTTATCAAAACACAATTTAAGATTTGTGAGTCCTTTCATTTTGTAAACATGTATTGTAGGGCAAGATATCAGCCCCAATTTGCTTCATTTTGTGAGATGGAGATAGGCTGACATATGAGATCTTATTCACTGATCATATCTATCTGTGAAAAGATCTGAAAATCATTCACTGTTCGTTTTTGCTCTGTCGTGAGAGAGCTCACCTACTGGCCTCCCCACCAGCTGACATCTGCACATGCCTGAATAACAACAGTTGTCAACGTTACAACTTTTCAGACAAAACAATCTGTATTTTTTTAAAGATCGGTAATCAGAGAAAAAACTGCAAGCGGTGCACCCCTAAAGCAGCGATTTATTCATCAAAACGCACAAAAACATTTTTTGGAGTGGTTTCTGTAGATAAACTTTAACTAGTCAAACATAGTCCAAATTCTGTAGTCATTACAAATGTTTTCAAACTCTACGTGGAATTTGCATGCATACAGATGAAAGGAGACAAATAATAAAAGCAGAAAATGCTGCACTCTTTAGTTTTCTCACTGGAGTGAATGTTATCTCCATCTTCAATCTGGACAGCAAAAACTAAGACAAACAGTGCAACTTGGGATCATTTTGGGTTTTATAAGTCAAAGTTGTTTTTGTTTCACAACATGTTTCCATCTGTTCTCTGCAGACCAGCCATGGATCTGGAATATCCCGTACAGCCAGGAACCAGACACTCACGGCAACATCTGGGTCCCCTCTTAGAAGCTGTTAGCCGACTCTGTAGCCGTTAGTGAAATTAAGCTATTTTTATACCATACTGTAGACAATTTTCAATAAATAAATTACACTGGTCTCACTGCCTAATTGTGTTGTTAAATGTTGCGATGAGATTGATGTTTGAAAGGATATAAGTAATGATTTTATATCAATTTAATATTGTATTTCATCACTTAAACCTCCAGTTAATGTGAGGCGGAATCCTCATTGTATGAATGTTCAGGTTGTTTTTGCTTCTGAAGATTTTATATTCCATAAAGCATTGTTTTCCATTTGTAGAAGCCACACCTCATGCATTCTCCAGGTTTTATGATCATCTCTTTTGACCATGTATTCCCCCAAATTAATGCTTCTCTCCCAAGTTGTTGTTTTCCAGCCTCCTTAGTGGCATTCTGGAGTTAAAAACAGCTGCCGCAACGGAAGACACAGAGGAGTGCAGCTCCCTTTTTCACGAGCGTCCCAGTCAAAATGGGTAACCACCCAGTTAAGGAGACGGTAATGAAACGCAGACAGATCATCTGACTTTATTGCAATAATTAGAATACCAGATAAACTGGGCAATGGAGCTGGCAGATGGTTGTGTTGGTGAGGTTTCACGCTCTACAGCCGATGTATCCTTTCCTGCAGCGAGTCGATTTTAAATGTGCTAGGCTCCTTTAAAAGCAAACGATTAACAAATCTGTGCTGAATTACTTCCAAATTACACCATTTCCTGTGTACTTACTCTTTTTGTCATTAAGTTGATTTTGAAGGAAGTGTATTGAAACCTTTTAACGGGCATGTTACCACAAAAAAAAAAAGAAGCCGTGTTCAGTTTTTGTATGTCTTACAAAAAAAACATAGTATATTGTCACATTATATACATACACTATACTGTGGGATACAATATAGTGACACTATATTGGATTCAGTGCTCCTAACATCACTGATGCAGTAGTAGATGATTATCTTTTTGATCCTAGGGCAATTAAATAATTTATTCTGAACTCGCAAATGGTGGGACATTGAATAAAAAGATAATTAGAGAAGACGTTTTAATAGAGAATACTTCAGTCGCTATTTAATAGTAATATCTCAGTTATGTGTTTTCCAAATACTATGCAGGTGTAGTTTTACTGAAGTTAGCTAAGTGTTAACTCAGTACTTTACATACTTTACTTCCTGAGGGGGAAAAAATTAGGAGACGTCTGTACTGAATATAAAATATCTACTTTTTCGTGGTCCTGGTCATCTTGTCCATAATAAACTACCCGCCGTATTGACTTCTGGTACAGTAAACCCTTTGAACTACCACTCCCGTCGGCCTTCGCGTCACAGTGTCAATATGGCGTCTGTCTGCCGGACAAAAGGCGAATCTGTCTGACGGCGGATTGAAACCCAATTAGAAGCAGGGGGGAGACATTTTGGGAAAACTGTGACAGTCCCCGAGTCTCTGCGCTCCGAGGCGGCAGATATATGATCAAACTAACATCTGTGGAGGCTCTCGGACTGGAATAAGGTGAGTGTTTTAGCTCTAACAACTGCTGTCTTCAAACGCTCCAGCTGCGGCTGCTAGCCCCGATGCATTTCCCCTTTTTTTTCTCCCCCTCTCTCTCCCAGTAAGGTGATAACTGCAAACTCCTTAAAAATCCCCAGAGCCGCGGGGTTTTCCTCGGCTGGTTAGTTTCACGTCTCCTGTACGGTTTCAGCTGAATAAAACGGGACATTTCGACTTATTATCGGTATATATACAGTTTGTCGGTAGCCTAACGCAAAGTCAACTTTTCCTAACCGACGGTAAATGCTAATAACACCGCTCACACGCCTGTTTTATGCGTAATTACACAAAAATATATGCGCGAGGACATCTTTTTTTTTTTTTTTTTTTTTTTTTTTTTTAAATGCGCAGACGTTTATGGTTAAGCGAGGCTTAAGGGCTGTAACCCAGTGTACTTTTACGTAATTGGTCGTGAAATTGATCATAATAAACCCCGCAACTTCTAGAGACACCCACAGTGTAACCTCTGGCCACTTTGAGCAGCGGTTGGTGTTTTTCTTGATGCGGTTTCGGCTGCGAGTCCGGTCGTAAAGCCGATCTGTGCTTCCACATGTGTGCAGCAGAACACGCTCCCCATGCCACGTCTGGGTAAGAAGCCCGGACGACCGGTTCACTGGGTTCAGCCCCTGCCGTACAGTTATTGTTTAACAAGTTTAAACTCTTCTTTTGGTCGAGAGATCGAGTTCAGCTGGGCATCGAGTTATTTTTGGAGAAAAGCACACAGGATCCAAATGTCCCACACGGTCCACGGGGAACTCTGGAAGATGATTTAAATGTTTTCCAGGGCTTATTAAGGATGGTAAAATGCAGTATGGGATGGCAAAAATATTTGCGTTTCCATCCCCATTTGTTTAAAAGTTCACATTTTTTTCCCCATCGTTCCATGAAGCGGTGAGCATTTATCGTTAAAAATTTTTTTTAAAAAAATCATGAGATAAATTTCAATTGACGATGTGTAATAAAAGCCACTCCAAAACTGACAGTCAGAAATGTTATTCTTACTATTTTACCGACTGTCTGTTTTGGTTCAAAAGAGCATAAATAAATATCAATACTTTAAAACATGTGATTTAAAGCTGTGCAATTTAAATCACGCTTCTTGAAGTTAGTGGCATCCTGAAGAAGCCTATTGAAATGGGAACATTTTTCAAGAAAAATATTAGTGGCGCTATTGCAGTCACAGCCATATAGGTGCCTAAAAAATACATAGTTTTTTTATTATCATTTCTGTTCTTACAATAGATGATGGATGATCCCTAACCATCCATCATCTATTCGTGGAGCGAGCCACTTATGTTAAGAATGGACTTAAAAGGAAAGCACGCTGGGAAACTGAGTCTGGAAAACTACTTAATTTTGAGAGGAAAAGTGTGTAGGAAGCCTGAGGTCAGAATAGTGTGGAAGGTTTGTGTGTGTAGGACTGAGAACTTATCAGACGGTGCTACAAAATTTGCTTATTTTATTTTTATTTTAGTCCTGATTATTGTGTAATCCTCAGACAGAGGTCAACCTCATTAACTGGAATCACCACTAAAGCTTCGTCTCCCGAGCAGCTCACTTGTCGTTTGGAAACTCAGAGTTTTGAGCCGCCGGGTCAAAATATTCTGGCAGTGCGTGCACTTTCATGTAATCCCCAGGCTGCTTTGGAGACACTTTACAAGAAGCTACCAGCATCTTGTCAGCATTATAGGATTGACCCTGTCGTTCTCTGCACCCTTTGGCATCTGAGTCTGTTTCAGGCCGTCGTCTTGAGGCGTTTTTGAGGCTCGGACTCGCGCGGCCTGGAAATATCTGCACAAAGGAAGATGACTAAACATGTTCCTCATACTCTCTCTCAATGTCAGATCTGCATCGGTCAAGCCACAAAGCCACACGTGGTTTTTGAAAAGTCAATCTCAGATGAGCTGTAAATACGGTAGAATAAACCAGAGAAAAAGGATTAAAATTAGAAAAATGTAAGCTTTCCCAGTGTTGCAGAACTTTTCAAAAGTATTTGTACTCCTTTAGCTTGTCAAACACAATGTGTTTTATCTGAAACCTATGCCTTAGACAAACAAAGTATTGCATGCTTGTAAAGTATGCAATACTTCACAAGTATGGAGGGCAGCTTGTGAAGGGTCAGAAAAGGAATGCATGTTTTTGTTTTTTTTTTTACATGTAAAAATCTGTAAAGTGTGGCATGCATTTGGATTTATTTAATCACCCAGAGTAATCTGTAAAACCACCTTTTGCGGATTAGGTTGAATATGAATTTTCACGTGTTGTCAGATTCCCAGTTGGATGTAAGATTGGACTTTGACATGGCCATTCTAACGCATGAATATGATTTGATCTAAACCACTCTTTGTAACTTTGTATGTTCAGACTCGCTGTCCTAGTTAAAGTTTAACATTCTCCCAGCAATCTGAACTCTTTTTCACCCCTAATACAGGATTCTCCTGTCTTTGGCTCTAATAGTTCCTCTTCTCATCAACTCTGACTAGCATCCCCACATCATAATGCTGCCACCACCTTGTTACACCGTGGCACTGTTTTGTGACAATGTTTACATGTTGGCTAAGGTCATCTGTTTTTTTTTACTGTGTCCCTTATACGTCTTGTGGCAAACTGTGAACTGTACTTATTTCAGTAATGGTTTCCTTCTTATCACTCCTCCCTAACGGCCATATTGGTTTGTTTTGTAAAATGGAGAAAAAAAAAGAAAGTTGGAAAATAACATATTTTCCATCCTCCTCACATTTATGCACTAGATTGTGTCAGTCTGGCGCATAAGATCCCAATAAAATCTTTAAAAGTTTTGTCCATTGTACTGCGACACAATGCGAAGAGGTTCTAAGGACTCGGTTCTTTTGGACGGCGTCGCAGCTGCTATTTTTAGTGCATATCTGTTGAGCCGTATCACCTTTTAAATCAGACCTGGAAGTAATTTAATGCAGATTGACAACCTGCATATTCCCTCATAAATAATTTACCAACACAAGCCCATTTTGCTGTAATTCTGCAGCTCTCTGTTATTTGTTTCAGTCTGATTTGATATACCATGAGTCATCCTCTGCAGCAGGAAGAGAAACTATGTAGCTTGGCTGCCAGAGATGTAAAATTTTCTTGGCATTTTTCCTAAGACACACACACACACACACACACACGCACACACGCACTCACCGACGCGCGCGCACACACACACACCCTCTATTGCCATTTCTTTTTATATGCGTCGATCTGCCTGCTGACTTTAATTTTCTTCTGTTGCCTGTTTCTTGTCTCTCTCTTTGCTCCAGAAAGAAACGCATTAAGACGGATGCGTTATCTCTTATTTCTGTTTATCTTACTCTGCTCCCTCCCCCTCCCGCCCCACCTCTAGCACAGACCGGCTTTGTTGTTATTATCAGGGCAGCTTTTCTCTTTTTTTTCAGTTTAATTCAGTGACTGTATGCTTTAAGAGTCGGGGCACAACAAAAATACAACCAATGATTAGAATTTACATTTTCCAGGCTGAAGCCCTGGCTTCATTTTCCCTTTGAAATCATGGAACACAACACAATAAGCACATACAGAACTGGGGCCATTTGCATAACGTTATATGATTACTGGGGTTGAACGCGTCTCTGCTCAGATAAAAGCCTGATTGAATCTGGAGGAATGCACTTCATATCTGGATAGCAGCTGCAGAGCGCTGTTCAAGAGGCTGCTGTGTGTGTGTGTGTGTGTGTGGTGTGTGTGTGTGTGTGTGTGTGTGTGTGTGTGTGTTTAGTTTGTAATGCTGCAGTTAAAAAGCTGACATGTAAATTTAAAGCAGTCAATTCTTTGGTTTGTTTTATTAGTCATTATTGAGATTGTTTTTTAATCGTTACATGCTGTATATTTGTTTCAGTCATATTGAGCAGAGGGAGTCTGTGGACATATACTTTAAAGTTTTGCTAAAGATTGACTCTAACGTCTCACCATTGTGAGTCATGAAAAGATCTAAGCCATTCCACTACAGCTCAGATTTCTTTCTAGTATTGTCTTGTGTTTTGTCTATCAATTTTTTGTTTTACATCAACTCTGACCATCTACTTTGTCCCAGCTGGACAGAAGTATCCCCACATTATAGTGCTTTCACCTCCAAGTGTCAACTTGTTTTTGTCTAACCTGCTAAGATAGCAGGTTAACCAATTTTAGCATTTTCACAAAAGAAAAGTAGCATATTAGTTGAAGTCAGCCTGAGACATAGCCACGTTCTGGATCAACTGCAGCTGTCTACTTTTTTTTTTATTATTTTTTTAGGCAGATCTGTGAAGCCACTGTTGCAGTAATCAATGCCACTAAAGATAAACACAATGATGATTAGTCCTTTATTCCTGGAAACATTCTTTATGTGTCTCTAAAGGTTCAGGTCTGAGTCCATCACCACTCCCAGTTTTCGGGCCAAAATTTCTTCCAGGAATTTTTCTGGTTACTTTTTATTGTTAAATTGAAATAAAACCGACATACATCAGTTTCAGCTAAACATATAGTATAACAAGCCCTCCAGTAAAATGCTGACATGGGCATCTCAAATTACAAAAGCAGTAATATCATCAGCCAGTTGGTGGAGTGTCTGACCGCCTCTCTAAACAGTGAGTAAAGGTCATCAGACTATATGCTGCAATTTCCTGTCTCTTCAAATATAAAAGCCAACAAATAAGAAATAATACATTCCAAACAGTCTTTTGAAATACTAATATTTCATATCTTAGTGATATATCACATAGCCCTACTTGTAATACAATGCTCTGCTACGAATGGCCTGATCTGCTGTCTGTGGTACCTGCTAGAGAGGAGCCTCCTTTATGTACCCTACACTGGTATACAGCATTTCTTCTGCTCTGAGCCAATAAGGGAATACCTTGATACTTGTATGTAGTTTGTTAAAAATTTTCAGCTTAATATAATACATCTTTAGTCTCCTGGATTTATTTGGATTTAATGGTTGACTGGTATAAACCAACACACCTACAGACCTGGTGTTAGTCTTGTAGATTTAACTGATTGCTCGAAATTGCCTGAGAAGTTAGCAGTTGCCTCAACAGTATGCTGCTGGAGGTGGCCATGAGAAGATGACCACCTCTTCTCATGGCCACACTGATCAGCTTCGACTAGTTTTACTATGATATGGAACGGATTTTAATTCCGATACTTTAATTTGAAGACGATTTTATCCACCAATCTTGAGTACATTTAAGTGGCTACAAAGCTGCTGCATTTAAAACCTAAAACCAAGGATACTATATTAATGATTTAAGCTATTTTGTAAAAGCTTGTGAGTTTGTCTGTAGTTAATTTGTTGTGAAAGTTTTGTTTTTCAAGGAGTTGATGATTTTTTATTTTTTTTTCAGTTCAGCTAATTAGTAGTTAGGACAAAAACCCTAAACTTTTCATTTACACTTGAAAGCATTACCTCATGTGCAATTAAAATAAGGTTTTTTTTATTGTTTCATGGAACATTGAAAGTCTTCATTGACTTTGGATGCCCCAATATGAAAATTTGGGTCAGTATCGACATTCAATATTAATACGCCTTTTATGACCCATAGCCGATATTTACCTATATCGTATATATTTTCTCACCGTTTTGACACGTTTGGAAAAAACATACTCAAAGTAGCAGACAGCAACAAGATGGAAATAAATATGGGTGTTAATATCAGTAGTTTTTTGTGGGCTGATACTGATATGTTAAAATTACTCATATTGGCAGATACTGATGTTACTGCCAATATATCATGCATCCCTAATTGTGACCTTATAACATATGACAGGTTGTTGTTAAAAATCAGAGGATTATGTCTACTTATATTTACTTGCTCGTTACTTTTCCTCTGATCTTCCGGGTTCCAGGAACTCTGCGTGTACAGTGGAATTTCAGAAAACAATCAGACGACAGCTGACTTCAGATATTTCCAGAGTTTTATCCAAAGAATTCAATGCATACAGAATGTTACAGAATGCATTACACCCGGATATCAAAAAGTCCAACACATGACAAACATAGAATTACCTGCATACGAGTTGAAAAGAAAAGACAAAAATGCATTTTTGGGAATCACTCACTCAGCACAAAGAGATTCGAACTTCTGCTGTAAAACGACCATTTTATACAAATGTTTATTCCCCTCATTTAAATATATGCATTAGAAGGTGTGCCCTCTCCTTGCAGGGCTGTTCCAATGTTAATTTTATTACCTCGTGTGAGACGTGCTAAAGAGCCCCACAGGCAGATATATGGATTGTCAAACTGGGTCTTGCCGTATCTCCTGCAGACAGACCCTAGACCAAAAATGTATGACCTGGGCCTGTTTTTGGTTTTCTGCCTCAGTGCTTCAACTTAGAAAGTGTTTATGTTTTATACAAATTGAAACAAAATCTAATGCTAAAAAATAGTAACTATATGTTTGAATTTAAAACTGCAGGGTTGTCTATTTTGGAAAAGCTCTTTGAAATGCCTGAAATATTTTAAGAGTAAAAAATAATGGTTTTAATAATCCTATTGTATCTTAATAATATAAATTGCATGCAAGTAATATGATTTAAAACTAACTAATTCAAAACATGCTGTTTAATGCTTAAGGAAATATCTTAATACGTTTGATTATACTTTGGAGAAGACTTTTCTTATACATTTAATGTTTCACTGAACTCTTGAACCAACACCAAAGAATTTATTGATCCTGATAACTACACTCCCTGTCTGCAAACCCTCCTTACGGGAGTAGAAGACTGCCTTCTCCTTAGAAATTTATGTAAGTTCAGAGAGTCATCAGTTGTTTTAGTTTGGATTTTCATCTAAGTTTACCAGTCGTAAATTCTACTCCTAAAAATATTCATGCTAGATCTAATATTTTGTATGTCTAAAGATTAACTGTCTCTACAACTATAAACTTATATTCTCAACATTGTTTAAAAATATCTGGTTGATTGCCCAGAATATTGGAATTGGTGTGCTCCAGCTTTGAACTCTTTCTAATCTTGATGTTTTCCAGGATGTTCCAGCAGAGTGAGGAGCCTCGCTTCACCATCGAACAGATCGATCTCCTCCAGAGGCTCCGACGGACCGGCATTACTCAGGTGGAGGTCCTCCACGCCCTAGACACGCTCGATCACCTGGACCGACAGAATGGCCACAAGCAGGCCCGCAAAGCTTCCTACCTGCCGCCCTCGTCTTCCTTGTCTTCCTCCAACTCCGTCTCTGCCTCTTCGTCCACCACTTCCGCCTCCACTCAGACGGTTTTTCCGGACAACCGACTCTCCCTGTCACCTGGCAACAACCTGGACACCGCCTCCCCGCCTCTGCCGGTCCCAACAGCCTCGCCAGTTGTTGTCCAGAATGGACTTGGCACCGTCGCCAACGGGAAGCTTTCTCCACCGCGGTTTCCTCTGGCGGTGGTCGGAGCCAGCGTGACTGCACCGGGCTTTGGGTTTGAGGCCAGTGAGGAAGACTTGGATCTGGACGATAAAGTGGAGTTCTTGATGAGGTAAGATGTGACCAGACTTAGAAGAAGACGAACCAATTTCAAAAAAGAGCCAGATGAAAAGAAAATCAAACGTAGCCGTTGACATAGTAATTGTTCTGAGAAGGACCAAATCCGAAAGTCTTTGATAAAAATAAAGTTTTTAAATGCAGTCTGAAAAAGATGAACAATTTTAAAGAATATTAGGGCTGGGCAATAAATCAATTTTATTGATTTTAATTGTTCAAGATTTCATTTTTAGAAAATCTGTATTTTTTTTCTTTTTCCGTTAATGCACTTCTTGAGTTTCCATAATTCAGAGTCATGTCATGTCAGCACGCTCAAAGCGGCCATCTTGTTTGTCTGATTGTATCTATTTGTTGGACTTTGAATTCAAGTCAACTTTTAAGACAATTTTACTTGTGTAATAGCGGCCTTAATCTGCTAATATCATATAATCAATTTTTAATAATTAAACAAAAATATTCAGAGCCCAACCCTGATACGCCATCGTGGCATCGCTTTCTGACACTTAAAGAAAGCAATGATTGAAATAAAAGCCACTTTTTGAATTTTTAATTATTATTATTATTTTTTTCTTTTTTTTAGAAAAGAAAGCGAGAAAAAAAAAAATTTTTTAAATTAGATCTGGTTAAAAAAAAAATTGATGTTATTTTTAAGCAGTATTGCCCAGCCCTGGTAGATAAAGCCGCATTCAGTCAGAGGCTCATATCAGTCTGAATCACAAACACACACATGTACACGCACGTACACACACACGCGTACTCTGATGCGTCTCATCTGCAGTCTGCAGCCGGGCCGCAGCATCTCGGTAGTATTGATTTGAAAATGTGTAAAGATGAATTCAAACTAGAGGCAGCGCAAACAACATTACCTTCAGACATCCTCACACCTACACACATTTTTACACACTGTTTCTGCTACCTGCATACTAAAAGTGTGAACTAATGTTCTCCTCTGATGTTGTAGATTTAGATAGGTTTTGTACTTTGTGGCTGTGTATTGTAGGAGGGACAGCAGTGTGATCAAAGAGGAGATCAAGTCCTTCCTGGCGAACAGACGGATCTCCCAGGCAGTGGTTGCTCAGGTAACAGGTGAGTGTTGGGCCGACGAAACACTTGAGTAAACAAAACAAAAAAGTACTTGACAAGCCCTGCCGAGTGACACAAAGTCGTCATCCTCCAGGCATCAGTCAGAGTCGGATCTCCCACTGGCTTCTCCAGCAAGGGTCGGACCTCAGCGAGCAGAAGAAACGGGCTTTCTTTCGCTGGTACCAGCTGGAGAAGACGAACCCCGGGTAAACACGTGTGAATAAGAACCTTCTTAATGTGGGTTCGGGTTAAGCTTCTGCAAGCTAAAAATCTGCGTAACAACAGGCGCCACTCTGGCCATGCGGGCGGCCCCGCTGGCTCTGGAGGACATGATGGACTGGCACCAGACCCCCCCACCGTTCGCCTCGGCCCCCGGGGGCTTCCGGCTGAGACGGGGCAGCAGATTCACCTGGAGGAAGGAGTGTCTGGCTGTCATGGAGAGGTGGGCAACAAAAACAAGATTTTACAGTAGCTTGTGCTTCCTGTTGGAAACTTTGAGTGATCATATAAACGTACAGCCACATTCAGTAAATTAGAATATGGGACCCAGTGAAGCTCATTTAAACTTGAGCTTCACTGTTCAAGTTTAAATGAACTTGAACATTAAACCTAATTTTCATTAAGGCTACAGTTCTGTTTTAAAACTGTTTTTTAGTAATATTCTAATTTTAAAGTCACGCCTTTATTAACTGTAAACAAAAAATAATCATAATTAACAGAAATAAATCAAGCTCCATCTGTGTGTAATTACTCTATTCACTGAGTGATAAGTTCCTGCAATAAATGAACTTTTCATTAATATTCTTATTTATTGAATTGCTCTATAGACATTTTGCAGTGTGAAGTCACTCGCACAAGATCAACAAAACTGCTAGCCACTGTTGACTACTGTTGGTTTTAGCTGTCAAGTTGTCAGCATAATGTGCTAAATCTTAAATGTACAGCTGATATATATATATATATATATAAAAAGAACTAATTATCATCATATCAAAAATTAGATAACAAGGACAGGTCAGTATCGCATTTCACAGGTCAGTGAAAAGTTTTAATATAAAAAAATGGCTTGGGTGAGAGAGGTAGGTCAACTATGCTAGCTTGACTTTGACAACCCTAACATGTAGATGTGCTGTGGAACTCCATTTGTTTTGGTTCATTAAACAAAAAGGTGATCCACACACCGACTCTCTGACAGATCATCAGTGGAGCAGGTGCTTAAATTAGCTAATCCAGCACAGCGGTGTTCATATGATCACTTCTTACTAATCACAAAATTAACATCGAGCCCATAATGCTCTGGATGTTTTATGTGTGGGAAACGTTTGCATGTTTTTTGGTGTTGAATCCTGTGGAGGTGTTGTCAGTCACAACAGGTCTGTGTGTCGCACAGCCGACACAAAGATCATGAAAAACAAAGAATAGGAGTGGTTTCAAGTGGTTCATGGGTTTTTCTGTTTTTCCCCTTTGCTGAGGCACACTGCACTGAATTAATAGTACTTACATCTCCAGGTTTCATTTTGTTAACAGCATTGATCTACCGCAGCAGCGCAGCTATGGATGGCATGTTAAAGAATCGGCTTTGTGCCCTCCGGCATTGTGCGCAAGCGCCAAATTTCCAGCTATAAACCTTGACATGCAACTTGTCTATATATTCAAGTCTGTGGCTGTGCTGTGACATGCGAGAAAGTTCACTGACTGCAGGTACAGTGAAAGGACTTGCCTGTAATGAATGTGATTATGTATAAACAGCTACTTCAGTGATAACCAGTATCCCGACGAAGCAAAGAGGGAGGAGATTGCTACTGCCTGCAATGCTGTCATTCAAAAACCAGGTATTATTTTCCCCACTTTTATTTACCACAAATTGTTCGACTACATCATACTTTGTATTGTAATCGTGGAGACAATGAAGCAGGCCGTTGAGAGGTCACGTGTCTGTGTGTGTGTTGTGTGTGTGTGCGTGTGTGTGTGTGTGTGTGTGTGTGGCAGGAAAGAAGCTGTCTGATTTGGAGAGAGTTACGTCTCTCAAGGTCTACAACTGGTTCGCCAACCGCCGCAAAGACATCAAGAGGCGTGCCAACATAGGTAATGTTTACTTCTGTGTTTGTATTCGATGCTCATGCATTTATACTAGAGTGCATTACATTTGAGATGTTATCTAGTTTCCCAACTGTTTAGATTTTACTATTTTCACTTAAAGATTTTTAGAATAGTACTAATAATTTTATTTAAATGTGAATTTATTTATTTCTTTTAGAGACAGTGCATGTTAACATTTACCAGAGTTAGCCAGAAGGCTATTTTTCACGGGCAGTCCTCAAACATTTGGCAAAAGTCAAAGAAATAAAAGTAAAACTGCATAATTACATAAAGAAAATGACAACGACAATGCACTTAGTAAAAATACTAAAAATTAGAATGCACATAAAAAACACATAGACAAACTACAAGGCAAGATGATGGCAGAGGGGAGCAAGAGCTAATCAAAATGATACAATATAATATTATTATTATATCATAATATCATAGATATTTTTTAAAGTGCTACAAATGACAATAAAATATGTGAAATCTTACTTTTAATAATCCCTTCATCCATTTTAAAATTGCTATCTGTGAACAAATGTATACATCAGTTCAAAAATACCATTTGATTACATAACACATCATCAAAGTATATTCAAAATGTCATTGTGGATGGTGATGCTGTGGGCAGGAAGGATTTCTGGTAGCAGTCAGTCTTCCAACAACTCTGAAGAAGCCTCTGACTGAAGACTGTGCGGCAGCTTCATGACCATCACGATACGCCAACAGCTCAATTTCAGGACAGCAGAGATGATATTCCACATTATCATGTTCTGGATGACAACATCAGTTATCTAGCTCTGCTAACCCGCCTCATTTGCTTTTGCCGCTCCTCTTGAAACCTCTGTCTGGCTGTTAGAAAGCTGAGCATCTCTTTGGCCCTGCTCTGCATCCACGCAGCCTGCTTTTCAACTCCCCTGGGTTCTGGGGTCACAGTTAGGTATTATTTAAGCTTTTTAGAAGCTTCTCCCACTTGTAAAAAACAACAATTATCCCCTTTGGTTTTCTAGCTGCACAACATCCAAAACCAGAGGGGATAATTGTCCAAACGTGCAGCGACTGCCACCAACACCAGCGCAATTCTAGAAAAACCTCAAGTTTAAAAACCTTAACTCCACACGTCAAAAAGTCTTAAATATGTCCAGTTTTAATTTTTTATCCCATCGTAAATCAGGTTTTGATATGAGTTAGAGCTGTGCTGAATAATCTGGGCATTACATTAATTCACTGTGACCAAACACCTAAGCAATTAGTCCCTCAAACATTCCTGCTTCCCCACAGACCTGTGAAATAATTCTGCCCCCTTATAAAAATGTGGACATAAGCAATTAAATCCAATAGGTGTTTAAAACATGCCATTAACACCTGAAGCTCATTATATACTGAAGGGATGTGTTGAAAGCCAGAAAAGCTAACATTCTGCTGGAAACCCTCAGTTTAGGTTGTAATTCTACTATAAAGTTTGGAAAATATCATTTATTGTGTAACTTACATGCATGTGTAATATTTGAGAAGCTGACTGAACATTGTCAAAACCCTGGTTGGTCTCTTAGAGCCGGCCCCTCCCTCGCCCTTTACTCTTGCCGCTCGTTCAGCTTCGATATGCTATGATAAGGTCTGTGTTTTTGAAGAAGCAGCCATCTTAGAGAGCCATGGCATCGAGGTCGAAAGTCCAGGAGGCCAGTCCAACGGCGACGAGGTGGACGGCAACGACTTCCCTGACCAGGTGAGCTGGACCTGCACGGCCAGTTAACTTCCACGGCACCGCCATGTCTAACGCAGCGCGTAATTAACCTGATGCGTGTTTCAGGGCTGCGACGTGTCCCTGTTCGACAAGAGAGCTTCAGCCAGGCAGTTTGCTTTTAGTCGAGCTGACCTGTCCTCTCCCACCCAGGTAACTGTTAGGGCTCAACGACTAGTTGTGATTAATCGTCGAAAAATCTTTGTATATACATCCCACCCAGAACTCAAGTGGCAGTTTGAGCTTTGCCTGACTCAAATTCTGGAAAAAAGTAAAATAAAATTGAGCACCTTTTGTAATTATTAAAAACATAAACAGAGCAACACTACTCGGTATTGTTGAGCTCTTTGTTGCTGCATTAAAATGTTTTTCTTATTTAAAAGAAAGAATTTAATTGTTTTATTTGCGTCTTCTAACATTAGAAAGTGGCTAAGCGGAAAAATCTGCAGAATGTGCCTTTTTACTTTTATACGATTAATTGATTTAGTAAAAGAATCGTTAGTTACAGCCCTGGCAAGACATCTGCTGACCGTCTCCCTAACGGTTCCCCTTCATCAGGTTCCGCCGCAGCTGCCCAGCTGGTTCTCCGCCCTGGCCCGGGGAGGCCAGCGGGGCGCCTCGCTGATCGGCCGCTCCCTCCTGTCGGGGGCGGGCTCTCAGGCAGAAGGGTCCAGAATGACGGGCGCGTCCTGGTCCCCCCCGTCCCCGTCCCTCCAGGACGACCCCGGCCTCCACGTCGTGCTCTCCGAGCCGCAGGACACGGCGACGTCAGAGAAGACGGCGGCCGGCTGCGGCAGCCCGGCCTCGGCCAATCAGGCGGACGCGGGGAATCAGATCAAGACGGAAAGCGTGGATGACGACTGACGGAGAGGGAAACCGTCAGACGCTGGAGCTGTCAGAACAGGTGTCCATTATATGCAAGCAGATTTTATAGGAATGTTATAAGTGAACAAAAAGACCAAACGTTGTGTAAAACTCCAACCCTGAGATACCTCCCAACCCTACCTCCAACCACCAACCTACTCTGCTACACTCGTTTAGCTGTTAATAGTGTAATATGATGATAACCACGAACCTTTATACGTTCGCCGTCTCTGGCCATCCGCAGGAGATTCAAACCTGCGTCTCAGATCAGATCCTGCAAAGAAAAGTCGGTTTCTCTGAAAACCTCCGGCTCCGACGCTCCCAGGGAAACGGCCCGAATGGTCCCGGGCCATTTCTTTGCCGGGTTGTTTTCGATTGGAGGTGGGTTTAAATCTTCCCCGGATGGCCGTCCAGCGGGACATGAAGTCTCGTATGCGGGCTTCCATAGAAGACTGCGTCACTCACAGCAGGGCTACGCTGTATTTGGCTTGGGAATCAAATGCTTTCAGGGGTCTTGCACTGTGATTTCAACTGAACAGCCTCAGTGTATAGGAATATAAAAATGAGCTTCATGTTTTTTCTTTTTTTTCTTTCTTATTTTTACTGAATCTTTTATGGTGATCGTCGTCGCATTTCACACCAGATTTCTGGCTGATGAATCCGTGTAGGCACAGAACAAGCTTGAGGTCGCAGCAGTTTTTATGATAATGAAAAGTAATTATCTTCAGAGCGGCAGAAGCAGAATAATCCCCCCAACCCCGCAGAGTAAGCTTTATATATAATAACTAAAATGGCTATAAAATATAGATACATTTAAAGAGCATCTTGGTTGCTGTGTCTTTGCAATATATTCACAACCCTTGAAGCTTTTCATATTTTGTCAGATTACAACCACTATATTTAATGCTGTTTTATGGGGTTTTTAATGCACCGATTTACAAATAAATATTGATGTCTGTTATGAATAATACCGCTATGGCCGATAAATGATATTAGTCGATATATATATATGCCGGGGTTTCCCCCAGAAAACTTGCTAAGCTCGGGACGCTAGGACAGTCAGCCACAGTTATCCTGCCATATTTTTATGTTTATAGTTGACAGGAAAGTTGAAAATGTAACTTTATAGTTATGCGTTATTGGAAGGTCTTTAAAAGAAAGGCAATCATTAAAAAAAAATAAAATAAATTAACAATGCTCAGCCTGGTGGGGGCATAAGAAAGCCTGGCGGCCCGCCAGGCTGAGGGAAACGTTATTTCATGATGACGCTCTGAGCCCAGAGCATAGAATTTGTCTACCCTGACGGATGAGGCACATCATCACAGATATTCTTTTTTTTTAAAAATTTTTTCCCAATATCAGAACAGGGTAGTGGCAGTGTCATGCTCTGGATGTTGTTTTAATTTCCTCCAGGAACAGGGAAGTCGATCAGAGTTGCTCATAACACTACAATTTGTTGGTCGATCACATGAAATACGCCATAAGTATCCTGCCATTTGTGGCTGCAACCAGCACAACGTAATACAAAAGAAAAGGGTCACGGGGTGTGAATACTTTTGCAAGGCCACGCATAAAATGTAACGCTAAATATAGTTTAAACATTTTTTCACTGACTTTAAAAAAAACAAAGAAAAAGGAAAAACCGCTTTCATATTTCAGAGTAACTTCAGATTCTTTATGATTATTTTAATTTTTTTTATTTTCTTCAGCTGATCTGAGACTTTATTTGTTTTTAATGCACTGCTTCCACAAGCCCATCAGAAACTAAATAGGAATTTAAGCTGCATTGAAAACAGCTGCTCAGAGTATTTTAAGGCTATAAATTTAAGCGATATTTATGAACGTGATATTCAGTAGATACAAAAAAAAAAAAAAAACCCCTCAGTATTCACTTCTTAGATTTTATTGCGACCTGAAGAAAGCCAAAACTACAAACGTTTGTATATAATATAGCCATGTAAAGCGACTTTTGAAGTTCGATCGGTTATTATTTATTCGTTTTGTATCCGAGAATGATTGATCACTGTGAGATCTGCCTTCGACGTAGGACGGATGGATTCAGCCCGTTTTAGAAACTACACACGGAAAAGCGAGCTGAAAACCTACACAAACCGTGTAAGCAGGTGTGCGCGCACACACACACACTCACACACACACACACATCCATATGGTATACTTTATCTAACAATATATAAACATATAAGCATCTATCGAGAGGAACTATCAGCCTGCGTGAGTGTTGTTGGTGAAAGGTGCGTGGAACATTAGCCAAAGTACTGAGTTTTATTATCGGTGTATTTTTGACGTGTGTTATAGTTACGGATGGCTCTAAACGACCGAGACATGCTAATCAAAACGGCACATCAGATGTGTCAAATAATCATGTGAATTACATCATCTTCCTACTTTTGTTTCATCTTTAATTTTTAATTATTTTGATGTTTTTTTTGGGGGCGGGGGGGTTTTGGTATGTCTGTGCGTCCAATGGGTGTGCCATGCGTTTTGAACGCATACTGCCACAAATTAGTTGCATTAATCTGTTTTCTTGTTTGTTTTTTTTGTGTTAGTGACACTTTATTGAATGCGATGGTGCTCAGAGTCCCAGCTGTTTGTCACTTTCAGTGATCACTTTGAGTGAACGACAGAGCAGCAGCAGTAGGGAGAGAAAAATAATGGTTGCTGACCTCCCTCGGTTTCTCTCTCTCTCCGTCTCTCAGCCGTCAAATCACCAACACTCTTCTCTTCAGCTCTTTAAAAACGTATATTGAAACAAAAAAAAAAACAAAAAAAAGTTTAATATAATATCTGAACGTACAGCCATTGTGGAAGTCTGCCATGTTTTTAGCTTCTTGTCAAACATCTAGTCCATTCTGACTGGTTAGTTTAAAACGCTGCATTCTTTTAATGACCAGCAGAGGGCAGGTTTGAGTGAAGCCACGCCCCAAAACGAAGCACTAACAGCTGTGGGAACATTTTTTATTATGGTGTCATTGGAACAAATGACGAGGAGTGAGCTGGTTACTACAAAGTGCAACACTGTAAATACATAATAATGAATACATAATAACACTGTTTTCAGAGTTGCTGTTTCCTTCTGAAATAGCTGTTCATTAGAAATATTAGCCGTCTAAAGCTGTCTGGCCGGGGAAGCTGTGGTCACTGGCTGGTTGTTAGAAATCAAGTCGAGATGTTTTAGCAAGTTACTAACTGTTCACAAAACTACATCCAAAACCAGCGGAGAAAAACAACAGTGTTACTGGTTTAGTTTCACTGCTACATAACTAGATCCTCGGATAACTTTAAAAGAGAGATTTTTTTTTTTTTTTGTTTTTTTTTTAATAATTGAGCCTCGTTGCCAATAAGAACGGAAATTCCAAGCTCCAGTTACAATAAAAACAGCTCATTTTTGCTGTAACGAGCCGGTTGCTACAGGGGACCGTTTTATGATTCTTCCCAAACACCCAAACACTGCTGTAGCTCACGTTGGCTGTTTTTGTGACGGCAGCGCTCTGGTGGTCGGTAAACAACTCGGTGCACTACCTAACGGAGCAACGCAGCGGTGGAGGGAAAGCCCACCCGGCCGCGCGACACTCATTTTGGCAGTCGGCTAAAAAAAAAAAAAAAGGCACAAAAAGGTCAGGATACTAAATGTGGGCTAGACCTCTACTTGGCTCCTATTTTTATTTTTATGGGAGCTCCAAATTGTTCCTGACCTTTTTTAAAAAAAAAAAAAAAAAAAAGTCCTACATCCACTACCGCTGGGATAAAACATTTGGTTTGGGTTAAATTGTGATACAGCTGGCCCAAATCATTATCGTCTCTGCACCAAGGGATTCATAAATGAAAGTCAAATGGATTTTACCAAGGGGAACTTGAGCAGGAAAACAGATGGAAAACACTAGGTGGTTATGCCATGAATTATGCTTCCCAACATCTCCAGTCAGTAAGAACCTATAAGAATATAGTCCTGGTTTTTAACTGAAGTGGTAACTTAGTTTCCAGTTTTAAATAATGAGCTGAGAACTTTAACGATTTAATGATAAACTGGGAGGTAAGCCAGAGATCAGAATCGGCTGATTCAATAGTGAAAGAAATCAAACTTTTTTGTTTCATTGAAGCGTCAAAAGTAAAAACTCCCACCATTAAACACAACCTGCTGCTTGTGCCTTGATGGACTTCTTGTAGGTAAATGCTAGAAGCTAACAATTTTAAGGAATAATAGATGGTTTTAGAATTTACTTAGTCAAATCAAAATGGTGACCACTATCAACCTTAAAGTCCAAATCAGTTCAAATGGGAATCAGCAGGTAAAGTGAAAATCGCTTCATTTCTACTGTCAGCAAGTCATTTTTGTATTTCGATCATCGGATGTTTCAGTTCGTCAAGTACGTCTTTGAGCAAACGGGCTTCTATAATGGCCGTACATTCGAAGCTTTTCAGTGACGTAAAGGCCGACTTCTTATTTTAGAGTCAAACATTGACACGGATACCTCAGACACTCCCCGTTGCTCTGCTGCTGCTGCTACTTCCACTTCTTTTTAGACTTTTAAAAGAAAAACCAGATGAGAGAACGGTCTCGCTGTCGGGAAAACTGTGACGAAGTTCTTAAAAAGAAATAAATGAAAAAAAAAACAAACATGTGATGCTGGGGGGAAAGCGCTTCTCCAAGCAGGTTCGATAAATCTGAAACTGATAGTAAAGGGACGTTCTACTCCAGTAAATGAGTTGTTCAAATCCTTCCTAACGTGGAGATTTCAACACGAATCCTCAGTGTTTTCCATTGTTGTGACAGCAGAGCTGTCCGTCTTTGCTTTAAGCGTTAGTGGCATTATCACTTATGTAGCTCTCCATCATCTTTTTTTTTTTATTATTTACACCAAAAACCTTTTTTTTTTTTTTTTTTTTGTTTGTTTTTGTTTAAATCTGCTTAGCAGAAACCTTTGTGAAAGGAAGCTAGTTGTTAGTTTAGGAAAACAAAATCTGCTGTCATGAGATTATTTGAGTCATTTCATTCGCTGCAGACTGACCGGGGTCTGGTGTTGCCATTTTGAAATTATTCAAACTAAAGGACATGTACTGTATCTGTTGAAAACAGGAGAGGACTACATGAAAGGGATCTGAGCAACCTGGTTCTAGATGATGGGATCTTTCCTCATGTTGGGAAAGAGAAAATGGAGTGGCTCGTTCATTGAGAACATTGCGTTGCAGAAAATAGACAAATTACTGATTTATTTGCCAGTATTTAAAATAAGCTAACCCCCTCCCTCCCTCCTTCTCCCCATCGGTTTCCTATTTTCAGCCTCAACCTGTTTTCATTGTGTTGATTTAGGTTCTGTGTCCTGATGACTGTTTTGTGCCAGAACATGATGTAATCACTGAGTTGTTGTGAAAAGAAAACCCACGTCCAGAGGTTTTTGCTCTTCCAGTTCCGTCTGATCTGTATGGATGTTTGTCAAGTCTCTTTTTTTTCTTTTTTTGTTTGTCATTTGTACAAATGCAGGTCAACGTCTGCCTTCAATCGTGTTCATTTCTGAACATTCTTCAGATGAAAACAGTTTTTCTACATGTACATCTTTCATGCGGTTGTCATTTACTGTGTGATTCTCCAGCCTTAAACCTTCTCATGCCATTAGCCAGGGACTGGAAACGCTACACTTCCTCTAGCAGTTTTAGGAAAACCGATGGTCGTCTCCATCGGTCTGGCAATAAGCTCTTCAACACATCTCTGTAAAACAAAAATATAAAACCTCAACTGGATGGATGTTGGATCATTTTTTGTTGTTTTAAATCCCCTTGTTCATTTCTATTTCAAGATTTAGTGCCTTTTTTGGACGAGTAGACTGTTGTGTAATTGCTATGTAGAAAATCTACATATGCCTTTTGTTACTTTTTCATCTGTTCAATAAACCTTGATTTGTTATTTTTAAGGTGTGTTTTTATCAATATTCTATTTACAAGGGAATAAAAGCTGATCAGACTCGATGCTCTGTGTCGCTGCATTTCTTACGTGGCACGTAGAACAGCAGCCATGAAACGACATGAGGTCTTGATTTTGACATTTCAACACAGACACAGTTTCAGCTTCGACCTGAAACTTTTCCACTTCAGCTGTGGGCCTGGAGAGTCGCCACCACTTGTGTCTCTGACCCTGAAGAAGAAACGCCTCCACGTCAGTTTACCTGTGGATCTCAAATATGAGATTTGACTGTTTCTGCATTCAGTAGAAACAATGTATTAATGTTGAACCTATTAAATGTCAGCGCTAAATATATATTCCTATAAGTCCCTTTTAGTCTTATTGTCACCAAGTTGCTTTACATCTTCGTTCTGCAGCAAAAGAGGGTCATATCAGAACCACATTGGTGTCATCTAGTGGTCGGAGTGTTAATAACACCCACTTTTGATGGAAGGGCTGTTTTTTTTTTAAAGGATTTTTTTCGACTGTCATGGCCTTTTGACCTCCAATCAGTAATTGTCCCAAATTGGAATCCAGGCTTCAGCTACTTCAGCAGAAAGAAATAAAAAGCAAAAGTTACATCACACACACCAAACAAGAAAATCCTCATCATTTTTTTTTATTCTTAATCTATCTACTGTTCAGATGATTAAAAATGAAAATAAATGTATTATAATACATGTTTATTCTTTGGATTGCAGCATAAAATTACATAAAACAATTAAATTAATCAAAATCCAAACTTGTGCTCAAATTTCTCTCCTTTATAAGTCTTAATATGCGCAAATGTATGTACACACACACACACACACACACACACACACACGCACACACACATCCAGAGTACAAACACAGAAATGATGCAGGCAGACATTCCTGCTCCACACAATCAACAGCAGCAGTGACTGATCATGATTTCTCACAATGATAATAGTAATACTGTTGACCGGGCCGAGGCCACGTTAAAAACAAACAGCCGAGCATTAAAGTTAACCTTCACACTCTTATGAGCCTTCATCGTTTTGCAGCCCAGGTAAATATGGTTGGAGAAACACGGAGGATAAAATAACCTAAACAGGAGATGGAGCTGAAATTTATTGAAATGGTGGGACGCTGCACCTGGCAGCTCTGTATTGCTTGTGTCTGTGGTTCTTTCTGATGTTCGAGAACACGCTGAAGCCAGTAGGAACACACTGGAGCAAGGACTGAGGTAGTTCAAAGGTTAAAATAAACTTCCAATTCTGGTTTAGCCAAAAAAAAATAAAAATTTTTATCCTGAAACTAGATTTTATCTGATATGGTCGTGGGTCGGTGTGACTCCCTTTTTTTTTTTTCGTTGTTTTTGTCTGGTTGCAGCTAAAATTCCCAGCACGGAAGACAAACCCCTCCATTTTCTGGCTGAGGTGTTCAAAGCAGCCACTAGGGGGCGAATCTAGGCAAAGTCCTTCAGTGGGAAACAGGCAGTGATAAACCTGACAGCTCCTGAGACCAAAAGGAAACCAAAATGGGCTCTTATTCATTTGTAAACAACCCGCAAAGATGGACAGTTTGCTGAAAGTTTAACGTAATAAACCGCACCTTTATAGAGAGAGAGAACTGACTGCTCAGCTGGAAACTGCTCTGCATCCAGGCTGAAGGCCACATTGGAGGCAGGGGGCTGCACTAAGAACAACACGATGAGCAAAATAAAAAAAAAAAAAAGGAAACAGTGTGAAGGTCTGAAGGCTCATAAAGACTCAATATGCAAGATAGGGAATAAAAATAGAACAAAGTGCCTCTAATGGCTGATAAAGACCCATAAATAACACTGGCATGGCACCAGTGTAAACACAAACAACCCTTTTATTCTGTTCAAATGTCCTTCTGTTGCTCTAAATCCACTCAGAGGTCAGAGTTCATCCCTACTTTGGGATCCTACAAGCCTTGTTTATACAGAGGACTGTTTGCTGTAGCTGAGCTTAGCTCTGCTTTCAGGTGAAACAAGAACATGAAGGGGGTTTTTTTTGTTTGTTTTTATTTTCCTTAACTTAAATAGAAGAGCTCGCAGCTCGAGAACACTGAGCGGAAAAACAAAAATCCCAAACAGGTTTGTCGTTTCCATCCAAGCGTTGCACATTTTTTCTCCCCTCTGTGCAAAGTGCGGCCGATATAACCCGACGTGTGAAACAAACGCGGTTTCTGAGGCACAGCAACAAAAAGAAACAACCGGGCGTCTGAAGTGATCTCAGCCCCCCCAGCCCCTTCTCCGTCCCCACGGCAACCGTCTCTGAGGCCGGACTGGGAAAGGAAGGTCCAGCGGCCTCGCAGGAAGCAGCTGGTGATCGTTTTCCATCAGAGCGGAGCTACACAACATTCCTTCACACACACACAAACACACACATCAGAAAACCTACTGCCTTTCCTTCAGAACCACCTGTCAGAACCAGAAAGTTACAAAACAGTCAAATCTCCCGACCAATCAGAAAACTCCAAAACGTCAGGCTCCTGTCGACAGCCTGCTTGTGTGATAGTTAGAAATATTGTGGCATTAACATTAAAAAAAGCTTCAAAGCACTGATTACGACAGCAGTACTGTTTGCTGTAACTTATTATTTTTGAAACTAGCTCGTCGTTTTTCAAATGCCTGTTGAGCAGAATATTATTGCTTTTGCATCACTTCAGTCCAAAGTAATATTTGGAGTCTGCGTAGTTCAGTGGGGCGGTTCAGTGGATCTGCCCCACTGAACCGCCATCTTGGTAGGCAAGCGCAGCACCAAGCATAGATGAACCATGGCATAAAGAAAGTCTATAGAGAAAAGGTTTATGACTTAATAGTTGTAAATTACTTATCATGTTTATAAGTCAGATAGGAATGAGGCGAGAGCCAATTCTAAGCTCGTGGCTTGTTTATTGTTGTCATTGCAACTCCATAGCACCTGTTACGACAATTAGCTATGCATACCTCCCAAGACGCCTGTCAGTTATAAAGTTCCCGAAAGCGTGACGTCACATGAGAGCTACGTATGAGAAGCTAAAGGTAATATTAGCCTCTTTAGTTGGGCTACCTGCTAAGGTAGCTCCTGCTAACTTGCTAACTGTAGTCTTTAAAAAGTGTTTCATAAATAAAAGTGATCAGTATTACTCCTTCAGGCTCCATACAATTACCTATGTTTGTTATAACCATCTTTTCAAACAGCTTATATGTGAGGAATGCACAATATATTGATAACAACATCAATGTCGGCTAACGTTAGTCATTTTTTAACTGAAATAAGCAAAACTGGGTTGATATTAACAAGTCATGTCTATTTTCATCTTATTCCTGTTTGTGCATGATGTTCAGGGTTCCGATATTATTTATAAGCGATACAGGGAAATATCGGTTAATATTATCGGCCCAAAAATTTTAAATTGGTGCATCCCCATTTTTTTTATGTAGGCGTGGGAAAGTGGAGAAGCGTAATTACGTGTTAATCAAAAACTCCAGTCGTTATTGCCCGTTTGTTATTTACCGGTATCTCACTAAAAGGACATTAAACCAAACGGGGGGGGGAAAAAAAACTGATTCACTTTCACACCATAAGTGTTTAAAATCTGTCTGTACCTCGTTAATGGTGGATGGCCCACAACTAAGACGCACAAATCATAAACTCAACTCTGGTGACGAACGTTATTGCAGATTCAACATTAAAAACGTCTCTTTCCATACGAGAACACAGGTGTCCTCGTCCTCACCGCCGTCTCTTCCCTGCTCACAAGACAAAGTGCCTCAACATTACCTAACGACTACGAACCACCCAAAGCACCAACTCTTAGCTTTTTCAAAACAATTCAAATCCATCCAAGCGCACAACAGCAAGAGACGGAGAAAAACAAACAACTGATTCATTTACAAGTCTATTTACAACGCTCATAGCAGCAATCCTCCTAAAATCATTGTGCAATAATCATTCCAATAAAACAACCTCATCAGCTCGCGTGCGATAAAAGCAAGCGTACAAACAACCCGATATAAATACTTATTGCTCACCTCTCAAGTAAAGAACACGCAATTATAAAACACATGAAATCCCAACGGACTCTTGAGGGTCAAGGGTCAACACGCACACAGTACGACCGATCGCTCACTAAACATCTTCACCCCGTCAATGTCAGAGATTCTCAGAGTTCTGAGTGTGCAGGACCAGTCACAGATTTACAGGCACGATTCATCAGCAAGGAGCCCGATTTTAAATGATGAACAGTGAATATAAAACTTTGACCGGCAGTGACCACCACAGGAACAGACAGTGAGGACAGACGGACGCGTCCAGATGTCCAGCCGTCATCAGCAGCTGTGGTAACAGAAGGACAAAGCGTCCCTGGACAGACGAAACATTCCTCTTTCATCTTCATGTCAAACTCGTCCCATCAGCCCCTCTTGGTGACACAACAATGCTCCAATGCTTCACGTGTTGCCCTCTGACCTCAGTAGAGAAGAAACCTGCCCTTTATCCAGCTGTACGTCTAGTAGAGTCCTCAACAAACTATCTTGGAAACGTCTCCACAGGTGAATGTTCAGCTGAAAATGCCTCTGGAATGTCTCGTGAAACCATAAAAGCTCATTTAAAACCTCCCAAGGTTTTCTGCGTTTTCTGTGTCTGGAATGTGAAAACAAGCAGACGCTCTCCCAAATGCGCTCACTTTCCCAGTTGTGTTGGATTTTTTTCAAAAATCACATGCATAGAATAAAATCAGCTTCTTCTCGAGCAGAAACTCTCCCAACTAAACACATCCTTTTCCGTCTTTCCGTCGACACTTGCATTGAAACGACAGCAGCCATCATCGGAAATCCCCAGCGCTCTCCATGCTCACGTACAGAAGCTTTTCCCTCCAACGTGTCCAGTGCAAATAAAATGATCAAACTCGACCTCTAGTGGCTTTTTCCACGCGGCTTCATCTTTTGACAACATATTTTACGTCCACTTCCGTTTCACAGACACACACACACACACACACACACACACGCGAAGCCCCTCCCCCTCCGCGGTCCCTGAGATCACCTCACACTTTGCACAAGGCTTTCTCGTCGACACGGCAAACGGAACGCGAGTGAGACAAAACGCAGGAAGCAAACACAACCCAGACCATGGCGAAAGGCACGTTCTGGAGACTTTGAAAAAAAGAAGAAGAAACAAAAAATGTCCAGGGAGGGAGCGACGAGGCTCAGTTCAGGAGCGCGGCAGTCGTCGTCGTCGTGGTGCGTTCGGAAACTCCGAGGGAAAGTCGATATGGAGGGACGCAAACATTTCTCGTCAAAAATCTTTCAGTCAAAGTGTTTTTTCCTCCATTTCCTTATTTATATATATAAAACAAACCAAAATAATCCTATAAGTTCCATATTTTTCAGAACGTATCTGAATTCATTTTTAAATAGCGTTTTAAAAAGATGTGAGGAGCTTGCATTGCTGCGTATCGACTCAGAAAGGATCTCTGAACGAAGGCTTCAGCTCCCATTCGCTCTCAGCGCACGAAGCCACCAGCTTCCCACAGAAGGCATCGTTTCCCCCGTGTGGTCACCAGTCCGTCACCGGACTGAACATTCTCCTGCACAGGCTCTTCACTCTGATCTGTTTTTTTTTTTCTTTGACTTAAAGTGGAGCTTCCAACAACGTGTTAGCAGGAACACGACAGAGCCTGACGTGTTTTTAGGAGTCAAGGAGGAGCAGATGGACCATGGGGAGTTTGTCTCTCTCCCGTCTCAGTTGCTCCAGGACTTGCGGTTCTCTCCTCTGCGCGCTACGATGGCTTCCCCTCGCAGGACGGGGACGTGGGCAGGCTGAGCGAGGTCCGTGGTTCGCCGAGCGGTTCGGTCGCGGCGCGACAGCCGGTCTGGGCGGACCAGCACACCGTAGCCTGGTTTGCAGAGGAAGTATCGGTGGCCTCCGACTGACCCGTCGTTCTTACCTGCAGGAAGAAAAATGTGGTCGGATTTAACTTCAGACAGATAGAAAAAGAATGGATGCCTCTTTTCATGATGAAAATATCTGGTTTGAACTGTGGACAATGTTTTCCAAGTTTATGCTTTTAATCAAACCTTAAATTGCACCTAATTACAAAACGGGTTGAATGTCGGGTCACTTTCCAAACCTAGGAAGCATCTAATTGAAACTGAAGCGTTTCCAAGAATTTCAAGAACCAACCCTGGAAAGCGTTAGCAGCATTTTGAGCGATCCGGCCCACACTCACCTACTGGGGTGTCCAGCTCCACGCCCACCCACACGCCGTCGGCGAACTGCGTCGGCCCCACGTAGCGCACGGTTCCGGCCTTGTTGCTTCCTACGGTGACGTACGCGCCCTCCGTCAGCCAGTCGGGCGCTACGTCGTCATGACTGCGGCCGTCGTCCACAAAGATCTCCAGCCGCTCAAAGCCTTCAACTAGCTTCTGGTCGGAGAAGGAGAGCTCTGCCGGGACGCTGTTGTTGTGATTGGACGCTACAACGGCCATCTTGGCGCCGCACTGGGGGGGAGAGGTCACAACATCGTTCCTGTCAGCGCCCTGCTGTTGCTGCTGCTGGGAGTTTGAGGGTGACGCCGCGTCGGCGCCCAGGAGGGACGAAGACGAGGAGGAGGGTTGGAGGACGTCGGACAGGGTAACCGTGGAAACGCTAGCGGAGAAATAGCCGCTGGACGACTGGCTGAGGGGGCTCAGGGGGGTGGTGTCATGCGGGTCATGCACAGGAAGAGGAGGGACGTCCGGAAACTCGGCCCTTCGGTCTTTGGCAGCGGGTCCTGGGACAACGGCCTGCAGGGGGCCCAACGGTTGCCGCGGCAACAGAGGGACAAGCGACAGCATGCGGAGAACGACAAGCCAAAAAAAAACAAAAAAAAAAACACCAAGGATGAAAATGAGCAATTTCAAAACTCTTCATTGTGAGCAAACAGGATATAATATTTAGTTCTTGAATCCAGACAAATGTTTAATCCAACTAATAAAATGCAGAATTTGGCCCTCAGTGTTGTTGGCTCTGCACAAACTCCTAATCAATTCTGATTTTGGCTGATACCAATACCTTTGTTTGAAAAGTTGCTAAGTTGGTTAGATTACCACGTCATGTGGATCTCTCACCGTCTCAGGCTTGCCTCTGCTGTCGTCTCCTCCTCCCGTTGATGCAACGATGCGAGGCGCATGCTGCTGAGCGACAGACAAGAGTTAGATCACACCTTTTAATTGCCGATTATGCAGCCTTGCGTCGCCGTGTCAGCCATTTCTGTTTCCGCTGACCTGTTGGCCGTGCGGCGAAGGTCTGAGCTCTTTCTTGTCGTCCCGAGCAGGAAACAGAGACTTGAGCAGCTTGGGCATCTGAGGAACCAGGGCCTTAACTGAAAGATAAGAGGCAGCAAGTCCTAAACGACCTGGGGAAGGAAGAAGAGGGGGAGAGGCAGCGAGGTGGAGGCAGAGGAGAGGAAGGAAACGAGAAAACAAAAGGAGGTCCGGGAGGTGGAGGAAGAGTGAAAGATTAAGACGAGAAGTTGAAAGAAAGTCCAGAAAATGGCAAAAAAAAAAAAAAATCACCAACATAGTGACAGATTGACAGAAGAAGCATCTAATAAAACACAACACAGAGGTGATTTATTTATCAGCTAAGCTATGAGGCTCTAAATTACAGCGACAGAAATTCATTGAGGTCATTAATTCTGTTCATTTCTGAAACAAAATTAACTTGATGTCACATTGAAATGGGAAAGGAATCACGGTTAAACCAGCGAGCCATCAGGAATATTCACAATGAAATCATCAGACACGGCACAGCACTGATCAGCGACAACGTTGGCAGGGTTAGAAAAGCAGCATGGGTGTAAAAAGCTGAAAAAACACCTAAAGAAAATGAGTTCACACATTTATCAAGGCTGAGGGATGTTTAACAGTGGGAGACATGGAATAAAGTGACAAATGTCTTTGAATCGTTACACAGGAGAGGAAAACGATAAAAACAAAGAAGAGGCAGAAACAAAGAGACGGAGGGAGAGGAGGATGGCTAGAAGAAATGGTGGGGCAGAGAGGTCATAAAAGGCAGGATGTTTACCTTGCTCTGGTTCCTGGTTTTGTGGGGGGGTCATATTGAAGGGCATGGTGGATGAAGAGGGGGAGGTGGAGTAGGTAGACGGGGATGAAGCCGGGCGAGGGAGAGTGCGGTGAGTGGGCATGAAGATATCCTGCTGACTCTCCCATCGACCCTGAGGAGCAAAGACAGGATTCGTTTCAGAATGAAGGAAGTTTTCAGCAGTGGCGACTGCAAGAGGGGGGCAAAAGGGGCCACGGGACCCTCTTAAAAAATATTGGCCACCCCACTGAATCATGTTCAGGTTATTGAAAGGTATTCTTCGATCAAGACATGAATGCAGAACCCATCAAACAAATAAATATATTCATGAAGTTATATATATTAAAAGACCAATTCAATTTTTTTTCTTATAATAACTTGCCTTTGTTTTTAGCTCATATTTTATTAGCTTATTTAACAGAGTCAAATTTCTCATTTTCGCTATGTTTGTAATTTTCTTTGTCTTATCAATACAGACCGGTCTGAAAAATAATTGTTTTTGTACAAATATATTTTTTCTGTACAAAACGTATTTGTTTGATTTTGTGTTTGTAATTTTGCTTATTTTAACAAAATAGGTCTGCCTTATAAATGAGGCAATGTGTATAAATGAAGGTCAAATAAAAACAATAAATAAGAATGGGCCTCATTATGAGCATCGTCGGATCAGTTAGTGCCATATACAAACATAAAAATTAAATAAATGTCTCCAGAGTTTAAAACCAAGCAGCAGGTCGGGAAAGAAATCTGCGCTACCTTATCATCCAACAGGCAAGACGTGGACAGGTCCTGCCTGCTTCCAGACAGCTGAAACGTGACACAGACAGAAACATTAGGAAAATATGTCTCCTTTTCTGTACCACATGGAAGAATCTGATAATTTATTTTACCCTGTGAACAGACGGAGAGCTCAAACTCCTCCTGTTACTCCTCCCCTTGCCAGTCAGCTGCTCCTTCACTGCTACTTCCTTTAACAAGTTCAAACAAATCAGAAACGATTAGCATTCCTGATGATCAGTCATTGTTAACAGTGCTGGGCGGTTCTCCTTCTACCTGTCTGAGTCTATCCAGGGTCAGGATGTTCTCCAGACTCATGACGCTGCGGAGGTATTTCTCAATGGCGGCCTCGTCATCTCCTGATTGGCTGTTGTGTGCGCTCGCCGCCAGCCGGGCTAACATCTCCCTGTCCTCTGAACCTGGAGCATCCTGAAAAAAGGAAACGAAATATGTCAGAAACATTTATGTGAGGCACTTTCAGCCAAACTAAACGCCGGCGTCCTCCTGTTCCTCGTCTTACCCCGGGAATGTTGGAAACCACTTCAAAAGTGACACCGCAGCCAGGTATGGTGCTGCGGGTCGACATCCTCCTGAGAAAGTTGTGGGCGAAACCCTGGCGACCCGGGTTGACGTTGACACAGATCCTCTTCCTGAGCACCAGCTGCATGTCGGCGGGGTGGCTGAGCTGGACCACCGCCCGCACCGTCAGGTAGACGCGCTGCTCCGGCCACGATCCGCCACGACTCAGCTGGGGACACTCATGGACGGTGGAGTCCCATGACGCCTCAGCTTTCACCTGCCGGTCATTGAGGGTCATCAAGGCAGCCAGAAAAAGAAAGAGAGAGAGAGAGTAGAAGCTCACCTCTCCATCGTAATGTCTGACAATCTGCAGGTCGAAGAAGTCGTCCTCGTCTTCTCCAGTCAACATGGCGTCCCAGCCTCCGGCTTCAGGCACTTCAAACTGCTCATGGGAGCCGAGGTCGTCGGCTGGGGGAAAAGAGAAAATGTATGTTTGATGAGAAACTAAGGTGATGTTAGGGCAACCTGCTCTAGTTAACTAAACTGATTACGTTTAAGGTCCAAGAAGAGGACTGGAATGTGCGTTTCCATCCCTGGCAGAGGCGCCCTGTGAACACAAAAACAGGATTTTACAAGCATTATGTATGTGGGGTTTTTATGCTTGGCTGATGAATTGATTTTATTGACCAGCTGAATTTGTGATTTGTTTTTTCTTTTCACTAATGATTTTCATAGTTCGGAGTGATGTCAGCCATTTTGCTTGACAGTCCTGATTTACAGATTCTATTTATTTGGACTTTACAGGCCGACTCTACGACAAAATATAAGTCAGGCTCAGACTTTTTTTTTTTTTTTTTTTGCGAGAATAAAGATATATTAAAATACACTTGAAATAATATATTAAGTCCTCATATTACCAGAATAAAGTCATAATGTCAGAAGAATGAAGTAGTAATTTTATGAAAACTAAAAAGAAAAAATTACTTATCCAGGTTTTTTTTCCTAATTAAAATGACTTTTTTCTCATATTTTAAGACATTCTTCTAGCAAAGTTGCATCTTTATTCTGATAATATTATGACTATATTCCTGTAATTATAAATTCTCAAGGCCTGGCCCTAATACTCTGTTGTGCAACTCACAAAAAAAATTAATGACTATAATTTGTCATTTCTTTAACAGAAAACAAACTGACAAAAAACAAAAAAAAAAAAAAGGAAAACAAAATCTGAGATTTTATTTTTAACCCAGTCCTATAACAATTTGGTGAAAACATCAGGAGACGTACCACTCTGCAGGAGCGCCAGGAATGCCGCTGCCAGCAGAGGGCACCATGACGGCGTTCCTCTCCTCAGTGAGAGTCAACCTCCACTCCAGCAGCTGCGCCTCCCTCTCCATATCATCCTCTGTCTTTTCTGGACACAAACATGACAATATTTATGTCAGACACAAAGTGAATCATTTCACAACCCTTTTCTCCAAACTCCTGATAGATTAAAAAACAAAACAAAAAAAAAAAAAAACTACACAAATAACATGGTGTAATTTCTTGTGTGAATATCTGTAAATGTTACCTGCTTTGCTAACCAGGCTCTGCAGATGTTGGTCCAGGTATTCCTGTCTCTTGGTGAGCGCAGCCAACCACTGCCGCCGCAAACGTTCCAGATCTCTGTCCTATCCAACAATGACTCGGTTAATGCGTTCTGTCCAGCGCATTCTGAAGCAGAAACGTGGAGCGAGTCATGTTGGTTTGGCGTACCTGGTAGCTGTCCATCTCGTCCCCTTCCTGGTTCGCTGTGCTGGTCCTGATCTCCACGCAGCCCACCGACACGGCCAGCACGATCTCTGCTATGAGCGGCATCGTGCCTGAGTCCTGAACCGAGCGGACGTCCACCTGGACTCGCCTTGACTGGCCCTGGGGTCGACGTGAACCCAAGTAGCAGTTTGAACATCACAAATCAGCTTTTCATCCTCCTCTGGGGTCATGCCGGCTGGGACTGTGCAGGTTTTACATCCCTACCTGTCGAAGCTGGAAGATTCCCCCCGTGCTCACGTCTCTGGCTGGAACTACTTCCACCGGGACAAAGTCTCCGTTTTCGTTTATTTCCAGGATCTGAATCCACAGTTCCAGGCGGCGTGTGACCTCGCTCCACCTACCATAAGCTTTTTTTTAGTGTTTTTTTACAAATCAAAATCTAAAAAGTGTGACATGCATTTATATTCAGCCCTCTTTTCTCTGATACTCTGAAAGTTGTGAAGAAACTCCAGAGTCAGAAGTGGCTCTTTGAATTTTCCACAATGGTTCTTTATATCTCTAGCTAAGACGATTTAAAAAGGAAAATTAGTGTTTCTAAATATGAATACAACCAAAAAAAAAATGCATTTGCTAAAACATGGTATTTTTGTCATTAGGTTTTTTTAACCAACTTTTTTTGTACAAACGTCTTCAGTTGATTTTATTTTATTTTAAAACCTAAAAACAGAAATAAAAGGCGAGGTCTTAAAAAAAAGACACATTTTCTACTGTACATGTTCATCAAAAATGAATATGTCATGTAATAAACTACACAAATCTGAACTCCAGGGAAGAGCGTCTAGAAGACATTTTTAAAAGAAAGATGTAAAGGTGGCCTGAACTCATGGAAGACACAGCAAACACCAGAAAGAAGGAGCTCTGGTCAGATGAGAGCAAAGCTGAACTTTTTAACCTACATGCAAAAGTTCACATGGTGAAGCATGGCGGTGGAGGCGTCAGACTTCAAGAAAAGATAAAGGAGCTAAAAGCAGAGCGATCCTGTTAGGATCTGTCTGCAGAAAGATAAGCGAGTGTGTGCGTCTACCTGTCTCGTAGCGTCCGCGTTTTGGCCTGGATGATGCTGAGGTCCCACAGGGCCGGGTTTCTTCCTGCATCAGACTGCTTGTGTCCAAACACTTCGATGGCAACCGCTCCTTCAGTCAGATACTCGATGAAATCCTCCGTCACCGACACCGCCACCTCCTACAGCATCAACAGAAAATCACATCTGTTAATCACCAAATAACAAATAGATTTATCAGCAAAAATAAATAGAGGCAATTCTATTTACGTGAAATGACAAATCAAATTAATGCCAACGAATCAATCACTGAAATAATCGTCAACCAATTTAATAATAGATTAAACGTTAACTAAAAAAAACAAAACAAAACTATTCGTTCATGCTTGAAAACAGTCAAACAGTAACTAACCTGTAACTAACCAGTCTGAGATTTTGAGAATATTTGTAGCTGCAGATGCATCTTTTGCTACAAATGATCAAGCGTTTATTTTCTTATTGAAGGAATATAGTTTTATTTACATCTTATGTATTTACAATATTGTATTAAAAAGGTTTAAATAAGAACATCTGCAGAATGTGCTGATTGTTTTTATCCATCTAATTGATATAAAAGTCAACAGAATAATCAAGGACTACAGTCATGGTCAGTTGCAGCCCTAAAATAACATTAAAGTAATGATCACTAATCAGAAAAATACAAATATTGATGTTCACCTTGCAGCTGTCAAACACCACCATGCAGTGCGGGTCCTTTGAGTTGGGCGACGAGGAAGATGGGTCGACCTCCGGGGCCACGATAGTGGGCTCAGCCTGGTCCCAAAACGAATACTGACAGAAGACGAAGTTGGACAGGTGCTGCGGCAGACCGGTGGCTTGCAGGATCTTTATCTGCAGTTACACCCAAGTCGACATCAGAGTCAGAATTTGAGTAAAAGTCCGCAGCGTCTAAAACGGCTTCAACGACGAGCATCGGCGTTGCTTACCGAGCAGACCAGTTTGCGATCCTCAAATTCAGAGTCCTGGTTGTTGTCGGGTTCGTCTCCTCCCGCCATGTTGTCCTCCAGGCCCCCTCCCACTCTCATGACCTCCACATGCAAGCGTCCTGCGACCTTACGAAGGAAAACAGAGGGGAGGAAAAGGTTAGTTTTTGTACTAGTGCTTGAAAAGAAGCTGAGAAGCCGGGGTTGTACCTCTCCCTTTTGGTTGATGATGGGAACTGCGTACTGCAGCTTCACATCGTAGAACAGACAGGAAAGGAAAACGTTGGCCACGCCGATCAGACTGTGATTCTCCTGCTCGTCGAAGAACGGATCGGCTCGGCGGAAGTATGAACGCATCACCTGGAGGGGGAGGAGTAGAGGAAAAAGCAGGCTCTACAGAGGTTTCTGAAGTAAAACATACTCAAATCTAATTGACTTCCTCTCAGCATTTACAATTTCTACTTCAGTAATCTTGGTATCAAAAATAAGCTAACAGTTGGGAGACTCAATCAGAAGTGTAAGTAGTGGAGAGGCTGCTGTAGTTTAAGAGAAAATGAGGATGGAACATAAATGATGACGGTTTTCATGACCCGATGGTGATTTATTGCAGACTGCAGGGAGAACTCACCGGGTCGTCCTGGTGGTGGACGTGATAGTCCTGCCACTCCTGGTAAAGCTCTCTCATGTCCACCAGACGGTTCTCCATCTTCTCCAAGCTCCAGATCTGTTTGCCTCGGCACCGCCGTCGAACCTGAATGGCCGGTTCGCTGAGCACCGCGTCTCGCTGCAACGCAAACACGCCGAGGTTAACGAGCTGCAGGCAGACGCACGTCGGCGCGGCCCTGTCAAGAGGTGCGTTGGGAAGCGCGAGACCTTGCGGTTTGCGTTGAGGTTGTCCGACGGGATTTGCAGGGTGACTCTGTACTCGGTGTGGCGCTCCAGCTCGTCGGAGATGAAACACGCTTCCTGCACCAGGAGGTTTGCTCTCACTATCTGCTCCCTCAGCCTCCGGAGGCTCCTCACCAAAACCGCCTCTCTGGAAGAGGACGGGAGAAGACCGTCAAGTCAAAAAACAGTTAGAAGGAAGACTGTTATCGATTAATGATATTAATTAATATATAATTCCTAAAAGCACTAAAACCAACAAAACAAATGGAGTTTTTTTCCTGCTCAACAATAATCTAAGAATATCATAAAATAGAAAGTGTTATACTTAACATTTTCTATTAATATAAAATTTTAATTTCTTAGTAATAATTTCACTCTAATAATAGATAAAAGTCTTAATCTGCATCGACTCTAAACCCACAACCCTGGTCTAAGAGGATGACCAGGGTCATCCTCTTACAGCTGAAGAACTGGAACAAATTTTAATCAAATAAACCATTAATAGACAATTAATTGTAAGTCAATTCTGTTTTTTAAGTACAGACCCTAAACACACACACACACACACACACACACACACACACACACACACACACACACACACACACACACACACACCTGTCTTCACTCCACTGCCTCAGTCTGCTCTGAGCGCTGGTAGAGTGGCTCATCCCTCCCACACTGAGCCGCTCCAGGCTGCGGTAGTGAGACTGCTGTCCCTGTCCTGGATGGACAGAAGTCTGTCCTCCGGGCTGGCCGGTGGACAGGCGATCTGGGTTGAGCTTCTTGCGGAGCTGCTGGAGCTCCTGTTCGTACATTTGCCTCTGTCGCTCCAGAGCCGATCGCTTCTCTTCCTCGTGTTGCCTCTCCAGAGACTGAAGGACTGCCTGCATGGGATCTGAGCACAGGCAGGACAGATGAGCAGCAGAAGAGGAGACGGGCTAACGGTCTGCCTGGCAGGGAATCGGTGCAGCGTTCTGAAAGGTTCTCTCACCGTTGCTGCCCAGGGCCTTCATCATGACCTCGGTCTGAGCGAACTCGTAAGAGAAGCTGACCTCGCTGGAGACCTCGCTGGCCGTGTCGCCGTCGGTGTCCAGCTGCTCGCTGCTGCCGCTGTTCTTCAACACGCCGCCTTCGCCCTCCTCTTCCTCGGCTGGCCGCAAACGCCGCTTTGCCAGATTGATTCTTCAATAAAAATAAATACGCGTCAGTGACTATGAGGGTTTATTGTAGCTTTTTAAAAAATAAAAAAAAATAAGTAAATGACACAAAAAAGTTTTAATTCTAGACAATGGCAGAAATTTGTTTTTTATGATGAGGAAATGAGAAAATGTTTCAAACTACCTGAAGAAGTGGTTGTTTCCCCACAGGATTCGGTCACCGTGGTGAAGTTGCAAAGCACTGGTTACTGGAGAACCATTAACACACGTCCTGTAAGGCCAATAAATGCATAAGACCTTCAGTAATCAGGTTACTCAGTTATTTGTATCACATCAAGTTAGTTACAAGTGACAGAGAAATCCGATGAGCGGAAGAAGTTGGTGGCTAGTTGGGAAAGAACGAAAAAAAATGAAAAACATTTATTTACAATAGTAAACACCGCCAACACTTCCCGATCACACTGCCTGAAGTCTCAGCTAGTTTTAGCGATGTATTAAAAAAAAAAAAAAAATAGACATAGGAAGCACAAAATGGGTAGTAAATTATTTAAAACAGCAGAGATATGTCCAGCAATTAACTTGGAGAACCCAGACCTAATGGTCTCATGGATACTTTCAATTCATGCAGGGAAACATGCCACTAACCTGGTCATTCTCAACTACATTGTAAAGTTCTGAATCAGCCAAAAAAAATTACATATGCAGTGTTTACTCATAATCTCACTGTTTAAAAAAATAAAAAATACCTTCAACTTATGCCTGTAGATGATAAATTGTCCCAGTAATTGTTGCCATAAATGATAATGTTTTGAAACATTTTCAAACAATACGTTTATAATAGCTAAATAATGCCAGTTTTCCATCTTATAGACCAATAAACTTTTATTTTGCACTGAACACTTTACAATGGAGCTGTAAGATATTTTAAATTAAACACAACACAACCAACCTAAAGAATAGGTTGAAGGAAGGAAAAAAATATTCAAAAAATATTAATTAAAATAGAAATTATCAAGCAATTAAATGATTAATTGCTTATTCAGTATGTGAGCTTTTATCTCAATGTCAGCTGGAAGCATCCTGTGATTCAACAATCCTTCATTTTAGATGTGTTGCACACGTTTCTTATAACGTCTAATTAAATCTCTCTGTTAAAACCTAAATGCTTTTTTTTTAATTACCTCTGACTGCAAAATGTGACGGTATTGATCTGACTCTGTTTATTGGCGTTGATGCAGATCCGTACAGACCTGTTCTCCAACTCTAATGTGGGAATCTTGGTTGTCCCTACCAGCCTCCCTCCAGGCTATTTGAGTTCAGCTCATTTGCCTAAAACGTGTTACTGTGGAGTTCCTCACCGAGCGTTGGGGTGGGGGGTGAGGATGACGGCAGTCTCTGCTGTGATGTCGATGACGCAGTGCTCTGCCTGGATTCCCATCCCACACAGCTGGATGTCCTGGGAGTCTGCTGAGCCGACCCGCGTGTGTTCCTGAGGCACAGCGTTCACAACGTTATAAGTAGTAGCAGAATACATGCATTCCACCATGACGAGGAATACGTTGAGGCGTCTGTACCTTTAGGTAGTACACCAGCAGCTCATTGAGGGCGGGATCCGCATTCAGGTTGACAAGAAAACTTTTATCATCTCCAACTTTGATCCCTGAAGACTGAAGGGAAATCCCTAGACTTTCCAACTGCTTCTGACGTTCCTGAAAGCAAACACACACACACAAAATAAAATACTGAGCCTGATTTCAAACACCGGCTGAACACAGTTGTGTTGCCGACCACTTACTTGTGCAATCTCCTCGGTTTTTCGGAGCTTCTCCTCCCAGGTGTAGGTCATCTCTTGAATCAACTTCTCGGACTCTTCCAGGCGCTCTTTCAACTCTGGAGCTTTCATCGACTGCGGAACAAGAAGCTGATGATAATGGACAGAAAGCAGAGATCACTTAATGTCTTAGATTGCTGAAGTAGTCTCACCTCGGCCTGAGTGAGCTGCACTCGCAGTTTCTCCACTTCTTCCCTCAGCTCCCTGATGATGCGTGCGTTGGGGTCTTCGTTGACGACGGCGTGGTTAACGATGTTCTTCGCTCGGTCGGCGTAGCGCAGCGTCGACAGGGTTTCCTCGTAGTTGTCTGCCGCCGGGCTCACTGTTGCCACCATGGCTGTGCGGCTGTTGCCCCCCAGGCAGTCCTGGAGAAGCAGTACAAACAGATAAAGTATCGAAACGGTGGAAAATTTAAACGAGTGCTTGAATAGTTCAATCAAAACTGTTCAAGTTTTACCTTCAGCAGCCAAGTCAGAACCGAGTCTCTGTAGGGAACGAACTTGGTCTTGTTCTTCGCCGTTCCCTGTTCAGCTAGCGCAGAAATGACCAGACCAAGTGTAGTAAGGGACCTGCACCAAACAATACACATGACTATGACTAACATATTTAAGGTCGACTTACATTTTTAAAATGAATCTAAACCATTTTAAGCCCTTAAATTTAGATACATGAATTTAAGACTTTTTAATGATGCTTTCATATCTTGCAGTAGGTGATCTGATCATTACATGTCCATTGCCCTTGCTACTTTATTTTATGGATTTCAGCTCCAGAAGTAAAAGTGGCACACGTGGAAACACGTTGCAGGTTTCTGCTCAGAGCTTTGCTTACTTGTTGATGTTGCTTCCCTCCTTAAGTCGTTCTCCTGCTGCTCCAGTTTTTGCTGCACGCTCACTTCCAGCCAGGTCAACCAGACTTAAACGACTAACCTTCTCCCCACTCGTCTACAGAATGAACAAAGATGTAGACATCTTTAATTCTTTCCACCCATTCACCTTTATTTCTCAGGCTAAGTTCACAGCGAGTCATGAGGCTCAATTTCAATGTTTGGCTGAAATCCATTTTCTTTTCTCTTTTGTTTTGCGTGCTGAATGACGTGACGACAATCAGACTTCTGTCCCCTGAGCGACCCGAATGTGCAAAAGAAGAACATAAAAGTCACACAGCAGGGCACTCTTCAGGGAAGTAATAACAGATGTCACTGCTTATGGATAGATTTTTAAAGTTTATTCAGCAATGAGAACCTGTCGGAATTGTCACACAATCATTAAAAGATGAAGAAAAAAAATATAAAAGGCTTCAACTAGTAGCAGTGGTGTTTTGTGGAGCATTGACTGCAACTTCTGTAGAGAAGTCTGTCTGGATGAGTAGTCAGAACCAAGAGCGATGGGATTGTGATGTGCTTCAGTGACCAACTTCTTTCACAGTTTTCTAATTAAGATTTTTTTTTCAGCGACTGTGTTACATGCGTGCTGCTTCTGGTGCAGAATTATGGTGCACATTTCACACCAATTACATGTAAGTCGGATTAAATGTGACATGACTGTTCAGACTGCAGGCACTTTGAGATACACATATGCAAGGGCCACAAATCAGATGTTTTGAGGGGTGGAAAGATCAGAATCGAGCCGTTTAGTCTGCCGAGGGAAAATAATAAAACAAATTGGATATCGGTCGCATATGGGCAAAAAAAAAGAAAAAAAAAAAGAAAAAAAAACAGATCTGGGTCACATTTGCCAGCTGCATTAACGTGGCCTGAGTACCACTTTAGTACCAGACAGTAAATGTTTACTGTGGAATGCAAACAAGTTGTGTTCTCCTCCGACGCCATATTTAGACAAAGAACTGTCAGAAATTCTTGCTGAAAAGGCTTTTTTTCCCTCTGTTTTTCTCCCATTGTAACTCTAGCAGGCAGGTATAAGTACCGTCCTCATCTCTCGGCCGCTGGTGTAAAGCTTCCCTCTGCATTTTTCTGAGGACCGTCAAAGAAGAGGATATCAGGTCTCCATCTGTGACTGCTCAGCAGCTGACGAGGTTGAATCTAACACCTCACCAACACCTGATGTCAGCCCGTCGCCACAGATGTGGCTCCAATCAACCACTTTACTTTACCCGAGGAAGCTCAGGACATTGAAGCACACTGTCTCACACTGAGTCATGTAAAAAACACATGCCCGCCACTGCTTTGTGAGATTTGTGTGAGGGATCTCCAAGGTTATGCGTTCCTTTCATCTTAAACATTGGAGTCCGCTTTTCAAACGTTTCATCTAGCATCCCACTGAAAATCTCAGGCTGAGTTTACACACAGCACGACTCCTGAAAAGACACGACGGAAAGATGGGAGATGAAGAGCCGGCAGCCCAGGGTGCCGTGATACAGATCAGCCCCAAAATGGGTACGTCGTTGCATTCCCAGAGGAAAACTCACTGATGAACAGGGGAGATTTTATCATCTGGATAAAAGAGGGGAAAAAAGGACACAAAAGGAACTGAAGTTGTGAAAACGTAAGAGTTTGATTCAGATCTAGACGCATGATCAAGCAAGTGACATAATGATGAGGTGGCGATAATCTTCAACGTGGTGTTTTGTTTTCATGATTAGAAACTCTGTAGCCAGACTGGGTGATAACCAGATCAGGAGGCAGGATGTGTAGCGATAATGTGTCAAACTACTTGGCTGCGGTTTTAACAGATCAACAGTCGAGATAAAAGTAACTAAACACCCATTGCATTCATCAGCAATCTGAACGGAAAACAACCAAATAAGTTGTAACTAAGTTCAAGGTGCAAACAAGAGTACAGAGTGTTTTCCTGAATGAAACTAATGTTTCTCAGAATGACTGATTCAGCAGTTGTGGGTCTTTACAATGTTACGGCTTTAAAAGTGCAACTTCAACGACAGCCTCCTGCAGCGCTGCGCACATGAGCACTGATGACCTATTACATTAAAAGGAAGTGATGCATCATGTTGTGAAGTGATAAATCAGTGTGGAGAATTTCTGCGGCGTTACTGCAAGCTAAAAATGTTCTTTTTTTCTAGCCTCAAAACCAACAAATATGCTTTTAAAGTGATTTATGAGCTAGCAAAGTGACTCACTCGCTTGATGAGTGACCAACTTGTTGAATGACTGCGTGTGTTTGCGCGCTGAAAACAAAGCAGGCTGTATCAGCTGACAAACTCGCAGTCATGTCTGTGAATTATTAACAGGGTTTGGTGGGATCCAGAAATAAGAGCGAGGAGTAAAGTGGGTCAGTGAGGAAAGGAGGAACAAGTCACTGAGGTCTTTCCTCTAAAAGACTCACCGTTGGGGCCGACGCCACCGCGTTCGGTAATTACCTTCACCCTCATCCCAGAGGGCGGCGGATTGGATTATTTGAATTCCTACTCCTACTTTTAGTAATGGCTGCATCTGAGGGCTTTTACTAGTCTGACTGAGGTCGAGCTCAATCAGACTGGACGGAGAAACTTTGAAGAGATTCTCAGATTCTTAACTCCATGAAACCAGGAACTAAGAGAACACATGATGCAGGGTAACATTGGCTGATCAAAGTTTAAATTAAAAGAGTCTCTTAAGATCTGCTACATCTGAAGTTTGTGACTCCTCATCATAACTTCACAATCTGATTTAAAATCCTATGTTTTCTCATTCAAAACTGAGATTTCCAGGAGAATTCATCCATTAATGGTTTCGCTTGCTCAGCTCTATGTGTGTATGTGTGATGTCATCTTACCCCAGACTGCAGGTCCTTGAGTGTGTGTGTGAGGATGATGTTGAAGACGGCGTGTGATCGACTGCTCTCCTCGTTCATGTTTGTGGCAGCAACCGTCCGAGATTTATTCCCCTCCGACATCAGAGACTCAATGTCCTGACAAAACAAATAAATTCATTAAAGATGTCAGCAAAGAGTGATACAAACTTTACGCTTAGATCTATAAAGCTATTACATTTTCTGTGTGTGTGTGTGTGTGTGTGTGTGTGTGTGTGTTAGGTCTTGATCATAGAAGCTGCCACACAGCTTCTACGATAAGTTGTGCTTAATAACCATAATAAGTTGTGCTTCTTCCTGCTCCCTTTCAAGTAGAAAAGTAGTGGGAAGCTAATTATTTTGGTCCTAGTTATGTTTGGACATGTTTTCTCTTGTCCTACTGGTTAAAACCTATTCAAAATAAATCAATTAAAAAGAAATGCCTCTTTTCATGTGCACCCCGTTTTTAAAGACTGCCCACATTATTTATCTGATTAAATTTATATTCTCTGTTTTTTTCCCCACACACTGTAGAGTCACTTCTTCATCTCCTTGTATGCCCATATCATGTGACATGATTTGCACCTAGAACTTGGATCATATGGCTTGGATTTCCCCAGCTGTCCCAAAAACGTTGCACAGAAAGCAACTGAAACACTGATCATTAAGTTGACCTATAAAGGAAAGTGCAAAGTTTCTAAAGCAGAAGAACAGGTTTCTCTGGAAGGTTTGTCCTCATAAGGCTAATATGTACTGAAGAGGATTAGGGCACTGATAGCCTGATAAGATTTCATCTCTCGGTGTTAGTTCAGCTCTCATGTGTGGGTTGAGAAATTACCTTAGTATTTCTCAGGAAGTTACTCATCAGAGCCTGGAGGATTCAGTGTAATGCTCTCCCTTAACCATGACAAAGCTTCATCTTTGTGTTTTGCAGTGTCATACCTCTAAAAATAATCTTACAAAGTATTTTTGGTCTAGTTTCTAGTGCAAATATCATGGCGCACTTGAAATAAGATAAAACTGACTTACAGCAGCAAGATATCCAAGCTTGTTTAAGTCAACAATTCCTTAATTTTGATGAAAAAGTGCTAGTTTCACTGGCAGATTATTTCACTCACAACAAGACATGTTTCCCATGTTATGAGTGAAATAATCTGTCAGCACTTTTCATCAATATCAAGAAATTATTGACTTAATTCATACTCTTATTTCTAGCTTAAAAGTTACTTGTGAGTTAGTTTTGTCTAAGATATTTGCACCAGAAACTGGACCAAAAATACTTAGTGAGATTTTGTTAGAGTTGGAGCCCTTGGGGTTTTGAAGGTAAACCAGCAGAACTAGTGACAGGAAAGCAATTAACCGACTCCAGTTGGATGAGAAAACCTGTTTAAACATGCGGAACTTGACTTGAATGCAAATCGAAGCAGCAGAGGAAATGCAAGAGTGAAAATGCAGCCAAGCATCTTTGGGAATCTAAACCTCAAGCAGGAAATGTGATCACCGACAGTAAATGTAGAAGATAAAAGTCAATAAGCCTGGCGGAGAAGAACGAGTGACCCACAGCTTTACCTTGTAGCTAGCTACGGCTAGGCGTGACAGGCCGTCGACGTAGGGACCCAAAACTTTGTGCTCCCTCACCCTCAGCGTCTGTCGGCCCCTGAATGCAAAACAAAACAACTGGGTGAGGAGACAGACGGACAACATGGCCACTGCTGGCATTTGCTCTTGGTGCTTTGTGTTAGGAGAGGGGTGACGGCGCCAGCCCGGCTCTTCCTGATGGTCACTGAACTCGGCTCGCAGGCTTCACCGGCACACGGCTCTCTGACCCCAATTCTGCCACGCTCCCGACAACTTCATCATTCGCGGATCTGCAGCCAAGGCGCATATGGCTGTCAGATGGTGAGCTTCATTCTGGGTCACTTTACCAAGGTTAAAGGTTTTGTACAGAGGGAGGGTCAGAGGTTATGGTGTCTGGGGCAGCAGACGGTGGCCTGAAGCCCTGATTTACTGCTGACCTGCTGGACATAAACTGGCCTCTATTGGTGGCTGCAGTGCAGGCTGCTAATCTTATTATCTGCTGACCACTGCAGCCATCACAATGCAACCTCCTCTGATTTATCAGCTCAACGGGTTTGAAATACTTACAACTTTACTACAGGTTAGCCGATAAACTTCAAGTGTTTTTGGCCACCGCATCAATAGGTTTGGTAAAGATGACTGAATATTAATCAACTGCAAGAAAATAAAAAACGAAGACAGGAGCTTGAGAGCAACACAATGAAAAGAACAGACATTCAGTCCCTGGAGGATGTTGCAGTGTGTTTTGTGATTGTTGTTGCCTTACATTTCTGATTTTGTGGAGCCTTTTTCAAAAAGCTGCAACATTTTTTCCAACTTCACTTCTGACTATTGTGACAACAAAACTTTCTTTAAAACATGTGGAAAAGAATCATGAGCTCAACTTCTATACAGAAACTAAAGAACTGAGTTTATTCCTAGCATTTACTTACTAGCAGCGAATGTAAAATGGATAAGATTAGTATTCTTATCGACAAACTTAATATGACATATTGGCATGGATTAACTACTTATTTAGCTGACATTATGTGAATGCAGCAGCACTACTTCACTTGCTCGGTTTGTTTGGAAGAGAAAAAAAAACTGAAATGTTTTTCTGGCTGTTAAGTCTGGCTAACATGACGCATGCCGAACAGCTCCGCTAAACAGCAGGCCTCCCTGCGATGATCAGTGGGGATTGCAGTTCCCTGGATTAGCACCATGTTACAAAAAAATATTTTTTAGAAATTGTCTTCGTTTTTTCAACTGAATTAGGACTATTTTGCACCGCTAAATCCAAAAAAGACAAATTTTTCTCAATCAGGTCATTCTGATTGATTTATTCTAATTTGATCTTCTGACTAAATTCATGACATTTTTGTGACATTATCGGTTCATTACCGTTAATTCCCATCCAAAAAAGGCTGTAGGAGAAAAAAAAAAGTTTTCTAATAGTGTGTTAATTAAATGCTACAAACTTGGATTTCTGCAAATTGAACAATAAACCCTGATAAGAGTAAGTACGAGTAAATTGAACATTATGTCTTCATTGTTTAAAATTATCCGTCTCTTTTCTGTCCTGATGGAGTCTCTCCTCCTGCTCATCACTGATTGATCAGATTATCAGCAAACTGATCCATATTTGACTGAGCAGGAGATTATAGCTTTAACAGAAAGACTCTGCTCTACAGGTAGGACACAAACTCTGATATCGAGTTTGCGCTGGACGGTCGGCGGGCGTTCCTACCCCTTCGGGTCGAGCAGATCTCGGACCTTCTCGTTGTAGATCTCCATGTAGGACACCTCTACGGTGAAGCTCTCCCCCTCCCGTTGCTCCTCCTTGGTTCGCTCAAACAACGCGCTGCAGAGTCGAGGAATCAGCCCGGGCTGGTCACCTGAGCCCATCATGGTGTACGACTTCCCTGACCCTGAAACAAACGTTACAGGCATGCAAAGGCGTCACTGGCGCCATTTTGTTCTACTGCTTTATTTACGAGAAAATAGAAATCAAGTCATTAGTCGACAGAACATCACATACACCGTTAATACACACGCAAAACAAGATGTGCAACAATTGTTTACAGATATATATAGAAGCCAGAGTTGGTGAATTACCAGTTTGTCCATAGGCAAATATGCAGGCGTTGTAGCCCTGGAAGGCGTTGTGGAGAAGACTTTCCCCGAGGCACTGGAAAACCACCTCCTGACCTGCAAGGAGGTCAGGCCCAAACTTCACTTTGTATGTTTAGGTATTTAAATTAAAATGCGTGAATTCCTGTGATGAAATCTTAAAGACGCTAATAACAAACTGACCTGCAAATTTTTCCTTATCCGTTTCATCCATGGACCAGAAACAATAGTCATAGGCAAAAACCTGAAGGAAACAGCAGAGGTGTTAGCCATTAAGAAATCTGGCAGCTATCCAGAGGACTTTAAAAGTTAAAGACCAGCTATCAGACGTGCCGATCTGAATTGCAGGGTAAGCTTTTCGCGTAGCTGGAATTGTGTGGCTGGGAGTGACCATCAGAGAACCAGGTTTGTGCTTTGAAACTGGAAAACTTTTTGTGGTAAAGCTTTTTACCTTCAATCTATATCACTTTCAAAATTCTGTAAAATCCTCTGAGGTGGACTTTACAGTAAATGTAAATGAACTACAGGAGTGTTAATCATCAGGTGGCATCTGTTTCATCTTTTTAAATAGACTTTTTTTCATTTCTGCCCTTTGCAGAATTTTTTCTTTGACTCACAGACTTTGACATGTTCAGAAAAGAAAGAATGCTCTGGGAGTCCATTTCTACAGAAATCTAGGTGGCAGTGTTATGTATTTTCTAGGCACATAGTAGCATTTCATAGCACAAGTAACTGTTAACTTCTGTTAAAAATATATTGTCTATATCAAATATGACGTAAAAGAAATTTGACTTCCTGATTTAACGCCTTGAAATTGAGCCTCTGTCTCTTTAAAAGCTCCTGCTATTTCTGAAACGCCACCTTCAGGAAGACATCTCAACATCACACCTCTTTTAACTCTAACAATATTTTTTTTACCAGCCTTGCACTGAGAAGTAGCTCCTACAATGAGCTCAGCCAAAGCGCAGTTCCACCATGTGTTTGCTAATTGGTGCTGGCTAGTCTGAAGGAGCCGAGTGACTACTCTGTGAGACGGAAGCTTGGAAACTGCAGCTCCGAGGAGGAGATGCGCCTTGAAGGCGGAGCTAGGTCCAACCAGGTGTTTTGCACAGCTGAACGGAGATTAAAGGAGTCATCATAAAAAACAAAAGCAGCGCTCCAGATTTGTTTTTGATGAGGGAATAGCATTAAAATATGATTGTAAAGCTCAAAAACATATTTACATAATACTGCCCCCTTCAAATATAGATTCTTAGCAACATCATTTAGATGTAACTTAGTTCTACCAATAATGATATTTGCTTCAGTTCAATTTAAACTGATATAAAAAAAACAAAAAACTGCTGACTTTCATTTCATTTCAGGAAATCTTTCAGTAGTATGATCTGGGTGCTCTTCATATGTCATGTTGCAAAGCAGTGCACAAATATTTCTGCTGAATGAGGGGAAAAAAACATAAATCCTGAAAACACGGACATGCTGTGATGTGAAGCAGCCAGCAACGCTCAACGTTTCAAAGTGGAAAAAAAAAAAAAAAAACTCAACAAAACTAAAAAAAGCCACTTTAAAACTGTTTCTTTTTTTCTTTTCCTTTCTTTTTTGTTTCATTGCCTGTATGGCTCCACACAGCTCTTGAACCTAGCAGAAGTTGAACAGCGGTGCCTTTGTTAGACACAGAGATGATTCACAACACTGGAATCGGGTGAGAAACGCCTGTGTGTTGGTGTGTGCCGTTACCTTGGACTGATTTCTGGTGATGTTGGGAATTTCGAGGTCCAGGGGAGTAGCATGTGGAAAGACAGATAAAATTAAGAGCACATTAATAACAGATATTCAGCAGCTGGCCATCCTGAACTCATAAGGAAACATTTTTAGAACTAGAAATGAGCGCTGGATTGGAAATGTTGATGTAATAAGACACCAAAAGCAACACTGAGACAAACACTTCAAACTTTCAGTCAAGTGACCGAATGCAACACTCTCGGTCATGTGGAGATTTCTCAAAAATATTACAGATAAGCCCATAACAAGCAATAAATCAATCAATTGCATAATAAAGTAAAATGAGAGCAATTATTTTCATTCAGGCAAACATTTTGAGAAATGCTGCAAACTTTTGACACCCAGTACAAAGTAGTTAGTTTGCACCACCTGCCGTTTTGCCCCTTTTCCCCCATCTAAGCTGAATGATTCTCATTTTTTGAAACGTAATTCTGGTTACGGAGATTTTATAGCCTATTTTATTTATTGTTGTTTCAGTTGTTTTAATTATGTTAAGATATTTAAAAGGATTTCCAGTTCCAGTCTTAAATGTTCTTTAGAAATTGAAGTCGTTTTTATCTTTGAGTAAGTATACCTGCGTTAATAATAATATTATTATTATTACTATTACAATATTAGTTGAATATGGACTCAAAACAACAAGATTATCATTTACCGCACTAATCTCTGGGGCGATTTATGGCCCAACAAAATTTGTTATTGTGACAGGCCTAATTATAGAGGCTTTGAAAAGGATTCCTGTGTGGGTTTTGGGTCTCAGACAGAGACGGGTGAGACCTTCTAGAGATGTCTGTGTCTCTATGAATTTATGTCTGTGGGACAGGGTGGAGGTGGAGGGTGGGGGAGCTGTTGCACACTGAAAAAAAGATGATGGCATCCAAAGGTTACTGGGTCACAGTCACACCAAAAAAATGGACACATCTGGTGTAGAATGTCTCTGACGAAAGCAAAAACATTCAAACACAAAACAGAAAGACGTGGCGATATTTTCAAAGAGAAAAGAGAGCACTATAACACAGAAATAAACTGACAGCGGCTACAACACATTTAGCATTGGAAATTGATCTGATTGAAGTTTTTTTTTTTTTTAAGTAAAGAACAAATAAAACAAACATTTGGCTTTGAGAACTTTTGCAGCCTCACAGGAAATTATCTCATCAACAAATGAGACAGATAACTTCTGAAAGAGATTTGCTAATATGAAGACAACAAATGTCTTTGGACTGCACCTGCTAATAAAACCGTTAGATATAGTTCAAATTCATGTTGTAGACAAACACAGATAGACTAAAAAGCCCAGTTTCTTTACCCACACCTGCATGAATATGAGGAAAAAAGTGATGGATCCAGTCTCTACGATTTTCAACAGGCCAATAATTAAACTTATCTAACAAGAATTGGATGAGTCTCAGATGAGTCCACCAGATTTTGTCGGAATGTCCATCCTCTTAGCCGCCTCTTTTCTCTTCCTCCTCCTCATTAGGATAAGGAACAGCAGAGCTTTCATGTGACATCTTGACAGACACATCCTGCAATTATGTCAGCAGCTGGAAAAACAACCCTTTTCCTGGGTATCTGTTCAGTTTTCCACCAATGAGAAAGCTCTTTGCACTCAAACGTCCCCCTATTGCTACGTAAAAGCATCATAAACTAGTGTTAACGACTGAACCAAGTCTGGGTGAGTTGGCGTGTTACCTTTTTCATCCCTTTTTTTTTTTTTTAAATACCTCCATTTCAAGAAATATGCTTTAATGTCTCTTACTTGAATCCAGTTGTAGGATGGGACTGAAGAAAAAAGAGCTGGTGATTTACAGTCAGTTAAAAAAAATAATAATTCAAAGTTCAGGAGAATCCCTCAAACATTCTTAAACACAATACCACCTACGTCGGGCTAAATTCTTGGCCTGCTTAAGTAGGTCAGTCACCTCAGCTTCTTTTTGTTTATTGCTGCATTTTTTCCTGAAATAACCAGGATTTTCAACCGTTACAGAACCAAATTTGTTTTTTTTTTCAGTAAATTGAAACTGGAAAGTCTCTCCATAAAGCCTTCTACATCAGACCACAACGGCAAATACCTTGAGCAAACGTCACATTCGACTAGTTTACTACGCATCACTTATACATAAAATGCTCTTCTGCCAGAGCTGAGCTAAAAAGCCCAAACACCTGTTTCCCTTTACCCATGCACATTCTTCATGAGCCACCAAAGCCTGTAGCTCTTCCACAAATCTGCCAGCAATCTGTAACACTTCATATTTCAGATGCTCGGCTGCTGACAAGCAGACGCTCACAGAGCACAAACAGGCTCAGTTCCTCCTATCAGCAATTTAATTGAATCCAGTGGCTTCTTATGACGCAATTAACGCCTTCACTCCTCTGCTTTCTTTCTCTTTGACTCCCGCCAGCCGTGTTTTATTTTAAAACATGCTGGAGTCACATTTTCGCTCCAAAGGGAGGATACGGTGGAGATTAAATGGTTCTCTTGGAACATACTTTTTGATTCACCCTGTTCTGAAGATATTTTTTGTCTGCCTGAAGGGCTTCTCTGATCTGGACGGACGAGGGATGAACGCACTCTGGCAGGTTTTGATGTGCTTAATGATGACAGCTGTCATGGTTGCTTCGGAAACCAAAGGAGAGAGGGGTCATCCATTAGCGGAGTTAGGGGCTCCCACCCCCCAACCAATGGCTGAGGAGAGCGAGGCGGTCAGGAGAGTGGCGAACCCGCCTCTCCTCCATGCTGAAACAATTCTATTTGCTCCTCCTCCCTTCAGCCTGTCGCCGTCATTTAAAAAATAACTTAATGCATGAATGCTCCCTCTCCCCCTCTTACTCCTTTCCCTACTGTTATCGCATTCTCCCCCCCCCCTCTCCCACACCGTAGCATCCATAGCTCTGTGGAAAAGAAACAAGGAGTGGAAGATGGAAAGAAGGTTAAAGGTAGCCAGGAGATTTGAGGGAGAGCGAGGCTGGGTCTGGGACAGGAATTTTAAGCTCAAACACAAAGGTCAGCGTTACACAGTACACACTGAAGGTCTGAGTACAGTGCATGCAAACGGCAGGACAATGGATTCTCATAGTGTGCAATGATTTCTCTCGCCACTGTAAGCAAAAGGCTAAAAGAGGAGCCATTTCTGTCTCCACGGGCAACCAGAACCAAAGCAAACGAAGGTGACTCCTTGAAATAAAAAAGAAAAAAAAAGTGGAATTTGTCACTAGAAGATGCAAAAAAAAACAAATAAATTTGAGAAATACAGACATTTGAACATATTTAAAATTTTATGGCTTCCAATTAAGATGAATTTAACATGCTGATGACTCATAACATACAACGAGGATGACAAATAATTATCACTTCAGCTTATTTTACAAAACATTAGAAATAGATTAAAAGAGGTAAATAAAATAGGAATTGAATAGGAACAATTTAATTCCTATTTTAAACATTTTACCGTAAGCTTGTTTGTTTGTAGCGAAGGATGCAGCTATAGCTAATAATACTTCTATCGTGTCCAAAGCTCAGGGCTTTCTGTTGGACAGAATGTTAATAAATTGTAAAGCTAATCTGTTGATTACTTTTTAGATTAACATAATAATTGGACAACAAAAAGTGCTTAAATATATTTTTTTTTTTTTTGCAAAATTTGAACAAGAATTGTCCCTTGACAGATTCTGAGTAGAAACTACTTACGAAGAAGTTATTTTCTACCATTAATTCAAAATGTATTTATTTTTCATACTGCCGCTCTGACCGTGTTGTTCTTTTAGCAAATGGTTGTATACGTAGCAACTTGTAATTAATCGTTTACTAAATTAGTTAATTTCAATCATCTTTTCATCACGGTTAATCCAAGTCCTCCTTTCAGACCGACACACAACATGAATTTTAGTCACCCGGGGCCAGACACCCTCCTTTCTCCATCGTCTTGGGAACCAAGTCTCTTGTTATTGCATCACCCACAAGAAGCTGATCTTTGTCAGCAGAACATCCAGCTTCACTGGTGCAGAGCAAACAGCCCTCAGGTCACCATGCAAACCGCGGCATCTGAACATGCAGCTACGCCGGAGTTAGTCATCTGCTTATCAGGAAGAGTGGCACAAAGTGACCTGAGCCTGCTGTTTTAGGGCATCTCAACTGCAAAGCCTTTGCTAAGAATGGAGGATGCAAATAAAGAACTAACAAGTTAAAGAGCAACAATAAAAATGCTGCAATTTACAGCCATATTTCTATAACAAGCATCTATGGGGGGAACAAACATCTCCGTGGACTCAGAGTTGGAAATCTGAATATACAGGCGGCTATAAAAACGAATGATTTAATAGTTTCTTGTCTAGGAGTCAGGGTCATGTAATACATGAGCTCTGTAAGAGGATATCCTTTCTGGAGCTCATTTGTATGAGATGCAAATGAGTACCAGAGGTTCCAGGCTCGCCATTGTTCCACACTGGGTTTAGAAACGCGTCGGAGTGTTGAGGTTTGGCGCTCACATATTTGAGAAGCAAATGATCCAGGATCAAGAATGGATCAAGAAGCAAGAATGCACAGAGGTTAATTATTATTATTATTTATTTTTTTTTTCAGTAAATGATTAATAATTCAAGGTTGGATCATAATGGGCTCAACTAACAATTCAGTGTTTTGCAAAGGTATTTGAAAGTTTTGATCTTTGGAAAAGTTTCGTCACGTCTCAACCGCAAACTAATTTATGAAGTGGGATTTAGTGTTGTGGATAGCTCTGTGTAAACCGTGTGCACTACACTTCCAAAAGAATTAGTTTGTCTGACTTCAAAAGAGAATAAATATCTCATTTCTAACTTACAGGGTTTGATATGATGTCACTCCGTGCAGCTAGAATTGTTCTGGCTGTCCATCAACAAGGGTTAGTCAAGGGCTTTATGGGAAATTTGATCATTACTCCAGAGTGAGGTCAGACACTGGTGATGGATAAGAAGGCCTGGTTTACAGTCTAGGCTCTAATTCGTCCTGAGCATGTTATTCAATACCGTACCAGTTCATCCATAACTTCACTAACTTTGCTTTGTGCACTGGTGAGATTGTTGTTCCCTTTCTAAAAGACTTAACTTTCATCTGTGACTGTTGGTACAGAATCTGACATGATGCACGTGCACAAGGAAAGAATAGCAATGATTGTGTTATGCCCAAAAGCAATCCTGCTTTCCAGTTATAAGTTCCCATAATTAAACAGATCCTGGAGGCTCTGTTATCTCGAGCAAACATCACGCACCTGCAACACGCCAACTTAACTGCCTACTTCCTCAATGAACTCAACCCCGTCTATTTCAACGAACATGTAAAGCACTATGTCAATGTAAACTGGCCTCAAACAAACAAAATTAAAACAGCATCTGCACACTCAGCACAGCAGTCAGTCGGCCCATCCGGCTGTTGCCTCTTTGCCCCTTTGTCGCAGGGCGACGGAGAGAGAAGCTACAGCTCCGCTCTTGTTCCGAGCTCCATAAAAGTCACTAAGGGAAGTTTATGGTCGACAGATGCTCGAGTAAATGAAGCTTCTTCCCCCCTCCCTCTGCCATCTTCTTCTCACTCAAGGAAGGAGGCACCCCTGGTCATCAGCAGCGACCCGGACTTAACCTCCCACCGAGCTCCCATGGAAATGGAAGAGGGGGAAAAAAAAAAAGGAGGAAGTTGGGGCAGTGGCAAGTTACGAGGGAAGAAGAGAGCCGAGAGGAGTCGGGCGTTTTTATGCACAATTGTCTTTATGTCAAAGCTGCTGTCTATATTTTCAGGCTCCTCTGACACACACGACCACCTGCTGCCGCCGTCCTCCGCCTAAAGCCAGCCTTTTTACTGATTCTAATCAGACAGACAGCAGTCACAAGGGCTTCTTTCTTCCAACACAGCTGACCTTCCTCCAAGACAGCCAGACAGTTTTTGAGCGGATTTCAAACCCTTACACATCAAGATTAAAGAAAAGGCAGCTTCTGCATTGCAGTTCCGACTGTGACCCACATAATCCGTCCTTCCAGAGGCATTCCAACATTCTTGCTCTGCTCTGTAACCTAATCTAATAGATCTCCAACCATCTCCCAGGGCTGAAGCTGAGAGACTCAAGTGTGTTCAGCCTAACCAAATAAAGACAGCTGGTTTGCATGATGAAACAGGCAAAACAGAGACAGAAGTTCAAATCCACCTGTTGCGACTGGTCCAATTTCTTGCCAAAAGCACATAATGAGGATGAGGGAATGTCACAAACAAATTTAGGAGTTTTAGAGAAGCAGGGAAGGATTAAAGACACGTGCATGGCTTTTCTGAAGGTCAGCATCTCTCTCTAAGAGTACAGGAATTACAACAAAAATGTAAATCTGCCATAAAGGAATTTTGCACGGTGAAAGGAGCTCCTAAAAAAGCTGTGGCTGTACCATCAGCCAAAATGAAAGTCAAATTTGCCATTGCATCCATCTAAAACTGCCATATGTTGTGCTGTGGGGATGCTGTCCTTCAGCAGGGACAGGAAAACTGTTCAGAGCTGATGTGAATTTGTGTGGCGCTCAACCCAAAACACAGGAAGAAGATCTGTTAGAAGGGAAGGAAGGGAAGACTCACCTTCTGAGGTTTGCTCCAGTGTATCCAGTGCAGGCTAAGTGTTGTTTCTTTATTAGATTTCTTTAATATTTGACTTTTCCAAGACTTTATGGTTGCTATTTAGGTTTATATGATAATGTCTACCAATAACACGTAACTACCTAGTGATATTTTCAAATTTTCTGTCAACCTGAAACATTTTTAACTCAAAAACACTGTAAGCCGCTGGATGACCGCCCTAGTGCCCCAACCACCGGGTTTAGCATGTTTTCTGGAGGAAGTCCTGATGTTTCCCCGAGAAACACACAGAAAAGATGACAATATTAATCTATTAAATGAATGAAACTCCAGACATAAATCCAATAGAGAAGATCCACCATGCCACCGCATTAGTAATGATTCATACTGTGATAGGGATGTCATTTGTAGCAAGCCCATATCCTTTCTCATTAGCGGAAGAGGAGGGATGACTGCAGTGTTTTCTGTAAACGGCCTTTAAAACGCCTGACCTGCCAATTCTGGCAACAAAGTTTCTAAGTTGGAAACGGTGGAGTGACTTTTGTTAACCGCACTCGTGCAGACATGACCTAGTGGGCGTCAGTCAGCCCTCTCTCATTACAGAGCATAAAGCTGATTTTCAGACTTTTGTAAAGAACAATATCAGTGGATAAGATTAGTTTTACAAGTAATTTCAGCCTGATCTCCTAAAATGAAGAAAATAAAGGTCGATATATCGGCCAATCGGTGCATCCCTCTTTCTTAGAAACGCTCATAATATATTCTGTGAATTGTGTTTTAATCAAAACTCCCACTGTAAAGACCATGAGTGAAAGTTTGATTATTTACATTAAACACAGAATAGGACTTTCCTTCTTTGCTTTGCAGACCAAACTTGCCGTCAGCTACATATGCGCTCACTCCCTCCTGTGCTGTTTGATGAGGCAGGACTGATCTATAAAAATATTTCTCCAGCCGTATCTTATTTACATAAGATACAAAATGTGGAAACAAACACCGAGGCATAACTTTTATGCATAACCACAAAGAATTGTATTTTAAAGATAAAAATGATAAGGAAGGAGAAGTCAACTGATTTTTAACCAACTGAAAGGGAAATACTGCATTACTTTTCTGTTACTATAAGAGGAATTCTGTTGAGGATGGCTGTGCTTCAGTAATTCTACTGCCGAGGAATAATTTTTCTTTTCTGAAATGCAGCTCTTAAAGGTGTACGAGGTGTTTGTCTCAGAGAAATGGCACGACGTTTCGGCCAAGTCAAGTGCACATGAGATAAGTACATCTCATGTGCACACCGTCAGGTGTGGAAATAAGAGCTTCGTCATGCAAATAACATGCTTACCGAGAGTCTGCTTTTCCTAAGTTGGCTCCAGCAGGGTGGAGGATTGTCTGGTTCTTCGCCATTTCCACAACACATTTTGTGTTTAGCTCCTTTTCTGTTAAACAGAAAACAACAACTGTGTTACTAGAAAAACTCGAAGCACTTGATTATGTTCAGCAACAAACAAACCTGCCGATGTCAGACCTTCTCAAGAGTCGGTGCTTTTCATGCCAGGCTGAATTATTAGCTCTGTCTTTTCAAAGATCTATCGGCTATTTTAAGGTACGAGGCATGAGTTCAGCATCATAATGACTTTTCTCTTGAGCATCAAGTTTAAACAAGTGAGCAGGCAGGGAAATAGAATCTGAAAGTGACCTTTTACCTTGGACTAGGCAATGTGGCTAATCAATAAAACAGGACATGTTGAGTCATGATGCAACACTTGACGTTCTGAGCGCCAACTAAACTCAGAACTGGTCCTTGAGCATTAGTCATTCAGGTCCAAACAAAACAATGTTCAACAATGTCAAAAAATTAAACATTCATGTTGACATTTTGGCAGTAAATCTCATGTGTCATGTAGCTCCTACTTTAGAAACAAGTTTAAATAAATACAATACAGAGGGAAGGTTTGCAGCCAAGTTAACCAGAGGAGTTTATTTCTGTTAGAGTTAATTTTTCTTAAACACTGTGATACAATTACTGGTATATCTGTGTCACAGCATTCTCATTACAGCTATTTATTTTTCAGATTATGAAGCTGGGCAAAAAAAAAGCATAGATTTAAAGTTTTTCTTATGGGAAGCGTTGCCAGGATCAAAAGGGAATGAAAGCCCTTTCCCACAGTCATTTCTGAGTACAGCTGAAAAATATCCATACTCTCCCTCGTGGATACTAATCATCCTTATGACTGCATTACATTAAATTTATATTTAATTTATAAAATCTGAATAAGAGTTCCTAAATCTATTATATTTCCTTTTAAATTTGTCAGTATTCCACATAAACCTCTGTTTAAGGGATAAAGTACCACAGGGCTCTGAGCTTGGATCACTGCAAATCAATGAACCAAAAGGACGACAACACAATTTTTATAATATTTGTTACTTGTGAGTTTTAGCCCCTTTTATAAGATAATTCTGAGACAAACAAGACAAATTGAACCATACTTAATTACCTCTAAAGTGGTCTATTTTAACTCAACACATCAGTTGCTACTGACCAAAAAAATAAATAAATAAAAGAACCTACAAAAGGGGCACTTACCACCATCAGTAAGCATTTTTAAAAGACGAGCAAAATGTGAATGTTAGAAGTTGAGTTAACAAAGACAGGTTATGTGTGGCTTCCCCTCTTTTCTCTGGGTGAGGATGTCCTCCTCCTGCACCCTCCCACAAAGAGTTAAGAGGACAGAGGGAAACCTGCTTCCCAACAGCAAACAAGTGTTTTCCTGGGACAACCAGAAATGTTATCCTACAACAGGAGGAGACGTTTATTGTCCCCAGATTATCAATGTTGACACAGTAATCAAGATGCACTAAACCTTCCTTACAAATGAAGTTTATTTAGTACTAAATATATCAAACCAGGCTATTCAAAATGTCACAATTTCTGCTGCGCAACTAATTCAATTCAATCACAGTCAATGTGACACATAGTTTTTGTTTTTTTTTTTCCTATTTGCTAACATATTGAAATAACACCATCTCCATTTTGCCAAGGGCTTAAACATAGAACTGGTAGATTATTTTAAGAATGCAATGAATGTTAATGAATTTTATTCACTATTGTGAAGTTGTGATGTGCGAGCATGCAAGGAAGGCAAACATCAGCAGACGAGTTAGTACAGGAAACTGTCAATGGTTTCAATTCCTTTCTTCAACAAGTACTGCTTTAACTACTATTACACAAGTGTGGTTTACGAATATAAAGGCTCCTGTTGCTTTTATGACAGAGCTTTGACAACTATAGACCGTGGATTTATATTAGCGGTGCAATGGAATAGCCATTGAATATGGCAGCTGCTCCCCAAGTGTTAAAAAAGTTTTTAAAAAAATGTTTTTCAAAGCATCTGAAAAAGCAACACACTCCAGGATGAAGAATGGGAGCATTTTAAAAACACTTCTTGTTCTTCAGTTTCAATACCTGAGCCATCACATGTAAATAACTACAGCAACAAATAACTACAGCAACTACATCATCTGGTAGTTGCTGCTCAAGTTGACAGGTGATTCTTATAGGCCACATTTTACCAAAATGTCAAATGCTCTAAGACACCGATCTGCCCTTAGACACTCCACACGAGATTACCTAAAAATCTAGGTGTAAAGTTAAATAATGATGGATTAGATGTTCGTCCTTCTTCGTAAGGTGACGATATAAGAGCTTTATATTTATATTAGCTAGCAGAGAAAAGCGACGAGTGTTTAATGGGGAAACCACCAGTTACTCTGGCTTAGGAAAAAAAACTATATTTGGACTTTTGACATTTTAATTTTTGAAAGCTCTATAGAACTGTAACAACTAATCAGAATAAGACAGAAAAACAGAGATGTTTTCATTCAGTTTTGAGCTTCTGTCTTCTTCTCTGCCTACATTACCCATGTCATAGCTACTGCACTGACCGTTCTTCCCGCTCAGCCAAGGGGAAAGTGTGATACAGTATGATTCAGAGGATAAATGCACCCATTGCTTGCTGCCTTTGGCTGCTCCATAAGCCATCCCCATTTTCCATTTAGCTCTTCCATGGGCTACCTAGCAAGCTGAGGTTTGGCACAACGACCCCGACTCCAGCCAGGACGTCCGCTGGCTGCGGTGCTGCCGTTGCTACGCCGGAGGTGCACTGTTCTTCGAAGGCCAACGCCATGGGAACGTGGAGCCTTACGCAACGTTAGCAAATACACATTTGGACTCACTCCCTTCCTGCCTTTGTCCGGCTGGGCAGCTAAGCCCATGTCTCCTCGTCAACCTGGGATTACACAGGGACAGTGGCCTCGAGGTTGTGGTTGCAAGCTCACAGGTCTGAACTGGGGTAAAATGCAAATACAGAAAATACCATCCTCCTCCCTCCCAACTACTTTGAATGCATCTAGATAGATTGTGTCTGAGATGTGGGATTCCGAATAAACATAACTTGCACAAAACAAAGAGAAGGAATGTCCTTTTCTCAAGTTTTATTCTTCTGCTGCCGAGAAATGTGCAACAATAGGTCTATTCTGCAACAGCAACACGCGGACAGAAGTGTTATTCACAAAGAAACCACCGGGAAGGCACTTCTGGAAACATGGCAGTGCCTTCCCTGCCTTCAGCCTTTCCATGCCTACTTCCTATTAAAACCCATACTGGTGCATTTTTTCCCCCTATACAGGAAGAAGTGATGAGTAATGGATGACTTTGCCTTGCCAGAGTGAAGTCTGCTACCTACTTCTACTTGGAGAAGAAAACAAAATAATATGTTTTGACTGACAGATGGAAACAGCCAGTTTGCACTTGTGTCTTTCAGGTCAGTGAGCAGGCAGAAGCCAGTGAGGCCATAACCAGGACCTGGTTGGACAGAACTTATCGACAGATATGAGCAGAGACGAGATTCTGACAGGAAATCCCCCCGGTCATCCATCCAAATGTACCTGATGTGAAGAAACTGCCAGAGGTAACACAGTGCATAACCTAGCAGAGATTTCCACTCAGGGTGTGCCAAAAACCACAAATATACCACAGTTCAGAACAGCTTTAACATGTCCCAAAATTGATTTGGAAAAAATTTAATAAAACCAATCCGCTGTCTGTAGGCCTCTATTTTGTAACTATGTGAGATGTTTTGACGTTGCCACGCAAGCTGTACTGGAACACAGAAAGCACCAAAACAAGAAGGAAAGTTGTTCTGGCCCAATATTTGTTGAAGGCAAAAATATGGACTCATCTATTTTTTTAACAAATCTCCAGGAAGACAGATCTCAACATGAGCCTCACCAGGTTCTCGAAATGAAGATTGAGCACTTCAGCAATGCTACAGCTGAGCCAAGGTACGCCATGCCCTCCTGTACAGAGCTGTGAGGTGTGTTGTATGATTAGTCAGAAGTTTTGGCCAGGCCTGTCTCAATAAATCAATTAACATCGTGACAAAACGAGCTCAATAATTTACATTTGAATCATTTACCGTTTTTCTCTTTCTACCAAAACCTGGATGACAAAAGTCTTCAGTTTGGTGCATTGGTCTCAACTAAACCATTTTTTGAAGGACAACTTTGTCAACAAAGACTTCCATAGCCATTTTATTTGTGGTTTTATTTATTTATTTTGTATATTTAAAATGTCTTTCAGTTCTTTTTGTTCGTTAGAAATTAACGTTCATTGATCTTTGAGAAAGTGTTTTTGCATCATTGTGTCATTTCTATTATACTATTTGAAAACTGTCTCAAAACAACAAACCAAGCAGACTGGGGTAGAACATGGGGATCCTTCGCACGACAGATTCAAGCAGAAATTAAAAGTAATTATTTTGATTCAAAAAAATTTATTTTGAATTGAATTTTGAGTAAAACAGTAAAACTCTCAATTTCTGTTCTAGTATCCCCACATTGGTGCAGATGGTGAACGAGAACAGCGTGGTAGCTCCACTGTCTTGATCTTGTGACTGACGGCTCCAGCTCCAAGTAGAGGGACGCACTGGGGGGAATACATGTGATTCATTCTGCCAGTTGTCGGTCAACCTCTCTGCCTCCCCACCTCCTCCTTTCACTGGACACATGGTATCCAACGGCACAAACCAGACTTGGCAAGCAACCAGGAAATGTCATCTGTGCCTTCCTTTCCTGCTCTGAAAATCTGCTATGTAATTGCGTGAACCGGCGGAGCGTGAACTGAGACTTGCGCGACACTGTGCCTTTGTTATCCGGGCTATTCTGAAATTAGATACAAGGATGTAACAACATGTAGCAGCCCTGGGAAGCTCAGTGCCGTTTGTGAGCGTAAACGAAAGACATCGCAGTGCAACTCCAGAGACGCTCTCCGACCAATCTGGAGGTAGGAAGCTTGTCAGACTGAGTGGACGTTAAGCCGGAATACCTCCTATTAAAAACTACTGACTCTGCTGTTGCCTTTGGCAGAAGATAAATTAAATACAAACGCTATTGGCATCTCAATCAAGCAGCAAAACAGACAAGGCGTTCAGTCTCCTCAACGGCGGATCTCACACAGCCGCTTGGCTTTAAATCTATATGGGTGGCAGGCGTCCATAACAGAAGCCCTGTGGCAGCACTGTATAAACACATGCCATCCAGACCAGCCAGGTTACTGCCCTTTTTTTTTTTTTTTTTAAATATATCTACAGAAGCTCATTTCCCTAATGGCCAGTGATTTCTGACCTCTATCTCATCCCCAGGAAATTAAAACAGGGAGACACGCCGGTCTCCTGTGGACAGAGTCTCAGGAAGGAAGATGCCGTCTTATAATGGTGAAGCTGAGTAAGGGGCTTTATGAACCTGATAGGCAAAGGAACTCAAACAGCAAGAGGCAGAGAAAAGCCTGGACTTCAACACGGACAAATCGACAGAGCGTCAGCAAGATGGAGCAGGGAAACAGGATCATATTTAATACCTGGGGGTGAACCTATGCAGCATATTGGCCAATTACCAACCTTTTAAAATGCCTGAACTGCCGATTCCGATTTTGGCCGATACCTGTTATTTGTTGTTGTTTTTTTTGTCTGAAATGTTACTTCAGTAAATATAGCAAGAAAGTCGCTCACCTGGCAACAGTGGGATGGCTTCATGACCTGGTGGGCCAGTCTGTCAGTCAACCCTCTCTCACGGGAGAGCAAAAGAGGTCAAGCAGCTGATTTTTAGACCTTCGCACAGGTGGATGAGATCAGTTTCCCATTCAAGTATCGGACAATCACTAATTTCCCATACTAAGGAAAATGGGGAATGTTTATCGCTGCACTCCAAACAAGAACAAACCACTTTTAGCTCACATTCTCACAACTTTCTACAGAGTTGTGGTTTACTTTTGTTTGTGGACAAACTGTGTCTCAAATGGTAGCACAGCTGCCCTTCAGAGGACAGTAACGGGAAAAGAGAAGGTAATTTCAGTCTCCCTACATTTTGTCAGAAACATTTCCTGACTCCTTTTGCTTGCCATGAACTTTCTGAACCAAGTCCATGTCACTATTTTTTTATTTTTTTAATCTGTCTTGATCAGTGTTTTATTTTTTTCCAAGTAATGGAAATGCTGAATATTTCAGTTAGCAATTAGAATCCATTAACCTGACACTGAATCGATTTGCTATGCAAACCTGCATATGTAGGAACCAAGGATGGCTGCAGTGCATGAGCAATTTGATGGCTCACAAAGGGAATGTTGATCAATCTGATCACAATAAAACCCTCTCACCTCTCCTGTTCATGGGCCGGACCCGCACAGCCACCTTGACATTGGAGTCATCCAGGCTGGGCTCACCCATGCTGACTTCTGGTTTGTTCTGGTTTCTTTCTCCAAGTAGGTCCAAAATAAATTAACTCCTCAGCTGGGCGATCATCTGAAAAGGCTGGAGATGTTGGCGCTAGCCGGGGTGTCGACCAGCTAGCCCCTCACTGTTTTGCTCCATGGAGAAGACATGTCCTCGGGTTTAAAAAAAAAAAAAAAAAGGCTGAGTAGATTCCCACAGGAAATCAGTCTCCTCTCCTTATTTTCTTCTTCTGTTCATATTTCAGGTTGACTTAAATCCACGCGGGCATGGGAGCTGGAAGAAAACACAGAGTCACACGAGTTAGGTAAGGAGTCAATGCAGCCGATGTTTGTGAATGAGAGGGAAATGTATATTAGCTATTCGTGAGGGGAGAGACGGGGCTAGCCAGCTAATTTGCCCAGGCAAACACTGGAGGAGCAGCGGAAGGAAAGGGGGCAAGTCCCCGGCCTGTGCTCTCATCTGGCAACGCAACACATCTGAACAGCAGCCGGCCGCCGAGCGACATACCCGAGCGGACGAATGCCGGAGTTGACACGGCCAAGCTGCGAGAGATCAGCAGAGAAGAGCCCGGCCGATGATCCACAGCTTCCCCAGCGGACCCGCTGCTTCTCTGTCTAGCTCCAAGCTCCCAGCAGCATCCGCCCTTCGCGCTGACAGGCTGCCCTTCACAATAAAAGCGCAATCACCGTTCTGTCAAAACCGCAGGAGTTGCGTTTTGGAGTCACACGGTTATAAACAGGCAACTTTCCAAGAGCAGAACCCACATTAACCTGCCCCTGTCTGAATAGTTTTAAGCTTTTACAACATGTTTACACTTAAAAAAAAAAAAAAAAAGTAACTTTCACTCGGGTGGTTAAATTACTGGATTAAGTTAAATGAATGGCACTTTTCAGTTAGTGTTGGTAAAGACGGTTAACTTTAGGTTTTTAGCCTTCCTCGAGCAAAGTTTTTGATGTTGTTGCGCTTTTCACTCTCCGTTTCCACCCGGAACATTGACCCGCAGGCCCCCCGCCTGGAGCCGTTACTTACCAACGAGTGAGTGACGTCAGCAACACTCCGACCCACCAAGAACAATGGCAAGTAAACTATTTCTGTTATTTGGTTTTTAGGTAAGAAGACAGGGAGAGACTTTACCAAATGTGCTCGCGAGGCCGGCTGGTCAGTCACGCGACACTTCCGTTGTCCAGCGCCCACCACTTTGCTGAACTTCCCCAAAACTTTCAAAATAAAGCTCAGTAAGACAACGTTTGTTCAAAGTTCCCGACCAGTTTTCAAAGTCTCCAAATATCTTTAGTATCCAGATGTTTAGTGGCACACCAGGCTTTGGACAAGCATAACAATGTCTACCTGTGTTTGGTTTAAAAATAAAAAAAAAACGTAGAAATTATAAGTGTTGGAGGCCCTGACCTCCAAATCCATCATCCCTGTCGAGTAGATAAAACAGCATAGACACTCATCTTTTTTTTTTTAATTAAAAAATATTGAACTCTGCACTAAACTCCAGGAGAATCAGATAATTATTATTTTCTTTCATTGTGTTATATGTCGTTTTATTATCACAGTTAAGACAAACTGCTTCGGTTTCATCCGTAATCAACTGAAGAGTTGGTGTTAAAGGTCACTTGCACCACCCAGCACCGAGAAGAACATTCATATTTCTATAAGCAGTCCACCATGTTTAAATACCATAACCTCCCTCACGTTTGCAGGTATTGATAGGCCGCTGACACGCTCTTTATGTAATAAGAATAATAAACATGCTCATCAATGCAAAGGGGACTCAACTGATTTTTTTTTTTTGAAGACCTCAAGAGTGACCATTTTGCGACACCTGCTGGACAAAAACTGAACAGGCATTTCAAAGAGGTCAAGAGTTCCGCCTTTTAAGTAATTATGTGGTTTCAATAAGCGGTTATAAATGGCTGCTGGTTTATTCACAATGCACCACATTTAAAAAACGAGGAGACCAAATGTTCTGGTAATTATGTTAGATGTACCATGAGGGGGGAAAAAAACCCGTCTTCCATCCCGAATATTAAAAATATCTCAATAAGCATCAGATATTTTAGGCTAAATGAAAATCTCAAAATATGTTCAATGTCCAGACGTGTTTCATTGGCCTAACTTAATGATGTGTTAGGGATTCCAAGTGTAGTTTCCAGTGTACATTTTGAAATAGGCTCAGGGCCCATTAGAGGTGCGCCGCTAGAGGGCGCACGTCGTTAAGATGAAGCAAAACGACAGTGGAGGTGGTGCTTGAAAACACAAGTACTGAAGTTGTTGAAGTTTGTGAATGAAGTTGAAAAATGAAACGTTTCTGTCGACATGCTAATACACTGAATATATGTTTACATTGCAGATAATAATAATAATAATAATAATAATAATAATAATAATAATAATAATAATAATAGTAATAATATAATACATACATACATACAAACAAATACATAAGCAAAACCTTTGCAAAACCCAGCCTGGCATACTTAGGTTGTTGCTACTGAAAGTGTACATTTTCTCCAAGCACCTCTTGATAACTTTGGATCGGCTCAAAATGCAGGTGAGTTTTAAAGAACAAATCCTTACTTACAATAATAACCTGGCACAATAAACCAGCCGTGTGTTGAGGTTCGCTACAGCAGCAGCAGGCGCCCCTTCACAACCCAAAGAATTAGATTAACATTCGGTCTGATCTGCTCAGCTATAAAATCTCTTGGCGATCTCACAGTGCAAAAACATTTAAGAAGACATAAAATTTCCGAGGCTCTCGCTTCTGCGCCTAATCTGATTTGTGAGAAACAACTGGTCCAGGCAGGCCTGATGCACGGCAGAGAACGAAGGTGGGAAAACCTGCACATTATTCTGCTTAAGATATGTAAACTAAGTCAATGTTACTTTGGCAAACGAACTAATGCTGTGTTGACAAAAATAAACCCAAATCAAAATTAGGGAAATAAAATAAAGTTGTGAACAAAAATTCAAAAAAGCAGAAGAGGAGTAAATACATTTACAAATGCATGCCCTTTTTTTTTAAGTGTAAATCATTTCCATTCTTTATTTTAGTTATAATGAAATGTATCCATATAAATATCATCTTTTGGCCTTTTCATTTCCGATTCTAATGAGCATTTTCCAGTTTGCCTTAATGGTTTTGATTTGGACCAATCAGGCCTCAGTAAATGTCTTTTTTTTCTCTCTCTCTCTCTCTAAAATTTCCTTGTTGTACAAGCTGACTGCATAATTTATCAACTGCTTCAGATTTTTGTTTCTCAGAGGAAGCTTTAGCTGAGGAACGTAATTTCTTTTCTAATTCAAATTTTCAAACGTTTCAAATCTTAAAGGGTTGTCTTGTTCCAATTAACTTTGCCCTCACAGACTTTCAGTCATCCATGCAGATGCGAGAGGGTTAGGGTTAGGGTCATGTAGGGTCATTACAAATCCGACATACGAGAACAGTTGATGAGTTGAAGACTAATCTTTACACAAAGTTATATATAGAATTCCATTTGCTATTTCTAGCCAGCGTTTGTTTTTCTCAGTGATATTCCTGCATGTGGCCTAATGGGTTTCCAAAAGGCTGATACCTGCTGATACCTTTCAACCCTCTGCGTCCACTGGCTCGTCCTTTCACTCTGCAGAGGCCACTCTTCATGACGTGTGTAGATACGTAGGAGCCGAGCGCAAGGGGATGTCAAATGATTACTGGAACACACCACTGCTTTCGTGAGTTGGGGGAATCTGGAATTAGCCGATAAAAACTAGAAAAGTGAGGCTGGGCAGCTTCAAGGGAGAGGAAGAGACGTCAAATGTGAGGAGAAGTTATAACAATGTATGTTTATATATTAGAGGTCCATTGATTCTGATTCAAGCTGGTTATTTGAAGCAAAGCGACACAAAGGATGCTGTGGTTAAGCTCCCCCAAGTGTACTCCCAGTGAAAAGGGGACAGAGTCTTTTAAGATTGCGAAGAACTGCCAATCTGTTTGACATTGGTCACCTCAAGTCCGCATCATTCAGTCAGGTAGATGATGAATTCGCCGCTTGTCGTCTGCCTCACACAGATCCAGAAAGTGGAAATAATCAGTTTTAAGTTGCTATAAATATGCAAATAATAATTTTCTAGGCCAAGACAGTACACTGCAAAAACACAAAACCTTATTAAGTTTTTTTTTTAATATAATTTCTTAGACAAAACCACCTTACTGTCAGCCTCCAAAATGTCTTTTAATTGGAGATTTTTTTAACAAGGCAAAAGTGCAAAGCCTCAAATGTGTCTTGATCTACAATAATTTACATATCAGTTTCCTGCAAATCTCTGTTTTTTTTTTTTTTTTGTTAAATAAAATCACAACATTTCTTGTATTATCTCTTTAGTTTTCTAAAATTTCTTATGTTCTTTTGGACTCTGATCACTTTTGACTTGACCCTGTGGCTCGTGACACAAAGAGTCAAAGAACACCAAAAAGCCCCGGAACTGATAAAAATTTAAAAGAGGTCATTCATTCCCCAGTGACGCTGAATTAAAACAATTCTGCGTATCAGAATGGGTCCAATTTCCTCCGCAAGGATGTAAAAGACTCAGCCAGTTATCTCAAATGTCATGTGGCAGTTGTTGCCTCCAAGGCTGATGCAACCAGTTATTAGGTTTTGTGTGCAACTGCCGTTTTTAATTTTAGATTATTTATTTATTTATTTATTTATTTTTATTAAAATTTTTTTTTAATTTGAAGTACTTCTCGTCTTTATTTAGCGTGATAAGTCAGGAAATGGGATGAAACGAGAAGGGAAGACATGGAGGAATGGTGTCAAAGTCACAGCACCGCAAAAATAAAATCTTAAGTATTTTTTGTCTCGTTTCTTGTATCTTAGGACACTTGAAATAAGACAAAACTCACTCGTAAGTAAATTTTCAGCGAGATATAGGAGCTTGTTTTGAGTCAATGATTTTTCAATATCCGTTAAAAAGTACTAGGTCTGCTGGCAGATTGTTTTACTTATTACAAGACATTTTTCACATGAAAATAATCTGCCAGTGGAACTAATACTTTTGAATCAATATTAAGGAATTATTGACTTTAAAAAGCTGTAATATCTTGCCGAAAAGTTACTTATAAATCAGTTTTGTGTTCTTTCAAATGACATTTAAAGTAGAACAAAAAAAATACTTGGTAAGATTTTGTGTTTTTGCAGTGAAGTCGAAGCCCAAAGGGCTGATACCTGCTGATACCTTTCCACATGTAGGCTCAGGTTGGTTTGCTCATCTTATTTAACCAACTGAATTAAATTATTATTTGAAAACGTTTGCTTTTTGGCATCACTCAAGTTGTTTTTGCTGTTAGATCTCCCGAGATGATCTGATAAATGGAAGTGTGACGTACAAAGTAGCAAGAGATGAAATCTGTGAAGACACCAGTCCATTTTTCCCAGCACTGCAGATTGGTTTCGATTTATGACCGGGGCCGGAGGAACTGAGGTTATGGATATAACCGCGATGCTTAGCGTGGGCTTGTGAATGCATTACATCAGTGATGAATCACTGAAGGAACTAGCTTGTGTGTGTGTGCTTGTGCATGTGTGTTTCTGCGCACATGGGTGTGGTTATGAGCGTGATAAGGGGCGAGGGGAAGGTCTGACTCTTTATCTAATGCTTTGTTAAGATGACACGATAATAGTAATTGTTCCGGCCACTAATCAGACCGGTGCAGGAGATGGTGTGTGTGCGCGTTTGTTTGTAATACCTTGTGAGGACCATTTTCCTGACACACACTACGTTGTGGGGACCCACTGCTCCTTGTGGGGACTGAACCCTGGTCCCCTCAAGAGCCTGATCCCCTCAAGAACCTGGTCCCCTCAAGGGGTTTGTATGAGTTTTGGTTAGGGTTAGGTATGTAACGGGTAGGGTAGAAATGAATAGAAGTCAATGGAAAGTTCCCACAAAGACAGTCATTTGTGTGTGAATGTTTGTGTGTGTGTGTGTGTTTGTTTATGCAGTAATGATTTGCTAAAAATGGGCTCTTGGTGATCCTTCCAGTTCAATCTGCCCATGCTTTTATTTAAACACTGCAAAAACACAAAATCCCACCAAGTATTTTTGATGTTGTTTCTTGGGCAACCGTCTTAGTACACTAGAAATAAGACAAAACTAACTTAGAAGTAACTCTTCATCCGCCACACCGACCTTTTATTGGTTGTTTATTTATTTGCTCCTCAATATGTTTGCATACATCTGTGTGTGTTCTAGAGTTGGCTTGGCCAATGCAAACGCTGTACAAATGTGTTACTCAAAAAAGAAGAAAAAAAGAAAATACACAAAGAAAGTAGAATACAGTGGATTCTGACAAACAGTAAGTTTCTTTTTCTCTCTCAATAAATCCATCTTTAAAAAGAGAAGTAGAAATAGAAGCTTGTTTTAACTCAATCATTTTTAAATATTCAGATTTTTTGTATTTTTAGAGTAAATTAAATCCAATCCATAAACCTTTGTTGGAAGTTAAAAATCTTGCAGTATTAGTTTCTAATTCATGCCATCACTCCCGATACAATGCAAAAAAAAGAAGCCATTTTTGTTTGTTTCCTTACATCATTATTTCACTTTATTAAGCGTCTGAATGTCTTGACATTTTTTTCCGTACTTGTCTAATAAGAACGTGTTTGTTTTTTCCTCCCTCAGAGCAGGGAGAAGTAATTTGATGTATTAAATGGTGGACACTAACCCAGTTTTTTTCTTATTTTCAACTCACCGGCAGCAGTCACAACAGGTTACTGGAGCCGGCTGGTGATTGGAGTGCTGCTCGGCCAAATTCCCCCATGGCACCAGGGGGAGAGGAGACCTCATCGAGTGATGCCCCTCCATCAGCGCAGGGTCCTGCACACACCAAACCTGCACACTTTAAGTACTTTTTGATAAGGATGTCTCATAAGGAAGAAAACTACTTACACTCTTTACCCTAGGGTAATCACCCCTCTCTCTCTCTCTCTCTCTCTACCTTCACTCAAGTAAGACTCAAAGAAAAAAGCAAGTGAGAGGAAGATTCTAGCTGCTTCTCCTCTTTTTTAAGAAGTTTCATTAGTCATAGTTTTGAAAAGCCTACACCCAGGTGAGTGCTTTCAAAGGCCAAGCAGAAATATCTTGACACGTTTTGTATCTAAGGAAGAAACGTTTATTTTCTGCAAATCAGTGTGTGTGTGTGTGTGTGTGTGTGTGTGTGTGTGTGTGTGCGTGTGCGTGTGCGCGCGTGTGTGATCTCCTCGTTGTGCAAACCTGTGTTGCTGTTTTGATAACCGATTGCTCCATTCTCTCTTTTTCACACTCTGAAAAAATGTTTATTTCACCCCATGCTAAAATGAAAATACCATGATTTGCGCAACCAATGTTATTAGTTTTGTTCATGCTACAATTCTGCTAGGATTCCCAATCAACTTTGACTTCTTATGGACTTTCTTTCTGTCATTCTTCAATTAAAACAGATTAACAGAGATAATAGTTTTCCAGTCAATCACTCTTTCGGCAACTCTTTTAGAGTACGAATTATTTTCATGATCTAACGCTGCTTTAAACTTTTAACAACAATCATTAGCAAAAGCCTTTTGCAATTGCCGACAAGTTGCTTGACTTGAAAAGACTGTGCGTAATTTTGGATCTGGTTTTACGACATTACGTCAAAAAAAAAAAGCTTATCTCTAAATTTATTACGCGGACATATCAGCTCTGCCAGCCCTAATAAACTTGGGAAAACAACATCCTTCAGTGACATTTAACATATGGCCTGAAATTAGTCAAACTGCAGGCACACAGTCACGACCCGGAGATGTGATATCATCCTGTCAATTACAGCAAGTAAAATAGTACATCAACTCCCCCACATGTCCTAAACTAAAACCTCCAGCCCACCAAACTCTAATGGGATCTCAAATGGTGTATAATAGGATTGTCTTTAATGTCTGCGGCTTGCGGTGGGTTAGGGCCGCGGTTAGTGCTGTTTGGATGAGGGCAGCGGGGTTGGAGGTACGGGGGGCTAAACGCTGAGTCTTCGTCAGGAGACGGGGCGGATGGCTGAGGCCCTCGCCGCCACGCGGGCATCCATTACGGCGGGCTCTATTAAGTTGATGGCTTTAACAGTTTTATGGGTATGGGCTCATTACTGAGGCAGACCAGGATGAATACATTTTCTTTTATGGGAGGTTTTTGGAAAATTATGTTAAAAAGGCATGAGACAGATAATCTGTGAAAAAAAAAATTAAGCCACACCGCCTTCTCCCAGAGAAATACACTGCTTGGTCAGAAAGCCAATCAGAGCCAGGACGAGGGCTTAACACTGTCAATCATGATTGTGTACACGCTGCTCTCACTCCTCTTGCTCTCTGCTACACTATAGCTTATTCGTGGTTGCTAAGGCTAGTTAGCATGACCACCGACAGTTTTCCCGGAATGGTAATAAGTTATTTCTCCGTCTTTAGCACATTTAGCAGTGTGAACATGAGAATGATTAACTGCATTAAAACCCTCCTCATGGCACTGATTGGTTGTTTGTCCAAGCGTTGCATTTTTGCAGGGAGAAGCTCAATCTCTTCACGGATTTTCTGTCTCACAACATACTGTCACAACGTAGTGACAGTTTTAAAATATATGTAAAAAAAAAAAGTTTTATAATTTTTAACAATGTTTACATACGATAGCTTTAACTGAACACAAATGCCCGCCACACTTTTCAGATTCTCATTTAGAAAAAAATTGTCGGAGTCAATTTCCTTCTACTTCATAATTATGGTCACTGAGTTTCACCTTCACACGAAATCTCAATTAAATAGATGCAACTCTTTGGAGTTGTAATGTGACAAAACATAAAAGTTACCCTACAAAAATAACTCTGAGTCAAATCGAGTTCAAATCTTTCTGTCAAAACCTGCTGGAGCTGTGACAGTGCAAGTCCAGTCTGAATATTTGTCAGTATTTAATGCATTGGGGAGACACAAGCCAGCAAAAAGCAGCAAAAAGCAGCGAAAATCAGTGAAAAGCAGCTTCATCATCGACTCCTCCTGCATCGACTCATGTGCCCGAGGGCTTCCTGGGTCCACGGTGTTCAATATGGACGCTGCAGGAGTTTGTTTGGTTCGTCTCACACATCACTCACAGACAGGGTTATTTTCAGACCTGGTCTCTGATGGTAAACAGCAGGTTAGAGGTTAGGAAACAGCTTTCCTGGTGGTAAAAACAAATGCATTTCACTGTATAACTGATCTAAGTATGTTCAGTCTGCAGCCACTTTCAGCTCTTTTTACTGGGATTGTTGAATTAAAAACCTGTCGCTGACTGAACTCCATGGAAAGCTTTAAATGTGCGCAGCTTTTTAAATTCTGCACATGGCTATAGAGTTAAAAGAAGGAAAACACAACAGTATGAGTTGAATTTTAATATTTTCCTTCTAGTTTCATTACAACATAGCACTGGGGCCATGCTAAATGCTATCATTTTTATTTTCTTAGCGTGGTCCTAATACTTGAATCTTTTGTTTTCTGTTGAATTCTCCAAAACAATGACATTAAAAATTTATGGAAAATGTTTTAATATGAAGACAAAAAATGTAATAAAAGTGTGAAAAAGATACTTTTTAAGCATTTTTCTACAGTTACGGCCTGCTTGGATTAAACTCAGCTTTTGAGCAACTTTGATCATAAAGTTTTAATTTCTTTTTCTGTTGCTTTGAGTGTGCTTTGTGGAAAAGGTGAAACTGGTATCAGTCAGAGACCTTCCTATTAACATTCTGCTGACCACAACGTTCAGGTTTACGGGCCGGAAAGCGGAGATGAGGGGACACGAATGAGGAGGACGAAGACAAATGAGAGCATAAAATTAAAAAAAATGAGCTCCCAGAGTCAGGAAGGGACAGTAAACAGACGGAAAATGATTTTGTCATCAGATACGCCCGCCCGTCTCAGCCTCATTTGTACAAGGATGCAGATACACAAAAGGATGACAAAACAGGAACATGTGCAGTGAGCCTTTTTCAAAAATGGCTGACTTTTCAGCAGACCAAAGAGATTAATTATCTACAACAGACTCTTGCAAAGATGCCTGCACTATCTCCACAAATCTGCATGATTTCGACCTATATTCTCAAGTGGATGTACATGGATGTGATTTTGTGATTCAGGGTGTTTTCACACCAGTAGACTTGGCTGAATTAGGGATAAAAGTTGCAACATTTCCTACATTTTCATTTGGTTCTGCACTCTTTCACGCTGCACTGTGTCAAACGATCCCGACCAATTGAAAAAAACCTGTTCCCCTCCTCGCCTGTGGTGGCGCTGCAACAAGAACTACTGAAGGAAGCGGCATGAAAACCGCTGAGCGCAGCTTCCTTCACAAAATGTAAATGAAAACGGAGTAGCATCAGATTTTAGCGGTTTTACTATTTCTCTTTTGCCTGTGGTTAAAGACCACGACCAATTTCTCCCGCAAGTGCGAGACTCTTGTGTTTGTTTTGGTTGTTTTTTACCCAGAATGCCCTGCGCTGTACCTGCGCTATAGTTGACTTCCTGCATTTGGAGCAGTCTCTGGTCCAGTTGCATCCGCATTAGGCTTTTGAAATGGAGAGCTCTCTAGGTTTGTAGGCGGACCAGAGGTCGCTTTTGATTTGATTACGCGTTCACACTTCCACAAGTGAACCGGAGTTTTGGTGCAAACAGACCACAGTTGGGTTACAGCGGAGTAAACGGGTCTGGTGAATTCACCCTTTGCACGCGCCATAACAAAGATGTTTGCTCAACATAAAGTTCAGACTTTGCAGATTTCTATGAAATGTGGCATTTTGGGACTTTTGTTTGAATTACCCTCAACATTATTTCAGCTGAAGAATCAAATCCCTTCTGTAATTTCAGAGCCATTTCACACTTTAAAGAGCGTTTATCCTTTTGATTAAGAGCTTTGTGCGACCCAGCAATTTCAGACAGCTGCAAAATGTGTTGCTTGGTTGTAAGTCGACGAGTCTTCTTCGTGTTTGTGTGCGCGTGTGTTTGTGTGTGTTTGTGGGAGAGGGAGAGAGAAAGACAAGGCGGCTGAAGCGAAGCAACCAGGGAACACTGGTTGATAAAGTGTTTCTGTTCTCCGCTCGGCTGAATACCAATCACTTTCCCTTTCAGATAAAGCCTGGAGACGAATGAAAACAGACTTGTCAGTGTATGTGTGCTTTTTCTTGTAAATGTATCTAAGGATGTGGGACTGTGAAGCTTTTTTTTTCTCTGCATTTAAAGCTGAGTGTTAAACAGTTCTGCAACATCGCTGATCCAGCAGTCCTTGAGTCACGGCTCTCATCTTGGGTCTAACTGACCCGACAGGAGGGAGAAACGACTCCAAACCACTGAGCTGGGCATCTCTCAGTCCCCGATGCGTTGGCCTGCTGTCCTCCTCCTGCTTTCTTAGCTAATAGTTCTGACCTCTATTAGTGCCTCCTCCTCCACCCCAGCTCCAGGCCCCATCAGTGACTCACCTCCTCCATCCTCTTCCACAGACGGCTCTCACCTGTTCCTTGACTTCCTGCTTCTAGAAATGCTTCTTTTTCAACCCTCAAGTCGTCACAGCGCACCGAAACTAATGACGACGTGAGCAAAAGGAGCTCTTCTCTTCAATTTTGTTGTGCCAGTACGCCTGATGTTGACCTCCAACATTAGCTGCGTTTTCAACGAGCGTACAATTGAGCAATTTGACCATTTCGAAAATAAATTTGCTTAATGAAAAAAACGCTAATTTTGAGAGAGAGAGAGAGGGAAAAAAAGCTTGTCTGGATTAGTTTATTTTGCAAAACTGCAACAGAAACGCTTTTTTGCATCACACGAGTCACATGATCGACAGCCTGGCGTTGCCACTGGCGCAAACCGTGAAGAAGACGATGACAGGAGTTAACAGGAGGATGACGAGGCGGCATGTTTTCTAATGACTTATCTGAAAAAAAGTCAATTTTTTTTTTTCAGTGACCCTAATTTGCTTCCATTTTCTGTAAAAAAAAAAAAAATAAATAAAAATTAAGAGACATAAATGGTACATTAATTAAAAGTGTTTTCTGAAATCCAAAACTATTAACGGCAAATTATCTTCATAAATGATAAAAATATAAAAACAAATCCTGTCACTGATACAATTAAACTAATGTAATAAAAGTATTGGTTGTATTATTTAGTAGTAAAATCCTTTGTTTTACAGTCCAGACAAAGCAAATGTTTTTATTATACAGTAATTTCAAGAACATAGTCATGATATTGGTTTAAATTTGAGATAAAATGTAAAACATGACGTCTGTTTTGGTGCACAGATGGTGAACTGCAAGTTCTTCCAAAAATCAAGAATTTGACATTTTATCGGTGATTTCAGTCGTCAGCTGTGTATGCATGTTAGATGTTTGGCCTTCCTGGGCCACGCTGGTTACGTTTTTACACTTTTCCCTTTTTACAGATTTACCTCCACGCTGTTCTGAGTCGCCGCGTGACCACTGTGAGAGCAGACAAAAGAAGGAAAAGCAGACACGTCGGAGGGAAGAGGAAAACGACTCCAACCCAAGGTGAAGGCTGCGAGCCAATTTCCAGGCGACCTAATGTTGGTGAGACAGCAGCAGCTGCTGATACCGTTAGAAAGTTTGAGCTTTGCAGAGCCGTAGCCAATCTTCCTCGACGCAGCCTTCAGAGAGAAGCTGACCCCAGGTTGAGCAGAGGCATGGTCTCCATGATGGAAAACCAATTAAGGAAAACTTTGAAATGCACACTAAAACAAGCTGTGACTGGTGGCACCAAGCGCAGCTTTTTGATTATAGTAAAGGCCCAGAAGTACACCTCCAATGAGAGGGAGATGTAGAAAACGAATGCTTCTGGTTCAGCAGCTTTTGCAAAAACAAACAAAAAAATTATATAAAACAAGAGGTCTAAATTCATAATAGACAAAAAAACCCAAAAAAAAAAACCAAGCAAACCTCTGACCTTCTTGGATTGATTTAAAAACAAGCATGAAGCAAGAGTATCAGTTGCAGTTGTTGTGACTTCCTAAAGGCTCTGCCTTAATCACAGATCTAAACATGCTTGGTTGGTTTGTCGTCCCCATGGCGATCCCCACCATCCAGCCTGCTGTGCTTTGCTTCGGTTGTTTATTTGTCTTGTTTGCAGACTGCGACCATTACAATTATCTTCACAGATTCCCTCAAATATGTCAAACTCAAAGCTCACACGCCTGCAACAGTGGCTGCGTTTCCATTGACCATACGATTGCCCAAGTTGACGTTCCAAACATAAATTTGCTCTGTAATGTTTTTGATTGAAAGGCTTTGGTGCTAGGATGAGGTGTTTCCTCCCCACCCTCATTTTCCATATCAAAATTAGTTTATTTCGCAAAACTGCAAAGGAAACTTTTTTTTTTTTATGACACGAATCACGTGATCAGCAGCTGGATGTTGCCACTGGCACAAACCACAAAGAAGAAGACTTGTTGTATATACAGACTTTTTCACGTCCGGTTTTAATTGCATTTCTTAGTTAACAAAACACAAATTAATTTCGCGGTTTTTGAACTTTAATTCTTCAACCCAGAGTCCTTTCACATCGTTTCTTAAAAAAACGAATGTCCACCTGCTTTCCCAGCCTGTTGATTCAGACACTCGTCTCCATCAATGATTTATTTTCAGAAGCTGCCAGCTGTCCAGACGTTGACAGAATACATCTTATCCTTCGCGGCATAAATCTCGGATGGGTTTTGAACTGGTGTGTATTTACTCTCAATTTTCTCTATTTCTCCCATTCATCTTGCTTCTTCCATCTCTGTGCCACTAAACAGGTATTGGGCAGATTATTGATGCTAACCATCGCCCACCACATCGGTTCTGGCTATGAGTCATTCCTATTCCGCCCAATCACAGTGTCACCCCAGCTCTCTTTCACGATTAAGAAGATTAGACGCAGTGACCCATAGGGCTGAAGTTATGGAGGAATATATTTATTCAATCACTTCCTCATAAGTTGGAGCTGATGCGGCCGTCACCACAGAGCTTTTAGTGGCTAATAAATCAGCCGGTGTTGTGGAGGTGTGATTGAAGCCTAATTGGATCTAACTTGAATGTCTGCTGCTAAATGAAGCTGATGACGTTGAGGGAGGCTCCTGCTAAAGCTAGCAGTGGAGATCATGAAAACAGGCATCCATCAAGCCTGTTTGAGGTTTATAGAATAACTCAGGTGGACGGGAGCCGTCGCTGTCAATTGCTTTAACGCCTTAGACCCGCTCATGGCATAATTAGGTGGGAGGGGCCGACTGGTGCCAAAGTCTTTTGTGTTTCAGTCAGACCAGGTTGGATCTTGGTAAGACGGCTACAAAGCTGCAGCCACCAGGCGATGAAACAAAAAGACCAGAGTTCTTTTGCTTAGTTTTCGCATCTGGTTAAAGAACCGAGCTGTATTTTAACACAGAGTACTTTCTTACGATGGCGGCTGAACAAACAATTTCTTCCTTGTCCGAGCGCACAGCATAGAGGCACAACGAGGGGCCTTCTCTTATAGAAAGCAATTAGGTTTTGCTGAAAAGGTCACAAAAATTATTTGAAAGAAGAAGGAACATTGCTGGAAGTCTACGTCAGTATAACCCACTGTGCAATGTAATGCCTTCAACAAATAGCGTGATGAAATGCTACAATGTTTAAAACTCTTCTAAAAAATAATTGTGTGTGTGTGTGTGTGTGTGTGCGTGTGTGCGTGTGTGTGTGTGTGTGTGTGAGTGTGTTTTATGAGTTTTCTGTCTATGTGGGACAAAAAAAACGTATATCCATGTGACAGGTTTCCACTGTCACGTGGATAAAAACATGACGCATTAAATTGAGTTAACATGCAGCTTTATTGCATGTTAAAGCTGGAGTATGCAACTTTCATTTATGAATAATGTTTTTTTTTTTTTTTTTTTTTTTTTACATATTTGTTCAAATTATCACCATGTAGAGACAGTAAAACATGACACAGATAGTCTGCCCACTACACTGTCTGAAGAAATTAACTGCTCAGTATGCTAATGGTAGAGAAATAGCCTACCGTTACAGGCCGTCATCGGTGGCCATGCTAACTAGCCTTAGCATCGAGGGTAGTCTCCGTTGATGGGAGGAAGCATAGTGCAGCAGAGAGGAAAGGGGAATGCGTGAGAGATGTGTACACATGCTTGATTGACAGCACTAAGACCCTCCTCCTGGATGTGATTGGTTGTTTATGACTGAAATATGCATTTCTGCAGTTAGAACTGGAGAATGCAGAGAAGCTCCATTTTTTTCCCCCCACAGATTATGTTATACTTTCACACCATAGTGACAGTTTTAGCAAATATGTTAAAAACATATTTTTAAAAAATAAATTACATAGCCCAGCATGAGGGTCTATTTGGTGCTTGAATTATTACAATTGGTAGCTGTATGCATTTTTAGAGGAGGTCTCAAGTATTCATAGATTTTAGCTAACAGCAAATCATGGGATTCCACTGTTCTGGTAATTCCCTCTAACAATCTATTTTTAGATATAAACTATTCCCATTGGAATTGCTTTAAATTGAGTTAATATTAATATCAGTTCAAACAGGAGTCAGAAGTTATTTATCAGTAGATGGTATATTACGTCTACCTATAATTATTACCAATAATACCTTCGCAAAACCTCGCTAAAAAAATCTGACTATCCCTTTAAATTGGTTCAAACTTTGCAAAGACGTGTAGATGTGAAATCCATGACGTATACTTGGACACTGCGTGAAATCTAGTTCTGTTGTTGTTTTAAAAAAGAACATAACTTTACGAACATGAGCCGCCATCACCCGTTTCAGCTTTTCTTTCAACATCTTTGTTTGTAAGGCCACATGCTCCTGCTTCCATATCCTCGCCTCCCGTCGCAAAAAGAACTGGGCCAACCTCACCTCCCGGCACGACGGAGCCAAAACCAGAGCAAGTGGTGTTTGCTGGACACTCATTGTCCTGCTGCGGACTAAATTACTAACATTCCTTAGATAAGGTCCTTGGATTTCCAGTCCAGATGATGAAATGCCAGCATGGACGCTTGCTGGGAACGGAGAGGATCGATTTTAGTATGACAGGCCGTTGCGCTGCTCTGTCCACATAAACGTGGTCAAATCATTTCAGGTCCTCAGGCCCAAAATAAATGACCAGACAGCCTCAGAATAAACAAATATATTACTGCAGTTGCACACTCTGTCACCAAATTTGCATCTTGAGTGAAGACAATGGAGATAAAAAAAAAAAAAAAGACCCACAGCATCAAAGTGCTTAATAGTGAGCATGAAATACATGGCTTGACAAAATTTGCTGCCAAAAAAAACACATTTTGACTGAAGCACATGGTCCAGATTGAGTTCCATGTTTACATTTGCGATGGTGGGGCATCTTCCCAAACATCCTGTTGATAGAGATGGCATCTAATGGTTGCCGTGGAGACCTAAAGAAGCCACTCTTTGCTTGCGTTGTCAAGTAATGATCTTCTGAGAATTCAAGTTCTTTTTCTTTTTCTGTTTTTTTTTTACCTCCTTACCGTCCTGCTTACTGTTCAGCAGTAAGATAAATATGCATCTGTTTTCTGTCTTGTAGCTACCAAAAGAAATTGACCTCATCACCAAAGTTATGGATTAGAAGCTCCACCACAACTAAGATCTATTCTAAAAAGTAAACCTTCAATTTAAAAGTAATGTTTCGCTTTCAGCTGTCGTAAAATGATTCCTAGAGTACTACAACACCTCATATGTTATGAAAAAAATTGTTTTTCTGAAGGTTTTCAGGTGAAAGAGGTGGGATTGGTGGAATTGGTGGCTCCTCCCTAAATAAATCCACCGAGCATCAACAGGTTGCCCCTCCATTTAGCTGAGAAGACGGCACCACGCCAACTTCACCACATTTTGTCACTTATTAAACTTCAACGAGTCATTAATGACGCCCTCCACCTCACGACCCTGGACTTGGAGCTTTGATTCTTCCCTCGAGGGAGACGCTTCAGAATAAAAGTGATTTTTTTCCCCAAATTTCTGAATCCCCTCAGACATTACCTGGTTCAAACTCTGCTCTTTAAAAAGGAGTACAATTCTTCTTAATTCGTATTGTTATTTCATGAAGATGCGTTTGTACGAGGGGAGAAATTTTACCCAGGTTGTTGACAGTTTTAGTAGTACGATATATTCAAGTTGTTTTTAGCCCGGATTTGTCAGTGTGCTTAAAATAAGCATTTGGAGTCTCTATGGCTTCTATGAACTAACGCTGTGGTCCATCGTCAGCTAAGACGGGAACGGGTGGCAGCAGTCGGTTGCAGAGAGGAAAGGGGGCAGTCGCGGTAACCTTTATGGTATGTCGGATGGAGGGAAAATGACATGTTCCCACGTGTTAAGTGCATGAATCATGGCTGTGACATTTAGTCCATAAAGAGGTTTTCACCGGCAAACAACAGCATGGCATGGAAAAAGACAAGTTCAAGACGGTTTAGGATGGAGGAATTAGTCCCGGCAGCCAGTCACAACCAACCAGGGTTGACATCGGATTGGAGACGTTTACATGGTAACTGGATGAACCCACTATCGCTGAAGGAGTTGGTCCATTTAAATGTTTCATCAGTTAGAAATATCAAATACCAGAGTGATATTCCTCCACTGGTCTTTAATGTACACTGAAAATTCTGTAAATAAATGAGAAATGTAGCATTTTGCTGGTTCTGTCATCTTTCATAAAACAAAGCAGCGAATCAGGTTTGGGCTGAAATGATCTGTTCACGGACGAGCCTGTTTAGACGTGGAATAGTCCTTTATTTATAATATCGCACTGAGTTGCAAGTATTTCTGGTCTAGTTTCTAGTGCAAATATCTCACTGCACTTGAAATAACACAAAGCAAACGTACAAGTAACTTTTCAGCAAGAAATACGAGATTGCTTTAAGTAAATATTTCTTAATATTTAATTTAAAAAATACTCATTTCGGCCGCAGATCCGACGAAACGATAACAAAATCGATCATCGAACTGCGGCCTAGGGTATCCTGGTGCCAAGTGCACATGTGGACACCCTTATGCCTGAACATGGTGTTCGTTATGGACAATCCGTGACGAGCACAGAAGTCCAGCAACAGAACACCACTCGAGTTCAGATCGGAGGGAGCGTTCCTCCCAACCACGCCCCTCCACGTCTCACTGTCATTGCCCACGTGAGCGTTGAAGTCTCCCAGCAGAACGAGGGAGTCCCCAGGAGGGGCACTCTCCAGTACCCCCTCTAAGGACTCCAAAAAGGGTGGGTAAGCTGAACTGTCATTTGGCCCGTAAGCACAAACAACAGTCAGAACCCGTCCCCCCACCCGTAGGCGGAGGGAGGCTACCCTCTCGTTCACTGGGGTGAACCCCAACGTACAGTCGCCGAGATGGGGGGCAACAAGAATGCCCACCCCTGCTCGACGCCTCTCACCGTGGGCAACTCCAGAGTCGAAGTACGTCCAGCCCCTCTCAAGGAGACTGGTTCCAGAACCAGAGCCATGTGTCGAGGTGAGACCGACTATTTCTAGCCGGAACCTCTCAGCCTCACACACCAGCTCCGGCTCCTTCCCCACCAGAGAGGTGACATTCCACGTCCCAAGAGCCAGTTTCTGCAACCGAGGATCGGACCGCCAGGACCCCTCCTCGGCCACCACCCATCACACAATGCACCCCGACCCCTGCGGCCCTTCCCATAGGTGGTGAGCCTATTGGAAGAGGGTCCCATGTTTCTTCTTCGGGCTGAGCCCGGCCGGGCTCCATAGGTTAAAGCCCGGCCACCAGGCGCTCGCCAACGTGCCCCACCTCCAGGCCTGGCTCCAGAGTGGGGCCCCGGTGACCCGCGTCCGGGCGAGGGAACACGAGAACCAAAGTTTGTATGCATCATAGGGGTCTTCGGGCTGCACTTTGTCTGGTCCCTCCCCTAAGACCTGTCTGCCTTGGGTGACCCTACCAGGGGCATGAAGCCCCCGACAGCATAGCTCTTAGGATCATTGGGGCACTCAAACCCCTCCATCACGATAAGGTGGCAGCCCGAGGAGAGGTAAATCTCCTCAGTTGGACTCAAATAAATGATTTTAAAAATTGTTCCTTCAAGACGTTTGCTTTGGTCAAAAAAATAACCCCAGGCCTCCTCTCTTCTGTCCTCTTCCTTCCTGAAGCCGTTCCTTTAGGTGTAAAAGTCGATGAATTGTTTTAAGCTGGTCTCGATTGGATCAGTTGTGTCGGCGTCTGGTGGGGGGCAGATAAGACCTGTTATCTCTTTCCGACAAATCTGCAACCTCTCGCCGTCCTTTCTTTGACTTGGACGGGAGGACGGGCAATAAGGAATGAAAAGAGGGGAAAACACAAAAACAGACACTTGGAGTGGTGGAAGTACTTCAAAACATAAAAGGTGTGTTGAGGCGTTGCGTCTCCTGAAAGGCCATACCACGCATGCACAAGCTGCTGAATGTGCAGATGGACCAGCAATAGTGTTGTAAAAGTGCATCGATCAGGGAATAAGTCGTTTTCAAATATAATGCTTCCCTCGTTTCAGGCAGTAACTCTGACTACAGGAAGATGGCTGGTGTTACGCCGCCTCCACTCTCCCTTTCCTGATAATCACTGACTTCAGTGGCAATATCTGTCCAATCCAAACACAATGTCAGGTTAATGGTTTGGAAAATAGCAGTGGCTTAAACTACTGTGGTGTCTTTTGAGAAGGGTGAGACAACACGTCCCCACTTTGACCTGGGGATGTGTTGTATTAGGGTGGCAGGACCAATCCAGTAGTGCCCAAAACCACGTCTACTGCACCGAACGAAGGTTTAAACAGCGTAAGCCTCATTCGAAATGCCACGTAATGACATCATGTTTGCTGCAGCCTTTGTAATATTTGCCATTTTAAGTGGGAGTAAATGTGAGGGGGCGATTTAATTTATTCTTTGCCATAAATAGCTTTTGTATTCTAACAACTTACATAAATATATATTTCAAATATACAGTCTTTCATATGGTGTCCTATTTTTTTTTTTTGTTTGTTTTACAAACAAACGGGGACAGCTTCAGAGCAAAGTTGCATAATCATAATTATTACTATTTGTATTCCAGAACAAGATCTTAAACGCTGGCGAGGAAATTGAGAGCTTCTTTCTTTTCTTTCCCCTTGATGCATGTTCTGTATGCCTCCACGTTGTTTTGCCGCAGGCTAAAATAAGTATGTGATGTGCTGCTGACAAATGTACTACTTAGCCAGCAGCTATTTCCCACAGGAAAGGCCTTAACGAGCCTTTAATGAATGACAATGATCCATTCAGATAGGCAAAAATCCGTGCCCACCTGGCAGACACGGCCTCGTCTTTCAGTCCTCGTCTGAACTGACTTCTCTGCTTGTTTCACACACAAAGCCGTGTTTGGTCCAATTTTCGGTTTCAGTTTCCAAACATCTCCTTCAGCGCTGCTCTTCGGCTTCACAATGCAGCCTAATTGCTCGTCCCGCGTCTTCTGGGTCCCTTTTCAGATCTGCAGAGCAGCAGAGAGCGTAATCAGGGTCGGACACTCGGCGAGGCGAAGCAAACAAGGCGGCATTGTGGAGCGTAATCACGGAGCGCGCGCCGCTCATCTGGCGGTTTATTTCCTCTTGTTTGTTTTGGTCCGCGAGAACGGAGGCGCGTGCGGCTCCGAACCGACGAGATACGTTAACCCTGCTCTAATTATGACATGCTGTCTGCCCTCTAATAATCTGATTTGCATGCGATCGGATGCCCTCTGATTCAATTCGATTTGAGCGAAGCTTGGCTCACTTAAATCATGGCGAATTATTATTATTATTTCTTTTATTTAATTTTTTCTGGCACTTTTATGACAACCAATCAGCCAGAGTTAATTGTGATAGACCTCTTTGTCTCTTTAGATGAAAAAAAAATATATATATATATATATATATATTAACTAACCTTTGATGATGCGGAATGGTAATCATACAGGTCTATACAAAGTATTAAAAATCTCACCATGCCTGTGACCCACAGGGAAATGTTGTTATGTGGCAGTTCAGTAATGTGTCTTCTTTTGACCTTTTAACGTTTAAATCTGTATTTTATGGTTAGTGTCATTAATTCTTTTTATTGAGATTTCTGAGAACATACAGTGCATTGTAAATGAAATTGACTCAGAAAGCAGGTTCATTCCTGACACGTTTACCAAGCGCTTTGAAGGTGCGTCAAGTCGTGATGCATTGTGCGGTGAGCAGAAATGATGGGTGAGAGGCTCGGGAATCCGGAACGCCTTAATTATAAAGTCCGTCCATTGGATTATTTGACCCAGCCGCAGGCTTTCCTCTGATGGCTATCTGCTAATGAAGCATGCAGTAGAAAAGACAAACTCAATAACAGTCTGTTGACCTCCAGAGGTTCTCTTCGCTTTTGCTAGAACCTCTGCTTACGGACATCTCCTTGTTTGCAAGGCAGCAAAAGTGGCAGACTCATTTTATGCCAGATTAGTGAAATGATTTTGACTCCTGTCCTGATTTCTAAAACGTGAGTGTTCGTTTTTCATAGTTACATTGTCACCATGTTATTTCTAAATGGTCCCTCCTACGTATTTAATAATTAATCAGCTAAATATTTAATTTGCAAACTAAACATGCCTCCATATTTAATTTGCAAATATAAAAAGTGTTTAGTTTTCTTTGTAAGCTAAACATTTATATCAATAAATACATATTTAGCTCTAAAATGAAACATTTAGTTAGTAAGCTAAAGATTTAGCTTCCAACTAAATTATTCACTTCCAAATAAACATTTAACTTGAAGCTAAAGATTTAGCTCCAAATTAAATATTTATTTTGCTAACTAAATATTTAGTAGGCTAAATATCAACTCAGCCTGAAGTTAAGTATTTAGTTTAGAAGATATTTAATTTTCTTTCCTATATTTTCTGCCCAAATGTGATATTTTTGAAAGAAACCTGTTGGTGCAGTCATGGCCATGGAAACTCCATCACTGACCTAGAATCCCTCGCTGTGCAGGCTCACCATTTGCTGCTGCCGCTGCAGATGAAAAGTTGGCTGTGACATGATTTTGCGTCCCAGATTTCCTCCCGTCTGTGTGGAATTGACAAGTCGGTCTTTGTGTGTTGTGATTGTTTGGGGTTTGCTTTCGACAGGTTGGCCATTTCTGAGCTTTCAAACACAAAGACGGGAAGGACAAGTGTCAGCCACAGTCAGCATGAAGCTGGTTGAACAATGGGTTAACAACATGTATAAATGTGTTATTACTAAATGATCAAACTGAGCTGAAATGCCTTCATATGTTTATGGAACAGTTTCTCTCATACTTCCTGCCAGCCCTGATAACAGCTCTCCAAACTTTCTGTCTGACTCATAACACCGACTTGTGTGTTTCGCTGTGTTTGCCGTTGCTTCCCGTTGGATAAAGATACAGTAACTTTAATCAGGGAGAAGCAGGCAGCATGCTCGTAATAATGAAGTCCCGGCGGACACACAATGAGAAACTCTTGAATTGATGCTTGTCGTGATTCTTTTGTTTCCAGCGCAGAGATTTTTTGGGGGGGGTTTGAGCGGAGTGACAGTAATAGAGTCCTGCCACTTCTAGAAAAGAGGGTTGGAGGACATCTTACTGTCACTACTAACTGGCGGAGGAGTGACATGGTTGTCCTCCAACCTCCCCTCATAAACCCCCCAAACACTGAATTAGACATAATTGCAGCAGTAATAGGACATACAGTGCATCAAAAAAGTACACACTTCCACTGTTTTTGCCCTTTTTGTCACACTTCAACGTGCCAGAACGTCTTTTTGTTCAGTTTTTTGACACTTGCAGATAGAAAGCAGGACTCTGACATGGTTATAGTGCAAAATTAAGTTATTCTTCTATTTCCTGTTGTCAACAGCTTCTAAAAGCAACTCATGCGATTTAAAAACAAAATACATCCAGTCTTTTTTTGGAAATAAGTCAATATTTTCTGGCGCTCCAGCACTTGCTCCAGCTAGTTTTGCCGCTGCCTGCGCTGTACAACGACTGCTGGATGTTCTGATGTTGAATTAATGTGTTGGCTGTGCAGGAAGCCCCATTTCTGCTTTTCAAAGATGTAAGGTCATATGATTGCACATTTGTTTGCAGCCATTTTCATGTGTGAGTATAAATGCTGAGCTGTGGAGGCGTGGCCAGCAGCAGCTGATTTGGATTTAAAGTGACAGAGGCCCTAAAACAGCTCAGTCTGAAAGGAACTTCATACAGGCAGAGCTGACCGGACTGGTCAGTTTTGTTATCTGAGAGTGGCTCTGTGAGAAAAAAAAAATGTAATACACGTTTTTTTATCACTCATCGACTTATTCTGACCTCTACAATTAAACATAACAAATCAGCTTTAGCTTATGCTGCCAAACATGATCCAAAAATTCAACTTTTACAGGCTGACAATAAAAAAAGAACAAGATTAAGGTTTTACACTTGTGGCATAGTCAAAGGCTGAACTTAAATGTGACGGCCACTGACCAGAAACAATAAAATCACTTGAAAACTACTTGTGTTATTTATGTCTGATATTAAAATTCGTTTGAATTTCTCAGACATGCGAGTGCGACCACCAAACGCAAAAACAGAGGAAGTCTCTCTGCTGCTGCTTTGACTGCGCTAATGAGAATCATTTCTTTTGATAATTAAAAACTTGTACTTGACGTGAACGTTTGTTTCTGATGGGCCTTTTTTTCGCCATCGGGGATCACGGGGGGGAAAAACATAAACAAATTTAAAGCGGTCCTATTTTTAAACTCGTCTTCCTTCACGCTCATTCTGCGCCCGCCCATGCTCTCGCACTTTTATCTTTCCCTCCCTCCGTCCCTCAATCCTTCAATATTTTGTCATCATACTGACTTTCACTCCTCCTTGCACGCTCCCTCTCTCCCTCCCACCTACATCACTCACCCCCACCCCTCCCCCGCACACCACCACCCACCCCCCATCTTTACCTCCGCCCTTCCAGTCTGCATCTCGGTCCTCCCTCCCTAATGGAAAAGGGGGGAGTTCAGAAGGGGGGAACGGGGGAGAAGCAGAGGAGGAGGATGCAGGGGTGGGCCTGTATAAGAGCAGCTGTCTCCATCCTCCACGAAGCCAGAGAAACCACGCTGAGACCGAGGCTCGGGAACGTAAGCTGAGGAATCTGAAAGGACCCCCACAATCTCTCACAGGTAAGTGGAGCCCTGGGGGGAGGAGGAGCAGGAGCAGGAGGAGGAGTGGTGTGACCTTTGACCTTTGATCCAAAATCTTTAGCTCATCAAAAACCTCAAAACACGTCTTATTGTTTTCAACTTTGACACCTAAGTGGCTTCAAGTGAAGAATTCCTTATTTACTAGTTAAAAATGAATCCGCATCATTTTTTTATTTATTTTTTCAATGGTTTCCAGGAAAGGCGCAGTCACTGGAGGGCGCTTTGACTAAAATGGGTGCTGATGTAGTTTTCGTTGCCTGGAAATGATGTTGTCTGACACGGGATGCTTCATGCTGGTCGTGCTTCACTACACACAGGTTGACCACCAGCCCTGACAGCTGATGAGTGAAAGGAAACTCCTGTTCTCTTCGTGTTGTTCAGCGAAATAAAATGTGGACTGTGATATCTGCCAGGTGTTATTTTGATCAGAGGTTGTAATGTTGAGAGTTTGCTGGCTAACACAGAGGAAAAGAAGCAAAATAAATTGAAATTGTGGCTCTTTTATGACCATCTCAGTAAGTCATAAAAATACTAAAAAAAAAAAATATATATATATATATATATATATATATATATATATATATATATATATATATATATAGAAAAAGGAAATAAAAATAAACTGACATGCATCTGAGCTAGTTAGTTCCCAAATACAAAATTGTACAAAATACAAACCTATACAACCAGTGTAATTACATGAAGAGATTAAAATCCTCTTACGTGAAATCTCGTTCAATCTTTGTTACAAAAACAAAACAAATTGAGTTTGTTAAGCCAGTTGGTAGAAAGTTATGTATCTAAGGAAGCCCAGGCGATTGCTTCGGGTCATTAACTTTACAGCAATTGCTCCTCCTGAGCAAGCATGTGGTGACAGTGTAAAAATGACTGCTATTCCTGGTGCCCTGTCCCCCTTTTTTTTTTTTTTACATTTTTTTATTCCGTTTCTATCTTTTGCCATCTTGGAATCTTTATAATTGTTAACTTGATTGACCAGATGTGGTCTTTGGGGTATTTGATGCAGCAGAGTCAGGAAGAATATCTAATTTTCCTCTCTTTGTGAGGAGAATCAGCCACAGGCACTGCAAGGGAACCAGCCCCTCTATACAGTTTTTACATTTTGTATTATTTTTTGTACTTGCAGCACATTTGATTGCGAGGCTGTAATTAACTCCAATCCATTGCATAAAATGCAGTTTATGTTTTTTAAGATCTAGCTGGTTTGACGGTGCAGATGACGAACGTCATGTGCAGATGTTGGATTAAACTAATTTTCCCATACAGTTGAAGTTCTAAATGGTTGTATTTAAGAATTTTTAGTTAAAATTTGTCAAAAAAAAAAAAAAAAAATACAGCTCAAGCTTTGCGTAGTTCATCCTGACCCACAGAGAGCTAAAACAATTCCTCATATCACGAAGGCAGTGTGATGAAATCAGTGTGTCGGCTCTAACAGAGCAGATAACCCAGCCTGAGCTCCATCGTCGTAGCTTTTGCTAAAATTCCTGTTTCCGATTCTTGTGGTGAAAATTTACGCAAGTATCTCTCAAAGAAGGACCGAATGGTCAGAGATTGAGGGCTCTGATTAGTCGTAGTCGTTAAGATCAGATTTAGGGCTGCAGTTTACTCCATGGATGGATGGATGGATGGATGGATGGATGGATGGATGGATGGATGGATGGATGGATGGATGGATGGATGGATGGATGGATGGATGGATGGATGGATGGATGGATGGATGGATATGCCTTGAACGCTGCTACGTTTTTGAACGACAATTTCTGGCCAAACTGCTTATTAGCTTAAAAAACCAAATTAAAAAATCTGCAAGGATTGTGACTCAAAAGTGATATGAGTCAACATTTCACTTTGCAATGTTAAAAGGTGTTTGGAATGGAGCAGGATTTGTGCACCCATAAGGTTCAAAGCCCTGCAAGAGCTCCAGGGGAGACACTATTGATCACATATGATTTGGTCACATCTGGCTCATTGTTTTCAGTGGACCCCTGTGTTCTTAATGAGCCTGAACCGTTCAGGGGGTTGGCTGACAGAGAGGAAATCAGATGGATGGAAATAAGATGCGCCAGCTGCACAGTGGAGCAGTTGGAGGCACCGTTGCCTTGCGATCTGTGGTCTTTATGTGTGGATCTTGCATGTTCTCTCCCACATTCTCAAAATATGGCTTGAAATTCCCTGTAGGTTGGAGTTGGTGGGTGCGTGAAGGTCACACACAAACTTTGTCAAGTGCCTTCGATAAAGTCGTCAATAAACAGCAAATATGTTGGTCAGTGTTCCATTTGTTTTGGTCCAAAAGCAGCTCTGCTCAGGTGGGTATCTTAAGATCATTGTGTCCTGACAGGATCATGACAAAACATTCCACCTGTGACACCAGAAATGAGTCAGAAAATACGCCCTACTAATAAAAGTCAAATAAAATTTTTAGGGCTAAACTTAGTTGACAAACCAAAAGCCTCCATAACATGAAACTTTTCTGCACCACATAATGAACTTCACCAGTGCCTTTTCCAAGGACTTGAAGAGGAGCTCAGATGAATACAAAGCATTTATTCTCCTTCCCCTTTGGAAGATTGAGTGAAAGAGATAAATGTACAATGCAATGACTCTGACTGTTCCATTTTACAGCCACAAACCTCCAGTATTTAAGAAGACCTGGTCCTTCTTGACACCAGGTGTGGGTCAAACCATTTTTTCACAGAGCTCTGTGAGGTGTGTTGTGTGATTGGATGTTTGTGGGCGCATTTCACTTGGACAGATGTTTTGCTTCAACAAGACTACTTCTACTGTCAGGCACAGTGAGAAACGAGGTACATTTGTACGATTCTTCACAAAAAACCTACAGGGTCAGTCAAATGGCTGAAAGTTTCTGAAAGGAAATTGCAAAGTTGATGTCCAAGAAGACTATGTGGAAAAGTCACAGAAAGGTGAAAGGTGAATCTGTGTTTAGTGCCATCTATTGAGGTCAGTCGTGTCTTGGTAGGTATCCTCAAGTTTCTTGAAGATGGATTCAATTGTCCTTTACAACAAAAACCTAGTCAACATGTCCTAAAAACTTTCTCCCTAAGCTGTCTGCTGTGTTCCTTCTTCTTCCACCCAACTGGACGATACACATTACAGCAAAAATTACGGCATGGCCTTTAGTTTCTTAATCTGCAACCCAAAAGTTTATCAAAGCTTTCTGGAGGCAGCCCTGACAGGTAGCAGATGGTGCCAGTTGACCAAACTTAAGATGTAACTCTTGATGTTTCTTTTGCCCCCCAGGCAGGTATGTGTGGAAGTCATTAACTAGATGTGAGTGCTGCCATCCTTCCTCTGTCAGTAGCAATCTTTAAGATGGGGATAATTAAATTATTGCTTCTGTGTTTACCCCGGGGCTTCAATTTTCACTTCACCTTGAGAGAAACAAAGACCTTCTGGTTTCCCTCGCATATTTACAAGGCTTCTGCTGTTTTAGCCCAATAGGAGAAGCTGAAATGTGCCTCTTTTTCCACATTTTAGGGCAATATTGCTTTAAGATTAACATTTATTTATAGGGAGATTAAGAAATATGTCCTTTACCGTGTCCGGAACACTTGGAGATACATGAGATGCCTCATGTATCTCATGCCCCTAAAAAAAAATCTCTCTTAATCCTTCTCCTCTTTTTAGTATCTTCATTGGCTCCAGGCCACACCCCATTAGCTTTATGAGTGTACTTCCTTAACCCCCTCCAAACAGTTTCACCCACAAGCTTTATGGGGAGAACGAAAAGAGGGCAAAGAGTAGAAAACCAAGGGACACACCCCATAGAGGCGGCTCACTCGGCGCTGCCAGTTCTGCTAAATTGGGTTTGAACGTGTGGCGTTAATCCATGGATACAATGTTCCCAACGCAGCGGGGTCCAGCTACATTTATTTGTGCTGCACAGACTGCGCAGCTCCTTCCTTTATGTCTGTTTGCTGCCCGCTCTCTGTGTTCTTCTGGTCCCCTGTGATTCTTCACTAATAAGCAGCCGATCCTTGGCACATGTGGTTGTTTGAGCTGAAAGTCGCAGATCTTCCTCCAGGCTCCTTTATTTGTTCAAGACTAATGTTGGCAATCTGGAGACAACCAGCGGATGCGTTGGTTATATTTTTCCATCTAATTATAGTGCATCTATGTACTTTGAATTTTTTATTATTCTTTTCAAACAGACTTCAATGCACTGTGTTGGGATTTTGCCTGACAGATCAACTCAAAGTGGTGAATGAATGTAAAACGAAGGGTCAACGTTACATTGATTTCATTTTCTTTTTTCACTGGAAATTAAATTTGGAAAGTGTAGGTTGCATTTGTACTCAAGAATTTTATTTTGTCATTTTTACCAAAAAAAAAACAAACAAACAAACTTATTGTTATAGTCATATCATTATTGATGATTTGGCTATGAATCATGTAGTGATTGAAGCAAAATGCTTTTAATAATGTAACTACTCATGAATCAAGGCTGCAGATCAAAATATCTGAAAATGAAAAAAATGACAAAACCAATAGAAAACCCTTTACAATTATGTTCAAAAATAACTTTATTGAGTAGTCTTTTTTTATACAAGTGAATGACTTATTTTTTAAGGAATGCTTCTTTTAGACATCCATGGGTTTTTAAAAGTTGCCGGTGACACTGGCAATCTTTTCACTATAAATAAAATACTGTTTCCTCAATAATTTACCATCAATGACTAATCCAAGAGATTTGTCTTAAACCCTTTCAATATTTCCAATCAACAATGACAGTATCGTCATGCATTGCATGCGTTTTGATATCCGAATGGCAAACATTTCGTCTTAATACGCAGAGCTAGTCTGTTTACATCACACCACATTTTCAATGATTCGGCTTCATCTACACACAACATCCTCAATATTTGAACCAGAACAAATTGGGCTTTTATCATTTTTGCAAAGGTAATGCATTGAGAAGGCCCTGTGGATATTGATTTTCTCTAAAATGTTTTAGAGACTTTCAAGTTTGTCCACATCGTCTCCTGTGCCACTTCAGGGTCAGAATCATCCTGACCAGAAAAAAAGTCTTTGTTGCCTCCAGGTCGACCTGCGTCTTCAAGCTCCCAACGACCTGTAGGTTGCTCTGTTGAACTTTTAGACTTAGCTCCTATTTCCTCTATTTGGCTGATGTGTGGAAGTTTTTTTTTTTCTACTTTCTTCTGAGACCCACATTCCCATCCAGCGTATGGTGTCAGTTGTCCGCTTTGTTTCTCCTCTGGTTTGTTTGCTGCAGTAAATTCATTCTGGCCTGTCTCACCTGATGCTGGTCTCTGTAAATATCTGGCCACCATCTGAACACTCATTGAATCAGGCTGCTCCCGTCCAGAACCTGTCGTTATCCTCTAGACGTTTAACTGGATAATCCTCCTCTATGCTCTCTGTTTCCTTAATGTTTCCTTCTAAACCTCCAAGGTTTTATTTTCCTCTCGATGGCGTCCTCAAGATGAGACTATTGTTGTCTTTCTACTGCTTTGGGTCCAAATTGTGGCACTCTGCTTGGATAAGAATAAATAACTCCACCAAGTTACATAATCTCAAATCTCTTTTGGCAAAATAAATAAATAAATAAATAACCTAGGTTATTACTTTAGGAAGGTTATGAAATATTCTGTCTCACCGTAAACAACATTTCAGCATGCCACCAGACATTTCACAGGAACATCTAGGAATGACTGAAAGTTAATGAGCATTAACTGATGGACTGCCAGCAAAAACAAAGAATGTCAAATCAGAACATGACTAAATGAGCGTGAGGAGAAGAAAAACAGGAAAAACAAACATAAATCCTTAAGTATAAGACCAAACACAAAACTAACCTCAAAGTCCAGTGGATCATGATGACCAGCTGTTGCTTCAAAACAAAAGGAACCATTTGCTGAATGATAAAAAGGCCTGTTCAAATGAATCATTAGAAAACCAAAATTATATTCATGTTTATGTCAATGATGAGCTTAATGGCTATTTTAGATGGTTGCGTTTTAATTTCTGTCAATTTTTTTTTTCAATTATTTACATAAAAAGCTAATTTAACTCAAATTTGTTTGTTATGTTTGTTATTTTGGGGACAAAAACACAGATTGAGAGCAGAAAGCTGCACAGAACAAGAAGCATTCAGAATGTGCAGTAAGGGACTTTGGTTGGTCTTTAGTCCTGGGGGAACCCGAGGAATATGTTTGCAGAAAATCTTCACATAGAGCTCCCCCTTTCACGGCTGACAGAACAGACCCCTATTTGTGAAATGTGTCCAGTGAGCGAGCTGTTTGTGATTTTACCAGGTAGACATCAATTTCATAACAAAGAGCAGCATGTGCTTTGAGTGGGCTGCAGAGGAGCTGTCGCTCAAAGTGATTTTTTTTTCCTGTCAGACGGCTGCCAGCAGAAGGCCTGTCAGAGTTGCTCATCAAGCGACAATACAGACTTCAGGAGTCCGCTAAATAACAGACATTTTTCTTTTTTCAACATATTCCACTTTACAGACCAAAAACAGTTCATTTTAAAGGGGCAGTATTATGTGTTTTCGAGCCACGTACTGCTGTTTTCTACCACAATCTAGTAACTACACTACTTTCAGTTCTCTTAAAAGTCCTACGTATATCAAGTTCGACTTAAAAGAAATCTGACTTTGCAATATCACGCCTTGAAGTTGGGGCTCTGTCTCTTTAAGAATGTCCTGATCTTTCTGAAGCTCCGCCTTCAGGAGGTCATCACAACATGGCTCCTCTATTAACCCTTAAACGTTTTTACCAGCATTTCAATGAGAAGATGCGCTGTTCCAACAGGTGTTTGCTAATTGCTGCTGGCTAGTCTAAAGGAGCCAAGAGGGGAAGTCAGGGAGGAGGGCTGCCCTGTGAGGAGGAAGCTTGGAAACTGCGTCTCAAAGGCGGAACGAGGTTCACCCAGGTGTTGTGCACAGCTGAATGGTTGCCATGAGAGATTAAAGGATTTCTGAATCAGAGCAACACTCCAGATGTGTTTTTGTTGAGGGAAAAACATTACAACGTGATGTATAAACTAAGTTAATTGTCAGATTAGAAACTTATCTGCTGACTTTCAGTCTGCTTTCCTAGATGTAAAATCTGCTGATATCCCTGTTGTGCGTTTTGTCGTCACCCGTCTGCAGACTCAGTGTAATCAATCACCGTAAATCATTTAGAGACTCTGGTTTGGCTGCATGGGCAAAAACGAGTTAAGCTTCAGTCGAGCAGAGAGGCCGTTCGGGTGCAATGACGTTAAGTCTTGTGGCGCTTCTACTAGTCGTGCAATAAACTGCAGTCCTGCCGTAAAGCACGAAGAAAAAAGCCCACACATTTCTCAGAACAGATTCACGGCGTTTCTCTGTTCGGCCGGGTGTGAATAATCCGGCTTTAAGTCGCTCTCCGGGCTGGGAATCATTTATTTTATGTTCCCCAGTTCTTGCCAATAATGGAGGGGGGAAAATGGTGGGAATTGTTGATAAAGCAGTGTGAGACAATGGGAGGATTTGCGAGGCTCTTGCGTTGTGTCTGTTTGGATCAGGTGAAACCGGAGCAGCACTTCTTTAACGTTAACTGTACTTATTCAGGTTTGACAGGAGCGGCTTGTTTTGTAGCTGCTTCAGCAGCTTGAGCAGAGGCTAGATATTTGTTCTGCCCTTTATGCCCTTATGTACTTAAAAGTATGGATGACAGTGCAGTCATTTCCAAAATTATTTACACACCTTGAACCTTCTCATATTTTCTCAAGCATTTTGAAATGAAAGGAAAATTATACTAGACTTTCAGATCTTGCAGAGCCATCGTTTGTCCTGCCGGAGGTTGACCTCCGTCCAATTTCAAGTCTTTTGCAGGTATTACATTCTCTGAGAATAATTGCAAAACTATTTATTACCTAAAGTATTTGTTTTTATCATAATCTTTATTATCGCAATAAATATTGGGATGAAATAAGTCTCAATCGCCCACCCACAAACCACACTTTATTTTCCTTCCACATAACAACCATGTGACACTTTATATTGGCCGAATACGAGTCAAAGAATTGTGAAAGTTCTTCCAGGCTTTTTTTAAAAAATTTATTACTCTAAGCTCGGCACCAATGCTGACACTATGCAGCTCTCACAGCAAGGACTTAATTGCCTTGTTTATTGAGTGGCTAATTAGCAAATTGAAAGCAGAACAATTGAGTTTCAAGTGCTCTCATGAGAACCTGATCGGCCTCAGCAGTTGACCCCTTCTGTAGATTTGTTGAGAGGTCTGCTCTCAATAAGGGAGGACTTCAAAGACGACAGCCATGTTGTTTTAGTTCTGTTTCTAGTGGAATCCTGCCCTGAATATGACATGCATCCCTGTATATCACCAGTATCGCCGTGACAATGATGACTTATGATTCATGAAAAGAAAGGAGATAAGAAAAACCGTGTCCCAGAGGTGGCTGATTGTTTGCATGGACTTCCAGAAGTCTTATTTGGATTTTATGTGACAGACCAAGACAAACTGAGACATACTTGTGAAATGAAATTTAAAAATTCCATTCTGTAAACTTAAAGCAACCAGTTGTCTTCGCAAATCTCATAAGTAACAATCATAATGTGTGTAGTAAAGAAAGAGTTGCAATGAAACAGTTTAGATCAAAGAAGTCGGTCCAAAATATTGATAATATCAGTATCAAGTTGGTATCAGTAAGTCTCGATATTGGCTTTGTGAAATCGATACTTTCAGCAGATGCTTTATTTTTACATCGTAGTTTCCCAGCCTTCCCTCAAAAAAGATTTTGTTTTGATTTGTAAACAAATGTACGGAACTATGTTTTGTTTTTGTATGATTTCTATGTATAAGGTCAATAGGTTATCAAAGTATTTTTGTGGACAAATATATTCTTTATCCGGATTCCATCTTAGGTTTTAACCAAATGATTCAAAGAAAAACTACAAAACCTAATGGCCAAAAGTCTGAGGATATATCAAACTTAGATAAGAAAAAGAATTGGTATCAGTATCTGTACCTACTTATCGGATTAATAGTTAATTTGGTATTATCGCACTTGAAAACTGACGTTCCCACAACTTCTCCGTCTAACGTGTGTGAGCTGGGACAGAAATAAAAACCTCTAGATGTTCCGGCACGGCTCACTTTTCACCTGTCCATTTTTCTGTCCAATCTTTCCTTCCACTTTACAAGTACGCTGCACTTTGACTTGACCTCTCAGATAAAATCCATCTTATTTTTAACATCCTTGTCCATTCAAAAACAAAAACAACTGCATACGGAAATCCAGACGCGTTTTTCGATACGAAGCCACAAAAGCACAGAGGTCACTCTGGGTTTTAACAGGTGACTCAGTCCTTACAAGACGGATACAGGAGGAGATGTGTTGTCCCTCCCAAAGGACACACCCCCAGGCTGTTTGCCTGTATGTGTCAATTACCTCCCGCCTCTTCATTTCTCCTCATGTCAGCTCAACCTTTCGTTTGTCCTTCACTGTCAAACACCTTGTCGTTATCAGACTGCAGAAATGTAACTCTCTTGCATTAACATTAATTAATTTAGCGGCCTTTCGTCAGTATGAACAAGTTAGGCTCAAGAATGAACTTTTTTAATTAAAACTTTTATCTTTTTTTTTGTTTTTAATTAGTCTTTGTTAACTTCTGTAGACATTGTCGACAGATTTGACAGAGGACAAATTTGCTTTCGGCCGTCCCTTTTTCACAGAGTGTCCCCTCAGTGTTTCGGTGTCCTCTGGTCGGTGGGAAGGCCAGCAATTCGCAAGTCGATGTTTACATTTGTTGTGCTAAATATATGAACACTGTGCGTGGGTGTTTCCTGCGCTATGCGGGTGCCAGTTGAGCGTGTTTGTCAGCAAGAAACATTGACTCAGTTTGGTGCCAGAGGCATTAATTGAGGCATCAATTAAAGGAGTTAACGAGTTTGCTTAATGAGACGAAAACTCTGCTTGTGTTTCTGACGTCAGACTCGCCAGACGGGGGGCTGCTCCTACAAGAAAAAGGTCAGGCTTTTTTCATGTCGTCTCCTTCTATTCGCTTTGCTCATCGTCTCATCCTCTGTCCCTCAGTCTGAGTTCTGCTTCTGCCATCGTTTGTGTCTCGTCCTTTTCTGAAAAGCAGCAAAAAAACAAAACAAAAACAAATTAATGCCGTTGAACTTTGGTCTTCGTGACTAAATGGGACACTTTTGCCTTTTTTCCACTGCGCAGTAGAGCGTGGTTCGGTGAGCCTGTCGTAATACTCCAGAATCTGAGCTAGTGGTGTCCTTCGGTAGTCGAATAAACTGGAGCCTGAGAACGGAGCCTTGTGGTACACCACGTCTGATCTTTGTTTGCTCTGATTTATAATTACCAATGATCCCTGAGGTTTCAAGGACTTGTGGAAAACCAGGAGAGAGAAGAAACTTTGAAATGTTTCAGGTGGAACGGAGTTGAGGATGTTCCTGAAAAAAACTCGAAGGATCCACATCCAGGCTGCAGTTGTGGATAAAAGGTCAAGAGGGACAAACAGTGCGGACTTACTGAGCCTCACAATAATAGCAAATAATATTTGGACATTATGACCCTTTTTATTGACAATTTCAGAGAAATGTGACTTCCTTGTTCTTCTTGCCTTCAAATTTTGAGAAGATGTTCTTTTAAAAAATGTCAAAAGGTACCTGCATTTTCTTTCTGTTATCCAACTTCTGTTACCTTCTTCCACGATGACTTTCTCTTCTGTTATTTAACTAAATTAATATTAAAATCTCCCACTATAAGGATGAGGTTAGACTGAATTGTAGATTGCTATTTGGGAAACTTACCTTCATACTCAGCTCTGTATTCTGGTGTAACTGTGTCCTAATTTCCCTCATAATGCTCATAAAATTAGGATGGGGGTTTAATTAAAAAGCCTGCATTTTATTTAGGAATATTTGTATATGTTCTGCTCACTTTTCAACTTTTATTTAGCAAATACTTTAACAATAATAGATTTTTTTAGGTTCATTTTGTGGTCATGCCCCAGGTTCTTTTGTTTTATTGTGACAGTACAGATGAGTTTGAAAACTTGAAGATTTTCCAGATAAAAAAATTCTAAATTTTGAAGTTAATCTAAAAAAAAAAATATCAACAACTTTTCTGACTTTCAAAAGTGGAAAATTTCCAAAAGTGAAAACTGTTCAACATTTTAATGTTCTCTTTTTTTCCTCCAAAAAATATTTGAGATTAATCTTAAATTTCTGCATATTTCCTTTTTTTTTTTCAAGGAAATGTTCCTCTTTTTATATTCAGGAATTTTTGCATTTTTTTTTCTAGAAGATTTCTGAAATGAATCTCAAAGTTTCAGGGGTTTTTTTGTTGCAAATTTTCAACTTTTTTCAAAATTTTTGAGATTAATCCCAAAATGTCGGCAGTTTTTCTCGCAAATTTTCTACTTTTCAAAATCAGAAATTTCTATGTTTTCTCTAGAAAATTTCTGCAATTAATCTCTAAATTTAAGTTTGTTTTGGTTTTTTTGCATAAATTAACTCCTCCTTTTGTTTCTTTCCCCCCCCCTAATCCACCGTGGTGGATAGATGATGACACTGACCTTGTGCTTCCTCTCTGCCCTGCATCACGCAGCAGACGGTGGGACCATGAGGACCGTAGTGGCTCTGCTGCTTCTCTGTCTGTGCGATCCAGGACGGAGTGACTGTCAGACTGACTGCCTGTCCTGCAGCAAAATCCTGCCTAAACAGCTCAGTTTCAACACTGTGGTAAGACAAACACACACACACACACACACACACACACACACACACACCCACACACGCACGCACACACACAAACACACACACACACACACAGTTTCAGTCTCATTCACTGGTTGTCATCATTCTGAAAGCTCTGTTCAAAGTCCAAGAAGCATCTTTCAACATGATGTTGGTGGCAGACATCATGACATTACTTGTAGGGAATTGAACGCCACTTACACGAATGATCTCATGCGAAACCTAGTATCTCCTTCCGACTTGAAACTCTTCACCCCACAGTCTCGTATTTATTCTGCACTCTCAGCCTGACTCAGCGAATGATCCTTTTGGCATTTGAGTTTTAATTTGTCGAGGCTAATTGATTCCTGGGGACAGATGTGTGTTTCTTCCCTCTGTGCCTGCAGGTGGTTTCTGCCTGGATAAAGACATGTCTGCGTCTCCGAAGAGTCTTTGTTGGTGGCACGCCAGAAGACGTTTAAATTTCGACAGTTTAAAAAAACTTTAAGCTCTAATCTGTTCATGTTTGACGCCGGGATCACGGTGGTATTTACAGGGAACCCAGTTAGGAGGGGAATCGGTTACAGAGTGGGTTAAAACTCACCATAGCTCTGGTTGCTGTAATAATTGTGGCTTTTTATTACGGTGATTATTTTATTTGATCATTCTGGAGATCAAATAAATATAAAGAAAATCTTTGCAAAGCTAAATTAAATTTATGTAAAGATTGTTGTTATGCTTAGATGTATATAGTTGCAATTTAAGCGACTTTGGTGGGAGAAAAGAATCATAAGAAACTCAAACTGGAGATTGCCACAAACCCCAAAGGGGAACATGAAATCTGTGGCAGAAGATACACTGAAAAAAACAACACAGTTTTGGCCTTCGTGCAAAATCCTTTATGTGACAGAACACAACAACCTCTGCTTTAAGCAAGAAAAACAAAACAACGCCAGTTCACATTCGGGTTATTGTGATACAAAATTGTTCATGTTGATATTTGATACCATTTGTGGCCCATTACAGCAGGACAGCGCTTTCACTGCCTTAACTAGGACAATAAAAGTAGGTAATTCACCATTCATTTAGAAATAATTAGAAATAATAATTTTATTTGAAATAATTATTTCATTTGAAAGTGTTGCTATCTTTATGTACATCATAACTGTAGACGAGAAATTTAGCTTGGGTTCGGTTGTGAAGTTGATTTGACTTTTTTTTTTATCGTGGAAACATGGATCTGGCTCATAGCTGAAGCTCTGTTCGATTTTTTTGTGTCGTCTTTTTTGATTAACGAAAAAATTGACAGGGCAGGTTGTTCCCTGTTTACATGCCTCAGAAGTAAAACATGTCCCCACAGTGTTTTTACTTTGGTCTTTTTTTTCTCAAAAAAAGTGTTAAAAAGTATTGGCAATTCGCCGATTTTATAAAATCAATTAAGTCGAGGCCTACTTTTTCAGTTATTCATACAAAAACGATTTTGAAAACCATTTTCCTTGTTATATGAACCTTCGATGATGGATTTGTCTTATTCCTCTTAACTCGGTTCATAAAAGGAAGAGGATGATCTCTTGTCTCTGTCTCTCACAGGTGTGTTTGATTGGATGTAAAAGCAGCGCCTCTCCTTCCTCCTCCTGGGACATCTGCCGTAAAGCGCTACCTTCTCCTTCTCCCCCCGATGGCACCGTCAGAAGAAGATCCCAAGAGGAAGCTGATGTCCTACTTCCTCCTGAGGAAGAGGAGCAAGTGGATGGGGGTCTATTCCTGCCCATGGCTTTGCAGAGATTCAACCACATGACCCGTGCACTCGACCTGAACGACAGGGGCCTGGTCGGCCAGAGCAGCCAGCTGAGCTCCCTCTACGGCTCCCAGGACGCCCTGTCGCTCGGCGATGAGTACGAGGAGGAGCAGGCAGGGCAGGAAGGGGAGGACGCCGGCGAGGCAGCGAGAGGGCAGGACGACCCGGAGCTGAGCGTCTCCAAGAGGTTCGGCGGCTTCGTCAAGGGGAGGCACGGCTACAGGAAGCTGGTCTCTCCGGGAAAGTCGTACCAGAAGAGGTACGGGGGCTTCATCGGGATCCGGAAGTCGGCCCGCAAGTGGAACAACCAGAAACGCTTCAGCGAGTTCCTGAAGCAGTACCTGGGCATGAGCGCCCGGTCCACCGAGTTCAACAGCGTCTCGGGAGAGCTCACCCGGCAGAACGAGGTGTGAGGGAGCGGCCCTCCAGAAGGCCCCGCCATGACAGACATACCAGATGTGTTTTCAGTTGTCTTCTGTTAGAGCAGAGAACATTTCACACTTAATCTGGCAACATTACAGTCACACAATTTGATTAAGTACATGAAAAAAAATCAACCCCATCACAGCTTCTGGTTGTATGAACAGCCTTTTTTCCCTCCAATCTTTTCTATTTATAGCTTCTTTTTAAAAAAAAAAAAATCCTGTATAATGAATTTGAAAAAAAAATGCTTCTTTTCCTAAACTGGAATCCTTCTTACAGTAGGGAAACTAAATCATGTTAGAAGTTACTTTCCATGTCTTAAAAAAAAGCATAAAGAGGGATTCGAAAAATGGAATTGCATTGAAACATTTTACGACTTTGTACAAGTATGAACATAAAAGCAAACCTTGCATAGGAAAGTATTTCATCCCCCCCCCCTCCCATTTGCTCCATTGTATCCATTTAATGCTTTAAGGAAAGGTTAGGAAATCTGAAAATCTGAGTTTGGGGAAGTGACATGGAAATCTGCTGGGCTTCTGGCCTCTTGAGATTTTCAAAGAAACTAAATCTAAAATCCTTCCTCTTTGAAAAAATTCTGCGGCACCTTGCAAACATTTTTGCTTCCATCTCGTCTGCTATGGGGCTCATTGCGGCTGAAAATTTGAGCACTTTCTTTTTTTCGTATGTCGCCATCGAGTGGACAAATACGTATAGCAGTCCAAAATGAAATGTAATGTCTATGTTTGGTTTTTTTGTGTTCTTTCCTCTGTTTTTCATGCTCTAGTCTCTTGGTGATAAAAAAAAATAAAAATAAACAAAAAAAAAACTTCAGCAGCACTGTACCTGTGTGTGATTTATGTTGAATAAATTAAAATGTATGAAAATCCACATTTAGATTTTGTCGGTCAATATCTCCAGCATCGTAGAACTGACACAGATAAAGTCACTCATCTCGAACAGTTGAGTTGAGCATGCAGCATTCATTCAGACCTCATGACAGTCATCAGTCTTGATTATGCTGTGCACAGTTGAGCATACGCTTTGACGGCCTGTTGTGTTTGATTGCTTGTGTGTCAGAATTGTCTCTGAACTGTTACAGATGTCAAATGTTTTGTCTTGTAAATAACTGAACTGAAACATGCCAATAAATATAGTTTACTATTTCCTTCATGGCTTGTCATGCAGGAACTGAGTCTGCGTCTTGGAAGTGTTTTGTTCCTAAGACTCGTCATTGCTTGTTATGACGCTGTTTCAGTGTTTAGTTGTGTTTTCAAGTCACTTTAGGGAGGATGACTTTCCAACTTTTTTTTTTTATTTGGTATTTCTTTATGTTTTAAAACAGAATAAGCACTTGTTGGTCTTTTATTCTCTTGTAAACAAGTAAAAAAACAAACACTGAAATGGTTTGTTGTAAAAAAAGGAACACTGGGATTGTCACGCTTTACTCACGCAGTTAACATCAGAAAATCAGTCTCCAAACGATCCAACATCACCAGTTTTTCATTTCAAATATGAGGAAATAGTACCAATTATGATATTAAAATGCACCAGGACTTCCTGAGCCCTCTAGGGACAAGGGCGTAAAAAATGGATGGCTGTATGGATGTATGGATGGATGGATGGATGGATGGATGGGAGACACGCTAGAGTAAGAATGAAAAACACTCACTTATTTCTACTCTACAAATTTTATCTCAAGAATGTCACTTTCCTAAAGCTTTGTGCCAAATTTCAATAATATTTTTTGAGTGTAGTTTGGAAATACATTTTTCCTCTCAAACCAGTTTTAACATTTTATCACAAAACGTGCAATGAATAAAACCAAAAGACACAAATCAAGAACAGCAAAATAAAAAAGAGTCACAGCAGATGATTACGATGGTGCAGCAACAATATAACAATATGTTAACAATGTCAAACCCCACCTGAACACCCTCTTTCTACAGACCATATCTAGTTGTAAGTATATGCGATTCATGTTCTGAATGAATAGCATACAGTTTGATCGCCACACCAGATGAAAGTAAATTCAGATTAAAAAGCACTGTGGTTTCTTATTACAGCGTGCAAAAGGTGTGATGTTGTTAGAAAGTTGGATCTCAGGATAAGTCTGTTGACTTTCTTACACAATCAGAAAGTGGGCCTGGTCTGCAGAATATCCTGGGCTATTTTATTTTTGCCCCTGGATCTGAAGTTTTCTCAAAAATAAAACCAGTGTAGTCAAAGTAAAAAACTACATTTAGCCATTTTTCAAAAAATCCATTTATATTTTAAATGTATTGAGGAAAAAGCAGACCCGCAGTTAAATCCCTTGTTTGAACCAACAAGGGGAATAAAACAGATCCTGACATTTTTAAATGTGTAGATTCTGTCCTACGTCAGCACGTACACGTTTGGTTAAACTGGTGTGGCTGACATTGCTGTCCAGTTATAAAATACAGTGTTGACCATGTTGGAAATGGCATAAAGGTTTTAAAAAATTGTGATTTGCAGGCGGGATATTATCAAAACTGACTGCTCAGTTTCGACTCCGGAGTGAAACGGAAGTAAGAAAATAAATGACGAAGCGTGGGCGTAAAACGGGGCGTGTGACTTTAATTTGAAGTTCCACGCCGGAAGTGGCGCTTCCACTTAAAGCTAGCTTGATTCATGTGGAGACTCCCACTCGTATCGGTCCCTGCTCTCCCCCACTTTGTTTGCAAACCTACAGTGACGGCCAGACTTGGCTGACAAGGTGAGTTTAAGGCCGCCGCGGGCGAATGAAATGTCAGACATGTGTTTTGTGTATTCTGTCATTTGGCCGAGTGAAGATGCAAAGTAGTGAGCATTAGCTAGCGCCTGCTACAAGCTACGCAGTGTAGCTCCAGTCAACCCTGATAAGTTAAACCCGGCCACCATAAAGCCTCGCAATGTCAGGGCGGCATTTATGTAACTTTAAAAAAACGGGGCTTGTTTCGCATCTGAGCTGAGTTCGCAGAACAATTTATGTGATAAAAGTGTCGCCAGCTAAAGCTAGCGGTCCGGCTATAGGGAGCTTTCATAACAACAGAGCCGTCTTCTGTTAACTCTTGTTTTCACCTTGCTGCTCCTCCAAGACTCCTGCTGCTCTTTAAATGCGGACCACGGAGCTGCTGGGTAAAATAACCCGAGTTCCTCATGAAGTACACCGTGTAACGACTGGCGCGCTTGCTGGACCAGCATTTAAACCGTCAGGATCACTTGTTGCCCAAACCTCCCTCACTGAAGCTCTGTGTTTGTGTTTGTTTGCTGCAGAAAGCACAGCCATGTGCAGCTGTGTGCGGAGCTCCAGGGCCATGGCCCCTGCGCTGCTCCCCAGGCTGCTGCTCCCTCAGATGGGCTTCAGGCTGGCGGGCAGGGGGCTCTGGACCTCCCCGCAGTGTCTGGCTGTCAGCGGGGACTCCCAGCTGCCCCCTGTGCCAGGCCAGGCCCGGGTGGTGATCTGTGGAGGCGGGATTGTTGGAACATCAGTGGCCTACCACCTGGCCAAACTGGGCTGGACGGACATCGTTCTGCTTGAGCAGGGCAGGTGAGACAAAACCCTTTATTATATTTAAAGGGGCACGATTATGTATTTACCAGACACAGGGTGTCATTTCACTGCACCAACTCCATTGGTGCAACTAGCTAAGTTGCTTTCAGATTATTTAAATATGCTTAGCAGTTTAAAATCTGGAAATTGGGCCTCTGTCTCTTTAAGAAGCTTTTGCTCTTTCAAGATATCACAGTTCCTCAATTAAGCCTTTATCATTGCTCTGAGGAGCTTTGCACTGAGAAGTAGATGTGAAGCTCTACCAGGCGCTTGCTAATTGCTGCTGGCTAGTCTGAAGGAGCTAAGTGGGGGAGTCGCAGTGAAGGAGTGCTCTAATGCAGAAGTTCACCTGGAGACAAAAAAAAGGTGGCCCTTGGTGATGGCAAGGATTTTGCATTTCCCATGGCAACCATTTGGAGTCAAAATGATTTCTTACACATGTATAAAAGAATCGAAGCAACACTCCAAGCATGTTTTTGATGAGGGAATAACGTTACAACATGATGTAAAACTCAAAAAAGTTGATTTTGCATCACGCTGGTCCAGCCTTAAATTGGGTCATATTGGTCTGCAGGAGATCATAAGGCTAAATATTATGTCTTATTCATATTTTGCATTTGGCCCAGGCTTGGTGCAGGAACAACCAGACTCTGTGCTGGCATTCTCAGCATGGCTAAACCCATCTCCATCGAGTCTCAGATGGCCAACTACTCCAGCAGCCTTTACCAGCAGCTAGAGGAGGAGACCGGTGTTAAAACAGGTTAGATGCTTTCACGGCCTTCACTCATATTCAGCTTTTGATGCTGGCAATAAAGGGAAAATTACAATGTGTAGCTTCATCATCATTAACTAGAACTGACAAATACAAATCGCATTTTGCACCACCTGTCTTTGCTGTGTCGGGTATGATTAATTCAATTTGTTCTAGACATCCATAAAGGAGTACAATGTGCCTCTGAAATTATTTTTTGCATTAATATCTTCCCATTTGCTTTTTATATTGAGCATATAAAATCCTTTTTGGGAAGGTTATGCGCTGCAATTTAATATTTTTGTAAGGCTGTGTTATGTCAAAAATAAAGCTTGTAAAAATGTGCAACTTTGACCGCAGCTTTTGGAAAAAGGTGCTGCAAAGTCAGCCATTTTAGATCACAACAATCACAAAAAAAAATTGCAAAAGTTCTGAAGGGACTAAATGCAACAATATACACAAATGGTTTAGCACATTCATGAGTTATGACCAGTCCAGATTGAAATCAAATCTGACGAAGCAAAAACAAAGAGAAATGGTTTGAAATCTCCATGTTTAGATGTATAAAACTAGCAGTGATGCAGTGATTTTTCTTCCACTTCGTTGGCATTTTCTGCCTGGGGTTGACTTATCATTTGAAATCTAAATAAAATACATTGAATTTGTGGTTTTTAACTTGACAAATCTAAAAAAAAAAAAAAAAAAAACCCCAAAGGAATCTGTAAGCATTTCTGACTCATTTCTTATTATTTTCCAGGTTATGTGAAGACCGGTTCTTTGTGTCTGGCACAAAATCAGGATCGCTTGATTTCACTTAAGCGCCTGGCAACGAGACTCAAGTAAGACAGGCGGTTGAACTCATTAGTGTCCGGGGCTACATGGGTGTAGGCAGATGCCATTGATTTGCTTGATTTAAAGACAGTACAGAACAATGAAGTTCCTGATTTATCCACAGAGTGTTGGGGATCAATTGTAACATTATCAAACCCAAAGAGATTGCCAAACTCCACCCCCTAGTCAACATTCATGACCTGGTGGGGGCGCTGCATCTCCCCGATGACGCTGTGGTGTCCTCGCCCGACGTTAACCACGCGCTGGCCGTGGCTGCCGCCCGACACGGTAACTTCAGAGGAAACTCTGACTTCGCCCCGTTTTTGTCTCTCTCTCTATCTTCCTCCTCGTGTTTCATTTCTGTTGGTTTTCAGGGGTCCAGATTCTGGACCGGACCGCCATACAGCAGGTGGTGGTGGTGAAGGGCCACGTTATGGCTGTGGAGACCGATCGCGGCTCCATCGAGTGTCAATACTTTGTCAACTGTGCCGGTCAGGTAAAACTCACGCTCTCGGGACGGGGTGCCTTGTTTACACCAGGAAGTTAGCTGCATATTATTTTCATTGACATTCAACAAGATTTCTGCGAATCCTCATAAAGCCTTAAATTCATGTATTTAAAATGGAGGCCTTAAAATGTCTTAAATCCATAGTAAGATGTGTAAGTTGGTCTTAAATACATTAACCACCAGTCTTAAATTAATCTTTAATCTTGTATATTCTACATAGTTTTCTCATGGGACTTTTCTGTCAGGCTAAAGTTTGAGTCGCCACACAAGGCGGTTGAGGCTACCGCTAGCTAGCTGCTAAGAAAACCTTGCTAGCTAACTAGCTTTACTGGAAATGTCTTTGGTGGGTCTTGTTTGTTAGGTTCATGCAGTCATCTGGTGCTTCCTCTCCGTCTTTCTCCGCTCCAGTGGGCTTACGAGTTGGGCCAGGCCAGTGAAGTGAAAGTATCGGTCCCACTTCATGGCTGTGAGCACTTCTACCTCCTCACCAAACCTCTCCAGGAGCCACTGGCGCCCGACACTCCAGGTCTCTGATATAAAATACACTGATTTACACTTTTGGCTTCTAATCCATTTGTAAAGTCTGTTTTTACTTGAAACTGCAGATTTGGGTGGGATTTTAATACTTAATCCTCCTTTGCTCTGCTAGTCACAAGATAATATCAGAGCCTCTAAGACCACAGGTTGCAAAACCAGAGATTGGGAACCACAAACATTCTAATTGGTGGATCTCTGCTCTTGTGTATGAATTGTTAAAGTTGATCTAATAGGACTTGTGTCTGTGATTTATTTATATTTTTCCCCAGTTATAATTGATATGGACGGTAGGATGTACGCGAGGCCGTGGCAGGGAGGCCTTTTGTCCGGTGGCTTTGAGAAGAACCCCAAACCAATCTTCACAGAGGGCCGCAACCAGCTGGAGATCCAGAACATGCAGGAGGACTGGGATCACTTCGGTAACGAGGACCGACTGCTATTTCTGAGCACTTTATTTGATTGCATATTAATATATTACAGGGCTGCAGCTACTGTTATTTTATTTTTTTTGCAGCTTTATTATTTTAATAATCAGTTTTTGTATTGATTGAGTGAAACATTGGCAAATCCTGTAGATTTTTTTATTCAATCACTTAAGCCCTATTAGAAATACATTTAAAGATGCAAATAATCCAATAGGAATTTTTACAAACACTAAAGCAAACATTTTATTTTCCAAAATGCAATAACGGCGCATTCCTTTAGCGAACGTTTGATCATTTGTAGCAAAGGATGCATCTGCAGCTAAAAGAGAAATACTTGTGACATCAACATGTGAGAAGCTCAGCGTTCAATAGAGTGTAGGATGGAACTATTGATTATTTTTTTATATTAGTTATCACAGAAAAAAGCACTAAGGGGGATATTTTTCATTCTTTTCTTTGTTTTTTCAGAATTTAAACCAGGTAAAGCTAAAACTATGAGGAGTTCTTGGTAGAACAGAATTACAGACAAATGTTTGTTTTTTTTATCTTGGATGCAAAATATTTATAATTTTGTACCGTTTTGGCTTAATGACTGCTCTGAATATATTAATTCTGAAAATTGCATGTTTTTGAGTTTGCATACTCCTGTAGTTTAATTATAAACTACATTAACAATTATTTCAATAATCGATTCATCACAATTAATCTCTTCAGCTCTAGTGGATTACAAAACAGATTACACAGGCAATAAATTAGGATGGATTTTAAATGCTCCCACATTCAGCACAGATGAAAATTAAATAAAAATCAGTCAAATCATTCTCTTTTTTTTTTTTTTTTTAATACAAAAAAATATATACTTTTATTCAAAATGAATGCCTTGGTTTATTGTTTTTGACTCTGTATGAGTCTTTGTACATATGTCTCCATACACATGCTTTAATCTTTGTCCTTGGCCTCATGGTAGTAATTTGAGATGCAAGCTGGCAGGTCGTCATAACTCTTGTCAACCTTATGGAGGACACAAGTTCTCAGCCAAACCTGAACCATAGCAACACGCAACTGAAATACCTCGGCTAACTTCTCACAGACGGGTCACTTTGGCATAACGGCGCGGCTCCCCAAATCTGAACGCGCCGATCTGGATTATTGGAACGTAGAAATATTTGTGGGAGAGAGAACTCCTCACCTCGTTGCGCTCTTCCGCTTCCAGAGCCGATGCTCAGCGCCCTGCTGAGGAGAATGCCGCACGTCGAAACAGCCGAGATCCACCAGCTGGTCAACTGTCCAGAGTCCTTCACGCCCGACATGCGCTGCCTGATGGGGGAGACGCCGGGTGTGTCCGGCTACTACGTGCTGGCAGGGATGAACTCCTCGGGTCTGGCCTTCGCCGGCGGAGCCGGGAAGTGAGCAATAACTCATTAAATGGAGGAGAAACTCTATGGTTTTAAAAGTGTTTTATTTATTATTTATTTACTTTTTTCATGTTGTGTTGAGTGGAAAGAAATGTTTTCATACGTCGACGCTCTGCTGTGACGTTGACGTGTTCGGTGAAGCTCACGCAGCCTCTTCCTGCTGTGTGCAGGTACCTGGCAGAGTGGATGACCTACGGCTACCCCACCGCCAACGTCTGGCCTCTGGACATCAAACGCTTCGGCAATCTGCAGAGCAGCCGAACCTTCCTGAGACACCGAGTCATGGAAGTCATGCGTGAGCAGCGGCCGCTCCTTTAATCCCTAAATATCAACTTGAGAAGTTATTTTATTGTTGTGTTTCTGCGTCTCATACTTAGCCCTGCTGTATGAGCTGAAGGTTCCTCGGTGGGACTTTCAGACCGGCCGGCAGCTCAGGACCAGTCCCCTGTACGACCGCCTGGACACCCAGGGGGCTCGCTGGATGGAAAAGCATGGCTTCGAAAGGCCCAAATACTTTGTTCCGCCTGGGAAAGGTGCACACTGCTCAGCATCCACACCGAGCCTTCTCAACCTCCTACCACTTTTTTTTTTTTTTTACTAGCCAGTCTGAGAACCAACAACATAGTGAAGTAGAGTTAAGAGAAGTCGTTGCAGATGCTGTTCCAAGAATACATCTAATGTACTGAATTCTCAGTAAAGATGGAACATCTACGGAAATGCAGTGATTTTTACTGCAGATTTCCCAGAATTCGTCAGCAGAAACTAAACCTTTACGACCGCTACCCAGAAACTGAATTCGTAGAAACACATTGTTTATGGTGTTGCGTTATCGATTTGAACCCGGGGTTCGAACTCATTCTTTTGAGTTTCTGCAGTGTGATTTCTGGAGGTGTTTCGTGAATAAACCCCCTGCTGTTTCTTTCTTTTTCAGACCTGCTGTCCCTGGATCAGAGCAAGACCTTCTACAAGCCCGACTGGTTTGATATCGTCGGAGCAGAAGTGAAGTGCTGCAAAGAGGCCGTCTGCGTCATCGACATGTCCTCCTTCACCAAGTTTGAGCTGACTGTGAGTCACGTCTTACGATCAGCATCAAATTGGGTAGAAAAAAAGCCCAGTTCCCCTTTTAACTATCATCTTTGCCTTCAGTGCTGCATTGATTTGCAACAAATCATTGGCTCTTTTTAAAGGTACCAGCTAGACTTTTCTGTAGAATCATTAAAATATTGTTCTTGCTCATTTCCTCTCTACTTCCCTGTTTTTGATTGAACTCAAACGTTTGGGTCGGATAAAACGCAACGGAATTGACTTTGTGAACTTTTGTCTCAGTCAACAGGCGACCAGGCTTTGGAGCTGCTGCAGTATCTGTGCGCCAACGACCTGGACGTTCCCGTCGGACACATCGTCCACACCGGCATGCTGAACAAGAGGGGCGGCTACGAGAACGACTGCAGCGTGGTGCGCCTCAGCAAGAACAGGTTGGAGCCGAGGACTTAAGATCTGTGCCATTAAGAACTCTCCTGAAATGAAAAACCATGTCTTGTTTGCCTCCAGTTTCTTCATCATCTCGCCGACGGACCAGCAGGTCCACTGTTGGTCCTGGATAAAGAAGCACATGCCCAACGACCCACACCTCCACCTAGAGGACGTGAGCTGGAAGTACACAGGTGAGCCTCGACGTCCTGCTATCCTCTCTGCGTCTCTTGAAAAGGTTACTGATCAAACTTTTTCTTTCAGCTCTGAATCTGATTGGTCCGCGAGCAATGGACGTTCTGGCTGAGCTGTCGTACGTCTCCATGACGCCCGAGCACTTCCCCTCCATGTTCTGCAAGGTGAGAGAGACACGAGTCGAAGCAACGCTGCGATGAGCGGCTTGCCGTTTGCTCTGTGCTCCTGCCCTCATGTTGCCCTCATGTTTGCATTTGCAGGAGATGAGTGTGGGCTACGCCAACGGGATCAGAGTGATGAGCATGACTCATACCGGAGAACCAGGTTTCATGCTCTACATCCCCATAGAGGTGCAAACGAGTTGTATTTAGACAACAGGACAGGATGTTTGAGAAAATGTGCTCAACTTTCTGATCACTTTTGACCTCTGCTCATTGGATTCAACTACAATCAATTTTTAAAAGAAATGTGACTGCCCAGATTTTGAATTATTTAGATTTTCTGTAGTGCACTTTTGTATACGTTGTAGTTGAAGTGTTGAACTGAGACACATATATAAAGATTGGTGGTTGGCCAGAAAACTGCAATCAGTGCACCTCCTCCTTTTCTTTTTCTTTTATTTTTTTTTGTAAAACTTTAGTTACTTGAATGGACAGTGTTACTGGTGTTTTTATGGAGAGTCTGTCTAATTAAGCAGAAGTCCAGGCCATGGACTGACTATAAAAGCAACCAAATTTGTGATTTTAAAAGTCAAGTAAATTTATGATGCAACCCACCCTGGTAGAATGGTTTGGAGGTCGTCCATTAAAGCCCGACATCAGAACGTTGACAACAGGTTAACATCAACTTCTGACTGCACATCAGGTCACATCTTCTCTGTACGGTGATTTCTATCAGTAGGGATTTCAGGAAAAACACAGATTCCTGTGAAGTCTAACTCTGCTGTCGTCCATCTACTCCCTCCAGTACGCGCTGCATGTGTACAACGAGGTGATGTCGGTGGGGCAGAAGTATGGCATCCGTAACGCCGGTTACTACGCGCTGAGGAGCCTTCGCATCGAGAAGTTCTTCGCCTTCTGGGGTCAGGACCTCGACACGTTCACCACGCCGCTGGAGTGCGGACGAGAGTTCAGGGTCAAGTTCGACAAGGTTGGTCCGGCCGCTGGGGAAACGTGCTCTCACCGCACACACACACACACACACACACACACACACACACACACACACACGGCATTTATATTGGAGCGCGAAGCTTCGGTTCAGTCAGTTTGCCGTCTGCTTCGCTCTAAATGTTCTGACTGCAGCTGCCGTCACAACAGGCAGCACTTTAAATCAACAAGTTTACTGTAGAACCAGAACCAGAACCACTGGTGAGTGGCAGCTGTTGTGGCAGTGCAGTGTTGCTGAAACGGGCCGCAGGGTTGATGATCCGTTCCAACACAGTGAGAAGGAACAGAGTGGGCTCTGACTGCCTGTTTTATAGAGCAATTATTTGTTTGTAAACACAAAGGATGCACTCACTTTGTCTTTAAACTGTCACTGGTTGCTATGGTTACTTTTCATTGTCTTGTTGTTTTAACATTAGTTTGTGCACTACAAGTAAATTTTATTCTTCAACTTTAGTGAATGAGATACTGAGGATAAAAGAGGATCTGAGCTCACTGCGGTTTGTAAATAATTTAATAACTGTAAATAGTTTTAATAACATACTCTGCAGGTGACACACACAGCGACGTGTGTAAACGCAGCGTGACGCCCGCTGATGGTCCCGCCGTGTGTCTGCGCCTCTCCTCCACAGGACACCAACTTCCTGGGCCGCGAGGCGTTGCTGCAGCAGCGGCAGGAGGGCGTGTTCCGCCGCTTCGTCATGCTCGTCCTGGAGGACCACGACACGGAGCTGGACCTGTGGCCGTGGTGGGGCGAGCCCGTCTACCGCAGCGGCCAGCTGGCCGGGACCCCCCGTGCCTACAGCTACACCCTGGAGCGCCACGTCTGCCTGGGCTTCGTGTCCCCGCCGCCGGGCCCCGAGGGCCTCCCCACACCCATCACCCCCGACTTCATCAACCGAGGCGACTACGAGGTGAACATCGCCGGACAGCGCTACCCGGCCAAGGCCAAGCTGTACCCCTTCAGCTCCCTCTTCACCCAGCAGAAGCGGCGCAAGGAGGACATGGAGCTCAGCAACCTGCAGGGGAAGTGAGGCGGCGACGGCAAGCATCTGCCTAGACGACACTCCCTTCAGTTCACCCCTCCTGACCCAACCCAGGGTCTGCTGTGAGGGCCGGATGTTCAAGCACTTCCTGTTGGTACTCTAACAATCAGTTTTGGGGTTTCATCCTCTGCTTTTAAAGTGCAATATTTAGAAAAGCACCTAACGCTTGAACTTTCATCTCATTGAAATCCATTTTGTCGTCCCGCTGTGTCATTCGCACCCTGACAACCCTGACTGCTGTGCCGCTGCAGTCTGTGGTTACGTGGCTTTATCAAGGCGAGATCAACACTAGCTGCTGCAGACTTTACCAGTTCGTTGACTTTAACCCGGGGGTGTCCAAATGATGAATTAGACATTTTTAAAAAGTATGCAACTTTTATAAAACATGTTTTTTACATATTTGGTCAAATTCTCACCATGTCGTAACAGTATAACTTGAGACAGACAATCTGTGAAAAGCTCTTTCTTCTTCACTTCCTCCCTGAAGTAATGCACTGCTCTGGGTCATCATCCTCATGAACGTGCTGCTAATCGTGCTACAAGTGGAGAATAACAACTCGCCATTTCAGGGCAACAGTTTATCCGCCATCATCGGTGGCCATGCTAACTAGCATTAGCAATAGCGACAAGGTGTGCGAAGCTGTTTTGTAGCAGAAAGGAAGGGGGAAGTAGGAAACCGGCATACAGTCTTGATTGACAGCGCTAAGGCCCTCCTTCTGGCTCTGATTGGGTGTTTCCAATTAGGTCTTCTGCCTTCTCCTTGTGTTTCTTTTTTTTTTTTTTCTCCTCTTCACAGATTGACGCTGTCACGACATGGTGACAGTTTGAACAAATATGTAAGAAAAGTATTATTTTATAAAAGCTACATACTGCAGCTTTAAAGAGAAACACAAACCATCTTAACTCCAGTTTTGGCTTTCATCTTAATTTGATAGTACACAGCACCACAAGCATCCACTAACTCTTTGCTTGAATGTAGACTTGGGTGCATCCATTTATTAAAGCAGGCTAAATAAGTGTTTATTTTTGTTCAAAAGGGACACGCATCATGTTTTTGTAGCACAGAATACATCTAAAATTATATACAGATACTTCCTGAGTTAAAATCAGGATGGTACATTTCATAAAAAAGAAACCGTGCATTAAGTTTGCAAAATGTTTGGACACCCCTGTTTTAACCCGTCCTGAAGGATTTCACTCTGACAGCCTTCTCCACTTCAGGAGCTGTTAAGGACATTGTGAAGGAAACACAAGCTGATGTTGCACTTCTGAACACAAAGTTCTCAGCCGTAAACCTGCTGCTGACGTATTTCAGAAATTTTATACTCTTAGCCTTATAACAATTTGTCAAATCATTTTTCTGAAAAAGGAAAAAAAAGAAACCCTCAAAAAAGCCCAGGATAATTACTGATAACCCAGAATTGTTGTTTTTCGTCCAGTATACTTCACCCTGTCGCAAACACTTCCTGAAACTCCAAAGCGAATCAGAACAGCTTCCTCCGCTCTCTGTGCTGGTGTTATCTGCTGAGAACTGCTGTAGTGTTTTCATGTGTGCCGCACTCGTGGAAAAGATATTTATGTTTTGTTTTCTTGATTCTCTTGAAACGTTGACGCACTTTTGATGTTTTCCATTTAGTTTCATTGAATGTGAGGCTGAGGAGAGCAAATTGGCCCTTCAAGTCACGCTGTTTTCAGTCCTCCACATCTACATGTTTGTGTAAAGAATTGCCGTTTGAAATAAAAATGTATTTTTGTATAGCTGATGTGTATAGAAATCTTTTTGTTTTGTTTTTTTTTTGGTTTTCATATTTTGTATCAGTTGAGTTTGCCTTGTCGCATAAAGAATTACTTGATCAGTTGCAGCTGCTCTTATTTTGAATCTTTAAACGTCTCAAATGTGACACGTCAAAGTTCAGAGGTCGTTTGAAAATGTAAAAAGTTTTAAAGAGGTTCAGCAAAAGCAAATGTGATTAGCAACTGATTGTGGCATTCAGGACGTGTTACTGTGGAATGTTTTCCTCTTCTCGGATATCAAGTCATGACACTCATGAGACCGTCATGCTGCTGCAGTCTTCAGTCAGAGGCCTCTTCAGATTTGTCGCAAGACTGACAGCTACAAGATTCTTCCAGCTCACAGCATCACCATTTACAACTCCATGATGTTATGACATTTCATCTCACTTTTATGTAAAGTATTTAGGAGATGAATATAAGTTAAATTGAGTTTTTTAGTCTGTACATTTGAGGCTTACGGTGAAAGCAGAAGACTACATTTCTGAATCTGTACTGCTGCTCATCCAACAGTTCATTTCAGTAGAGATGAACTGTTTAAACTGTCATAAAAATATAAAAAAGACACTTAACTTTTCCCACATGAGAACTTTCACAACATTCTTCTGCGGCTTTAAAAGTTTATTGCAAAACCACCATAGTTTGGGAACCATGCTTCAGTGGACTTCAGGCAATTATTTACCCCCCAAAAGATCAGTTAGTACTAAACAATTCAGTATGCTTGTTATTTTATTTGAAGTTAAAGAGTCTTAAAAACTCCCCTTTCATTATTCTGAACCAGCTGAACTCATTCACATTGACCTGATGGGTTGATGGACATGAGGACCTTTGGATCAGGATAAAAGAAAAGACAGGAGTCTTTTCTTTAAGTTGGTAAATGTTTGATACAGTTCTGTGCCAACATGTCCCACCCAAACTAAGTAGACTTCAATGGTTACACCAAGAAAAGTATTACCAAAAATCAGAGGATTTTTGTGAATACTCTGGACGATTCTGCAAAAGCAATATTTACGTGACTTAGCTTAAAAGTAAGAGACAGAAAAGCACATTGCTTCTTTTCCACAGTGTGAAAACTGAAGCAGATGAAGCTCCCTGCAGTGAGACTGAATGTTTGTGCACAAGTCTACAGGAACAGCAACTGCTTATTAACATCTGTCGTTTCCCCTCAAACACAATATGCAGAGCTCAAAGGCAGCAGAGTTACGCAACAAAACACTTTAATAGCAGAGTCCAAGTTAACGGCTTCCATACGAAGCGCTGCGGCATCAGATCCTTCTGGCTTTACGTGGGCGGCATCCGTTGTGTGGCACTGGAGTGTTGTCCGTGATCGATACCACCTGCAGGCCTCCCATCGTCAGGCCTTTGATTGCAGACTGAAAAACAGACAAGGACACTTTCAGTCACTTTCAGTCACTAAGGAAACGGATCAACACGTCTCTGGTTGAGTTAATTATCCCCGTCATGAACGGCCCTTTACATATTCTGAAGGCTCGCTTTGTTTTTCCACTAAACATTGCTTCAAAGATTGTGGTTCACCAATGTCCTTCCAGGTTCTAAAACATTTGTGTTTTTTAATTGGCTTCAGGAAGAGGAAGCTGCTCAACACATCGGGCCTCTTTAAATCTAGTTAGAATTGTCCTTTCGATCAGCTTGGTGTTTATACCCACTGAACTCTTTCACATGTTCTGACTTTATAACCACATTCAAGTTTTAAGTAGTTAGATCAACACAAAGTAGTGAGAAATTGTGTCCAATGACATGTATCCTTTACAAACATGGACTGAAAGGCCACTCAGAAACAAGGAAGCCAGTCCTGCTAAACTCCAGAACTGGAGTTGGAGAAAACGTTTAAAAAAGCCAGATCGCTGCTTGCCGATGCACAAGCCCTTCATCTTTGGTCCTGTGGTCTAATGAAACTTAAGTGAAACTGTTTTGGCCACAACGACCATCGTTACAATTTGGAGGAGAAAACGGGATGCTTGTACCAGGTGGTAGCATCATATTTTGGGGCCGTTTTGCTGCAGGAGTTACTGGTGCAAATCATAAAACAGATGGTGTCATGAGGAAGGAACGTCTGAAGACATCAGTCGGGAACAAATTGGTCTTTCAAAAGGACAACGACCTGAAGCAAACAGTCAAAGTGGCTTAAGGACAACAAAGTCAATATTTTGGTGTGGCCACCACAAACCTCTGATCTCCCTCACAAAAAGCATTTGAGGGCAGATCTGAAAAGGGACTGAAGCAGCTAAAAGAGAATCATCAAGAATCCCGATACAAACTCCAAAACACCTGCTGCTGTCAGTCCAGTGAAAGAGGATTCAACAGTGCAGGAACTGCTCACCTGACGTCCAGGACCAAGACCTTTGACCACAACACGGACAAACGTAACTCCTTTTACCGTGGCTTTCTGTTTGGAACAAAAATACAGATAAATATACTGTGTTTATATAGAGGACTTATTCGTTTTCCAACATGTCCTCCCATGAGGACCAACACCAAAAACATTCTCCACTGGTCAGGGACCAGAGATACGTCCTGCTCTGCCTCAGCATCAGAGGAGAAAACTCACCGCTGCAGCAGAGATGCCTGCGGTCTGCGCAGCGATGGCCGTCGACTTCTTGCTGTTCTTGAAGCCTTCTGTGCCACAGGACGTCCGGACCAAAGACTGTCCTGCGCTGTCTGTTAGCTGGATGTGTGTGCTGGTGAAGGGTGGAGAAGTTTACTCCGTGAACGGCTCTCAGAGTATTTATTGTCAACACTAACACAGAGTTGCCAGCGTTCCGCTGCAGGTTAAGGGGTTAAAGTCGAGGCCAGACGATAAATTAGGTTGATGTTCACCTATAGCCAGAGCTTTGCCTCGGTTTCAGATTAGTGAGACAGGAGTCAAATCGTAACACTGCAGGCGGCCATTGTCTTTGATTCGTCAGGTGGTCAGCCTGATCTCTTTCATTTTATAAAGTCACTAAATTGTGCCTCTTCCAGCTCGTTTTAAAGACACAACTGTTTGTAATTGGAGTTTAGATTTTACCTAAAAAAAACCCAAACTAACCTGATCAGTGTCTCTGATCGGACTAATGAACTTGAAGTCTAAGCCTGACATATTACTTTAAGACTTTACTTGGTTGGTTTTTAAGGCCATCACCTTAGTAAGTAGTACGACTTCTGCTATTTTAAACTGAATTTAATTATTAACTCCACTTACTTGTTGTACGTTGCTTTTACGTAAATAATCGGTAACTCCTCAAACTTCTTCCCAGCCCATCTCAGTGGACTGTCTTGACCGGGCAAAGGGGGGATATAGCTGAGAGATTGGAAATGGAATGAGCAAAGCATTACCAAGTTTTTCCTCCAAAAATCATCCAACATCGAGAGACTAGAGTTTTAGTCCGATTCATCTCAACTGAGTAATCACAACTACTCAATTTGTTTACCTCTGCTCAATATGCCCAGCTGCTCAATATGCTAACTACTCAATTTGTTTACCTCTGCTCAATATGCCCAGCTGCTCAATATGCTTAATATATATATACATTTTGCAACCATCATAACAAGTGAGCAGATCATCCTTTTGAAGCAGCATTATGACGGACTGATGGATAACAGTGTGCACACCTGAAGTTTTCCCCCGTGCTAGCTTCCGCCTCCTGATGCCTCACTGCGCCGAGGAACAACGGCCTCCGCTGCGGCAGCCTTCTGACTCCACACCTAAACACAAACACCATGTCACAGGCTCCCTCTGCAAGGTTCTGTTAGAAGTTGTGCGGTTTTTGTGCACGCGAAGCTTCAAAACCTAGCCAACACTTGCTCGGCGTTAGCCGTAAGCTAGCGGCTAACAGCTAACGGCTAACAGGAGCACTTACTGTGAGGCGGTGCCGTTGACAGTCAGCGGCGCGAGCAGCTGTCGGCATAAAGTGCTCGCCGAATTAAACACACACCTAAAATTAAGCATGGTGCATCTCTATACACGCACGTTCAATGTTCCCGTCCGTACAGGCGTGACATTGAAGGTGAAGGACGAGACCATTAATCGGAAATTAGGGGGGTAGGATTCATTTTAAATAAAGCCTCTCTGTCGATATTAGCTTTGCAGCTGAGCGTTGAATAACATGTTACTTTTTTTTCTAGAGCTCTATGAATGTTAACAGTGATGTTGTGTGGCATTTCGTTCTTTGATTGTGGATTTTTGTTGTTATAAATGGAAGTCACTCCCCCCGCCGTGGGTCCAAACCATGTGTTCAGTGTGACGTGAGGGACAAACCTCTTCCGGTTCATGGAATGACGGGCTTAAAAACAATGCAATTTCAACAAGTCAATAGTTTATTTGTTAAGGACAGATGACAACTCACAATTCAAAATGAAAGCAGAAATATGTATATAAGTGCATTTTTGTGAAGAAATGTATACATATTTTTGTATATATTATTGATATTTTTGCTGCTTAGAGCCTTGGGGCCACTATGGAGGCCCCTGGTGGAACTGATTTTTTTTGTAATTATTTTTATATGAATATATTAACAAAAACACAATTTCTTTATAAAATTGTGATTTTATTATTATTATTTTTGCAATAATATACATTTGATCATGTAAAACTCATTCAATAAATCTGTAGTGGCGATTGTTTGTCAAACCAAACATCCAATAAAAGGTTCCTCAGCCACCGTGCAGCATTGGGGTCAGGATTCTTTACGCAGGCAAAAGAAATACAATGTCCAAACTTGTTGACTGTCATGGTTGCTTTTATTTTCCTTTTCAGCAAGCAGTTACCACTTTCAAACTTTCCTTTGTTCTCCTATCTACTTCTCTTGCTCTGGTAAAAATCCATAGGCCCCAAACCCAAGTGCCTGCTGGTCTTTTACCAGGCCAATACATTTATAGAAAGTGGACTGATCCACCTTACTTCCTGTCTGACTCAGAAAGAAAACAACAAATATCAATAAGAAAAATAACAAAACATAACTATCCATCCATCCATCCATTTTCCGTCACCCTTCTCCCTAACGGGGTCGGGAGTTGCTGGTGTCTATCTCCAGCTGCGTTCCGGGCGAGAGGCGGGGTTCACCCTGGACAGGTCGCCAGTCTGTCGCAGGGCAACACAGAGAGACAAACAGGACAAACAACCATGCACACACACACTCACACCTAGGGAGAATTTGGAAAGACCAATCAACCTAACAGTCATGTTTTTGGACTGTGGGAGGAAGCCGGAGAACCCGGAGAGAACCCACGCATGCACAGGGAGAACATGCAAACTCCGTGCAGAAAGACCCCGGGCCGGGAATCGAACCCAGGACCTTACAGAATAAATAGCTCCAACAAATTCATTCAATCGTTCAATCATCGTTTAAGAGATTGCTCTTGGGCGCCCCCTGCTGACCGGTAAAATGAGCTGCCCAGCAGTGTGAAGTGTTCATCCAAACCTCCACAGCGCGGGAGGGACAGAAGTAAGAAAAACAACGCCGCAAAAAAAAAAAAAAAAAACTTGTTCTTCAGAGACAGAGAAAAGAAAGAGGAAGAATATAAAAATGAATAAACAAGACAAAGGTATGTTTGCATGTGTCTTGGTAATGTACAAATCCATCAATAAGATTTGTTTAGCTGCTCCTACAAAATTAGGCTAAACAATTATGCAGACATCTCTGTATTTTTAAACTCTAAATGAATTAATTCTTGTGTTTGGCCTCAAGGTTGTTGTTTTTGTTTTGTTTTTTTTACTTCAGAACGACGTGTTTGATAATGTTTGATAGCAGTAATTCAAACTTTTTGTCTTCAAAAAGTGTTGGACATTTTCAGACAAAAAATATTTTTACATCAAGCTACCTTGGTTACTACATGGACATATCGATGAGCAGCACTAGGGTTAAGCTCTGGTCGGCGATGGATTGTTTACTGTTGAGCCTGTTGCTAAAACAAATGAGTTTTTACACCAATTTATAAGTGATGTGAACCTTTTGCAGGCACTGCAAACATTTTTTGGAGACATGGAATCAGCCCAGTACTGGTCCAGATGTTCATCAGATGAGAGAAACTCGCTTAGTATAAATTACGGCATCTTAATCCCGTCTCCATCCTCTGCAGACATAAATCTTGCTCTCCCATCCTCTGCATCCACTGTCTCATCACCTTCCCTTCTCCAAAAGGCATTTTGTTTCTTTTTGAAACACTCAGGAGTTTCTGTATGCTTTGCAAAACAAATACTTCTCTGTGGTGATCTCTCTGCCTCTGGCAAATATGTTCCAACGCTTCTGGTAATGGGAATCCGCTTCTTAGGCCGTGAGGTAATGTTCAACCATATTCCGTCTCCTTTTGAAGGTTGAATCAAGCACACACTAAAAAAAAATGTTTCATTGCTGAAGGTTGTAACCTGCGCTGTTTGCATCTTTGAAGAAGAAAGAAGCCGGATCACATCCGTCAGCTTTATTCAAGTCATGATACAACTACTATGGTACAGCTAATTTACACCGGCCTATATGTACAACAGCAAAGACAGTAACGGTAGCCTGTTGAGTCTCAGTAAATTTACAGACATGCCGATGTCATCCAGAATCACACACTCTCTCTCTCTCTCTCTCTCACACACACACACATAAAACTCACATGCATAAATCAGTCATGCTGAATACGTACAATGCTCAAAAATAAAATCTTGACACATGTTGTCAGAAATGTAGCAAAGTTCTGCAAATCAGTTCTTCATCAGAGCATTGAAAGGAGAGCGTCATATGAAAACATCTAGTCTTACAGTTTTGCATTGTTCTCTCTCCCTTTAGAAAACGACAAAAAAAAGAAAAAAAAGAAAAGAAAACAGACAGTTCCTTACACTTTGTCATGGCAAGATATGACCGATAAAGACCCTAATGCTACATGTTACAATACAGATTAAAACACTACAATGGGAAACAAACAGGACATATCAGAGACACAGAACCTGGTCGAGTTGCATCCGGATCTTTCAGGAAACCCGAGGAGAGCTAAAATCGTTTTTAGAAAATGAGATCTACATTTCATAAATTGGTTTTACCTAAAGAGAACAAACTGGGCAACACAAACTACAGACACCACGAGGTTGCGCCGAACAAACATTTGGTGAATGTTCAAGGTGTTTGGTTTTTTTTTTTTATTCTTCAAAATTAGAATAATACTGCTGCGGAGACATAGCAGTGAGTCTCGTCGTTTTCAAGTTATCACTAAAAGTCCTCCCTCTTTCATCAAGAGGAGGGAATGAAACCAAAGCACAACATGGTAACATGATCTCTACACAACCATTCAAACACAGACACATTGTTTTAATCTTTTACACCGACCTCAGACAGAACGGCTGTGTGTGAACAGAGAGCGGGGGAGACAAAGACATGATGTGACAGAAAAACGCTGGGCAGCCTGAGGAGCTTTCCCGTGGCGGAGAGCTACCGCAGGTTGATGTAGGCCACCATACAGGTTTTGGTAACTATTTCAAAAACAAGTAACCACATAAATACAAATCGCACAGTTTGCCGTTTGTGTCTGGGGATCTGAAGCAGCAGGAAGTTTGGCTTTTCAAGAGAGGATTTTCTCCCGCGTCTCAGGCAGCTTCAGGGCCACCAGGCCTCCACAGACGAGGGCGGCGAAGGCCAGGAAGATGGGGATGATTTTTGTGATGCCGATGAAGGCTGCAAAGATGAAGCTGGCAATGATGGCTGCGAACTTGCAGATCCCGTTGAGGATGCCGAACGCCGTCCCTCTGTGCAGGGAGAAAAAGTGCAAGTTTAAGATTGATGGTTGGCTGCAACGTGTCGAACAAAGATGCGCTGCACAAAACGCACATTGTTGCGGAGCTTCGATGTGAATTGACATTTTTTCGCAAATCAACATTTGAAATGTAAAGTATGCAGGTAGCATTTAGCCCTCCTACATCAGCACCGCAATTCCTGCCGCAAGTCGTTTTGGATAATTGAATATTTCAGCAAAAATCTTTTACGTGCTGATAAAGGAATGTACCTTGGCATAGTTGTTCCCAGAGGCTTCCTTTATTGGGAAAAACAGTTGGCCACAGAAAAATTCAAGATGGCAGCCGTTTTTCAAGATGCTCGCGAAGGAAAATGTATTTTTGCACTGAACTTGCCACTATTTATCCCAGATGAATACTTCTATTGTCAAATCATACATAATTGGACCCATAGAAATCATACTTACTTGTTGCATATTTGCTCAATTTCTTTAAAGATAACCACCGTGGTTGTCATTAAAAAATATAATTTTTCCACCAAAATCAAACATTAGATCAATACGTTTGGTGTCAACTCATAGCCCACATATTGTGAACCATAGTAAAAATGTTTATTTTCTTGATCTTGTGTAGCTTTTTTCTAGAGAACATTTTTCGAAATGGCTGCCATTGTTATGCACGAAAATACGCAGTTGTTATTGCCAGTAGTGGGCAAAAAGTTAGGTTCACTCACTAATAATGCGCTAAGCAAGAATCTAGCCCCACTATCGGTAAACTGCTAAACACATAAAAAAATGATCAGGAGCTAATGCTAAACCACTAAACACTTGTAAAAGTATCAGGAAGTTAGCACTAGTTTGCAAAACACATTTTGAAAAAATTTGCACTGACGTATAAGAAATCAGCAGAAGCTAAAGCCAAACTGGTAAACGCATGCAAAAATTAGCAGAAGCTAACGCTAACCATTAAGTCGACTTTCTCTCATCTTCACCCCCATCCAGTTGATGACTGGTGTGGGACTCGCAGTCAGGCAAATGTTACGTTTCACTTTTGCTGTCTGTTTTTTCTATATATAATAATATAAAGAAAAAGTTGGATGAGTCGGGCAATCATGGTCAAAAACAAATGATGTGACACACAGTTAATCCAGCTCATGAAAATGGGTAACATTTTATGGCGGTAAATGGATGAAGGCCGTCTTATAAAAATGGCCGCCATCCTGAAACTCAAGTGGCTAATAGGATTTATGACAAACATACGACCTGAGAGTTAAACATGCACATTTTTATGCTTGTATTCACAGTTGGAATATTTTTATAATGATATATCTCTCTACCAGCTTTGCACATCTGGAAACTGAAGGTCTGGACTTTGACTGGGTCATTCTAAAATATCACAAAGCTTCAGTTTGATCCATTCCAATGAAATCGCTCTGGTTAATTTCCTTGTCCTTCTGGAAGACGGATATTTACCTGATAGTCAAATACGTTGCAACCTCCAACCAGTTTTCTCTCAAGGTTGCCTTAGATTTAGCTCAGTTCATTTTTCCTCCTAGTCTGTCCAGTTTCTCTGCCACTGCTAGAGTGTTGCTGCTGCCACCATGCGTTTTAGAGTTTGTGCAGTTTGTGGTCACAACCTACACGAATGGTTCAGATTTTAATGGTTCAGATTTTCCGAGTCATTTTTCTTTTATTGTGTTGGTCTTTTGTATAAAACCCACATAAAATACATTTAATTTTCAGGTGGAAACGTGGCCAAATGAGAAGTTCTAGGGGTAAGGCGTCAGGAGTCCAACGGAGTTGACACTAATTAAACGCAAACGTCGATGATGAGATGGAAGAACGAATCTTTTAGACTTATCTGTGCTCACACATTCATGCTTTTACTGAGTGAACAGCCTTTGAAGGTGCAACAGACGCCATTAATGTCTGCATCATTATCTGGGATAATGAGTTTTGGCTGGAGCAGCTGGGGAGCACACTGACAAGTTTCAGTCATTAGACTAATTTATGTTTTAAGAGGGTGAAACAGCGGAGGTTTCAGTTCTGCTCACGGCTCCCTTAAATCTCTCAATTAGGACACAACATGGTTTGTGAAAGAAATGGGACTTTGCTTGGCACACACTGTGCCCTGCAAAAGTGTTCATGCGCCATGAACTTTTGTCACCTCACCACTACAAACCGCCATGTTTTCTGTTGCTACACCAACACAAAGTAGCAGATTACTGTGAAGTGAAAGTAGAGAGGTACATGCTTGTTATTTCATTTTTTTTTCCAATGGACATCTGAAGGGTGCGATGTGGTTTTGCGTTCTGCCCCCTTTACTATGATGCCCCTAAAAATGGTCCAATCGTCAATGTAATAGTTAAAGTTCAAGACTTGACCTTTACCTGTTAACTGTTAGAATAAGTGTAATCATTTCCAGATCCAAATTAAGTTGAAACTCTTTGGCAAAACTTGAACATTAATGTTGATCTATTAAGTCTTGGCTTTTTGGAGATAAGAAGACAGAAGATTGAACATTGAGAAACTGGTCAGTTTCTAAACGTGCAAAACATCAAAGACTTGCAGCCGTAATTGTAGCAAAAGATGATTCCATAAGCTTCTGAGTCAAGAGGCACCAATACTAATGTGTGACATTTTTTTTTTCAGATTTGTTTTTTTAAACTGTTGAAAATCATCGATCATTTTAAAAACTCCAGCTCTTTCTGAAACTCGGCCTTCAGGAAGTCATCACAACATGGCTGCTATGGTAACCCTTTAACAACATCTTTATCAGTGATTCACTCAGAAGTAGCTCTTATTATGAGCTCAGGAGATGCGCCAAACTTTGAAACCGCAGCTATGAGGAGGAGCTACATCTTGAAGGCGGGCCTAGGCCCCCCCCACCCCACCCCAGGCATTTTGCACAGCTGAGTAGTGATAAAAAGCTTAAACAAAAATAATAATAACAAAATAACAATTTTACATAGTACTGCCTCTTTAATTCCACAGTGGGATGCACTCCACTTCCACTTGTGGCAAATTTCACCTTAAACAGAAAATGACCTTCATATGACGGTCTTTCACATGAAGGTCATTTTCCGTTGCATCTGTTAAAGAGCCAGAGATGAACTGTACCTTTTAGAAGAGGGGTAGAGCTCCACAGAAATGACTTCCAGCCCATTCCAAGCTGCCACACTGACAGCATAAAAGAGACACTGCCAACAGATTACTGCTCCTTGACTGAAGCTCAAGAGAAGCAGGAAAGTACAGGCTGACGATCCCAGCATAGAACCGCCTGGGAGGAAAAAAGAGACAAATAATCATTGAGCTAATTGCTGCAAAATTCGACTTTCATTCTGTTTCTTTAACCAATTTGCAGCCTTGGACACCATTGAATCGTCAACGAACACCCAGACACAGACTCTAAGGAGACCTGTTAATGGTCATCTGCTCTGATGTTTTGCTAAACATGTCACCTATTATTCGGATCCTTCCTATCTTGTCCATGAAAAGTGCCGAGATGATGTTGCCAGGCAGCACAGCCAAGCTTCCCAGGAAGCTGACCAGATAGATTACTATGTCGTTCTCTTCCTGGAAGTTGAGATGACAGCCTTTCTTTGGATGGAGGAAGGTGGTGTTTTCCATTCGACAGTTTTTGAACTTTTCCTGCCACAGGTCTGGACGGAAAACACACGACGTTTGACACGAGACAAAAAAACAAAACAAACAAAAGTATTACTTTGAGTAAAGATAAGTCTGGCTGTGCCAGCACCTGTGTTGTAGAAGACTGTGTTTTTGATCGTGCAGTTCTCGAAGAATGTGTTGGTGGACTTGATGTCCTCAAAGTAGCAGTTCTCAAAGAGCGAATCCTCAAACTTGACGGATTTAATCTCGATGTTTGCAAATCTTAAAAACAACAAAAACAAAAACCCCAGAGAGTCAGAAATGGCAAAAAGCTGAACCTTAACTTTGTGGATCTCTGGGTTTATGAATAACGATGATAAACGTACTTGTCGTGGATGTACTCTCCCTCACGGTGGACTTGGTTGACGAGGGAAAAATTAAAGTGGAATCGCTCCACGCGTTCCCGATGAAACACTCGGACCTTAGACTCGTACTCCTCGTACTGCATGTACTTTATCATGTCAGGGAACCACACTCCCAGTCCGTGGTAGCTGTCACACACAGAAAAGACATGTCACACCTAAGCACCTATGTCATTCATGTACCTGAACTGAAAATCTCAGAAAGGTATGAACCTGTCATTGGTATCTGTCATACCAGTGACAGGAAAAACTAAGTTCTGTTTCATCCATCAATGTAAATATTTAAATCAAAAATTAAGGTTACATTTTTGAAAGCATTCCTCTTGTCAGACTCGAAGAGTTAGGAAGAAAAATAATCAATGATTGTTCAGTTTTAGTTTATATTTTTGTGTTGACACCATGAAACCAACCCTCAAGGTGACCATGTGATGCGAATCTCAAACCGGTCCATGTCGTCTCCTAAGGTGTTATTCTACCTGAAAGCCATGCAGAACCACACGATGACCAGGAAAAGGCCCTGCAGCCTGAGCTCTGGAGCAGATAAAGACATCACATTGGCCATCACCTTCAGGAAAGAGACACAGAACACCAAACCAGTCATTGAGTCTCAGTTTTCACACAAGCAACGTTGTGTCAGGATAAAAGCAACCGAAAGCAAAGCAAAAGTTTCTGTTTGACCTTTTCACATCTGTTGAATTGTAAAACAGAGAAGTTTTGAAACCTGCTGCAGCATGGTCATTTTTCGAACCGTCCAGCGCTGAAAGGCGGTTCCAGTGTCACTCTGGATCTCTATGAATTCGTCCTCCTGTGTTTGTGGAGTTTTAATATTCGTCACCTGCAATGAAGAGACACAGAATGTGTTTTGATTTCTCTCAATGATTGCTCTCATTCTTAGACGTTCGACTGGGTGAAAAAGCCTGGAATGATTAGCGGGGAAGTGAGGTTATGCGTTGTTCCATCAGACCGTCAATTCCCAAAACAACAGACGCAAAAAAAAAAAAAAAAAAACAAAGAAAGAAAGAAAGAAAAACATATGTGGTGTCAGTGCCACCCACTAGACCTACACAGAGTAAAAAACTTGGGGGTCTAAATGATCTCTTGTCTTAAGACTGTTACAAAAAAAAATGTCACTATCATTCTACATTACTGTTATGCACATGTTTGTGCTGGTCTAAGTAATTAAAATACATTTAAAACACAGAGAAGTTAGTGGATGTAATGTGAGGTAAGACAAAAATATTCAAGGGTTGCAAGTACTTTTAAAGCACTATAACCCAACAGAAAGGGGTTACTTTTCAGTCTACACCATTCCCCAAAGAATAAGGCGTTTGATTAGTACTTTCTCGCAAGACCTGATAATAAAGATGTAACCATCTTCTTCTCTCATTATCCTTTTAAATAAGTGGTGAAATGTGTTTGGCCAGCCATGCGTGTTGGTGTGAATGAAGGCTTACGGTGAAGACTCGCTCCGGCTCCCCCTTGGCCTTCCAGTTGGTGTCATGAACCTGTCGCAAGATCATCCATGCCTCATCGTGCCTGGCATTCTGGAATCCACAAACACACAGACCGTAAAATGCCTCTTCAGGTTTCAAGGTCGCAGGTGGAAACCGCAAATTGTGTAGTGAATATGTAGTTTGAATTCTGAACACCGGTCTACTAAGCATGATGTGGCTGCATGCTGATGACTCATCTGTGCAAGATGTGAATGCTTTACACATACCGCTAACCCCAAAGCTATTTAGAACCCAGGTTTTTTTAGTACTATTTTTTTTTTTTTTTTTTTCACTGGAAGTGATGTTAATGTTTTGGAGTGACCCAGATAAAAGTACCGACCTGAATCTGTGCAGCAAAATTAGAAATTAAGGTAAAAACAAGGAGGCCTCCCAATCATCAAAATGCCAGTGGAAACATGCAAATAGTTGGTGAATGTAAGGCTCATATAAACAGTTGCAGGCAATAAGACATTAAAATAGATTAAAATATAAAAATAGGCACAAAAAAAAAAAATGTTCAGAATAATTCGCAAAATACATTTCAATTCAGATACCCCATTTTTACCAAAACAATGTGTGTGGAAAATAAGCCAACTCACCATTTCATACATATAGTTGTAATACCAGTGGTTCCCAACCCCCGGGCTGCGGACTGGCACTGGTCCGCGCAAGAAATAATTAAATATTTCCGTTTTATGTATTATTTGAGTCTAGAGGATCTTTTATTTTGAAAATCTTTTGACCGGATTCTCTCGGTTATGTGGTGCGCCAACATTGACCCACAAGCAGCAAAATGAGTCAGAAACAGATCAGATGTTTCTGACTCATTAAATGAATCAGAAGCTTCAGTCGAGGCCAACTTCAGCTTCGGTCCAGACGGTCAGTCAGGAACGTCGCCACAGCCAGAGGACCGGACCGACGTTTCCTTCTGTGCATCCCATTCAGTTCAGGTTCCTGCTCAGAGTGCGCGTGCTGTTAATGGTTTCAACCACAGTGCAAAGCAGCTTCCGTGTCTCTCTATGTTTCAGGCCAAACATGGAGGGAAACTCAACCACTTCCTGTTAGCCTCTGTACTAGCCTAGCATAATAGCGTCACTTCCTGGACATAAAATGATCACGTTTTAACAAGATACGAATCACTCACGTCTAAGATAAGTTTCACACTATAACGTGACGACGCTCAAAATATTTTTTCCTGCCTGATAGCAATGCGCTTCCATACAAATGAAACCAAAATGATGTTCCATCTGAGGACAGTCGGGAATAAAACCTACTGAGGTTTTTCAGGTGAATGTGTTTGGCTTATTTGTCTATACTGGGCCACACATGTATACAACCATGAACATTAACGCACGACTAATGGGATTAAAGATAAAAGAGTTGTGAACAGTGAGGTTTATAGGAAGTAAACCCTGAGTTTCACTGTAACAGCTGAATGCACAAACACACACACACAAAAAGGACAGAGTAAGCTACAAAAACACACTCTTACAACCAGAATGTTTCAACAAAAAATAATGTTCACCACTAAAAATATTAACTCTAATTCAAAACTACACACTAGTGTTTATATACAATATAACAAACACAATTTCAATCGATCAAAATTAGAACCATCCTTATTTACAAAAGAAACACCTTGTGCGTCTATCAGGGGGGCCACTAATAACAAGACACATTTTAACACCTTGTAATTTGTCTTCTGCTCCTTTCTGTCCTCAAGCTGCCGTTCTACAACATGTATAGAGCGGAAGTTGTCTCATCAAGATAAAAACATCAAATCAAAAACTGGAAGTCAACCATATGTTATACCAAATAAAACGAGATAAAGGAAAAAAGCACTAAAGATGTGACACAAGAAATAGGGAGATTAATTTGGGTTAATTTACAAAGTGTCTGGTAGACTTTCAACCATACTCAAATTCTATAATTAATAATTATATTTAGCAGAAAATGACAATATAGAAAATAAAGCATTTTTTGGACCTTTCCCCTTTTTGCACCACCCAGGTCCATTTACCAGTTTCACGACCTGAACCAAAACCCCTCAGTGTCGGCCTGTTAGAGGAGATTCCTACCATGAAAACTCTGGAGTAGAGAACTAAACTTCTCTTTTCCTTTGGAAACCAAATGTCCAATTTTACTTATTTTCACATGAGCAAAAAGAGCAGAAACCGACTTGCACTTTGCAGAGAATCCTGCAGTATACAGTGAAATGATGAAGATTGCATGACTGGAGTCTGGATAAATGAATGTCTAAATGAGAAACAGCCACAGTTTAACCTGAGTTCATCAAACACTTTTCCTCATCAAAAACGTCTTTTGATGAGGAAAACACTGTTGAGCAGATTTAATGGGAAACTGGGTGATGGTGTTTTGCACATTGTTGAGCCTTTATCAATTACAGCCACATTGGCTGAAGCTCGTCTAAATTGTTGGAAAAACGTATGTTTGTCTTAATATGAATGAATTGATTTGGAAATGTTTTGATGGTTTGAAACATCTTCACCAGAAAGCGTGAATCACTTCAGAGCTTTTCCTGGTTACCATAGCAATAGCAACTAATGTTACACTTCTACCTAACTGATGATGTCACTAGGATCCCATGCTTTGTGTCAGAGGTTCTATGACATCACCTCTGAAGCCTCTTAAATAGTGTCGCGTGTGTTCCAGAGTCATATGTGCAGAATCCCACAGATTCATAGTGAGTTAATTCATCATGGCATCATTCACGGCATCCAAGCTAGATCAGGACACGCGTGAGCTGTCCAAGAGGCTTCTGCCCTTTATAACTACGAAGAACGGCAGACCAAATTTAAATCAACACTCCCAATTTGTAGGGAAGGATAATTATTTGGACACGTTATTGGAAAGGTTGCCTTCACTTCCAAAATATTTAGAACAGCAAAAGAAAGAGGAAGAACGATTGAAGAAAATAGAGGCCAAAATAAAGAAACCAAAAGAGAAAAAACCTCAAACAAGTGACTCCACCTCCACATCTGACTCTGAATCCAGCAAAAGCTCCTGCAGTTCCAGTTCAATTTCAGAAGATGGAATTGATGTTGAAACAGCGATTCAACTAGATAACGAACTCAGGAGAAAAATGGATTATAAAAAGAAACTGGAAGACTTAGTTAAAAAAGGAGAGGAGATGAAGAAGAGGACAGGAAAACAATTTATTTACGAAAAAGAATTGATCATGTGGAGAGACGACCAGAGGAAGAAAATCATCGAAGAAACAAATAGACAGAAGGAAAAACCATCAGAGCCGGTTAAAAAGACCAAACAAGAGAAACATAAGAAGACGGCCTATGAAAATCTGGAGGAGAAAAAGAGAAAAGATGCTTTAGAGGGACAAAAGTTTTATAAAGACATGGCTCCGCAGAGGATTCCCCAAAGGTTCCTTGATGAACAGGAGAGACAAAAGAAAGCTGAAATGCAAAAATCTTTGACTGCTGCTTGGGACCAACAAGTTGAATACAAAAGGCAGAAGAAAATAGAAATGGAGAAGATTAAGAAGCAAGAGCTACATTCCTTGATGGAATCAGACCGGACGCATAGGATGGAAGAAATTGAGAAAAAGAAGGAGAAGACTAAACCAATCATAAGGGAGGAAATTATAAGACATAGAGAAATATTTAAGAGTGTTGGTGACCCAAAGGAAGGCTTCCAGTCCACATCGGTGTTTGTACAACACAAGAGTGAGAGCAGGTTTCCTGAACTGGTCCCATCTCCAGAGGTTAGTAAAAATATTGTTCATAAAAAGCCAGTTTGTCACAAAATTCAGGAGACTCTGCCAGCAGCAGCACCAGAGAGAAGTGGGTCCAAGTCCCGTGTGGGAAGAAGAACGGTGCATTCTGCTGACAAACCCGATGTCCATGTTTGTCACAAACCCGATGTGCATTTTGGTTACAAACCTAAAGCGTATTTAGCTCCCAAACCTGACGTCCATTCTCCTGAAATAGAAGACATGCGATCAATTGACAAACAGGACGTGTTATCTCTTGCCAAACATGACGGACAATCTACTCACACACATCACAGGCACTCTACTCACACACATCACGGCCATTCGACTCACACACATGATGGGCATTTTACTCAAACACATCACGGGCGTTTTAGTCACGGATATCACGGGCATCTTTCTGACAAACATGTCGATGTAAAAACCAGCAGTCCTTCACTCAGTCATGAGAAAGTTAGCTGTACCGAGCCTGTCAAACTTCCCGCACTGAAATCTAAGTCTGTGCGCTTCCGTGACGATTCCCCACATAGTAGGAAGAATGTAAAATTCCCATCTATTTCCAGAATCGACTGAATGATGTTTCTCAGCTGGCCAAGGAGTGCGACCCAAGTGGTTCAACTTTGAACTAACATCTTTGTGAGATTGTTCGTCAGCTACGTTAGACATATATTAGCAAATTTAAGTAATTATAACAGGTTTTCGCTGGGTGATCCAGTTTCCCTACAAAAACAATAGAAAGGTACATAGATGGGTAGAAAGATATTGTCTGTAATTTTCTTTATTACTAAAATTAAGTAATCGTACTTTAAATGAAGGTTTTCTCTGGGTGCTCCGGTTTCCCTACAAAAATGATAAGTAGATAGAAAGATAGATCTATTTATGGATCTATCTATAGATCTATAGATAGAAAGATAGAGACAGATACGTCTATCTAGGTCTATAGATATCTATCAATCTTTAGATAGACAGACAGATACACAGACAGACAGAGCGATAGGTAGGTAGGTAGGTAGGTAGGTAGGTAGGTAGGTAGGTAGGTAGGTAGGTAGGTAGGTAGGTAGGTAGGTAGGTAGGTAGGTAGGTAGGTAGGTAGATCGATCGATCGATCGATCGATCGATCGATCAGGGGTCCCCAAAGTGGGTCCTGGATGTCCGGCATCCTACATGTTTTAGTTCTCTCCTTGGTTCAAAGCACCTGGATCCAATGATGGCTCATTAGAGGCCTACAAAGAACATGCTGAAAAAGTCGTTGGTACCAGCAGGGAGAGAACTAAAACATGCAGGATGCCGGACATCCAGGACCCACTTTGGGGACCCCTGATCTCTCTCTCTCTCTCTCTCTCTCTCTCTCTCTCTCTCTATCTATCTATCTATCTATCTATCTATCTATCCATCAATCCATCCATCCATCTATCCATCTATCTATCTATCTGTCTGTCTGTCTCTCTATATATATGTATATATACAATATATATAGATAGATCCATCTATCTAGATATCTATAGATCTATATTTTTAGATCTATAGGTAGATCTAAAAAATATTCTATCTATCTATCTATCTATCTATATATAGATCTATCTATATATAGACAGATCTATATCTGTACATACATATCTCTATGATATAGATATGTATATCTATATAGATATCAGGAAGAAAATATCTTGTTTCTCAACACTGAGTAAACATAACCACATATGATAAACATATATAAAAATGACCTTTACAAATAGTAATAAACATTTCCACACAACACCTCCGATGTCCACCGGACTCTCAGTTGCCATGTCAACTGTTTGGGATTCCCCTCCGTTCTTACGTCACCGCGCTTTGTGATTGGCTCCCTGTCACATTCAATAGGCAGTGTTCTGCTCCCAGTCAGGGAAAACCCACATGCTGCGATGAAAGGGCCAAGACAATGTTGAATATGTCAGATTTTAGATCTGGCATATTCAACACACCACCAGGTAACACAGCACTCATTGCAGGATGTTGTAAGATTGTTGTAAAGAGAAAATCGGGGCAAAAAAAAAGGCTTTAGCAGGAACACCAACATGCAGAAGCATTATCTTCTGGGTTTTCAAGGAGCCATTTTGGGTTTGTTGTGACATATAATTTGTTTTGCTGTTTTGTATCTGAATTACATGTATTCAGATACATGTAATTAAATATTGTACAACAATTAATTAAGTCAAATATTGCAAATTTGGATTTGTTACGAGCTTAATACTAGATGTATTTAATGGGTTTATTCAATATTGGTGCCACGGCTTTAAATAGATGTGAAACAATTGATTAAACCAGATGTTGGTTGTTTTATATCGTACGACAGAACAAACCCTGCAGCCAAGCAATGCAGCAGCTTTCTACATCTGCCTCTTTACTGCTATTATTCAGGGTTACTGTTCCAAGCCCAAGTCCAGCTGGAGAAGGACAAAGCCAGCAATTAGAAGAATGGCTTGTTTGATGTAATGCTAACAAAGAATTGAGTGTTGATCATTGAAAAGAGTATAAATGATCTGATTTCTGAGCCAATTCATTATCCATTTTGCCATGTGACATGGTACTCCATCACAGCGGGGGGAAAAAAGGCACTATTCATCACCAAATTGCTCTAGCATTATTGGGCAGTGTTGCTCCTGCAGAAAGTTTGGAGCCCATTCTTTATTCACGGCAGTGTTACTTGGCATTGTAAGAAACACTAAAATGTTTCTTAAGCCAACCCTACAGATAAATGGTCTCAGGAGACCTTAGTTCTTGATAAGTATTCACCTTTTTGTCTAAGGACTCTCCTTGTTCCTGATATTCACAAGCAGTCTAAAAAGGTTTTAATCAAAGGTTATCCCACTCCTCTGTAGTCCAGTTCTGGTACTTCCTGCAGAACACAAATCTATCCTTGATGTTTTTGAGAGAGGAGCCTCTCGAGAAGTGCTTTGGAGACAGTCCTCAAACTTGCTCTACTTTTTGGGCGCCCTACAGATTGAAGTTATAGACAATGCTTAATTCAGATGCAACTTTGCTACCCGTGAAGATTCCTTGAACCAAGGTGATTACGACAGGACGCACTTTCTCTTAGTAACCATGGTTGAAGAATGATTTCACTCTACCATTGTTAACACTTTCCTCTAAGACTGTAATGATGAGAAAAGTTGTTTTCTGTGCCGGGGCCAAGATTTATAACAGGTTTCAAAGGTTTTACATGTGGATGGCCTTGGCTACTGGTAGACTTAATCAGTGGTATATTTTTATTTATAAGGTTATAGTAGGACTTCTTTCTTCGTATGTGTTGACCTACTGTAACGTCCACTGTACAATATTCCCATCGATTTTACTCTCGGTGCCTAAAGTCCAATCTGAAGTTGGAAAGAAATCTTTTCAGTTTTCTGCTCCATGTGCTTGGAACCAGTTTCAGAAATACATGAACCTAAAGGGGCTGTTGTCTCGAAATGTTTTCACGGATGTTCTTACTGATTTTGAGCAGGAATCAGCTGTCGGTAAATGTTTTAACCGAGGACTCTTGTAACTAATTTATTTATGACAGTCTCAACCTTTTCTGCTTTGCTGTAAATGATCTGTGAGCTCTGTGTGAAGCTCCCAGATTTGGCCAGGATTCTCTTGGAAAAGAGATTTTTAATTTCAATGGGATTTTCCTTGAAAAACAAGTTTTAATAATAATGCAAAGAAGACAGTGTGATTAATTATTTTAAATTAATATTCATTACCTTTTTTTTTTTTCATTTTTTAATCTGACTGCTCTTTTTGAAAAACTAGACCCTAATTGCCACCATAGAACCAAAAGCTGCAGTGATTGTACAGTCCTACAGTTGCTAAAAGTGTGAAAGCTTTTAGCAACGACTGTTCATTTCTGAGATTATATTCTTTCTATCATGCGGCCTTGGGGTCTGACCTCCAGCAGGAAACGTGGGCTCTCGGGCATGAGCACGACTCCGATGAGTGCAGCCAGCGCCGGGAAGAGACACACAAACATAAACAGTCTCCAGCTGTGTATCTGAAACTGGGTTCCAATGGCGAAGCCCCAGCCTGAAAAAAAACAAACAAACAAGCAAACAAACAAAGTTACAGCAAGTTCAAATTTCAAAAAGATATTGAAATTTCTTTTTCAATATCAGGAAAGATATATTAATGTTGGTTCACCCCGAACAGATGAAATCTGCTGGGATTGTTGTTCGGGTAGGAGGGCAGCGTTAGCTTGTGGAGTAAGAGAACGGCGTTGAAGGAGCCTCATCATTCCTAATCGGCGGCCATTTTGACCTGAGCAAACTTAACTGAACTTCTCCCACTGGATGAAATAAATACTAACCTAGTGGAACCGGGTTATGATAGTTACTGTCTGCAAAGTATGTCAATGATTTGAGTTCACACTGAGTAATGTTTGTTTGTTTTTTTTTTATCTCTGTTAGCTGAAAAATTGTTAGAGCTAACTAAATGAAGGAGCCACACAATTCCTAATAGTCGGCCATTTTGACCTGAGCAGATTTCACTGAACCTAAAGGAACTGTCTTGTAATATTGTTACTGTCTGCAAAGTATGTTAATGACTGTAATTTAACACAGGAAAAGCTGGGGGGTTTTTTTTTTGTTGTTAGCTGCAAAATTGTGTGCGCTAGCTAGCTATAGCTAGGCTTGACACATTGGTTATAAGCTAAATGTAAACAAAGTATATATATATATATATATATATATATATATATATATATATATATATATATATATATATATATATATATATATATATAAGATATTTTGTTCCTTCCTTCCTGAAACAACCACTATTTATCAAATCACTGCTCCAAAAGCTCCTCCGTATGAGTCGTATTTTCGGTGTCAATATTGAGCTCCTGCATTTCAGTCATGGAGACTGGAAGGCACATTCGCTGTGAAGTCTATTTTGGCTCAACGTTCTTGTGCCTTTTTCAGCTACTCCATATCTTAATTTGTGTGTCAGCAAAATGCGAGCGTGTTTATTTATGGGAGCCTTGACAGTGTTACCATAGTGAGGGATGATTCCCCAGGCGGTGAAGGAGGCGTACAGGCCTCCCAGCATCCAGAACATGCACAGCCAACTCAAATGTTCTCCACGCTTATCCATCTGCAGGAACTCGGTGAAGTAGGTGTACACGATCGGGATGGATCCCCCAATTCTGCAACAGGAAAGATATTTTCCTTTTCAAGCCACAGTACCAAATTGCACGTTGACAATTATGGCTCGTATTTACTCACAGGTTTAGGTTTAGTTTAGGGAGACATGTAGACAATTCTCTACTTTAATGTTGGTTCACAGAAAGCCTTTTTTGTTTTTTTTGAAATTTAAAGAAATAGAAAGAAGAATAAAATAGGTAAATTCCCATTTACTTATGAATTATTACTCAATTCCAGCAGGAAAATAAAACAAATTCTAACATTGTGACACTAATTCTGTCATTGTGCCACCAGTTCACAATACATGTCTTCTCTGCACAAAAAAGTGAAATCAAAAATCATACAAAACTGATTTCAAGTCAATTATATACATTCCAAATTGACTCTAATTATCAAACAATGCCGTCAGATTTTTTTTTAAATCCAAATAGGGCAAAATAAATTTCTAATCACTCATGTAATGCCAGTCCAGAAGAACTCAGGTTTTAATGTGGACGCTGTATGAAAGAGTACAACAGTGTATTTCTCAAAACAGTCCAGATTAGAACTACAACTAATCCGGATTAGAACTGTTATAGTTTGAATCTAAAAGCACATCACTCTATTTCAGTCCTATAATTATGTGATGTTTGCATCATTTCAACCATTTTTCTTTAAATTCTCGGCAGTTTAAACCTTGTAATAAATGTTCAGATTATGCACTCACAGCTGAAAAAGAGTCACATGAGTAGGTCAAACATTTGTAGAGAACCAGCGCGTTTATTTTAAACTCTTGTTCTCCAGCTTGCATAGAAAGCACGTTTGAGAAATCCAGAGCTTTTATTGCACAATAAAGGCTTTACAGGCAGCAGGAGGAAATGAGCACAAAACTGAAATCAAAAGCCAATGAAGAACCACTGTCCCTTATCTGAATTTGCACAGCAAAGAACTTCTCTGTTGGGGTAAATAAACCAGAGATCTCCTTGGGTGTAGCTTGCAGCTAGAATCTCTTTGAGGTGGCGTCAACAGTAGGGGGACGTGGTGCGCGCCAGCATGTGACAGCATTAGAAGCTTCTTGTAACGACACGCTCCTCTACAAGTGAAGCTGAGAGTGTCTTCACAACATCGTGGTGCTGTGATCGTCTGTCTGGGGAAAGGCTAAATAAGGAATGAAGTCAAAATTGGTGATGAAAGCATACAGAAAAAATTTTGTTAATCTCCCCCCTGGTTAGAGGATTTTATGTAAAATCAACTTTTTTCAAAACGCCCGGTTGGACCTCGCTCCGTCTTCAAGGATAAAGCTCATTTTTTGGAGCTGCAGTTGTCAAGTCAGCCTCCTTCACTTAACATCTCAGTCACAAGCATAAGTCCAATTAGGACTGCAACTAACGAATATTTTAGATATGGATTAATCTATTGATTATTCTGATGATTGCTCGATTAATCTGATTTTAAAAATTGGTACATTCTGTGAGTTTTTCCATTTAAGACATTAAATATTATAAATGTATTAAAATATGCAAATAAACCAAATGCACATTGTAAAGGTCAAATGGTAAAAATGCCACTTGAGGAGTCTAGGGTAGAACATATTCAAATCTCCCATACATCCAAAACATTTCACGTTTTCTCAAATGGAAAATCAAAATATTGTTTGTAGTTATGGCTTATATACGGTACTGCTCTGAATGTTGTTCTTTCAGCAAAATGGCATGTTTTGAGGCTGTGCACTCTGACTTAACAGTCGATTCCTAAATTAGGTTACAGTTATTTTCATCACGATTAATCTGATTAATCATTTTATCTCTAAATCCAACCTGAAGAAAAGAGGGCATGGGAGAGGACTCTGAATATCAGAGATCCACTCTTGTAAAAGAGTTGTGCCTTTCCTTTCATACTTTCTTCCTGGTACAAACAACAACAACAACAACAACAACAGTAGCTTCTAATGGATGTTTTTGCAGTTACATAGCTTCTTAAAATGTCACGCATTTTATTTTCAAAGGTGTTTTCTTTAAGCAGATTATTCACAGTAAAGGTCATTTATTATAAAAAAAAACCCAGTGGTGCTGTGCTGGAAAGACAAAATGTGTATTTGGGAAAAAAAAACAAAAAACAAATAAAACATAAGGCGTCTCACCCAAAGCCGGAGCAGAACCTCAGGAAGAGGAAGAAGCCGTATCCCTGAGCGAAGCAGGACAGGAAGGAGAAGACCAGGTCGATGGTCAGGACGTAGATGAGACACTTCCTCCTTCCCATCTTGTCACACAGACCGCCCCACACCAAGGCACCCACCATCATGGACACGTACACAAGCAGGCCTGCAGAATGCACACAGAGACGCACATTACCAAAACAGCCAGACCCAAAGAACCCTTTGGAATCATTATTGCAACTCAGTAACGGTTCCGGTCTGGGTTGTCGGCTCAGGCAGTTTGATGCTGATACACATTTAAAAACAACGTTACTGTAGCAAGAGATGCCTCACCTTTCAGATAAAACTACAGACAATTTAACATCTTCCCGTGGAAAACGTGAGGTGCAACACATGGATTCATTTATGAGTTTGATTTGAATTGAATTTATTTTAATAGTAAAAAAGCGACAACAAACATCCAGAAACTTTTTATGATATGCAGACCCGGGCGTGGCCGTTTAATACACGTGGCAAAATGGCCAGAGACAGCCATTTCAGCAACAAACCAGATTAAAGTGCTTTAGATCTTAAAAATACAGAAATAAAAAAAATCCTAAAAACAAAATACAGTCACCAATTAAGAAACCAGTGACAAACATTACATGTTATCTACTTATAGTGGGAAAAACAAAACACTGGCAGTACTGCTGTGCCAATACGTTTGGACACCACTGCACTGAAGTCTCTTTAAAACAGCAGCTGCACCACCAGGGGGCTCCCTTCACCCTCATATGAACAGAAAATGCAGAGTACTCAGCAGCTTTCATGCTTTATTTCAGAGTGATGCATCCTTTTTATTCTGAGTCCATTCAGCTCCGGATGTTTCTGTAACATTCATTAAGACATCCAAAGCGCACACACACACACACACTCAAACTGGTGATCTGATGCACAGAAAGGCCCATGTTGTTCAGAGAACCTGCACCTTTTGTACCTACAGTATGTGACTTGTGTTGATTCAACTGTCATTGTACAACACCTTTATTGAAATGCAAAGACTTTCTGAGTCGCGGCATTCTTTAAGCTTGCCTGCCGTCTGGAGAACCTCCATTTCTCCTGTCAGAGTTCAACGTCTTTTCATTTTGCTTCCCTTCTATATTCTTGTCAATTCTCAATCATCTTTGGTCAACTACTCCTCTTTAGACTCCTACTTCTTGCCTGCCAGTCCTGTGTTTTTACTACACAGTCCTAATTACTGAAGGCATAAGCGGCTTAGCGGCACGTGGAGCCATAGTGTGCGTCGTGCACCTTCCCCACGGATTACTAAAGCGTGCAGACGCTTCATTCTGCTCCCCGCGCATCCCATTCAGCAAGAGGCCGCACGGGATGTCAAGGCAACAAGAGTCAGAGGCAACGTGTCACCTGTTAACTTTGGCAATTTGATGCTTTAGATTACATGTGTCAAAATGAAGGTTCGGGGGCCAAATCTGGGCTGCTATAGCTTTTTATGTGGCCCGACAGACTCCATGAGGGAGGCATAAAGATAGCAGTTTTGTGCTTAAATGTTATCAAAAAAAAGTGATTTGAAATACAGAAATAGCTGCATTTCCATTGACGTTGTAAATGCACAAATTGGAATATTGAAAATACATTAGCTTAATTTGAAAAAAAAAACACGTCTTTTTTAGCTGCATTGAAATGATTGTATTTCCCAAAACTGTGATGGAAACACATTTTTTGCATCACCAGAGTCCACTACTGGTGGAAAAGACGACAAGATGTTGAATATAGTTTAATTATAAATAGTACTTATCGAATGTAGGCACAGCTATTGATTAATATTTTAAAATCAAATCAAATTTTATTTGTATAGCACATTTCAAAGTGCTTTACATCATAACAAACACAAAAACACAAAGTCCTGGAACATAGAATCAACAATCAAACCATGATATTAAGTCAAGTGCCATCGTTAAATTAGAAATTGATTACGTTTCAAAATAAACTCTAAACCGGTGGGTTTTTAGTCGAGATTTAAAGGAAGTCAGTGTTTCAGCTGTTTTACAGTTTTCTGGAAGTTTGTTCCAGATTTGTGGTGCATAAAATCACCACAAATCTGAGATGCTGAATGCTGCTTCTCCTTGTTTGGTTCTGGTTCTGGGGATGCACAGTAGAACCAGAACCAGAAGACCTGAGAGACCGGAAGGTTGATACAACAGCAGCAGATCTTCATTGTGGTGCTAACCGTTCAGTGATTTATAAACTAACAACAGTATTTTAAAGTCTATTGTTTGAGCTACAGGGAGCCAGTGTAGGGACTTTAAAGCTGATGTTATGTGCTCTATCTTCCTGGTTTTAGTGAGAACGCCAGTAGCAGCGTTCTGGATCATCTGCAGCTGTTTGATTGATTTATTGGACAGACGACAAATCAATCTGTGAAGACGCTGTTGCAGTAATCAATACGACCAAAGATAAATGCATGGATGAGTTTTTCTAGATCTCACTGAGACATTAGTCCTCTAATCCTGGAGATGTTCTTCAGGTGACAGAAGGCCGACTTTGTGACTCTCTTTATGTGGCTCTGAAGGTTCAGGTCCGAGTCCATCACTACTCCCAGGTTTCGGGCCTGATCGCTAGTTTTTAGTTGTAATAACTGAAGCTGTGCATTGACTCTAGACCGTTCCTCTTTAGGTCCAAAAATAATGACTTCAGCTTTGTTTCTGTTCACCTGGAGAAAGTTTTGGCACATCCACACATTTATCTGTTCTAAGCATTTATTCAGTGATTGGATGGTTCTGAGTCACCTGGCGACATTGTAACGTAGAGCTGAGTATCATCTGCATAATTATGGTCGCTAATATTATTTCCTGTTATGAGCTATTGGGAGCATATAAATATGAAATAATCCTAGGATTGAATCTTGGGTTACCCCAGGTGTGACCTTTGACCTCTTTGATGAGAAGTTTTCCAATTGAAACAAAGAAATCCCTGTTCTTTATGCAAGATTCAAACCAGTTGAGCACTGGACTGGAGAGTCCGACTCTCTAGTCGATTCAGTAATATGTCATGGTCGACAGTGTCAAAAGCTGCACTGAGGTCCAACAGAACCAGCACTGTGGTTCTCCAACAGTCTGTGTTTATATGGGTATCATTGAACACTTTAACAAGGGCAGTCTCCGTGCTGTGGCGAGCACGAAAACCAGACTGGAATGAGTCAAAGCGGTTGGTTATCGTTAGGAAGCTATTTGTTTAATAGTTTATGACCAATATATATAAAGGCATAACTGAGAACATTCATCATGTGGTCCAACATGAAAATGAGTTTAACACCCAACTTTAGATTGTGTATGTGTGTGTATACATGCATGTACAGGTTGAGAGGACGGAACTGTGTCCTTCAGGTGGAGAATCAGGATCTATTTCAGCTACATTACTTTTGAAAAAGTCTCCTTTAATATATTGAAGCTGCCAAATACCTTCAGGGTGAAGGAGAATTCATCGTTTCTCAGCCGCATTAGAAGTGAAAGCGATATAACTCCATCTGCCACACGCAGAAGATGAAATATTGTATCCATGAATAGATACAAATTTAGCCGATAAACCACACGGCATACAGTGAATCATGAAAACACTAACCTTGTCAGCAGAACTTAGTCACCCAAGACAGATTAGATACCGCTATAAATTGCTTCATATCAAATCATTCGATCATATTTTTTTTCACAGTTTGAGTAATGGGTTTCCCAGCGATGATGCTTTCCTAGTTTGGGTTCTTTGTGTGAGCGAGTCAAAGACAAAGGGAACAACTTTGTCAGTTGGTGAAAGTGCTGATTGCACAAAGTGACAAAGTCAACAATTAGCCGAAAAATATTTAGCATTTGGAAGGGAAATGTTCCAAGTACAGATGAGAAGTGCTTTGACTTGTCAGTAATCCAACTGGCTGATCAAACTGTTTTTACACAATTCACTAACGTTCAAGGCTTCAAAAATAAGAAGTGAAAGGACAACGCATGGTTTTCAGGAAAATGGCACTTTTACATGTTTTTTAGAATTTAAAATCTGAAAAGTGAGACTGGCTCGTGTGTTCAGCCTCTTACTTTTCAGAGTCTTTTGAACTCTGACCCTACCAGCGTTAAACATCTAGAGACTATTCCACTCTTCTTCATAAAATAGTTGAAGCTTAATGATATTGACTGGACATCGATTGTCAAGTCTTTTCACAGAAACTGCATTGGATTTGTGTCTGGGCTTTGACTAGGTCATCTTGACATATGCAATCCATTGTTTGCAGGATGCAAATGTTAGATGACCTTTAAAAAAATGGAGCGCCAACTTAAAAAAAAGCATTTTGTTACAATCAAATTAAGTTTGTCAAACTTAATTTATTTAAGTTTGCTTAAGATGGCAACTTCACGCCTGATAGTCCAGTAGTATTGGTTTGTATTGGGACCAAAATTGCAGCATTGGTCACATTTCCAGCTGCTGTGGTTCTCTTTCGCACTCACATTGTGTCAAACAACCAAACTAATTGAAAAACTTGTTCACCTCCTCGCCTGTGGTGGCACCGCACCAGGAACTACTGAAGGAAACGGCACAAAAAACTCCTGAAGACGCAGAGCGCAACTTCCTTCTTCCTAGAATGTGAACAAAAATGGAGTAGCGTCAGATTTTAGTAGTTGCAGAATTCCTCTTTTGTCTGGTAATAAAAAAATAAAACTAAACAGAAGTCATTTCTCCCTGTAGTGTGAGACTCGCGTGTTCATTCTGGCTCTGATGACCCAGAATGCCCTGCTCTACAATTTGCTTCCTGCTTGTGGAGTGTTTTCAGGTGCGGTTGCATTCAGAGTTCACTTCAACTGGAACTGGGATCTGGTGTTTTTAGGCGGACCAGAGTTTTGGTTTTGGGATTCGCACCTCCCAAAACGAAGCAGACTTTAGAGGTTGATTAAAGCAAAGTAAAGGTCTGGTATGAATGCATGCGCTTAGTATGTTTACTGTATAAACTTAATTTGTTTATTTGTGTCAAATTATCCCCTGTTATTTCAGTACAGGAACCTCGGCAGCTGGGTTTTATAAAAGGCATCACACTAAAGGGGGATGGACACAAATTCCTTTGCAAACCATTCACTACCTCAACTTTTTAAAACCATTGATCACTTTCCCACATTTTTTTTCTCCTCACTTCCATATTTTTAACTCCGTCGTCCAAAGAGCGTCATCCTCACATTTTAACCATTTGAAGAAACCCCAGGGGGTCCAGCACGTAATCTCTTAACAAAACACTCCGCAAACCTTCTTCCATAAACACGTTTCCGCTCCCCGGTCTGTCCGGTGTGCCGAGCATGATCCTGCATCCGGCAGCACCACTCTGCGGCACCTGCTTCGTATTCTAAGCCCGCGATCACAGCTCTCCTCTTGCCCTGCACAGACCGACGCTCCCACCCGTCAGAGGCCCGGAGCGTGTCTGACAGGCTCTGCTCCGGGACGCCGCGGGGGCGCCGGGCATCTCTGACCGCGGCAGCGCGCTCCGCGTTAGCCCCGGGAACGCACGCCGAGCGCAAAAACGGCGGCCGCTTCTCGTCAGCCTCCCGCCACGCCTCGTCCCGGGGAGCCCGTCGTCGAGATGGGATGAGTGACGTACAATCTGCTGCATCGCCTCGCTGCGCGCCGCGGTCCGGGAGATAAAGGTGAGGGGTTTTAATTTGCTGCTCAGCTCTCCGAGCAGACAGTGAAGGAGCAGGTGTTTTCATGGTGCGTTTTCCACAAGGCTGCATACAATTTAAAAAAAAAAAAAAAAAGTTTTTCTCTAATTGTGTTTTGAAAGTTGAAATGAATGGAGAGAAAATAAAGAGGGACGCATAAGTAGAACCGTAAAGGTAGCAGTTGTGTGCTGAAATATTACTTAATCAATCAATCAATGCATTTTTTTTAAATCTGTTTGACATGATGATTGCGTAAAATGGAATTATGAAAATAAATTTGCTGAAGTATGCCGATTTTGAAATAAAACTAACGTTTTTCACAAATAAAACAAAAACTGTCTTTGCGTGAGGTTGCGGCGGTTTTCCGGTCGTATCGTGAGACTGAGCGTTCTTTGTGAAACTGCGCATCGCACAAGTCGCGTTCAACAACCTGACCGGACGGAGGAGACGACAGGAAGTGGTAGGATGATTTGTCGCCTAAACAAACTTATTCACATGTCATTTGAACCGAGTCTCATTAATAGAAACACCGTCTGTTTGACGTCAGCGGAACATCGACACAGTTGTAAGGAAACGCCTCTCACCAGCTCCTCTTTTTCTCAACTCTGCGGTAATTCGCGCAAAGTCAACAAACCCCCCGCACATTTTCGCACCAACATATAGTTGTGCGTTCTTTGCAAATTTACCAACAAAAATGATCAGACCGTTTCATTTAAGTCAGTCCCAGGAGGGAGTTAGCGCTTCTGCTCCACCGCGGCTCAATGTCTTCTTCAGACGTTTGTGTGTTGTCTCCTTCTGTAGCTGTTGGTGCAGCGCCACCACAGGCGAGGAGGTGAAAATTTCACCAACACAGCCAGTAATAAAGTCACATTCACCGTCACGTATGAGCACAAAATCTGTTGCAAATATTTCTGAATTAGCAATAAAGTTCTAATTTTGTTGCTGATTTAGTTTGGCGCCCCTGAGATGGTCTCCTCCAGGTTCTGTAGGATTTATTATTATTATTATTATTTCCGCTAAGCACATCATCATTTCACCAACGGGTTCCATGCTCACCCACAGACGAGCGCAATTAGTAAATCTTGAGGATTATATAAAAACACAGTTTTTTGTGTTTTCGTTTTTTTTTAATGCTAGCATTTCACACTCCATTTGTTGCTAAATGTGTTGCTAATAAAAGAATGAACCCGTCAGAATGCCAGTGGGGACGTTCTCACTTTAGGTTGTGAAGCAAGATGGAGCTGCCCTGCTTACAGCCCAGGCTTGTGCACTGATGAGCACTAATGAGGACATTTTGTGAAGGCGGCTGTAAAAACCATAAAGCAAGTCTTCCCTGAGAGGACAGTAACGTGTCGTCTCAGATTGCTTGGTTAGAAATATATTCCTCGGCATTGTTGAAGAAGAAACTGGTGTTGAATTTTCTCATCAGCTGTAGAGTTAGCGGGATTTTCTCTAGCATACATTAGTTCTGGTTGGTTCTTTTTGTTTGTTAATCTTGTGTATATATATATATATATATATATATATATATATATATATATATATATATATATATATATCTTGTGTATATATATATATATATATCTATATATATATATACGTCTACAAAGATTATAAGATTCTAAAACCTTGAGCTGTTGATTATTTAGAATCTCAAAATTCTGCTTTCTAGCCAAGTAACCAGCAAGAGGTTTAAAGAGGAGTGGCAGCAGCAAATGAGATGGATTAGCAGTTCATGTTACTGAGGAATAGCTTCTCTCGATATTGAGCTGTTAGCCATGAGACTATCATATAACTGGTCTTCAGTCAGAGGCTTGTTGAGATTTATTTACATACTGACTGCTGCCTTACAGCCTCACAATCCACAGCAGCTCGTTGAAAATACTTGGATGAAATAGTTAATTAATTGAAGTATTTTTGAATGAAATTGGATTCTCTGAGAAATGCAACTGCTCAATTTACTGTAAGGCTCTGTTGTGGCGGCAAATTCACTTCAACTGATGTTTGTCAAATCCCCATATGTATAAAATGAGAAGTTTAGCAAGTTATTTTCTCTGGGAAAACAACTGAATACCTACACTTTCTTTTTTGATTTTGTTGCTTTGGTTGCCGATGGTTGCTCATGCAGCTCCTCACGCTTCACTTAACCCAATGCAATTTAGCCCAGAACTCAACAGAGACTTGCTAAAATCCAATGTTGAGAAAAAATATTGGATAAGAGTGATGCTGTTGACTTGGAAAAAAAGCTTTGGACACTGTAAATTTTAAACTATTATTGGCCAAACTAGGTAAATTCATCTTCTCTGAAGATGCAAAAACGGATAGAATCATGTCTGTCACACACTAATCAGAGTCAATAAGATTACATTACACCTTCTCTTCCTTTGAACATAGGTGTTCTCCAAGGCTCCGTTCTGGGGCCATTTTCATTTTCTCTACACAAAAACAGCCTCCCTTCAGTTTGTCCTGACATTCCTGATTGTGCTATGAAACGGCACCGTTTGGCTGCATGACGCTTCTGATAAATGTGGAGATTTCAGATTTCACACCGACGCCCTCTACGTCCCACCACTTCGCTTCTACTCACCCAAGAGTCCTTTGTCTGCGTTGGATATGCACATGTCCTTCTCAGCGCTGGGCAAGACGAAGCCCACCACGAAGCCGTCCACGCCGTCCGCCATCAGCGCCAGTCCCAGCACGAAGAAGAGCGTCCACTGGAAGCGGCCGTGGCCGCAGTCCTCCATGATGGTCTCGTACTGCTCCGGCAGGCTCTCCTCCTCCTCCTCCTGCTGCGCGGCCAGACGGGCTTTCCTCTTGGCCTCCAGCCGGGCGGCCCGCCGCGCCTCCTTGATCTCGTCGGGGTGGGGGATGCCCTGGTACTCCCCCTCGTACATCTGATCGTCCTCATCGGCCCCCTCGGTGGCGTCGCTGGCGGCGTCCTCGTCCTGTGGGGGGTAGTCCGTCTGGTAAGGGTAGCCGTCCTGACCTCCTCCATCTTGAGTGTAGGTGTACTCTCCGCCCTCGGTCATCTGCTGGTTCACATTGTTTTGGTAGGGGTCATCCATGGTTCCTGTCTGTGCAAACGGGACTCGGTCTTGAAGGGTTTTGTGTGCTGAAGAAGCTCAAGTTCGCCAGCTACAATGGCATAATCTTCCCGAGGAGCCGTGAGTTTGTTTGTTTGTGTTTTTTTTTTTTTTTGGGTTTCAGCTGGTTGTAGAGTCTCACTTCTAAGCAGTCACAAACTGTGTTGATTGACTGCTACCTGCTTTCTGGAGCACAGAGCTGCATGCTGAACCTGAAAACAAATACAAAAACATGGCAACATATCTGTCAAGTCAGCAGCAGACATGGTGAAGCAGAATCATTCCAGTGCCACAATTCACACTCATAAGAGCGTCGGCGTAGATTGAACAAAAAAAAAAAAAAGAGTAAATTTCTGCCAGAAAATTCTGAAATGTTGAGGTTAATCTCAGCAATGTGCCGGAAAAAGCTTGGAACATTTCTGAGTTTGAAATGTTGAAAATTTGGGAGAAATATTTCAGAATTTATGAGATTAATCTCAGATGTTTCCCCCCAAAAATGTCAAACTCAAAAAAATTGCAAAATTTCACAGTTTAGAAAAGAAAACTATTGAAATTTCTAACTTTTTTTCTTGAAAGTTTCTGAGATTAATCTAATAATTTCTGAGTTTTTTCTAGCAAATTTCTGAGAGCAATCTAAAAATTTGAGACTTTCGGTGAAAATGTACTCCTACTTTCTGTTTATTAATTTTTGCATCTGCAATGGCTGTAGTGTGCCTTGGTAATATAATCAGACATCACTGCAGCAGCCGTTTTGAAAAAACTCTTTGAAGAAATATGAAACATACAGTACCTTTCCTTATTTTTCAATTATTATTTCTGTCTTATACTTGTAGTTTAGCCTCATTCTTATCCCTCTTTTCTATGTTAAAAAGCATTTCTCTGCTCCTGTGTGAGCTCTTGTTATCACTCTAGGTGAATAGAAAGCGTCTTTTCAGCCGGCCAGAGATATTTGGAGGAAAGCCGTTTTTCCCCAGTGAGCGGTTTGTCCTTCTGCACAGGCAGATAATCTCTCCGTCTCTGCGCTCAAATGTTCTGACGCCATTTTGATCCGTCACACAGCAGCCGTCGCCGTGACAATGGCACATTCAAATGAGTCCCGAGCAGAAGAAGACGCTTTGAAACGCAAAGGACGTTGAATACACAGAGTTTTGCCCTCTCTGAAAATACGGGGAGGGTGATGTTTGGAGGACGTTCACAGCAAAATAAATGAAGAGTCAAGCAGTCGTGAATCTTGTGGCACGTCTTTGATGGTAGCAGGTTGTTAGTTTGGTGGACAATGAAAGGTTAGAAACACTGACTTCATTCTGCTCCAAGTGCACAAGTCCGACGTCTCACATCCCCCTTATCAACGTTTCCTTCTTTAAGTTGATGGTTGTTGATGCCTGAGCTCCTGTGAAACATCTCAGACATGAGAGCAGTGTTGATTAGAGGTGTCCAGATCGATCCAAAAACATAGATACCATGTTGTAATAAGACTGAAACTTCAGTTTCCAGTTCCCTTCAGATTTTTTCTTTTTGTGTTCTAGTGTTACAACTTTGACATAAAAAGTATTTTTCTTAGATTTGCTCTCAAATTAAATTTTTATTTTGCATTTAAAATAATGCAAACAAATTGTTTTCTTTATATATTGTTTCTGTTTGTATGTGTATATTGTTTTGTTTTGACAAAATAATTAAAATGAAAAATCACAAAAGGTCAGAAGTCGTACTTAAATAAGTTTCAGTATTGGTATCAATATCTGCAATACGTGATATTTACTTGGCTTTGGATCAAAACCAAAATATCCAGTATTGCACACCTTTGAATTGGCTCAGCGAGTTTATAAAGTGATTAAGAAGGGTGATTTTACATCACCACTCCAAAAGTGAAATTAATTTTATTTGGTGTGTTTTTTTTTTTTCTAATACAGAAAGCCAAAACCCTTCTGAACCAAACAGCCGGGCTGACTGTGAAGGCAGCACAGTCAGATGGTTTTGGAGCAGAGTGTTCTTTTTGACCAAGGCCAATCACTTCTAAAATAAGAAAGAGCATAATATTTGTAACATTAGATGGATTTCTTTGGTCATCTATATGGCAAAAAAAAAAAAAAAACTTCTAGTCTATTACATTACCAAACATCACACTTACAATCACCAAGCTGTTGAAATGTGAAGAAATTTTCAGCACCTCTAACTTCTGACGTTGTGGTTCTTGACAGGAGAACCGACGGACCAGGTCAGAGGTCGGTTTCGTTATATTATTCCCACAGTATTCACTAATTCATCACGTATTGCATATTTTTCTAATATTATGCCTGAAGGAAAACATGCAATATGTGACAGTATTAGTGAATACTGTGGTAATAATGTAACGGATCAGTAATGACCTCTGTCTGATTGGGATTCATGGCAAACTTTGACCTCAGATAATGAGCGGCTTGTAGTGTCCAACTAGTTGCTGAATGTAGATTACTTTCCTTAATGACTTCATTATTTTTCTGTTGTTTTTATTCCAGAATAAAAAAATAAAAAAATATGAGCAACTTTTAAATGTTTTTTGGAGTCCAGGCAGTTCTTTGTATTGCACAGAACAATCCAGCAGTAAATTTGGATGGATGGATTAAAGTATTTCACTCGAAGTTCCTCCAACAGATTAATAAGTAAGTAGCACATACTTGTAAAGAAGAAGAGATATAGAACAAAAATCCAAAAAGCATAGTATACATTTTTTTTACTTAACACCCTTCATTCTGATACCTCTAGAGAAAATTCAGGCAATTATTTTTCGAAAACATCTGATTTGTAAACAGAATCCACCTGTGTGATACTTGGTATGTATAAATCCAGCTGTTCTGTAAGGCTAAGAGGTTTGTTAACAGACAGTTTAAAGAGAAAGCTGTGGTGGAGCTTAAAGATCAGGCTAACTTTGGTTAGCCTGAAGTTAGACAATAACCAAATGAGTCAATCTAACATGGCTGACTCATGTTAGAGGAAGACATGACTGCGTAGCATGACCATTAAAGTCTCTAAAATGAGACTCACCAGTTACCAAGAACTAGCAAAAGTTAGCTTTTAAGTCTTTTTCAATTGTTTCTTTGCATTTTTTTACTCTTAAATCTGTCATGTGTCTGCCCTGTGCTAGCAGAAGCTACACATCATCTACCTTCTGTTAGCTCTGTGCTCGTGTGAATGCCACTGCCTGTTCAACTCGCCTCTTTCCCACATTGTTAGCCCCATTTCGTAGCTCGTATTCATTGCAATTTTGTCTATTTCTACATTCTTTCTGTATCTGTAAACAAATCAGACAAATCTGCAGTCATGCAATTCTCAAAGGAAGTATGTAATTCAATTGTACATTATTATCTGAAAGTTTTTTCTATATTCCATTTTATTTTAGTTGAAGGGCAGTCGACTCAGTTGGTGACCTCCCCCTTTCTGGAGTCATTTAATCACATTTCCTGACAGTAAATCCTGCTAAAGGCGCCAAGTCTGAAAACATTGGGTGAGAAAGGACCAGAGGTAAAGTTTTACTTACTGTCCTGTATAATAAGATCTTTGGATATATTTGATGTACATTTTTAAGGGTGGGAATTATGTATTTGCGAGACACATAGTGCCTTTTCATAGCACAGTCAAGTAACTATTTTGCCTTCGGTTGTTACTAAAATGCTGTACACCAAAAATAGCTTGAAAGAAATTTGACGACGACACATCATAGTCATATATGATGCATTGAAATAGGTTCCTGTCACTTTAAGAACCCCCTGCTCTTTCTGTCACTCCCCTTCAGCATGTCATCACAACAATGGGGGAGTTGCATTGTAAAGCATCAAAAAGTTGCTTTTTTTTATCAGTCCATATAAATAAATACTAAAACCTAAAAGAAAAATACCTTTTGAAATTCTTCAATTTGTAATTCTAGAAGTACATGGAAAAAAATATGAGACATCAATTAATATATAATGGGGTATCCTATTGTTTTCACATGAGTATATGGGTTCAGCCATGAAGAAAAAAAATACTTAAAAATTATAAGTTTTGCATTTTGAGCATCATTTTGGGTTAATAACAGATTTCAAATGTGATTTCTAAAAGTCACAAGTGAAATCAATATTTCTGACAAGAACTATTGACACAATAACTACAAGTATATCACCACACTTGCAGTTTAGTTACACAATCCAGTGAAGTAAAGAAGTTCGAAATGCTTTACACCATAGAAACATAACACAGCAACCAATTACGAAACAAGCGATAAACATTACATCTCATCAAAATCATCAAGCAAACACACATCAGATGTGCTGATCAATGTTCCAGTTACTGTGAATCAAAGCAAACTAAACATGCAGCTCTTTAGTCTTGATTTAAAAGGAAGTCAGTGTTTTGGCTGTTTTGCAGTTTTCTGGAAGTTTACTGAACCGCAAAGCCGCCTTTCACACAGAAAACTGACCCAAAGATGATCTGACCATTGAAAGTTTTATCTTCTCCTGACAGGATTTCCCTCCAATAGAAACAAGTTTCAACTACAAACTGTATATATACTGTTTTTGAAGCCATGCAATAGCTTCTTCATTAACTGGCATAATTTCACAGTAAAACAAAAAGCATGAATTCTTTATATTTATTTGTTTTTTATCACTTTCTCTGCCTTGCTCTGTCTAAAGCTTCAGAATGTGATCAGATTTTGAGGTTTATGTGGCAAAAACATCTGCTTGAGTCACGTGAGACATGACGCAGAAATCATCGTTTGAGGTCATTCTGGTCTGTTCTTACATCTAGACATGATGACAATTACTTAATCCCGATTAAAACTAATTAAAAAAAAAAATTTCTGTGTTTCAACTGAGGCTCTGAAGTCAGTGCTACAGTGTGAACAGAGCAGTTTTTTTCTTTCTCTTTTTTTTTTGCAGCAGCAGCACTACGTGATCACCACCATCCATTTTTTCTTCAGCCATTGTGAATAAAACATGCAACAATTCAGCAGAGGATTGCAGCAGGATCGATGCTCGGTCCGGTTTCGGGGGGAACTGATGTTGATTTCATCATCACGCTGCAGCTGGCGCTTACATAACCCTCAGATTTTCACCCAGCTCCCCCGGCCGCCTCACGCCCCCCGCACTAATTCAGATGTCCGACAAGCTTTAAATGTGTGTGCGGACTTATAATAGGTCATGATCAGCTTTTCCGAAAAGTCAAGCGAGTCCCTCTGAAATCGTAAGAAATCAATGGCAGCGCGAGGATTTACAGGATGCAACTTAATTTGCTGAAAGCGATTTCGCCAGTGACCTTTCGCTGTTTTGATCTGCTGTTAGTTTGAACTTTACTGTCACCACTTCATCAGCAGGCCTTGGCTTCCATGAACTTTTATTTTACAGTACATGATGCTGCATTTAATTTTTTTATTTCTGGAAACCTTACACACTCCTCCGCACACACACACACATTTGCGTGGCTATCTATGTGGGGACTTTCCATTGACTTCCATTCATTTCTACAGCCTACAGAGTCAGGCCGAAACCGTACCCTAACCAAAATTCACTTCACACCCTAGTCCTAAATCTGACCTCTTACCCAAAAACAGTGTTTCCCCTTATGGGGACCAGGCTTCGGCCCCCACAAGTAGCAATTGGTCCCCTCAACTTGGCAGGAAAACGGTCACCAAAAGGTATTACAAATGCACACACACACACACACAGATACACACTTCTCCGAACTGCATTTGTCATCGTTCTTTGCTATTCTTCCCGCCAATTCTTCTTTACTTCAGCCATTTCCAAGACTTTATGTTGAGTTTTTGGAGAACAGTACACTGTAAAAAAGTATTTTTGAGGACTGTAAATACAGTCTGTGCAAGATATTTAAAATTTACCTTAAAACAATGGGAATCAAATCATTACAACGTTATTATAACAGGCAAATCCTGCTAACACCAGCTGATTGTGGACAGTATAAATTGCAATATAGCAAAATAAATATAATATTTACCCAATTAATTTGGTTCTCACATTGCATTACGTTGCAGAAAGTAAAGTTCCTTTAAATCGATGCTTAAAACCCACCAGTTTAGATTTCCTTTTGGCCCACAGCAACTTAAACATTGAGCAATATAAGTGATATGTATTTGCTTGATCATTTTGATGATGACATTTGACAAAATGTTGCGTGTTTTGTGGTCGATGGATGCATTTCATGATTAATATATTGCCAATTCAAACATCCTCTAACATTTTGTGAAAGCACATCTATAATTTGAGCATTTGCAAACATCCACACAGTACATACAGAAGTAAATTTATGAATTACTAAGCATGAATAAATACTGAGTATGTTGGCTTTGGGAGTAATTAGCCATTACGGGTTAAGCATTAATAAATGTATTGATTTACAGCTTATTAAGTATGACTCATCCTTAATTAATGATGTTTTCAAGGTTAAATGGTGGTTAAATGAGGTGTAGTTATTATAAAGTGCTTCCCCTTTTAGGTGTTTATTTATTCATTCTGGCCTGTGTCAGAACTTCAAGATTCCTCTGAGCTGCAAGGTGAACATTTTTAGGCAATCGAAGGGAGATGAAACAGAGAATAAAAAAATAATAATAATCTGCCTCCACTGCAGATCCTTCCAGCCGCTGGTGCGTCGGACTGGTTTTACGGCAGAATGAGCGGACTGCGAGGGGACTGAGTTCGTCGTGATCTTCACCGAGCTTCAGAGGGCAAAAGACAATCCGACATGACTTCTGAGCACGGGCCGCCAAATTCACTTCTGGAGTAACCCGATTTCCTTTGCTCATCAATACTTTCTGATAGTATGCATTTGCAGAAGTTGCAACAGTGTGAGAGTTAAATCATAATAATAATCGTATCCTGTTTATTTTTTGAGAAGCCAGCCGTACCAACCCTATAAAGGCTAACATCCAGTGTAGGAACAGAAAATGATTTCAGCTCCAGTCATATTGCCGTATTTCCCAGTATTTCACTTCTTTCTTGATTTATGTGACAAAACAAACTGAAGTGAAAAGCAGCCAAAAGAACAAATATGATCTTACCATAGTTTGTATTTTCCTTTAACTTCTGAGGAGGGAACAGGTTAGCATTTAAAAAAGGAAAAAAAATTGTTTAAATCCAACTAGCATTTTCAATTGTCCCGAGCGTACATGACAGTTTATCCCGAGGCCGGGCTGCAGCCAAACCCGAGGGATTAGTATACCAGCTCACACACCCCCCCCCCCACACACATACACACACACACACACACACATAACAAACACACCGTCCGTCCCACCCAGGGCTTACCCCCTCCCAGATCTAACATCCCCCTCCCCCCCACACACACACCTCTTCAGCTGAATGGTACAGTCCTAAAGGCTCGAATAGCAACAGGCTGGACACCGTCCTTCTACATGCTGTTTTCTTTAATTATTTATTATTATTTATTTGTTTTATGATGTTTGCTAACGATCCTCCGCAAAGAGGTCAGAGGTCAGAGCTGCCATGTGAGAGACTGAAATTCTCCCTGTCTTTTTATTTTTTTCTCTCTCTTTGACTTCTCTTTGGGGGTGGAGGGCGGAGAGTGGGGGACGCTCAAGGCCACTTCACTGCCGCAGATGCTTGTTGTCATGGAAACATGGACAAGGGCCTCCAGTGTTTTTGCAATCACAGCGCACGTAGAGAAGCCCCGTCCACATGTTTCTCAGATTAGCATCCGAACACGGCGGCGAACGGTTCTCACCGCCGGTGTCACGTTTGGTTAATGCGCCGCCTGCGGGGCCGCCGAACCCGAGTTCCCCTTCATTTATTTATTTATTTAACTCCTGTAATCAGCAGAGGAGGACTGGCCTTGAGTGAGACATTGAATCAGAATGCTGACTGCTCATCCACCCTGAGATCAGCAAATCAGCAAGAAGGACTGGAGTATTCCTCTTTCCTTGAAGTAGAAAGGAAGAAGGGGGTGACGCCAGTTTGTCTCTGTGGAATCTTGCGACGTTGATGGTCACAGTTTTTCCTGCACAACGCGTAATTCTTGAGGTTTAGAATCGGACCGAACGGAATATACCACTGGATTGGGCTGTGATCATCGCCCTTCCCCTTTTTCACACTTTGCCTCCACTTCAAGCATTAATGTCAATTTTTATGTGTCAAAGTGAAACGGATTGGTGCGTGAACGCGCGGCGGAACACGACTGAATTCGCAGAATCTGAAAAGTGTGGCGTGCACTTTCATTCTGCCCCTAAATAAATAATTGGTCGACTTTGTAAATAAGTTACAAATTTGTTAAAGTTGCCACTGTTGTGTCAGATCATTAGTTACTGTGAAAACCTGCTGCCCCACCGCACAGCAACAGCTGCCATAATGAATAGATTTGTTTTGGTTTATTTTTTTGAACATGTACAAAGAAGTACTTGCATGCAACAAGAACACAGAATTAAAAAAAGATTTGACATTGTGCTTCCTGCTGCATTGCAAAACCACAAAACCTTACCAAGTATTTTTGGTCAAATTTCATCTGACCTCTCTTGAAATGTGAGAAAATGTAACTTTTCAACAAGATACGGGAGCTTATTTTAGGTCGGTAAATTCTTAACATTGATGAAAAAGCACCAATATGTCAGTGGATTAATCTGCCAGTGGAAGAAAAGTAATAGGTAAAAGAAATAGGATAAATAGGTACATATCCTATATAATTTTATTTATATAGGATATTTTTTAGCAACAAGGCAATACAAAGCGCTTTACAAGAAATAAAGGGAAATATGCACAAAATAACAAACCAAAGGAAAGAGCAAAAGAAGAAAACGCCAATAATGTTGATCCAAAGTAAACAAACTAGATTAAAAGTACAGAAAAGGCAATTCTGTGTGCAGCTCAGCTGTATGGAAACTTTTAAAAACAGAATGTTTTTATAATGTTTGGTGGGCGGAATGGGCCTGAGCAGAGGTCACCGACACTTCCTGACCAGAACAGAATGGCGCTCTGCATCTTCTGCATGTTCTCCTCCGATTCCACCCACGGCGGAACATGGTACGTCCCGCGATGGGACATCATTTTAGAGAGTAGATGTCTTGCATGGAGGCAAAGCTCTCTAATCCGAAGGCCAGATAATTCGACCGCAAAGAGGATTAGCTCCACCCCAGCAGAACCATTGGCTAAATTTAGCCGCTGTACTCTCTGTCTCCATCGGCGTCCATCTGACTCCTCCTTCTCCTCCTCCTCCCCACTTCAAGCATCAATGTCAATTTTTATGTGTCAAAGTGAAACGGATTGGTGCGTGAACACACCTTCCACGCAATGACACCACCCACAGACCACAAACAGCTGCACTTTGAAAGCATATTTTTTATTTTTCATTTTTAGGCCCATGCAGCCAAATAATCCGCTTCCGTGTTCACCTTTGGGGTTAAAGACATTTCGTCAGAGTTCAGGTGTTCAGGAGGCCTCGCTTTGCTTTGAAGCAAGAAATTTGCCTTCCCCGTTTTATCCCTCTGCTCCATCTGGAAAGGGGGGTCACGTGATGCGGGCGTGGTGGGATTACCGCGTGATGGTGGCTGCTGTGGGCCAGAGGGAGGATCGCTCCCCCCAACAACGTGACGCAGCAGAGGCGACGTTTCTTCAAACATCCTGGAGAATTTTTTAATATCTTCATTTTCCAGGTCTGAAAAATGAAGCCTAGCATGGGCTGCCGCTGTTGAAGTTCAAATGAACAAAAAACTAATGGTGGATTAATCAATTAACTACAGCAAGGTGTCCAGGCTGAAGCAGCCCCACGCCACCACACTGCCACCGCCATGTTAGACTGTTGGCATGTTAAGCTTTTTTTGAAATGCTGTGTAAGTATTTTACTTCAGACGTAGCAGGACAGGGCTGCACAGTGGCACAGTTGGCAGCACTATTGCCTTGCATCAAGAGGGTCCTGGGTTCGATTCCCGGCCCGGAGAATTTCTGCACAGAGTTTGCATGTTCTCCCTGTGCATGGTGGGTTCTCTCTGGTTACTACAGCTTCCTCCCACAGTCCAAAAACATGACTGTGAGGTTTAATTGGTTAATCGCTCTCTAAATTCTCCCTCGGTGTGAGTTGTATGTTTGTGTGATTGTTTGTCCTTTCTCTGTGTTGCCTTGCGACAGACTGGCGACCTGTCCAGGGTGACACCCCACCTCTCGCCCAGAAAGTTGGCTGGAGATAGGCACCAGCAGCCCTCCGGACCCCACGAGGGGCAAGAGTGTTTGAAAATGGATGGATGGAGCAGGACACACAACCCTGTTACAGAAACAACACACACACAAAATGCTTTGTGTTCTTCTTGACAGCATGTTCTAAAGAATGGGTGCCATTTTGATAAGCGACGTCAATCATTCACAACTTTACCTCCTGCTTGCTGATTGGCTCAGTCGAAATTCTACTGGAGAAATCAAGGCAAATGGGAGAAAGCCCTGACATAACACTGAGGGGAGATGAGAATCGAGCTGCGTTTCGGCCAGACTATGAATTGTTGTACTTAGAACGACTTGAAGAACACTTGACAGGAAACGTTAATTTTATCCTTCTCATTAGGTTGTCACTCATTTCCTTTTCTAAAGCCTGTCGTCCGTTTTTCAGAAGCTCGGGATGAAGACTTAAAAATCCCACAAGTGATAATTTAAACCATAATCCAATTAGCTTCCCCGTCAACCTTCTCCAGCTGCAGAAAATAGAAATTGATGAAATATGTAGTATTACCCTTGTACGCTGAGTAAAGACGGTTTCAGCAGACATTAATAATGTATGTGTGTGTATGAATGAGTGTCTAATGAAATCCTCATCAGTTCCTGGCTCGGTTTGTTTACCCAGCTGGGCTCGTCTGAGTTATTAGCGTGGTGTCACGGTGCTTCCACGCCTCTTGTTGGGCCCTAATTAAAGAGGAGCGATCTGAGGAAGTTAATCTGCTACGCTTTGGTGAATGGAGGTGGGAACGCGGAGGTGGGAACGCGGTGGGGGAGGAGGGCAGCGTCGTGGCTCTGACCAAAAGCTCTCATCCACCCGGACACGCCAAGTCACCTGACTGGCCTCGCTGGCGTTCATCCAGGACCGACTGTCGGACAGAGACGCTTTTTAAGAACGGACGTTGGAGACAAAAGAATTGTGCTTTTCTGCTTCTCCATTCACAGATGGCAAACTGCTGTGTGGAGACGGGCGAGACGCCAAGAGCCTTGGCAAAATTTACCCACGGTTTTAGAGAAAAAAAAAAAGTGTTTTTCCACATGGAGACCCAAGAACATTTTTTTTCATCCTGGCAAAACATGCACACAGAAGTTGTGTGATCGTCGTTTTATGCTCAGACTGCAGACAGTAAATCCCAGCTGATGGGATCAACTGGGCTTATTGACCTGCTGTGCTTCAGACACTGACATCTTCTGGACATGTTTGGGACTGGAATTACTCAGATTTAAACTTAAATATAAACGCTAAGACCATCTAAGGTTGGATGAAAAACACTGGTTATGTCTGCATCATGGCACCTTGGAGCAGATGGAGCACACACACATATATATAATAATTCCCTTCTCACCCACCGCAGGTGGTTCTTATCCTCTGAGCTCGGGTCCTCTACCAGAGGCCTGGGAGCTTGAGGGTCCTGCGCAGTATCTTGGCTGTGCCAAGGACTGCGCATTTCTGGACTGAGATGTCTGATGTTGTTCCTGGGATCTGTTGTAGCCACTGCTCCAGTTTGTATATATATATATATATATATATATATATATATATATACAACCTTGATTGACAGCGCTAAGACCCTCCCCCTGACACTGATTGGTTGTCTCTGACCAGGAATGTTTCATTTCTGCAGATAGAAGTAGGACAACAGGGAGGAGGCAGAGGAGGCATTTTTAAAAATGATAATATTATATTACACTGTCACAATATAGTGGCGGTTTTAACATATATAAACATATATAAACATTATTTTTAAAAGTTACATACTGTAGCTTTAATGCTAGAAAACCATCCAATGTTTTCAGAACAATTCTGGAAAGAATAATAAACCACAATTCCACCACAAGGATGTTAAACACGGAGTGCCAGTTTACCCAAACACTTGATGTCGGCTGTTTTTGCCGAGGATGGAGCAACAAGTTATTAGGTTAAGGACCCTTACAATTTCACACAGTGTCATCATCTGAAAACCACGTTTTGTATATACCAGGCTACCTTTTGTCTGGCATTACAATTTGTTTGACACGTTTAAACAAAAAAAGCAAAGACATGAGAAATTTGTAAAGGCATACAGACGATTTCACAGCACTGTCATGGCGTCCTCAACACTCAACTTTCCCAGACACCAGCTGGTGTCTGCCAGCACATCTGAGACATGCACACATCAAATGCAGCAATAGCAGCAGCTATTTCTGTCTTTATATGTGAAGTTGCAGCACAAGGAGAATAAAAAAGAAGAAAAAAAAAAAAGTTGATTTGGAAGACCCGTCGGCATCAGAGCCTCCCTGCTCGACGACCAGCTGAGGGTTAGATAAATGCCAGGTGCTGGTGAAAAGGCTCCCCACTCGCTGCCACGCTGAGCCGCACTCAGACAGTATATTGGAGTCTGGAGGAAGAGCAGAGGCACTGGAGAGGAATGATGAAGCGGGGCGGAACGCCGACTGGCAGAACACGAGCGAGGCGAGGTAACAAGCGGGACACAAAAGAGGACATAGTTGCCTTTGTGTGGTGACAAAAGGAGGTCTTGTGAGTTGGAGGCCTTGGATGGAAGAGATGGAGCTGAGTCCTTCCTCATCCCCCAACCTGAGTAAACGCTCTAATGCAGAAACAAACAACAACAATAAAAACCCCCTGCAAGTTGAAAGTGGACAGCGACGGTAGCTGGTGGGAGCTCTACCGTCACTTGGGTGAAATACTTTCAGGATTTACTGCACTTACTTTCTCACTCTGCACAGGTGGTGGCCATTTTGTTATTGCCTTATCTGCGGCACTTTCCAATGTAACTCGCATCCCTTTTCACATTTTAGTGACATTACTACCCACCTCCTACATGTCAATTTTATCCAATAGATGACTAGAAAGCGGTGCATAATTGTGACGTTGTAGAAAAATTATATATGGTGTGCAATTTTTTCAAATAAGTCCAGAAAGCTGTGATATTCATATGTATTAATGTATTATGTGAAATTGGCTGTTTTTGAGCTTTACAACATGTTATAATGTTAGTCCCTCATCAAAAACACACCTGGAAAGTTGCTTTGATTCTTTTATGCATGTTTGAGAAATCTCTTAATCTCCCATGGCAACCATTCAGCTGTGTGACACGCCTGAGTGGACCTAGCCCCGCCTCCGAGGACAAAGGTCCTCCTCAGAGCCACCGTTTCCAAACGTCTGAGCTTCCCTCCCCAATCAGCTCCTTCAGACTAGCCAGCTGAAATTAGCAAACACCTCATCACATGAGCTACTTCTCAGTGCAAACATTGTCAAAGGGTTAATAGAGGAGCTGTGTTGTGATGACTTCCTGAAGGCGGAGTTTCAGCAAGAGCAGGAGTTTCTTAAAGAGATGGAGGCCCAATTTTAAGGAGTTAATTATCAAAGTCAAATATCCACAGCAATAACAAGGATGGATCTAAATATAATCAGTATTCTTATCATCTGCAGGCCAACAACAAAAAAAAGCACTTATTTTTCCAGGTAAATACAGTCATATTTGAGCAATTATAATGCATTGCAATAAGGTTCATTTGAAAGATTAAAAACAGAAACCGTTGAGGAGGTATTAAACATACTTTCCATTATATCTCTGCAGTGCAATAAAGTTTTTTTTTTCTCAAATGGGCTGGTGTAATTTTCTAACTTTAAACATCACGTTCTCATTAACTGAAAGCAGAAAGTTGTCACAATTAACAGAAATAAAGGCTTTCAAACATCCATCTGTGTGCAATTAAGCTACATAGTCATAAAGCTCCTGAAATAAGTGAACTTTTCTATAATATTCAAAGCTGTTCAATATGTGGATGATGAGCACTGAGCAAAACCTGGAGCGTGGAAGCCAAACAGTGATGCTGCGGGCTGCTAAGGCAGATTAGACAGTAAAAGAAGATAAAATACGCAGCGAGACTCGAGGGAAGGTTCAGAACTTACTGAAAACATAATTGGGGGTTCATGACAAAGAATGACCTGTGTTACATCATCTCTTGTTATGGGATTCACTGTAACATTGAAGATAACGATTTGAGCAGCTTTGATAAACTAAAACACCGCAGCTTAAAATATTTCTCAATATTTATGCACACATAGACATGAATTGAAACAAAGTGACTGCAACACCAGAATCCGCGGCGCTTTGAAGTTTCAGTTCATTGTTACTTTGGGGAAAGTTGACAGATGTTCAGCCTAAAATGCTGCAACACCGAAAAGATAAAAATAAAAATGAAAGGAAGAGCTCCAAAAGCTTCCTCTGGGCTGAAAGTGTCTGTTTCCCTGGCAGCACTGTTCACTCAGCTGCCACCCACCATTTGTTATAGCACAGCTCTTTACATGCATACTGTACAGGTACAACGATTCTCAGGATGTTTCACACCAATTCTCTGCAGCTGTCAACTTTAAATTGACTCTGGATGTGTGATTTTTCACACAACCTCTCATTTTCTCCGTCTCGCTGTGTAGAAACGCAACGAAAAGAAAAGAAAAAAACCGTCTCAGAGCATCGAAGCGTGCCTTGGAATTATCATGAAACTGTGAGGTGTAATTGCACAGATAACAAAACGCCGCAGTAAATTCTGTCTGCAGTTTTTATACACAGGGATGAATTTGGTGATTTCCTTCATTTTTCCCCTCTGTCAATCCCACGTACTAAATGTGCTGCTAAATGTGCCAATGGCGGAGAATCAACTCACTGTTTCAGAAAAACAGTCATCAGCGGCCATGCTAACTAGCTTTAGCATCCATGGCTGCAGCCTAGCAGAGATCATGAGGGTCGGTGATTGACAACGCTTCTGACAACCAATCAGACACACAGAGCGGTGTATTTCTGCAGATGACAATAAGGCCACAGGAACAAATGAGCTCACATTTTTTCATAGATTGTCTGTCTCATATTCTACTGTCACCGCTTGGTGACGGCATTAACAAATATGCAAAGAAAACATCAAAAAGTTACGTAGTGGAGCTGTGAGGTCCTGTTTAAGGGAATGCCTCTCATTCGAAACTAAGTCCAACTTTAACTAGACCACACAAAAAATATAAGCAAGTTAAGATGACTGTGGTACAAAAATATGTGTCTTCTGCATTCCTTGTTCGTGTGTGTGATTTTGAACTTCTATCATGTTCGAAATAAACAAAACAAAAATTAACAAGATTTTCTGGTAGCAAGCAGAATTCAAGGTTCCATGCATTAATATCAGTGTGCAATAAAGCAGCTACAACTTATAATCGAAACTATAACTGTGTTTGACTTTTGATATGGTGTTTCTGTTTTCGACTCTCACGGTTGCCATTTCTGCCGAGTCCCTCTTTTTTTTTTTATTTTGTAGCTGAAACATAAACACTCACCTTAAGAAATCACGACTTGTTGTGGCTTATAAAATTGAAAACAATTTTCCAAAACGTTTTTGTTTAATTGAAGGAAGTTTTTCCGCTTTTTATTAATTTATTTATTTTTATTTTTTGTACAGTTAGCCAGGTCTGCACAGATAGCTTTTCCCCTGTTAATAAAACATAAAGCAATGAGCAAATACAATTTCTTGTATTTGCTCAGGCTCTCTCTAACATTGCATTTTGTGGAAAATCTCTAAAGGGACAAATACTTTCCTTTTTGTACAAATAAAGGAGCTTTTACCTGCTAAAGTCTGAATGAAATGCACCGTGTTACCTCTACCGCACGAGTCTCGCTTTCACACGAAGCCTGGGACACGAAAGCTTTTATTCTCTCCAAAAGCACCAATATTGCCATTTTGTTGGATGCACCAAAGTGATGCAGGAAAAAAAAGAAAAAAAAGAAAAAAATTCCGAAAGCTTCCCAGAAGAAGCCTAAAAATGGACTAATGTTCATTTCGTGCCTCTCCATCCACCCATCTGTCTTAATGGAGGTCCTGTATGTCCTGAAAGCTGCTGCCGAACCAAAAGGCTGCTGGAGAACGTGGGGAATTTATGATTATTTTCATCTCCAACAAACGTTTGCTTCAGGGATGACAGAGGGGTAGAAAGGCAGAGTGTAGTGATTTATCAGCGAAACTTTAATCTTCAATGTGATCCGCAGCACAGGAGTAGATAAGCTACTCTGTGAAAAGCGGAAATCTGTTTTTTTTGTATTATTATTATTTTTTGGTTTGTTTGTTTGTTGTTATTGCCTGACTCTTACAGATAAAGTCTGGTCTTATAAATAATAGCCGTCAATCCGGACCTGCAATGACTTCATAAAGTCATACAACAGTTCTGCGGGGGGGTTCTGCGTATCTCTGAGGGTCAGACATACATGTCGTGAATGTGCAGTTGCTCTTTAGAGCCTTACTTTAGAGAAAAACACAAAAATGTGTCCCTGCTTCCAGAGGCCGTTGTGGGAGACCCTCAGAGCCAGCAGAGGGCAGCTGAACGCAAAAGGTTTGAGCTTCTTGTGCAGGACATGGAGCCACAGTGACATAACACCAACATGTGCTTTGCATTAATACATTTGGTGTTTGGCTTTCAGTCTTATTAATAAATGCACTTGCAGAGCTCCATAAATAAGCCACAGATTTTGTTTTTAAGAAGCATGTTCAGTAATAATAAAAGCTACCAACTTTTGTGTGTGTATATATTTGAGTTGATGTTGCTCTCAAAAGAGAATCCCAAGATTTTTGGGGGTCAATATCTATTGACTGCCCTTCCTCTTACCTACACAGAGCAATTACCCCTCAAATTTGTTTTTTTGGCCTATGGTTTTAATGCGTGGCTCCATATAAGTGGCCCCCATTTGCCCACTGTTTTCAAAACTTCAGTTTTGTGCTATAATGCTGATGATGTTTTTTCTCTCTGTCTCCCCTTTTGTGACTTACGTCTCCTCCTTCAAAATAAAAGCTGTACTCAAACGTTTTGTTACCTAAATTACTTGAATTTTAAATAAGGACTTGCTTAAAGGAGACAAAAATAGCTAAATTTAAATGGCGGACTGTCCATAGGGGGCGCCCGTTCCTGATGTGAAGGGGCGGAAAACACATCTAAACGTGACTCAAAACACCGCGTTGGCTGTGTTGCTTAATAGTGCGTGCCTAAATGTAATCTGGATTATTTGCATAACATTTCCACAGACAGGGGTCAATATTTATCCGATAAATTAAGCTAGATTGAATGTCTTTGTGGCGCTCGGAATCTCGCCCCTGCCTTTAAGATGCCCGAGAGGTTTTGGGTTGCTATGGTGATAAAAGTTCGTAATGGCGTCGACGGCAGCCGAAGCCTAGACTGAATTCTCCACCTTGAATGACAATAAAGAAGATTTTACAGATATTTTGCAGAGGTAAGCTAACACCCTCTGTTGCTCAGCGTGTTTTATTATTGTTAGCGTCCATACCACTACTTTATTAGCCGCTATCATTTGATCTTTGTCGTGGTTTATACTGGCTCTGGTTAGCATAATGCTAATGCTGCTTTGGATAAATGTTAAGGAAATTGTTAATAATGACACTTCTATTTCCTTTTTGGAGCTGCTGTTGCTACTGTAATGGTATTGTTTGGTTGATGTCATAATATTTGCTAAACTGGTATTGTACAAAGAGGAGCTGGAGTCATGTTTGCTGACTCAGCTCTATGAATATTCATATGTGGAAGATTTTTTTTTTCTTTGCTGAACACCTGTCAGGTGCATGCAGGGGGTTTTCTTGGTCAAGTCCCTCTGATTTCTGGGTAATTTTATGTGATGATGTTTTCCCGCGCCAGTGTTTTATTTCTATTGGGTCAGAAGTCGTCTGGTGTTATGAATTTAATCAAATGTAGCCCGTTCAGAGTTAAAACTTGCAGGCAATACATTAGTTTGGTTTTTTTCGCAGTTCTGATTGGATTAGCTGTTGACACCGGTTTATCGATTAAATCAGTGTCAACATGACACCTTTTAATTGTTCAGCAGACAATTAGAGGGCCTGCTGAACAGACCTGTTAATTGTAGCTAATCTGACTTTTGATGTTATGTTGCTATGTGAAGAATGTTATATTATAGTGGAATTTATATCTCTTTGGAGGCTGGTGGAAAAAAAATCTCAGCGGGGAAAGATGGGCCGACAGATTTCCCCCCCTAATTCAAAATAATGGTTTAAATGAATGGTGTGGGGGGGGACAGCAGTCATACTAGTTTCATACTTGAGTTGCTTCATTGTGAAAGGACAGGATGTCACAGTGTAACATTTTTCTCAGGCCGGCACGTGAGAAGTTGGTAACGAGCGCGAGATCTCTCTCTCCCCCTCTCTGTCGGAGTGACGCAGTTTTTATTGAAATGTTCTACCTCACGTTGCATGTTTGACACAGTGAAGAGCTGGAAAAGTATTGATTATTGACTTCCTGTCGTCTGAAACCAAACTCCAAGAACAGACTCCTCCCTCCTGGAGTTGTCCTGGGAAACACTAACAACTGCTGGAAAGCCGTCCCTGTTCGCCAGAGGAGGACACACACGGGGAGGAAAAGTTACGCCGTGGTTCTTCTGATTCCTGTTGCTAACCCAGGACGTTTCTGTCCCAGCACCGAAGTCTTGACTGCGGGGCCTGTGCTGGGAGGATTATTATGCTTTTAAAGGCTGCGCCCTCTTCACACTGACTGAGCTTCAGCTGCCTGAGGTAAGAGAGAGAGAGAGAGAGAGAGCAGCAAGTTTCCCTGCTTAGCTCGCTGTGTTGAACCTGATAGGAAACGCAGCCCGGGTTGCTTACCGCTTTTGTAAGTTTCGCCGGTGTTTTTACGCTGGGAGGAAAAAGTTGGTGAATGGCCTCGGCGGCGCTGGGCTTTGACTTGTTGCTCGGTAGCCATGACATCCCCGCTCGGCTCTGCTGCGGCCTGTGAGGGATCTTCTCACGTTGCTGTGAGCTTAAAGACGTCTCCTTTACAAGTCCTAAATAACACTATAAATAAGAGTTGAAACGAGTTGTATCTTCTCATATTGTGCGCTATGTTAGTAGTAACAGCACCGAGCTAACTGTGCGCTCTGTCTAACGGTGTTAAACACATTTTTGTGCAACTATGGATGCATATAATGATGCTCATGAGAACTACCCAGCCTCCACGGTTCACTTTGGAATAATTGCAATAACATTTTATGCTGATAAAACTTTATCGGATGAAACACACTTAAGATAATCATAATGTAATCGATAGGAAGCAGACATACTGTGGCATGTGGGATATTTTCATGATTTAATCACACATTTCTGTATGCTTGATTGGGACATCAAAAACAGATGCATCAGGTCTGGACTTTGACTGGACCATTTTGGTTTATAAATAGTTAATAAAAATAAAAAAAATCTAAATTATTTAATTGTAGCATTACGTTTGAGTTTAGGCTCTTTTACGCTGTTAGAAGGTGGACGCCCACCTCATCCTTAAGTCTTGCTAAGAGGTGTTTTGCACACCTACTCATCTATTTCCCTGTTGCTGGAAAGAAAAACATCCCCTCAGCATGATGCTGTCTCTACTGTGTTCCAGTCCAGTAGATTTTGATTTCTTCTTTCCAGTCTTCCATAAAGGTCACGTTTGCTGACTTCCTGATTAATAATCGTTCCTTTAATATAGTATGCAGGGCTTTATGCAGGTGCTTGAAATCCTTGAAGATGCTTGAATTTCAGTTAGGTGTTTTCAAGGTTTTTAAAGTCTTTGATTTCTTTAAAAATTGCTTGATATTTAAGCCACACTATTTTGTAATAAAGTGAAATCTGAGATTTGTTAAACAAAAACAAAACACTCAACTTGGAAAATGTTTACAGTCGAAACCAGATATTTTCATCCACCTGATAAAGAGACATTTGTAGTCTTGGTTGATTTTGTGGCTTAACATTTTTTGTTTTAGACCAGTTAGAATTTCCAAAACTATTTCTATTTGTCAAATGCCAGAAAAACTTGGTAAGGACATTTTTGATTTTGTTTTAGAAAAACTATTATTCCTAACGGCTCAATGACTTATTGATACAGTTAAAATAAAAGTTGGTGTTAAAGTTCTGAATTTTTTGTTGTTGTTAAATTAGTGTTTTGTTCTCTCTGAGCTGTGAGTCACCACTTCTCTGACAGTTGAAGATGCTGTTCGTTCACTAATGTTAATCACGCCTTGAATCAGGTGACTTCTTGCAATTATTCTAGCTTTGCTTCAGGAGTGTCAGCTTGTCAGGCTTTTATTTGCTAAAACAAAACAAATATTATAGCATTTCCTACCAGATTTACACTTCTCCACTTCCTTGTGTTGATCCATCATACAAAATCCAAATAGGAATATGTTGATGTTAATTATTCTAGTGGCTCCAGTTGCATCTGAAGGTTTCCAAAGCCCAACTGCAAGCAGGGACTTCGCTTGGATCTAATTCATGCTTGTGAGCTGCTCTGCACACATGTGGAAGGGGAAAAACAGAGCCCCTCCTGACTCATTTACACCCGCTTGACCTCATCCACTTAAACACGTTCAAAGGGACCGGGGACATTAACATGGCCGCCCTCTGGTTCCCCTTGAGTTTGCCCTGAAGTTTGCGGCGCAAGCCTCATCTTCCTCACCGTCCACAGTGACTTAACTTGGACTTTGTCCCACTCTGCCTGAGCCAGAGTGCAAACCACTGCTGTGAGGCCCATCTGCTGCCTTCTCAAGAAGAGACTGAAAGTTCCCTCGCTGACCTGATCCACACTGATGCTAAAATTCCTTTTTTTGTAATTATGAGCATACTTTTTATTGCTACATTGACAGGTGGAAAAAAAAACCCTGTAGTTTAGGTTTTTTTTTTTTTTTTTGCAGAATCTGGCAATGTATTTCATGCAACAATACTAGCTTATATATCTGAATCTATATCCATGATTATAGGTTAGCTATTTACAGTCCTCATACTAATGAAAGTTCTCACCAGGCTACATTTTAGAGGAATGTAGTAGAGCTATGACTTCATCCGGAAATGTCTTACAACATGGGTGCGTCAGATTCATGGCATAATTTCACTTCTTCTGATAGCTACATTTTAACCTGAGTGTGTCAGATGAAAGTCAGTTTGTGCGCGTGTGTGTGTGCGTGTGTGTGTGGGCGTGTGTGTGTCTCCAGTCTGGTGGAGACTCCTTAAAAAGACGTGGGTTTTTGGTATCCTGCTCTTAAGGAGTGAAGCAGCCAAGGGGTCAAGGATGTTCAGAGTATATTATTGGAGCTCCATTTGATAGAACAACATAAAATAGCACATCATAAGAAGGGGAAGAAGATCAATGATGCATTGGATTCATCATTACTATTTATTTTACAATTAACATAGAATACTGCTAAATAATGTCCAGTGACCTTCAGAGGTCAGAAAATGGTAAATGTAGCAATTACTGTGTAGTTTATCATTTATTGCGATTAATTTTTTATTTTCTCCACAGGCTGTTCAATGAGATCAATAAATATCACAAAATTTGAAAATATGATTAAATGCACTTTCTTGAGCAGTTTCATGATTTAAATTAGACTTCTTTATGTGACTGGTGTCCAGAAGAAGCCAATAAGAACTGGGAATGCAGGTGTGGGATGCTGCTCTTTTGCAGCAGGTGCAGGGGAGCTGGTCAGAGTTGATTGGAAGATGGGTGGAGCAAAAGAAAAGGCACTTCTGGAAGAAAACCAGCTGGAGCTTCAGAAAAAAGTTTTAAAATGGTTCAGTCAAAGTCTGACAAAGTCTACATCCAATATGTCTGAAAATGAGCTGTTTAGTGCAAAAGAATGGATAAAATTCCAGTTTCTAAAGAGCCAAGATGGGAACTTGAGACTTGCAGCTGAATCTGATGAGGAAGGTGACTCTACATCAGCTTGTGTTAATGGTACATCACATAAAACTCCAACAAAGTCCACAGAAGTTTGTGTTTGCAGATTTACAAAAATCAAAAAAGGTTAACACTTTTTGCAAAGCGCTGTATGTGTGGAGAACAAAGGATCAAACTTAAAAGCTAAACCTCTTTCTTGTGGCATTCTTCTTCAGTCCTAAAGACGTGCAAACAGTTTTAAATCCCTCATCTAAAAATAAGATATTGCTGCCTCCTGTAATTTTAGCTGGTGCCTTTAACCATTACCATTGTGTCAGAGAGAGGGTGCAACACAATGGGCTTTGCTCCGGCGTTCTGACACAGTGGTGTCCTCGCTGCATCCGAGTGGCTCAGCTCGCTTTCCGTTTAACCAAATGCGCATTAGCCTGATCTTTATGTCCCTCCCAGCAGAAACCCAGGCTCACCCATGAGGCCGCCCCCCCCAAAAGAGAGAAATATGTATTTATCTCTGGCGCTAAACACAAAATGAAAGAGGAGATGGCCTCCCATTTTAAGGACTGTAAATTTCCATGAGGATTCTGCTGGCTCCAAGCTGAACCCAGCCAATTTCTCATCTTCACAAACCCCCTAATTTAATGATGATGGAGGATGCGCTGCGTGTCGGCCTTATAATTACACTGTATTTACCATAGGATGGAAGCTTCCAGGTACTCGTTCATCAACGGGCTCTGTCTCACGGCTCGCCTTCTCTGTTTGCCGGGGTGGGTGACGGCTCAATTCCCTGCTGATGATCACAATAAAGCCTTGACTTAGTTTTTGTTAGGACTGGAATTGCCGGAATTCTCTCGGCTCCGCCAAACAACAGCTGAGCGTATTGTTTCTGAAACGGCAACCACCGCTGCTGTAGCTTGAGCTGCGTTTTTCTATCATCCCGGAAATTGTCGTGTTGGCTCTGTTGTTGGCTTTTGCTTGTGGTAATTTTTCCAGGCTTTCCACTAAGATTGGCTTTTTTTTTTTGGGTCCCCTGACGTATTTGTAGCTTTCTGACATTGACGTATGCATGGAAATTAGGCATAGGACGATTCTTGCTGTCAAGGCTTTAAGACGTTACGGTTTAAAAAATTCTTCCAAGTTTTCCGTCATATCATCATTACGGCTTAAAGTCTTCTTAAGGAGATGCCAGAGAACGTGCCGGGCATGACCGGACTTTTCTCCAACTTTAGGGAGTGTAGAGTACCGTCGCTTCAAGAAATGCACATTTGACCACTTAGAAAAATTTCCTTTTGCATAAATCGCAGATAATAATGTTGTGGAACTGGTGGAGTTCACTCTTATAAATAAAAATGACATCATTCAAACTAAAAAACAGCTTACCTGTTACTGTAAGAAGGAGACTGCAGGCTAACAGATTTTACTCCCATAAATGCCCACAACAGAGTAATAATTTAATAGCTTTAATGTATACAAAAAGTTTTGGTGACACTGTGATGAAAGGATGGAAGAAAAAAAAAGAGTTTTATTGTCATCCACATTGCCATCGCAGGTTGCATAGTGGCGCAGTGGGTAGCACTGTTGCCTTGCAGCAAGAAGGTCCTGGGTTCGATTCCCGGCCCGGGGTCTTTCTGCACGGAGTTTGCATGTTCTCCCTGTGCATGCATGGGTTCTCTCCGGGTTCTCTGGCTTCCTCCCACAGTCCAAAAACATGACTGTCAGGTTAATTGGTCTTCCCAAATTCTCCCTAGGTGTGAGTGTGTGTGTGCCTGGTTGTTTGTCCTGTTTGTCTCTCTGTGTTGCCCTGCGACAGACTGGTGACCTGTCCAGGGTGAACCCCGCCTCTCGCCCGGAACGCAGCTGGAGCAACTCCCGACCCCGTTAGGGAGAAGGGTGACGGAAAATGGATGGATGGATTGCCATCGCAACATTTGACAATAGTTTCTCAGTCACACATATGGCCGATATTGTGCAACGTTACTCCTGCTGTTCTCCTTTTTGCCTCAAGCTAAGCCGTTAAACCTCCGCTAAGAGCATAAGCTTTACAATTTGTAGAAACTTAAATGTTTAACGATGCCAATGTTTGCAATGTTGATGTTGCCAAGCACTCATGAGTCATCTTCAGGCTGTGATGAAGTCTCTCAGAGGTATCTACACCGGATAGTAGCGCCCAAGATGCTAAAGGTCACACATGGACAAGAAAGAACGGAGGGAGGAGGCTGTGTTTTTATCTGAACCAATACTGTCATCACAACATTTACTAAGGAGATCCCTATTGTATGAATGTGTAGCCCTAATCACTAGGGTGTTTCCTCCAGGTGGATTTGTACAAATCCTATTTAATGTAATTATTGTAGCTTTTACACAATATAAGTACAAAAACCAAACACTGGAAAAGGGATGAAGATTTTATTTTTATGGGCTAACATGCTTAAAACTCACTTGTATACTTTTTTCTTTTTTCTTTTTTTTTTACATGAACTACTTGTGCTATGTTATAATTTTTTGACTTCTCTGACCCATGAGAATGAATCTCTTTAGTGTTTCAACAAAGTTTAAGAATAGATTTCACCCTGTCGGCTTTATCTGTTGCAGGTTAAAACCATTTTGAATACTAGCTAGTAGAGAAAAAAAGCTTTTGTTTCAAAAGACAATTTTTTTTTTTTTTTTTTTTTACTTTTCTTTACAGAAACCACTTTTTATTCTACAAGTGGGGAAATTAGACTGAATGTGGCTCAGCAGAGGAATTTTTACCCAAGTCCCTTTAAATGAGCTTTTTAATTTGAGCTTCATTTTTTTTCCCCGATTCTGCGCTGGCGTTACACATTTGATGCCAGAAAAGTCACGTAAGACACTTGTATGCTTTACCATTCCTCATTAGCGATATCTTTACAAGCAGGTGGAGCCACATTCCCTGCACAGCAGTTTTTTCTGGATTTAGTGGCCGTTTTATCTCCCATCGTCCTGGTTATAAACACAGGATTTAATCAGCCAACTCTGGGAAATGAGTTCCTTGTATGTCAACCTATTAACCTGCAATCATAGTGAGCTAAGATTGTGTCATTTTATGGGTTTATCTGTTGTTAAACAACACAAGTAAGAGAATGCAGAAAAGGCAATAGTTTGTTTTGTGTGATTTGGCTGGATCAAGATGGAGTCTGCAGATGTAGAAGAAGCTAGCAGAGCCTGTTTTGCATAGTTTCCAAAAAACTCACATGTCGCACTTCCAGCTAAATAACATGACTTTTGAATTACGACAGAGATATATTTGGAATATTTTCACTGCCTCACTTGTCATCAAATAGATACTATCTCACTCTGGCGTCAGAAAGCAGACTCAGTTGGAGAAAATAAAAATAAACAGCAGTAGTTTATCTTGCAGTGCATGGAAGGCACTATTTTCTTTACTGCTGCCTTGCGGTTAGTTTATCTACAATCGTTCTACTATTAATTAGGGTCATAAAAATGCTCATAAGGGCCTTAGTGACACAAATAAATTGACAGACAAGGCAGCTATTAATCAGCATCTTTGGTATTTATGGATGCATTATTGGGTCTGATCTAATAGTGGGAAAGAAATCCACAAATAAACGTGACTGCTGCACAAGAGGAATAAACAGTTGGATAATTGTTTATTCCCAGAAAGTTTAAAAAAACTTTTTTTGCTTTAAAAGTAAAACAGTACCAGTTGCAGATTTATTGAATTTCCCTTTATTTTTCAAATTGTTTCCTTTTTTAAGAGGTGCTACACATGGTTTTCAATCTGCAATTCAGTCTGAACACTGATTATTAAGGGAAGATAAAGTTTCTTTAGTAGGTTCATGATAATTTTACATTTTAATTTGACTTGCATGGATTTTTTTCCTGAGGTGACTAAGGAAAAATATCTAAATTTTGTCAAAAAAAGTAAAAGAACAAACAAATTTGAAAGTGACAATGTAGAGCTGATATGCATCATGTATCATATGAAATTGTGGGAAAATTCAGTGTGCTCTTAAATTAGAAGGCAGAATGAAGGAAGATTTACATGACACCTCTTACTAAAAGTGTAGGTGCTCCTTTACTCCAGACATAGACCTGACCTGTGGCCCGTAAGCCCCGCCCCTTCCCTCTGACATCAGGGCTTTGATGAGCCTCCTGTGTACGTTAGCACAAAGCCATATTTAGCTCAGTGGAATCATTGTGGCGAGAGCTCGCATGACTGCTGAGGATACCTGCCCAGCATAAACACACCTGTTCTCTGATGGGCTTAAAATGAGTTTCGAGTGCACCTGAAGGACCCTGCTCACAGCCAACCTCGTCACCCAGGTTGTTGGTAAGGTCTCTTACCGTCACCCACTCTCATGGCTTTAGTTAACCAAGGCGAATGCGCTTTAAACCGTGAAAGTCGTAGGCCATGATGACGGCCTCGCTTCTCAGGGAAGTTGCAGTTTGCCTTGATTTTGTTTTGATGCTTATCCTTAAGGTGCGGTTTTCACCATCAGCTAGCAACGTCTGTCAGTCTGTGAGTCATTACATGCATGATTTTATTTTTAGCTTTTGGCCTCTCCTTATGGAAAGTAGCATGTTAGAAGGTACATCCTTTTTTGATGGCCATTTCCTTTTTTTGTTTTCATTAAAAAAAAAAATCCATCCTCTCTTGTTGTACACAAAACAATGTGCTTTAGAAGAGCTGCAATATGACACCAGGTGGGAAAATCCAGGTCCCAAAACAAACCGCTTTGGTGTTAGTTTCAAATGACACTGAGCTAATGTTGTTTTCTTGCAGGATTAAAGAGGGCTATCTGTCATGGGGTTGTTAGGAATTGTTGTGGAATCGACCCGAAAGAGGTCAAGAGTTTATCCTGGGGTAAACATGCATATTTCCAGGCAACTCAGAGTGTCTGACTGACGAAGCATGCCTCTTCTTTTTGCTGCTGCACACTTCTTCTCTGTGTGTATTCCTTTACCCTACCCTTTTAATAAATCTACCTTCTATCTGTATTGCAGTTTCCCTTGTGCACTTCATCCCCATATTATCTTCTTCTTCGTGTCTCTGTGTCATATACGTTCATTCAGGAGAGTTAGTATGAGCAGTGATTGACCTTAAAATTTAGTTTTCATCATGTTGGGCACCCGGTGTTCCATCAGAGATTGAGCTATGAGAACCTCTAAAGGTTTTCTTTTAGTTTTACTTACCATCTGATGCAGTGTGGTGTTCTATGATTGCTAAACTACTCCTTTAAAGGTTGGAGGAAAGGGAGGAGGTGATTGCATAAAAACTGGGGCAGAGAGTTGATCAAGGACCAAGCCCCGATTACAGGCCGGCCCCCCTGGTGTGCCTCACAGAAAGATAATGCTATCTAGGCCTACAGGTATTTGGTTTCAGCAGAGAGGGTAATAACTGTCACCAAACACTGAAGAGACCTTTCATCCCGGGGACTTGTGTTGTCAGCCAGCGTTTGTGTGCAGTTTCTGCACAGAGGCCTCTTTTGTGTGCCAGGCTGGGGTCGTGTCACTGCCACGGCCTCGTATCTGTCCAGAGAGACAATAGGCAGGTTTGATTAAATCAAACATCCGTGACTATCTCAATGGTGGTCAACACGGTGCGGCCACGTTACCGCTATTGGTGTTGCTGAGGAAGTGACGCGGTTCTTTAGCTCAGTGCCCTGGAGGAGCAGGACTGATAGCGAAGCAAGGCCTCAAAACAAAGCAGGTGCACTTTGAACTCTGGCTCCCTTTTTTCTCTGCTTTTTGAGTCTCACTCGAGTATCATGTCTGTCTCTATCAAAAGGAAGGCTGGAGTATGAAAGGTGAAATAAATGTTGGGGATCATCATAAAACCAGACAACCAAACGGTTGGACAAAAGAAAATAAGTTTTAATAATACAACAGAGATAGAAATTAATCAAAGTATGCATACTCTACATCTTAATGTATCTTACCCGAATAACCTTATTTAAATACTACCATTTTTCTTAACTAAACTGGAGTCTGATCTTTATGTATTCATCTTTAAGAGAAAAAGCAACTTAAATGCTTTATTAGTAGTTTATAGTGTGAGGCACAGTTTGGTAAAAACTCTCTATTTCAACACCTTCTGCTTAACCTGTGTTGAAGTCATTTCCTGTTTCAGCCACTGGGTCTCAACTGGTCCTTGAGGCGTCTGAGGCTCAACAGAAAACCCTAAAAATTGATGGGAAATTAAGGCTCACAATGAGGAATGCCAAACAGAACTAGGACTCATCCATTAAAATGGAATTAGAATTAAACTTATTTTTCAGTTGTTCTCACACAACTGAAAAGGTCAAAACTTTTTTTTATTTTTTTATTTAAAGGTTTCATTGACTCTACTGGCCTTTATCTAATAATTAATCAACAGGAAAGTAGGCAATGAGAGAAGACATGAGGCAAAGGTCGCCAGGCTGGGAATCGAACCTGTGACAGCCGCGGCGGGGACCAAGGCCTCCACTAGAGAGCCGTCCTCGACCCCTGCGCCACCACAGCACACCAAAACGGTCAAAACTTTGGAGGAAACCAACCCATATAATCACAACAAGTTTTGTTTTGCTGAGGAAGATTCATTTGGAGGCGCTTATTAAAACCAAAAAAAAAGCTACGTATTATCACAAATTAACCAGCTTTAACACCTGCAGTTCAGAGTGAATCATTTTGGAAGCTAGACAGACGGAGCACATCTTCGTTGCTTTGTATTTTGTCAATTTTTTTTATGGCTCAACAGGTTTTTCCTCCCATTCATGTTATTTTGTCAAAGCATTGAACAGATTGAGTTTTGAATGAGATATTTTGATATTAAGGCGGTTAACATGTAGTTATTATGATTACTATGATTGTTGTGATTTTGTTTCTGAGCCTGTTTTGTTTTTCTGAGCCCTGCATGCAGTGTGGGATCTGTGTGGATGAAACCCTTTCTCTTGAATATCAGCAATCAGTGTATGCATTAATAATATTTGCTTAAAACTTGAATTGTAAATTGTTTTCTTATGAATCTATTACTAATAGTTTTGAACAACTTTTTTAATTCAGTTGACTGAACAATCTCTGCTGTTGCCAGCTGCCTACAAAATCATATTTACAGTTTATTATGAAATGGATTTTAGGAATAATTATTATCCTCAACAACAATCAGAGTCTCTTGAAGAGGAAAAAGGATGGTCTGTTTTAGCTTATGACTTGCTGAATTGTTTAGATTCTATCCATTAAGTACAACTATGCAGTTAGAGATTACCCTGAGCTTGGCCCTAGTGTGCACTGTTTGACATTGAGCTCATGCGCTAATTTCAACCTTCTCTGCTTTCTTTACAAGATACAAGCGAGGTACCCTGGCCTTGCTGTGGCACTCTTGAAGGCTTTAGTTTCAAAGATAATGTATTCATTCTGGCAACGACCAGCCGGCCTACAGCGCATTCTTCCTGACTGATGCGAGCGTCTAGTGTTTTAGAAGCCGTGTGCGATGACTCAGACAGCATTCATGTCTGGAATGAAACTCTTGTTTGGGCTCAGATGGCAAACAGCATGGATCCACTTAGCCTTAAAACCGGCTACTTTCTCTCCGGACCTTGTTTCGACAGCAATTTGTACAAGTAAATCTCTGCTAAATAACCATGTAATACTTGCAGAAGCACTAAATTTTGCAAGAGATATCTGCAAATAAACTCCTTTTGAGGATAAACTAGTTGGAGGGCATGTTTTCTCTTTAATATGCTTACGGCTCATTTTGTTTGAAGCCCAAAGCAGATTTTCCAGCAGTGACAGAAATGGTTCTGTGGTATACTGAAAAATTGTTCAAATGTTTAGTTTTAGATTTTTATAAGTTTATGCATCAAAAGTATATGAAGACTGTAACAGTGTTTGCAAGCAGTAAACGGTATAAGGTATCACCACTGCTATCTCAGGATGAACATGTGCAAAATCACAATCCTACAGGAGGGCTTTCATGCATTATTTGACAGGGTACTTTATTTGAAGCGTGATGCAGTCTGACAATGTAGCCGACCAGTTGGATAGAGTTTGACTTTTGAGGCAAATTGTTGCCTCGTCATGGTAGAAGGAGCAGTTCATACCTGCAAACTCAACTTATTATCATTGCAGTTAACTGAATGACACCGCTACATAACAGGAACTCCTATAAGGCCAAAGGTGTACTCTTCATTGAGGGCAAAACCAAATGCAGCGAATTTATCTTTGCATGGCCAACATCAAGTTTGCAATAGTATTTAATGAGTGAAAACATTTTTTGAATAACCAAATATACCTCAGTATTGTATTACCATTCCACCCGAATGTTTAAAAGCAGACCTTTTAAACATTCACTCTCTTTTTCCCCTCTAGTTTTCCTATCATATAAATCTGGGGGCTTAAAGCCTGGGCTTCAAAAAAAAAAAAAAAAAAAAAATCTTGCTTGACAGAACAAGGTCTCCAGGCTAGGATGTCCTTACCTAGTTAATATTGGAGGGCTAACACCTGCACAGGTGGAGGACAAACTCTGATCTACCCTTTTGTGAAGAACTAAGCGAGGTCCTTGCGGTCCCGGTGTTGGATGACACCTCGGATCTATTTTTGGGTCCCCGTCCCCCTTTACTCGTCTTCTGCATTCGTGTTGTAGCAGCACCACTATATTCACCAAGCTTCACAAACTGGCAGCCACAGGTAACTGTTGTCCCAATAACACGGATCTGCATTGACATTCCTCAAGTTAATTAATGGCCTGTGGGAGGCATTTGACCTAGAAAGACTGCAGCAAGCTCTGTGGCTATTAAACACTTAAGTGAAGTTTCACATTGCTTGTTGTGCTCGTCAAGCTATTTTTCTTCTGAAGAATCTGTGACGACTTCGGCGTGCTGCTTTCTTGGAATTTGTTTTCTTCAGTGACTGACTGAAGGTGACTGACTGAAGGTGACTTACTTATGGCGGTTTTTTGGGATCTTTCAATCTTTCGATCTTTCAAACGTTTCTTCTAGCAATCCTTTTAAGAAATGGTTGGGGTGTTTTTTTTTATTACCAAGCTGTGAGCATCTGTTGGGTTGACATAATAGTTGCTGCTTTTTGCTGAAAATTCAGTCTGTGGTCGGGAACATAGCTTTTGATAGTGATGATGAAACTTTTCAAAGAAATCCAACACAATAGTGTAGGACTGTAGTGTAGGTTTGCTCTGGGGCCTGCACAGTTGGCTTTTAAATGTCAAACCATAATACCTTTATTCCCAAAAACAGTTTGCAGTCAGACTGCTCCAGTCTTCAGCGATCCCCTAACAACTGATGGGACTTTTCTAGGACTTCGTCCATCTGGTATTTGTTCTGAAAGCAATAAAGCTGTGTAATTTGAATATGTTCACAGGTCTGTCAGAGGAATGAAAACATGAGCTGTTTGCGGAAGTGTCATTTCCTGTACAGTGAAGTTTCAGTCATTCACTGTTTATTAATTACTTCCATGGAATTGTTGTACGTTTAAATAGCTTTCAGGAGGTTTATATTTCAAGGATTTGAGGGCAAAACAATTTGCTGGTTTGTCTGATCTCTTACAAAACAAACGCGTATTTTTATTTGAACTGAAATTTGGAAAACTAATATTGGTAAATATTTGCTGAGTAGTTTTTCATTTCAAAATTGTAAAACTTCTATTAAAAGATCTGTTTTTGAATTTGTTTAGATTACTGACGTCACAGCATTGCATTTTTGCTTACTAGTCTTTCTTATTTCCCAGTATGTTAACAGCTATTGGTAAAAATCGGTTTTCTGTATTTGTTTTTTTAAAAAGTTAGTGTGTATTATTATTATCTAATTAATTCCTCAAAACCCCTAAATACCAAGATTTAAAAAAAGTTATAGATAGGGGGGCATTAAATGGTTCCTTTGTGGGTACAAAATTCAAGTATGTCAGGATGAAACTAAGCCAGATGGCAAAACTGAGCTGTTTTCTTGCTTGGTAAGTCTGTTTCTTTGAGTAACAAAGACACAATGTTTCCTTAAAATAATTGTTTCCTCTTTTGTATTTTTTCCTAGTGGCTTTTCGAATCTGTTTCCAGATTCGAGGGACGGTCCAGTTTAGGACAACTTTGAAAATATTGTGCCACTGGCAGTTTATCCTCTTTGCTAATGACAATCAAGATGGGCCATTTTTTTAGTGGTAGGTGTGAGTCAGCAGGTAGTTATAGACCGAAGGAAGCAGAAGCGCCACAGCAGTGGCAGTCGTTGGTTTTCTTCTAGCAATAGTACTGGTGAACATTTGGAAGTCGGTGAAAAAACTGCTTGGTGTGTTTTAATAATGTTGTCAAATACATTGATGGTTAAGTATTTCTGTAGATTTTTCTGTGGAACATGACTCCAAGTTATTTGCGCAAAACATTTTAGACAGCACATCTCAAATATTGTAAAGAAAATGCAGCTTGGAAACCTGAAAGTGCTATGGTCATTGACAGGATAGTGACTGGCGTTTGCAGAGCAGCCAATCCAGTGGTGTTATTTATTTTGAAGGGCACTGATTGACTGCACCTGCAACGGTGGAAATAAGGAAGACTAAAGATGTTAGCTTCTGCAGTTGTGAAAAGGTTTCACTACCAATATTTGTTTTGAAGAACAATTATGTTTAGAGAGACTTCACATTTACTTTTATTTGTTGTCTGTTTTTCTGTTTATTTTGGATATTTGAAATGTCTTCCAGTTCCAGTGTTAAATGTTCATTAGAAGTTAAACTTTATCTTTGTTACTGTGTTTTTGCGATATTATGCCATTACCATTACGATACTTGAAAATGACCTGAAAACACCCTAATCGCTAAACGCAATAATTTCTGGGACAAATTATTGTTCAGCAATATTTATTGTGACAGGCTTGATGATTATAAAATGTGATTAACTGATTTATTAACGTTATTTGATATATTTCGAATAATTTGAAATAAATAAATTATTTGCGTCAAGGCTTAAATCTCTTGAAAATATAGCAAACACATTGAATATGGAGTTCAATTTTCTAGGTAAGGCTGTTTTGAATCAGCCTATGAGAGTTAGCAAGTCTGTTGGCCAAAATAATTAGACCCAGTTAATTAACCAGCTAAGACGAACCGTCTAACTACAGTTTAAAGAGAGTGATTACCTATATGAACTCTATTGTCTGTCTACTTGCCATATGTTTTTGTAGCATATTCCCATTAAAAGAAAAAGATGGCTTTTCACAAGCTACATATTCACATGACAAGACTAATGCTAAATATTAGCCGTTTTGTCCATGTGGCTGCATTAGAGAATCCTCAGCTGATTATTAAGGAGGGTCAGGAGACAGTCCGATTAATGACTTGTGAAGCTAATCCTATTCATTGTCCCATTCATGCTGAAGTCACATGGCTGTAATGGTTTATTTTGATAGCCCAGTGAACTGTGAAAGACATGGCGGGTCTATATATTGCCTCTCTTCAACCAAAATCCCTTTTTTCCCCTTTTGATTTATTGACCCATTTGTCACATCCAAGCACTTGATTGTGGCTGTGTCTTTGTCGCTTTTTTTTTTCTTTCTTTCGTTTTTTTTTTTTGTTTGCATCAGAGGAAGAAAACTGTGTCATAGTGGCAGTTTGTGCCATAACGGAGACTCGTAAGAAGCTTGGCTGAAAGCTGGCGGCACCCAGTGTTTTAGATGGAGTTAATGGCTTGTGTAATCTCTCTAAGCAGGTGTTGGGTAGCCGTAGGGGGAGTTTAAGGGATATTATTTCTCAAGGTTCTTCTATTACCAAAGAATGACTTTGGATTTAAAAAAGTGGTTTTTTTTTCTCCCCTACATTTCTTTTTTCCAGCCTTTCTGAGGATCCGGCATAACTGAGATAAAGAGGCAAGTTTAATATAGTGCTATGGCATACTTTTTCTTTTATTTTTTTAACCAATTGTTATTTCATACACGCACAAGCAAAAAAAATTCAAAAGTGGCAGAGTCTGGGGCATAAAATTGTTGTATTCTTTGTTTCTTGTGGTTACAACAGAAAATGCCAGTTGAAAGACTGGTTTCAGAGGTTTTCTTTTCAGTTTCAAAAGATATTATCTTACAAGCAGACTGTAACTTGACTTCAAAGTCCAGGTATTAGCCACAGCATGCAGCATATCTTGTAGCAATCAATTGTCTTGAACTTGCTCACCCTTTCCGCATTTAGGCCAAACGTTCTGGAGTTTCTTACAACAGGAACTGAATTTTAAGATGGCCAACATGTGCATTGCTATTTTCTAAGTCCCCTGTGTTTTCTTCTTGAACGATTGTTGCTCAAGAGGAAATGTTGGGCCGGATGAACCGTTCTGCATGGAGGAAGAAAATATGTCTGTGGCATTGGACGAGCAAATACTCAACAAGCACTTTTACTTTCTGTTAACACATAACCATGATTGGTGTCTAGTTGTCCTTCCACTGAAAGAAGTGGTTGTGGAGGTCAGATCACCGAATTAGGCCGCCCCATTCTCTTGCCTGTTTTAGCTCATTGCTGTAATTGGGTGGGATTTATTCTGGACTTAATTTCAGCTCTGAAGATTAAGAACCAGAAGTAATACCAAGAGTATAGGTAGAGGTTACGGGTTAGCAACCCTAATACTTCTAGGTATGAATGAGTATTGGTGAACGCAACACAACGACAAAGCAGATATTTTGTTTCGTCTTGTGATGACATTATCAGGTAGTTGACTCTAACTACCTGATAATTAGCTTTTCCGATTAGCGACAATTTCTTGAGTTTTCTGTCTGCTTGTCTTGGCACAGCTAGCATTGTGCCAACAACTGTTTTGTTGTAGCTGTGTAGAAGTGTGTATCATGTGGGACAGTTGGAAAATGACATGTAGCAACCAGATTTTAATTTTAAATATTACTCAATGTGATTGTGTTATGTAAGGGCTATGAAATTATGTTCCCAGAACACGTTGCAGCTTTATATCGTATCTAATATATTAAAGTTACTATAACAATCAAGTCTTCGTTTCCTTGCTAATGTAAAAAGAAACAAACTGATCTTTGCCAAAAAAGGGCAAAGAATGTAAGTGCTGCTGAACAATTCACATTTGTTAACCTTAGCAGCTATAAAAGCAATAAGGTTTCGTATAACTTGTGGTACACTTTTTAAATTGAATATACAGAAATCTAAAAACAATGAAAGCAACTGCGTGTAAGGAGTATCTGTAAAATAGACGTTCACTGACATTTTAAAACAAAGTGATGAGCACAGCTAGCACAGTTGACATTACAAAAACAGTAGTTATCTGTTTTCACCTAGAGTATGTAGATTCTTAGTTCAACTCTGACATTGCCAAGATCTTTCATTCCTCATGAAAAGAGCAACTTTTTTGCACTTTGTTCAACCTTACTATTATCTCTTTAAAGTTTTCCTGTCTCTTTCATTCTTTCGCATCCTGAGTGATTCCACAGATATCTATCAGTGTTTTGTAGACAATGCAGGATTTATTTGAACGTCTTACTTCTCTCTGTATTATCTGACTTCATTTTAAAAAAAAAGAAAAACAAACACTTCACTGATCTTGTTGTCAGTTTGACCCAGTAGTGCTTTTTATGTTATGTTCACTGAGCTTAAAGGGGAAAAAAATAACTTTTGAGTGTCCAACAAGACTGGTCGTCTTCCAAGGCTGACTGAGTTGAAAATTATCCAATTGTGGTCAAGAGCTCTTTTTGTTTTTTATTTTTTTTTCGTTTTGAGTCCCTTTAAGAAAGCAGTGATGCGAGGCATTTCTTGTAGCGCAAATTTAATAGATTTAGTCAAATGTCTGGACAAAATCTACACATTCCTAACACACAGGGTTGTAAACTTAACAGACTCGTTTAACCTACGTCATTTAAACAGACATATTAAAAATACATCCAACATCTTTTGATGGACACCTCACCTTCAGAGGAATGGAGATTTCAATTTACATGCACTTGCTATTTCGACCAATGAGAACTTGACCAACTGGAAATGAATGTCACCCTGACATTAGGCGCTCTGTGTGAACTGTAAATGACGTGCTAAAAAGTGTTTCATCAGCGGAGTGTTTGCGCATGCATAACTTTGAGTGAAAGCCCAGGTGAAAGTCCCGCAGCAGAGAAGTATCAGAAATGTTTCCATGGGTGGTGTAGAGAGGCACTGTTGGAGTTTGCTAGGTGGCATCGATATATTGCATCCATTTATTTGTGGTGTTGTACATTTTGAACAAGGCTTTCAGGATGTTGGTTGACAGTCTTTGAATGGTCAACCTATCCTACTTTAATCATTGATTTGCAGAAGTTTCTCATAATATTTTTGTTTTTGTGCTCAAATTTCTGTTTACTCCAGTGTTTCAGCCTCAGAAAGCTGGAGGTCATAGGAGGAAAAAAAAAAAAAAAAAAAAAGCATAAATAAAATGAATTTTTCAGCAATTTTTTATTGTACTTTATTATCAAATTTAAAGTTTTAGTATTAAAATCAAAAAATATAACTGAGATTAACTTATTTAAGTATTATATGCCTTTCTATCCCTCTGATTGGCTGATTGCTATTTTTATCAAGCTGCTTTGCTTCTCAAGCCAGCACAGAAAGCGGAAAACGGAAAGGTTTCTGTAAAGAAAAAGGCAGATGGAACCGTCTTGCAGCTCCGCTGTGAAGGACACTGCTCCAAAAAAAAATCCCCTAAGAACTCACGCCCAACTAAAATCAGAAGGTAGGAGGAGACATTTATGCTAACCTAATGTAATCATTACAGAATAGAGCATAAAAGTGATATAAAAAACATTCTAAAAGTTTTTGTTTCTTTGCACATTTTCTAGCATGCTCTGTTGCTTTTCAAACTGGGTCCCTCAGAGGCTAATGCTGTTTAGGAGCCAAAGCTTCGAAAAGTTTGGGAACCCCTGGTTCAGTTCAAGCGGGGCATTTCAGTTGCAATTACAAGGGAGCCTTTGGAAACAAAACAAAAAGAAATGTGAATGTTCCAGCTTGGACTATCTCAGATGGCTGGACATTTTTGGTACTGGGAAGTTTAGCTCAGCAGTCACACCCAAGAGGAAGTTGGGGAACTCTGGGTTAGATGTGGAATGGTGTAATACATCCGGACAAACCAGTGGAGGGGCAATTACATCTACACACAATGCAGCAAAGCTGAGCCAATTTCCTTTGATCGTAAATGGTCACCCGTCTGAAGGTTGCTTGTTTTTAAATGGCCCTAAACTCATAATGTTTGTTGATGAAGTGTGTTGAACTGTAATTGTTTATTTTGTACCTCTGGACTCTCTGGAATAATGTCAACTAAAATGTGGCAGCTAACTTATCTCATTAATACATTTCCGTATAGAAAATGGTCTACTTACTCTGTAATAATACACAGGACCTTGGAGCTTATTGCAACTAGACAATCTGTCGGCTGGAGATCAGAACTAATCTGTTTTTCCTCTTGTCTTATTAATGATTCCTAGTAAAAATGAAAAATCATTTCATTTTTTTCTACATCATTATATGCATAAAAACTAAGATCCATTTTTGGTCTATAAATTTGATGAATAGTTTAATACAAGTGCTGCTAAATAAAACAGCTATGATAATTAGTTAAAATATAAAAGTGATAAAACAAATCAGTGAGACAGACGGCTAAATCAGTCCAGATTTTCTTCAGTTTGGGAGATCGGCAGTCTGCCGATATTTGCATGTCAAACCGGTGTAATCCACTGATTTCAAATAGCTGACGCTTTTCCAACAACAACATCCATGTTTGCAGAACTACCCTTCACTGCTAGTGAAATTTCTTTCTACCCTCAAAAATGTCCCGGCAATGTTGAGCCATAATAATGTAGACGAAGGAGAAGTAAAATAGAGCGTCTATCTATCATGGTCACTAGAACTCCAAAAATGGCAATTAGTGGGTTCCTTTGGATCTGGGTAGTAAAATGACAATGATTTGACTTAACAGGGAGTGGACAATTTTAAAAGAGATAAAAAAAAAACCAGCTGTGTAAAATAAACTTTCATTATTTTCTGATTGCATTCAAAATTCAAACCAATTTGCACTTTTGTACAATAGAAAGTGAAACTTTTTTTAGTTTTACTTGCAGAAACTCATAATTCAAAACCAAATGGAGATGATCATCAAAACCGTTCAGTAGAAAAGGAAATATTATATTAACTCTGACGGAGTCACAGTTTTTGATGCTCCTGCAGATTTCCCTCCCACCTGTATGAAATCCCAGGTGTCACAGGAGTCTTTCTTCTCCCTTAACAACTGTGAAAAAGCGGCAGTCACACCGACAGCCTGAGCTGCCGTCGCTGCTGGTGCGAATGTGTGGAGAATGTAAAACAGGATGGGAGGCGATAAAGGACACAGCAGCCATCCGCAGGTGAACAAATGTTATCGGCTCCATCCTCGCCGGTGAATACTGTGAATGTGGCAATGCATCTTGTAAATATTTGCCCTATTGTGCTGCAAGCTGGATCACACCGTGGCCTCGAAGACGCCGTCGAAGTAAAATAACGAGGACGTGAGAGCCAGCAGATGACAAGGAGATAAAAATGTAAAAAAGCACAAAGAGCCGGCGGACATGATTTGAGTCTTATAAGTGAGTGCCGTGTGTGTCGTGAGGGAGCTGGTTCCTGGCCCAGTGCACTTAAGGCAAGAGGATTAGCCTCCAGAGTATTATTAGAGCTGCTGATTATCCCCTTACCTGATCCGCCTAATTCGAGCTCAGGCCTGTACATTTAGCAGAAAATTGGAAAAATGTTTGGACTGGGCTTCAGAAAGTGAATTGTGTTGTGCTCTGCTCTGCTGACTCTGGAGCTCTCTCTCGTCCTCTCTCTTTCTCTCTCTCTTTCTCTCTGCTGAACTCATTAGGTCCTGGCCTTTTGTCGCCGCCTCCCCCGCTGTGTGGTTGATGTGATTAATGCACCGCTAACCACCAGGGCCAGAAGCAAGGACTTGTTTTAGTGCCAGGGAACGGCAAACAAAAGAAAATTGTCTCCGCAAATAACAGAGGAGAATACGGGGGCTCGGAGCTGAACAGATCCTTGACTCTTCAGCGAACGTGAGCTCGAGCCAAGCTCTGTTCGGGAGGGTTCAGCAGAAAGGTTTCCAACCCATTTGTCTTCCGAGTATATAGCTGTTACACCTTTTGTTTTTTAAAGCAATTACACACCCACTACCTCTGACCTTGTGTCCAGAAGCCGGCTTTAGGGCCTCGCTTTTCCAGACTCGGGAGTAGAGGAGTCAAACATGTTGCGTGTAATTCTGCCAAGTGATCCCGGGACGCGTAAGCCCTTCTAGAAGAGCCAAACTAGTGTTTTTGTTGCTTTGCTGTCTTCTGCTTGCTGATAAACCAGTTGGCGATTGGAACAGGCAGGTTCGTCCAAACAAACCAACCAACACAGGTAGGGAACTGGCAGCTTCATTCGAAGGGTGTGAAAGCGTGTGGGCGAGCGAGTTTTGCTCTTTTGACCTCTGTAATGAGAGAGGGGGATTTCCAGGTGCAACTTAACTGTTCACACTACTGTTATTTCTGCACGTTCTCAAGATTACTGTTTATTTAAAGTAAGATCGATTAATATTCCTGCTTATTTATTTCCCGTGTATTTACCAATGCTATATTTTTTTCTGTGATGTCACTACACTACTGACATCGCTTCCCTGCTTCAGTGAAACACCCCCATAATCAGGAGCTGCATCACTGTCACAAGGCCAAATAAATGCCACAAGGCCAACGCCCTCCAGAAACACAAACAGCAACAAGATGAAAATTAAGTTTCACTTAGCGGACCCATACTGATATGTTAAAAAATTGCCCGATACCGATGTTGATGATGTGCTCACCTAGTTACAGCAAGTATTATACTTCATATTAGTGTCATGCTGTCAGGGGAGGGAGTTATACATTTTCTTCCAAATACTTTAATTTCTAGATATTTACTATCAGGCTCAAACAATTAATCAGATTAATTGTAATGAATCAGTTATTTAAATATTCAACTCACTTAACAATCGATTAATTGCTAACTGGAATATACATTTGCTGAAAGAACAGCGAACACGGAGCAGGAATGAAGCTGTTTAGAAAATCCTCCTGTTAATCATCGTTTGCTAACCATTTGTTAACCGGTTGATTAAAACCAAAAAATGAACAGCAGAAGATGCACCCTTGGTTACACATGATCAGGTGTTCACTAAAGGAATGCTGTTATTGCATTTTAAGAAATAAAATTTTCCCTTTTCTTACTTAAAAAAGGAATATATGGTATTTATTACACTTCTTAAACTGGACCAGAGTCCAAATTTTGTTTCTGGTTTGGTACTAAAGTTCTTTGAATCTTTGAATCCTTCACTAATATTTTATTGTTTTTCTAATATTGTACAAAAAGGCTTTAATAATAATAATAGATATAATAAATGATTAGTAAAATAATCATTAGTTGCATCCATAGTTTACTATAGTAATTTGTATTGTTTGGATACATTTTTTTATCTTTATATAACATTTTCTTTCATTAGTTAAGTAGTAGTGTGCGTTTTTCTGGTCTCAATCTCAGTTTTAAGCCTGTGTGACGGATTTTGCTTCACGTTTGGCTGTAATTATAAAGATTGATCGAAGGTTCTTCCACTAAACTTGTGACAAAATGTCCTGTATCACAGCAGCACATTACAGCCGCCTGGTTTTTATCAATTTGATCCGCCTTTACTTCTTTGTCACTCTCTGACAGATAATTATTCACTTGCATTAATGTCACATCTGCATTTGTTCCTGTGGATTTTACTTATTTAACGTCAAGCATTAGTTGTTGTCATGGTATTTCAGACGAATTTTAATTTGCCTGAAATATGTGGGCTTCGTCTGATACCTTGATGTCTTGAGACGAGAAGTTACTGGAATGTGGGTTTGCCAACAGATAACACTGGGATTAGCAGAGCTGTCTGCTGAATTATGCGCGGCGTCGCAGCACATTAAAAGCGCGGCGTTCTCTGCAGCTGACAATATTTGATACAAATGATGCAAAGTTGATCATCTCCGGTTAGTAGTTCTTAAACTACTTTGTAGATTTTTGGATGCTGTGTTTTGACTTTCACTGTAGGATCAAAAACATCCTATTTTTTAAATTCATTTTGTTTCTGGTTTGGTACTAAATATTGTACACTATCAGTTTGTTTTTTTTTACTTGCATGGACAGAGGTGTCTTTATCTAAAATCTATTTATTAAGCTTTTTCTGTTGATTAGAAGCGCCAAACTAATCCAGCGACAATAGTTATAAAGATATAAAATTTGTATAGTTTTGAACTACAAGCCGTGATTTAGACACTTCTTGTGTGATATAAAATGATAAACTCAACTCATTTTCCATTTCCTGTTTATAAAAATGATACACAGACAAAACTGGTTTCGCTTGTCTGGAGAAGACCAAACAACACTTGGCAGGGTAGCGCCAGCTGTCACTCGGCAAAGAAATTGCAGTAACTTTTTGGTCAGCAATGTCTCTTTTCCAACCCGCATTCAGTCTCCATGGTAACCAATTGCTGTACTGGCTGAGGAAATCACATGGCATGCTCTGCGCACAATAAACTACTAGAAAGTGTCAAGAAATGAAATTTTGTGGTTGATAGATTGTAGGTGGAGCTGTAACTCAAAAGATAAATTAGTTTTTTTCGTGCCATTAGTTTCAAGCAGATACAGTTTACGACCAACTTTTTGAACTGTAACAGCGCTCTCTCTGTATGTGTGTGCTCTAGAGTGTGTGGCAGGAGCGGCTCTGCTGTACTGCCTTCAGCTTCCCTGTTTTCTGCTGAAAATCTTCTCCCTTTTGGTCTGAAAAGAAAACCCCCTTCAAATAACTTCTTCTTCTCCGTTTCCTCTCTTGATGACTCACTGATAGCAAAAAACAAAACAAAAATCATTTAACTTGAGTCACAGTGACTCATCATCGACGATAAAGCGTTGTCATGGGGACATGCTGGGAATTAACCATGGTGCTTTCACTGATTGCAAAGTGATTTTCTTCTCTCAAAGCTGAACTTGTAGGATGAGAATGAGTAATTGTGAGATAAGTATGTTTACATTAAACCTCTTCCTTTAAAATCTGTTTGTCTGATGTGAAAGCTGTGCGTTCTTCAGCACACGAGGCCACTTTCAAAAGCTTCTCTGAATAGCAGGAAGGAAACTCCGTGAAGGTGACTGATGTCTAAGTGAGTGAATCATGAAGAAACAAATCAAGGCATTGAATTTATGGGATGCATTTTCTAAGAGCTAAAACTTAGCATAAATTCATCAGAGAGGATGCTTTCTTTTGTCCAAGTGTTTACATCAACAAGATTTCCGAGGTGTTAAAATGATCATCTCGTGTTTACAACCCTTTTTTTGTGCCCTTCTGAAGAATTTCCATTGTTTTTGAAGCAGAACGCGGAGACAATGGCGAGCATCCCACAACCGCTAACCAGTAATTTGTTCTTCTCTTTTCAGTGTCCAGGGACATGAAACTCAATCCACAGCAAGCTCCTTTGTATGTAAGTATCACTAATCACAATGGCTCTTGTGTGCACTTGATGCAGTTTCTCCAGAGCGCCCAGTTGTGCTTCCTCCTCTCACACAAACAAACACTGTGTTGTTTACATATTTAAGTCCTGTCACTTTTCTGGCCCGTGTGGCTGCTGCTCTGTGTGAATGGGGACGCCTGTCAGGTCAGCGCAGCGCAAACTTTAACCAGCTCCGTCTGTGATTCATTTTGGATTCTCCAAAAATTAAATCTTCAAAAGAGAAAGTTTGATTAATCGATACAATTGATTTGTTGGTCAGCCCTACCTGCAGGTCACAGTTTTAATTTTTATTTTTATGCACCTTTTTTTTTTTCTTATAAGATGCAGAAACTGCTCTGTTTCCATGAAATAAGAAACGTAATTAAAACCACACATGAATACGTTTTTTCACGCGACAAGACACTAAAAAAAATCCCTATTGGAGCCTGTGTTCTGCCACTCTGATTAAAAAATAAAAACATCTCATAATGAGATAACATTTTAACTTATATTAAGATAGTTATCTAGTTATAATGATATTACTGTCTCATTTTAATTAAATATGTTTTTGTTTTTTTTTCGTCATAGTGGCGGAATGGGCTTCCATACACTCCGCAGTAGTAATATCCGGTTGTTTATCCACACGACTCCCACAATGTGAAAAAAGTGTTTTTATTGTAGTTTTATGAAAAACACAACTTTTTATACAGCCAAAAAACTAAATTATCCTAGGGCTAAAAACGTTTTAGCAGTAAACATTGATCCTTTTTCCAGAAACCAGCATGCTTCCATTAAGCAAATTTAATAATTATTTAAAAGGGCAAGATGACTATGGAGCAAGGCAATGACATGAGAAATATGAAAGACATTTGCTCAGTAACTACATCCACACCGAAGAGTGATGCTGTCAGCAAACTTTTTTTTGTCCTGCTTCCATTTGTCATGTTCACTATCCAAGCAAATACTGCATTTTTTAGTGTTACTCTTCGTTGGGGTCGATTAAGCTAATAATTTGTCTGGTTTCCTGCTCAGGATGCGTGTCAGTGCCGGCTCTGAGTGGGAGGAATTAAAAATCCTCCAACACAATTTGCTCACTTGGACGATGAACCTCACTTGTTCAAACAGAATGTGTCCCAAACCCTGCGGATGCTCTAATACCCACTTAAAGCCGGCTTCATTCTGCTAATTACTCTTTGGTTACACATTTGCTGCCTTTACTCGTCATACATTAAGTGTTTCAGTTTGATCTCCTTACAAATTACTCCAAAATATATGCAGTTGCTCTTGTGGCTCCTGAATATGTTGCTACAAAATTAATGAAGTGTGTGCGTGTGTGAGAGCATTAGGGATATTTCTGAGTTGGTGCTTTTGTGGTTCCACTGCTCTTCTAATCTCTAGACAGGGAAAGGAGGTACACACACGAAGCAGATATAGGATATGGAAGAGAGTGTGTGTGTGTGTGTGCATGTGTGTATTTAAAGAGTTGACTTGCTAACTCATTTACCAGCCAGATAATGTTATCTGTGATTTACAATCTGACTCTTCACTGAGACCAGGCGGGTGGTTAGACCTCACAGGCCTCAGGTTTTAAGAACTGCTTCAGTCTGTCAGTGCTTTAAAACAGAAACTAAATGTGTTTAATCATCTAAGTCAAAGGAAAATGGTTATATTGTTACAGTGTCATTCAAAAATACCCTTTGGTACGTAATAGCCACAGATTTCAGTTGGTATTATTTGACTTTAATGTAATAAGCTGACACATATTGATAAGTAGATGGAAAATAAATTTTTTTTGGACATATTAAAATTGGTTGTGCACTGAGTACAGTTTTGCCCAATACCAATTTTTCTACATGAACATAAACTCTATATAAGTTCAAGGAGTATTTTACTGCAAGGTGAGTCATACTGAATTTTGTAGTGAATGCAAATTTGCTGCATTAACAAATGATCCAATACGTGATTAAAGAGATGAAAACTGCTATCATAATGTACTTGCACTGGGTCCTGAACTTTTGCTCTAGCATTTCAAGTTTCAAAGTTGTTTTCAAGAATAAAACTTTGAACAAAACAGGTGTTTTGGATAGGATGCTAGGATAAAAGTTTTTTTTTTTTTTTACAGTGCTGCATCTGAATTTTGTGACCAATGAGATCTGTTTGACTGTGTTTTACATCACCGTAAAAATCAGACGTAGTATACCATCACAAACATCACCAATAACAATTGTTAAAGTGTTGCAGAGATGATGCTTTTAGCTTGATTATTATTCCAACAACATCATCCGGCGTGACTGAATACAAGGTCTTACTACGAGGTAGTGGATGTGTTGCTTATTTAAAATGAACCTATTGCTCACCTGGACAAACAGCAGCTGGAAGTCGGGGAAATGGCTCGGCTCATACATGTGCACTCAGAAGCGGTGAGGGAGGAGAGGCCGAGGTCTGTAGCCTCCAGCTGCGCTTTTCATGTCGCTAAAGAGCTGCTTGCTTCTTGTTGAAACTTTATGATTAGCAGTTCAATACCTCAGTAGGTCACTTTGCTCTCCGCTGGTTTGAAGTATTTAACGTGGCAATGCAGGCATCCATTTACACACAGGGGCGCGCTTTACTCGGCTTTTAAACATATATTTTCTTTCTGTCATTTAAGTCGAGCAAATAAGTCATTTCAGTGTGTTTTTGCACAGATTTTAGCCTCCAGCCAGTATAGTTCCTGTGTGTATGTGTGTGTTTGTGTCTGCTCTTTTGCATGTTTTGCAAAGATGGCTGTGTGTGGAGCTCTGTTTCCTGCCGTCTCCAGCAGATGTTTCACATCTCTCGTCTCTTCGCCTGCTGCCAACACGTTCGCCTCCATAAAGCTATCTTATTCAGCTGACTTTCTTCTCTGCTTTCACTTCTGTTTTCTCTCAGCACCAGCCTCTATCTCGGCTCTCGTTACCCAATATTGGTACATATATAGATATTTTTTATGAATGTTTATTCATTGAATTGGCTTTCGGGTGTTCTTATGTCGGAGAAGATTCCTCCATGTTGCGTCGTTTATCACGGGGTCGAGGGGTGATTTGGGGAAAACGCGAGGCCCGTCAAGTTGCCGCAAGAAGCCGGTGCTGCTATCGCTACGGAGTGTAACGGGTCGGCATTCCGTCTGAAGTGATCCAGAGGAAGAGAGAAAATCATTTCTCCTTTTGCTTCTCCTTTGTTCGTGGCTGAAAATGTGGAACTTATTTCACACCGATGTATTTTCATTTTCCCATGGAGCACAAAACTGCCAAAATCACTGAGGTGTCAATTCACTCCCGACGCGGCAAACCCCAATTTTCAGTCGGAGCTGAGGATAAGAGATGAGTTTTTAATAGAGAGGATGTCATGGCTGCTGGCTTCAGTCGGGTCCTCGACTCATTTACTGCATTTCCTCATCTCTCCTTGTTAAAGCTGACACGCTCTGCGCGCCGCTAAACACGTCACGAGTCGGCTTCCTCACTTCTGGCTCTCTGAAGGTCCGTCCAGGATGCATCTCTCTGTCCGTGGCCTCTGAGGCGACTTTGAACACGTCTCCTCCACTCTCAAACCGTTCAAACGGCATTTCTGGCTTTGCCAAACAGAGAGGCCTGCTGGTCCCAAGGCTGCTGGTTAGCCTCGTTGCTGCCCTCCAGACTTGAAGAAACATCGCCCTGAAGGAGAGGAAGGCAGCACCTTTGACCCTCTGCTCAGCTCAGACGATGGGTGAAAAAGCTTCAGCGTCGCTCACAGTAAATGGGGGAGACGTTCTCCATTCTGTTGACCCCAGTGGGGGAAAAAAAAAAGTTTAATAGAACAATATCCCTATTTTCTGTCCCATCTCCTCCCCCCTTTGGTCTGTCCTCAGATGACACCACATCATTCCACAAATTGTGCAACCTCACTCTGGGCCTTTGTTGCGTTCGAAATAAAGCAGGCAGCATTTATGCACAATTACGCTTTTGAATCTTTGCGCTCTGGTAATTCAATGGTTATCTAGTTCACACAGTTGAACTGAATGTAGCTGAAATTTTGTGCAGTTAAAAAGCTCCAGACACTGAAACAAATGAAATAACTGTCTACTGATGTCCTAAACAGGGTTGCCAGATCTGAGTTTCCAAACTGAAAACAACGCAAAGCCCGTCCAACTCCAAAATTAATGTAATGATAGCACCATGAATTGTCCTTTGTTATATTCTGACCAGAACCAGATCTCATTGGAACTGCAAAGCATTTGACTGACCACTATGAGACTGGAGTTTTTTTTTTATGGTGATATATCTTTTTAAATCTTGAAATTGCCCTAGGACTTCTGCTTTACAACTCTGCTACATAGTGACACTTGATTAATCATTGACAATTTCATATTCAACAGATTGTAGACATTTCAAACAAAATTAACTAGTAAGATGAGTAATAACACAGCATTTTATATTGTGTTTTTCTGCCACATCATGGCGACTATTTCAAATGAACTGTTCTCTGAAACCCTTATATAAATCCGCCAAATGTTGTGCAAAGCAGCCCAAATTTTAACAACCCGCCCAAAGCTGTTTTTTCCCCCAAACATATTAAAAAAAACCCAGCCTATTTGGACTAAAACTTGCCCAATTTGCCAACACTGGTCCTGAATGGCCAACACTTTTGTGGTATTTTATTGAACTGCTTGTATTTTGTAGTCGTGTCAAACCGATTAAAACATTTTAATCAGCTTAATCACACTCTGGCCCTGTGATTAATCACGATTAATCACCGTTAGAAGTGGACATTTATTATATTGTTTACTGTTTATCATGATAAGTTTCTTATCACAAAAAGATTTTGATTTATTGCTGTCACAATAAATCAAAGTAAAATCAAAGGTAAATCAAAAAGTTTGTTGAAATTCCCAAAAAACTGTCCACATTGCCAGGATTGTTATTTTTACTATTTTTCTCCTATTTTGTGTTTTATTGCTGTGCCATGCATTCACAGCCTTACAGTTTGTAAAGACAAAAAGAAAGGCTGAAACAATTAATTGGATTTCTCACAATTTATTGATCATTGAATTAATTGTCATCTAGTAATTGATTAATCGTTAATTGGCATGTGCAGACTACAAAAAAGAGCATATACTGAAAAAACAACATATTCAGAGCAATAATTAAACCAAAACTGTATAAAATATATATATAGTTTGTATACAAGATAAAAATGCCTTTGTCTCTGAATGTGTTTTAGCCAAAACTTTAGAAGTGAACCTTTTTTTTTTTTTTAATCTTCACCCAATTCTAAAGTAAAGTATTGGATTTTTGGCAGTAAAATTTTTATTTTGTTATTTAGAAAGGAATTTATTTTCATTTGTATCTTTTAATGTGTTTCCAATAATGTATTAAAACCCATTAATGTTTCTAATACATTAATGTATTAGAAATTTTAGACATCAGAATAATTGATAGATAAATCGATTACTAAAACAATCATTAGTTGCAGCCCTACAAAAAAATAATAAATAGGTCTTAACATCACTTTTATTGTTTTCAACAAAATATCACATGAAGTCCATATCATCCACCCCTAATGACTGTGCTTGACTTTGTAAGGTTGAAATGCAAAAATGCACATTTTAAAAAAAAAATGTTCAAGAAAGTGTTTTATTGTCTCAGACCAAATCTCAGTTTTCCACGTTTTTATATTCCGGGAGGTTTTAAAGAAGTCATTCGGCAAGTCAAAAATAAAACTCTCCTAATAGCTTTGCACACACTCCACTCTATGAAGACGGCATTTTTTTTATTTTCTCTTCCTTTCACTTACGGTCCCGTTTGTCTCAGCAGGGTCGATGTGTTGTCACAGTGCAGCTTTCCGACGAAGAGCTGGCTGCAGATGATCGGGGAGTGGACTACTTCCTGCTGTTTGCCGGCAGCACGCAGAGGCATCTAACCAGCACCCTGAGGAGCAGCCATGACACCTTACAGGCGTTATGTCCCGGTGAGCCACCGCCACAGCCAAGCCTCCACAACCGGTTACTCCCAACAGGAAGAGAGAGACAGTAATCCACACATATGCCATCTAACATCTCTCCTGTTTTCAAAATTTCCATTTTCAATAGATGAAATGGCTGAAATTAGATTAGAGGTACTAAACTTGAAACTCAATTTGTGCTGCATTGGAAATTATATATACCAGTTAAATTTTCTTCTCAGTTTGTGTCACTACAAACCTTAAAAGTATTTATTTTGTATTTCACACAAAGTAGTGAGTGATCACTAAGCAGAGGGAAAAATTACACATTGTTGGATGCATTATGCTATTTATTTATGTACAAAATTTCATTACACTGCAAAAACACTAAATTTGAGTGGTTTTTGTTTGGTGGAAATGATTGTAGTACACTTGAATTAAAACTAACTTCAAGGAAACTTTTCAGCTACATATAAAAGCTTGTTTTAAGCCAATAATTCTTGAATACAAACTGTACTAGTTCCACTGGCAGATCTTTTCATTTAAAACTGGAAAAATATCTCACTGTAAGTGAAAAAATCTGCCAGTGGAATTACAAGGTTGTTTCCACTAAGCTAATATTCAAGAATGTATCGTACTAAGCTGCTGTTGGATTTTACAGAAACAGAAATCTTTCTCCTCCATTTTTTTTAGTCTGACTGATGAATTCCAACAGGATGAGCTTATATGGAGTAAATTCAGTCCGTGTTTAATGAGCTACTGACTGTAGAGTTGGTAAACAAGCAACAGCTTCAAACACATCATCTAGCAAAGTTCACTGTGCACACAAGCTCTTGTCAAGAATGAGTTTTTTTGTTGTTTTATTTTAAAGAGTACCAGGAAATATGGTTTCCAGCATATAAAAACCTGTCTAATTAATACCAAAAGATGACTACCATTAACAGTCATTTAGGATGGATAATCATTTGTGATTTTTAGTGTAGTTCAGTTCCTTTAGATACAGTCAATGTGTCCTTTTGAGTGTCAACAAATACTTTGTTTCTCACTTCTGATTATTCCTAAAGTCAATACTTTGTAATATTGAATATTTATCCTGTCTTTATCCTTATAAAAAACTAACTTGCAAGTAACATTTTAGAAAATATAGGTGCTTGTTTTAAATAACTAATTTAAAACAATTAGTTATTTGTTTTAAATAACTAATTTAAAACAAATAAATTAGTTATTCAGCCATACTTTATATGGCTGATAAAGTATGAGTTTCAATGCTACATTATTTCACTTATAACATGAAAAAATGTCATCATTTTTCCATGATAATAATAATGATAATGTATTATATATACAAAGATTATATTGGAAATAATCTTCCAATATAACAAGTGACTTTTTGTCAATAGTAAGGAATTGTTGGCTTCAAAGAAGCTCCCATATCCTGCTGAAAAGTTGCCTCTAATTTAGTTTTGTATTATTTTAATGTACTAAGATTTTTGCTGTAGAAAACTAGACCAAAATTACTTGGTAAGATTTTGTGTTTTGTGCAGTGCAGAGCTGCTTGAAACATATTGGACAGTCTACTAAAAACGATCAACTGTATTAAAAACTGCTACAGTAGTTGAGAAACAACAGAAGATATCTCCTTTTGATGTTTTTTCGTGTCCAACAATAAATGATGCGAGGAGCAGCACCAAGCACGAAGGACAGGAAGTAGAGCGCTAGCTGAATTTGTTTTCCTCTGCGTCTCCCTTCCTGACAGGTAAAGAATAAAGACAGGACATGATAAACGGCGTTATCTTATTAAGAGCTCAGCTGAATTACAGGCGTCTGTTGGGGGTTGCGGAGAGGTGTTACTTTCTTTTCACAGATCAGCTCTGCTTCGCCGCTTCTTCCATGGGGCCGATATGGACTCCAAAGGGCCGAGCTTGCAGCCGGCCAGAACGCCGCGTTTCCCCAGACGGCTTAAAAAATATAATATATAAACGCGGCAGTGCATTCTGTGAATTGCTGCGATTTAAATGCCCTCGAGTAAAGCAATAACAAACTTGGCTCGCTGTCAGCCGTTTCAGTTTTTAGAGCCGCACAGTGGTAAATCACACGCGGGGAATGTTGCCAGTTGAGGCGGTACTGTAGTTGTTCAAATAATTACAATATTTCAGAAGCAGGAAACCTGTCATGACTGGATACATTGACAGAGAAAGCTATTCATGAGAGATTTATCACCCTGTGCACAGTGAGATCATTTAATGTCATTAAGAAAGTCAAATAAATCAACAATCAAAACTGAAGAAAATATCAACAACTTGAAGACATTTGCGACAACTACCAACTTGATCAGATCCAAGGAAGATCATCCTGACAGCAGAAAGCACGATGGTAAAGGACCCCCCCCCCCAAAAGAAATCCTGAAACATCATCACAGCATCTACAGCAAACAGGTTTTTACTGCCATTGCTGTAACAGTGCTTATCTGTGTCATAAGAGAGGATTTCACAAATGTAACTTTCTACAGAGACGTGGAGGGAGAAAATTTTACTAAAACCCCACAGAAAGCCAGACTATCTACCCTCTAATAGTCTTATTCTCGCAGGAAAATCAACAAGAATAAGACTTCCAGCTACTTTTTGTTGATATTGTTTGTTTAATGTCTCAAATTAGGTTTGTTTTTGGCATTTACCTCTAATCAAATCACTTCCTTTTCCAGATTTAAATAATATTGTATAAGTAAACATAATCAAGTATTCTACCGATTAAACGTTTAATCGTTAGAATGATCAAATTACAAAACGGGCACATTTGGCAGATTTTTCATTTAACCACCTAAGCCTCTTTTATGCAATATCAGAAATACATTTAACAATGCAAATAAACAAAATTTCAGTTCTTTTTTTTATATATAAAAAGTTAACGTTTGAATGCCTAAATGCAGTGACCGCATTCCTTTACTGAATGCTTGATCATTTGTAGCAAAAGATTCATCTGCAGCTAATAATACTATTTGGCTTTTGACAAGGCTCTAACATCATCATGTGGAGAGCTCAGTCTTTTCTTTTTGACTTAAGCATCAGTACAGTGTAGGACTGACCTGCTGATTATTTTGTGGATTAACCGATTAATAGTTGGATAGCAAAACGTGATTCGCAGATTTCTTTTCAACTGATTTTGAACCATAAACTTTTTTTCAAAGTTTCTTTTTATCTGCAAAAGTATCACAATTAATCCGATTAATCCTTTCAGCTCTCAAACATTGATATGTGAAGATTTCTTTCCAAAGAACCAAATATTTAACGAGATGTTTCTCGTTAAATATGTTTCATGTAACTGCAGTGCATTTGCATGGACCTCTGTCCTCCATGCTCACTCTACTGCCATTTAGAGTGAGCATGGAAGGAATTGTGATAATCATTCATTGCATTCATTTGCATAAACAGAATATAACTGAATATAACGATGCATTGTTAATTTGCTGGAGTCTGACTTGTCAACAAAGGAGATGGAGTTCAATTGGACAAACGTTTCAGTAAGATAAAGATTACTGCTATTTGCTTTTAATTTTTCTGCGCGTTGGAATTATTCCAGCATTGCAAGTCTGAAATGATGAATATGTAGTGAATACAGTTTACTTCTTTTTTTTTTAGTTTTCCATTCTGTGCCCAGGTTTCCTCCTCACAGCCTAGGAACAAGCATGTCAGGTTAATCTGTGACTCTGAGTGTCTTTAGTTCGGCAAATCACATTAATGAGCTACACGTCGGCCACCGCTGGAACTGCGGAAGTGTTCCCGTCAAGGAAATGACTAAAGTGTCCCTGGGAGCCGTGCGAGTGTGACAGCTAAAAACTGAAGCATAGAGCATTTTAATGAAAACCATCAGAGAATGTCATGAATTAAGCCTCATTCTCCTAATATTTCCACACTTTGTCAACATGTGTTTTGGAGATGAAAATAAGTCGGGGTTGTTGTTACTTGGTCAGACTGCTGTACTTTCAGTCAGCATCAACCGTCTGTTCATCACTTCTGCTTTCATAAGGCTGCACAACTACAACGTCTGCAGGCTGCATCAAAACCATCTTGAAAGATTCTCATGGAACGCTAATATCAGGTTTCCGTAAGGACCTCATAGGCAGAAATGCTAAATATTAATTCATATTTTTAATGATTCAATAGAACAGTCCTGTTCTGGGTAGATCATTAATCCAAACGTAACAACTTAACCAAATTTTAAAGGCCAATTAGGCGACACATAGGAATTTATTGAAGAGCCTTTCTAATACACAAAAGGAGAGAATTACACAGTAATACACGGTTAGATGTCCCAAAAACAATTCACATAACTTTTGGTAGCCATTAAAAAACTTGGCTGTTGGAAATGTGGCAAATGTGTTTTCTTATCAAAAAAAGTAGAAATTATTTAAATTGTTTTTGTTTTTTTCTAAAGCTCAGGCGTGGCTTTGAATTTTAAACATGGTTTGCTAATGCTGAATGAATGTTTCACCCACTGTGTGACATTTGCCCAAGTAGTGTCATTTTGTTGGAATACATAACTATGGCTCCGTGATTATTTTAGGAATTGATTATTCTGACAATCGATTAATCGGATAAGAAAAATGCCACGTTCTGCATATTGTTGACTTAACCATTTAAGCCTTTTTCTACAGTACTAGAATGCATTAATAGTTGCAAATAAACGTGAATGTTTATCAGCTGTATTGACGTTGAGTCAATCAGAAAGACCTGAGGTCTGTAGATTAGTATATTTTTTAACTGCAGATGCATTCCTTATTAAAACATACCTGGTATTTCTATAAAAAGCCTCAGGTGAAATCTCTCCAGAATGTGTCCTTTTTTATTATAAGATTAATCGATTAATCGCCAGAACAATCAACCGATTATTCGATAATTAAAGCAATTTAGCCCTGACTAAATTTCATCTCGATAATTTCATCATCATAATTTAAAATAATTATGTATTTCATGTAAAGAGACTGATGATGATTATGATAAAAACAGTCAAAACAGGTTAAAACTGCAGGTTTTATAGATGCAAAAGGTTCTGAGGTGTTGATCTTTTTTTATATATGTATATACATATATATATATATATATATATATATATATATATATATATATATATATATACAATTCACAGATGAAAATAGTACAAGTTCTTGAAAACATTTATATTAATTGAATGGTGTAAAAAACCAAAACAATTTAGTCCTCTCCAGGCTCGATTTCCCCTCTGATCTCTCTTTGTTTCTCTTTCATTGTATCGAAGCTCACGACTGCTGCGAGGTGGTGTTGGTCACCTTGTGTTCAACCACCCAGACTCCCTCCAGGGACCCCGAGAAGCCAGCGTCCTGCCAGGGGACCGTGGCTTCATTGGCCGAGCATCGATTCAGCTTTGTCCAGGATTTGGCTTTTGACATGGCCCAGTTCTTGGTGAGCCGTCATTTCGTCCACCATAGCGCTATATCTTGAGAGCAGGGAAACCAAATAATGCATTTTGTTTTTGTTTGCTGCCCTAATGTCTGACATTAATACTCTATTACTGAATTCTCTTTCTCTCAGCTCGGAGTCGCTTAGAAATGTACAGTCGAAGAGAAGAAAATTGATCTGGACTCCAGCGTTCATGCGCTTCTAAATGGAACATTATTTTCTTTACTTGCTGAACCTGATGTTTTCAATAACACAGCCGGAGCTCCAAATTGCACTCGTGTGGAAGCAACTCCCTACATTTACATCTTCCATTATTTATCGGCGCCTGGTTAATGCTCTCATGCTCGACTTTTAGAAAAGGAGCACGTGCCAAAAACTCTGCTCGCTCTCCTCTGCTAAAAAGTCGACTCATCTCTGTAATCACCTTCCACACAGGTGAGCACAGCGGGCCGGGCCGACGGCCTCGACGGGGCCCTCCTCCTGGATGAGTGTCAGATTCCAGTGCAAGAGTGTGAGCGCCTGGACGAGAACCTGGCACTGGCCCTCCACCACCTCGTGTTGCCTCCGGGATGGAGTCTACTGGGGAGAAAACAGACCAGCAGCACCGGTGAGCCTGGAAAACCATCGCATGTCGCACCTTGCTGAACGACTCCTACTTGGGTTTTTGTGTTTTTTTCAGTTTGTGATGTTGCTACCAAAAACAATAATGAATCACATTAGACTTTTGTGATAGACCAATTTTGTGTATGGTTGTTATTAATTAAAGGTGCGTTATTATGTAAAATTGGCTCTTTTGAGCTTTACATCATATTATCTTATTATCTATTCAAAAACATAACTGGAGTGTTGCCTTGAGTCCTTTATGCATGTTTGAGAAATCCTTCAATCTCTCATGGCAACCATTCAGCTGTGCAAAACAGCTGGAGGGACAGAAGGTGCATCTCCTGCTCTTTTTGTTTTAGGGTTTGGGGCGTGGGGTTTCCAAGCTCCTTCAGACTAGCCAATGTCAATTAGAAAGCACCTGTTGGAACTGTGCATCTGCTGAGCTCAGTATGCGAGCTGCTTCTCAGTGTACCGCTGGTAAAAATATTGTTAAATGGTTAAAAGAGGATCCATGTTGTGGTGACTTCAGAAAGAGCAGAAACTTTTAAAGAAACAGAGGTGCAATTTTAAGTAAAATTTCTTTCACAAAAGCAACTCCGTAAATAGCATTTCATCTCTTACAAATTTTTATGACAAACGAAGGTAATATTGTTGCTTGATTATGCTATAAAATGACTCTGTGCCTTTAAGTCTTCTGACAAGTTTTAAAAACTACCAACTCTTTTCTTTCCTATTCACAACTACAGTTAAAACCAGAAGTTTACATACACCGAATAAAAATATGTGTAAATTAATCTCTGACATACTGTTTCCCACTTTATTGTTGCATTCAGCAAATGGAAACATTTTTTTCAGACAGTGAGGGAGAAAAGATTCGTTAATTAAAAGGTAGATGAATCTTTTTATTGGCTGAATGTAAACTTCTGGTAATCACTTTACATTTACTTTCTGTTAATCTGACTCCAATAGACGCATTAAAGTTTGTGGTTGTGATCTGCTAACATGCTAAAAGATTCAAGGGGTATTAATGGTTTTATAGGGAACTATGTTATAGCTACACAACTCAAAACTGTTAAGTTATTTTTCTTTCTATGTATTGACTCAGTGTGTGTAATTTGCATTATGATCTGATTGAAGTAATTGCCGTTTACAAAAGAATATCGCTGTTCAGTAATAAAGTGCTCTCTTACTCACAAGCACCATTAGCGCAGAAGCAGAGTGGAATTAACCATATTTTATGTCACTGCAGCGAGAGCAGTAATGTCTGGGGTAACTGTGGTCTAAACCACTTGTTTGAATTGTCTCAAATACATTTAGAAAAATTATAGCTGTTCAATTACAAAACCATTTGTCTATAACAAAAAAAAAAAAAAAAAAACCTTATAATCCATTCCATGCAAGACTGGACCTACAGGGTTTTGCTGTGTCATAGTTGTAGTCGGGAGGCAACTCAAAGACGATCCCGGCAAATATTGCTTTGCTCTACTAAAACTAATATGCCTGGTCTGTTTCCAGCCATTAAAAGCAGCTGGGAAAAGCGTGACGACACAAAAGATTGCCGTCAGTTGACAAACTGTAACATGGATCACATGACTATATTGGTATGCATTTACTTTTTCCTCGAAGACCGAGTTTGGATTTAATGCACGAGAAGCCTCAGCGGCCCCTTCTTTACCAAAAAACGCAAAATGATGAACGATACAGTGAGGAATTCACCGGAAGGAGTGAGAGCGACGCTGACTGACACTGTAGAGCAAAACCAGCATGCAGAGGCCATGCCTAATAAAATCTCAGCTTTACATAGCTGTCATTCTTCACGGTAATGCAATTATAAAACAATGGCTCTATAGAGATGATGCACTTAAACAGAACGGTGCTAGATGAAGAGTGAACAGTGCCTGGGGAAACGCGAGATGTTAATGGAATTTGTCCGTAGGGTATCCGTTTCTTCCTGATATCCGGCCTTCATACCAGAAACTGTTGACAGCTTCAAAGCATCGTAGAGGTTTATGTACCTGCTATTACTGCTAGTGAGAAGTATCAGCGTCATTAACATGAAGACATGCTAATTTGGGGTTTTTAAAGATGCATTTCAACATTTTTTCAGGGTGAGATGATTCTCTGTCAAACACTTTCAATGCATTAAAAAAAGAACAAGAACTGGCTGCGCAAGTAAGAATTTATTGTAAATCTTTTTTCTCATCCACACAATGTCAAAGAAATTTAAAGAGGCCGTTTTGTGTAAAATCGACTTTTTTGAGCTATATATTACGATATGATTTTATTCCCTCATCAAAAACATGCCCAAAGTACTGCTGTGGTTCTTTAATACGCGTTTGAGAAATCTTTGAATCCTCCATGGTAAACATCAGGGCGCTTAAATGCTTGCTATCACTAAAAACTTCCTTCCGTGCCACTTCTCCTCGGAGCTGCAGTCTCCTGCCGAGCTTCCGCCTCACAGATCACCCCTGTCTGACCCTTCACCTCACAGCTCCTCCAGAATAGCAGCAGCAACAATTGGCAAACATCTGGTGGGACTGCTCATCATACAAACTACCTCTCAGTCCAATTCTCCTAAGAACATTTGTAAAATTGATGGAGAAACATTGCTGTAATGACATGGTGAAAGCGGAGTGTCGGAAAGAACAGGAGCTTCTTAAAGTGACAGAGGCCCGATTATAGTCAGTTTTGTTTTAAGTATGCAGCATTTTTATGACAACTGAAGGTAACATTTACTGGATTGTGCTGCAAATTGTGGCTATAAAGTATATAATCCTAGCTCTTTAATATTCAGACAAATGTTGTCTGAATCTATGCAAGTTGCATTGAAACTCCAGTTTTGTTTTGTTTTTTATAGCTGCCAACAAGATCTTGATTTGATTCTAGCTGGATGTTTTTATTTATTTATTCATTTTCAATGGGGTTTAGGTCAATGTCATTCCAGATTATGCATGTTTGCAACTTCTTCACATTTGTTTGGTGTGAATTTTACAAGCTGACAAAATGGTTCAAATGTGTCTTTGAAAGATCAAGTCTAAACTTATCACCAGCTCTGTACCTTAACCTCCATAAAATAACATTGTTTTGTTGCTATGGAAGCAGCAGTAACTACTCGGTGTGAAACACCTTAGATTCGGCTCTCGTCTTCATCTTCTCTGGGCAGAGGCGGCAGCAGCCTGGTTTGTGAGAAGTGGCCGTATCAGTGCAAACTAAGACACGGTTTTATCGAAATTAAAGTGGCAATTTTCTCCGGCCGTTGACTCATTTCACTTTAATCAGTTAAAGGAAGCTAAATGAGCTGATGTGGATGATAAACTCTGCGAGGTAATTGCTCTGTGTGAAGCAGCATAAATAGGACTTCTGGGAGTAGTTAGTGTGCTGCCTCTGGCTATTGCAAAGATAATATCTCATGGTTCAGCTCAGATTTGGATGTTGGACCAAGGCAAAAGAACCGGCGAAATATTTCAGCACGACTGAGGAAAACAGGCTAACAGGACACAGAAAGTTTGTATCGCTGGGATTTAGAGCCTCCGCACTTAAGGAGAATCTATTTGTCGTTGGTGTTCAGTCGGAGAAATAAACGGATGAATTCAGTAATGGGCTTCCTCTCAATTAGATAAGATCCACTTGTTAACGTAATGGACACACGCAGACACACCCTCTCCCCCCCTTTTTTTGCATCGCAATCAGTTGTCACAGTTTGGACGTAGAAGGCTGCTTCCAGCTGCGGTGAGTGATGTGTGCTCTAATAGGCTCTGCTGCGCAATATGTCACCTCTTCAACGCGAGACGTTCTGCAACGGTGAACTGCAGGGGAGGGGAGAGGAGCGCGGCCCCGCTCTCCCATTTATCAGATCTGTCAGATGATGGATAGTGGAGGAATGCAGGTGGAGGTGACGGTGGTTTATCTCAGTCATCCTTCAAGCTGTGGGCCCACAGCAGCCACTGATCTCACGCCACCGCCAGCTATTTATTGTTGTCAGCGGATGTTCATCTCACCTGGGAAATCTTGCATGTCATTAAAACGGTTTAACAGTTCCCAGTTTGTCTTAGCGGCCTGCTGCAGTAGGTGTCAAATTATCTTTGGACAGTGAGCGACGGTTCACAACAAAACTCGATATCTGTCTGAAGGATCCACAGTTTCGATCAGCTCAGTGTTGTAGAGTTGATCTTGTATCATTTCATAAAGCAGTACGGGGCAGACGTGCTTTGTGCTCGTAGGAGAAATATTGTTCCCTCTTTACGAGTTAACACCATCCTTTATGGCCGCAGTGGAATTAATGTGATGTGCTTTTATCAACATACATCAACTTTACATTACCATAGCACCCATATATAACTTTGCAGTTAAAAAGAAGCAGTGTCATGTGCTTTTCAAGCACAGAGAGCCAATTCATAACACAATCAAGTAACTGTTAACTTCACTTGCTATAAAAATGCTATATATATCAAGTATGAGTTAAAAGAAATTTCACTTCATAACTTAAATGTCTTGAAATTGGGTATTTCATAAAAAAAAACAAAAAAAAACTGCTTTTTCTGAAACTCCACTTTCAGGAAGTCATCACAGCATCTCCTCTGTTAATCCTTTAATAGTTTTTACCTATAAATCTATGACTACCTATGACTCTATAAAAGAACCTTTAAGAACCTATAAACCTTTTCTCAGTAAGCCAGCTGCAGTTCTCAGTAAGCTAAGATAACCTGCAGAGAATAATATTATAACATGATGCAAAGCTTTTTTGAGCTTTGCATCATGAGCAAAAATGTGCTCAAAAAAGCATATTTTTGCACAATACTGCTCCTTTAAAGCTTTTTTTTTTTTGTAGCAGCTTATTTTAGAATGTGTAATCTGCTGTTGTGCTGCCCTGTTTTTGTTTCTGGAGATTGTGGGACGATTTCATCCTTCCCTAGCCCCTGAGGAGACCTCCATTAAGCAGCAGAAAGTCCTCACCAGAACACAGTAAAAATATATTTCATATATATGCAGTGCTTGGATGAGACTCTGGAGTCAACTGGTTACATTGTAATGTAGAGTTGTGTGTCATCTGTGTAGTAATGGTAACTAATATTATTTCTTGATATGACCTGAGTTAATCGGAGTCTGTAGATATTAAATAGGAGGGGGTCCCAGGACTGAACCTTGGGGTACAATGTGACTTTTTCCACTCCAGTAAGAAGTTACAGGTTCTTTAGGTAAGATTCGAACCATTCAAATATTGTACCAGAGAGTCCTACTCAACTTTCCAGTCGTTTCAACAATATGTTATGGTGAACCGTGTCAAATGCTGCACCAAAGTCCAACAGAACCAGCGCTGTGGTTCTTCCACAATCTGTATTTATATGGATGTCACTGAACACTTGGAAGAGGACACTCGCAGTACTGTGGTGAGCACTTAACTGGACTCAGAGTTGTCAAACCATTTGAGGCGGTTAGGGGTGCTTTTCGTTAGAAGAGACAGAAAAGCTACTTGGAGCTTCGCGGAATCATGGATGCAGAAAAATTCAGAGCAATACTAGAAGAAAACCTATCAGAGGCTGCAAAGTACCCGCCTGCGCTGTAAGGTTCAACATCTAGCTGGACATTGACCCTAAAGATGCACCCAGAGTGGTTTAGATCAATGGTTTCCAAACCTTTCTGTGTCCAACCTTCAAAATACAGCACAACTCTCCATATGCCCTCTTTATCAGTTGAGTATGCTGATATTATTTAGTTAGTCAGTTTTGTTTACGTGGCCTCCTGCCTAGTCTCTTTCGGTATGGAGTTTGCCTTCTTTGGTTCTCTCCAGGCACTCTGGCTTCCTCCTAAACTCCAAAAACATGACTGTTGGTTTAATAGGTCTCTTTAAATTGTCCTTAGGTGTTATTGTTCGTGCGTGTGTGTGTGGCTGTTTGTTCTGTGTTTTTGTTTTGCCCCATGATGGACATGTAGTTTGTTGCCTTATGACTGCTGGAAATAGGCACCCACGACCCTGCAGCAATAAGTGGTACATTGAGTGGATCTACAGACTCGTTGATCTGCAATCCTAAGCAGTATCTCAACTCCAGCTTTGGGAAACCCTTTTTTTAGATCAAAGCCTATAGGTATAAGACAAATTTCTGCCAAAAAGATGACATTCTTTTTATCCATCCAGTCTGAGGGAACTTTCATTTCCCAAAGAAGAAAATGTGACTATTTCAGTTTTAAGATGTGCAGAGGTGAGAAAAACAAACCTTATGCAAGGTAACCAGCTGAGAGCTTTGTTGTGTTTCTGCCAAAGAGAAGCAAACCTTTTCATTCAGCCTTCAAACTGAACTAATTGCTGAGCTTTCTGGATTTTTTTTTTGTTTCTCTTCCATTCTCTGTGTGAAAATGTCATGGCTTAGGATGGCAGCCATCTTCCAGTAAACCCACCAAATAACCCAGCAGCCAAGCATTTCCTGCCACAGTTTGGCATCTCGCATTCCAGTCCGGCCCCGGCCAGACCAAATGGAACGTTACGTTTCAGCAATTAGATTAAAAGTTCGTCAGGGCAGGGTGGTTGGGACCGGCCCAGGCTAAATGGACTGTAACCATTCATCTGCAGACGCTACTGATTATATAGAAGTTGCTTGATAATTATTCAGGTGCTGATAAGTTTCCCTCCATCCCCCTTTTTTTTTTTCATTTCTGGGCCTCCACTAAGCACTGCAACACGTTTCCTGCTTTTTCCACACAAATAATCACACATGCAGTGCAAAATAAATTTCATTGCAGTTTGTAGGCCAGAACTCATTTAACTAAGACATTACTTTAAAAGTCTATAGACGTGTCCATAGTCTTCCATAAACTTTTCTTTGTAAAGTTTTTGCACAGACGTTGGATCAGCTTCCTTTAGAAGCAAAAATGTTTGGTTTTTTTTACCAGCCACACCAGGGAAGATGGACAGATGTGTATTTACACAGACTTGATATGAGCTGGTTTGTGGATCAGCTGGCAGTTTGGTCTTTAAAACTGGAGGCAACCTTTCTCAGAACCTGTTGCTTCGGCAGACACGAGGAGGTTTGTGTTTGTGTGTGCGGACATAAATCATCATTGTCTCTGTGGGAATTTAAAGGGCCCCGTCTCAGCAGTTTATGGTTTTATTAGGAGATCGACGGAGGCAGAGGGCAGATAGCGGGCTAAATTAAAACTGGGAGTCTGGTGCAGTAGAGGTGGATGTGGCTCACCTCTACTGTGGTGAAACTATGTGAAGCGTCTTCGGTAATTTCAATGTTTTTGTGTGAGACACGGCTTCAAAATGTATTTCTACACAACGGTCATGGTTTTTTAAATTTTTTTTGTTGCATCTTTTTCACACCTTATTCACAAAAGAGTTTGCATCGGTTAATTCAGCATAACGCTGCGGCTTTATCACTCAGTAAATATCCAAAACGTTTGTTGTTTACCGGGCCGCTGCCCTTTTCTGCTGGCAGTTTCTGTGTTGCCGAGCTGCTTCAGGTGATGGTATGTGGCACTGACAAATCGGTTTCCCTGGTCTATAGCATGCTCTTTTTAGCCTCTCTTTGTTTTGTGGAGTTTGTATTTATTGGTGCCTTTGTCTCTTCCTCTGCAGACCTGAGCCCTCAGGAGACTCTGCTGCATTTCTCGGCACGGCGTGGCCTTTCTCGGGTGACCCGCTTTCTGCTGCGGCAACCCGGAGCCAGGGAAGCGCTTCAGTTGGTCAACAAAGAAGGTCACACCCCGGCTGCCCTGGCGACACAGCGAGGACACGAGCATCTCCGTGAGCTTCTTACAAAGTGAGTGCAGCCCAGACCTGGGTATGGTTTGACTTTTTTATGAGTGTGATGTACAGTGAAAGGGCGAATTGACAGGAACTGAATGACTGCACATGGAAGAAAGCGATGATCACTGCAAGCATACCAGAAGGCTGCTAATTTGGTTCCTCCTTCCTTTGTTGCAATGATATTGTCTTCACAGAACAATAGAAGTATTCAAAGAACATGGGCACTCAGCCCCTGAAACAACCCTTCTCACCGCTTCCAACTCAGTGCATAGAGACGAGTCGTAGGCATGTGGCATTCCCATCCCAGTCACGAGAAGTAGCTTGGGAATTCTAATTGTTCTCCCGTTGAAGTTGTCAGGTATTAGCCACAATATTACCCTCCTTACCCTCCTGAAAGACTTGTAGAGTCAAATTATGCCAGTCCTCTACAGACAAACGTATAAGTACAAGGAAGAAAAAAAACAAAACAAACAACAGCTGCTGACTAAATGGGTTGAGGATCTTAAAGTGGAAATGCTATGTGTTTATGGCACAATAGTTTGCACTTGACGTAAAATGAGGATGCCACTTAAAACGGCCACTTAGAGAGCTTCCCCGTTGCCGGGTGTAGTTTTAAAACGTCCAACCCTCCCTTTATGTGTTGATGATTACATTTGGCTCTTGAAAAGTGAAGTCACTCTCAGCACGGGCCGGTGACTTCAGGCAGCGGGCCTTGGCGTTGAACTGAAGCGATCCACCCAGGATTGCGCAAACAGATCTGCCCTGAAAGGAGGTGCGTCCCGCTTTACAGAACCGTCTCTGCAAGCAAGAAATAAAAGTCACGCTTTAGGTTGGAACACTTGAAAGGAGGATTTAAAAGTTTTCCTGGAAGGTTTTATCGACAATTCCCTTTCAAGAAAGTCATCGCAACACTTGTTTCACGGCAGGGCCGAGACGGAGGCGGGCGAGGCGTCTGAAACGCTCCAGCTGGTGTCCGCGGATGCTCGGGTGTGCTGCAACTCCCCCACGCTGAACACACACACTCTGACGGTGAGCGTTCGCCCTGGCCGCATCGCTCCGACCCTTCAGGAGAGTGTGGAGTATCTTCTGCACTTTTTAGGGCACCTCCATGCCAAGGTGAGTCACCTTACCCCTTATCTCCTGTCCCACTGGTGTCATACAGCAGCAAGACAGCTCCCGGTCTGCGGCTTGTTTGTCTTTTAATTTTGTTTTTAACCTTCAGGCTTCAGTTTGTTTAAGCAGTGGAACACCTTATGTAATCACAGAAGCTGGCTGTTGATAAGAGACGGAAGGAGTGCAGCTCTGTTAGTTTCTCTACTAAAATAAAGCCAAAGTGTAACGTTTTTCTGTCCTCTGCAGGGAGTTTCTGTCTTGGAGCTGCAGTTAGACTCACTCCACACCGCTGCTGAGTGTTGTGACGGTGCGAAAACAGACTTAACCTGTCAGGAGCGACTCCAGCAGCTCCACTCAACGTCAGAGTGCTTGCTTTCAGAAACTGGAGGGAGCAAAGAGGAGAGCAGCAACTCCATCGTAGGTGAACTCGGCGAGACTCGTCACTCGGAGAAAGACGAAAGTTTGCCTCCAGCGTCAGAAATCCCTCCCCGGCAGCACGGCCTGGAACCGCAGGGGGACGGGGTGTGTCTCAGTTCAAACACTGAGGGAAAAGGCTGCCAAGGAGAGCAGGAAGGGAGGGTTGACTCTTGTCCCGGGTTGAATTTGTGTGACAGGAGTGAAGGGGCACAGGGTGAGGCTGAAGGGGAAAGCGTCACTGTGGGAAATGTCCCAGCAGAAGGCTGCGGTAAACAGGCAGAGGAAGCTGTGATCCGGGAAGAACAGGAGGCCGGGGAGGGAGAGGAGCAGGAAACGGGAGACGGCGCAGCTACGAGGGGAGAGGAGGAGGGCGGATCAGAGCACACGGCTCTGACAACAGCCAGCGGAGAGTCTTCAGTCATGGGCCAGTCTCCGTTGTCAGGGAGTTCTGAACTTTTAAACTCCCCTGAATCAAAAACAAAGTTGAAATCTCAAGATGGAGAGAACATTGAGGAAGAAGAAACAGAACTTCCCCAAGAACCCTTTGACGGGTTCAAGTCAGATGAGGTGGAACAAAAGGAGGTTGGGAGGGAAGAGTTAATGGACCCCATTTCAACCCCAGGAGACCTCCCCGACCTGTCGGCGATAGCCTGCAGTGATGTAATCGAGCGGCGTGAATCTGCCGTTCCACTACTGCTGATAGAAGGCCTCCGCGAGGGGGAACCTCCGCCAGACATAAACAGCCAAGAACAAAACCAGGAAACAGCTGGTCAGGATTACACAGCCGAGCAGGAGCAGGGCTCCGGTCCAGAAGCTGCCCGTCATTCTGGGACTGACACTGGAGCTGAGAACAACAGCGAAGACGCAACCAAACTCCAGGATTTCACTCCAGACGAACCAAAGAGCTTCAATTTTTGGGTTTTGAATAGTGCCGAGGAAGAAACACGGACTGACCAGTCATCACCAGGAAATATGCTCACTCAGAGGAAAGCTGACCAGGATTCAGGCGTGGCACACCGTGTCTCCAGTGACGACGAAGGAAGCTTTAGATCTTTTGGAAGTTCTTCAACGGAAATATTCCACCCTACTGAGGATAACAGCACCATGCAGGAGGGAAATCAAACTATGAACATGGATATATCCTCAACCGGATGTACCGAGGACTTAAATGATCTAACACGCAGCGTAAACCATGAACACTCACCAAGTGACGACAATGAGCTTTTGTTGGACGCGAGTACTGTCAGTTCCCTGAACCCTTCAGTTGGTGGAAGAGATGAGTTTCATTTAAGACATGGATTGCGTGATTCCTGAAAGTTGTGAGGAACTGTTTCTAGAATGTCCTGAACAGGATTCAGTGTTGGATCCAATTCCTTTAGTCAGTGAGGATGTCCCTACTTCAGAACCTGGCGAAGGTAACAGCAAGCAGTCCTCCAGCTCTGATGGGAATATCGACATCCAGACTGAATCAGAGGTCAAAGTCAATGGCCCAGTCGAAGACGATCAGCAGACGGACGCCAGTGATAAACCAGAGGGAGCAGAGAAGAGTAGGAATGTACAAATGCAGCCTGAACAGGATGACTTAAAGGAGCCTGAGGACACAGGGTCGACCGAGGGTCAGCTTGCCATCTCAGCACAGGACAGCAATCCTTCGTCAGACATCGTAGATGGTATCCCTTTGGAACTGGAACCGCCTGCTGCTGTCGCTGAGTCATCTGTGGACACTCCCGTCGAGGATCAGATGGCTGCCAACCCAGACTCTGCCGATTCACTGCATGGAGCGACAGAGAGCTGCGCGACTGCCGACCGAGGTTGGAAACGCTGATTTATTTACTTTTCTCATTGGTTTTATTTCAGGTTCACACCCTCATGCATCACGGGGTGATTTGTTTGTCAATGTTTCATTCCTAAGCTCATTTTCTAAATCCGATTCAGTGCTTTTCTCGTGATTAATGGGAAAAGCTCTGCTAAGTTAAATGCCATGCAGATCGCTTTAATTGTGGTCGGAGTGGGTTTTTAGCATATCTCTGACATCTTGCTGCGACAGTGATATATCACTGTCGCTAAGACCTGTTGCGTTTACTTCGTGAGCTTCTGAGATCCACTCCGAACAACTATATTCATACAGGGCCTTGCAAAAGCTTCAATACTCCTCTCGCTACGTTTTGTTACATTACAACCACGATCTTGAACATATTTCATTTGTATTTCATTTGACAATAAAACAGTTTCTCTTAAAAACAAATCTCAATTACGAATAATAAAAAAATAACGGATTAGCTCTATGATGTACTGTTAGGTCAAGCAGAAAGGAACGAGCTTTTCACATGTTGATGCTAGAAGTCTTTTTTTTTTTTTCTTCTAGCTGTCGCTGCATCCTTTGCTGCAAATGATCAAGCGCACAGGTGTCAGGTGACAGGACAACTACTAGTTTTATCCTCAACAGATTTGGCGGGCGGCAACACTTTCACGCTCTCCATCCCATCTGACCGAGCTAGAGTTGTTTTTGGGAAGGAAAACGAGCAACAATTTCCATCTCAAGATGTACAAAGCTGATATCGCAGTAACTCAAGTTAACAGTGTTTCTACGAAGCGTCCACCATCGTTTCCTTTACCCTTCACAACTGTGCTCTGGTTGTGCAGACCCGTCACATGAAACGCATTAAAATGTGTGGTTGTCGCCTCACAAAAGTGGAAAATGTTCAAGGGGTATCAATACTTTAGATGTGCGCTTTTAATGTGATTACATGCATTGTTCTGGCTGCAGGGCGTCGCATATGTCAGCAGACGGCAGTCACATTACCCCAGCACGTGACCGGCTCTCAGACACACAGCTAGGAGGCAGGATTGTGCAAAACAAACACTCCCAGGCCAGCTGGTGTGTGTGCGCGTGTGTGTGTGTGTGTTTGAGCAGGAAGTGAGACTTTTAAAAAGTCTCCTCTTCTCAGTGAGCTTCCAACACTTTTCCCATGTGCAATTTTCACTCCTCTGAAATAATTGTGCAGAATAAAGACAGGTTGAGAGGGCAAGGTTGGCGCTTTGCGTCACTCCTGCAGCGGTGTGTCATTGTGAAGTGCGAGGATAATTTTCCAGCACGACCCCTGAAACATCACTGACAGGGTCTCTGGTTTTTCTCAGGTTGTAAATCAACGTTTTGGACATCTTATCGTAGTCAGTTCCCCTTTTTTGTCCATAGTTTTTCACTTCCTCTCATATTCAACGCATCATATTTACTTAAGGAACAGCAGCAGAGTTTTTTTTTTAAATTTTCTTTTGAGGACATTTTCTTGTATTTTTTTTTCAGTCTGAGTAACAGATGCTGGACATGTGCCCTTTGGAAGCTTTTTAACACAGGCTCTTTGTGTATTCTGAAGATGTGCTGTAGGCCTGACTGTGCTGTGTTTGCATGCATTTCCCCAGAGGTGGAAGTCGACAAACCCATTGACGCCGTGAGATGCACAGGGGAGGAAGAAAACGGCCCAGCAGAGGGACCGGACTCCTCGACGGTACGATGAGAATCTCCGCTCTCGCTTTGAGCCTTGTAGTAAATGTGGCTTTGATGATAAAGTGTGTCTTTAAACGCATCAGGTAGCATTTGGCAGGAGGACAAAGCAGAGTAAAGAGGCTGCAGAAGAACAAAAGCCATTTTTGACTATTATGAAAACACAGTTAATGCGTTTACATTTATTTTGAATCATTATTAAAATGTTTTATATGTTGTGCAGGCCATGGTTGGAGTAACTGATTTGTGGTTTATGCATCTGTGAACGTAAAGTTTCTGATCATCTGGTTTTCATAGCATCCTAGCTGAAATTTACAGTGAAATCAAATCACGCCTGTCCGCCTTACTCACAAACTGATTGCATCTTTTTTAAACATTATTATTTCTGCCAAATTTCACTAAAACCCATGTGGTGTTTTCAAATATGGCTCAGATATGTAACTGCAGGAGAGCAAAATGCAAACAAATCCCGCTTTGAAGACAGAAAATTTGAGTTCAGGAACATAAATAATGCAAAAAGGTTAGGAGAAGTTGACTTGTGTGACGTTAATACAGATAATTCAGAGCAAAATGAGCAAAAAACAAAACGATGGCGACAAAATTTGATTGATTTTAACTGAAAAAAGTCTGGGGCTCTTTTTGTTTGTGTCGTTGTCAGGATTGCTGCGCGGGTGATGATTTCAGAAAGCATCACAGTGTGCATATTTCCTGGTCGAATGTTGACAATGTTGTGACTTGAGAAAAGTCAGGGTTTCCAGTCTTTTTGGTCAGTGAATAACTCCACCAAATGTTTTTGAGGGGCAGCAAGAACCCAGAGTGTTTCTTGTAGGTCGAGTGGCTCGCTGTCTCTTATTAAATCCCCATATGGTGTTAAAGACCTGAATGGCTGTTAGGATCGCTTTGAGATCAACAAGATCTCCTCTGCTGCTCTGTCCCGTGAGGCGAGCCTGCTCTCCCCCTTCCTGTCTGCTCAGCCTCCGAACACATGGATGCAATCCTTAGCTAGACGAAGCTTTGCTCCCAAATGTTGCTGACTGACGGATTCCTCTGCAGCCATAGACTGGAGTGGCTCGGCTTATTCCTGGGCTGCGGTCTGGGTCAGCGGCTTGTTCTGAATGCCAGATGTCTTGGGAGGGACGGGGGGTGGAAACGAGAGGAGCCTGCAGGGCGGCGGGGTCGTCAGCAGAGGGCGACATAACCTCGGTGGCAGAAGCTTCTCTCCCTCGCTTTGATTTTCAGAATAAGCCTCAGGATTCTGTTTGATTTCCAGACCGAATAATAAGCAGCAAATATGAAGGCAAGTGGAATTAGACCTGAGATTAATGCAGGAATCAATAATCCCACACTGTGTGTTTTGACTTGTTCAGACAGCAGGACAGTTTAGCTTTGCTTGAATCTAGCATTCTTCCATCACTGCTGTGGGGCAAAAACCTTGCTTCTCCCTTTTTAGTCATGTCGGTTTTCTTCTGGAAATCAGCTTATATTGATCACCATCCTCATCTGTCTGGACTTTCGTTAACTCATTTCCAATTAAAAATATCAAAAGAGCATGTATCTTTGACCAAACAGTATATATATATTACATTTAGAAGCCAGGTGCTTCTTTTGTTTAATGCTACGCTGCTTTGCCGCACCTTGATGCATAAAGTGTAAAGCTCTTGTTTAATCGGTCTTGACGTAGGTTTTATTACCAGCAGCCAGACCTGCAGGACTGATGGATAAACATGAGATGGATTCAGATCAGCATTTTCAGTGTGGGTCTCTGTATAACAGAGGTGTTAGTTGGTGTCAAACAAACTGAAAATATACCTAAGAGAGTTTCTCTAAAGCAGGAAACGTTACAATCTGAAAAGTGAAAGCAAAACCTCCACGATCCTAAGAGAAAAGAAATGTATAAAAGTATAAAAATAAATGTCAAAGTGGTTTATTTTGAGATGTAAAAAGCCGCAGCTTTTTAAAATGTATTTTAATAAAAAGAGTTTTCAGGAGTTCATATTTGATTCTTATGAAACTCAGATAAAAGTTAGATGGAAAAGCTGGAGAAATCATAATCATTTTGTTTCAAGTAAACCATCCAAATCTGTTTTGGCCATTGGTACGATTTGTTGTGCAAGTCATCGTTGAGTGTTTGGGAATACTTTGTTATAGCTGGATGTCATGAAAATGTTGTATTTTGTAATATTTATTTAGTGGTTCACATTCTTACATTTATAGTCTCACTGTTTTTGCAGTTGAAGTGGAATAGATGCAGAATTTTGGTAAGCAATTCCAGATCGTGTCAATGTTTAGTATAAATATTTAACTTTTCTTTAAAAAAATAAAATTGCTCATTGTCAAAACATTTTTTCCAGATAAACACAAATTTGAACAATCAAATATCGTCATTTGGAAAATATTTCTCAAACTGAGCTACATGAACCGAAGCAAAATGTAAAAATAAAAACTTTTCAAGTGTGTATATAATATTTATTATTTAATTGCTCGGAGTACCATTCTGTTTTAGACATCATATGGAAGAAAAAATCAGTTTCATCATCATCTTTTAGTGTCAATTCAAATTTTTACATATCAGAAATTGACCCCACCAGTTTAATTCAAATCCAGTCTTGTACAATGCAACAAAGAAAAAGGTGACAATAGATATGAAAAATACTAATCAAAACATTTTATATACCTGTAAAACCCATAAGATTAAGAATCAAAATTGTCTCCCATGTTAAAAATACAGTCAGAATGAAGCCGAGCTCATGATACTAATCTGTTCGTGTTCTGTTTTTCTTCTTTCTCCAATCAAAGATGAATCCGATAAAATGTGGGCAGATTTCTTTTGGAGGAGAAAAAACCGATTGTGATGGTGTTCAGTTGGAGTAAGACTGTGATCAATCACTGCAGGTCACAGCCAAGCTGCCCCCTTATCCTGGCTGTTAAAGACAGAGCAGTGGAGGGATTTTAACACCGAGACCCAACAGTATAACAGTAGGGTGTGCTGGGTTACACCATGGAGGAGCTTTATAGTTGATTCTTTGATTTGATATGACCAACTGTTTAGTTGCATTTCCCTTTATCCTGGTTATATTTGGAAATTTTGATCCAGTAAAAGTGTCTGGATGAAGTAAATTTAAACCACATTGCTCCTCTGTTACTGATTGCTAGGCAACCAGTAGCATATCAGTGTATTATTGTTTGCACATTAGTGAGTCGGACTGGGTGAACATTTAATAAGATGGAAGATTTTAGCATCATAAAAAATTCGTCGTGGCTTGCTTTTTGAAATTCTTTAAAAAATGTTTGTTTCAAATTTAAAAACTAGGTAATAGATGCAAGGTGTCTGCACATCCTTAAACTGCCTTGTATTCATTTATCTAAAACTAAGGATTTAAAATGTCTTGACCTTAAATAGGTTAATAGCGGGTTTTAAGTGTTGTCGTAGAAGCCCTGTTTAATCTCGGGACTCATCTCTCAGACAACAGTTTGAGTAGCATGCACACTCAAACATCTTCACTGCGTCCTGTGAATCGTTGAGGATACCACTAATTCACCCTTGCTAGCGAGCTGACTAACTTTCTTGTGTCCATCATTGATAAGTTCAAATGTATTAATGGTTGGCTGAACATGTTCATCTTTGCCGCTAGCTCACTTCTGTTGCCAACCAAAGCCATACATATGAATATGTAAACATGGATTTTTCTTTTGCACATTAGTTGTGATGCAGGTCTTAAATTTTATTCATAATGGTCTTAAAATTTAGTTGGTCTGCAGAGAGAAACCCTGGAATGAGAGTTTCCTAAATAACAGCTTGTTTTTCCGATATCGAGGTAATTTTATTGATGTGAATTAATTCAAACGTAGCCGAAAGCCGATGGACTCGCCAAAGAACGTCAGGACACAGAATAGTAAGAAAGGACTTTCCCAGAAAAATAGTTTTTTTTTTTCCCCCCACATCCTTCAAATGCAGTAACTGCTACTGTAGCTGTCGCTCCTCCAGTAAACACTATGAATTCTTCATCAATGAAGTGTGTCGGCTTCACGATGCCTTTGGGGTCAGCTTTCAGTGCAGACACACCCTCTCAGACGGTTTTCTGTTTTCATTCCACGCTGTTGGTCTCATGTTTTAAACAGTCTCTCTGGTGCTCATTAGGCGATAGGATAGGCGAGGAATGTTGCCAAACCTTTGCTTGATAGCTAGCAGTAAAACACTTGGATATGTCTGCCGGGACGTCGTTCCAGTGGATGATCGTTGTCTTCTGTTGCATTGTTATTGTGCCATATAGGCAGAAGAAAGCTGCATAGAAAACCCCAACAACTTCCAACTTGCATTGTGCGTGACAGGTCCAGACTAGAGCAAGCATAAGGACACATCCTTATGCTTATGCTGTTTCTTTTTGGAAATAGGTAATGCACAGATGAATTTTGACCAATCCTCTGTCAGACACAACCTGCAAGAAGCAACAGACCGTTCATAAAGAAGAGGAAAAACAAAGTATCAACACATGTAGATGGGCGGTGCTCCTGGGAACCATCTGTGTTTTGCACAGACAGCTGTTTTGGTTATAGCGGTTGCTAGAACACGTCACTCCTATCTGTTGAGATCCTTATCTGTGGCCCGTGAACTAGATTAAAAATAAAACAGAGTTTGGCACTGACACAATGACACGAATCATTGCTCTCATTTAAAACTGTATCATAGATGGTGCCTACACTTGCAAAATTAATACAATTACATTTATGTTAGCTAGACCATATCATGTTTTTTTGTTGTTGTCTTGATTTTGTCATGCATGCCAACAGAGATAAAAAATGTGTGGTAAATTTAGTAGCAGCTTGTAATCAAACATGCATACTGCACAGAAATATGCATGTTTTTTTAACAGATTTTTGTTTTATATATTTGAACTACTCCCAAACTGGTGGCATGACCTTTCCTGTTTATCCACAGATTTTTCTTCCCACAGTTTATTTTTAATCGGTTATGAATCATGGTGGTAAAACCTGAAACATCTGCTGTGCAAGTTGCACTGCAGGATGTTGCTAGATAATCAAAAAGTGAGTGAGTTAGTTGATCAGACTGAGCAGCAAAAGCCTTTCCTCTGCCTACATCTCCCAGAATGCTGTGCTCTGGATTGGAGTTCATTGAAATAATTTTTATGTTTATTCTCATATATATTGTTATTGATTCATTGTCCAGCCCTTAAATGGATGTTTGATAAGTACACAAAAAATTGTGGACTCTATTGCCAAGAATCATTAAGAACAAAAGCCAAACATATAATTCCTTTTCTTTTTGTGCTAACTGTAAATATACTTTTAAATTCATTTGAAATTTCAAGCTATTATATTTTAGCTATTTGGGAAACCAAATTAAGATCTACATCTTTCAGATATTCACAAATATGACATGTTTTTAGCTTTGCAAAAGGTTGTGTTGGTCTAGTAGGGGTCTCTAGTTGGCCTGGTAACTTGTCGGCACCTCATAATTGCAGAGGAAACGCAGAACAAGGATGATTTAATCGCCCCAACTAAATCAATAACGGCCTTTTGTCATCTGACATAGGGTAACAATGCAGCTCTTCTGATGGCTGCTTCACACAATGAGGGAGAGGCTTTCACAGCCTCGCTAAGGCGAGTGAGAGCAAAGGCATGAGTCAGACAGAGTCTGGAGAAGTTGAGAGACGACAGAGGACGAGAAAAAGAAGGGAGGGAGGGGAAGAAGGAGGGTGGGACCGGAGCTGGAGTTTGGTTGGAGGCTGCCTCTGTGGCAGCCAGAGGTGAGGCTTAGCAGACAGCTTCAGCCTCTCCTCAAGAGCGCTCCTCGTGGATTTTCTTTTCTCCCCCACTCCGATCCACAAAAACCCCTTTAAGGATATTTGTAGGAAAATGTACGAACGACACAAGAGGAGGTACAGCCTCTGTGCCAAAGGAGAGCGCGCGGTGGACGTGGTTCTCATCAAGGTAGGCCACTTCCCTGCACTTTTCAAACAAAGTTGTTTTGGCGTTTCAATACGGCCGGTGCCACAGTAATAACAGTCATTTTGGAGCAGAAGCTTTGAACGCGCAGCCGTTAAAAGCTGCAGACAGATAAAAACGTAATGGCAAAAGTAGGAAAAGGCAGGGGGAGAAATTTGAAAGCGGGACCCAATTCGTAAAAGCGAACCATAAAAAAAAAAAAAAAAAGGAGGCCAGAGATAAGTAATGTTCATCATTACTTTAAATGAAGTCAATTTAATAGCGCCTCGTGAAGTGAATTAGCAGCTCCAGTTCCTGAGGCAGGTTGGTATCGCAGGCCTGGCAACACTGACTCATAAAAGCTCTTCCAAAAAAAAAAAAGAAAAAAAAAAAGTTTATTTCTTAAACAAAGCATTACCAGAAGTATCATAAATTGCTTCAATGTGCTTTGACAAATCTGTGGGGGTCTGCCATGGGTGTTTCAAGGGTTTTCTGTTGTGTTGCACGCTGGTGCATGATTGCACGTTTGTTGATAGTGGCCCTTCAGACACAGGGTGCTTATTATTCGGGGCGGAGTGTGGTTTCTGCATGGAAGCTCCTGCATATGCTTATGCTTTATGTGACACCATGGCGGATGCCTGCTCTCTGTCTATCTCTGTGGAGCGACTGTGCATAAAACTTAATGAGGCTGAGGCTGTTAAAGGTCTTCCCGGGGTTATTTGGTCAGCACAGCGGGTACTTGTCCAACAAACTCTGCAGCTCAAACAGAGTATAAGCTTCTCTGAAAATGGCTGTCGTACTGTAATTATATCCTCTCGAGTACTGAACTGTAATGATTTTGTGTCAAATCGGTTGAAATGAGAGGTAAGTGGAGTTTTTCTGTTTTTATTTTTTTTAAATGGGCTTTTACATGGCTCCCATGCGGGTAATGCTATTTAAAGCCACAAATGGCACCTTTTCTTTTCCACACATAGAACTCAATAGCAAGTTTTTTGTTTTTTTTTGTGTTTTTTTTTTTTGGGAGCTTGGTTTGCCTTAATTGGTGATTTGGGTCTACACTATTTCAACATTAATCACAATCCATTAATTTTTGCAGTGCTGAACCTGCTCCAAGCCAAATACGGAGCAGGTTGGCGACAAACAAAATCACACGTCGCGATTCAGTGATCCACACAAGATGCTTCAGAGGATCAAACACCACCTGATCGAGTCATAATAACGGTGTTTACTCTCACTTAGGCCTGGGAAACCAATCTGTCATTTGTCAACAATGCTGCTCCCTGCTGAGACCTAAACCAACATATTTTGCTCAAATTAAATATGAGAGTGTAATCACACTCTTCATCCTCAGTTGTTCCGCAAACATGCAAGAGAAAGCAAAGTGATCTAAAGGCTTGGGTTGATAAATATTCAATTATTTTACTTTTTATCTCAAAACCAAGAAGTTCACATTGGTTTCTAGCATTTAAGGTAACCAAACCCTGCATTTACTCAAGATCTTGGGTTTAAAACATCAAGTTCCAGGGTAATGCTGCACACGGGCAGTCAGCTGCCTGAAAAGAAGGTCCTTCTTTTTCTGTCATATTAATAAGACTACTGTTGTCAAACTAAGCAAATGCCACTCCCATGTTTTCAGTCTGTCAATTTACAGTTAATCTTTGCACTAATAGATGCTTTCCTGGTGGGAACTTCAGTCATTTGATAAAACCAAATGACCATTGGTGATTGAAATAAGTAGCCGGAGCAGCATGTCAAAAGCTTGACCTTTCTACTCATCTGTTTCTTCGTGAAGCTACGTCTTGGAGCGTCTTTGTCATTGACGATCAAGCCATGTTCATAACATTCCTGGCATAAAGCTCTGAGTTGCTTCTGTGGCACTTGCAATACATACAGCACAGAGAGAACCAAATGAGAATGAAGAGTGTAAAGTTGTCTTAAACTCCTAATTATAATGTAAATAGAGGAGGAGATAGATTAATGTGTAGAGGATATAAAAAAAAATAAGTAGGGTGCAGAAGTTTGACTGTAACAAGCCCAGCGCACTGCATGCGCACATTTCCCCGCCCTCCTTTGTTTCTGCCAATCACACATGACCCCAGTACGCTTTGATATGCGACGCTGGTGATGATGTGCACTTCACTCAGCTAGGCCTGTCACAATGACACATTTTGCTGGACAATAAAATGATCCAGAAGTTATTGTAATATTGTTTGGAGAAGTTTTTCAAGTGATATGATGGTAATACAAGATCATAATACTGCAAGATTATGCAAGATTAAGATCTGTAAACTTTAAATTCTATTGAACATTTAACACTGGAACTGGAAGTCATTTTGAAAATCCAAAATAAGACAGAACAACAGAAGCACCAAATAAAATGAATTATAAAGACTGTAAACAAGATTGTCCTTCAAAAATAAGGGCTAGTTGACACCAAAATAAAAGCGTGAAGGCTTCAGTCATCCAGTTCTTGGTAGAAAGAGAAAGAGAAAAATGACAGTGTCAATGGAAATTGATTTTTCTTTATCATGCAATTAATTGATTTATTACTAATTGCGACTGGCCTCGACTTACTCTGCCTTTACAGCAAGCAACAAAATGGAAGACGTTGAACAAAAGCTAAAAAGAGAAGTTACTGCTTACTTAAATGGTGGTCTAACAACGAAATCAGTAAAATCTTAATTAAAATAACGTGGTGTTTACTTCTTGCTCGGTCCTACAATAAAAGTAAATTTGTCAGGTCGCATCAAGCTCAAACATAAAGTCTATGGCCTCTTCTCGGGATGGACTTTTTTAGCTACGGTCCCAACTCTTATCTTGACGGTGTCATCTGTTTTTCAGCATTGATGAGCTTTAATCAAGGAATGACCTTTATCACACATGTGAGTACTTTTCTGTTGAATGTGAGTCATCCCGAGGTTCACATCTGGAGGAAGGTGGTCTGCTCCTACATACTTGAGATTAGTCTCTGTCACAAACAGACATTTTCTGTACAAAGTTCACTTTAAAATCACTTCTGGGGTTGTTTGCATTTGTCCATAACCACCGGTTGGGACTTTGGGATGAGGGCACATGAAGGAGAGTATCTGGGAAAGTTTCCCTGCTACACGTAACGCCTCACTTTGGTCTATTTTTTCCTTCTGGACTTGTTCTAATGTCAGCCTCTCTCTACAAAACAAGGCTGGTATAGCAACAGCGTGTGTGACAGAGAGAGAGAGACAGACTGACAGAGGAGCAGAGAGGAAAAGAGAGTGAGCGATATGATGGTGTGGGAAAAGGCAGTGGCTGGCTCACGGTTTCCTCTGCCCTCAGATGGAAACAGGCATTTGGCCAAATGACTTCATTCCAACCAGCGTTTAACATCCCAGCGTCTCTCCTGGCCAGGAGTCACAGAACACATCATTACTCTACTTACCAAGTACAGTCACCGTGAATGAGCCTTTATGCTCGACTAACTAACTTAGCAGTACAGTAGATCGATGTGTAAGTACTGCATGCGGTTCCACAGATAGATGGGGAAACGCCCAACAGGCTTGGGAAAGCGATTCAGTAAGTCTTTCTTTCCATTTTTGGGATCTTGTTTCCTGTTTATTATTCAATGTTTTCATGGAAAACGCCATGCTGCTTTGTAAATTACTGTTTGCTTTGAAATACAGAAGAAATAAGCAATATGGATAAAATATTTCTGGACTTTACTTAGTGTGCTGCGGTCAACTTCACAAATTTCAGAATTTCTAAGAAGTTGCTCTGGAAAGTGTGATTCTTCTGGTGGTTTTCAAATTACTCCATTGTTTGTTTTCATCCTCTCCATTTGTTTGTCCATCCATCTATCAGTCAGTCTGTCCTCTCGATCCATCATCTGTCTGTCATTCTTCCAATTCATCCATTTGTATGTGAATGCTTTTCTCGGCCTATTTGTCCAGACATTTTCCTCTCATTCTATCTATCCGCCCTTTTCCTAAACCATCTGTCCATCCGTCTCCCAATCCATCTATCCGTCTTTCAAACAGTCCATCCATCCATCCCATCCTTCTTCCAATCCCTTCTGCCACATACGAATCCTTTTGGATCCATCCATTCTCCTCCCAGTCATCCATCCATCATCCATTTGTTTTCCCCCCCTTTCCACCTTCTTCCATTCCTTCAAGCTGTCCATACTCCCTCCAAATGCATCCACCTGTCTGTCTTTCTTATCCGTTGGTCCATCAATCGATATGTCCTTCCTACCTGCAGGTTCTATCCTTTAGCTTAAAAGAATTGACTGGGAACTCTGGGGATGTTCATCCACTAATGGATGCATTTTGTACCTTGGACAATGTGTAGAATATTTCATGTTGACCAGCCATGGCATTGTTGTCCAATGATTGTTACAGTAACAAGGTCTGCCCTGTTACACGTTCATGTGGGTGTTATTTTGACACCTGGTATGCATATAAACACTCTTCTGGACTAACCAAACATCTCACAGAGCAGCGGCTCCTCCTACTGTTGCAGCATCTGCCTGTCAGCAGGACACAACAAAAACTGCAGAGAAGAGGCTCAGAGAACACAAAGAGTCAAGATGTTTCATTTCACTTCAACTTAAAGGAGAGGGATTTTGATAGAGTGACGCTGATTATTGCTGTTTATGATTTCAGGGGGGAAAAAAAATTAGCCTGTGCAAAAAGTGCATTTCCCAGGTTCACCTGAGAATAGCTGCATCCCGAGGCCGGCTGCTCGCCAGCGTCGCATATCAAAGCGTGCCGCGTAAACACGCCTGGCTTGGGAACAGCCATGCTGTCTGCCATGGCATCCTTCAGTGATGCACAACCTCTCTGGCTGCACGCCTGTTTGAAAACAAGGCAGCAGTCCAACCGCTGCATGCTCTGCCACACACGCACGCACCGACATGCACACACGCAGACACACAGTCACTCAGCAGTCTGTCTTTTATTTTTAAACCAGATGTGTTTTTACTGGGTGCAGTTTAGATTCCCCCAGCACTACAAATATGCACAAGACTCAGAATATGGGCTGGCAGCCTGCAGTCGGGGTGATCAGCTCCATTGCTGACTGACTCGTTGTTTTGCGGGCCTCGCTGGCCGACGCCTCGAGACTCTACTGATCACAGCATGCTGAAAACAAGCCTGCTTTATTTCCGCTTTTCTTGATCAGCGTCTCCATGCATCCTTAAAAACGCTTAAATTCATGCGTCTGAAATGAGGCCTTAAAATGTCTTAAATCCATTCAGAAATTGAATTTTAAGACATTTAAAATTCGCAGGTCTGAAATCTTTTCTTGTGTATTTTATACTGTGATTATTCTTTCAAGCTTGAATAAGTTTGTTCATGAAATAATTATTGAAAAACATGCAATGCCTTCATTCTCCTGCTATTCCTGTCACAGTCTTCGTCTTTTTCGCCAGTAATAAGATTTGCATGGTGATTACATTTCAATACAGCTAAAAACATCACCTCATCATTGCATAAAAACTTTTAATCAATAAGCATGTTTTTTTAAAAATTGGCACGTTTACATTAAACAATATCTATCTATAGTTAATCTAAAAACATTTTAAAATTTTTCTTCAATAGTTTTGTATAGATTTCCGATTATGGATATATATGTATGTGTGTGCAGGTTTGTTTTGCACATTGTTGTGAAGCCGGTCGTATATATTATACATAATGGTGTTAAGTTTTAAAGTCTTAATTTTGAGTTGGTGAAACCTGCAGACACCCTGTTTGTGACAGCGATGTTGAAGCTGTTCTATTCAAGAAGTTGAAATCAAAGGAAAAGAATCAAGAAGTCAGTGACATAAAATCCCGGGGGTTTCATTAACTGCCTTCTCACCTGTGTCCTTTAACAGTCCCCATACATTTTTATTACATTAACTGAGTCAAAATAAGAGGCATCAATTTTTGGTCTCTCCACGCCCTGATCCATTCACAGTTGTACATTTCATTCCCCATTACTCCAGGTCATTCAGCACCAAAAGTCTTCTAATTCTGTTCTTTCTGTAAATATATTTTATTATAGCTCCCATTCCTCATTTGAGTGCGTTTCTAACATTCCAGTGCCACTTTCCCTGATGAGGTTAATTCACACCGAGCCCTTTGTAGCAAGCAGCAACTGGAACCTGCAAAATCTGTGCAAGCATTTACAGTACATCTTTCACGTCTGTGTGTGTACCGAAGCCCTCTGTGGCCAGCTAATCTTTCCTCGTCAGCATGTTTGTTCTCTCTCAGCTGGCCCTGTTTGATATCTGAACACAGCTGCGAGGGAAAGGGGGGGGGGAACGAATCTGCATCTAAGTGTGTGGGATTTGTTGTGTGCATGTGAGACTTGATGAAGGAGCCAAGGCAACACAAGCAAGCTTTCATCATGCGGCGCTGCTGAGCAGGCTGCAAGTAGCAGTGTTTTATGTATGTGTGTGTGTTTGCAGGAAAGCTAAAGTGTAAAGGCTCGAGCTCACTCCTCCCAGGGCTGGACAACAGAGCTCAGTCTTTCTCTGGGTCAGTGGGCTAGTCGATAGCGTGCGCTGGGAGAGCAGAGGGTTAGTTTCTCAAACCCCCACTGGAGTTGACCTTCATGGTAGTGCCGAGTCTCTCATCCGGTCTTCGGTATTTTTATGTTTGTTTGTAATATCTGATGAAAATCCATGGGAAATCCATGGCAAACCTTGAACAACATAAAAACTGTCAAATGTAAAAAAAAAAAATAAAAAATAAAAAATGTAAGCCTCTACATCTATTCATGCCATCATAAATGGTTTTTAAAAACTGCAACTGTACAGAAATAAGCTCATCTTTGCAAGCTTATTTCTGTACCAACTGTGTACCTGGTGAACTTCCTACTTCTAAGTAGAAAGTTATTTTATAAATGGATTAATCTTTTGATCTGATGTTTAATCAGGTAAAAAAAAAAAAAAACTGGCACATTGAACATTTTCCATTTAACCACGTAAGCCTCCTTTATTCAACATTAGAAACTTGTTAAAAGATGCAAATATTTCAATTCCTTTTTTCCAAGTGTAAAAAAAACCCCCCTTGATTAGTCAATCAATCAAGATAGAAATGTGCTTCACTCGGCGCTCCCAGCCTCTTTTACTTGAGGCACTCTCAACTTAAATTTTCTGCATCAGAAATGCGCATGTTTACACGCACACACATGCTTAGCCCATCATCTACAGTCCAATGTTTAATTCATATATGATAAAACAGGAGATTCTCTTTCTGTAAAAGCTTCACCCTGGTCTTTAATATCTTTGTCCAGAGGTGAGATCTCTCAATGTCGTTGCCGTCGACTTGAAGGCTTTTCTTTACCGAGACTATTTGCCAGGAACATATTAAGCTTAAGTAAGACATCAATCTATATGATCCAAAAGTCTAAAATATGTTGCCTGTGCAAAAATATTTTTTCTACACCAAAATAATCTCCTCATAGATATTCTGAGCTTGAAATGTAGAGATCCGCCAACTTAATAGGAATCTGTCACAATCAATAAAAATATACTTTATTTCGTCTCAGAAGGAGTGGAAATTGGTGAATAAATCTTTTCAGTGCCTCCGGACTATTCCATCTGTGGCTCACATTCTTACAGATACACTTAATTTTTTTTTATTTTTTTTTTGCAGTTGCATTTTTTCTGACTATTTTTCTTTTCTACACTTTGTGGACAAGGACTTTTATGACACAGTATTAGTTCCAGACTAAACATAGTTTAGTTTTTTAATTATGACAATAGAGTCATAATTTTACAAGACTGCAGTCACAACATTAGCAGAATAAAGACTCAGTATTATCCGGTTCATTCTTTGACATGAACAAAGCCGTTGGCTGACAATAATTTGATGCTGATGCATTAAAAGGTTAAGTTTTTCTTATTTGTGTAACTGAAACCTTCCTCCGCTGTATAACTTTTTATTTACTACTTAATTGTCCTAATATTACAACTTTATTTTGGTAATATGTTTTTGTTCTCACATTATTATGACTTTATTCTTGTATTATTATGATATTACTCTTTTAATATTATGACTTTGTTCTCGTTTTATGGCAACTTTGTTCTCATATTATTATCCTCATATTATATTGACTTCATTCTCTTATAATTAGAACTTTTTTCTTGCAATATTTCAACTTCATTGTCGTATGACTAAATTCTTGCAACATTTACTTTTTTCATTTTATTTGTAACTATTCTAATATTATTCTGACCTTATTTTCATATTGGTCAAACTTTATTTTGTAATATGACTTTTTGTTTTTTATGACACTTTTATTACCTTATTATTATTCTTGCATTATTTTGTTCTCATATTATAACTACCGTATTTTCCGGACAATAAGTCGCAGTTTTTTTTTCATAGTTTGGCCGGTGGTGCGACTTATACTCTGGAGCGACTTATGTGTGGAAATTAACACATCATTATATCATATCACATGTTATTTTCACACTAAACCGCAAGAGGGCGCTCTAGGCCTGTGTTATTCTACTTTCGGAATTAGCAGAGTTGTTTACAAGCGACATCGAGGATGAAGATTTCATTCGATTTAGTGATTTGGAGCGACACTTGTTAGCATGTTATTTATGCTATAGTTGTCTGAATAACTCTTAATATGTGATGTTAACTTACCAGGCACGTTCTCAGTTTGTTGTTTGTGATGTAACGTTAGCATACCGTACAATTATTCAGCCTCTTGTTGCCTCTATTCTATTTGTATTGCCTTTCAAGATGACAAGTCTGTTCTTGGTGTTGGACTTTATCAAATAAATTTTCCTCAAAAATGCGACTTGTACTTCGGTGCGACTTATAGTCCAGAAAATACGGTACATCTCTCATTATTACAACTTTTTTCTCTGATTATTTAAACTTTATCGTTGCCCGACAATATTCTTGCAATATTATGTCTTTATTGTTGTAATTAATGACAAAATGCATCTTAGGCTGCCCCAAATACTCTATCATAGACTCTGCACACCTGACTGTGTCAAAAATATGACAGCCAAACAGCAGGCAGTTACATCAAATGAATAGATTCAGAGAGCTGAACAGGCAGAGGGTCCCCAAATTTATCTCCCGGTCCCAGAAAATCTTGGACCGGCTCTGAATAAACACTCCAGAGTTCATTAAAGTGCCTGGCGTGCCAACAGTCGGTGAGTGAAATTCGATCCGACTCGTGTTGGACCAACACCTTTTGTTTTCCCAGATGAAAACAGGATGTAGCCTTCAGATCATAAAGCTGTTTATTCCCAACTCGAGGCTCCGTTTTTGTACAGGCAAGTTTAAAGGCCAACGCCAAAGCTTGCTGATCTGAGCCAGACTTAGCGTGAGCTTACCGGGGGTGGAAGCTAAATGGGGCAAATTAAGGAGGGGAGGAAATGAGCTAAAGAGTAAAGAGAAACACAGCAATGAAGACAAAAAATTAAAAAAATCTCTGTTCGCAGATATCAGATTAACAGGCTGTGCTTTTGTTGTGTAGTTGTCAGCTCAACAACCAGTGGAAAAGTGGGTTGGAATGAAAGAAAAAGAAAAAAAGAAGTTGTTATTTGGTGATATTTATAGTAGGAAGCAGCTCAAAGTGGGAGCAGTTTTATTTCCCTTTCATGGACGGCGTTCATTAAAAGTTAGGAAGCTTCTCTGAGGCTAGCTAGGTTTTGAATTAGCTGTGGTGACCTGCTGTCTCTCTTTCTCTCTGCAAAACACACACACACACACACACCACCGCAGCTGTTGTGTAGACACTAATCCCACAAAGGAAGCAGAGCAACAGCGTTGTGACCACACATCTCAAGCAGGCCGCTCGTGCGTATCTGAGCGGCGGTGTGTTTTGAGCGGAGGAAAAAGTTGGATCTTTTTCAAATAACTTCCTCTGTGGGCCAGACGAAGACCCCGGCCCCCCGAGAGGAACCACAGAGTCCCACGAACATTCGAGTCGTTTACGTTCGCCTTTCGTGAAGAGGCGAACGTGACAGCTGCAGATTAGCAACAGTACCATCATCGCTCTCTTTTAACAGACAATGTCGTTCTGCATCATTATTTCTTTGTGGGTGACGGTCACATGGTGATGAGGCTGATTCAGTGTCTTCCTGTTTCTGCAGATCCACCGAGACAGAGAGGCGTCTTTCCACCACACTTGCAACCCTCAGCACTCAGGTAAGAGCTTCAGGAGGTTCCAGTTTCCTCCATCACTTTAGAAAGTTTGCCTACTGTTTTATGATTGTTGATATTTTTTAATACTCTTGTTTTATTGTGAGGTTTTAGATATTTCTATAAGCTTGCTGCTCTGGTTAATGTGTGAGTGTTTTCAGCTAGATGGCCATCCTTTCGAAATTTAGCCAATCGATGTCCAACTTGACCGCTTTTCAGTCTGTTATCGTTTAGACAAAGCAAAGGCACAGTTTTTAGAGAGCACAGGTTTCCTTGAACATAACTTTAAAATAAGTACAAAATTTTAAAAAAAGAACAGAGAAAACAGAGTCTGTATGGCCATTTTTTTTGCATCTCAGAAGAGGAAATGAAGGCAGATAAATATAACATGTTCATATAAGATGTTCAAAAACACAAAGCTGAGACTTTTTCACATGCTGGTGGTTTTTGGGTGTTCAGATCAAAGGACAACTTTAAGTTGGGTAAAACATCAAAAGTTTTCTGAGGTCTTCTTTCCATGCAAGCAGTATCCAGCTCAGGAGACAAGATGATATACAATATTGTATTTGCAGTAAGGTGATGAGATTTTAGCTGCATTTCTTAGAAACCAGCACCTACCCCTCTCTTAATTTGTTTCTATAATATTTCAGAAATCACAAACTGTGATTTAAAGAATCTGCAAGACAATCCAATCCATGTTTGGCAAGACTATTCAATTTTAAGGTGGTTATGACGCAATAAAAACATCGGAAATGTGTTTTAGCAAATTAATTTAAATTTTTTATTTATTTATTTATTTATTTTTTTTTAGAAAAAAATCTATTGGCCTTTTAGACTTTGAACTATAGATGATGAAAGGCAATCCAAATTCACAAAAATAAATCTTTAATTTAGTATCAAATGTCACTTTATCGATAATACCTGATTATTATTTTTGGTACAAATTTTTTGTTTCTACACTCTGTTGCTCTGTATTTAGTTTTCCACTAAATACACTAAATGCTGCAACATTAGCATGACAAAATAGAAGTATATAATCAGTCAGAATGGTTGGCACTGTACTGGATATTATCCAGACTGAGCTGAAGTTTTTACTTTAACGCAACTTGAGAACTACTTCCTTTCCACCTTCAAAATGAGAGCATTAAACATGGATACATGGTGTGAAACTTAAAGCACTCACCATCATGTCTACATAGAATACTTTTTTACTCTCGGCTTAACAGGCAAAGTCACCTGCTAACAGCAGTTAGCGCTTTGTGAGGCGGCCTTCAATTTTAATATGGCATGTTAATATAATTGCTTGCGTGGCGTTTTGTCATTTAAAAGTGCATTTTTTTAATAGTGCATAGACCTTTTTGTATTTAACTTGACATTTTCTTTCCTTTTCAACCACTGTTTTCACTAAAAACATTGTGAGGTGCTGCAGAGCTTTTTCTGCTTTTTTTTTGTGTGCTACTGCGTGCAGCGAGCATGAGAAGAATGAAATGCATTATTTAGCTGGCTCCACGGGGGTGATGGTGTTGGGATTATTTATGCACCCACTTGAAGAGAGCTGAATTTCATTAGACTTAGAGAAAGTTGAAGATGAAGCAGGACTGTGGGAAGAGATGTGATGTAAACCCAGCAGAAGTCGAAGCAATAGTTGAAGTAACAGCAAGTGGCTCATGGGGAAACATGTCTCCACGGTGACTCGACTTCTTATGCCTTACATTCAGCGCTAGTTTAGGCTGACACTTCCCATTTCTCATGGTTGTGTTTCTTCACTCGCTTGGCGTTTTTTAAAAAAAAGCCTGCGTCAAACTCTCAGCTCGATCCGACTGTGAATAGGCCAGTATCATTCTCATGGTATGATAACCCACAGCAAAAATAGCATTAAAAATGTATGTAACAATCTAAAATTTCATCTAATAGTTTTTATTGTAAGTTATAACAGAAAATATAGGGTCTGGTGTTAGAGTGTCTATTTTCAATGGAAATATACCCCAAAATCAAAACTTGGACGAAATCTCTAGTAATTTTCAGCTAATTGACCTGGAGTGTGCATCAACAGGTGGGGGAGGGGCTATCCAATGCTTCATTTTGCCGCAGAAAACAACAATCATTCCCGCACTTCCTCTGGCCTCTCATTAAAGGGACTCTAGGGGATTAATAGTGGAAAATCTTAGAGGTTTTAAAACTGTACCTTTATAAAACTTTAATGTAACTTGATACCAATTTATTTATTTATATTGTTCATATAACATTTGCTACTAAAATAGGAAAGTTGGCATTACGGTTTACATCAGCAAAAGTATATCTGAACAACCTTTTTTTTATGGAAATTAACGTCCTTTGAACAAATGACTGAATTATCGATCTATAAGCAAAATACAAAGCAGGCAATAGGCCAGTATAAAATATGAATGGTTTCATAGTTTTGACACAAAAATACATTATGGAATAGTATAGTGATCCCACACTAATATTATAAATATTCCTACCTCTGAAAGCAGTTCAAACACAGAAGAAACCTTAATATTCACAATATGCAGAGTAGAAACTATGTTAGCACTAACATATAAGCTAACATATACAGTTTTCCTTATTTCTGCTATTGGTACATCACTGAGGTACCAAGATCTCAGGTAGATTAGCATTACCAAATAAACTAACATTTACAGTTTTATCTATCTCAGCTCCTGTTTACTGTTGCTGATGTACAGCCAATCAGCAACAGTAAACAATGACATGGCACTCCAGGATTGGCTGCTTTGCAAACACAAGCATATGGCATGCAAAGTCGCATTGCTGCTTGGTATTTCATTTTCCAAAGATACAACTTCTTTGGAATTGTTGAGATAAGGTGTAGGTAAAAGAGAAAAAAAAAATCTGCAAATTGGTAAAATTTCAACTAATAGAGGGTAGGCGTGAAGCGTGGTTCTAGTCCATACATTGTCTTCAATTGTAGTCTAAAACTATCAAAGACTTGTAAAGGTTTGTAAATTAGTTGATATAGTCAGGGACTGGTTCTTTGTATCAGCGTATACTCAGGCTTTAGAAAGTTGTTTCAAAACCTGAAACATTTTCCATCACACTCTCTTCTGTGGGTTAAAGTCATTTCATTGAAATGTAGCAGAACGTGACAGCTGATTGATGCACAGAATACCACAACACTGGCCCTTAACTGAAGCCAACCTGACTTGTTCTCATTATACAAATGGTTATGGTATTTTAAACCTTTTAAAAAAAAAATCTGCTGGTGTACATCCAAATTGATGCCCAATTCCACATTCTGGTGAAAACCAAGCAAAATATATGAACAAAAGCACCTCACACCAGCTGTTATGCACGGCGGCAGAGGCTGTGCGATTGCACCCGCAGAACACTCGCACTTCCTGCCAGTCATGACCCCCTTTCTTTTTTTTGCAATAAAACGTTCTCGCGTCAAATGCAAGGCTATCTGACTGTCACAAAGGTGTGCATGAAATTATGACTGCAGACATCAATTGTTTGTTGAGAAGAGGTGAGAATTCACAGTGGTGAGACTTGGTCATCATTGAAAGTAGTTACTGCTGCTAAAGGTTATTCGACAAGCAGATCAAAGTCTTTCACATGCTGCTTCTGCATTTCGACTTAGTTTTGTTGCAATAAAGAAGCTGGTGTAATCTGCACAGTAGGTAGCTAAACTGAAGGCAAGGATTTGGTGAGTTTTTTTATTTGGTTCTTATTAAACTTTAGAACGTTGTACATAAGTACTTAACAAATGGAAAAAAGATTTGAAAAATATGTCTCGGCTTGGTAAGTTTTCCCACACAGTCTAAATTACGAAAAAAATGACAAACGGTCCATTATTTGTGAAGGAAAAGAATCAAAATGTGAGTCGGTTTGATAATAACGAAAGCAGCAGTGAGAAGAGAAAACCAAAGAGAGCAGCAGAGGTGACATGCGGAGGTAAAATAGAAGGGAGGGTAAAGGTTGATTTCCTCTGCAGCAGCTGGACAATAATACTCCCTTCCTGGTGGAAATCTTTTCCTCTCAGCCTTTCTGCCTTATTTTCTTTGGTGATGTAATAACAGACAGGAAGTCCCTCTGCCAATTAATCCGCAATCTGCCCATGATGGAGGACTTGGATACAGTACTTAAAAACAAAGAAATCAGCCCTTTTTTCCCCTTTTTTTTGTAGTACAACATTGCCTCATTTGCCAAAAATATCTAGTAGCCTGTTAAACTGAGGATGTGTGTCGTTCAGATCAACATTAGTAACGTTACACTAGCATTCATCGTTTGTAACTGTGACAAATGGAACATCTTTGAGCGACCGAATGGAAACGATACTAAAATCTTTTTGCTCAGGCATCAGAAGTCGGTTTCCTTTAGCTCTTGTGTTGTGGATTAAAATACTGGCACACATAAGAGATTGTCTTCGATGGACTACATGAAGTATGGTTCACCCGGAGAACAAAATGTATAGTGTTTTGGTTTTATCTATCTTTTTTTTTTTAAAAATATCTCCAGTCCTCTCCAGTCATTTGTTGTTTCCATGCATCTTAAACAGAGAACGGAGTCCTACTCTTAATTGGTTAGTGGTGACGGTTGCTAGTAAGCACGAGCAACTTTGATTTTATGTATCCTCCGTCTTAATGTCCTCATTTCACCGGAGGCCCAAGCGCGTGTTATCGATGAATGCGCTCAACGCGCGTAACCTGGTTGTTATTAAAAATGCTTGGTTAGGAGAAAAGGTAAAGTTTCACTTCATTTTAATTGAGGTTGTATAGCGGAAAATCACTAGGGCATCATTTATCAGTGTCGAGGTCAGTGTAATTGACTCTGGGAAAGTAATTTGTAGAGTGTCCTGAATCAAGATTAGGGTTTAGATGTTAGATTTATTTATTTATTTGAACTCTGAAACAAATTCACATTGAGCCTCATTTGTCAAATGCTGGCAAACATTTGGGCACAGCTCTGGTTATAGACGAAGTTCCACATGTGATTTATGGAACCATGAATTTAATTAATTGTTTTGAATAAATGAACATTGATAGTCTGGCAGATGGAAACAGTCATGATATACCTACCATATATTCATTGTTCTCCTAGCCTTACCCACAAGATATGTCATTAAAGACATATTTCTCTCAGATCCTTAAAGCAACAGCATCTCAAAAAAAGATTTCTTACACAAACAAGATCTCTGCAAATGTTATTTCTTTAATTTCATATTGTAGCCGCCAAATATGAGTGCCAACTGAGGAACTGTCTCCAAAACAGCAGCTTAAATTATATGTAGTTACAAATGAAATCCTGCTGTCTGGTGTAATATTGTTCAGAATGGCTTTCAGAAAACACTTATGGGTGTGATTAAGGTGCCTTTCTGCCATCTTGATGCGTTTTGTGATCACAACAATGCAGTTCGAGGTATTAAAGTCAGTTTGTACCTCTGATGCTGCAATCAAATGCCAATCGAGGTTGTCGCAAGTCGGGCCTGCATCGACTTGTGACTTGTGTCAGAACCAGCAGAGGTTCTGACACAAGTCAGAACCTCGCTGTTAGAGGAGTGATGCAGGGATGACGTAAGCTTTGTGTGACTCGCCAACCACCGAATTTACAAACATAAATAAGACTCAAATCATTTCCATAAGAAGAGCAAGAACAGCGTTTGTGTAGCCTAGAAACCGGATCGCTTCATCCACTGTAATTGTTTTTAAAAGTATGGTGTAGGTAAATCCTGACGTCAATTTCATGTAATATCTTCCATCTTCCTGCACTGCTGCCTTTTTTTTTCTTTTTTTTTGTAAACTCAACTATGAGAGTTTACAAAACTTACTGGCTGTTGTCGAAATGTAATGTTTTTTCACTGGTTTCTCAGTACGTGTCTTTATGATGTGAACTGCCTTTGAACTGCCTTGTTCCTGAATTGTGCTATGCAAATAAGCTTGATTAATTAAACTCTATGGGATATCGCCATCTCCCCCGGTGATTCATAAATGGCCAGAAGAATCTTAGACTCGGCTCATCTTGAGAAAATGTTTTATGAGGCAGAATTTTGATGGGTTTTTGCTGAATTCCTCTGGAGCACACCCACCTTGTTTTCATTATCCCCTTGAGTCCTGTGCTTTCTAGATGTCCAGCTGAAAAATCCCAATGTCTAAAAAGCCCAATGTAGAGAGCACCAGTGTAGAAATCCTTCTAAATGCTTAATTTCCTTATCCTTAAATCTGTTTCTAGTATTTGACATAACTCTTTCCTGCATGCAGGAAACCCTGGCCTTCTATGAGCTGTTATGCACAGTAGCTCAGCAACGCTGACTGTTTCTTTTTCCTTACCTGCTGATAATGATCTTTCTGTATTTAATGTTCTGCTCCAGTCAGCAGTTAATCACAACCAGTCCAGATTCATACAGCTGTGTGTTAAATACAACAGCAATCCTCCAGAGAACCCCTGAGCTCAGTCACAGCTAGCAAAACATGTTCTTCTTTTCACTTGCTTTCGTTTTGATTATTGGTGTTTTGGCTACTGCAATGAAGCATTTAATGCAATCAGCTTCTCTAATCTGACTGAGGATGAAAAATCATTCATCAGTTGTAACTCAGAGGAAACAAATCACCTGAAATCTGGTGCTGCTGAACTCTGTTTCTCTGAGACATTGTGGACTAAATATTGTCCACCACAGGAATAAACTTGAAAAGGCGTCTTTTTCATTGTTTTATTGTGTTTTTAAAGATGCATTTCACATCAGAATAAAAATATATTGGTTGAATAACACAAATTTAAGTCTACCACTGCCGGGGTGTGAGTAATTTGGGCCGTTGTGTGAAATGGTAAATGAAATGTCCATTGAATTCATATTTTCTCGATATTCGTTTCAACTCTCATGACAGACAGTGGACTTCTGAGCAACTAATAAAAGTTTGTTGAAAACCTAATTACAATGGTGAAGAACTGCCTTGACATTCCACAAACAGAGAAACAGGAACAAACAACCAAAGTTTCTTCACTTCTGTGTGAGACAGGTCGTGTTTGTGGTTTAGGAGTGAATGCGGAGCAGCCTCTCCCCTGACACTTTATTACTGGCTCTTTTCTTTGCCGGAGCAACCGAGGCTGGGAGCCTGCCAGGTTGTGTTGCGGTTTCCCGGTCTACACTGAGTCATTGTGTTGCGCCGCTGATTGGGATGTTCCATGTTGTTCCTTCTTTTCTGGGCGAGGCTGTGTCCTGTTCTGCTCAGTTTTAGTCAGTAATGTTAGTTATGCAGGCATGGAGACGCTGGCTGTCAAAGTAAAAACTAAGCATGTGTTTGCAGATTACAAACGCATCAACCCTTTTAGTTTAACATAGATTAATGTTAAATTTGTGATTACTGATATTAAAGTCAACCAAGAATTTAAAAGTTATGGTCTCAAAACTCCTGAAATATTCCGTCTGAACGGATTTTTAATGAAATGCCATAAAAGGTGATGTGGTGAACAAAGCTGCCCCTCCCTCACCTATTGCTGTGCATTGTCTGACAGCTGGTTTATGAAGTTTTGATGTTCTGATGTGTGTGGCCACAGCTTAGTCTTAACCTTAAAACTATCACTAAGTACAGCATTTACATGTCAAAAATTTAAATGAAGAATTAATTTTTACCAGAAGGGAAGACTCAATATGAAAAGATGATATTACTATTATGACTGTTAACCATTCATCCATCTCATCCATTATCGAACACGCTTATTCACTAGTGGGTGTCGCAAGAGTTGCCGGTGCCTGTATCTAGCGGTCAATGGGCCGATACCAATATGTTAAAAAATGACTAAAAGGGCCGATACCGATGTTAGTACCGATATATCGGGCATCCCTAATTAATCAGCAGCAAAACAGCAGTTGCTAAATTTTCTGCTCTTTTTTTCTGTTCACTAAAAGTAATTAGATCACGTTTGCATTTTTTATTTATCAAAACTCTGAAACTTTTTTTTTTTACTCATGTCACTTTATTCACTGACAAATGTAATGCAGCCTTTATATCCGTGTACAAGATAGAAAATTTTGCAGGGAGCAGCAGGGAGCTCGCCAACTGATTAGGATCCGTTTCTGCTCAAAGCTTCCACAGACACATCCAGCACCTTCTCGACTTCTCGCCTTTTTTTTATATCCGACATGCTGACTGGAATTTAGATGTGCATAAAACACACACAGCTGCAGAACACAGGCCCATGTACATTCAGCAGGATGTTTCAATACTGCAAAAAAAACAACAACAAAAAAACAATGCAGGCTGGCAGAGAGAAAAAATAAAAATTAATCCACAGCTTCTGATTTTGTCTGATTTTATTTTATTTTTATCTAAAATAAAATAAATATTTTCTGTTTATATTTAAACAGAAAATATAATTTAGGGTAACCCTAACCCTGGCCCACAGCAAGTAGAAAAGCTGTTTTTGTGACCAAACAAATCATGTGCACTAAATTCATTTGAATCATATTTATTGCTTTTAGGATTGGACATTTGTAGCATCGTCTATCATTTATCGTGAACATTTCTTGATAAGAATTTGTAGTTAATACATTTAGAGATTTCCATTAATGATATTAAAACATACAAAATACCATAAACTGACATTATTGGAAATGTTATTTTTACTATTTTCTCTGCAATTTGATCCACAAACATCAGTAAATTTGATAATATGATTAAATGTGGTTACTGTGTGCAGTTTAATAATATAAACCACACTTCTGTAAGTGAGTAACATCTTGAAGAAGCCAATTAAAATGGGAACATTTGTATTTGTTTGTGACGCTGTGATTACTGTTACCTAAAAAATATATATAAGTAGTTTTTCTTGATCATTTTTATTGCTATCACAATAGTACCACAAAATATCATGATACAATTCTAAGTCTATATCATCTATCTCTGACTGCAATTTTTTAATTAGTGTAACTTCTCAAAATTAATTAAAAACTCCTTAACATCTGTCAGATCTGAATAATTGCATTGATTTGTACAGAATTCTTACAAAATGAAAACTAGAAACAGTTTCATTGTGTTTACACATACATCTAACATGACGCAAAACATAAAAGCAACATTTATTCCTGCTGTTTATTGACTTACTGAATGTTGAATTATTGCTATTTTTATTTAGATTGACAGACTTTAACAAAGGCATTAAATAAATCCCTGCTACCCTTAGTTTTTAAGTATGTCCATTTAAAAGTTGGACATGATTACACACAACAATTCAGTAAAAGATTTCACATTTCTATTACTCCATATTGATTTAATGCAGTGCTCACAGGTGTGTGAGCAGCTTCACATTCAGCAGCAACCTCCACCACCCACAGACGCATCAGAGCGTTCTCCACCTGTTCTCTCTGTCCTTTCTTTGCTGTGTGTGTGTATGTGTGTGTGTGTGTGCTGTAGTGGACTCTGTTTAGAGCAGCGGGAGGAAGACAGCTGTCAGAGCTCACAGTCCTCTGCTAGTTTTGGTGAACAGGTGTGAGTTGGTGGAGTCTGTAGCAAACACGCTGTGTGCTCTGGCGTCCCCACCAGCTTTTACCGGATAAAGGCCAGAAAGGTTTTCAAACACACGCTGCTCAGTAGAAGAAGAAAAAAATAAATCATATGCCAACATGGAATTAAAGGTCAGAGTAGGACTTCTCATGAGCTAGAAAAGTAAGATTATTATGAGTTGAACTGGAAACAAGATGAAATCAAGACCACCTGCTGTATAAGTAATACCGTACACATTATTAACCACTGGTCTGTTTAATAGTCTGTTTTAACCAAATATTGATGAGATATGTTTCTGATAACTGAGCAGTTTGTGTTTTGGTGTATAGTGGGATGTTAAAGACAGCATTGACCTCTCCTTTCCTCTTTATCCTAACCTCCAGTCAGGTCTGAATGTTTAGGTTTATGTAGGCGCTACCTGTCAGTCTGGCAGTGTGCAAATTGAAATATTCATGAGAGTATACAGTTAGAATATTTGACATTGCTATTCAAGGTTTCTTGTTTTTGTGCCTTATTTTGCTTCCTGGCAAAGATGTTACTGCAGCTGGTTGTGTTTTCAGCTCTGAATCTTGACGGTTTAAAGCTGCAGTATGTAACTTTTATTAAATAAATAAATATATATATATATATATATATATACGTACGTGTCTGGGTTTTTTTTTTTTTTTTGTGAAAATGTAAACTAACACAGATAATTTGTGAAAAGATTTATCTCCTCCACCTCGGCCCTGAGCTAATACTACAGTTTTCCCCACCAAAAACATTGAGTCAGGAGGAGGGTCTTAGCGCTAAGATTGGTTGTTTCTAGTTGATACTACACAATGCCACAATGCCAATTTTAGCAAATATGTAAAAATCATAGATTTATGAAAATGTATGTACTGCAGCTTTAAAGATGCAATTCACATGTGTTTTTTTTCTCATCTAACAAGTGGATGCTAACAATAAAAACAAACCTGGGTAGTGACGCATGGATTTCAGTTGTACAAAATGAAATGAGAACATAAAGAATGAACAAATTCTCATGTTTGCCGATGACATCACAAGAGGTGCTGGTAGACTGAGACATTCAACTCCCTTTCTCGTCCTAATTCTCTTCCTAGACTGCTTCTAATTAGGCCCGAGCAGCTAAGCGCTGCGAAGGCCTATTGTTTTTGTACTGTTTATGATTATTTTTCTTCCCACCTTTTTGGGGGCCTTATCATATTCAAAAACTCACCAAACTTGGTGGAAGCATAAAGGGAGTTTAAAAATTTTGATTTTTAAGGTCAACACAAAAATCACACAAGAAATGGCTCTACAGCGCCACCTAGAAATTTTCAAAGGACCCTTTCCTATTCACTTACTTCATCGTAGAGACATGAAATTTGGTACACTTGTAGAGCTCCCCAAGACGCTCAAAATTTACAATTAATGTCATAGTGCAAGTATCACAGAAAGTCGGCCATTTTGGATTGAAGCTCCGATTTTGACCCCATTTTTGCCGTTTACAGCCTCCGTATTTGATCGAACTCCTCCTAGGGATTTCGATTGATCGGCTTCAAACTCGGTCAATCTGTTGACCACCTGTCAATAAGGCATGTCATAAGGCATGCCTTATGACATGCCTTATGCCTGTTCATAAGGCATGTCCCATCTAAAGTTATCAAAACGGTGAGTTTTTGAGTATGCTGAAGGGGAGTTAGCAGGGGTCAAAGTTCAACGACTCGCCATAAAAAAATAAACAGTTATATCTCCGACACAGAAACTCACAGAGGCACCAAAGTTACTGTGATTGATCATCATCGGGTCTCCTACAATACCCAATGGTTGAATGATGACATCACTTAGGCCACGCCCCCTGAGAACAGGAAATGTAATGTTTTACTGTGAACGGTCGCTATCTGACCTCTTTGACCTCATCACCATGAAACTGTACCCAGAGACAGAAGACATGTTGGTGTGTTGAGGATTCCAACCCTGACCAGCTTCGATGAAGCAGGTGGCCGTGGCGGCGTGGCGAAGTGACCTGTAACGCCATTGCCATACGTTTGGCTCTAAATTCCACAGTTTCGGGCCGAGCTGCTCCAAACTCACTAGGATGGATCCTCGTGGATTCCCCGACAGGAATCCATCACTACATTTGGTGGGCGTTGCCTAATTTTTCTATAGCCCCCTAGAATACTTTAAATGATCAGCCCCAAGCCATGCTTTAACCTACAATTACGAAACCTGGTACACATGTGTATCTTGTCGGGACGTACAAAAAAGTCTCTTGGAGCCATGGTCTAAACCCCACAGGAAGTCGGCCATTTTAGATTGAAGTTCGGATTTTGACCCCATTTTTGACGTTTACAGCCTTCGCTTTTGATCGAACTCCTCCTAGGGATTTCGATTGATCGGCTTTAAACTCAGTCAGTCTCTTCATAAGGCATGTCCCATTTAAAGTTATCAAAACGGTGAGTGTTTGAGCATGCTGAAAGGGGGTTAGTAGGGGTCAAAGTTCACCTACTCGCCATGAAATAATAAACTGTTATATCTCTTACACAGAAACTCACAGAGGCACCAAAGTTTCAGTGATTGATCATTATCGGGTGTCCTACAATACCCAATGGTTGAATGATGACATCACTTAGGCCACGCCCCCTGAGAACAGGACGTGTCATATTTTACTGTGAACGGTCGCTATCTGACCCCTTTGACCTCATCAACTTGAAACTGTACCCAGAGACGGAAGACATGTTGGTGTGTTGAGGATTCCAACCCCGACCAGCTCCGATGGAGCAGGTGGGCGTGGCGGCGTGGCGAACTTTGACGATTCGCCATCAAACATCAAGATTGAATAACTTCCAAATGCAAGATTACAGCTGCATAAGACTTCCTATGTCTTTCTGCAGAACAGTCCTTAACACATTTGCATGGTCACTTGATGAAATCAACTTAGCCCACCAAAACTGTAACACCAAAGCAGCCCATGGGTTATGTTATGCAGGTTAACATATTAATTATTTAAATAAACATTATTATAAGTTTTCGATTTTTTTTAAAATAATTTTGTTTTGTGGGTTACAGTAAAAACATTCATTGATTTTGGTTAGAAAAAGGGTAGAGTGCCTTCTCCGGGTCGAGGGAGATGTCCTGCCCCCAGTGGAGGAGTTCAAGTATCTCGGGATCTTGTTCACGAATGAGGGAAGAAGGGAGCGTGAGATCGACAGGCGGATTGGTGCAGCGTCCGCCGTGAAACGGGCGCTGTACCGGTCCGTCGTGGTGAAGAGAGAGCTGAGTCAAAAAGCAAAGCTCTCAATTTACCGGTCGATCTACGTTCCTACCCTCATCTATGGTCATGAGCTTTGGGTAATGACCGAAAGAACGAGATCGCGAATACAAGCGGCCGAAATGAGTTTTCTCCGTAGGGTGGCTGGGCTCTCCCTTAGAGATAGGGTGAGAAGCTCGGTCATCCGGGAGGGACTCAGAGTAGAGCCGCTGCTCCTCCACATCGAGAGGAGCCAGTTGAGGTGGCCTCCTGGACGCCTCCCTGGTGAGGTGTTTCGGGCACGTCCCACCGGGAGGAGGCCCCGGGGAAGACCCAGGACACGCTGGAGGGACTACGTCTCTCGGCTGGCTTGGGAACGCCTCGGGATTCCCCCGGAGGAGCTGGAGGAAGTGGCTGGGGAGAGGGAAGTCTGGGCCTCCCTTCTTAAGCTGCTACCCCCGCGACCCGACCCCGGATAAGCGGCAGAAGATGGATGGATGGATGGATGGATGGGGTTATAATATTTAGTTGTAGCGCTTCCTGTGATTAATACCTAATTAATGGCTGGGATTGAGCCTGTGCTATTGTTCTGACAGTTAACTGTGCTCTGCTAATGTGCTTTGCCCTTGGTTTATTACTGACCAGAATGGTTTATTAAGCTGGAACATCTTGAACTTTAACATTTTCCTCTGATTTTAGAAGGTTGAAATTGCACTGCATTTACATCTAAGTTGTAGTTAGCATGAAAGCATGTGGGCGTGGCTTAGTGTGAAACTGAATATTTGCCATGAAAGATGAAGATTAAATAACTTCCAAATGCAAGACGACAGCTGGACCAGACTTTCTAATTCTCTCTGCAGAACAGTCCTTAACACATTTACATGGTGACTTCATGACATCAGGTTAGCCCCGCCCACTTTTAGCATAGAGTGACCTGTTTTTTCTGCTGTATATTTTACTGTTATTCTATCATTTATATGAGTTTCATGATCTGAAAACTGACTTAAAATGATAAAATGATGAACTCTGTGGAATGCTGGCTGCTGACCGAACACGAATTTGGGTGTAGAAATGGCGAACTGCAGTGCTTCGCCATGTGCATAAGATCGGCTATAAATTACTCATAGATCATCCGACTGGCGCCAAACTGGATATGTATGACCTTTGTTGACCTCTAAGGAGCCCAACATCATTGAAATGTAATTTGACTCCACTGAGCCGCCTAGGTTAATCCACCAGCTATATCTCCTCGCTAAATGCACCAATCTGCAGCACATTTTTTGTGGGTTGTCAGGGAGCGCCGCCGAACACATCGATGCGTACCGCCTGGTGGACAGGCGCGGAAACTGCGCAACGGCTTCTGCGTTGGCACGTGGGCGCCGTGCTGGAATCTGCGCAACAGCTTCCGCGGTGCCGTGCGGGCGGAGGTGCTGGAAATTGCGTGAGAGCTTCTGTGGTGGCTGGCGGCCAGCGATTGCTAGTTCCCCCGCGGTGGCCAATAGGCCAGAGCGGCGCTTGGCTGCGAGGGCCGCCCGACACCGCTTGCGGCTTTAATTATTATTCTTTTCCGATATCAATGCAACACTCACATTTTCCCATGCAGAACACAAATAAAGACGTCTTTTGAAGAAGTTTAATGATGCCACCACAGGGATCTGTGCGCAGAATCCTGTTTTACAAAAAGTACATGATCATCTTGCTTAAAACATCAAAAATAGTGAAACAGGACATGTTCCAAAGGAAATAAAGTGAGTTCAGCTGAATTTAGCTACTAGGCAGCTTTAGCTGCCTAGTAGCTGCCTAGTAGCTAAAGCTGCTAGGCAGATTCGTTTTTCCGCATCCTGAAGGATGAGCACACAGACACTTTTTAAAATAAAAAGCTACTTCCTCTTGTGCTCTGAGTTCACTGAATGCAAAATGTTCCCGAGAGACAAACTTCCACATCTTTAGCTCCAAATAGGCATCTGGAATATCGCAAAAACAACAAACTGGGTGGATGACCTCATCCAGCTGTTCCTGGCTGCTGGCTAAAGAAAGCCTGCTGGTGTATCAAGCTTCCTCTTCCAGTTTGGCCTGGGACACTATCAGTACATGTTCCTACATGTACAGAAAACCATGCAAACACACTCCCCGTCCACTACTCCAGGACCTTGGTGCTGAGAATTGTGTGCTGACTTCGAGACATGCTTATTTGTGGTTCAATAAGGGGTTAGGAGTAATGGTGGGTGTAAACCTTAAAAAAAAAAAGGCTCACTGTGGGCTACTGTTAAAAAAACCATGTTGGTTTAAGGCCACTGTAGCTTAATGAGTGGAGCTGAATGTAGTTATTAAGCGCTGGGTTTGAAGTTTGGGGGCGGGGTGGTGGAAACTGTTTAATGTGATGAATTTAATTGAAATAGTGACTGCTGTCATGAACATTTCTAAAAGGGTTTTAAAAAACCTACAGGAAGTTCAACAAGTGTTCTGCTGTAGCTCTGTTTTTTCAGTGTTGTCATTTTCCCTTACTTGGATTTTTCTTCTAGTTTTTGACCTCAGAGCTTTTAAGGAGCAAAAGCGAAGGTTGTTAGCGGTGCAGCACAGACAGCTTCATTTAGGACGCTTAGCCATCGATCCCTAAGGCTTTTCTCACCACCTCAGCTTGCCAGAAGTGTCTTCACTGCTTACGCTGTAGAAACAACTAAAAAATAAAACATGTTTTGACAGCATTGAGAGTTTCATTTTAACTGCTGAAGGCTGAGAAAATCCTTTTCTGGTTTTGTCTGAGATTTTCCTCCTCCATTGCCAAAATTTGCATTTTTTTGTTGCTTTTGTGATTATTATTTTTTTTGTATCCCTCCAGGAAACTATTCACCACACAGCATTTCTGTCTTTATTTCCATCCCGTGAGGTGTTCAAACTAGATATCGGTGTGCTTTTCAGAATCCTCGACGTCTTCGGCGTTCCCCAGTTTACCCCGCAGAACCAGCAGTTCCACCAGCTGTCCGTCGTCCACTCACAGAGACTCTGGCAGTGACATCGAAAGCCTCCTGAATGCAGAGCCAGGATATGACAGCATCTTCAGAAAGGTCTGTAAAATTACGTCAGGGTTATGGGAAACAGCAGTTTTTTCTTCACTAAGTGGAATATGTGAAGGAAATATTGTGCTGATGTATTGCATTAAAGTATTACTGAAAAGTGACCCCAAAAAAGCATTGTTTTTCATGTTATAAGTTTTCATGTTGAGTTTTAATAGGGTTTTATTAGACAGACTAATCTCGAGCTGTGCCATACTCTGTTTTTGGATAATTACAGAACATTTTTCTGTTTTATAACCCATCCCTTCTTTAAACTTCCAAGGTCCTCCTGGTGTTTCTTCTCTCATGTTCCCTAATAATTCAAAACAGATGCAAAGATATTTGACTCTATTTTCACCTATCTGAAAATTTGGTCCGATGTTGATGTTGAAAAGCAATATTGCCATATACACCTCACTGTTACTGTCACCAAACATATACCACATGACCAATTCCTTCCCCTTCTAGAAATACACACACCGACTGAAACGAGGTAAAAATGAAGCTGTTGTTGACATGGGCCCAGTTTTACTCATTGAATGGACACCAATATGTTAAAAATGGCCGATACCGATATTTCGACACATCGTGCATCCTTATTGTTCAATAATAGGTTCACTTCTGAAGTCAGTTAAATTGGAGTTTTTTAAATATATATTAGACCTGTCACAATAACATTTTGTTGGATGATAAATTGTTCCAGAATTTATTGCAATAAACATTATTGTTTTGGGACCATCTTCAGTTATTATAATGGTAGTGACATAATAATGCAAGAAGGCATTCTCAAATTCTAACAAACATTTACCGCAAGAACTGGCAACAGAAATAACAAATAAAATGGATTATGGTCTTTCTGTAAACAAAATTATCCTTTAAAAAAGGACAATGTTGAGACCAAAGCACCAGACTTTGCTCTGAAAGTCTGGTAACCATTGCTACCAGTTTTGGTGGGGAAAAAAAAAAGAGAACTTCTCCCATGCACTGTACATTTCAAAATGAGAGGGAATCCGGTTTGAATTGGCAACAGAGGCTTTACGCCTTGCTGGCTGCGCTCCAAACATCAGGTTTGCTCATGTCGAACGGCGGGAATATATTTTTGTTTGCCTCTGCAGCTGTTCCTATAGGGAATATCTTTAAATGTGCAACACCAACTCTGGTTCTCTCCATCTGCGCTCATCGCCCCACCGCTCAGACCTAAGACATCAACCGAGCATCTTTCTGTCCCTCTCTCGGCGTCGCGTCTTTCCGCCGCGTCGAGCTCGTTGTGATGGAACCATGAAGTCCACGTGGCGTTTATCAGCGGCCTGCCAGTGTTTGACCTGGGATGCCAAGGAGTCAGGACACGGCAGGCAGCGAGTGATGGGCGAAAAGGGGTGCGAGGCTCGCCGGCTTTGATTTCAAACAAAGGCCGCAAAAGCTAAGTTCTGAAAGAGGAGGATTAGCGCCTTTGCTTCCCTCTGAAGAGAAAATGCCTTTTCTTTAGCAAGCTGCACTAGAAAAGGGATAAAAAGAAAGAGAGGACTGTTTCATAACTCTAAAGGCCATGGCATGGATCTCATTAACACGTTAGCACAGCGTGCATCATGTGCCCTTGTGGAAAGAAAGCGTAACATTAACTGTTGTGCGTGAGGGCATGAGAAAACCAGGAAAGCCTGAAATGTAAAAAATGCTTAATCCTATCCTCCTCCTCCTCGATTTCCTCCCCGACTCCAAAAGCCGTAGCGCTCGCTGCGCCCCGCGTGCAACAAACCCAGACGTTCCCTCGCTTCCCAGAGGAAGTTGTTTCTGCGGCATAAAGCGGATCTTTCTTTTCCCAGCCCCCCCCAACAGAAGCGGCTCTATGTTGGCGCTAACACCGCAGCTGGCAGCACAATAGACCGAGTTAAAGCTCACACCTACGAATTAGCTCCAAAAGAACCTGTGAGTGTCGGCGCAGGAGCGCGTTCCCACCCTATTGCAACTCAAAACTTTCTGCAGTGTCTTCATTAGGGAGTTGAACACAACACGGCTTCTTTCCTGGCTGCAGCAGTCTTGTGACTTTGACAGTGTCTGTGTGTGTGTGTTTGAGCAACATCTGTGAAAGCTTTGTTTTTTGTTTTTCCTTTTTTTCAACCCCATCATCTAATGGTGTTTGTTATAATGTCAGTGTTGCTATAAAGTGGCTGTTGCTCGTTACGCTTAAGCCTTGCCATTTGGTCCTCATTACGCTCCATTCCTGTGGGTTAAATTGCTCCTCCAGCCTTCTCTAAATTCATAACATGCTTCAGCGAAGAAATGCTGATGTATATATAATGTGATAGCCCAGGTGATTAGCAGTGATTTGATGCGCATATGTTTTATTATTCCATTTTGCTTCATTTTATTGTTTCCTGCATGATAATCTGTGCGTTTTTTTTGTTGTTTTTTTATGTGTGTGTTAGTTTTAAATATTCCTTCATAGATGTGTTGCTGTTCTTGAGCCAGAAAGAAAATGATCATTTTTTTTCTGTTTTGTACCGACAGCTTTATTCTATTTCGAAGAGTTTGTCGCCATGAACGTAACTCAAAAGGAAAATTGTCAAGTGAGATATTGAAAGACAAATCCGTGCAGAACGGGCACAGAGGACCGGCGTCCTCTGTAGAGATTTCTCAATCAACACGTTGTTAGCTCTCAGCAGAAGGTGTCAGCTTTAAGGATAAATAAAGCACCCACACACAGGCTTAGCGGTTCTCATGCTAGGGTGTGTTGCAGCTCACTTTGAAGGCTACCTCGATTACGCAGAGGCCTGTTAGCAGTATCGAGGTAAATCAGCTGTTTCACAACTGGAAAAATTTTCCACCTGTGCTTGCAAACAGTTTAAGGTGCTTTTAATGAGATACCTAGAGTTATCTGGAGTGGCTGCAGGTTACTCTGCTGTGTACTGCTGATCAGCTGGCTGAAAGAAGGCTTCTTTGCTTTTCAAGGATTTGAAGGAACACAAATGTAGGTGTTTGGAACTACTTCCTTGTTGTTTTAGAGCAGTGATTCTCGTCAATTTCCTATAGATAAACTCAAAGCAGAATGGCCTCATGAGCCAAACTGTTGGTTCAAACATTTCTATAAAACCAATTAAACATGAGTCTAATATAAACATAAACAGATTTGTCTATTTCTTTAATCATTCCAACATGAGAATACTTCACAATTTTAATTTCTAGTTTTAGTTTCTGCACAGGATCTCAAGACCCCATACCCTGGCTTGTAAAAGTATTCAAGCCACACACAGACATATTTCACTGGAATTTTATGTGACGCGCAGATGGTCTCTATTCAGTCGTCAGGCAACTCCTGAAGGCAGTTGTTTGCACTCAGAAAATGTAAACAATGGAGTAGCATCAGATTTGAGTAGGATTTCTTCTCTTGTCTTTGATAAAAGGCCATTTCTCTGACCAGCTCTGAACTTGCACGTACGTCTTGATAATATTTACCCAGAATGCCCTGCACTGTAGTTGGCTTCCTGCTTTCGGAGCGGTCTCCGGTCCGCTTGGCGTTCACATATACATTTGAAATGCACCAGATTTTACTTCAACCCAAACGGAGACAGAGGTTTTTAGACAAATTTTTGGTTCACATCAGAGTTCGATTGGACATTCACACTTCCCCAAACACACTGGGCTTTCTTGACAAACCAACTCGAGTTGGATTAAAGTGGACTAAACAGGTCTGGTGTGAAGGAGCAAAGATGTTTGATGCTAAAAGCTGTCTTTTCCTTTTTGGATGTCTGCAGAACGACGAGCCGGTGACGGGAGGAGACAGCACCAGTGAGGTCTCCGTCTCTTGCTCCTCCACAGACGACACCGCCAGCGTCGGCCCGTCCAGCTCCAGTCCGGAGGGCAGCCAGGGCCTGAGCGGCAGCTGGAGCCCAGAGGAGGGCATCCAGTCTGAGGCTACCAACGCGGAAGGCAAGGATAGTCCTGCTGCTGCTGGAGGAGGACCAGGAGGAGCAGGGGACGCTGAAGAAGAAGCAAAAGACAGAGTGAGTGAGGTGCCTCGGCGTTCCAGTCTCTTCAGGAACAGCAAGCGCTCTCTGTCGCCGCTTCGCCGCCACAGCTGGGGTCCGGGGAAGAACAACGGAGGAGAATCAGAGATGAACCAGAGGAGGTGAGAACTGGAAGGAACTCATTTTGATTATAGACTCACCGATTATTCTGTTCTGACTGGTTTCCTGTTTCTAAAGAGGTCTATAATCCTGATTGGGATTTTCACTCGTTCTGATTTTGTTACATAAATTGTGACATTTAACAGAAAATAAAAAAGTACCTAATCTCAATCGAAAGAGATGGAAGAAATGTTTACTATTAAAATTCCTGATCACAATTCAGGGCCAATTCAGGAAAAATTGGACAATTCCAGTGTCTTGGCAATTTATTGGTGCATTCCCAATCATTTTACCAGCCTGTTGGTGTTACTGAGTTTCAGTCAGCAGGTGTCACTAGACCTGATGTCTCCAGAATCAAAGGTTGTCATTATTAAAGTTTGCTCATGTCATTTCCTTTGCACACTTTGTAGTGTAATAATGCCTTTGCTTCAACCAGCTGTGTTGCTGTTCATCAGGAAGCAGTTTACACAGAGAGACACATGCATACAGATGAAACCCGGTGTTTACATACACTGAATAAAAAGTTTTTATTCTCTCACTGCCTGAAGTTGAATCAGACCAAACTTCTTTTGTTTTAGGTCGATTAGGATTAGTAGTTATTTCTATTTGCTAAAAGCAACAATAATAAGAGAATGTGTCAGAGATCAGTGTATTTATGTCTTCAAAATTAGACATTTAGCATATAAAATAAAAACTTAGCAAATAATAATTTTAGTAATTCTAATTAAGCAAAACCAAAAGAAATTTGGTCTGATTGAAATTTAGACAGTTATGTTTAAACTTCTGGTTTTAACAACTTCCAGTTAACAGAAGATGCTCCTTAATGGTGAGAACAAAACCTCACCAAGTGATTTCTCCCATTTAGGAAAAGGGTCATTATATTTTTGAAGTGTTATTTGTTTTATATTATAAGTATTCATACAGGATTTTATTCCTTTTTTCATTGCAAAGCATTAGTGAAAGCAGAAAAAGATCAGACGAAGGTCACCAAGATTTGATATTTGGTGCAAAGATGCTAATGAGAAAAAACAAAAATCTTTCTTCACCTCGAAGACTGACAAACACAAAACACCCACATCGTAAAAAAAACAAACATCCGGGTCTAATCTTACACATTCTGTGAAGTTTGCATCTCAGACCAAATTTGTACATCCTGCTGCTTCCGTTTGGTCGAATCTAACTAGAATTATTTATTTCAAAGAACTTCTTGGAATCGTCATGAAGTATTTCTCGCAAAAGGGTTGACACTGACATAGCATTGTGTCGATAAGCATCTACATCCTCACACCGTCTGTCTGCGCGTCTGCACAAATAAGCTGAAGGCAGAGCAGCGACTGGTGCTTTCCTCACAGGCAGACTGATGGTGACAGGAAATGATAATGGTGCTTGTGATAAACTGTCCGCAGGGACGCAATCAACAGCGCACTTGTGTAAGAATTGCAATTCCGGGCAAGAAATTCACTAAAACCATCCCTGACTGCCCTATATTAGGCTTTTAGACATCTATATGTTAAAAATTTAGAGCTTTTTAAGTTGTTCTTTGAACTTTGGCTGCTTCTGCATTTTTTTCGAGTCCATTCAAATGTTTTTGTGTCTCGTTTTCACAGCATTTTGAAATGCTTGCAGTGAAAACTTACACATAAACTGTGAAGAAACTTTTTGGCTTTAGATTTCCCTCCTCTTTAGCATCTGTTTTTACATGATTGCTTAAACACCCCAAATCAAGTTTTCTGATCCCACTTAATTGGATTTTTTATTTTTATTTTTTTAATTAAAATAGATTAGAATTCACTAGAAGTGGAGTAGGGGGGAAAAAAGGCTTAATTCTTACAAAAATGTATCAGGCATACCAGGATGCACGTGGATTAATACATAAAAAAAATAAGAGGTCTTTTCCTGCAAGGCAGCATTAGAGTGTCACTTAGATGAATAAGAAGCTCTCACCAGCAGCGCATTAGTTTGACATAAAGAACAGAAATCCACCAAAAAACATCTCTGAAGCTCATTAATTCTAGATTAAAGGTGTTTGTGCTACGGAAGGGGGCCATGCTGGTAGCTATTTATTGGCTTTATGCAGCGAGCTTCCTCCTCGCGGTAGGAGTTGGCGTTCGGGACAGATTTCAGAGAGTTGCTGCTCTTGGTATGGACGTCTTTCAGGCTTTCACATCTGTTTTCACGCTAATTCTTCTGTTCCCTGGCTGAGGCCTCTCGTGTATCAAACAGATGTGGGAATGGTAGAAGTGAAAACGCACCAATTAGTCAGAATTGTCCAATTTTTTCCCCTTGATTTTCTGAATAATTAGACTTTTTTTTCCCCTCCCCAATGCTTTTCCCCATGCGAAGCATTTAAATAAAGAAACCAACGTATGACGTAAACAACTCAACTCAACAGCATGTGCTCCTTTGATGCTGTTATGTGACTTTGATGTGATTAACCATTTAATTTGATGGATTAATGGTAAAAAAAAAAACTGGCAAATCTTTTATTTCTTGATTATTCAGGGTGTCTGTGCATCCTTAAAAGGTCTTAGTTTCCTGTATCAAAAACAAAGGCCTTAAAATGTCTTAATTTTTTTTCCGTTTTTTTTTTTTTTTTTTATTTTACTCGGCCTTAAATACGTTAATCACAGACCATACTGTATGTTTTAGGATGAAGGTGCTATTTAATCTGGTATATTCTCTTTAATGTAGTTAAAATGAAGATCTTAAAATATCTTAAATTAATTTAAAAAATCTAAGTTGGCCTTAAATACGTTAACCACGTCTTAAATTTCAGGGACTATTTAATCTCGTCTATCCTCATAATTTTTTCATTTTATTTTTTTTAAATTCATGTATCTAAAATAAAGGCCTTAAAAAGTTTTAAGGCTTTAATTTTAGCCGCATAAAAATAATCTAAATTGGTTTGAGATATGGTAATCACAGAACTTAAATTTTAGCATGCGGTGACTGTTTAATCTCATATATGTAACTTTTTTGTGAGGCAAACATTTGAGTCACTGTCAGACATATTAAATGCTTTCTTGAGTCTCAAGGCAGTTCAGGCTGCTGCTGCGTAGGCTACCTTGCTACCTTGCTAGCTAGCTTTTGTGCGTCTGTCTGTCATGAGCGATTAGCTTGATCCGAGGGGAGGGACGAACGACAGTGAAAGGATAAAGCTATTGCCACTCGAGGTGAAACCCAACACAAAAAACGAGATGATCATTCTTCAACTTTCTGTGTCGTGTTGCTAGCTATCATTTTCACATTACATTTCAAGTCCAGAATTTTGCATGGACAAATGCCATCGACCGCTTGGCTGGAAGAGAGCTACCAGTTGTCGCCACATGAGAGCAGATGCATTTTCTGCAAAAGGAAAAAAAACCTTCTATGTTTGGTACTATGGGGGTTAAGGCTGTAGAGCGTCACATATAGGGTGAAAAGCGCAAACTCCCAGAAATTTCACAGTTTTTGCTATGCTTGATTGTAAAACGGCAACCTCCAACCACCCTCTATGTTTCTATTTTTTTTTTGTCTTAAATTTTGTTCAAGGTGGCTTTAAAACGTCTTAAAAACTCTCGAATTCGACTTGCTGATGCCTGCAGGTGTCTCTGCGTCCCTGTTATTATTATGTATTTTCTCATTTTGAGTGTCAAATCCTTGAAAAGGATTCAGTTAAAATTGGGACTAGACCTTAATGCAGACTAAATGAGCCCAGAAATGCTTCCCCAGAGCACCTGCAAATGGACGGCGTCCCAACTCTTAGGAAACAATTGTTTCCAAACAACTTTCCATTTAGGAACATTACTTTTTTTTCTTTTTTATTTTTTCCACCAAGCACCAAAATCTCTTCTGCTCCAGAACACTCAGCGTCTCATCATGCTCATCTCTTCCACGCTGTTCTCTCATATCACAATTCATCTCTCCCATCACGCACCACTTCCTGTCTCTGTTTCATCACCCCCAGCTCCATCCGTAGCCCTGGTGAGGGGAAGCCGGCCTTTCACAGGAGAAGGTATCTGACGCGTTGTCGGGATTGATTTGTTGTCTTCATGTGGACTGTGTGAAGCTCCTGCTTTTCTAACATCTGCTTGCTGCTACCACTGCCTCTTTATGCTGCATCCCTGCAGGCGACTGTGCTGAAGAATGTTGCTGTCTTTTTCACCCCTGCTGGAATGTGCATCAAGCACCGTAGGAAAAAAAAAAACTGTGGCTGAACCTCGTCTCTTTTCTTTGGAAAAAGTGAAGTGTAGCTCTGAAGGCTCAGCTGCATGGCTCCAGATCGAGAACCGAGTTGTGTTTTTTAAGTTCCTAGAGGGATTTCTTGGAGACTATGAAGGCGTCAGAAAGGTTTCAAGTGCAGTCCTGGAGGAGAAGATTCTGTGCCACAGCAATAAAACCCCGAATGGAAGTTGTTCAAACTGTAAAATAACTTCTACCTGCACTTTTGCCCAGTACAGGGTAGGAGGAAGCAACGATGAAGGAACCGGCTTCTTCCTTGGTTATTATTGATTGTACAAACCAGAGTGGAGTTTTTTTCTAATATGTTGGCGCAGTCAAAAGCCAGTGCTGGATACATTTTGACTGAACAATCTTTTTATAGTTTTTCCAAAGTAAATCATTTAAATTAAAATGATCTGATGATTTTGTCAGACGAGGGCTGAAACGATTAGTTGGATTAATCACAAAGAATCAATTATTTAAATAATTGGCAACTAATTTAGTCACTGATTAATTTTTCACTGGAGTATACGGACTCAAAAAAGGTAATTTGCTAAAAAAAATCAATATATTCAGAGCCATAACTAAACCTAATCTGTACAAAGATGTATACATTTTGCATTTGAGGTAAAAACACAGTTGTCTGCAAATAGATTTTAGCCAAAACTCCTCAATTACTATAGTTTCAGCTTCACCTGCTTCAGATTTATTAAAGGAATCCTGTGTTGTTGCATTTTGGGCAATAAACTAATTGTTTTCCTATTTAAAAAAAGGAATTGAATTATTTGTTTGCATCTTAAGTTGATTTCTTATTTTGTAAGTAAGACTTAAAATCTGTAGAATGTGCCATTGTTCTTATACAATTAATCGATTGTCAGAATAATCGACAGCTTAATCGATTCCTAAAGTAATTGTTAGTTCTAGCCCCACTTTTCTTTTAGTATTAATCTATCAAATTTGGCCACTTAGTTTTCCCTCTTGCAGAGTATGATAAATCCAGATATGGACACACATTCGTAATACCATCTGCCAGGTTCTAATTAAGACATGTGTCACATTGTAGTAGGTCGCTGCGGCAACCATATGGCCACATCTGTCTCGCTGAACAGTCGGGGCTGTTCAGCCGGGCACAATAAGCCTGGTGCCCGGCATATTGTGGCTTTATTGTCGGGAGTTAGTTTGATTTTTCTTTTGCATTCTGTACCGTAAACAAGTACAGAATGCACTGCTGGCAAATCCTTCTTGATTTACACCAGGAAACGAGTCGCTGTGCCCAATCTGGACTGTTAATTGACTAAAAGTGTTCTTGTAAGCGCAGACAAAGAAGATGGAGCAGTTACTTTGTTGTCCAGCAGAAACAATAACTCGTCAGTTGCAACTCTTAATAGATTACTTTTTCAAAGAAAGACTAACAACTATTTTAGTAATTGATTATTCTGTTATTTGATTAACCAATAGAATGATCAAATGAATCGATTAATCCAATTTTTTAAATTTTTCATCTAACACTAAAACAATACTAGGAATATACTAAATGATGCTAATAAACATAGAAATTCCTTTTTAAAGTAAGAAATTTTATTGCCTAAAATGCAATACTGAGCGCTTATTCATTTGTAGCAAAGGAAGCATCTGCAGCCAGAAACAAAGCTTCAAACATCAAAGTTCTGCCTGTTCTTCTTGACCTAACATTAATGCAGTGTGGATAAAAGGTTCTTCATAGATGTTTTTTCAACAGAATTCTAACCAGATGAAGTTAAAACTATCCTGCTTCAGGACGAAGGCTTACAAACTGTTTTTTAATATCTTAAATTCCAAATGCATGTACATATTCATGTAATTTTTGTTATTTTCTGCTCTAAGTGTGTTCTTTCAACAAATTCCTTTTTTTTAAAAGTCTGAACACTCCAGATGACGACTAATCAATGACTCAATTAGTTGACGGTTATTTCAATAATCAGTTATTTGCAATTGATCCGATTAATTGTTTGAATCCTAATGTGTGTGTATGTTTTTGCATGTATCCTCAAAGACGACGCTTACAACATGCAACTTTAACATTCAGCCCAGCCAATTATAGTCTCCTCTTGTATGTTTATGCTGTAATCTCTGTCATCTCTTGCCTCTTTTCCTGTGTGCTTTTTGTATTTTGTTTTTTTTTTTCCCACTTCCCACTTCCTCATTGCCCCCTCAACTCCCCGTCACCAAAACAAAAAAAAAAAAGAAACTTCTAACATCTCATCTGTTACTCTGAGTCGGCTCGGAACACACGACTGCTTTTAAATGATGCACGTTTACAACCGACTCAATTTGCATGAGCCGTTGTTATGGGCGTGTTTTCCTTTGTGTGCAACTTCAGCCCCGTCAGTTCCTATTGCCACAGCAGAGTCTGCAGGTGTTGGTCAGGATGAAGGAACTTCTGGGTCCGTAGGGGTGAGTATGCGGAGCCAGGACGGAGGCTTTAACGTGACAGATATAGCCGTCCGCCTCCCCGGCCCCGAGGATTACCGGGCCGGTCGCCGATGATGATGATTCTTTCAGTCCAGCCTGGTCAGTGATGCTAGAAAGTGTCAGGACTGGTGATTTGCTGGACACCGTGGAGCCCACACTGCCACCAGAGAGGCTGGAGGAAAAGGGGAGAGAGAGAGATTTACTGAAGCAGACCGAGACGCAGCTTGCTAGCATAGCTCATTCTGAAATGTAGCTGTAGTTTTCCTCCCCATAATCATTGCATTGGATTTTTTTTTTCAGGGCCTCTCATTCGCAGTCATAGATCGATGTAATTGGGGTTGTAAATCACAGCTGCGGAGCCTTCCGCGCCGATGCCGATGTTGGAAGTCATTTGCAGCTGCTTCGCCTGTAAATCTGCCCCAGAGGCCGGCGATAACTCAGCTGACTAAACACTGTGCAGAGCCCAGCTTTATATGTGTGTGTGTGTGTGTGTGTGTGTGACAACAGGTGCATGCATTCATGCATTCATTTCAGTGTACTGCAGGAATTGTACGTCTCCAGAAAGTTGTGATGAATAGTTCTGAGAGACCTGGAGGAGTGTATTGACAATGTCGGGTTCCGTGTGTTTCTGTGCAGCTACAGCTTAGAAGGGCTCAGTGGGATCCAGGAAGAGTTGAGGGGCTCCACCATCCAGGAGCCCCGCGACCTGGAGCGCTCCAAGATGCCCCGGTACAACAGCGACGACAGGGGCTCCCTGGTGTCTCTGACGGAAGAGCAGGAGGAGCGGGAGGAGGACAGCAGGCTGCAGGAAAAGGTCAGTGCTGAAACACACACGACCTGCATAACTGTGTCCAAATCCGATGTAGCGATCCGATCTTTACAACTGTTGAAAACAATTCTAGATTGAGTATTGATGACACATGTGTTCATCAGTGACATCGTTTTATTATTTATATTTAGAATTGCTAATTACACTTTCGGAACCATTTCAAAGAATATTTGTTGCAGTTCATTTATTTCATCAATTTAACCTATTTTTTAGTCGGTTTAAGTTTCTTTATTATTTATTCTGCATCAGCCATTTTACTCCTAATTGTGTTATTTTCACATGTGTGACCAAACCTGTGAAGATATCGGTGTATTTAAATTTAGCAGTTCTGGTGCAGAGTAATCAAATAAATTAGCAATTAGGTATATTTATATCTGCGTTTAAAAAAAAAAAAGAAACGTTTTAAATCAGTTCTGCCGTGTTTTACTGTATCGGATCAGCTGACTCTAATCATCAGCTATCGGTACAGGAAGTCAAAAGAGTGAATCGGTGCATCCCTGCTATTGTTTTCAACTGAGCCTTTTAAAAATGTACACAAAAAATGACACAAACCTGCTGAGCCCGTTTAACGTTTTGGATCTACAGTGATTTATATCCTGCTTGACTCATTTAAACTATTGCTACTTAGTTTTTACTGAGTGAGTTAGAAACTGTAACTTTTTTGCTTCCTTTTTAGCCTTTAGTCTTTTGTCTTTCGACCTGATGATTTTTACTTATCTGACAATGTCTGGACACTCGTGACTTAGACTTTTGCAGCATAAACTTTATGAAATTCATCGGAACAGATCAAGATTTTCTAAACAAGGCGGGGAAACGTCACTTTGGGGATTAATGAGAACAACTAATCACCATTGTCCTCTGGTTGTTTGATTCCTCCTCACTCTGTGACTTTTAAGCAAATCACGAACATAACCATCACAACTCAAACATCCAGTTTCCCCTTTTAGTTTATCGTTCCTGTTTCCAGTTTATCTGCCCTTGTTTGCGTCCTCTGACATTTTCGCACTGCCGACCTGATGGAAGCTTTGTATTTCACGACGCAGAAATTGCGGCGGTACCGGCCGCTGAGGAACAGCTGTCCCTCCATGACCCTTCCACTCACCAAGTCCGTTTCCATGGTCACCATCAGCCATAAAGACAGCGATGGTGAGTGTTTCTCCTCACGTCGGGTTCAGACCTGAGTTGCCCTTTCTTTAGCTTTTCAGCCTCTTTTCCTTCTATAGGTTGATTTCTTTTTATCTTTTTATTTCCATCATTTAAAGACAGTATAACGCTGTGTGTCTTTAAATCACTAAGTATTTTGTTTTGAAAATCACTTTCTGTATCATAGCCCCTAAGACTTGCCCACATTTCCTCTGTTCAAAACTGAAAACTTGAATGTATTTCATTGGACTTTTATTTGGTAGATCGACACAAAGTAGAACACAAGAGTGGCAGGAGACATGATACAAGTTAAGATGTTTGACGAATAACAGTATCTATTTGTTTGTGTTCATCAACTCTGATGTGAATTTTTGCCAGTTAATGTTCACAAATCAGCTTAAATCCAGCCGCGGTGGATGAAGCTTGACCATAAACTGAACATTTCATGTCCTTTCATGCATTTAATGCTGGTCTAGACCTCAGCATAATGCTGCTGCCGTCATGTTTCACACTGGTAATGTTATTTAGGATGTGACAGACTTTTCTCACACTTGGTTGGGCTTAATTTTATTTATAGATATTAGAGTGAAGATGAATTAGAATTAGAGGCACACCTGTAGCAACATCTAAAGACGTAATGCAGGCAGTGAAACTTTGGCATAAATGGGTCTTCCAAATGGACAATGACTTTAAACTGTAAAGCCAAAGTGGCTAAAAGACAATGTGGTTGTTGTGTTGTGGCCATCGAACCAGCGCAAAGATACAGTTCAAGAACAACGGTACCAAATACTGAGGGACTGTATGTAAACATTTTTCTTCTGGTATTTAGCACATAGAAATTATTTTGGTATATCTACAGAACCCAAATTTTATTCTGTAAAATTCCCAAAAATGCATTCAATTTTGTGGATGTAAGGTGAGAAAACATAGGAGTAAAACCCAAGAGGCAAGACATTTTAATTAGAAACAAACAAACACTGATTTTATAGTTAGGTTACCGACCCTTATGTGTATTCCTAAAATAAGATCCGCCAAGAATACACCGACTTATTAGCGGTACCACAGTAACACGCTTTGAGCGAATGATGAGTGCTTGTTGTGGTTCCTCCCTCGTTGCCGCCGTCGCCCTTCCGCCTCGCAGCGGTGGGACGCCTGAGACGCAAGAGGCGCATTTCCTTCTCTTTCAACCTGTCCCCCATCCTCACCAAATCTAAGACTCAGTTCATTTACGGCGACTCTTCGTCAAGTGACGATGAAGAGGAGGAGGAGGAGGATGACTCGAGTGAGTACCAGACAGCAAACGTGGCTGCAGTAGAAACTAGATGTTTTTTTTTTGTTGTTTTTTTTTTAAACCCACAGCAGTCGTGGTTCCCAGTAGAGCCCTAGAAACCTGCTTCCTCCTCTCTGTTAACCTCGCCTCCTCCTTGCTGACTACACCCGAGTGTAATGAACCATGATTAAAAACTGCTTTTCCCACCTGTGCAGGTGTAGGGTCAGTGAGGCTTCTCCTCTCCGAAGGAGTCGTAAAACTGTCTGGAATTAAGAGAGGCTGAAAAAAAATCAAACGATTTTAACATTAACCTGAGTTCAGTCCTCTGGGTTTTCATCATTTTCCTGTCCAGTGTAGGATTGGCTGCGCTAAAACAACGCTGAAGGCAACGTGGCGGCTGACTGAGCCGCAGCACCAAACATCAGTCAAAAGGAGAATACTAATTATTTCTCATATAAATCTACTGGCGGTTCGATCCTTGATGGGAGGAGGAAGAAAAGCAAACCTGCTCCTTTTGTGAAATGTGTGCTGAACACATTATGCTGATAAATTCTGTTTGGCCGTGTTGAATTGGACCTCGGCTGCTTCTGTCACATGCAGACAGTGGCAGCATGACCTTTCCGTGAATTGGCCTTTGGTGTCGTCTTTTTTTTTTCAGAAGAAAAGAAAGAAACCAGAGCAATATCACGAGATAAAAGAGGAAAAGCACCATCAGAGATGCTGCAGGTTATCTGAGAAAAAATGTGGGCCTGTCTTCTTCAGACCAAACCTTCATCTCTCTCCTCTACTCTCTATTTCCATTGCTGTTTTCTGTTTCGTCTGGCTTACACTATCCTTTAAAGACTTTCATGTGCTGTGTAAAACAAAAATAATTATTTTGAGAGAAGCTGAATGTCCCTCATTTAAAAATGACTGGAATAATCGACTGAAAACCGTTTGTAATCATATGGATTTATTCAGATACAGTTATATATGTATATATATTTGTTGGCATGCATGACATGCATTGTTTTATTAATCAAATTCATTTTTCTGAAATGTCAAATTGTGTTGTCTGAAGGAACTGACATGTGACAGAGGACGGGAGCAAAAACGGGTTAATACAAAACAATAACAGCTTTTCAGATGTTAATTCTTTCTTCACATGTTTTTTTTTTTCACAACATTGAATCAATGTCATCAAATGAAAAGTTTGTGAAATTACAACAAAAAGTGGACATTTTTCCAGACTGTTTGCAGGTTTTCAATAGCGGCGACAAATTTAGTAAAACCGCAGACGTCTATGCTAGAACTCTGTGTGACAATCTGAACCGTCAACAATGAATCTTCAGTATTTAAATTGTTTCGAATGTATTTTTGAAGCTGCTCCTCTTCGGAGCAGCCGGAGAGCTTTTGGAGCCGACGGCCTTTTGGGACTGAGTGTCGCTGAACTGAAAGGCAGACTGCCTGCAGCTCTCAGCCTCGGCCTCTCCATTAGCGCGTTGCCCTCGCTCTGCAGGGGGTTCCTAAAGGCTAAGCAGCTCACTTTCAAGCATTAGAAGTAGCTCAGTCCGTGTCCCGGCCAAATCCTCGCAGCTAGGACATGACCTGACACCCTTCAGCTCCAGTGCATATAAAATGTTTTGCTAGTGAGCCAGTATACTCAGCGAAGGGTCAACCCTGTCCTGCTCACCTTTTTTTTACCCCTTGACATGACAAACAATAAATACATTTAAAAAATGATTTCAAATAATGAATAAAAAATGCTCTGCTTCTCACTTTCTGTCTTCTCTCCTTCCAGGCGTGAGGTTGTTTTCCAACCCTTCTGGGTCGGTAGCTTACAGGTCAGTTCACACACATTATGAAGAAATCCTTCTTTAGGTTTTTTTTTTTTTTTTTCCTCTACACCCACGACGACCTTTACGGTTCCTGTAAAGATTAGCCGTGGAGAAGCGGCCGACTGGATCTTTATGGCGTTGTAAAGACGCGTCTGAGTGAATGTGTGAGCCAGCGTGTCGCATAGGCTGCAAAGTAACGCTGACCTGCGTTTCAGTATATCGGAGGAAGAGCCGGGGCCTCTGCGGAGCGACACGGAGGGGAGGAACACGACCAAAGTCAGCCGGACCTTCAGCTACCTCAAGAACAAGATGTACAAAAAGACGCGGGTAAGCGAAATGAATGACTACCTCGCCGCGTGTGGATGACCTATTTTTAGTGTGTCTGTGTGTGTGTTTGGGTAGACCATAGCTGCCTCTTTTAAGCAAAGAGTGACGGAGCAGCAGGTTGCTTTTCGGGCTCCGCTGCGGTGCGTCCACATTCACCCAGGGATCTGCTTCCTCTTCTGAACAGCTGGTAGTTACGTGTCGCGCTTCGGGGCTTGTAACTTCCTCCTGTTCACACTTCCCCAGCAGGCGCTGCTTTTGGAGTTCACAATTCATTTTGTGGTCCCGGATATACGAGTCTCTGAATGGAGATGAGCTCTGGGTTACCGTTCTTTGCCTTGGGGAGAAATAACTTTTCAAGGCGTGATGAGTAGCATTTCAGTCACACCACAGCCATAAACTGAACTGTATTTTATTGGGATTATGTGAAGGAGCGACACAAAGTAGGACACAACTTGCCGGCTTCTGTCTCCTGATGTAAAATTCTTTGACCTTGGAGGATTGAATATATCTTCTTGACACACCTGTCAGATTTTTATTTGTAGAAATAAAAAGTTGATGGCCATTTTCTTCCACTTCACAAATATGCAGTACTTTGTTTTGGTCTCTTTAGAAAACAGAAAATCACAGAAAAAAGTAAGATTTTTGTGAATGTGTCCCAAAGCACTATAAATAAACTTTTTCTGTGATATAAAAACCATTTTAGATCAATAGTACTCTACTTTCAAGAAGCCATTATAAAGGATTATGCTAGTTTCAGTTTAGACTTTTTAAACTGTGGAATGTTTTTGAGGAATTCAACACATTTTAATATTTTCTAATCAATAATCTTATTTTGGGGGGCGAAGATGAAACATGTTTTGTTATATTTGTCCTGATTCTGTCATCACTTCTCACAGGGCCCTCATTCAATCACATAGGAGGAATGTCAAAAAACAGATGACCTCATGGTTTTTTTTCTTGTTGCACAGTACGAGAATTATCCTCAACAGGAAGTGGCGTTTCCTGCCTCTTACAATGCACAAATTTGAAAATGATTCATTTATAAATAATTCTAACCCACGCGATTCCTGTCACCCGTATCTCTGCGGCGCTGACGTCACCCCGGGGGGTTCAGATGTGGCGTTCGAATGAACTCCGTCCAGATTGGTTTTCCTGTTATGGAAAAATAAAACCAGGCAGTTTTTAGCAATCTCTGCCTTCGTGTTTCTGTAAAGCCGCCCCCCTTTTACCGAGACGCCAATGGGTGAACAGGAAGTGAAACAGGAAGACAAAAACTTTCTGTAATGCTTTCCAACCTCTGAATTGCACTTTGCTTTCAATGTGACAGGACCCCAAAAGGTGCCGCCTCTGCCTGTGGTTGGGACGAAAACAAATCATCCACAAACCAAAATTGTGGTTTAATTCCGTTTCAACTCGGTGTTGTTGTAACAATCATTGTGACGATTCTGCCAAACCCTTTTGTCGTCATGTCAACCATTCTCCTCTGGTTCAATTGCGGTCAGTCTTTACTAGGCTTAAAACCCTTAGAGCCTCTCAAGGCTCTGCTCTTGTGCACGAACACCGAAAGTGAGAACGTCGGTGGAAGAGGATGTAGTCGCTGCAGCCTGCAGCAGCGTCCGCTCCGCACCGACGGCTCGTTTTGCAGAAATAGCACCTCCTGCTGCGCAGCAGTCACTTCCTCTTTGCCCAAGTTCCTGATGGAGCCTTGGCTCTGCCGGCTGTAGACCGTGCCCCTCGGGCCACAGACCAGGGATGTTGTACGGGAGGTTCTCGGGGAGCCGCGGCTTCTCGCTGAGAAGGAAAGGTTGCCTGGAGGTAGGCTGAGAGGACCGCTCTGCTTTTCCAGTCACATCGCATTAAAAAAAAGAGAGAGGGAGAAAATGTTTAGTGGCTGTCAGAAGATCATGTTTAAAGAGTTCTGTTCTGTGGCGGCTTGTCTTTTCTTCTTTATTTTCCAGTGAAGTCATAGTCTATTAGACTTTCTTACACTAGAATGTCTCTTTGTTTTCAATTTGTGCTGTAGACGTCACAGGCTGTTATGAGTCCTGTGGAGGTTTCTTGTAGCCAAAAACGTCTCACATTCCCTCTTTTTTTTCTTTTTTTCTTTTTTTTTTAGATTTCTGTTTCCGCAAGTAGACTGGATTTTCTCCTCAAAAAGGATTTTTAGCCTCAAAGCTAAAAATCATAGATAAAATCTGTGAGAGCGTTTTAGTTCTGATCTGACAGTTGTTGTTGCAGGAAGTGAGAATTGAATACAGTTGTGTTGCAATGGCTCCGAAACACGCCGTGGCTCATTTAGCCCCTCTGGCATCTTTAAAAACCGAGCGAAAATGAGCTCGGCTACGTCTGAGCTTTGTGGTCCTTGCAAACCGAGAGAGGCCTCAGGGCTGGCCCATTAAAAACGAGCTGGAAAACTCCATTTTCCCCATTTCCTCTGGGTTTGGGTGGAGGCTCTGTGATGCAAATCCAAAAGAATGAAGGCTCTGTTCTTTTCTGCATCACTTTATGGGATTGTGATTCAGTTTTGGTGTGTGTGTGTGAATGCGGCGACCTGACTCCTTGAGGATGAGCTTATGCGCCAGTGGAGGGGAGCGGCAGAAAGAGGCGACCCTGTTGTGGAGAAGGTCAGAGATGTCTGGGAGCTACATCAAAGCTCCTCGAATCCTGTGGATCCATTTTCTCCTTGTTTACTCTTTCACTTTTTGTTCTATATTTTTTTTGTTTTGTTTTGCTTTGGGAGCATTTTGTGATCATGCCTCGGCCTGCCACCATAACAGATTTTTTTTCCCAAGAAGTTGCTGCAATAAACCGTGATGTTGTTGTTTTTGACACCATTTTCAAGTAACATAATGGTAATGGCTTTCTCAGAGATCAATAAACCTTTATTTCTAATGAACATTTAACACAGGAACCGTAAGAATTCCTCTATTCAAAATAAATAAGCAAAACGACAGAAACGACAAATTAAATGTTATGAAGTCTCTGTAGATAAAGTTGTCCTTCACAATAAGAGCTCAAGTCACCAGACTCGAGATGTTTTTCATTCAGTTTTTGGTAGAACGAGAGAGAGAGAACAGAGAAGAAAAAAAAAACAATAAATTACGCAAATGGAAGTTAGTGAGCTCATTTTAATTTGTCATGCGATTAATTGATTTACTGCTTATTGCGACAGACCCACTGGACACGGCACAGCCCATTGGACTTGCAGCTCTGAATGAACCACAGCAGTGTTCAGATGTTTATTGGAGTTGATTTTCCTTCCCCTTTAAAATTTTCAGCCACTTTTAGAGGTTATGCGTATCATGACGAAAGGCGAAAACGTCTGAGCACTTTTACAATGATTTATAAGTATGACTTTTCTATTATTTATCTAATGTTGACCAAATAAAAAATAAACACATTTTCTATAGAAATAGTCATAGCTGTGTGCAGCTGATTCACATTTCATTTAGATATTAAACGCTGTAAATTGTGTAGAAACAATTTACAAAGAAAAAAGCTATTTTAAAAGTTCTTTAATAAGACACTTTGTTGACTGCATAAAAATTGCCTCACTTAATATCCGTCCCGCTGTATGCCTCCGCCCCGCTGGGAAGCACATCAGAGTAATCATGTCGCTCCGCGGGGTTTGGGTTGAAATTTAACGTACGCCACCGGCCGACCAGTGAAACATTTTGTCGGCGTCTGGCACTCTTCCCTAAGCTGTCCAATTTGCCGGTGAAAGTGTTCCCAGTTAATTGTGGAAGCGAAGTCAGAGATGAGTCACGTTAATAACTCCCGCAATCTTCCTCCCTCAGGAAAAAGACAGAGACAAAAGGGACAAAGACAAAGAAAGCAAGGAGAAGGACAAGAAGGCCGTGAACGGACACATTTTCACGTCCGTCAGCTCGAACCAGTCCCTCCAGTGCTCCCAGTGCAATAAAGCTTTTAATGGCAAAGAGGTGTTCTGTTGTACATGTAAGTACCTTTTTCTGTCCGTTTTGCTGATTTGATGACGTGATGCTTTTTTTTTGTTTGTTTTTTTGTGACGTCAGCCTTTTGCTGTTTATTACTGGAAATGCAGCCACCGAGAGATCTTTGATCTGTTCAGGATTCAGATTCTATTTTCTGAATCAACTGTTTCAACACTAAGAAGTCCCACTATTTCCAGTCTGGAGTTTTAAAACAACCAGACAAAAGTAATGGGCATCTAGTCCTTCAGTTGAAAGGTGAAAAAAAAGCAGCAAAACAAAAACCACAAAGGTCTTCTTCACATTTGTGTTGGGAAAGACTTTTCTGTGGACACAAAAATTAAGGTTCAGGTTAATTAATGTAACATTGGGGTGTAATCATGTCGCTCCGTGGGGGTTTAGGTTGAAATTTACCTGGCAAAAAAACATAAACAAACTCTACTTTCAGTGAAACATGGTGACACTTGATAGCAACATTTTATCAGTGCAGCTCAGATTGTCGCAATGGATTTTTAAATGAAATTAGCAACTAGTTAGTTGCTGCTGCCCTCTACTTAGCTATCTGCACTGTGCCGTCATTAAATGTGAAGCAGAGAAACAGCCGAACAGTGACCCAGTCCTCGTCATTAAATCCTGCCCACGATGCCAAATGACCAATATAACGACGCTATTGCCATCTGTATTCGTATCTTTGTCTTACGGTGGCCATTCTTAGCGTCCTTCTTGCATTTTGTTGTCGTGTTTGGATAAATCATTGCTGCAGCTGCACACTCGTCTCCTGGGGGACTACTTCAGAGTCGGCCCCATCAGAGTGTCGGCAAAGCCATTTTTAATTTTGCTTTGCACTGGAGAACCAGAAGAGGATGTAGCTTATTGCACAAGTGGGGTGGGAGGAGTGTGTCTGGGAGGGGTGGAAGCAAAAAAGCTCAAAAGGAGAAACGAGCTCTGCGATGGATTACGGCCATCTTCTGAATGGTCACATTCTGCCTCCGATACTGGGCTGACAAGAAACAGCCCTTTTTGTTTTGCAGGCAGTCTGCTGCAGAGCCTTGTGAGGCAGATTTTTTTTTTTTTTTCAGGAGGTTTATAGTCGCAGATGTCTGGCTGGTTTCCATCCAGCAGACAAATACAGTGTTTCTTTGTCTTCTGTTTTCTGGATCTACTTGGACATCCACATAAAAAAAGAAAAAAAAAAAAAAAGGAAAATACCCAATAATGTTGAAAGGTAGAAAAGGAGCAATCAAGTCGGCGTGTGAACCGGCCGCTGATGGCGTCGTTGCCGTTCTCTAAATAGACGTCTTTATTATTTTCTCACCCTCAGTGAGAGCGTTTGTTTACTGATGTAATCTTCAGAGCGGAAACGTTGCACGCGCCCCAGCGAGGATGACGGCACTCCGCCTCTGATAAAGTCTTCAGTGGAAACGCTTCGGTGTGTGAAAATTAGCAGGACTGGCGGACCAATCAAAATCTCGCACGAGTTTCCCAAAGAACACAGGCAAAACTGACTGAACTGGATCAGGTTGTACTGGCAGGGCTTACTTTCGCAGCCATGAATTATGACTTTTGTGACTAAATGATGGATATGGGAATGTTTACATAATTCAGATTTTCCCATGCAGTGCAGTATACATGTGTGTGCGTCAAAGCCTGTCCTTTTTTTTTTCTTTTTTTTTTTTTTTTACTTTTTCCAAGAGCAGTATTGCCCCTCAGTTGCATCACACACAGCCCTCCAGTCTGGCTTTCATTAGCGGGCTGGTGGAGTTTCCTGGCTGACTGTGAAAACCAGTCAGAATTTCTTGCTCCCATTTTCCCCCCCTCCCCTACACACACGCGCATACACACGCACACACACACCCACGCAAACACACCATCACCAAGCTCACTATGTTGCTTTTCTTTCCAGACTGTAATGCATCCGTCCACAAGGGCTGCAGGGACAGCATGCCTGTTTGTGCCAACGTGAAGATGAAGGTAAAACTTTTTTTTTTTCCCCTGCCGGTTCTCCTCCACTGACCCTGTAGCGTTCTGTTGTCCTGCAGCCAAAATCAATTTTTTTTCTTTTTCCTTTCGTTTCCATGCTTTTATCCCCCGTTTCTCTGTTTAGTTGCCCAAACAGCAGTTTGCAGTGCCAGATTCCAGCGCTCCGTGCTCTGTTCCTGGCGTCACAATGAGGAACAAAGGTGAGTGTCAAACTAAACTGGACTTGAATGAGTAATCGTCGTCGTCAGTTATGGTCGCCGTCAGTTATGTTTTTTTTTGTTTGTTTGTTTGTTCTTTGTACAGTGCAAAGTTGGCGGAGAATCCTATACATTTCCAATAAAGGGAAATAAAGTAATAGCAGAAGTGAGCTTTAGCACTTTCGTTTAGCTCTTTTGTCTGCACTGAGCTTCGGATGTTTCTGACAGACTTCCACAAAAGCAGGATATGAGCTTTGCACGCATTTCTGGGAAATTTTTTCTTCAGATTTTTCTTTCACATTCATTTTTACTGTTTTGAATGTATGTTTTCTTATGCTGTATTGACCACATAATCTAAATAATAGTAAGTATCATAGTATTTGAGCAAAAATGTCAAACAAAATCCAATCAGATATTTCTTCTATGCATTATTTCAACAATTGTGCAACCACCTTATATTTTGATGTTTCTTTTGTTCTGCTTTTATTGATTATCCATGTGTTTTTACAACTTGAAATATTTCCATTTAGATGAATTTTTCTTTCTTTTAAGTGAGGCAAACGTTGGCCACTGGACTTTGTTGCGTTGCGGTGCGAGGTTGAAAACGCAGAGATTGGCCACAGTGGCCTGCAGATCACCTGAGGCTTCAGTTCACAATATTCTGTCCACATTTCATGGCACCGAAAGTCTGAAATAGTCGTTGATATTTTGTCACATTACAACCTCAAACTTTTGTGTATTTTATTGCGATTTTCTGTCGGTGCAAAGTAGTGCAGACTCGTGAAGTAGAAGGAAAATAATTGCTTTTGAAATATTTTCATGCAACGGCTGAATCCGAGTCAGACTTGATGACATACAGTTTTACGCAATATATTAGAATAAGCTGCAAATGAGGCATTTCTGTAGAAAATGTAGACCTAATGATTTATTTTTGTTGGTCTGATTTAACTTTCAGACAATTATGATGCGTAGCCATGGCAGCGAGGTATTGTTTTCCCAACTGGGATCAGCTGATCGGCATCTAAAAAGCTCAAATTGTACCTGAACTTTGAGCCCAAATCTCTGAGCGGTTGAAAAGGGAGGCTCTATGGATGCAGAGAGAGAAGGAGGAAGTTCAAACCATCTCAGTCCCACACAGCAAATGAAAGTCTCAAGTCAGAGGGTTCCTCAGAATCTTTGCAAGACTGACTGCTACCAGAGATCCTTCCTGCCCGCAGCATCACCATCCACAGCGACTCTCTGTCGATTCTCAGATGACACGAGTTACAACGACGTTTAATTTCCCTTTGGGATTTTTTAAAATCAGACGAATTGAATATCAAGTGTTTCACTTAGGGACAAAATTACTGAAATAAATGGTCGTTTCACTAGTATTGTAATTAATTCATTACGACTGAATATTTTTTGTGTCGAATTGCTGCTTAAGAATAAAAACATGCTTATCCTGTCACCTTTTAAACAAGGCACTTCCTTTGTAAACAGCATTGTCTGAGTCACTGCCCACACTTCTTGAACCTCTTAACCGAGAATGTTGAGATTATTTTTTTTTTGTGTTTGTTGCCTCTGTTTCTAACAGCTGCGAGCTGCAACGTTGCAGCAGTAGGAAGCGTGCTTTCTGCATGCGCGTTATAAAAACCAAGTGTCGTTGATCAAAGATGCAGTAAGTTGTGAACGATGAGTTTAGCACGATTTATCAAAAGCTGCTTCAGGTAAAGGATTAGACGTATTAGATGCTGTTTCAGTTTTTTCGGGGTCTATCTCTGATTGTGACGGTTTCTCCTCCAGCTGGTGGGACGAGGGACCGTCCCAGGTCAGCCATCTTGATCCCCGAAGACAATCTTCCCCTGATGATCCCAGGATCACGGAGACACACCAGCATCATGACGTTCCCTGGAAACAATCTGTCAAAGAGCCTCTCGATTAGCAACATCGCAGGGTGAGCCGCTGTCCGTCGTCTGAATGGCGATGCAGATCTACTTTTTGTTTTGTTTTCTCTAATCTTGGATCATTTCCTCTTTCAGCCCATTTGATGATATCCCCATCAAAGGCCTGCGCTACCTTTCTCAGTCCACAGACTCACTCAACAGAACCAACCAGGTCACTGAATCCATGGAGTCGCTCACTGATGAAGGTTGACACACACACACACACACCCATCCTTTGTTTCTCCCTTTCTGATCTTTCCAAAATAAACAAGCGTAATTGAGCTCAACATTTTGACACAAACCAGATACAGTAATTTGAACTGTACTTCAAATCACCATATTTTCCCGACTATAAAGTCGCACTTTTTTAATGATTTGTCTCGTCTTGCATCTCGTAGTGAGGAGTGATTTACATATGATTTTTATAATCTGGAGTGACATACAGTCTGCAAAATACAGTAGCTATATCTGGACCACAATACACCCAATGGCACATTTTTTGCTACTGTATGTGCAATAAATAATCAAAAATCTGAAAACCGAGTTTAGATACATTAAATTGATTTCTTTCTCACTGGTGCATTTAGTTTTGTATTTTTATCCTACTTTACCAGGCTTAAAATAACAGAGTTAACTGTTAACAAGACAACATTTATTTACTTTGCAGAGATCAGTGGGAACTTTTTCTTAAAAAGAGCATCAGATTTAACTGTGACACACTTTAACCTGAATTAAGTACCAAGGGAAAGGGGGGGGTCAGACTCAGGGTTCCCCTTTTGTTTGTCTGAACATCCTGAAGCTCCTCAGTTTAGATAACGTCTGAAGAATTGAGGCCATGTCAACACTTCAAACATATCACTGTATTTGTTTTCTAACTTCTATTTTTTATATTTCTATTATATTTACATTTTATCAGGAGGCAGTGTTAGAATCTGTCTCATAAAACACAGTGAAGTTGATGCTTTTTTGTTTGTTTGTTTTACATCGACTTAAATGGAGGAAAAATTCTCATATTATTATGTCTGAATAATTTAAACTTTAGTCTTGTTTGCGATCAGTAGAAGAAGTGAGAGGAAATGTCGTGAATGGAAGCTGTGCTCCTCGTTCAGGCACAGAGATGATGGACGCGCAGCTTCTGGGGGAGTTTGAGGCGAACGCCAAAGAGTTCGAAGCAGACTCATGGAGTCTGTGCGTGGAGCAGCAGTACCTGCAGCAGCAGAACAAAGAGCTGGTCAAGAGACAAGACGTCATCTACGGTACGACAAAAACAAACAATCAAACTCGCGTAACACATCAGGGGTTCCTCTAGGATTTTTTTGAACACTGGTGTCAGGAAATCACGTACGCCCGTAGATCTGCGGAGCATTAAGAATGTCTCGTTTCACTTTGCGCAGAGCTGATGCAGACCGAGATGCATCACATCCGGACATTGCGCATCATGTCGGAGGTATACAGCAAAGGCCTGCAGAAGGAGGTCCCGCTGGACCAGCACACGGTGGAGAAGATGTTTCCGGTGCTGGACGACCTCCTAGACCTCCACTCGCAGCTCCTCCAGCGTCTCCTGGACCGAAAGAAGGAGAGCCAGCTGGAGGGGGGAGGCTCAGAGGGCGGCTTCGTCATCAACAGGATAGGAGACATCCTGGTCAGCCAGGTCAGAGCAGCCCCGCTTTACACCCGATTTTGCACGGAGTTGAATGAAGTTCTAAAGCTTCAATTCCTTTTTTTTTTTTTTTTCGTTATTATTTTCCATGTTGCTGTGAGTTTTGCATATTACATTTTCTTATCCCTCTCTGCTTAGTTCTCGGGATCCAACGGCGAAAGTATGAAGAGGGTTTACGGGAAATTCTGCAGCCGCCACAACGAAGCCGTCAACGTCTACAAGGACCTCATGAACAAAAACAAAAACTTTAAAACCTTCATCAAAGTGAGGATCAGAGTTTTCTTCACACGTTTTACACAGCAATTGTTTCCCCTCACGTCTTCAAGCTGACAATACGTTTCATTTGAACCGCTCTGCTAATTTGCAGCGTCTCTCTCTCTCTCCGTCTCTGTTGTTTTTGCGAAGCCCTGTCACTGGTTGTGTGAGCGCGCTTCTCTAAAAGCACCTCCTGTTCTTTATTTTCTCCCAGAAAAAGAGAAGTAGCAGCACTGTGCGGAGGCTTGATGTCCCAGAATGCATCCTGCTGGTGACCCAACGGATCACAAAGTACCCGGTTCTGATTCAGAGAATGCTGTTGCACACTAAAGGTGGGTTACATGTCAGCCTCGTTTAACCTTCGTTACATTATTTTAAAAAATAATTAAGAAGAAAATGAAAAAAATCAAACCAAAACTTTTATCTCCAGTTTGAAAAATGAGTAGGACGAAGACAAATCTTACTAAATAGCCTCATCCAAATATATACAAATTTTTTACATCTAATTGATTAATTGATCGATGGATTTTGCATATTTTTTGTTTTTATGTCATGACTTGGATTTTTCTTTAATTATATTTTTATAATTTTGATCATGATCAGTGGTGCTGCCACCACTGTTTCCATCATGTGTTTGCTCATTTAGTTATGATGGATGAGAAATGATGCTGGTTACAGGAAGATTGAAAAATAGGTCGATAGAACGTGTCAAAGCAGGTATGCTGATGATGAGGTTTCGTTTACGCACTTTAATATAGATATTTAATCCCACAAAGCGTCGCCTGAATTGTCACAAATGTTATTAGAAACTTTGTATAATTCCAGTCTTCTGTCTTTTTACTGTAGACCAGGATGTCACCTGGTTTAGGAAACGAACAGAAAGGCGCTTTTTGTATAAATGTGATTTACGTGAGCTCATTTGTTCTGCAAGGGGGAAAAAGGCAGGGTTTGGTTGTTCGCCGTTTTCCGAGTGGTGGATCAAGCAGAACTCTCAAGAGCCGAAACATTTTGCACCGTATTTCTATCTGATTTAAACGAGTTCTCGTCAGTCGGCCTCCTACTGTGTAAATTCTCTCTAATCCTTCCCTGGAGCCTCTTTACGGTTCCATGTGGGATGGTGGAGCTCTGACTTAATCCCCAAGGTGATTTAAGCAGACTCCGTTTTTTTTTTTTTTTTTTTTTTTTTGACAACTCTTGTATGTATTGAAAAGAAGCAGCAGAATATCCTTGAAGATTATTTTCTTTTCCCTCTGCTTCGGAGCTGCAAGTACATAAAAAAAAACAAACAGCAGGAGAAAAATCTCCTGAATACAGGTCAAGTTGTTACTTATTGTGTCCAAAGCTATGAGCTAAAATGAGAGGGCACAATGTTTCAAATGTTGACTTTGGATTTAAACAGAAATATAACAACATCCCAAACTGTAAGGTGAAAGTGTGGCTAAATTGAATGGACGTTTAATGCAACCTGGCATTACTCTGTAAACAATGACACTTTTAGTCATCTAAGACGCATCACTGTGAATTCCACTAAATGCTGAAGTGAGGTCTGAACACCTTGGCTGCCTGCCCTCCGCAGACACGTGCGAGGACTACGCTGATCTGAGCGAGGCCATCCGGTTGGTGAGGGAGGTGATTGCCGCCGTCGACAGCAAGGTGAACGAGCACGAAAAGAAGCAGCGCCTGAAGGAGTTCCACAGCCGCATGGACAGCAAGTCCATCATGATCCTGAAAAGCGGCCAGTTCTTCGCCAGGGAGGACCTGCTGAGGCGGAAGCTGATCCACGACGGAGCGCTGCAGCTGAAGAACACACAGGGAAGACTAAAAGGTGAGCGTACAGACTGTCATCTACTTATTTTTATTTATTTATTTTTGTCGTTACCAACAGAATATGTGAGCGGTTTATGTCCTGTTGGTCTTCCAGATGTTCAAGCTCTCCTGCTGTCGGACGTTTTGGTCTTCCTTCAAGAGAAGGACCAGAAATATGTCTTTGCCATGCTGGTAGGTTCTTACTGTCATCTTCTTCTTCTCCTCTCTCTCCCATCCTCTCCTCGCTCTCCCTCCAGTGATAAACACTGGAGGGAGAGCAAGAACATTTTCTCGACGGCGTGTTCTTGCTGTTAGCAGTAGCCACTCCTGTTTATTTCTCCCAGCGAGCAGAGGAGTGTCCGCCTTCTGCTCGCACGCTAGCTTGAACCTCATAAAGCCGACGCGGCTCCGGGCTCCTGACCCAGCTGTGTTAAATCATCTGGGGTATTCAGCTGGAGCTCGTCCCATGTTTACAGGACTCCCAGCTTCATGCCATGGCACATGCTTTTCTGTCGCACATTAGAGGGAGGAAAACAGAGACGGAGCCCGCGGGTGGATAATCGCATCCGTCGGAAAAGCTTGGGATGTGACTCCGAGCTGGAGTCGGGTCGGGGGGCTCAGAGGAAAACATACTAAAATGAGTGGCAGTTAGGAGAGTAAGATTTCAGGGGCGGATTGAATAATTAGGAGTGGACGACAGGATATAAACACCGTTGGACGGTTTTAAAAAGTTGATAAGAGTAACAGAGTGAAGGTAATGAATCCTGGTCTTTCCACACTTGAGCAACCAAAAGGTTTTACGTGATTCTGCAAACAGAGGAAGATTCTCTGAAGTTTTAGATGGTAAAGCAAGCGTTAACTCGATCATCTGTGTTTAAACAACGCATGCATCTACTAAACAACAAACACCTCAGATTGACCAACTTGTAAAGTTAGCATTGGTAAATCGCAGCTCTAGCGCAATGCACTAAACAAATAATCGTCAACTAATTTAGTGATCAATTAAGCATCAACATCATTGACTCTATTCATCTATTTATCTAATCTATCTGAAGAGTCCACGTCACTGAACCCCATTGAAAACCTCGTTATTATCCCACCAAATTTTGATTTCTGAACTCTTCCTGAGTTAAAACATTAGTATTGTTATTTCAAACTTTTTCTCACTGCATCTTTATATATATATATAAATATATATGTATGTATATTTATAAATATATATTTATAGATATATAGTCTTGACCTTTTTCCTTCCTCTTTGCTTCACTTGTTTTTCCTGTGTAAATAATTAACCCCCCTCCCCTATTGTCTTTCCCTGGTGCTTTTCCCATCCTCTCTCCCTTGACCCTCCCACTCCCTCCTGTCTTTCTTTCTTTTCTCTTTTTTTCCCCCACTCTCCTCCCACGCTGGCTTCATCAAACCCTCCCTGTTTTGCTTCTTTTTTTTTTTTTTTTTTTTTTTCCTTTTTTCTTTTTCTCATCCTCCCTTGTCTCCCTGAAGGACCAGCGCTCCACAGTCATCTCCCTCCAGAAGCTGATCGTCCGGGAAGTCGCCAACAAGGAGCGCGGCCTCTTCCTCATCACGGCGGGCACCGAGAAGCCGGAGATGATGGAGGTCCTGGCCAGCTCCAAGGAGGAACGCAACACCTGGATGCAGCTCATCCAGACCGCCATGCAGTCCATGTGAGTGGGATTCATTTAGATTTCTGCCGTGGCTTGTTTTTTATTTATTTATTTATCTATTTTTTTGTATCCCTCCATCCAACTTCTGTTTAAAGCTTCTCTTCTCAAAACATATCTCGTCTTCTCTGTATATTTCTACTTGTAACTCTGCTGTGAACAAGCTCAGGTTTGCCCTCTCCTCTGCAGTATAAAGCCAGGGTGAGACTTTTTCCCAGACTTCTGTGCTTTTTCTTTTTTTCATGATAATACACACGAAGTTGGGACAAAGCACTGTGCTGCCAGGAGGATTAGCTGCTCTCTACCTGGGGATGGGATGTACTCCGGGTCCATCTAATGCTGGATTGGCTGCCAGGGCAAGCTCGGTTATAAGCAGAGGATTATTCGAATGCAGCCAATGGGGAGGGGGTGGTGGTGTTTGGGTGTGGGGAGAAGGGACGAGGGGAGAAGAAATAAGAGATTTAGCACTCCGTCTCACTCCGACTTCTGTCGGAATACAAAACTGAAATCAAGCCATTGGCAGGAGATGAGAACAAAACTCGATGAGTGCGCCTGTCTTCTCTCTGAGTTATGCATATGAATGGGCTCTCCGCAAGATAAGGCTGGAGCTATATGTATATATTTATATATATAAATATATATATTAATCCTCTGTGGGAGGAAAAGAAGTTTGGAAAATGTTATAAATGAGAGAAAGTTATTAAGTAATTTCTCAGAGGTGAAGTTCCGTGTTTAACAGATGTTCATATCGTTTAAATTGCTTATATTTGAATGTTTTACCTGAAATTTACCTTCACGTTAAATAAATAATAATTAAACGAGTGACCTTTGTCGGATTTTAATCTTTTCTCTTTTTTTTTTTTTTTTTTTTTTTTTACTTTCTGCGTCCGCACAGGGAGAAAGACGAGGACGAGGGGATCCCCAGTGAGACGGAAGACGACAAAAGACAATTAGAGAGCAAAGCCAAAGAGATGAGAGGTGAGAAGAGACACGTCTTTTGTGAAAGGAAAAACGCTTTATTTTGTCTGTCCTCCCCCGCCTCCACCTTCAAACTCTCTTTGTCTGTTTCCACCGGGCAGATATGTTGAAGCAGAAAGATACGGAGATTATGTCTCTGCTGGAGGAGAAGGTGCGGCTCTTCAGGGAGATGTGGGAGGGCCTGAGCCCAGGCGAGGAGGCCTGCAGGCAGGTCGAGCCTTTCTTCAGGTCAGCCTGCAGCCAGGAGCCGCCTCAGGGGGCGTCCATCATGAAAGACGCCCTGCAGGAAGGTGAGGCGGAGAGGAAGTGAAGTTTGGAGGGGTGTTTTGTTGGTAAAAATGCATCTTTCATTTGGCGTTCTCGGCTCTGAAGCACTGAATACCGCAAGAAGGAGACGGACTTGCACATGAGCAACACTTATTAAATTTAGACTGCGGGGTTTTGTTGGGCGTTTTTGAATTTTGATAATCTTCCACTGTTTTCACGTGTGTTCACGCTACCCTGCGTTTATGCTAAACAAACAGTTTAGCTACAATGTATCTCATGATCTATTTCAGGCTGCATTCATGCAGGAGGTGAATGTGACTCAAATCTGCTTTATTTCCGTTTTATTTGCTCATGAGTTCATAATTATGAAGTTATGAAAGACCTTTGTCACTGAATCACTTGATCACATCAAACCCCACCCTTCCTGGTTCCGACTACACAACCAATCAGACTTCTACTTCTACAGAAGTTGCTGTCAATGTGCCACAAAATATTCCTGTTTTTAGCTGAGAGCTCAACAGCTTCCTTCATCTTGTTATGATCATGTTGTTTTGCTGAATGAACTTTAAAATTCAAACACAAACTGCTCAATCCACTATTACACAAAACAGAGCGCCGCTGTGTTACGTCAACGTTCTTCTTCTGCGGAAGCGGGTCGCTTTGGGGTCGTTAACCGTTCAACTAAAAGTCTGACTTTAATTGGTAGAATGAACGACGCAAACACTAAAGATCGGAATTGGAACATCCAGACCTGCTGTACGAACGTAGTCTGAGTTCTCTATAAAGTCGACCTCCAAGCCCTCATTTGCGATTTGCGTTCTCCAACTCAGGCTCTAACATCTGTCAGGAATGTCGGAGCCTGACATGGCTGCAGACTCTTTCTGAATCTGCAGCCATGCTTGTTTGGCCTCCGCTTGCTAAATCTGGATCAAACTTTGCCGTTCTGCTCAACACTTTCATTTTTCCCATTAATGCTGTGAGAACTTTTTGTCACTTTACTTGACAGCATTTTAGTTGGATTTTATGTACTGACCGGCAGATAAAGTAGTGCGCAGTTTTGAAGTGGATGAAATACGACACACAGTATTTCTGATAAAACTCTGAAACGTTGGTGTGTGTGTTTGCATTCAATCCCCCTGAGTCACTTCTTCACAGAATCACCTTTTGCTAACATTTAGACTTAGACTTAGACTTCCTTTATTGTCATTGTACAAAGAGAACACAAGGTGAATCTTGACAACGAAATGTCGTTACTTGGCTACAAGTGCAACAGAGCTAAAACCTTACACTACACAATAAATACAATATGGCTGAAAATATATAAGAGCTGAGAATAAGAATAAGGTGCTATAGAATCCACAAGTTCAGTATTGTAAACAAAGCTAAAAGTGCGTGTGTTGACCATGTCCATGGGGGGGTGGTTTGGTTTGTGAGTGTGTGTGTGTGTGTGTGTGTGTGTGTGTGTGTGTGTGTGTGTGTGTGTGTGTGTGTGTGTGTGTGTGTGTGCGTGTGTGTGAAGGGGTGTTATGTGGCGTTAAGCAGTCTGATGGCCCGGGGGAAGAAACTGTTCAGTAGTCTGGTTGTTCTGCACAAGATGCTTCGGAACCTTCTGCCAGACGCCAGAGGGGAAAACAGTCCATGGTTGGGGTGGGTGGGGTCAGAGAGGATCTGGTGAGCGCGGGATAGGCAGCGCCTCTCTGCGATGTCCTTGATGCAGGGAAGCAAAGCCCCCGTGATCTTCTCCCCTGTCCTCACCACCCTCTGTAGAGACTTCCAGTCAGAGGCCCTGCAGCTCCCAGACCAGATGGAGATGTAGCTGGTCAGTAGGCTCTCGATGGTCCCTCTGTAGAAGGTCTGAAGGATGGGGGGCGGAAGGGATGCTCTCTTCATCCGACGCAGGAAGTGCATGCGCTGCTGGCCCTTCTTCACCAGTGAGGAGATGTGAGGAGACCAGCTCAGGTTTTCGTTGATGTGCACCCCCAGGAACTTGGTGCTGCTGACGATCTCCACAGCTGAGTCATTGATGAGGAGTGGTGTGTGGGTGGGTCTGGATTTCCTGAAGTCTATGATGATCTCCTTGGTCTTGTTGACATTCAGGATCAGGTTGTTTCCTCTGCACCAGTCCACTAGATGCCGCACCTCCTCCCTATAGGCCGTCTCGTTGTTGTCCCGGATGAGGCCCACCACTGTGGTGTCGTCCGCGTACTTCAGGATGTGGTTGGATCTGAAGTGTGGATGACAGTCATGGGTCATCAGGGTGAACAGCAGGGGGCTCAGAACACAGCCCTGAGGGGTGCCAGTGTTCAGGGTGATGACATCGGAGGTGTTGTTCTCCATTTTGACAGCCTGGGTTCTGTCAGTGAGGAAGTCCAGCAGCCGGTTGCAGAGGGGGGTGTTAATTCCTAAGAGGCCCAGTTTGCCCACCAGGTCTTGGGGAATGATCGTGTTGAACGCTGAGCTAAAGTCCAGGAACAACATCCGCACATGGGTGTTCTAGCTGCAAGCTGCAAGTCTCACACAACTAGAGAGAAAAGGCTCTGACAGATTGGAAGGAGGTTTTCTGTGAACATGTTTGTTAAATTCTTCTCAGAGATTCTTTATTGGGTTTGTTTAAGGTGTTCAGGATCTTGCGCTGTGTTCTCCATCATAGGCAGCGATCTGTATGTCGAGCACAAAGTTAAATTATAGTCTCATGTGACAAATACACATCCAGCTAATTGCTTCTGGCTGTATCGCGACAGAATCAGTTCAGGAAATTTAAATGAAATTTCACAAAAAAGGAAGCTCATCATTTACTAGACAGGTAATTTTTAAAGCCAATACTAGATTTAGGCGTATCAGAGTAAATGATACGCCTAAATGAACAAATATAATTTTTGGGGGGGAGAGAAGGGTTAAAGTCAGGTATCATTTTCTCCTCTTTTATTTGCTAATGTCACAGGATTTGAAGAGGATCAAGGTGTACGGATACTTTTGTCCGGCACCCTAAATAAACCTGCTTATCCACGAGAATCCTTCAGATAATTGCACATCCTGTTTCTGAGTTAATTGTCTCGGTCTCATCAGAGCCAGAGAGACAGAGAGAAAGAGAGAGAGAGAGAGCAGAGGGCGAGAGATGTTTGTTGTTCTGGAAGGCATCTTTTCAAAAGAGTGCGCCGACAACACTAAAAGGAGTCAGGAGTTCGGCAGTCGTGTTCCAGCTACATTTTACGCGTTTGCCGGCCCCCGTCGTTCATCAAGATTCGCACGAGAAGAAAGCACAGAACTCTGAAAAACGCTGAACTGTAATGTTGTGACAAAGAGATGGAAAAGCGGAGAAAGACGGAGACCCGCGTCACATTCTCTGCCCCATTAGGGTTGCTTTATTTGGGGAAGACTCGGGTGTAGAACTGCTGCATGTTTTCTGAAGGCAAACTGCTAGCACAGTATCACTTCCCTAAAGGTTTCTCATGTTTATTCAGGTTTCAAACTAAGTTAATGCAAAAACACAAACTCTTACCAAGAATCTTTCAGTACATTTGAATTAAGACAAAACTAACATAAAAGTAACCTTTTAGTAAGATAAAGAACCTTGTTTTAAATCAGTAATTCTTGAATATAAACGCAAAAAGTAATATTCCATTGTTTGTTTTTTTTCACTGTTTTTTTTCTGCCTGGGAAAGAAGCTCATTTATCTTGCCAAAATGTTACTTTTAAGATCGCGTTGTCCCACTTCAGGTTTAATAAGACATTTGCACTTGAAACTAGACAAAAATACTTGGTGAGATTTTGTGTTTTTTGCAGTGCAGTTCGGAAAATCACACACTGCTCCAAACTCCAGACCAAACCTGAAATTGATTAGAACACCAAGAAAATGTTTTCCAGCTTGCAGCTTTAGCAACGGCTCACAGCTTGATGACATTTCAGTGTTGCATTTTTTTACGCGCCTGCATTTCTGCTTTTTTTTATTCCTCCTGTTTTCATCCCTCCGCTCTCCTGCACATGCCCCATTGTTTATTTATCTTTTTACCTTTTTCGTCCAGACACCAAATCATTTTCGGATCGCAAATACATTGAAAGTTTTAGTGAAGCAGCTCTGTGGATCAAACAGGTTGGAGGTTGTTGCTTGGCAACGGGAGCCAGGAGTGCCTGGCTGGATTCTTGGGTGCAGAACTGAGCTGTAACGCAGTTAGCCGGGATAATCCACTTACCGACCTGCACATTAATGTCTGCCTGTGTGTGTGTGTGCGTGTGGACAGTGGAGACATTGCAGGGGCTGGTGAATGGCAGCCTGGGGGGAGCGATGGCCAGCGTGCACGAGGGAGGAGCCGCCGGGCCCGTGTGCCTGCCCCGTCGGGCCGAGACGTTCGGAGGCTTCGACAGTCACCAGATGCACGGCAGCAAGAGTAAGCCCCGCCTTCTGACGTTGAATTAGATTGCCGGGAAACGGCAATCCCACTGTAAAATTCCACACTTGATTGACCGAGTTGGAGGTGACACAGCACCTGACGCTTCCCACGATGCACCTGTTCAGTGCAGACGAGGTGTTTTAGAAGCGGCTGGGGTTTTACTGAAGCGACGCCTCTCCACTGACCGGGCTTGAAAGCTTCGAGCTGGTCCAGGGTTCTGCTTCTGCATCCGCCTCCAAACAAGGATGGCTACGTTAGATGGGATTTACTATTACTGACAGAATTTGTGGGAGCAGAAAGGGAGAAGAATGAAGCGCAGAATATAATGGCTGCACTATGACGGAAATCCTAAATGGTTGTAAATGTTCTAATTTTAGTGGACGGTGGAGTCACAAAGAGATTTATATAAACAAGACCCCATAAAAATACGGACCTTAGTGTGTCTAAATGTTCAAGTCCTTCATCTTTTTTTTAAATTCTTTGTAGTCTTTTCTGAGTCTCTGGAAAATATGATGTCAACACCAAAGTTGTGTAACTTTTAATTTTCTGTTGTCTATTGATTAAAGTCACAGAGTCTCTCCTTGTGTTGCAACACAAATTAAATTAAGTGAACAGAAAAATAAGGAGACAAGTTTTTCCAAAACAAGAACATTTTATGTGTTGAGCTGCAAATCCTTGTAGGTTTATGTTTCTACTGGTTCTCTAAACAACGGACAGGTTTTTGTCTATTGTTCTTAGAAAATGTGTCAGATGGCTAAGAAAACATCTGTGAACAGCAGTTTTGAAGTAGTGCCAAAAAATTTTTGGAGCTCAGAAATTTCCAATTTTTTTTTTTTTTTTTTATAGAAAATTTCTGAGATTAACCTAAAAAGTTCAGATTTTTTCTTTTTTTTGGAAGGGGGGCAGAAATTTCCAGTTTTCTCTTATGGACCAGGTGTAGACGGATTTGATTTCCATTTATGGAAAAGATGGCTGAGTTTCAGACGGCTACTTTTCAGCTTTAAAATGCGATCACATCCATTACCCTGCTCTGACGAATCCTGACACAAAATAAATGTACTGAATGAACGTTATTTAAATTTTTATTTAATTTTTTTTAAACATGCTCTGTCTTGTTTGCTTCCCCGTCTCGCCAGGTGGAGACAGAGACGAGAGCGAGGACGCGGTGGGAGACCTGCGCAGGACGGAGTCGGACAGCGTTTTGAAGAAGGTCTGCATCTCAGCATCCGGCTACTTCCTGACTCGCACGCAGCCTGAGGCCATGTGTCCTCCTACATCAGCAACAGCATTTAGATAAATGTGGCTGCCCACCCACCACTCCTCCCCCCACCCCACTGCTGGATTAGCCTCTTGACTCTTCCTGCCAGGTCTTGTTGCCACTGACGACCATCAGCTGGATATCTATCCGACAGTGGTGGGGAAGGAGAAAGAAAAACAAAACCAAAAAAAAAAGACAACAAATCAATCTTTGTTTATTCCAGTGCTGGTGGTATTGTTGTGTCATGGATAAAGTTTTGTCTGCATGTAATAATTGTCAGGATGTTTTATGAATCTCTTTGACAAAAAGTAATAATGATAATTACAAAAGCAGACAAGCCCTCAATGGAAATGTTCAGAGGAAAATATGCTCTGAGCTAGAAATCAAAGGCATGTGCCACATCTTGAAGTAAAAATCTAAACGTAAAAAAGAAAAGCTGCACATTAATAATCTTCTGCACGCATGCGACTTCAATCGGTCTGAGTTCTTGTTTTTTTTTTTTTTTTTGCGTGCAGGGAGGAAACGCTAACCTGCTGCAGCTGCTGAAGAGGAACAGTGAGGTAAGAACGCCTTCCTGTCTCCGAGCTTGCTAAGAGACGTCGGCATGGAAACGGTCAAAACAACCGTTGTTGCTGCAGCCCAGCCCATGCGTGATGTTACAGCAGCTTTTGTCTGTTGCACAAAGTGCTCTTTGGACGCGTAAGGAACAAGGAGACGGAGATGCGAGTGCTTTGCTAAATAAGACATGAAGTACCTTTAAAAAAATAGAGAGAAAAGGAAAGGTTACTAAATGTTTTTAGTTTTTTAAAAAGTGACGTTTACACCAGAAATAATATCCAGATGTAGTTTGTGATACTACATCTGGGACGAGGTGATATGGACTTAGAATTTTGAAGCAATAATTTGCAGTACTATTGTGATGGCAGCAAAGATTGTGGAAAAAAAAAAAGTAATAAATATTTTTGCAGGACGGCGACTGCATGGCGCAGCATTCATATCGCCATAAATACAAATCTTCTCATCTGAAAAAGCCTTTTTTGGGATTCCACTTTCTGAAATAAATGTGATTTTTATCACTACACTGCAAAAACAGAACATCGTACAAAGAGTTTTTGGTCTAGTTTTTACTGCAAATATCTTAGCACACTTTAAACAAAACAATATACATAAAACAATAGTTGCTTGTTTTACGTGTATTGATTTCTGACTTTTATGTAATATTGATGTTTATCAATATTAAGGAATTATTGACTTTAAACAAGCTCATGTATTTTGCTTAAACGTTGCTTGTGAGTTAGTTTTGCCTGATTTCAAGAGTGCTAAGATATTTACACAACAAACTAGACCCAAAAGTACTTGGAGAGATGTTGTTTTTGCAGTTTAAACTAACTAAATTTAATCTTTTCTTTAAATTTACTGATCTTTATTAACACTCAACGATAAATCAAAGTTCTTGTCACGAGGAGATATTTTTCACTAAAACCGATAAGCAACACAATAAATGCCCACTTCTACATGAGGCTGCTGAGGATTGTGATGAATTCACATGTGATTTCACCTCCAGTTTCAGAGTTTTCACTTCCTCAACTGCCAGTAACACCACATAAATCATATTTGTATACTTGTAAACACTCGGCAAAGTAAAGGTCAGCGGCCTGGTCCTATTTAGAGTGTTTTAAAAAGAAGAAAAATGTCACGTCCGTAACACGCTTGTATGAAGCCCAGCTTCCATAAACGCTGCAGGACAGAGCCTATTCATGCCGCTTGAACTCTTTCACAGTTTGTCACGTTGCAAACTAAAACTTTAAGGCGTTTTAGCTGGTTTGTGTGTGTTTAGTCCAGGAAAAATGGAAGGGAAGAGAAAAAAACCAAACAATTTTCAACATTTTTTGCAAGCCACTCTTAAGCAGCTTAACACCAAGCGAGATGATAACAGCAGGACGATTCCAGGTTGTTTGACGCTCGTTGTTCTCACTGTTTCCCACAGCAGGTCCTCCACAGCGTCTCCAACCTGCATCTTCTGCTCAGCACTCTGCAGGTATGCCGCCTCTCCTCCAGTCTGCATCCGCTCGCTGCAGATCAGACCGCAGAAGATGAAACGTTATGAAGCTTCGTGTTGTTGATGTACATCGGAAAAGTTTCTTTTTCTGCGTGCAGATCGACATGCGCTGCAAAGACAAAATCTTATTTCTGTGTCAAATTTCTAGTTCAAATATCTTAAGGCAAATAAGGCAAAATAAACTCACAAATAGCCTTTCAGCAAGACATAGGAGCTTGTTTTGATTCGATAATTATTAGATCTGATATTGGAAGAAACTCTAGATTGGTATCGTTGACAGTTTGCCCGATCTAGTTAGTCGATTTCTAAGCTTTTTGTGCGAGTGACTTTATGCTTTATTACTTATTTAACGTTCTATTTAGAATATAACTGCACATTCTGAGCCATTTTAAAGAAGATTTGTTGCAGTTGTGCAACCAAGACAATCAATTTATTGTCAGTTTCACTTTTTTTATTATTTATTTCACACTGACATACATTTATAATTTAGTAAAGTTATGTCTGCATTTTAAACATGTAAAAAAAAAAAGAAACATTTAAAGTCAGTATCGGCCAATACTAAACCTGAGATATTGATATTGGTATCGGGAGGGAAAAAATTTATCTCTTCCTTAAAATTGATTAAGGAAAAGTACTAGTTATGAGTGAAATAATTTGGAACAAAACATTTGTCCCATATTATAACTTGAAATATGTTTTGAATTTTTCATAAAAATTTAAAGACGACCAAATCAAAACAAGCTCCTATACCTTGCTGAAACGAGACATTTACACTAGAAATTAGACCATAAAAGCTACTTGGTAAATTTTGCAATGTAATGGTACAGACAAAAAAACAAAAGACATCATCTTAAAGTCCAAAGAGTTCGTGTGTCTGATGTGATCTTTGCCGGCGGCAGGCGGTGGTGGTCCAGCAGGACAGCTACATCGAGGACCAGCGGCAGGCCCTGAGCGAGCGCTCCTCCTCGTGCTCGTCGCTGTCGCGCCAGTCGTCGCGGCCCAGCTCCCTGATCGAGCAGGAGAAGCAGCGCAGCCTGGAGAAGCAGCGGCAGGAGCTGGCCTCCCTGCAGAGGCAGCAGGCTGCTCTGGCCGAGGAGAGGCGGAGGAGGGAGAGAGAGTGGGAGCTGAGGGAGCAGCAGCTCTCCGACAGAGAGTCCACGGTGCACCTGCAGGTGAGACGGCGCCTCGTCTTCCACCGATGTCCTTTTCCGCGTCAGGCTCTTGAGTTTTCCAGGAGTTGGGATCACTTCATGCCGGAGCAGTTCAGAACCACGGGGGCTTTTCTTCCACATCGTGCTTCAAAGTAGAAACTCTAGTTCCCTTCACAGATTTCTGTAGTTGCTTGAAATTTCAAATCGAGTCAATCAAGTTTATTTGTATGGCACGTTTCAGCACCAAGGCAGTTCATAGTACTTTATATCATAAAAACACAAGGGTAAAAAACATTGAGAAACCAGTAACAAACATTATGTTTGTCACTATTCTTGCTTTTAATACTTTCAGCTTGATGTGAGATGCAGATTGAAGTGGTTGTTTGTGTTTATGGGATGTGGTTAAGGTGAAAGGATGTGGCTTTTTAGAGTTTCAGTGTTTCTAAGGAGACTCATCCACTATTACAGGTTCACAATACTCTCGGGTATTAAAAAAGTCTCCCAGACCTCAATATTGCTGTAAAATCTGTCAAAAGTAGAAAAACACTTGAAAATAAGGTAGATGTTCACCTTTCTCCAAAAGAAAACCCATCCTGAAAGATTCAGCCAGAGCTGCAGAAGGATGAGTTTCACCAAAGCCTGTAAAATAATTATTTCATACAAAATAATTAATTATCAGCCAAAAATTGGCTTTTTAAAGGTGACCTATTATTCTTTCCTGAACTGGTTTCAATGGGTCTGTGGGTTATGCAAAAATATATTTCTTAGATAATGATATTTTAGTCTGATTGGTTCTGCTTTCAGAGTGAGCTATTTTAGGGGCTTGTCACTTTAAATCCAAATAAAGTTCTGCTGGCCGCGCACCCCAACTCAACGTTTACATGCACACATTAAAATGGCTGCAAACAGATGAGCATCTATACAACCATACATCTTTGAAAAGCAGAAGTGGCGCCACCTGCACAACCAACAAGAACGCAGCGAGTGCTTTCGCAATGTCAAGCCGACAACAAAGCACTTTTCCAGCAGCCATTGTACAAAACGTGCTGGAGCTCCACTTGGGTTGCTAGGTGGCAGTCTGGGCTTCGCTGGTGGTTGCTAGGTCAGGGGCAGTGCCTGCCAATTTGGGACGTAACAATTGGAAGGTTTTTGAAACGAGCCATTTTCCAAACACCTAAAAAGCTGAACCTATTGCCATGAAGTGCTCGGTTGTTTTGAGAAGCTTTAGAAACTCAAGTCAAATAACAAAAAAATGTGTAAAATATTAATTTTTCATAATAAGTCCTCTAGGTGTAACTGAGTGAAATCAGCTCTCAGACGTATCACAGGACACATTATCTTCTTCAAAGCTTTACATTTATCCACATTCAAAACCCATAGCGTGTTTTTAAAAAGCCAAGAGTCGCATTCACACCTTTACCACAAATCGGAGAAATAAACATGGGCTTCAGTGAACATTTCTGAGCGGTGTTGCTTCATGAAAGCGATGACTCTGCCTCCCCACTCTGCAGGAGGAGGAGGTGCAGAAGCAGCACAAGCAGCTCGACGAGGAGAGGAAAGAGCTGCAGAGCAAGAAGGAAGAGACCAAAGAGACCTGAAGAGGGTGAGAGACCCCAGAGGAAGCTGGAGAAGGAGAGGGAGGCCGTGCAGCGGCAGATCCACAGGATGGAAGAGCTGCGGCTGACTGAGGTGAGCCGGGAGGACGGATGACAACCTGAGTCCTGCAGGTGGAGCTGAGGCTCGGAGTCTCACCGTCTTAAAGGGGGATAAACCTGGTTTCTGCGCTCCAGGAAGTCCAAACAGATTAGCTTTTCCTTTCATTCTAAGTCGGACATTATTCTCACCATTGATCAACAATAAATCTTCAAAACACACAAAATCTCACCAAGTATTTTTGATCTAGTTTCTAGTGTAAATGTCTTAAAGAGGACAAAACTAACTTACAAGTAGCCTTTCAGTGAGATGTAGGAGCTTATTTTAAGTCAATAATTTATTGATATTGTTGGAAAAACTGCAAGATTATTTCACTTCCAACTAGAGATGCACGATCTGATATTGATGTCAGTATTGCTCCGATATTGAAAATAATTCTAGATCTATTATCTGTGAGCTGCGTAATGGCAGCTCTATTCAGTCTGATTCTACGCTTTGTGCGCTGAGTGATGTCATGCTTTATTTATTTTTACATCAAATTTAGAAATGCTTTCTGAACCATTTGAAAGAAGATTTGTTGCAGTTTATTTTTACACATTTAACCAACTTGTCAGTTTCTGTTTTTATTATTTATACTCCTAATTGCACCGACTGGACAAATTAAGGTTGTTTATTCGTGTTTGATTAAGGCTTTTGAAGTGTTGGTGTATTTTAGTGTGCTGCACTGGTGCAGAGTTAACAAATACATTTGTAATTCAGTAAATTTATGTCTGTGTTTAAAAGAAATAAAATAAAAAGGAGATACTAAACCTCAGATATTGTTAATGGTACTGGAAGTGAGAAAAGTGTATCAGTGCTTCTCTGCTTACAAGATGAATACAATGTCTCATTAACCAGTACTTTTATAATTTACTGAATTTATCAATCTTAGGGAATTATTGATCTAAAACAAGCTTCTGGTTCTTGCTCAAAATGAACTTCTAAGTTGCGCTGACGTTAGCACCAGCTCACATTTCCCTCCTGTGCCTCCAGAGGACTCCCTCCACAACGTCCGACGAATCCCTGTTCCTGGGCAGCTCCCACTCCCTGGAGCTGGACCCCCTGGACCTCTCCTCCTCCTCGTCTTCGTCCTCCACCCTGCCCAGGCTGCAGCCCCAGCGCACCAAGGCCAGCAGGAAGGGCCTGAACCCGTTCACCTCGTCGTCCTCCGGCAGCCTCAAGAGCTCCGAGGCCAACAGCCAGATCTCCAAGGGCTTCCTGCAGCTGGCCAAGACCAAGAGCAAAGACGGGAAAAAGAAGAAGAAGAGCAAAGGCGACAGTGCGCAGGCGGCAGGTAGGGAATGCCGATGGATTCTGATGAATTATTAAGCGTCTTACAGCAAGTTGAAGTGGAGTGTTTTACCGTCAGGAGGATGGGAGGCACTTGGAGTCAGATGCAGAAGGAAAAGAAGACTTGTGTTGAGGACGGACGGCAGATGTGTTACATATATTTTAGGGGTTTTTATGCATTTTCAACAACTTTAAATATGACTGGAAGTAACACTGCATTTCTGTCATTCTGAAGTAGCTCAGATGGAATAAAAGGCCTCATTTTGAAACTATTTCTGTCATTTGTAATGTTGTTTTTAGAATAATTCACTCACTGAACTCAGCTTGGAGTTTCACTGAATGAACTCCAGGAAGCTCCTGCATGTCGGCCTGGTTCACATTTAGCCGGGTCGCTCCGTCCTCCATTCAGCCGCCTGTGAACAGATCAGAATCAGGACCGGGGCTCCTCCTTTGAATCGTTTCATCCTCCAGAAGAGGGAAAGCGGGAGATTTGAGTAGCCAGATCAAAGAAAATGGTGGTCAGCCGCTCACACCAGAGAGGTTGCTTCATCCGCTGCGTGAACCACACAGACATTTATCACTGGAAGCTTCTGGGTTCCAGCTCCATCAGTGTGTCATCAGACAACACCTTCTTTTTCTCTTGTTTTTTATTTTCTTACCTCCCTGTTTTCACAGAGACCTGCTTAGTATTTCACACAGGTCGCCGAGGCGACGCGCACATTTGTTGCGGGAGTAAATTAGTTTGGAGGGAGTAAAATATTCAGCTTTCCTACATTTCAGGAACGGGGGGCTGCAGCTCTCGTTTTCCTTTTTTATTTATTTATTTATTTATTTATTTTTTCCCCATTCAAGATCCTTCCTGTGTTTACAGATCAGACAGATGCAGCAGAGAGAGAGGGAGAGGAAAAAAGTAAAAATGGATTCGGTATTAAAAGCACCGAGACATGAGAGAAGCACAAATACATTTGGAGATGATGGCTGTGAAATGAACATGCAGCACATTAGGCGGCTCCCTCAGGCGGCCTGTCGCCCCGTTAATGGGTCTGTGTGACAGATCCCGACTCTGACTCCTCTCTTCTCCTCCCCTCAGACCCCCAGCATGTTCCCGAGCCCCCCATGGACGGAGAGATCTTCTTCTGCTAGGACTCTGCGGCGGCGGCAGCGGTGGCGGCTCCATCGTCGCTCCCGACAACCCGGAGTCGACGTGTTCCTGCGCACTTTCTCAGTACGACATGTAGCACAGACTGCCCCTCCGTTTGGACTTTCGTTTAGAGGTGCAACCAAGAAGCCTTTTGTTTTGTTTTGTTTTTCGAGGCTGGTACCGCTTCTTATGTTGGGCTCATTCCCAGATTCTTTATGGAATGTAAGCGATGGAAGAAGTAATAAAAACACACACACACACACACACAAAAACCTAACCGTGCTGCATATTGAACCTGATAGAGAGAAACAATAAGATGAGTCCATCCATTATGCATCAGAGCATATGTTCCAGCTTTATTCATCGGGACTTCGCTGTAGAAGAGCACCAGACTGGGAGAGACGTTCAAAGACCCAACAAAGCAATTGTTTTTTCTGCAATTGAGGAATTTATGAATAAGGAAAGAAGAAAAAATTGGGGATTTGACATCACCAATCAGAGCCAATTATAAGAACAAGGGACAATTGCCACGACTCTGAACCAATTGATCAAGGCGTCTCTACTATCAATTGAAAGTGAAAACCACTGCTTTCATTCTGTCGTCTCCACAAGCCAGACTCCTCTTGTTTCCAACGCGCACGAACGCCTCTTCAGATCGAAACGCAAACTAAACCAAAAATACCTTTTTTTAAACTCTAGTTTCTAGTAGAAATATCTTAGTACACCTGGAATAAGACAAAACTAATTCATAAATAACTTTCCAGCAAGATAAAGGAATCTATTTCTCAATATTGATGAAAAAAGTGCTGGTTCCACTGGCAGGTTATTTCACTAATAACTTGGGAAAAATGTCTTGTTCTAAGTGTAATAAACTTGCTGAACTGTTACTTGTAAGTTCAATTAGTCTTATTTTATGTGTACTGATATATTTCCACTAAAAACTAGACCAAAGTCACTTTGTGAGGTTTTGGGGTTTTTTGGAGTGTAGGAACAGATTAGCGCTTCGCCGCAACGTTTTTCAACGCTGATCATTTTCGTTAATCGACGACTGAACAAAAATTTTTTAAAAAACAAACAAAAAAAACACTTAAGGGCCTCGTGTTGTCCCGGCAACATTATCTTTTCTTTATCACAATGAGCCGCTGCCTCTGTGTTTCACTCCTAACAAATCACATCTCAAGCACTTTCTTTCACATTTCGCTGCCGCCGGATTGTAAGCTAAACGGACGCGGCACACGGCGAGTGGAGTAATCCACGGCGGCTTTACGCCGTCCATCACGGTCCCCTGATGAGGTTGTAATTCATTTAAATTGGGGATGTCTTCATTTTGGAGTGAAACTCTTAAGACTCGGCCGTAATGAAAGGATGGAGGCGCGCGCTATCTCTCCATGTCAAACGGCTCAATTCATACCCTTTTAGTGTGTTGTAGAACCTTGGATGGATATTAGCTTGATCCCGGCGTTATCTGCCTGTCAATGAGCTTTTATGCAGCCCTCATCTTTCATCCGAGCCCAGACTACTGGAGGGGAGACAGCGGGGTGGGAGGGAGGTTTTACTTTTTGTGTTTTAATTGCATGTAACTCCGCAGGTAGCATACTAATGGCTACTGGTAAAGCGTTTGCTCTACTTTTTAAAAATTATTTCAGCTTTTGGCTGTGATTAGAAAGTCTGCAGACGGAAGCTGCACAGCACAAAGTCTTCGGTCCAGTTTCTAGTACCGATATGTCAACACATCTGGTGAAACAAAACGACCTTGCAAGTAACTTTTCAGCATGTTATATTGCTTTAAGTCAATAATTCCTTCATATTGATGAGAAAGTGCTAGTTCCACTAGCAGATTATGTCAGTGCTAACACATGCTACAAGTGAAATAATCTGCCGATGGAAGAAGTGGTTTTTCATCAACCAATTATTGACCGACATGCTGAGATACTCGCACTGGAGACTAGATGGAAATAACTTGGTGAGGTTTTGTGTTTTTGCAGCCGGTGGGTTTATAGGAAACACAAAAACCACGAGTTGATTTCACTCTGTATTTTAAAGCACTTTTTGGACCCAAAACATTGATGCATCTTTTATTTCATAGCAATATTGATTTTTTTTTTTTCTCTTTTTAATGTTTGTTTTTCATTTCAAATCCAGTTGAACAACGATCCAAAGAGACTCCATGTGTTCAAGTGTATAAAATATGTAGTTTATGTTTTTTTTCCTACATTGCAAACAGCACTGTTTGTTCCTCCAAACCTAGATCTGTAGGCTGTACAGTTTACCTGCTGGACGGGTAGGATGAAGAAAGTAACGACAAAGCATGAAGTTGTGAGAACAAAAACAGACAGTGTTGCGTTTCGGAGCGATTGGAGTCAACGTCACTCGGTGCTTGTTTGCCTGTTTCGCTGCGTGTGGGACTGGAGTTGCTGTGGGACGTCCCGTCACGGTTCCCGCCAATTATCTGCTTCACGTCTTTCTTGTTTATGGATTTCTGTCGCAGAAACAGAAAGAAAAGGGCTTTTATCTTTTCTTCTTTCTTCCTAATGTGCGTGGGTTTTTTTTTGTTATTTTTTACCACTAGGGAGCACCGCGCCGCCTCCCTCCATCTGGGAAACCAAAACAAAACAGAAAGGTAGAAACCCTGCTCCTGTCCTCCGCGGTGGAAAATTGACTTGCTTCTTTTGTTGTTGTCGTTTCTCGGCGGGTCATCGGCCCACGGCGGATAATGTGACGGAGCGTGGGCCCTCGCGCTCCGTGGCATTTTCTCCCCGCGGCATTTGTAACTGACTGAAAGAACAAATAAGTTGTCAGATTGTAACAGGTGATTCAGCGCAGCCCGTCGGCTGCAGCTTTAATGTTGGGAGACTGCGGCGGGGGGGAGGGCGTTGCCAGGGACAATCAGCAGACGCAGTTCAGGAAAATGAGCTCCTTTGTCCTCCACCACCACGGCCGTGACGATGACGACCGACGACGATGATGATGATGTGTGTGTGCATCAGGTGAAGCCCGCGTAGCCTTAAAAATCTTGACGATAAAATGCACTAGAGTAGAAGCCAGCGTCTTCTCAGGACAGAGGAGAGCTTTTATACCTCTGCTTTCAATCGAAGGAAATGTTTGTACTAGAGAAATGGTACACGATTCATTCTCAGCATTGTAAAAACAAAAGAAAAGGGCAAAACTGTAAATATGATCTATGTATAAATAAAAACCAATCGACTGTACAAAAACGAAACAAAAACAAAAAAATCAACAAAACAAAAAAATAGTTTGATTTGTGATTTATTGCAACATTTTGTAAGAATATTTTATTTATGACTACCCTAGTCTGTGGGGTAGTAAAAAATGTAAAAGCATATTTCACAATAATAATAATAATAAAACGTTCATAACACAGTGAATGGCTTGTTGTGGTATTTTGGTGGCTGTTCCTCGTTTTGTCTCTGTAAGCCCGCCTGCTGTCGGATTTAAAACGGATGTCTCCTTTTTTATTATTGTTTATTAGAACAGAAAAGCTGCTAAAATAACTTCAGTTTCAAATGTTCTAATTGTTTTTACATTTTAAAAAAAGAAAAAAAATACCACTCTATTCAGTTGTAGTTCTACAAAAGAGTATTAGAAATTTTAAAAAATGAAATTATGGGTAAAAGTTAAAAAAAGACTAAAATCATAGTATTTTGAAAATAGTCGTATGAGGATAAAATGCTAATATTACAAGAATAAAGTCACAGTATTTTCTGAATAAAGTTGTATTACGAGAATAAAATCTGATTATTCTAACACTATGAATTTATCCTAGAAATATTGAGTTTATTTTAGTAATATTAAGACTTTACTCTGGTAGTTTATATTTTTATGTTCTTAGCATGGTCCTAACATTCTGTTGTAGTAGTTCAGTAAATTCTTATGATTTTCTCTAATGAAGATGTCTGTTAATCTGATGATGCTGCTAGCCTGCAGCCTGCTGCTTTACAGCCTGGCAGCTCATTGGGTGGAATCATAATATTTCATTAAATGTACAACTGGGTGAAATATCTGTTTATAAACACAGACATATAGTCATGAAAGGCTCTTTACAGCTTTTGCTGTGACTTTTAATAACTCTGACTAAAGACGGTGAGCAACTTTTAAGAATGTAAAGGTAATAAATAAATGTGGTGAATGTTTTCTGTCATTTTCTTTCTCCTGTCGGTTGCAGAACGTTTTTAAGATTTGATGATGCTGTTAAAGAAAATGCATTAATTCCCTTTCATGGTAACAGTTGAACAGTTCAAAGAAGTTGAAGTTGTTTTTTATTTTCTTTTAATACATTTTTTATATATATTTTTTCTTTCAATCCCAAAGATTTTGTAAAAAGTGGTTTTGTTTTGAAGGGTCGCGTCTCTAAAACGCTGACCCTCGGTTTAGATTCAAAGAAGAACTTTTATTCTGAAATGTTGCCTTTTAGTTTGGAACTACTTCCTCCACAAACATATCATTTATATGTTGCAGGGAGCCATTAGTCGCTTCTAACATGGGATGTAATTTCCTGCTCCTCCATCTACCAGCACCAGGCGGTGAAGTGTCACCAGGCCGCATGCGGTTCACCACAGCCGCCGCCTCCTAACCCACCACTTTGATCTGGTTTCGGCAGCCATCTTGTGCCTGCACTGCACTGATCACATGGTGATAACCGGCATTCAGGAAAACCATTGACACGCTCTGCCACACATGCTAACACAGAGATAAACTACCATGTAGCGCCTTAGCTACACAGCGGCAGACAGTAGTTTACATGAGGTTGATCACGTGTCGTCGGGGCGTTCTCATTGGCTCACGCGCTTCTATAAAGACCTGAATTCAAACTGTTGGTCTAATGACACACAGGTTGGGCATGACTTTACAAAGAGGGCAGTAGCCCAGGGCCAGAAATATTGGGGGTTTGGGGGCGCCCCAGTTTTTTTTTGTTTTTCTTTTTGTAATGAATGTTTTACATTGTACTTTATTCCAATTATTCAAGTTTATTTGTGTAACACATTTCAGCAACTAGCAGTGCTTTACATTGTAAAAACACAGGTCATAGAAACAAGACACAGTCGCTGATTTAGAAAGTAACGACATGTTACTTATGGGACCACGTCACCAAAAGCATCGGCGCACATCCAATATGTCGGCCATTTATTATGGCTCAAAAGCAACACTAAACAGCCGGTTATTAAGCCTCGACTTGAAGGAACTCAGTGTTTCAGCTGTTCTGCAGTTTTCTGGAAGTCTGTCCCTGTTTGGTTCTGGTTCTGTAGGACCGCAGCCGATGAACTGCATTAAAACGTTATTGTTTGCGGAAATAAACAAAACAAAGTCTGATAACTAAGAACCTGTGGTCAATTTTCCAGGAACATCCTGAAGCCGTATTCAGCCGACCTCACATCAGTTCACCTGCAGCCCGTCCTGTCGACGCACTGCAACCTGCAACAGCAGGAGAAAAAAAAAATGGCTACAGGGCAATCAAAACTGGCACTTTTTATTCCAGAGGTGAACTTGGTGAGATGAAAATCCGATATCAGAGTGCATGAGACAGGAAGGAAGGAGAGCAGCAGAGCCTAATGTGTGCAGCTGTTAGCCTTCCTGGACGGGCTTCCTGATTGGACGGCGAGAGAGAAGATCCAGTCATGAAGCCAGAACTTCTGGAGAGCCTGGAGCCGGAGACGTCCAGCTGATGACCTGAACCTCCTCAGGCTGGCTGGGACTCTCACAAAGAACACCTTCTCTTCTTGTGGGTTTCTCTCTCGTGTGCCGGGGTTATTATGACAGCGAAGGAGAGACTTTAGAGGAATCTGGAAAAGATTCAACACTTTCCTGTTTCACCGAAACCCCAGAGCTGGAAGCGAGCGCCTGGCCTTGGACGCCTCCTCCTCCTCGTCCTCCAGGGTCCACAGATTTTACTGTTGCGCCGCAGCAGGCGTGTGATAGAAAAATACTCACCATGTTGATTTCAAAGTAACACATAAAATAGTGTTTGTTTGTTTTTTTTTGTCACAGCGACTAACAACTGTAGCCAAAGCACTGATTTTATCCTGGAGGTAAATAGATGTGCAGCTGGTGTGTGTTTAAAGCAGAACTCTTCCTGGTTCTCCTCTGTCCGCCGTAACAATGTGGTGTATGTTATGACTTAATTATCCATAATAGATCCCCCATTTGGCTCTTATCCTTTGGACAGCTGCAGCACTTTGATGCCAGCAGCTGCAGCACGTGTCTGTGTGTGGAAGTGCTCAAGCAGCTGGAGTGTTTTATCTCATTTGTGTTTTGTTTTGTTTTGCGTTACATGGTGACACGTTTTATCTCTGAATCCAAGAGTTTTGAGTTTTTCGCCAATTTTTTACTTTGTGTTTTTTGGGGTATTTATTAAGGCGAGTCCTGGATCCATCCTGATGGATTCCCTTTTCCAACCTGCCAGGATCGACAGCAAACCTGCCACCAGGAGGCACTCTTCAGATGAAACTCTCATCAGTCAGAGGAGAGTCATGATCTGTGTCTCCTACTGGTCTGTGTCTCCTACTGGTCTGTGTCTCCTACTGGTCTGTGTCTCCTACTGGTCTGTGTCTCCTACTGGTCTGTGTGTGCGTTCATATTGTTTGGTAGACTAGTGGCAGCAGTCTGGCTTCATGTCAGGCAGTAAGTGGAAAAATCTGTTTTTTTTTTTTTTTTTTTGTCAATATTAAATTATTGTTGATTTAAATCCTGTTGCATATTTTGCTGAAAAGCTCCTTGCAAGTCGTTTGCGTCTGATTTCATCGGCACCGACATGTTTGCAGTAAAAACTGAACCGACAGCAGATGTTGTGTTTTTGTCTGCATTAGAAACGCCGAGCAAAACCCGGCGGATGTTCTGGGTGGATGAGCGTCGACCTGCTTCCAGTTCCTTCTTGTTGTTTTATTCAGTTTCATTTTTTCTGATTTTGTTTCTCCAAAGCCCGGCGGTGAGCAGAGAGTCTCTGCAGCTGCTGATCATTTGTGGGACTAAAAGGTTCTGTCTCGTTTTAACATGCCAAAATACCAAAATACCCCAAAAAATCAAAGTCAAATTAGAATTTATTTAATGTAACGATTTGCATACATTTACGTTGGGAACATTTTAATCAATATTTCCAAGACTGAACGATCCAAGCAGCAGCTAAAAGCCAAATAAATCAGTTAAGATGTACTTAACAAAATTAGCTGCATTATAAATGATTTATGAAACACAATAAAGGAACTCATCTAATATAAATTAATCGGGTCGTGACTCAGACTTTCATCAGGCCAGTCGATGCTCAATATTTCCAGACTGTTAAAAAAAAAAAAAAAACTTTCTCAGCGTCTGATAATACTAATAAAATACAAAAATATAGAAAAAGTTTTAGATTTGATCAGTTCATCACTTGCTGTTCTGCTAACTCTCATTTCCTCATTTTTAAAGTTTGTAAATTATGAAGCTAAATTGAAAGCCGGGTACGTTTTTTATTCTGTTTTGTTTGATTTCTGCATTTTATTTGTTTCTCTTCGCGCAGATGTTGCTTCCTGCCCTGCAACTTTTAGATTTGGGTTTGAATATAAATAACTGGTAGGGATGTGAACTCAGAGAGCTGCAGAGACAGGAAACTGTCTGACTGAAGAAAGGGAAGTCTGCTAAATTAATAACTATTCTGAATGAATGATTCCATCTCGGCCCTGTGAGGAAGATGCAGGAATAAAGCTGCTGTGCTGATCTGGCGCAGGATAAATCCTGGAGGCTCCGGCGAACAAAGGAGGGAACCGCTGAGATCATCGTTCCGCATCATCTGCTGCAGATGGGATAAATTTAGCTTTGTGGCACTTAATTACTGTCGCGCGATAACTGTCTAAATCTGTTTAATTGATAGTTTGAAAAGCAGCTCTGACTCGTCATCATCATCATCATCATCAGAAAACAAGCGGTCCAATCAAAGCATCGGGTCTTTTCTGAAAACACTGAACAACAACAAGCCAGAGCCTCGGATCAGAGGAGGAACGTTCCTCCCAACATCAGCAGATCAGAGGAGAGATAATATTGGACATTTTTCACACTGCTGAGTCCATCCAGGACTTTGACTGGTTTTTGTTGTGTTTGTCATGTCCTCATCCTTCCACCTCACAGTTTAGTTCTGCTTTTCGTTGGTGTCCTTCATAAACGCACTCTGAAGGAAAACCTTTCCAAAGCGCTGCAGCTCTTTAAACGTGGATGTTTGAGGGCGTCTGAGTGCCAAACTCCAGAAATGAGAAGCTATTTTTCATCTGGACTGTTCTGCTCCTTCATCCAGCAGCTGGCAGCTTATACTTTCAAGTCCCTTCGTTATCGTTCTGTCTGATTAGAAACAACCATGTCTTTGATTGGACGTCTGTAGTGATGAACAACAGTTTTGGGGGGTTTTTTTGTTTGTTTTTTTTTTAATTATCTTCCCCTTGTGAGAAGAAAATATTCTGAAAATATTTTGCAGAGATGTCCTCAGTGTTTTGGGAGATGGAATCATGTTTTCATTTTTATTTCTTAGAATCACTGAGTTCACATGTGAATGTGGTGAATGCCGGTTCCCTGCTGTAAACGACACATCATCTGTGCTTTTGTTGCAGATGTTGGCAAAACTTTGCCAGAGTTCAGCTAAAACATGATTTAGCAGATGCAGTGTTTTCATTAAATATTGAAAAAAAAAAATCACATGTCCACTTAAGCCATTAAAAAAAAACAACAAAAAAAAAACATCCTTCCTACCACTTCCTGTCTTCTTCTTCTTCTTGGTCTTTTCTGTCAGCAGTAACATCCTGTTGTTGATCATGTGACTCGTGTGATTTCCTCTCCGTTGCAGTTTTGTGAGGAAAAACAAGCACAGCTCATCCCAGAAACAAAACATGTTATCAAAACATTTTCAGAATTTGTAAAACAAATTAATGTGAAAATGCGTCGGTGGGAATTCAGCTCCTCATGGCTGCTGCTCCTGTTTTCTTTCGCTGTAGATCATAATTCAGTCTCTTTAGTCATAAATCAGACACAAACACCGCAGCCTGCTCGCGTTCGTTCCTCTCGCGGCTCATTTTCCGTCTCACGTCCGTTTCTATTCCCCGTCCTGACACTTTGACGTCGTCCTCTGCCTCCTCGCTTGTTTACCTTCTGCAGGCCTACAGTTTTTAATGCGTTTGTTCGACATTTCTGACAATGCTGTGTGTGCGTGTGTGTGTTTTTTCTTTTTTTTTGTTGCTGTTGTTGAATTTTCCTCTTAATGAACTTTTCAAATCCTTCCCCTTGCCTCAGCTGACAGCTCTCTGGTTGCGGCCATGTTCCCTGTCAGTCACTCAGCAGCAGCAGCTCATTAAGGTCTGCAGGTTTCCTCCTCTAACTGCTCACTCGTTCGCACATTACGGCACTTTGCAGGTGCTGATTCAAGAAACGCAAAAATACTGATTTAAAAAAAAAAAATGTTTATTTTATTTTATACATTTTATAATTAAAATTTCTTCTCAGGAACACAGTTGACATGAGTTCCAGTTGGTCTGATTTATTTGTCATGTGAGTGAAATGATTGCTTACCACAGTTGAAAAATGTCGCTTCCTCCCCTTTCTGGATATTTACAGAATGCTGACTGGACGTGAATCCGTTCCTGCAGGAGGCTGAGGGCAAACCGTGGCCGTGAGCAATATCTGCTCCCCATTTGGACGAGCGGCAGCGGCGTGGAGGTCGGGTGGGTGGAGGTCGGGTGGGTGGAGGCGACGCCTGGTCCTCCATCTTGCTCAGAGGCGTGAGGATGATTTAAGAGGCCTGTCACTAGCAGAGGCCTGAGAAGGAGTAAGGCCTCCTATTACTCCCCCGTGACCCTGCCCTCCAATACACACACACACACACACACACACACACCAGACCTTTACACCAGCTTGTACTGGGTTCATGTGTCCTACAGGAAGTCGTGCCCACACTTCCAGACCACACTGTGGACAAACAGCAGCTGATAGTGGACTCTAACAATAACACTTTGGACAGAGTAGCTAAAAAAAACAAAAACAGGATTCATCCCAAATGTTTAGATTGTATTTAATGTTTTCTCTTCTGTGCTGTGGAACAGACAGAGTCGGTGTGGTGAATGCCTGACGCTGCACTATTCACCATCAGAGCAGTCTGTGGGGGTGTGTGTGGGGGTGTGTGTGTGTGCGTGTGTGTGTGCGTGTGTGTGTGTGCTGTGGGGGCTAAAGTCCTTTATCGTGGCTGAAAAACACAGAAACTCAACGGTAGTGACAGAAAATCCAGCATTACATCTGGATCAGTGTTGATCATCCCACTGAACGGTTCTGCTGTAGACTTTGTTCACACAGCAGGCGATGCGGCCATGTTGTTCTGGCCGTATGTGGGCCATCTGAACAGCCCGGTACCAAACTTTCAGCCTCCCACCCCCCCAAAAAAATCCAATCTAATCCGGATCTGATCGTCTTCAAAGTGTCAGAACGGCCATGTTGTTTTTATTCGGCTTTCATGTCACTGACGTGAGACGAGCGTCGAGCCGCTGCTGTTAGTTGTGTTTTCGTTTCACGGACTTCCTTTGTGTTGTTGCTGAGTGAACGTTCAAATCAATCCATTATCACCTCCATAGAAAGAGCTTCTTAAAACGACACAGGCCCGACTTCACGGTGGGAATTTATATAACAAGTGAGGATAACACAGTTACTTGATTGCACTACAAAATGTGTGGAAAATAAATCATTTGAGTTATATTATAGTTGGCCTGGAGTTGCAGACCTTTGATCTGAACTGTGTCGCTGCAGCTCTGGTGATTTTTGTCCAGTGCGTCATATTAGCAAATTTTTTTATGCTAATCCATCGCCTGAAATCTCACTGGTTTGTATTTGTAAGGCTGCACTTTGTAGTTATCAGATGAGATATTCAGCTGTCTGTGTCTCTCTTTCTTTCTTTCTTTTTTTTGTCAGATGATCTTATCTCATGGCTCTGAGCCTGAGCAATGTGTTGTGAACAGACCGCGGCCTGGAGAAATGATCTGGACAGATTTCCAGGATTTAAAGACTTTAATGGAGACCAATTTGCTGTCACTTCTACTTTTGCACTAAATGTCACAGAAACGAGCCGTAATGCCGCAGCCCGGCCCGGAAAAGGAGGAGAGCTCAGACAGCAAGACAATGAGGAGCCGCATGAAACCAACTTTACTAAAAAAAACAACCCAAAAACCTAAAAATAAAAGAAAAACTGATCTGACAGTCAGACAGTTCAGATTGTCTGGTGGGAGGTGGGGGGGGGGGTTCTGCTCATCAGTGAAGCCTGTTTCCGGGGTAACGGTCAGCCCGTCTCATTTCTAAGAGCTCTTGATGAGCTGAGATCAACATGTTTTCCTGTGTCACCTCGACTCCCCGCAGGTCTCCCACTGAGACGGGAAGTTCAGCCTGTGCTGCTCCTCTCAGCCGCCGCCTCGTTTGCTCATCTGTAAACTTTGTTGACCAAAAACATCCGGCGGACGGGAAGCTGAAATCGTAAATTGATTTCAGGTCGTCCCGTCTGATCTGAGGTCGCCGGACGCTCGAGAACAACTTAGAGGAGTGTTTATGACGGGTTTGGAGCTTTGACGCAGCTCTGTTTGATACGTGCGGGCTTCCAGGCCGTCCTTGAGCTGCAGAGAAGGAAGAGGCAAAAACATCCCTTTGAAATACGTAACATGTTGGAGCAACAAAGGCCGCTCTGTTGTGTATCCTCTCTTCGGTCGATCCCGTTGTCAGAGAGAAAACAAGTACACGTTCCGCGTCTGAAAGGGCAGCGGCGCTCCTCAGATGTTGAAAACACTGTCAGCTCTTTTCCAACTGCGTCTGTTCTGCAGCAGCAGGAACCAGAAACTGTGTGGATTAAAGGCTCTGAGCTCAGAACAGGCGAGAAGAGGCAGCAAATAAACCTCCATGCTAATAGTTTCACTGCAGCTGGGAGAAACTAAACCTTCTTTACTGCATTATGGGTCAACATAGGAACCTAACATGACTATCAGTTAAAGTTCTCACTTTATTTATACCGGAAATATTATTTGTAGCTGCCTTGATTTTATTTCAATCCTGCTTACGCGTAGAATATCATCTTTATGAACAACTATGAGTTCATTTTAATGGGTTAATTATTAGTCAATGTATCTGCTCTGGTATGAGAAACATTATTTATATATTTACGTAATAAGAAGCAGTGAAGCAGGTTTAGACGGGTTAAGAAAATGTGACTGAAATGCCAATCGGAAAAGAGTCAAGAGAAGGCAGATTATGTTCCAGAGTAAATGTTTTCATGTTTGTTAAAACTGTCGCCATGCAGTGTGTGAGACAGACCATCTGTGAAAAAACATCCAACTCTTCCGCCTCCTGCAGAAATTCACCGCTCCCGGTCAAAAACAACCAGTCAGAGCCAGGAGGAGGGTCTCAGCGCTGCCAATCATCCTCATGTATGCTGCTCATTCTGCTAACAGCGGAGAAACGACTTACCGTTTATCCAGCGTCATCAGCCGCCATGCTAGGTAGCATGAGCGTTCCTGGCATGCTCTTCTGTGGAGAGGTAGCCGTAGCGTACACAAACTTGATTGGCAGCTCTAAGACCCTCCTCCTGGTTCTGATTGGTTGTTTCTGACATAGCGTTGTATTTATGCAGATGCCATCGGGAGACGATTGTTTTTCCCACAGATCGTCTGTCTTTTGCCAAATTGTCACAATATAGTGACAGTTTGAACAAATATGTAAAAATAAATAAAACGACAAAATAAAAGTTCCAGACTTTGTCTTGAAGGGGTTCGGCTGGATTCTCACCAGAGATTAGTTCATCTGTAACGATTCACTTGAACCTGAAATCAAATCACATGTTGAAGAGTAAATTTATCCTTACTGACTTTTAGTTTAATTAGTCAAACTGGGAGACAAATTGCTAGTTAACTAAAACAATCAGCACTCTGTAAGCTCTCAGTTCAGGTAATTTTCAATAAGCTTTTATTATTATTATTCTGCTACATCTACTTCTACATACGGGAACTAACTACCAAAATCGCTGCCTAAGTTTGCTTTTTATTTATCTATTTTTTCATTTTTCTCTCATTGATATTGCAGTTTGTCCACTCAAGTTTATTTGTGAAGTACAAAAACAAAAATTGAATCGAAGATAAATTACAAATAAACAGAAAACATCCCAGGGATCTGATTAAAACGACAATGTTGAGGATTCTGAATAGCTGCGTCTTGCTAGCAGCTCATGCCTCGTTTGCAGTGTCCCGTCTCGAGTGTGGCAGCTGCTGCGTCCGGTTACCGTGGATACATGTCTCGTCCCCGTCTGTTACCCCGTTGGTGAAAGAGTCTCTGTTTGGTTGTCAACATGCTCGGTGTGAATGTAACTCCGCTCTGCGAACCCGGACACCATTTCCAATCTCGGGCCGCCTGCGCCGAGCCGCTGCCTTTAATCTAATCTGGAGTCTGGTTCAGTCTCACTGGAGCTGCGATGTCTCTGCTGCAGACAGAGCAACTCACCTGCTCCTTGAAGTCATGTCTACTGTTGGAGTTATTATTGGAGGGAGTTTCTACAGGGCTGCCTGCCACGGTGATTTATGTCCAGGAAGATTGGGCCAAACTCAACCTGTTGACACGCTGCAGATTTAAGGTTTAGATCTGGCAGGTTAGTTTACTTATCTAACGGCTTTCAAGAGCAAAGTGAACTTTTATGAGTAACCGCTCAAACAGTTTATTCGTCAGAATCCTTGATCAAAAGCTGCTGTGATTAAAACACGTTTTCAGTCCTGACTCTTCACATCTCGGTGTTTTTTTGTTCAGCCCTGTTTAGTCCACTTTAATCCAGCTGTAGTTCATTTGCCGAGAAAGTCCGGTTCGTTTTGGGGAGGTGGGAATGCTCAACAGAACTCTGACGCGGTCCAGAAAAGTGTACTCTCGAGGTTGAAGTGAACTCTGGCACGGTTTGAATCCATACGTGGAGACACTGCAAAAGCAGGAAGTGGACTGTAGCGCTTGGCATTCTGGGTCAATACAACTTAAACAAATGCCTGAAGCTAGTGCTAGCCAGAGAAATCCTACAGCCTCTAAAATCCGACGCCACTCCATCTTTGTTTACGTTTTATGAAGAATAAAGTTTTTTGTTTTTGTTGAGGTTTTTATGTTGTTTTCTTTAACAGAACATCTTTTTCAAAGGGTTTCGACTGGTTGCAGTGTGAAAGCGACAGGACAGAGAAGGCTGAGAGGTACATTAAACATTACTGTACACAACATGCATAATAAAACATCCCCAGACACCGCTCACTATATAAATCCTAACGTTCCGTCTCCGAGTGAAATGTCTTTATATGAGTGCCAAGGCAATCTGGCTCCACATGCTAACAAGTCTACAAATATCGTCGGCTCAAACCTGTGTCCCTTCGATAATTAGCGGGACATCTTCTAACATTCACAGCCTACTGCACCGGTGGAGCCGGGGCTCCTGGCTGCCTGTGCCAGAGTAGGACACAGACGTTGGCTCATTTTGCTTTCACACGGAGCTAACAAGGTCCACTGGGATCAGGCCAGCACAGCAATTGATGTCATTTTAGAATAGTTAAAGAGCGCTGATAATGCTCACAGGAACGTCCCAGCGGCCAATGTTTTCTTTTTTTTTTGTTATTTTGTTTTTGTTCCTTTTCCCAAACCGGATCACTTCGGAGCGGAAATGGACTCCACGGATCCACTTTGCCTGTTAAATGAAAACGGCTTTTAATAGAATGGTGTCGTTAACACTTCATCTGCCAACACACTCCTGTTTCACACTCCAAGACAGATTGTTCTGCCCGTCTTCAGAGCATACAGAGTAACAGGTGAAGCCGTCTTACTGACCCACAGGTCAGCAATAAGGACGTCCAGCCAAACCACTGCGTTGAAATCTGGCCTCTTCTCTGCTCGTTAGGCGTGCTGCAGCCTCGCTGCAGCCTCGCGTGCAGTCATGCATGCAGTCATGCGACGTTGCGGCGCGGTTCCTTGAAGTCGCAGTCCTCAGGGTACTCGCGGGCATGAACCTGTTTTTTGTCAGATCACTGAGTTCATTGTTAGGGAAATAGGTCAGCTGCAAAGTTTAATTGAATTCAGCTCATGGAGGGCGGCGCTACCTGGGAGGCAGAGGGGATGGAGAAAATGTCTCTGCATGGCAAAACAGCAGCAGCCATTAAAACTTCCTGCTGCTCTGCCTGCCTGCAGGTTGGAGAAACGCTCAGATAGACCTAACCTTATAGCTGTCAGATGAGCTTCTGTTTGAGGTTCGTCATTGAAAAAGTGACTTAGCTTCAAGGTGTTTGTGTGAGACGCACGTTTTGTCACACTTGCACCTTACGAGACAAAAATAAGCTCCAGCACGTTTGGTCAGCTGTATACGCTATAGAATGGCTGCTGGAAAATTACTTTGCTGATGACTTAACATCGAGAAACCACATGCTGCATTCTTGTCGGTTGTGCAGGAGGCTCCACTTCTGCTTCTCGATTATGTACGGCTGCATAATTGGGCCTCTGTTTGCAGCCATTTTGACATGTGAGTGTAAATGTTGAGTTGAGGGGGCGTGGCCAGAAGCAGCTCATTTGGACTTAATGCGACACAGCGCCCTAAAACAGCTATTCAAAATATGCAGAACAGACCAGACTAAAATCTCATTACCTAAGAACGATTTTGTGCAAAAACATGTGACGGCGTCAGCGTGGTAAGATTTAACATTCTTCTACTGTCACTTCTACCTGTCACATGACAACAGGTTCGTCATAGAGTACACAGATGATTCTGTTACTGTCAGTCTGCTTGAGGAGAACGAAAGCCGTCTAGCAGAGCTATGATTATTGATTTTCACCAGGAAACCTCACAAGCACAATCCACTTTAATCAAAGGTTAAGCCATTGAGAGGCTGCAGCCTTACAAATATCTTGGGACTGCTTTAAATGAAAAAATTCAACTTTGAAGCTAGCTACGACGCTGTGTGCCAAAAGGCCCATCGGCACCTATTCTGTTGTAGGAGGCTCTGCCTTTTTACATCAGGCAGGTACGGCGGACAGCCTTTCCTGTTTTAAAACACAACGTTCCTCCTCTTCACAGCCACTTTCAGCGTCTTCCCTCCAGAGGGAGAGTCCCTAAATGTTGAAGGAGACGTTTTCAAAACAGCTCTGTTCCCGCTGCTGCTACTGACAATGAAGAATCTGAAATGACTCTGCTGTTCTCAATGGATTTAAATAGACATTATTTGATTTAAATTTTTAAGTCTTACTCTCTTCTTCAGTGATTTTAATCGCTGTCAGCACTTGGAGCGATGTTACATGCAAGCGGTTCTGATTAGATTGTGGTTTTTTTACAGTGTGTTTTTTGGACATATATATATATATATATATATATATATATATATATATATATATATATATATAAAACATGATAAATTGGAAAAATGTCTTGTTATATGTGTGATAATCTGCCAGAGGAACTAGTGCTTTTTCATCAACATAAAGGAATTATGAAAAGTTACTTGTAAGTTTTGTCCTATTTAAAGTGCACTAAGATATTTTCACTGGAAGCTAAACCAAAAATACTTGGTGAGATTCTGTGTTTTTGCAGTGTACTGGGTGAGACGGAAGCATGAAAAGCCCAACTTTTAACTTTCTCCGTTGGTTTTAACAGCCTGCCATAAAGCAGATTAGCTGCTGTTCCCTCAGCACCTCTCGCTACGCGCCGCCATGTTGCTGCTGCTGCTGTTGATTCCTCAGAGAAGCTAACAGCTAGCTTCACAGCAGAGGAAGGCCCGGCGTTTCTCCGGGGCTGACAGTAGCAGGCCGTGCTTGTCTGGCAGCGTGAGCGCGTTGAGCGTGAAGCCAGGCGGCTCAGCCGACTCTGAATAATTACAGTCAGCTTTAAAGAAGGACGCCGCCGCCGCTGCTGCTGGGGCTTATCTGTGTCTCTCCGTGTTGCCTCGTCTCCTAAGTGCACCATCTGCTTTCGCATTGAGTCTGGCTGAACTGTGACACTCCGTCTGAGCGAACTCGCGCGCTCCTGCTCCCACTCAGCAGGTCACGCCGCAGCTAGCAGATGCCTCCTTCTCAGCCTTTGATTTGTTGCTGTAGCGATGCCGCGCAAACAGCGCGCCGCGAGTGTTGCTGGTAAAATATTAATATTCGACTGCTGCTCTCTATTGCAACAAAGACCTATTAAACCTCAATTACATATCATTTGAATCTCCACGGGGTGTGTGTGTGCGCGCGCGAGAGAGATTTCTTTCTCTTTTAAGCAAAACAAAACAAAAATCGCTCTCTGTGAGATTGCATTGAGAAAAATCTTTGTTTTTTCGTAGGGTGAAGTTAATTACCGAGTTGTAAGAAAAACTGCAGAGCGTTACTGCGAAGGCCTTCTGTTCCGCCTGCTCTCTGCAGGGAAGCTGGACAGAGTCCACGTCAACCTGCCGACTGGAACCGAGAGTCAGAGGAGAGGAGGCTCCTCCATTGGAGAGGACAAGGGAGGGAGGCATCTGCTGGAGCCTTGTTGCTTTGTTGGCCGCTCAGGAACACACTTGTGACACATTACTAGCTTAACCAACCATTCGGCGGTTTGGTGTGTGGAAAAACATACAGATCAGCCTTTCATAATCTCAGAAGATCAATACCAAATCAATATCAGGTGTCTCATCTTCCTCTTGATCGTACTCCATAGTGTCTCTATTGGGTTCGGGTCAGACCGGTTTGCTCTTCAAACCCACGTTTGGCACCTTTAGAAATGTGAGCATTTGCCAAGGCTGGGAAACCGTAGCGGTTTCCCAGCCTCGTGTAATTTATAGCAGTAGAATCATCACGTTGCCAAAAACTGAGCCTTTCACTTGTGTATATCGGTGAGAAGTTCATCATTGTTAAATCAAAACCTCAAACTGGAGTGTTTATTTCTGATTGTTTTAAACTTGAGCATGATGATTATAGACTACAGTGAAAGGGGTCAGTACTATTAAAAATTGGCTTCTTTGAGCTTTACATCACAATATTATTCCTTCATCAAAGTGTTGTCTTGATTTTTTTTTTTCATGCAGGTTTGAGAAATCCTTTAATCTCCCACAGCAACAGTTCAGCTGCATAAAACACCTGGGTGGACCAAGCTCCGCCTTCCAGATTTAGCTCCTCCTCTGAGCTGCAGCTTCCACCACACAGAGCATCCCTTACCCACGATTCCCCCTCTCAGCTCCTTCAGACTAGCCACCAGCAATTAGCAAACACCTGGTGGAACTGTGATCCAGATCCAGTCTCTCGGAATTTGAAAATAAACATGCCGATTTTTAGCACAGCAACGTTACTCCATATCCGCTCAATGCTTTTCCATGAATTAATGCATCAGTGCACAGTGGCATGGAGGCGATGAGCCTGCTGGTCTTAATGAGCCGTAAAGGAAGCCCAGATTGCTTTGACAGCGGCTTTCAGGTGTCTCATCTTCCTCTTGATCGTACTCCATAGTGTCTCTATTGGGTTCGGGTCAGACCGGTTTGCTCTTCAAACCCACGTTTGGCACCTTTAGAAATGTGAGCATTTGCCAAGTTCTGCTGGAAAATGAAAACAGCATTTCCTTGAAGCTTGTGATAAGAGGGCAGCAGGACGGGCTCTGAGATGTCCTGCTGAACCTGCATGTCCACTGTCACTCCAGACTCTATGAAAAAGTCTCTTTCCATCTTTGAGCTTCACTACAAAGACATATAATCTTGCCAAGTATTTTTGGTCTCGATTCTAGTGCAAACATCTCAGTACACGTGAAATATGGCAAAACTGTTCACAAAACGAAAGAACGTGCAATCCTTTCATAGTTCCAGGGCTTTCGTGTTTTGGTATGCGTGCCACGGTTTGGCCAGTAATTGTTCGTATCACTGTGCTCACAGCCAAGTCTTAAGAGACGACTTTAAAACTGAACTTTCTTTCCTAAACGCTTTGTGGCGATCTAGAAATTTGCCACAGCGGGCACAGCTTAAAAGTTCAGAAAGACGAATGAGGGAATGGACCAATAATTGGCTCTGCTGCTGTTTTAAGTTTTAAACGACAATCGTACAAAAGTGTAGAAAAGAACTAGAATTGATTGTGGAAATAATAGTCTTACTCTGTTTATGTGTTACATAACCTCTCTATGCACATAAACACTTCATGGTTCCCATCTACAGGATATAACCGAATTCTGTTGGAAACCTCTTAACGATTACATTTTTGTACCCGTTTGCTGTTTGTTCCCAACAAACCTCTATTTACCCGTTAGGGTAAGAAGTTAGCTTTGGCTGTATTTAATTAAAAGGTAGCAAAATACAAAAGAAACTTTTAAAATGGTTTATCTACAAAAAATAAGAATATTTTTTTCTATCTCATAAAGTCTCTTGAAAACACATTGAAGCTCACCAAAAAAAAAAAAAAAAGGCTAAACGGCGCAACGTCCAGAGACTACTGCAACTTTTGTGACATTTTCAGGTTCCTACTTCACAGCAGACGAATATGTTTTTGCTCCATTTTCCAGCGAAAGGGAAGCAAGGAGCAGACTTGCTGCCCCAGGATGTTGGCCTGGCTCGCCCGTGTTTGCAGAGAGGCTCGGCCGGGAATGCTGGGGACATATGCTCTGCCCGGCTCAACCATATGCCCCTTCTGCTGCTGCTGTTCCCCAACAAACTGCATCGCTTTAGCACAACACGTCTGTTTCTGGCACGCCTGCGTCAAGCAGCATTAATACAAAAAAACTATTTTATACATATAAAAAGAGACAAAAACAGAATGAACACAATGCCACGGGGACCCAGTCTAAAATCTTCAGAGCGTGACAGTCATTACAGCGGTGAGCTTATTTTTCTGTAATTCAGCATGATTTCTTTTTTGGACTTGTTGCATCAGGAGCGCCAAGTTTTGTTCCTTGTAGGCTTTGATTTCTGACAACATCCTGAAGTCTCAGGAAAAGCCTCCCCAGGATGCGGCGGGTCCCTACAGTGGTTGCATTATTCAGAGCGTATGGATTAGCTTTAGCTTTTCGTCTTCAGAGAACCGGACAGAGGAGATGCTGCTGCTCAATTTGAATACACACACACGCACAGAGTGCAAATCCTGATTAAAGAGGGATCCAGTTTCTGCAGTGCATCAATGTAACAAATGTCGAGCCTGGCTGGACTGTGTTATAGAAATATTGGTAGAAATGCCTATTTATTCAGCCTAAAAATAGATGGAAACCGCGGGCAACCGTATCAGTCCGCCCGTATTGTGCATTTGTGTATTCGGCGCATACAAAACGGCCCGACATGGAAAGCTGAATATTTTCCATCTCAATGGTAAACATTCACATCCCACTATCATGTAAAGCTGTTTGCTATCAAATGCAGCCCTGAAATTGAGTATGCATGAGCACAGCACGGACTGCCAAACACTTGGCAGCAAATCCTTTTCATATTCTGAAGGGACGCCGTTCCGTGAGGGTCCCTCGGGCCCCCGCTGCTCCCCCAGCCCGCGTCTCCCTCCCCACTCTGTTTCCTGCTGGATTCCAGTTCCGGGGCTTTGGGAGGGGGAGGGGGGAGGGGGGAGGGGGGCCGGCGGCTGCCTCCTCGTGGTGTCGGTGCCGCCGCGGCCAGCAGGGGGCACTGTGACTTTACAGCAAAAGAAAGGCAACGCCTGTTGCTCTCTCCACCTGCAGTGTCCGCCTCGGCGACATCATATCTGTCTTCCCTCAGAAGCTTTCACGGCGGGGAGAAAATCACTGTGTTTGCCGATGATAATGCAATTAATTAAAGAGCCAATCGCTTCTGGCCCCGCGCGTCTAAATCTGAACGGAACCCGTGAAATGTTGCGGCGTGTTGGACATTTTCTGCGTCCCGTCATCAGCAGCAAACTTACTTACCCCCAATAACTGGCCACAGCGACGCAAATCACGCATTTATATGAATTTTTTGGCATTCGGGGAGCGCCATAATAACGAGCGAGGCGGAGACAGCGACGCACGCGCCCCCCTGCTATCTTTCCGTTAGCTAACTGCGTCTCGACCGTTATTTATGTTTGGTCCTGGTTCAGGTCGATGAAGGGCTTCCAGATGAACTTCTGCTCCTCTGGTTCGGTTCGGGAGGAGTTCGGAGGCCGTGTTCTCACTGAGAATACAGGAGCAGGACACGCTGAATGTTTCAGTGAAGCAGAGCCCTCCCTCCCCCCCTGGCTGTCGTCACCACGCTCTCTGAGCGCGTGCACCAGCCGCATCGCATGACAATGCACATCACCATGTGGTTACAGTGCAGGATTACGACGACACGCGCTCATTGTGCGATACGGCTAGAGGCGCGAGAGCCAGTCAGTCAGCATTACCGGCCGGCTCTGTGACGTCAGAGAGGAGAGGAGGAGGAGGAGGAAGATGGTGGTAATACCGTCAGCAGGAAATGCTTCTGGGGTTTTTCTATTTTTCTTGCCTTCCGGCTATAGTGGAAAGTAGAGAGAGGAAGGAATCATGTACGGTGCTCTGGCACAGCCTATAATATGAACTTTGTGTGCGAGTAATTTTTCTCTCTCCGGGCCCACAGGGATCCGATTCGCTCCGCACTGAAAGCACAGAGCAAGGCTGTTTTGGAAGCCGGCGCACGCGCACGCACGCGCACGCACCCCACGCAGACGCTTGTATGCCGCAGTGTTAAAACTGCATAATGCTCCTCTGATTGACTGATTATCTGCGAGCTAAAAATACACACATTTTGCTCACTGTATTTACACAGAGAAATTACAGTTTGCTCTGATGGAGGAGAAGAAGGAAGAGCAGGATGAGAATGCGTTGGATGAGCAGCAGCTGCGCTCGGATCGCTGAAGGAGCTGGGCGTGTTCCTGCAGGTGTCTGGGTGAAGACCGTGATCCGGTGATTGCCGCTGTGCAAGCCGCTCGTTAGCGCATTATTATGGAGTCTTCCCCGGAAGCGCTTTCCACCAGAAGAGCGCAAAAACACGTCAATGGCGGAAAATATCAACAAACACTTTCTAAAGTCTGCGCTGCAAAAATAGTTTTGATCTATTTCTAGCGCAAATATGTTAGTGAACCTGAAATAACGCTAAACTAACTTACTATACATTTTCAGAAAATATAGGAGCTTTGCTAAGGCAATAATTAAGTTCCAGCTCCACTAGGAGATAATTACACTTATGATGTTATTGTGAAATAATCTGCCAGTGGAACCTGTGCTGCTTTTGCTGTGCTAAAATGGCAGGTTGGGATGTGGGGGGGAAAAAAAAGCTACATCATTTTAAAGCTTTTTGTGACTTAATGTTAGAAACAAAACACAAATATATTTTGGGAGACATACAAATTACAAAAACAAAGAAACGAATCCGGCAATAACTTGGTTGCATGTATTATATAGCCATTATGTAGAATAATCAGGTGACTATGTTACTTTCAGTTATCAAAAATGCTATATCTGATATGACTTAATTTTTTTTTACTAGATTTAAGGCCTTGAAATTGGGCCTCTGTCTCTTTAAGAAACTCCTGCTCTTTCTGAAACTCTGCCATCAGGAAGATGGCAGAGTTGTCACTTTAACAAGGTTTTTAGCAGTTAGCAGAGTTGTGTGGGAGGACTGCTTTGTGAGGGTGAAGCTCTAATATACACCTGACATATTTTGGACTTTGACTAAGCCATTCTAAAACCCTTGCTTTGGAGGTTGCTGAAGAGAAATGAGTCTCCATCATAAGCTTTCTAGGAAACAGCTGAAGGTTTTGCCATGATGAGAACTAACCAGTAATACATCCCACTTACGCAAATTACTGTTGACTGTTATCACTCTGCCATGGTCATTCAGCTAAAGGGGGAAAAAAAAGTCAGGAATGCACTTTGACATGATTTATCATGGTCTCATTTTTATTTTCACATTATCATTTTTATATCACAAACCCTGGTACTTTAGCAGGGGCGCGTGGACTTTTGAGTGCCGGTGTCTAAGAGAGAATTAGCATTTTGACCTGTGATAAACTGTGATAAATCTGACTCCTGTCGGTCTGACAGGCTCCTCTTCCTCACCTGTCTGGGTCTCCTGGTGTCCCATCTGTCAGCTTCACTCTTCATCTCCTCCTGCTCTCATTTCCTCTCTGCAGTCCCGCTCCTGCAGACGATCCATCCGGACTTCCTGCGATGAAAAATAATTACATTTTCTCATTTTTTGGTCCAATGACAAGGTAGATTCTAAAAAAACAAAAAACAAAAAAAAACAAATGCTAATAATTCATGTTTTATACGCTCACTTATCAGAAAGCTTCACAACAACTGTGCTTGATTGTTTTGATTCAATATGACTTCAAATCTAATTGTTAAACTTGTTTTTCACATTATGAATCTCAAGACAATACAATTTCTGTCAACATTTTTAGATTGTTTCTGTTTACTTTTTTATTCTGCTAATTGCACTAAGCTAGTGCATTGATTCCACCGGACGGGTCGGCGCGCTTGTTTAATAGGCCGGCGTGTTCGACAGTTTCCACTGCCAGCTGAATTTTTACTGAGCAGGTGGAGTTAAACCCAAACACCTAGCATTGTGTCATGCTAGTGTGACGACATTGTGACGCAATAGTATAGCTAGTAGCGCTTCATCAAGCCCAGAGGACTCCAAAGCACTTTGGTCATTCACCCGTGATTTTCCATGTTACATTAGGATGCATCGATACCTAAAGACTCAAAGGACAAGACGCTATATCGAGTTCACAAGAACAAGATAGAACCAGATTTTGATATTACTTTCAAGAAATCATAAGAGATCAAATCATTTTTCAAACATTTTTATTTATTTAACTCTGTGCTTTAACGCTAACTCTATTTTTATTGATGTCTTCCATTCACAAACCCAACAAGCTCATGTTTATCGTTTCCAGGTTAGCAGCTAAGGCTTTTCCTCCCAGAATGCTGTGCGGTTCTGGATCGGAGTTCAGTGAATTTTCAATACATTCTATTGATCAATATCAATAGCCAATACATCAATGTACTGATGTATACATATTGATGTATTGTCCAGCCCTATGTTTAGTTCTCACTAACACTAACCCTCAGGGAACGACTCATCATTTGGTTCTAGAGCAGTAATGCATGCATCAGTCTTAATGCAGCCGTGCAAGAAAAAAAAGCACAAACCCGGAAAATACTTTGCTTGTCTCAGATGAATCAAATGCTTCGCCAAGCATGACAAGAAGGCAAAGAATGACTTGTGACAGCAGCCTCTTAATAAATATGCACCTGATGAGCCTGAGGAAGATAAAGCTGAGTCATGCTGGCTTCCTTATTGGTGAACGATTCTAAGTATGAAGACATAAAAAATGGTTTTTTTGTTGTTGTGATGCAGGTAAATTACGAGTTTCAGATGGAGCAAATTCGATCAGAGTAATTTGTTCTGCCATGAAACAGTTTGGTTTCGAGGCCGAGAACTGACTAGAATAGACAAGCCATGTTTTTATGTATTAACATTAATCTAATAAGAGACGGGATGAGCAACCGGTTTGGCCGAGGATCAAAGCCCATGAATTACAGAGCCGCAAAATTTTCCATTTGACATTGTCGTGTCCATCTCTAAGCTACACACTCCATGAAACGTCGTTGTCAGCACTAATGTGTAATTTATGACGGCATAATGAACACCACGGTTGAATTGTGCCATTAAGACATTTCCCTCTAGGTGTTACAAGGGAAAGTCGGTGCTTGTGTACCAAACTACCAGGAAACCAAGAAACCGACCCTGATGGTAGAACAAAAAACACTTTGTAAACTAACTCAAGAGAATCTGATATGATTGCTTTCAAAAGAAAATAACTCAACAGATTTCTGCTTCAACATTGATTTAGTTTCAATCGACAAGAGCAATTTAATGTAAAAGAGCTTTGATATATACAAGGAAGTGAGCTGAGAGGTTATGAATATGAAAAGACAATATTGAAACTGATCAGTGTCATATGTATGGAACAGTTTGACTAAAGGAGGCTCTTGTTATGAAGCCAATAGGAGGAATGGAAGTAATTACTTTTTGTTCTCAAGTTTCTCTTGTTTTCACTGTCTAGGAAAATCAGGCTGATTCTGGTTTAGTTCTCATGTACTGTGGAACCGTTGCAGCAAACCCCCCCCCCCACCAAAAAAAAACTGTGAAATGTGCCTATTGCAATAGAAACAAACCAATGTAAAAATTTTCCATTTGATGCCGCGTGCGCCTACGCACGGATGTGTATATAATAATCATAACCATAATGACTTTCTGGCTTCATTCCTCCAACAGGATACAAATGAAAGGAAACGCCATCTTCTGCTCCGTCAGACGGCAGAATGAGTGAAAACAAATTACGCCTCAATTTCTTCTGCATGATCCCAGCAGCGATGCCGGCGTCCTGCTCCGTCCGAGCCCGACTCCAGGACCAACGCTGAACGGTGGAGCTCCGGTCTTAAAATGCACTTCTGCAACAACAAGGCTCACTTTTGTATTATCTGGTTGGAATAGTTTGTAATTAATTAAAACAAGGCCTGTGTTGACCACATGTCGTGTTATTAATAAATTTAGCATCAGCTAAAAGCGAAATAGTCTACCAGTGGAATAAGTGCTCAGACCAGTCAGAGCCAGGAGGAGAGTCTTAGCGCTGCCAATCATTCTTGTGCACACGCTGCTAAATGTGCTAATGGCAGAGAAACAAGTTACCCTTACATGAAAACTGTTTATCCGCCATCATTGGGGGTAACTCATGGCAGGCTATGCTAAGACCAGCCTCCTGGCTCTGATTGGTTGCTTCAGACTGAGTAGTGTGTCAGTACTGTGAGCGCTAAGAGAAGACAGAGGAGCCCATTTTTCCACATATTATCTGTCTTATACTGTTACGGTCATTTGACTCAGGTGTGCTGCAGCAGGAGTGCATCTGAAACTTTTGCTGCCTTGTGTTCACCTGTAACGTGAATTGAAAACACATCCACTGGTGAGGCGCAGCACGTTTCAGCGTCCATCCACATCCGAGTCAATAATCCACATTTACCGAAAGTGGTGAGGCTGAGCAATTTTTGCAAGGACATAATCACGATGCTGCTGCATGACGCGTCGGGCCAATCAGCATCCAGCTGATTAGATTGAAGTGGGACGACTTGGACAGCTCTGTGAGGACGGAGTGCTGCTGGAATCAATTATATCACCACTACACATGTAGCTGTGAACTGAAACTATGAATAACAAATATCTTTTTTTTTTTCTTGCGTTTCTTCAAGTCTCGTTGAACAATCATCTTCTGTCCACTAATTTGATCCATTAAAATGTGTTCAGAGAAATAGACCAGGATTTAAGATCCCTTTGGTTTAGATTTTTCAGGTCATAAAACAACCAACATGTGAAAAAAGTATTTATAAATTATGCATTTAAGAGTATTGGGGACACACTGAGAAAGAAAGAAATAAGTCATGAGAATAAAGTGATGGTATCACAACAATACAGTTGAAATAATATGAGAATGACGCTGAAGAATTAGTAATATTCCAAGCTTATTCTCGAAATATCTCGACTCCATTCTCGTTATTTTTCACTTTATTCTCCTTTGACTTCATTCTTGAAATGCTGTGACTTTATTTTCATAATTTCAACTGTTTTCTCACAAAACTATAAATTTATTCTCTTAATATGACACTATTCCTGTAAAAAGTCATATTTAAGGGACTTTTTAAATAAATACGACCGACTTTTATGTAAAAGGTCTTATTCTTTCTTTTTAAACAATAAACTGACTCTATTCTCATACTTTCAAGACTTTATACTTGTAATGTTTTGACTTTACTGTCATAATATAAGGAAAAATAAAAATAAATATTTACTTTTCACTAGTGTGGCTCTAATATTCCATCATATGTATGAACTGATTAAACTCTGTTTTTATGTTCAGACATGCAGGATCAAGAAACGACTTGAATCTGACAAAGGGGAGCAGGATAAAAGATCTCAAGACAGAATCAGATCTCGGTCTTTGGGGTGGGGATTCCAGGGAGACTAAACAACACAAAGACCATCTGACATTTGCCTACAACATATTTTATATTACTCTGAGGAATGACGAGAGCTGACAGGAGAACTGCTGGGGAAACGTGCAACCCGATTCATGTTTTGTAAAAGTAATGCAGCATTTCAGACGAGAGAGAATATCATACCAACAGTGAGATATGGCGGGTGCAGAGTGTGATGAATTGGCTCTGCTTTGCTACTTCAGGACCTTTCAGAACGACTTTCTGTAAATCAAGAAGCTGAATTTTGCTCGAGTCTAAAAAAAACATTTTTTTGAAAAAGAAAAGCTGGCCATGTGGTTTTTCCCTAAGCAAAATAAGAAAAACATGTGAAGCACACCGGCATCAACAACAAACCCCCCTTCCCCCCCACAAAATAAACAAACAAAATGGAGGCTTTTGGAGTAATGCTGCGTTCCAGTTACCTGGGAAATGGGATTTCTGAGGTGAGTTTGACGTTGGTGCGTTCTAGTCAATCAGAATTTCAATGTGGCGATGCCCAGAGACATTGTTTACATCTGGAAAGTAAAGTTCGAAATGTTGGTAAGATGTACTGCTAACACCACTTTCAATTTGTTCGGCTCACAGTTGCAGGTGCCGCATGCAACATTGATTTCTGTTGCACTTTTGTATTTGTGCATTGTAAAATGAACACATTTCTGCCACATTTGACTGGTGGTGATGCAAGGGGAGCGGCCATATTGAAACAGGAAGTCGTAACTGGATGGAGTCGGAGTTGCTCCCACTTTCCCAGTGGCAGTTCCAGTTGAGTTTTCTGGATGGGAAGTCGGAATTTCCCACATCCAAGTACACCTGGAACGCAGCATAATTATTATTTTTTTGCTTAAGACTCTCAACTTGTGTTTGCTCATTTGAAACCGTTTAGCAACGATAATTGGGCCAAAAATCCCTTCAGACTGACGTTCAGTCTCACAAACACTTGATGAGAACTTTAAGTAAAATACCAAAACCCGACAGACGGCTCCAACCCGAGAAGCAAAAGTGATTTTCCTTATTAAGAAATTTAGTTTTATCCACTTATTTTTCTTCATCACAGCTTGTTTTAAACCGCTGTTTTTTAAAAAAAATTATCATTATTATTTCTAAAGTACGTGAATTAAACGGACTTTAATCATACGTTTCCCAACAGACGACATGCTGGGTAGTTTAATGTTACATGATGTTAAATTATGTATGCAGAGCAGCTTGATCTGGTGTCGTCAGATCAGCCTCTGATAGATGGAGCTTTGGAGTTTGCTCTGATGGTTTTCATCACTTGTGGAAAAATTCTGTTTATGTTTTGCCAAAACGTTTCAAATAATCTTATTACAAAAGTTTATTTGCCAAGCCAATGTTTTCCTACACATGAAGGCAGCACTACAGGGTGAACAAGACTTGATGAAACTATTAATGCTTTCGGTTGTAACTCGTTACAATTACTCAAATAGCTTTGGAAAAAAATGTACTTTTAAGCATTTTTACTATGCTGTACTTTTTACTTTTACTTGAATAATTATTATATTACTTTAGTAATATACTTAAGTTACTTAAGTAACTGACCCAGCTCCTTCAGACTAGCCAGCCGCAATTAGCAAACACCCGATGGAACAGAGCTCATTATGCCAGTGTTATTTTACCCTTTAACAGCGTTGATAAATCGTTAATAGAGGAGCCGTGTTGTGATGACTTCCTGAAGGCGGAGTTTCAGAAAAAGTAGGAGTTTTTAAAGAGACAGAGACCCAATTTCAGTGTGTTAAAAGACAATGTCAAATTTCTCAAGCCATGTCTGTTATCTTCAGTTGCTATAAAAGTGTCGTATATATCAGTTACTTGATTGTGCTATAAGATGTACCTGAAAACCACATAATACCTTTTAAATATTAAATGATTGATGTTTTGGTCAGTTATTCTGCACTTTTTGACTTTTGAGTAATTTCTTGGATTGCTAATTTTTACGTTTACTCGAGTAAACTATTATAGTAATGCTACTCCTATCTGAACACAATTTTCAGGTAGTCTACCCACCTTCTGATAACCACTGCATACATTTGTCGCTCCACTGCTTTGCTTCCCCACCTGGATTTATCTGCAGAGATTTCTACTTTTGGCTGAATGTCTCTCTCCTGTATCGGAAATACTCTTGGCATCTCAGCACCGGGCTGCATTTCTTACTTTTTGGAGAAACGCCGTGCAATTTTTAGTTTTATTTTCCCCAGTGGAGACAGCCGGAGTGACAGCCCTTTCACCACGTACGGGACAATGTTCCACACTGGGGAAGGGGAGAAAAACAAAAAAAAAAGACTAAATCTTCCAGCGCTCTAATCTGTTCCCCCTTTTAAGGAGTTGCCGCCTGTGGGCAGGTGTGATGCTTTGAGTGGACCGTTCTGAGTGACTTTAAAAAAGTGCCACCATCACACATCTATATGTCAATGCGGCCTCAGCTCACCGGGTGACAAACGCAGATTGGCAAGCCATTTGGCTGCCCCGCTCCCCTCATTACACGTTTGTGTTTATTTCAACTGCTTCTTCCTTTCATGCCGTCCGCTTCTGTCAGCGGCTGAGCATTAATGAAAGGAACATTTCTGACTCGGAGCTGATAGCAAGGCTGCAGAATGAGCGAACGAGAGAGAAGAAAGATGGAAAGAAGGGCAGAGAAGATAACTGACACAGACAGAGGGTCATACATTTAACGCACTGATAATAGTATCATTTTGTTGTAAAAATTTAATGTCTGCAATCTTGGTGCAGATTTGAGTTAAATCACCCTCTCACTCTGCTACCATTTCTGTGCTATAATCGTTACTAACAAGCCAATTTTGAGCTCATGGAGAGATTTGGCATGGCCGTGCAATGAATTTTGAGAAGAAGTCTTAGACGGTACCAGAAAGGCAAGAAAAAAACAATCCACTTTGCTTCATCTGCTGTCAAAACTGAAGGGCAGAAACGTGAAATGTGAAAGTTTACATAATAGTTAAATTCATTTAAGTGTCTGAAATTGGGGAAATATTTTTTTAAAGAAACAAACAAAGGTAAGCAGAAAAAAAAGAAAAAACAACCAAACAAGGCGGACAACAAATCAAACTAAGACGTTCATGTTGACCTTGGGCCTCCCTGCATCACACCATGACCTTCAGAGATAAGTGCTGTAAGAGCAAAGTGTTTAGCTCACATGCAAGTTCATAAGCTGAAGATTTATCTGCCAATGTGTCTGGTTGAGGACGAGGAAGTCAAAAGGAATGCAAAGTAAGCTGGAGATGTAACACACCGGCACTCTACTCAAGGATTTAAAAGTAATCTGTAGCGCTATGCTACATGTAGATGTTATGTCAGAGTACATGGTTTAAATTGGGACTAGACTATAAATCAGCAACACTTTATATCAAGACAGACACATGATATCAACATAAATAGATAATACATCTGATATGTTGAATATTCTGCGATGGACTGTCCAGGGTGACCCCGCCTCTCGCCCGAAATGTCTCGCCAGCACCCCTTCCGACCCCACTAGGGAAAAGGGTGTAAGAAAATGGGTGGATGGACGGATGGATGTTGAATATCCAGTATTTAGAATTTATATTTATATTTATTTAGTATTTAGTATTTATATCCAGTATTTAGAATATTCACTGAATTCTGACCCAGAGCCACACAGCATTCTGGGGGACAGAGGCAGATGAAAAGACACCCTCTCACGGTGAGCTAAGAAAGGTTGGTGGTTACGTTTTTCTGCCATATCGTCCAGCTCTAGCTTGAATAAGTTCTGGTCTTTCACGATATCAAATCGAGATGGTTCAATTACATAAAACACACTGACATAAAGTCACATTCACTGGCACAGTGTTCATCATGCATACTTACTGTACATACACGTTCATACTAAAATAACTTACGAGCAGAAGGTCCACACCTTCTGTACAAAGTGAAGTGTAGAACAAGAAACTGATTTTCGATTGGGTTAAAGGGATCCAGAAAAGGTCTAGAAAGTTTGGGCGAGTCTGAGTGGCAGGAACTGATCTTGAGCGTCACTGAAGGGGCCCCTGAAGGGGCTGATTTTTTTTTTTTTTGTAATACTTTTTGTAATAATTTCCCTGTCATTATAATATCAAAAACACACAATTTCACTATGAAGTGATTTGGTTTTTACAATAGTAGAAATTATTATTTTATGGATGAAAAGAAAAACAAACAAAAAGAAAATGCTCTTGGGGGCCCGTGGTGGCTGCGGTGTTACGCTTCGCGGTAACGAGCTGCATTCAAAGGTCCACAGTTTACCTGACGCAGGTGTCTGTTTGACTTTTCTGAATGCAGCTGGGAACCTCACCTGCTCACCACACCCTACAGCGGAGGAAGGTAAGACACACACACACACACGCACACGCACACACGCACACACACACACACACACAACTCTGTGGATATGACAGCCTCATTCTAAAGAATCTCACTTTCATGTCCAAGAGACCACATCAAGTTTCCATCAGTCTGAGTTTCATACTAAACATGGCTCCATTGTTTGAAAAGGTTGTTTTTGTTAATGTTGCAGCCTGACCAGTGATTTACTCAGTGGATGTGCAAAGTGTCCTTCTTTCAACGCATCAATAGTGGTGGATACAAGTTCACCTTGAAGCTGCAAGTGCTCCTTTATACACAAGATAGGAAACATGATGTTGGACAGAAAAAATGTTCCACTCCATTTTTCAGAGGAGCAACTGTGTGATCAGAGAAATCCTGATCTCTTTCTCGCTTCTCAGGCTGAGTGGGTATGAAGGGGGAAGACAGATGTATATCAGCAACTGGTTCCACTAAATTTACAAATTGCCGCAATTAGACACCGACTCCAAGGTGATTTAAATCTAGATTATTTAGACGCTGGCCAGCGGAGTATTGAGTCTGTCTGCTTCACCGCTGTCACATCTCTGACTGAATAAACCAGAGAATCTTCTGACAGGCTCACATACTGAGTACTGGACCTAATAAAGGCAAGTGGTCTGCGTCCCTTTTTCTTTTATATATATATATAAATATATATATCAGGCACACGTTTAAGCTTTAGCATGTCATGTTGTCAACTTGACAGCTGACTCCAATAGTTGTCGTCGTCGCTGAGCAACGTTTTGCCCACCACTGAGGAGCCGGAGGGCGAGCTCCATCGTGACGTCACGTCTTAGTTCTCAGCCTGCTCGCTGTGTCTCTTCCTGGAAAAGCTCCACAGACTGAGCCGTTGCTGTTTTCAGCCTTGGGTTCTCTCTGTTCTTCCCATTCAAGCTGTTCTCTCACAGCGAAACAGCGTCTCTCTCTCCCGGTCAAAACCTCTGCCGGAGCCGTTTAGGTAGCACAGTACTGTTTTTCTCCCCAGGAGTGCATCTGGACCGGCCCCTTTTGTGCTTTTGTGTTGTTGCAGATGGCTTTTCCTACCGGGCCTTTCACAGGTGTGCCTGTTAAAAGTGAGTGGAAGTTTCTACTTTTGCCACATGGTTGACAGGTCGATGTAGTCGACTGGGCTTCCTTAGGCACATTATATAAACAATTGAAGTTGACAGAATTGTATCTTATTTAGGATCAAATTGTTCTAAATTTCCCCATTTGTGGACAATAAAGGGTATTTCTATTCTATTCTAAGATATTCTACGTTATTGATCTGCATTATGTGTATTACTGAATGTGAATTAAATGTCGACCACATTGGATGCCATTTACCTATTAAATGACCTGGGTGTTCATTCAATAGGTAATGAAAACCCAGTTCTGCACAAAAAGTGGCGTTTTTGACCTTGTACGCCAAGCTGGGACCGGAGATCCTTCTGGACAACCTGTAGTGCACGTTGTGGCTCCTGGGCTGCTGGGCTCTGGCTCCAGTGGAACCAGGTCTCTCCTTTCACCTTCAGTCGGACCGTGTGCGATGTTCCTCCCACGACTTGGTAGTCTGTGAAGCGAAGGTCAGACCATACCCACTGGACCCGGTGCAGGTGGTTCCTCCTTGGAGGTGTGGGCCCTCAAGTAGTCTGTGAATGCTGGACCCAAAGTCTGTCAAGTTGTTTATGTCACCTGTCAGTCGAGGCAGTTTGGTCCAGTCACTGGTCATCCTGTCCTGAAACTTCTGCTCTGGTTAACAGAGATTCTGATGGATATTAAAGCAAGAGATAAAGAAACATTAACCCAAGTTTGATCCATTTTTGTCTGTGCACAGATTCGCCAATTGAGGCTCCAATTTATTCTTTCCTTATTGTTCAATTCATGCATTTCAGTGGGTGACAGACAACAAGCACGCTTCAACCCAATACTGTCTCCACCTGCTGCAGGTCCTTGGTTCTTAAAATGAGTCCCAGTATCAAATATTATTATATTTATTTATTATTATCATTTAATCATTATATACTTCTGCAATAAATCAAATAATGATTATCCTGTTTTGCTAAAATAAAAATGTATTATTTCCCTAAATGTCAAGATAACTTACTATATTATTAGCCTAGCTTTAAATACACACAAAAGTTAAAAAATGTCAGTGAAGCTAATTGACAGTAAAACAATTGTTCTTTTGAAATCCGATCTGTCGAATATGTATTTAATTTTATAATATATTGTCTTCTTTTCCTTCTGCAGTGTTTGTCATATTTATCATTAAGCTTTGGCAAAAACTTGATTTGAATTAATTTATTAGGTGAGGAAAAATATTTAGTTTAGATCTTCCTGAATGACCTCGTTTTACAAGATGATGTTATTTTGAACCGAAGCAGCTGAGGCGCAGCAGTCGAGCGATCAACTGACACCAAATTCATGCTGTTACACAAGACACACTGTTCTCTTTTTTAAGTCATACTCAATATTTTTAATAATTATAATATTAAACTTTTTTTCTCCAATAGCTTGAAAGTCATGTGCCCTATTGACTCAAAGTCAGTGTGAAACTGTTCTAGACTGCAGAGATGAGTTTATTGCATTTGAAGCTTTCTGATATTATTTTTATTTTATTTTTTGTCATAATTTAGTATTTTTCTTCCATTGCTTCTGGGTCATGTGACCCATTTATACTAAATCAGGGTAAAATTGTTCTACTAGACTGTGAAGATGCATTTCAAAATAATGCAACACTTTCAATGCAGCTTTGCATTAAAGTGTCATTTACTGACCGACACTTCATGACAACAGTGGTAAACATTTATAAAGACTCCTTCATGTTCATGACAGATGTTATGTCATGTTTATGATATGTCATGTCAGTCTTATGCACAGCCTGTTAAATAAATGTTACTGATAGACGGATCTATTTATAGCTAGCTAACCTACGTAGAATCCTGTTTGTAGAGAGACCGGAGAAAATTGATGTAGAACATAGGTTTATTTAATTTTAGTAATAGAGAAGATTACAGACAATATATAGCTACTCATCCATCCATCTATCTATCTAGATCTACTGGTAGATCTAGATGGATGTATCTATCTATATATCTGTAGATAGATCTGGATATAGCTATCTATAGATACATAGATCTATTTATAGATAGATAGATCCATCTATCAGTATATCTATATAGATCTAGCTATAGATATCTACAGCTAGATCTATTTATAGCTAGCTATAAATAGATCAAGCTATAGCTAGATCTATATATGGATAGATATCTATTTAACTATCTGTGTATTTACGATTTTTCTAGGCAAACCGGAGTGCCCGGAGAAAACCTTTATTTAAAGTAGGATTACTTGATTTCACAAATAAAGAAAATTACACACAATATCTATCTATCTACCACCTATCTTTCTATCTAGCTAGCTAACTAGCTATTGTTTTTGTAGGCAAACCGGAACACCCGGAGAAAACCTTTATCTAAAGAAGAATTACTTAATTTTACTAATAAAGTTACACACAATATCTACCTACCTACCCATCTATCTACCCATCTATCTACCCATCTATCTATCTATCTATCTATCTATCTATCTATCTATCTATCTATCTATCTATCTATCTATCGTTTTTGTAGGGAAACTGGATCACCCAGCGAAAACCTATTATAATTACTTAAATTTGCTAATATATGTCTAACGTGGCTGACGGACAATCTCACAAAGATGTTAGTTCAAAGTTGAACCACTTGGGTTGCACTCCTTGGCCAGCTGAGAAACATCATTCAGTCGATTCTGGAAATAGATGGGAATTTTACATTCTTCCTACTATGTGGGGAATCGTCACGGAAGCGCACAGACTTGGATTTCAGTGAGGGAAGTTTGACAGGCTCGGTACAGCTAACTTTCTCATGACTGAGTGAAGGACTGCTGGTTTTTACATCGACATGTTTGTCAGCAAGATGCCCGTGATATCCGTGACTAAAACGCCCGTGATGTGTTTGAGTAAAATGCCCGTGTTGTGTGTGAGTAAAATGCCCGTCATGTGTGTGAGTAAAATGCCCGTCATGTGTGTGAGTAGAATGCCCATGATGTCTGTGAGTAGCATGCACGCGATGTCTGTGAGGAGAATGTCCTTGAGGTCTTTGAGGAAAATGTCCATCATGTGTGTGAGTCGAATGGCCGTGATGTGTGTGAGTAGAGTGCCTGTGATGTGTGTGAGTAGATTGTCCGTCATGTTTGGCAAGAGATAACACGTCCTGTTTGTCAATTGAACGCATGTCTTCTATTTCAGGAGAATGGACGTCAGGTTTGGGAGCTAAATACGCTTTAGGTTTATAACCAAAATGCACATCGGGTTTGTGACAAACATGGACATCGGGTTTGTCAGCAGAATGCACCGTTCTTCTTCCCACACGGGACTTGGACCCACTTCTCTCTGGTGCTGCTGCTGGCAGAGTCTCCTGAATTTTGTGAGAAACTGGCTTTTTATGACCAATATTTTTACTAACCTCTGGAGATGGGACCAGTTCAGGAAACCTGCTCTCACTCTTGTGTTGTACAAACACCGATGTGGACTGGAAGCCTTCCTTTGGGTCACCAGCACTCTTAAAGATTTCTCTATGTCTTATAATTTCCTCCCTTATGATTGGTTTAGTCTTCTCCTTCTTTTTCTCAATTTCTTCCATCCTATGCATCCGGTCTGATTCCATCAAGGAATGTAACTCTTGCTTTTTCATCTCCTCCATTTCTATTTTCTTCTGCCGTTTGTATTCAACTTGTTGGTCCCAAGCAGTAGTCAAAGATTTTTGCATTTCAGCTTTCTTTTGTCTCTCTTCTTCATCAAGGAACCTTTGGGGAATCCTCTGCGGAGCCATGTCTTTATAAAACTTTTGTCCCTCTAAAGCATCTTTTCTCTTTTTCTCCTCCAGATTTTCATAGGCCGTCTTCTTATGTTTCTCTTGTTTGGTCTTTTTAAGCGGCTCTGATAGTTTTTCCTTCTGTCTATTTGTTTCTTCGATGATTTTCTTCCTCTGGTCGTCTCTCCACATGATCAATTCTTTTTCGTAAATAAATTGTTTTCCCGTCCTCCTCTTCATCTCCTCTCCTTTTTTAACTAAGGCTTTCAGTTTGTTTTTATAATCCATCATTTTCCCGAGTGCGGTATCTAGTTCAACCGCTGTTTCAGCATCGATGTCATCTTCTGAAATGGAACTGTAACTGCCGGAGACTCTGGTGGATTCAGTGTCACTTGTGCGGGTGAAGTGACTTTTTTGAAGTTTTATCTCTTGTGGCTTCTTTTTTTTGGCTATTTTCTTCAGTCGTTCTTCCTCTTTCTTTTGCTCTTCTAAATATTTCGGAAGTGTAGGCAACTTTTCCAATAGCGTATCCAAATAAACATCCTTTCCTACCGATTGATTTGGTTTTGGTCTTCCGTTCTTTGTAGTAATGAAAGGCAGCAGCCTTTTGGACAGCTCACGCGTGTCGTATATCACCTTTAATGCTGGGAATTCTGCCATGATAAAGAAACTCACTATGAATCTGTGGGGTTCTGCACATATGACTCTGGAACACACGCGACACTATTTAAGAGGCTTCAGAGGTGATGTCATAGAACCTATGACACAAAGCATGGGATCTTAGTGACATCATCAGTTAGGTAGAAGTGTAACATTAGTTGCTATTGCTATGGTAACCAGGAAAAGCTCTGAAGTGATTCACGCTTTCTGGTGAAGATGTTTCAAACCATCAAAACATTTCCAAATCAATTCATTCATATGAAGACAAACATACGTTTTTCCAACAATTTAGACGAGCTTCAGCCAATGTGGCTGTAATCGATAAAGGCTCAACAATGTGCAAAACACCATCACCCAGTTTCCCATTAAATCTGCTCAACAGTGTTTTCCTCATCAAAAGACGTTTTTGATGAGGAAAAGTGTTTTATGAACTCAGGTTAAACTGTGGATGTTTCTCATTTAGACATTCATTTATCCAGACTGCAGTCATGCAATCTTCATCATTTATTTCACTCTATACTGTAGGATTCACAAACGTTCACATTTGTGTCACGTCTGTATAACTTGTTCATCACATGTAATACACGAGGTTCACATGGGTTTTTACCACAAAATCAAACGTGCTTTTACATGTGTTTCACATTATTCCACTCTATATTGTAGGAAAATTACATAATTTTAAAATGCAGCTTTTTGTCTTATCTGTTTTTGTCTTAAGAAATAACACAAATGGTTGTGCTGATAGGTTTTCTACAATTGGGGCACAAAAGGTTGTAGTGGTTAGTAATGAAGTTACTTTTTAGGTATTACTCACCAATGACAAGGTTCACTTTATCCTGGTTAAGGCTTCTTTTTCTATCACCAAGAATTCCTGTCTTTCCAGTCACTGAACATGTTGACATTTCTTCAAGAGTGAAGAAAGAGTCAATCACATTTCTAGTCTTTTTGTACCGCTGTGTGTAGTCAAATGCCACAGTGTTTGCTGTGTGGTTTGTCAAAGACATACGCTGTAAAAATCAGAAAATCATTTAATATAAACTCCAAAATACATCATGTCTTTTAGATGAAACTAGTCACATGAGTTCTCTAATACCAGCCACATCTTACAGGCATACTTTCCTTCTTTAGATTGTAATTGGTGGTTGGAAGAAACTACTAACTACTATGTTCTGTAGCTGCTTGAACTTTTTTCGTTTGGAGGGTGTCACTCTCTGCTGGACAAATCTCCAGTCAGCAGCACAATGTATCATTCATGTATCTGGTGACTTTGGGAACCTGAATCCAAGGACTCAGCGTGTTGGGGCCAGAAATCCAGATGCACTGACATCCTGCATGGTTTAGTTTCTCTCCCTGCTGGTACCAACAACCTTCTTGGCTTTGGCCTCTAACCAGCCATCAGTGGATCCAGCCGCGTTAAACCAGGGAGAGAACTAAAACGTGCAGGGAGGTGTTAACAATTCTACTTGGCATACAAATAGCCTGGCATGTGCAAAGGCTAATGTGGATTCTCAGTCATTGGATGAAAAACAATGACGTCACAATTCATCACTGACACACGACTGGCTGGTTGATGTGCCCCCCGTTGGACAGCACACGATTTCATGAATAAACCCCGCCCTAATCATTCATATTTTTAATGCTGTATTAAAAAAACTAAAAAACTGATATAAAAATGCATGCTGCGTTAAAATTTATTCATATGATATCGCTTATATGCAACATGTTCATATATGAGGAATATAAATGAGGCACAGAACTTTTTTTTCCTTTATGTCGTTTTATTTTTTTCAATGTTTCCACACAAAATAAGACATAATCATGTCTTATTAACAATAAGGTCACATCTGCAAGTTGAGTTGTTATATGTTTATTCTAAGTTCTTGTCTGGTCCCACCAAGATAACGCTATTTGGGTTACATGTGCAAGGTCCATCACATACACGTTTTCCTGTAAAGAACGTTGAGAAAACATGCTTTGTGCTATTCTGATTATGTAGAAATGAGGTGAAATGAACATATTATTTTGTCTGAGAGCATTGCATGCGAAAAATAACGGAGCCAATACTTTTGTTCTGCTGTTTTAAACCTGTTAATCTTCCACCTGCCAACAAACCAGACAAGAGCTGTAAAATGTTTCACTGAAAACATTAGTGGCAATCTAAAAAAAAATAAATAAAAAGTGGTTTGTTGAGTAAAATGTACTTTTCTGAGGTTTCGTTTTTGTCATGCCATAATATTTTTCCCTCATCAAAAATACGCCTGGAGTGTTGCTTTAATTGGTTTTTCCATGCATGTTTCATGCAGGAATCATTGATCGGTTGAAGTGTGTTTAGTTCTCCATTTTTGAGGAAAAAAAAACAAAAAAACCCCCATTTGATCTAATATTTAAAACTGTACTTACAAAAACAATGCGATTCAGTCAGCTTCCACACGCTGATCTCAGTTTGTGTTTTTCTGATCAGTGAAGTCTTGATCTTCGCCGCGATGCAACTCTGAAAGTAATGCGGCTTTCAGCCAAGCATTAGAGAAAAAGCCTCTCTCTGAGTAATCACTTGCAAGACAAATGGTTGGCATTGAGACATCTTACATTCCCGTCTAATTAATAGCTCCCTTCTTTGTCCCCCGTAATAATTCAAGATGAAGGACAATAAATAAATGGTGCTGCCATGACACTGGGTTTTATCTGCCGCAGGAGGAAGGATTCAATTAAAGGGAAGATTTCGAGCACGAAGTTGCTGCATTTACTTCACTACCTTGCCCCATCCCAAGGCCGAGCAAACACCTGCAAAAGAGGCGTTTGAATATTTAATTAACAGATATATTTAACTTTCCATCGATTTTCCAAAGTAAATATATATTCTAGGTCTTAATGGAGGTCTATTATGTAGCTTTGATTTTAAAAAAATATTGTTTTTTTATATATTTGTTTAAAATGTCATATTTGTACATCTGTGGTAAAAAAAAAAAAAATCAAGCTCCTCTGCCTTCTCTTAGTGCTAACTAGAGACAACCAATCAGAGCCAGGAGGCGGGTCTTAGCGCTGTCAATCACCTCTGTGCAGTTAGCAAAGCCAGTCATGAATGCTGAGGCGCATGGCCACCAATGACGGTGGTTTTTCTGTAACGGTAATTTCTTGCTCTGCCATTAGCACCTTTAGAAGCGACGACATGAGGGTGACTGGCTGCGCTGAGCCCCTCCTCCTGCACTGTAAAATGTAATAGTGTATCTTACTCTAAAAGAAACGTGACCTTAACTCATTCCAGCTTACTCTGTTGACTATACTAACTTAAACTTAGCAAAGACAACTTTCTACTGAGGCAAGTAATTAAACTCATCAGCAGCAAGTAACCCGAACTTGGAGTTATGAGTGAGCAAGACGCATCTGCATAACCAGCAGAAAACTCGGCATCATTCAGCAGCGCTCATTGAACGCACATGCGCAGTTGGCCACTGACGAGTGACGTGTTTGACAGAAGCGCCAAACTGTCAACTATAGACCTTTTTCACACTTCCGGGTTTTAAAGCCGATGTTGGGTTGGACAACTTCCGGTGGCTATAGCGGTAGCATTAAAAGGCTAGGAAAATGGCTCAGTCTCGGCACAGTTGTTTTTGTTCAGTCCCTGGTTATTCATATATAGGACAGATATGGCAAGAAAACAGTCATACATGTCCTATCATGCGTTCCCGACGGACCCGGACCAACGGACGCAGTGGATCCAGGCGATCCGAAGAGATGAAGGTCCCGACTTTTGCATAAAGACTGGGAGCACTTTCGTATGTAGCCGCCACTTCACACCGGAGGATTTTGTTAGCGGATCCACCACCAGCGCCAAACTGTCTATAGTTGACAGTTTGGCGCTTCTGTCAAACACGTCACTCGTCAGTGGCCAACTGTTCCTTCCCTGTTTGCCTGGAATAACTTCACTGCACCGGTAATGAGAGAGTCTGCTTTCGAGAGGGCTAAGAAACGGCAGTTTGTCCTCTCTCAGAAAGCTAGCTAGGCTAAAGATGCTACTGCGGACCATGATTATATGGCACATCCACCCGCAGGTAAACGTCTAATTAAGATAGTACATTGTATATATTTTCCGTGTAAGATAATTTCAGTGAAATATAACTGTTACTATAATAATATTATTATTATGACCACATAATTATGAAATTCTGTGGTTATGTATTTTTTGGAGAGATTATGCTGTTTTTCACAAACTGTACTGGCAAATACATTTCAAAATGTAATCAGAATATAATTGAAAAGTTTAAATTATGTTTGTCTCCAATATTCCACGTAATTTAGCAAACTAAGTTAAGCTTCATTACGATGTTTGTGTAGTTCATATACCGTAGCTAGCGGTTAGCTCGCTAAGCTACGTCTTTTCTTAACTTGATAGCGGTGGATATATTTTTTGTGGAACAACTTGTATCCTTTCACACGTTTGTTGGTGGATGAATTAGCCGCTGCAATTTCCTCCGCATCAGTGAAAGAAAGGGCTGGCAAATTAAGTAAGGACGATGAAAAGGACCGGAGGAGGAGAGCCATTTTTCAGGGTACTTGAATTACAGTCACCAAAACAGGAAGGGCCGCAGCCCTTTCAGATACTACTTCCGGTTGCCGTGAAAAAGGTCTATACGGCGGTGGCCACTGATTTTTAGCAAACTTATATCCGTTATCAAGTTCTGTGAACAATTTTGAATCCAAGTTTTTGCTCGACAAGCGACAGAACTCTGCCAGAATCTGAAAGAAAAGTATGACAAATTAATATTTAAGATATAGAGATGTTGGACCTCTCATGACTACTTTTCACTAGCAGGACACTGAAACTAATTCTGTAAGTTAACAAGACACAAGAGATATTTCAACGCTGATTCACTTATATTTGGGCACGCGCCCATAAAAGACGTGCTCCTTTTTTTTTTTTTTTTTAAATATTAAGACTACCACTTGTAGTGAACTTGACAAGAAAGAAAGAAAAAAGCTTTTCATCCCGCCAACATCTTTATCCTTATCCCTTTTCCTTTTTTTGTTTTGCACCTCGGACAGCTTTTTTTCTCTGCCGCTCCATCTTGTTGCCACTAAATAAACATATTTTCGATTAACGTTAGTCCCAGGCATCGCTAAATCATTACACATAAAGTTAACCTCTAAACCTGGACTTGCGGATGAATTATACGGTAACGAATATAACGAATATAAGTTTGCTAAAAACCAGTGGAACTTACCGTGACAAAACTTAGCTGCAGCAACCGCCATATTGTTGACAGTTTGGTGCTTCTGTCAAACACGTTGTCACTCGTCAGTGGCCAACTGCGCATGTGCAGCTCAACGAGAGCTGCCGAATGATGCCGAGTTTTCTGCTGGTTATGCAGATGCGTCTTGCTCACTCATAACTCCAAGTTCGGGTTACTTGCTGCTGATGAGTTTGATTACTTGCCTCAGTAGAAAGTTGTCTTTGCTAAGTTTAAGTTAGTATAGTCAACAGAGTAAGCTGGAATGAGTTAAGGTCACGTTTCTTTTAGAGTAAGATGTACTATTACATTATACAGTGTAGATGCAAATTTGGAACATGGAGGTGAACTTGAACAAACGGGGCGTGTGTGGGTGGAGCTTGTGTTCAGCAAAAGGAACAAAAGCTTGGAGTGTGACAGTGGTGGCTGGCTTCTCAAACTGTTTGACTCGCAAATATTTAAGCCCCTTAGGGCCCCGAAAACTGGCACCCTCTGAATATCAATAGGACCCGATTTAATGTGACACACATTAGTACAAAACCCCGCAGCCCGCCAATCGGAATCTGTCTCAATCCACTTATCGCGCGCTGTGGCTTTACAATATCATCTCTTTCCCGGAACCAAGAGGCGAGTGACGCTGAAACTTAAAGAAAAGAAAAAAATCATTAAAATGAGAGCCCTCTGCACAGATAAAAACAATTATCTTTCTTCAAAGAGCTTCCTGAACCTCACCTCTCACCTTCTCTGAAGCTTCAGCCAATTAGGACAACAACAAAAAAAACCCACAGTTAATATTTTATATTTCATTTTCCCCAGTGTTTTACTCTGATATATCTCCACTGTCACGTCCCCCTTTTTTTATGTGCTGCTTGAAAAGTCTGCTGCAGCAAATACAAATTCAACGCTAGCTAGGAGAGAAAAAAAAAGAGACATGCTAAGGAGCTTTCAGATGGCTAGAATACAAATTCCAGTGAGCATTCATTTGCATACGGTGTCAGACTCACAAAGAAAGCTGGCTTTATTGAACTCAAATGTGCTTAGAGTGGAATCTGAGGATGCGATGCATCAGCATGAACTTCTGCAAATATTCATATTGCGCTGCTCTGGACTTTATGAACCTAGTTTAAAATAAGGAAAAGGAGATATGAGGAGAGGAAAAAAGCTGCGAGTGTTTTCTGACATCAGTCGGGGGCAGAGATCTTACACACACACACACACACATGCACATACACACTACAAGGACTAAACAAGAGGAACAGTAATTAACCTGATTACAAGGCACTGCTCACTCCCTGATCATATTACACAAACGCAAAATCTGGTTAGAGGCCACGAACTAACAGCTTCCAGTCTCCTTTAGCTGCCCAGTAAAGCTAATGTAGTAATCAGAAGCATTTCTAGAGTCATCCCCAGCTTACACACTGACCATCCTGCATGTGTGGAGGCGTGCGTGTACGTTTATTTGTAATACTTTGTGGGGACCATTTTCCTGACAGATACTACGTTGTGGGGACCCACTGCTCCTTGTGGGGACCGAAGCCTGGTCCCCAGTAGGGGTCAGGGGTCAGATTTAGGACTAAGGTGGTAATTGAGTTTTGGTTAAGGTTAGGTATGTAACGGGTAGGGTTAGGATAAGGGTAAGGTTTTGGCTGTAGAAATGAATGTTAGTCAATGGAAAGACCCCACAAAGATAGCCACACAAACATGCAGTGTGTGTGTAGCCTTGCTTAAAACAACACAGTCTGGTTTATTATGACATCTACTCACTGAGGCACAGCAGTGTTAAGTTTTAGCAAAGACAATTGCTTCAAGAGCATACAAACACTGAGATTATTATTTCCGAGAAGCAGAAAAAGGCAGATGCTCTTCTTCTTATCGCTTCTCTAACCCCATGCTTAATTAACATTTGAGTTAAATGCTTCTTCATGGGAAAATGTGATGAAATCACCAAAGACATCAGGAAGAACATAGATTTCCATAAGTCTGGGCACAATTTTCAGCTTAATTTGGGACCAAAGTTGCAACATTTGTTCCATTTTCACCTGCGGTTTGATTTCGCACTGAACTGTGTCAAACTATTGAAACCAATTGAAATACCCTGTTCCCCTCCTCGCCTGAGGGGGGCGCTTAACTACTGAAGGAAACGACAGGAAAACCTCCAAAAAAGACATGAGCCCAACTCCCTTCTTCACAAAATGTAAACAAAACAGGAGTAGCGTCAGATTTTAGCGCCTGTAGCATTTCTCTCCTTTTGTTGAGAAATGCTATTTCTACCCAGAATGCCCTGCGATACATTCCGCTTCCTGCTTTTGGAGCGGTCTCCTGTCTGCTTGTATCCACATACAATTTCAAGCCACACTACAGTTCACTTAAACTGAACCGAGACCGAGGTTCGCAGGCGGACCAGAGCTTGGTCCACAAACGAACCAGAGTTTGATTAAAGTGGCCTCGGTAAGGCTGTTGTGAATGCACCTTTAGTCTAAAGTCTAAAAATCCTCCAGAAAGCCTGGACATCTACTGATCCAAACTACTCAGAAAGGTTACGGTAAAGTTTGGATGCATTTGCTCAGAATTGCATGTGCACATTTCATATCCTGCACAGACTGGACCAGCCTGTCTTTGATAGACCTCAGCCTGACTGCATACAGGCTGAGCTCAAACAAACCAGAGAGGCAAAGCTCCCAGGAGATTTTATTTTATTATTTAAAAAAATCTCCCATCCCTGAATAAATCCCTTTTGTATTTAGTATTCATCTCTGTGAGGTCAATGCGCTGACCTTGAACCCTACTAGTAAATGTGAAGAGGGATGCAGAATATGGCAGCAAGCCAGAGGATTGGAAACTTTTTTTTTTATTATTTTCTTTTCTTTTTTTGGGCAATGCGCCAGGTGAGTTATGACTGGGCTCCATCTTTAGGGTTTGTTTTCCCCTTCTAGTTTAGGCAACGCTGACCGAGCAATCCACCAGTGGCAGGAAGTGAAACGTGTTCATTGTTTTCTTCTGCTCAGGCAGAAACTCAGGAGGCCGAGAAAAATTATTCCTCACACAGAATATCCAAACCGTGAAAAGATCAAGACCCGCCTTCAAACATCAGGATTTAAATCTGTCGGTGTCAGGGCGCAGTCGCTGTTGGTCTCCCAGCTGCCTCTCTGATGAAGGCTCTTCCTCGCCAGGCCTTTAGTTTGAAATCTCTTGCCTTGTTTCGGTAGCTTCATTTCCACTACAAATGTGTAAAACGTCTTTGATAGCATGTTGAAAAAAAAAACACAATTGAAGTGTTTCCATTTTACAGGAACGCAATTAATGTCACGCCATAAATGCTTCAAAATCACGACGCGCCATCTTCCTCCTTCCACTTCCTGTCGTTTCTTCGTTGTTTCCGTCAGCGGTATTCTTGATGCATTTTTCTCTCTCCTTCTTGACGCTCTCTAAATAAACCACTGAGGCCTTTCAGATCTTCATTTGTTAAAAAAACTATGCTGAAAACTATATCTTTCGAAACTATTCGCCACTTTGCTGTCCGATCACATTAAGCCTCGGTAATCGGTTTGCGATTGCAATGTGATAAAATATAGCGAAGATAATTGCGTAACATTATTCACAGCTCCGAAAAAAAACAAACAAGCAAAAAATAAGCAGATTGTCTCTGAAGCAATTACATTTTTTTTTTTCCACATCAAGATTCAAGGATCACAATAAAAACGTAGGCAAAACGACCACAAGGTGCAAATCAAGCAGACCATCTGTTATTCATCGCCCGGCAGCCTCAGGCTGATTATGTGTCCTGTTAAAAGTCTCGTTCTCTGAGTAAATATTTCCTATAGTGTAACACCGCGGCCTGTGGGAAACATCCAACGGCGTCGTCCATCTGTCCTGAATCACCGTTAGATTATGAGAAACCAGCTTGTTCTGATGTTATCCAGGGATGTTGTCTGCTTCGAGGAAAAAAAACGCCAAATCTGAGCTTCCTTCCACCTTCGCTACGCCAGTTACGGTTACGGCGTCAAACCTGACGGCACACGAGAAGAGTCTGCGGGTTTGTGGGCACTCCCTCGAGAACACACACACACACACACACCAGCGTGTCGGGCTTTTTGTGGAAGTATGGCAAAGGAAGATGATCTTAAATGTGGTTGCGATGAATTATTGAGCTGGTGGTACACCAGCAGATCTGAACTGATTTTTTGTTTTTTTTCGAAGTCAGTACTCTTTGTGATTCAAAACCTACAAGTTTTTGTGAGACTGAGTCTTTTATCTTAACTTTAACATTTCCTGTGTAACCCCCCCCCCCCGCATTTTAGTTAGGATACACCTGGTCACAAAAGCGTTCATACCCCTTAACCTTCTCCATGCGTTGCCCCATTACAGCCGCAAACATAGACATGTTCATGGCATGCAAAAGACCGGCACAAAATGCCAAACGATTGTGGAGAGGCGGAAAAATTATGCACAACTTGAAACATTTTTAGCAAATGTAAAAACGGAAAAGAGTGGCATGCAAAATTATTCGGCCCCCTTTTCTCTGAGGGCAACCCGTTGCCTTCAGAAGTTGCCGGATGCCTTGCTAGCGGCTAGTCAGAGTCCATCTGTGTGTTTTCATCATGGAGTCCAAGGAAGGTCAGGGAAATGATCACTGGTACCAGAGTGGGTGATATGGACTCGTAGCTTTATTGCAATATTTTGTTGTATTGTTGAGATGATTACGAATCCTATTAATGTTTATTTAATTTTTCCTTTTAATTAATCCATGTTAAAAAACAGACATATTGCTGATCACAGCTTGTTGTTCAGATGGCCCAGTTGCTCCCCCTCCTCCTCTGTCAGGACCGACGAACCTCCATTAGTGGCCCGCAGCCCTCCAAACACTCTAAGTCCCAGTGACATCAACAGAATAAACAGAAATCATATGTGCTTATTGCTCCAGAGCTGAGCTCGGTAACAGTGCAGTGAAATATGTTTTCTTTAGTTGGTAACAAGTAAAAAGTGAGAAGTGCTCTGGTGGGAGTTTGCTTCTGGTATTTCAGTGTAACTCTTCCTCACAGGGGATTTCTGTGAGCTCATTACTGTACATCACGTCTGGAGCTGCAAAGACTCTCATTAGCTTGGAGAGGAAATCTATCTATTGTGCTTCTAAGAACAGTAAAAACCCTTGATCCTGCATATATAAACAGCATGATAAACAATGACATAAAAGAACAGTTTTTTTGTTTTGTTTTTTGTGCTTTTTGCAGTTCCTCAATTCTTCAGCGTGTTTATCCGTTATGCTTCTTGATTAATTTTTTTTTTTCTGCTAAAAGCATTCATTGTCATTTTCTCTGCTTATGTGTTTTACAGTAATCATGCGTTTCGAAGCCAATGGATCCACACAGCATTTCCTGCAAAGGTTTATGTTGCTCTGTGTTTTGAACCAGACTCTCTCTTCCTCTGAAGCTACAGTAGGTACCTTGTATAAAAAATGTTTCTATTTTACATATTTATTATTGTTTTTACAAAACTGTTGTGACAGTTTGGTTAAAGACAGATAATCAGAGGGGGAAAAAAAAATTGAGCTCCTCTGCCTGCTCTACAGTGCTACCTAGAAACAACCAATCAGAGCCAGGAGGCGGGTCTTAGCGTTGCCAATTATGGGCTAATTGCCCTTTCCCACTCACCCCAATGTACAGCTAGCTGCCACGCTGGTACCTGGTGGCTAATAACTAAAAACATGCTAATTAGTCTCCTCTCTCAGCCCCTTCAGACTAGCCAGCAGCAATTAGCAAACACGTGGTGGAACTGTGTATCTGCTGAGCTCATTATAGGAGCTGCCTCTCCGTGAAATGCTGGTGAAAATGTTGTTAAAGGGTCAATAGAGGAGCCATGTTGTGATGACTTTCTGAAGGCAGAGTTTCAGGAAGTCATATTTCATATACAAAGCATTTTTATACCAATTTAAAGGTAGCATAGTTACTTGATTGTGCTATAAAATGGCACTATGAGCCTAGTAAACACATGATACTGTAGAATACAGAATGAAATGCTTTTCATCTGGAATGGAGCCGGGGACGCACGCACCTGGATTCACCTGAGCTCACTGACTGATGGAGAAAGTAGCTGTTCCTGATATTTTCATATTCGGCCCACTCTGTGTTTGCCCTTCCGGGTCTTCGCTGTGTGCCGCTTTCCATGCTGCGTGTGTTTTGACAGGCGGGGAGAGAGGGGGGCTGATGGATGTGAGACGTTTTCAATCGGGAGAAGAAAGGAGGTGAGAACAGATAAGCAGGAGGGCGGGAGAGAGGGAGCGACAAGGTCGGTAGACGGAGCCGAAGACTCGCCGAGTGGAGAAAGGCAAAAAGGCGAGGACAGTGCTGAAGCAGCTGTTTTCAGACATGTGGAAGCTGGTTGCGCGTGCGAGTGTGTGAGCGTGTGCAATTTGGCCAGCATCCGACTTTAGCTACAACTTCACTGCTCCACCACCACCACCACCACCACCCCCCTTCCCATCAGGTTGATTAATTGTGAACAGAGCCAGGTGCGTTTCTCTCCCCACAGAGAGGTCAGGCATATGGCACATTGGAGAGCCAAGCAGTGGAATTATCATATCAAACCAGTTCCCCCCTCAAACACTCGAGAGAGAGCGCGTGTCGAAGACGCTGATTCTGAAAAAAAAAAAAAAAAAAAAGAAAGAAAAAAGTATTAGGAAGATCAAGGTGCTGCAGCCTTTTCTGACAACCACTGTTAGCTTTGAGATTATGATGTTTTCTGGAGCTATGCAGGAGCTGCAGGACCTTTTCATCTCCCTGACTATATGTGTCCTCTCTCTCTCCCTCTCTCTCTCTGTGTCGCTGTAAATTATGCATGGAGCAGCACAGCCAATTTCCCAAATGTTAAAGCCGGCAGCCTCCGAGGCACGCTCCCGACCTCTGCCGTCCGCCGAGGCCGGCTGTAGATCTTCAGGAAGGCAGAGCTTGTAGGGAGCGTGACGGGGTCTGTTCCAGGCAGCGCCGGTGATTAGACCAATCAGGACCTGGAGGGACGAGTACAGTTTTTAAGCCGGTTGCAGCCTTTCTGTGCTTTGTTAAAGGTGAGCGCCAATACAGTAATGTGGGCAAAATCATCGACCGGGAGCGAAGCCGCACATTCACCTCAGGAGATGAGTCGACGTTAGAAACACTGTTTTTAAGACATATAAAGATCCGGGGCTGTTTTTGTGGGGGTTTGTTTTGACCATTAAAGTGAAGGTTTCCAAATGTACAAACTGTGATTTAGGGAGCATTCATACCAGCCCTGTTTAGCCCACTTTAATTGAACTTTGGTTTGTTTGTGTAGAAAGTCTGGTTCGTTTGGGGAGGTGTGAATGCAACTCCTCTGCGGACCAAAAAAGGTGAATTCTGACCCGTCTATGAACCTCAGTCCCGGGACGGTGAAGTGAACTCTGGAATGCATTCGTAGATACCGAGCGGACCAAAGACTGCTCTGACAGGCTGTAGTGTAGGGAATCCTGGGTAAAAACAACCAAAAACAAATGTGCAAGCGCTAAAATCTGAAGCTACTTCAATTTTGTTAACATTTTGTGAAGAAGGAAGTTGCACTCAGTGTCTCCTTCAGAGGTTTTTCAATTAGTTAGGTTCATTTGACAGTGCAGTGTGAAAGAGCAGCTGAAAATGCAACAACTGTTGCGATTTTGGTCCCAGATGGAATGGAGTCCGCCATACTATCAGGCGTGAAAACACCATTGAATTAAGTTTACTGCAGGGATTAATAGGTCGCATCGACCTGCTGGTTTGGCAGACTCAGTTTGATTTGTGACCAAATTTGCGTTTGCTTTTTCTCAATTAGTTTTGATTTTCTCAAATAAACTGTTCCCCTCCTCGCCTGCGGTGGCGCACCAGGGACTACTGAAGGAAACGACACAAAACACTGAGCTCAACTTCCTTCTACACGAAATAACGAGTTTTAGTCTGACTTTAATCTCAGAATTAGGAGAGACAAAGTCAGGAATTGAGAATTGCAATTCGACAGATTTTTTTCCCCCGTTGCTCTGATCTCCATAAGACACACGAGAACATTTTTCTTTCACCGTAATTTGTTATGTGTGAACCGAACAGTTACCCCATGTAGGTCACAACTGGCACATCTTCAAAACAGCTTTTGAACCGACATCTCCCTCTGTTCCTTCTGTCTACACGCATCAAAAGAAATGGCAGAGTTTGCTTCTTTTTTTTTTTTCTTGGTCTTAAAGGCAAACCAACAAAATGAGTTTCCTTCTAAAGGGTATGTTTAATTCATTTCCATTAGATAATGCCTTGCCTTGTTAGCTTGTTACTCTGCCTTTGAAGAAGCGTTTGCCTTCAAGAGGCCCTCTGCTCTCTCATCGCCGCATCTCATCCAAACTGCATGCTGTCCAGAGTCCCTTGTGCTCGGCGTCGCAAAGCTACACGATTCTGCATAAATTCAAACGGGCAACTGTCGGACGTCATTACTGCATTTATTACGACAAGCAAACTTGTCGACTCTTTCTGGGGGGCGAAAACTCAAACATCATTAGAGGAACGGATCCTGCAATTTGCAGCAGCTAATTGCGCCTTCTTCTTCTTTTCTTTTTTTTTTTTTTTTTGCCTACCGCCTCAGCGGCAGTGTGAGAAGAAGCCACAGTGTTGGTGTGAAGATGGATGTCAGGGAATGCCACTGATTGGAAAGTGTACCATGGAAACTGTGAAAACCATTCTGCTATTGTGTTTCTTGTTTGTTTTTTTTTAAAGGCATTGCTGTTTTCAAGCAGTTCAAACTGTTTCCAGGAGGACGGGGATGCAGTGAAAACATTTCCAGGACGAGATAAGAAAGAGCACCGAGCTGTCGACGAGGCAGTCCAATCTCAGCTTTCGGTTGGGAGAAATCTCTTCCCTTTTCTCTGCTCTTAATCTTTCCGTTTGTTTGGGCGTTTTATTCCCCAGAGGTCTAATTTAGAACGAAGTGATCTGATTAGCCGAGCTCTCCCAGAGACCCCCTCATGGGAACCACCACCGGCGGCACCACTTGAATCACAATCACAAAGATGCATTGACCAAAAAGAAAAACAGAAAAAAAGAGAGATGCATTCTTAATCTTTTTCTCAATTCGCATTGATCGTCTTATTTTTTATTACTTTTTTCCCAGCTCGTCCCTGTTTAATGGGACATTTCCTCGTAACGTTCTGTTGTTAGTCATAGTTCCCATTAGAGCGCATTATTACTTTCAGTAAACGCGCATGCTTTGCTGCCATCACCATTATGGCACCGTTTCATCTTCGTTGCCACTGTGAGGCCCTTCCATATTAGTGGTGGGACTCGATTAAAATCTCTTGTCGAGTTAATTGTGGGGTCAGTAATTCATTGAGAATAATCACACTTAAAGCGAAAACCGTACAAACAAATGTTTGTAACTCAAAAGCTGCTAAATTGCTAAATTATTGAAGAAATTAGACATGATATGAGCTGAACAGCAAACAACTTTAATGTTGTTTTAACTGTTATTTAAATTATTAAAACATCAAATTGGTGTAAAGTGCTGTTTCACCCGTTCAGCTTTCAAGTTGTTCAAGAAACTGATCTTTTTTTTTTTTGTTGTTGTTTTGAAAAAAATGCACTGCTCAAAAAAATAAAGGGAACACTCAAATAACACATCCTAGATCTGAATGAATGAAATATTCTCATTGAATACTTTGTCCTGTACAAAGTTGAATGTGCTGACAACAAAATCATTGTTGATTGTCAATCAATGTTGCTTCCTAAGTGGACAGTTTGATTTCACAGAAGTTTGATGTACTTGGAGTTATATTGTGTTGTTCGAGTGTTCCCTTTATTTTTTTGAGCAGTATACTTATTCATAACTGTGGACTGCGGACGCTGACATTAACGTTGGGGACACTAATGTCAGCTTACCCTGACCTTAACCCTATCCCTAACCCTAACCTTAACCTTAACCCTATCCCTAACCCCGCTGCTGCTACATGATTAGCTTTGAGATGCTAATCCAGCCTCGACCAGCTTCGTTCACGCGCTAAATGTCTTTCGCCCAACTTGCACATGTTCTCTTCCAGCGTCTCATCACATCATTTTTTTTTAAAGCAGAAATGAACCGCCAGTGGGCCAAGGGAAAGGGCTTTTGTCAACGCTTTTGTTCGCGTTAGCTTTTGCGCCATGTTGACGGCCACACTAGAAACACGCGGCAGAAGGTTCCGGCTCGAAACGTTGCATGTAAAAGGAGGGAAAAAAGCAATTCAGCGTTAAAATGACAAGTTAATTTGTTGAAATTGCTCCGTTAATGTCCTGCAACATATTACGTAAAACTCAACTTTGTCAGAAGTGGAGCCTGTCATATTTTTGAGTTTGTCGAATCCATAGCTTTCCTGTAAAATTGAAAATCCTTTTAAACGCTGCGTGAGGAGCTGCTCCGAAGCGGAAGTGGCTTGTCGCTCCATTGACGGTGGCGGACGATGAGCGTGCCGGTCACGTTTCACGCAGCCATGATCTTTTTGACTTGTCGCAAGTACGCAATTGCATTTTTTTATTTCACTATTTTTGTGAAATTGTGCTTCTTTCGATTCAACATGAGCACGACATCATAAAAGCTCGTTTGTGTTCAGTCAGAGGTACATTAACTGCCAGCCATCTTTTAACAGGAGCTCACGTTAAATTAAAATTTTCTCAATAGCGTGAAAAGCATCCCAGCAGTCTGCATTTGATTAACAACAAGGAAAAAAAAGAAATACTTTGCCGCATTAAAACCATTTTAAGCCATAATATAAACAAGGTCATTATCTGCAACCTACACTGTGCACCCCTGGCTCCCAGCAGGGCCCTGGAGCTTTCAGAGGTATTACAGCTGAGCAGTCGCGTCAATGCAAATGTGTTTTTGTGTTCTGCCCCGTGGGAGTGTTTGTGTGTTGTTGTCAAGTGATCTTAATGTCACCGCGCGCGGCTGAAGAGATTGTTGTCTACAGCGGTGTACGGCGGGGCACCGCACGGGCGCTGATGTCTATTTATGAGCAACAAGCTGACAAGGACATGACTGAACACACGGCACGGGTTGCTTATCATGCAGCATCACTCATTAAAACACAATATGTTTTACAGAACGGGTGGAACAGGGGGAAGAGGCGCCGTGTCGGACTGCACCGGGTTCGGTCGGTGATGCACGGTGGAGACGTCAGGCGGCAGAGAGGCGATCAATCAATAGTCGCGATTAATATGATCACGGTATTCTTGGGAGCTAAACAGACTGAGGGACGGCGTTAATCTACCTGTCAGCTTCCTCCAGCTCTCACCCCCTCCTACCCCCCTCGGCTACAACGGCGACTGTTGGTTTGATATTTGTTTTTTGTTTTTTTTTCCTTCCTCACCCTGTTACTGCTGAATCATTTAACTGAGTAACAACTATATCACCGCCGTGAATCATTACACAGGGTTCAGGGGGGCCTGGCGGAGGGATGGGTGAGGGGTTAGTTATGCTTCCTTGCTTTCCTCTCCTCAGCCGATCTTTCTTTCCCCCCCCCCCAGTCACTCACTCACTCAGACACACACACACCCACACCCACAGTGAATTTCACCCCACACGCCTCCGAGCGCACCAGCCCCATCCACTTTTTCCACCTGGTGTGGGAATATAAATGATCAATTTCCCCAAGTTGAAGTAGAAATGCTCATAGAGGAAAATTAAATCCCATGCCTGAGGCTGATGGGATATTTATCTCTCCCGGTTTTATCTACTGCTCTCTTCTCTCAGTAGTTGGCACATTTTCCATCAGTGGCTTTCTCCTTCAAACACTTTGCTCTGTGTGTGTACACCGAGTCGCCACTTTCCTCTCATGGCAAGTCAATGTGTATTTTATTTTCCTCTTCTTCCCTCCGCAACAAACGCACCTCGGACCTCTGATCTTGCTGAGAACGTAGCCAGGAAGTTGCAATTGCAAAGCTGGGGTGTTTGTTACATTTTCAAAGACAAGTGACCTGAATGTTCAGAGGCGAAGACAACCAAGTCCTAATCAGCCAATGCGGTTTCAGGCACGTAAACAGTTGTTTATCGTAGGATGGAGCCTGCTCCCCGATTCCTGCAACCAATCAACTTCCAAGTAATTATACCCCCAGCTAATGGTAAACATGGCTACCTGACGTCTTTGGGGATGGGAGGGGAGGTAGAGGGGGTGGCTGGCGTTCATTGTTATTGCTTTGTGCTCTTGATTTCATTGGTGAAGATGCTGACAGGTGCCGGTATCAGCAGGTAGTTCAGGTGATGAAGCTAGTTTCTCTCTCCTCCTGTCGATAGAAAGCAGTATTGATCGGGGCAATGATGTGGAGGGAATTGAACTGCAGGGAGCTGCGGGAGACGGTGGATGTCCTCCATCCCCCTGGCCCCCTTGGGTTTGTCAGCTTGGCTGGCTTTCAGAATCCTGGTGATTCTGCTGGCAATCAATGACCTCTTTAAGTAATGCCCACGTCCAACAGAGACGCATGCATATGACATGCTTTAGACAGCATTAAAACAAGGTTTCTGAGAGCGCTAAAGGACTCCCATAGGCATCAAAACCACTTACTGACACTTGGCAATTGAAGAAAAAAGATTTTCATACTTTATGTAATGGATTTCCGAGAAAGCGTTCTTCTTGGTAAGTCCGTCGATAAGCCACATCCAGTGCCATGACAGTTCTTGTCCCTTTATCGTGTCTTTTTTTTATTTATTTTTGCCACATTTTTGTTTTGAAATCATTTTTTTTTTAAAAAGAGAGAAACAAACATTAATTGTTTCACTGCCATTAGCACATTTAGCACGAGCGTGAGCGACAGCGCTAAGACCCTCCTCCGGCCTCTGATTGGTTGGTTTTTCACTTGGAGCGGCAGCAGTATTTTAGGGAGGAAGTGGAAGAGGTCAATCTTTTCACAGATTGTCTGTCTCATATTATGCTGTCATGACCTGGGCACAGTTTTAACAAATATGTAAAGAAAATATTTTTGTAAAAGTTACATACTGCAGCTTTAAGGGTAAATGCCATCCAAGCTAACTTCCCCTCTGAGTAAATGCATCAGTCCCCCTTTCATAAACTTACTGCAACTAATCAAATCAAATTAATTGTTTGCAGCCAAACAGAACTGCTTGGGCTGGAGAGTCAACAAAACCCTAATATAGAACTTAGCATAACTTTCAAGGCACATGCATTGAATAAGATTAATCTGACAGGAGCCACGTTTGGGCACCGACCGTTTGGAGGGACCTGGATGAAAATCGTTGTGCTGAGCGTGAATTAAAGCTTCCTCGCCTCTTCTTTATATTGCCAGGCTCAAACATGGTGAATTGAGAAAAGTTCATTTAAATTAGTTTAATCAAATATTTAATTCACATTCTCCTGTTATATTGGCTTGGTAGATTAGTGAGAAAACACTGAAAATGGGCCGAGTTAATTGAACGCCCTGCAGGCTAATCTTAATTTAAACCTGGGGGCATGGTCGTGCCATGGTTAATGCAGTTCAGATGCCTCACAGGAATGGGGTTGTTGGTTTAAATCTGGTCGTTTAAATCCCTGCCAAGGCCTTTTCATGAGACATTTGCATATTGTTCTTGTTCTGATTTGGTGTGAACGGGTCTAGATGCTTCCATTTTCCTCAAAGCCTTTATATAACTCTCTGAATGATCTCACGTTACACTGAAGTTTGCAGGCAGAGCTGCTTCTATAGGTGCTTTCTACCATCTATAAAGAAATGAACATTTTATACCAGTTCATCCATACATTCTGATCAGCATGTGGTCCTAATGAGGTCTAGTGAAAGTCCAGCAGGTTGTTTTGATACTACACCTGAGGCCATGTGCATTGTTGGTTCTGGTGTCTCTCATCGCCCTCTCGACAAAACCCAAAAGATTCTCTTTGGGGTTCAGGTCAGGTGGAGTTTGTTGGGTAATCAAGCACAGCGATGCCAGGTATTGATACTTTTGGCAGTGTGGGCAGGTGCCAAGTCCGTTTGGAAAATAAATCTAGCATCTCCATAAAGTTGGGCCAGCAGAATGAAGCATGGAGTGCTTTAAAATTTCCTGGTATCCGCTTGCACTGGTTTTGGATTGGATGAAAAATAGCGGACCACTGACAGCAGATGGCACGGATGAAGAATGGGATGCCATTCCACCGCAATGTGTGACCAAGCTGGTGGCCGCCAAGAAAGAGGAAGTGCCAAGACGTTGTGGTTGCCTCTGAGTCAGCTTGTTAGATTGATATACTCTTTGGTACCAGAATGCCTTGTTTCTTCAAGCTTCAGTCAGTCAATTCAGTAAACAACAGCAGACAAGAGCCGATACCTCATCAAGCTGTTTGGCATTGGCGGGAAGGATTTGGCAAAATGTGTCGTGGGCAACACACATATTCTGAACTTTCCTACACAGTTCACAGATTAAATGACCTTATAATTTATCCCCTAGATGTTCTTTAACATCACATGAGTTACCAATCAAATTCAACGTCCATACTTCTTGTGCTAGATGTATATTCAGCCATAATCCCTAAATAAACCGCAGTGCAGCCAGTGGTGCTATTTTTCAGTCTATGAATGAGATTATGGAGTACGACAACCCCGTGACGCAAAATTTTATATTTCTGTGACCACACCTCACATTAGCCCACTGCAGCAGCCCGCTACAGTCACAGAACTGGTGTGTTTATGGTATATATCAATGGATAAGTCTGAATTTCATCCATTCAAAAACAAAAACAAGAAAAAAAAATGGTACGGTTAGATACACATGCATGGGAAACAACCGAACAACCATCAAGAAAATTTATTTTAGTAGATCATAGTAGTAGTGTCTTTATTGATAACTGTAAAACTGCACTGGTCTCCTTTTGTAGAAGGATTATATTTAAATTCCCAATGATAGTCTATGAGGCTTTGGGGTAAAATATATTTCAGATTTGTCTCGTCAGGCATGAAGCATCATCTCTAACCTGCTCACTCAATGTTTCTGAGACCAGAACTAAAAGGTGACGGCATTTAATCTGTGTGAAGAACTCGCCGAAAACCTTAAATGTCCACAAGCTGCTGGTTCGTTTACACCAAGAATAAACACATCGCCATTTAATAAGGCTTTCCATAAAGAGCTGTAAAGCACTTTGAATTACCCTGTGTATGAATGGAGCCGTACAAACAAACTCGATATGCCTTCAAACTCCCCAATTAGTAAACAGAGTCCAACTGTGTGTGATTTTAATCTCTCTATAAATCCAGCTGTTCCGAGAAGGCCTGGCTGGTTAGTTTGTCGGGGAAAATTAAAAGAAAATAGAGGATCAAGCAACACACCAGGCTGGGTCAGGGAGAAAGTTTTGAAGATGTTTTGAGTCAGGGTAAGGGTTTGAAGTTCCTCCTCAAATCTTTGAGCACATCGCACAGCGCTCTCCATAAATGTTATAAATAAATAAATAAGTAAACTGTGAAGTTTTCCTTCAGATTTACAATTAATTATATGCTTCTTTGTGTTTGTCTATCACAGGAAATCCTAATAAACTCCACTGAAATCTGCGGCTGTAATGCGGCAAATGGTGACTATAAAGTTATCAAGATGTCCGGAACAAGGCTTTGACAATGAAGTGGTGTGAATACTTTCCATATGCGCTGTAGATTATTTTGAAGATCTCAGGAAGGTTTAAGATATTGGTTGGGCTGAGAAGTAAAACCGGAGTGGGTTTGATCAAATATAGAAGTAACAAATCAAATAAATCCACTCAGAGTACAAGACGACAAACATTGTCGAATTTAAATATTTGATATAAGATGTCCCCCATCTGATCCTCGTCAAGGTTCACAAGGTTTTATTTCATGTGAGCAGATTTTCGTACGTATCGGCTGACGTGCCGCCGACATGCCGAACGCGTTTGGATAATTTTATTCAAGAGCAAACTGATACTAAGTCCCTGCCTCATTTATATGCAAATTCATTTTTATTCCATCACTCCACTCTCAGTCAGACTTGGATGAGGATGTATTTTCCGATTGTATTGTTTTCGGGTTATGATGGGCCTCGGGGATTTACCTGAGGGTGTGCGCTCGGTTTTTATGTTTATGAAGATTGATTCTGCTACCACCGTTTTCTCCTCCTCCCCCGACTTCATAACTACGACCGAGCTCTTGTTTATTTTTGTTTTTTATTTTCGAGATGCATTAGCACTTCTTGTTTGTTTCATAGCCGCTGCTGTATTTTTTGCCTTTTTACAACATAAAATATACTTCCCGTCAGTGACCCATCGACTCCATCTAAGCTTCCACAAGTAAGACGCTTCCAGTGGAGAGAATCGCTGTGCACATTATTTCCCCAAAGTTGAAAAATAATGATGGCATTTAGCTCTGCTCCCTGACCTCTGTCTAGTCGCGGATCGCCCAAAAGCTCTGCGTCCTCGCGCCGCGGTCAGCTCAGAAACTTCTTCACACGGTTCTGCATCCATCAGTTTCTCCCTCGTCAGCGTCAATAAAGACAAACAAGGTGAAAGGCAAAAAAAAAGAGAGAAAAAGAAGCAGCCGCGGCGGAAGCCTCTCCTGTCCGTAAAGGGACAAGAAAGGTTACGTTTCTCTGAGCAGACTGAGCGAACTCCATTTAATGAGAAAGGATGAGGCACAGGAGAGGGTTGAGCAGAGTGACGCCACCGCACGTCAAAACAAACGATCCCTCTGTAAACACACGGCGCAGACGGAGATCAGGTTGGCACGTCACAATTAAAAGCAATTGAAGTTTTAATTCAGATGGGCTGTGACGTACAGCTGTGTTCAACGTGTTGTTTTGAAAAGTGAGAAAAACTCATTTTGAAATTTCTGAACATTTTACTTCACCAAAACAAAGAAATATGTTGTGCAAACTGAACTAATCTTGAATATGTAGTTTTCAGAGAATCATGGATGTTTTGTTCTGCTGTTTTCCTGATTAATGTCTGCATCCTCGAGCCATCTTAAAGGGGCAGTACTGTGTAAAATATATATATTTTTTAGCTTTTAAATAATGTTACAATGTTCAAAACACGCACGCCTTCTTTCATACATGTTTGAGAAATCCTCAAATCTTCCATTCAGGAAGCTGCTGCTCGTTGTTGAGGGGTTGATAGAGAAGCCATGTTGTGATGACTTCCTGGAGGCGGAGTTTCAGAAAGAGCAGAAGTTTCTTAAAGCCACAGAGGCTCAATTTCATATTACAAAATAAAATTTCTTTCAAGTCACATTTAATCCATAAAGCATTTTGATAAGAACCGATGAAGGTAACATAGTTACTTGATTGTGACACTGCGTCTTAAATGCCATTTTGTTAAGTGAGGACCAACTCAATCAGGCCAGTATTTATTCGCCAATTAAATGATTGCACTGATTAAATTCTACACTGCTATTGTTTTGAACTTCATCTATCAAGAAATATTGAATTTCCATAAAGGCAATAAATTATCTGGCTTCCATTACTTTGAACGCAACTGTAACTCAGCAACTTCAGTTCATTTAAAGGCTGATGTAAAATGAATCTATTATGCGTTTATCAATTCCTCCTGGCGAACTGCCACTTCGCCAGCTCAGGTCGAGCACTCGTGCCCCGCTGGCTCGACTTCATCAACCAACAGTTAATAATTTTTCCTGATGCTTGGTAAATCATCTTCCTGAACTCTGACAAGTTTCCACTACAGAGCTGGATGGGTGTTTTCCGAATGAGAGAGCAGCATTTTTTGTAAAAGTGTGTCGAGAGTTAGCCGTAGACCAGGATCCTGATTCTGTGGGTTGGGTTAATTCTTTCACTTCCTTTCGTGCATATTAGGAACAAGATTCACATGAGTTACTGGAAGTTAGAGTTTTAAAAACAGAAGAACAACATATTGCGACGAGTTCAAGAGTCCGTTTCGCCCCACAGCCAGCATCGACACATCAAAACCTTGTGTGGTCATTTGTTTGACAATTTATTCGCCAGCAAAATCGGTCATCGTAGCAATGATACCCGAAGACGACGCATTCGTCTTCCACTGGCTTGTAAGTATTAACAGTAAAATACACAGCAAGGAAATGTTCAGGAAGTAGCCCGTTTCAACGTGCTCTGATGCAAAATGCACAAATCAGCCCCAAAGCAAAAGCAAATGTTTTTGTGAAGACGCTGGAAACAGATTGGTAACAGAGTGTCATTAACCACAGTGAAGTCCCGCACTGAAAGGATTTAAATGTCACTTGGGCAGGAGAGAGCCGTTATTCTAAAAGCAACACAGATTATAGTTTCCAAATGCACTCTGTGATGAACCACTTTAATGTTTGCAGACATGCCCTGTGGTCTGATGGAACCAAAATGAAAGTGTTTGGCCATAATGATCATTGTTACATTTAGGGGAAATAAAAGTTGGGAATTAATGCAGGGTAAACAGTGCTAAGCCCCGCCCCCCTGGCTCTGATTGGTTGTTTCTAGTTTGTACTGGGAGCACTGCCAAAAAGCATATTAGCTTTTTTTGTTTTTTTAATTTGGCTCATATTGTCATGACATAAAAACAGTTTAACAAATATGTAAAAAAATAAATAAATAAATAAATATATATATTTATATATATATAAGTTACTAACTGCAGCTTTAAAGTGTAAAATAATTCCCCAAAAATATATTTTTATGAGATTCACTTCTATAAAATTCGCTCCTGTGGATCAGTCTGGGTAAAAAGTGAAATGAGTCGCCTCTCCTACTCGTCTGCTCTTAATTACTCCACTAGTTTAATAAAGTAAGGATTTCAGATCCAAGATATTCCTGAGTTTGGAAAGCCTCAGGAAGTGAGTTATTCCCACTTGGGATGTGCTGCGGAGGTCTAACTCTGCCTTTGTCTTTTTCTCTCTCTCATTAAGGTTCTTTTTTTTTTTCTTCTCAAACCTAATTCTCCACGAAGCCTCGCCTTTCCCGCTCTTTCACTCTTTTGCTTCCTTATTCACTGTGTGTCACCTTGCATGATGACGGCAAATCCATATTCACAGCTTTCTCATTTGAGCCCCTGTGCTTTTCTCTTCACGACACATCAGCGCGCGGGGCCCTCTGGAAGCGGCCTGTCTCCTATTAATTGTGTGCAGCGTGATCTGTGCCCCGCGTCTCCTGCTGCTGAATTGTGTAAATATTCGTTTGGCAGCCATCCGGTGCTGTGGCAGCGTCGTTACGTCTTTTTTTTTTTTTTGTTAAAGGGTGGGCTCGGCTGATTGGGAGCAGAAAAGGGCTTTGTTTGTGTAGCTGCAGGGATGATGCGGCGTTCCAGGTCTTTCTGCATCATTCCTCTTTCTTTTTTTTTTTTTTCTTATGTCAGGCGCCTTTATGTTTTTCAGCGGCTGTTACTCACCGGCAGCTTTATGACAGCCACATAAAATAACTTAGGCTCGTTGTGTGAGGCGGTACGGGGGGAAGACAGAGGACATAATCCATATGTAAGGCAAGCACCTCGGCTGCTGCACTTTGTGCACCCTAAGCAGCCGGGAGAGAGCAGCACCGGGAGAGAGCAGCACCGGGAGAGCACCACCGGGAGAGAGCAGCACCGGGAGAGAGCAGCACCGGGAGAGAGCAGCACCGGGAGAGAGCGCAGACGATGACCTTGGGCTGGTCGGAAATAGCCGAGCCGCCCTGGTTCTGAGGGAAATATGGAGAGCTGTCAACATGAACAATGTTGTCGGCCTGTTGTCTTAAAATAATAATAATAATAATAATAATAAATGATAAAAAGCCGTCAGTCACGACCTGCACAGAAAAACGACCCCATGGTGCGTCATTAGGTACCAGACATTTACGAAACCAACATCGGAGAATAAAGTGAAAAACAGGACAGATTGGAATGAGATCTCGTGGAACAAGGACAGAGATTAAAACACACGTGCTTAATGTTAAATCTGGCGCAGTGCAGTCGGGCTGGTATTATGGGTTAGACGATGACAACTCATATATTGTCCTTTCCCTTTTTTATTTCATTATTATTTTTTACATTTGTAGACATGTTTGTTTCATTCCACATGTGAGCTGATAACCTGAGCTAATTTTGTAAACCAGCGTGTGGCTTAATGCTTAATGCAGCGATTTCCAAAGTGTGACATGACTAAAAGTCAACGCTGGTGAAAGTCTGGACCTGCAGAGGAGGACAAGCTAACACGGGCATCTGCTTCATAACTTCCTGTTGGCTCAGTTACCGGGCATTTGGACCACAGCTTTGTGCATCTTCTTACAAATCGGAAACATTTCGAATGGTCAAGCTTTGACTAGATAACTATGTACACTGAACAGAGGTTACTTTAAACACAGTTTAGTTTTTTGAATTTCTGTTTGTGACGCCTAAAAAGAGACCAGATATCAGTAGGCCAGTCAAGCCTAAAATAGTCGACACTGATTAGTGGTTTGAACGAGTTAAAGTCTTTACACACAATCTATAGACAAAAAAACGAGCTTCCTAAAATATCACATCTCATCTCTGTCATGTACTATCTGGTCTCATAAACTGGATGTGTTATTATACTTTTGACAGTACGTCATAAGACAACAAAGCTTTTTATTCCTCCTGGCAAAATGGTCAATTAGGCATTTGCTAAACTGCCTCCAGACTCTGCAGATGTTTATTGGATTTGGAAGACGTATAAGGACCGAATGGAGTTTAATTTAACTGCGTTTCACGGCAATAAAAGATTACGATTTGCGGGTACGGCACCATTTCGTCTGCTTGCACAGCTGCGGTAGATTTCGCCGTTGTGGGAACAACAACTGTGCAAAGAAGTGCGCCGGTGAAGAAAGCCTGGCTCGTTCTCAGCAGGAGGTGACAGACCGTAATGACAGAGATCTGAAGAATGGTAAAACCGTCAGATGTGAATCAAGATAACGGGCAGGGATATTTTTCAGAATGTTACAGTGAAGGTGTGAAAATGGGGAGGAGGGGGGGATGTATTAGATGGGGGAGAAAAGAAAAAGTCAATTTTACGATCATAATTTAGCTGTCAAAGCTTCTTTCCCTGCACAGAAAGAGGCAAAAATTTGAAAGGAGACGAAATAAGAAAATCTACACCGTTCAACAAATCTGCTCCAAAAAAGGGGAAGTTCGCAGGTTTCTTTGTAACTGAGTTCTTGAATTCAGTCAGAGCTGCATGACAGCAGGCAATTTATACGGACCGTAGCAAGTATCTGCAGTGGGAACACAGAATAGGTCAAACTGGTCCGCGGCGCGCGGAGGACAGGTAGAGGGTTAAACAGCATTAAAATGTTTGGATGCCTTTCTTGCCATCGAAGCCTTTGACATTGACTTAGGGTGACACCTTCCAACCTGTTTTGCTTAGACAGATAAATGACAAATGGCCCTGACTGTCAGCCAACATCTGTTATTCAGCTGCAGCACGGCCTGCCACTGGGACACACACACACACACACACACACACACACACACACACACACACACACACACACACACGCATGCACACGCACACACACACTGAGCGTGTTGTCCTGGCTCCAACCCATAAAGCCAGCCTCCCACTGCACAGTCATGCAATTAGCGCCAATCGGCGATCTAATACCGTTATCTGAGCTAGCTCGAGTGCAATCACACACGAGTTCCCAACGAGTTCGGTTGCTTGTGCTTGTATCAGTGTGTGGTTAAGTTAGATTGAAAAACATGGTGGGGGCTAATCTCTAATCTCTAATCTCTCCTTTGGGGAGGCAGTGTCAAAAAAAAAAAAGGTCCTAAAAGTACGATAAAGACGGATCTTGGAAAAGCACAACAGCCTGCACCTTATCAGGTTGTTACTGTAAGATAACCAAGTTTAACTATAAGGTGTGGTATTACACTGATCAGGCACAACATTACGACCGCCTGCCTGATTGTGCGGTCGTTCCTCTTTGGTATCAGAACATCCCGGACCTATAGATGGACTCTACAAGTCCCTGCAAGGTGTGCAGTGTTACCTGAGACTGACGCTGTAGAAGATTCTCTGTGTCCTGTGGTACGGCTCCACGGGTTGGACTTCATTCAGAACTTCCCACAGTTGCTCAAATCTGATGAGGGAGAACCGGGTCGGCTCCAGTTAGGAGCAGAACTCTTACCATTGAGAACATAAATAGTGTCCCTATATTCTGGTTCCCAGAGCTGACCCTCTGCGTTTCGTTCGGTAGTTCTTGTTGTCATGTTACATCATGTTTGGTGGGGAGAAAAAACACACTGACTGATCATAAATCAAAGAATAGACTAGCTAGCATGTGACAGACGTATTAAAACATGGAGATAAAGATGGAAGCCTCCCTGTGGTTTGTTGTGTCTGCCAAGAAAAAGAAGATCCATGATGCAGTATCCTGCTCCATACTGCTTCACCCGCGCTCGGCAGCGTTGTCAATATCTGTGTATCCTCTGTAGGAGGAAGTCGGCGTTAAGTCAAGGTTAAATGGGCGAGTTTTTGAGCTGCATTGTGTTTGGACGCTCTGTAATGTGCTAGTTCTTTTAGTGATTATGTATAGCAGGAGAGCAGCGGCGGCGTTTAGGGACTGTTATCTGCAGCCTCTTTTCATTTATGATGCTTTTATAATGGTCTCCCCTTCATGGATCACACCCTCACAGGCACTACACCTCACAATGATGCATTCTTTATTATATTTAACAACAGAGGTTAAGCACACAGTACACAACGGTGTCCTTGAGGATCTCAAGTAAGCAGCGATCTCTGTTTAGGCTCCACAGAGAAATAAGTTGGATATCCTCACATTTTTTTCTGCCCACTGCTTGAAGCTGCGTTTGGCAGAATAGGGTCTAGGACAGAGAACGATGCGCTAATTATCCGAGACAGCAGATTATCCTCCTTTGACTGGATTCAGGTTAGCGGTCCATCTTTTTCTCTTTACGTTCCTCTGGTTGTGGTCTGGCCCTGTTCCACTGGTCTGTGGTTGAAAGACGTCCCACGTTCACCCAGAATAATCCTGCGGAATCAATTTTCCAGGCGACTGTTTTATTTCCGTTTCTATGGCGCTGCGATTTACCGGCGCTTCCCGCGAAACAAACCGCCCGAAATATCCGTTGCCCACTCACTTTCATTCAGCTGTTCATGAGGAATGAGAGGATGTGTTCACGCTGGAAAACATTGAGCATTTTGTCTCTTTGTTTTGTGTCAACACCTGACAGTTGCTAGGGAAACCTCCTGGTCAGACGCACAGCTCACCGCATACAAGTCTTCAGATAACAGCGTCATTTTACAAAAATGTCTTCTACTTCAAGTACAGGCAAATGGAACCGCTCGTCTCCTTTCGTTTAGCAAACTCCTGAATAGCAAGGCTGCAACTCTAAGATCCAATATCACTCCAAACCTCAGAATAAGTGGCCTGTACTTGTGCGGCGCTTTATCCAGTAAAAAGGATCCACAAAGTGCTTTAAGCTATATTACAGTCATTCGCCCATTTACGCACTTTCACACCCTGATGGTGGAAAGCTGCTGTTCTGTAGTCACAGCTGTAGTGAGACGTCGAAACAACCGACACCCTTTTAACCAACCACTTTTTTCTTTTTCCACTTTCGCTGCTCAGCTCTCACTCTCTGTGGCTCCGCTCTGTTCAGAGCTTTGTTTTGATTGACAATATGGCGGCTTGACTCCTCACAAACAGGGCAAAGGCTAGCCAAGAGGAGGAACCGCATCAGCCCATCCAAGCGGAGGTGTTATAGTTACTTGAATGTGAATGTGCGCTGAGGGAATTTTTTTTGGTTTGATTCTGTTTCCGTTTTAGTTCTGCGTTGTAGATTTTCAACAGTGTTTTTTTATTTGTTTTGTTTGTTTTGTGCTAATGTTCATAATAGATAAAATTAGAAGAGTATAAGGCTTCTCATTAAACACTAAATGCAAAAGGATTTAACATAAAAAAACATTCATATTCAGGAACTGGAAAACCACAACAAACACACGCTGCCGCCCAGATTGTTGCTCCTCTTTCTTTTGTCTATTCTGATTTGCTTCCTGGCTATGCGTGGCATCGTTTCCTGTCGCAGTATGTTGAAGGGAAAACTCCCTTTTCAAGCTCAAAGTGGATAAAACGATAGATAATTTAAAAGCTCATGAATATGTAGTGTAGATCTAAGATCAGGTTAAGTTTCAGAAGCTTATGGTTATGAAACTAAATTGTCACTGAACATGAGAGCTGTGGGTGCTGAGAACGTAAATGTTCCTTAAAAATGTTAAAGAAGAAACAAAGGAATGATTCTCTTGTTTTCTGGGATCTTTCCTCTGTTCACAATTTAACGACAATGAGGAACTGGTGGACAAATAAATACTACTATTAATAATAAAAACAACCGTTTTGAAGTACTCATGTATTGGCTGTGACTGTAATGCTGGAGTCAGCGCAGCGTTTGGGATGGAGGGCTGGCAGCTGTTTCCAGGGAAGCAGCCTTAAAAGCTCCCTGATTATCTGCTAAACGCCACCATGTTTTTTCCTGCAAGGTGACGGAAATTTCGAAGCGTTTTATCAAGCGGCAAGTCAGGCACTCCACTGCTGGGCTTAATAGACGCGCCGCGGGTTTCCGTCCAATACTTCTTCCGCCCGCCTTTGACGCATTTAATTAGTGCGTCGCAAGCCACCTCAAGAGTTTGCCGGCGGGGATTTATATTTGTTTCTCGAAAGCGAAGACAGTAAATGTAATTTGAGCTTTTAGTAGGTGATACAAAGCAGCAGGCCGGCTGAGATTATATTTAAACTAACTTGAATCACTTTGGCACCCTTCGTACCCCACAAAGATTGAACCGCAGCATTAAAAACTAGCAAACATACATGGCAGCTGCCGACTTAAAGAGAGGCGCCCACGGTGCATCGAGAACTCCCAGCTTATAAAAATCAATCTACAACTTAAACAGGGAAAATGGATAATTTACGTACAACTTGTTCAACTTTTTAGCGAGCGAACATATTTAGTGGTTCGGCAGCAGAACTTGAAACATTTTGCAGGAATTTGCGGACAGACGGCGACAGGCGCCCGGTGGCAAAAAGCATAAGAAAAGGACAACAAAAAAATGGAGATTAAAAGCAAACCTTCAAAGTATAACAAAAGTCCCCCTCACGTTTTCCTCGGAAAACCTCACAAAATAGTGATTGAGAATCGTCTATTCTTTCTCGAAGAAAGAATAGACGATTCATCTCCCCGCGTGCGCCTGTGTGTTCTCGGCTGCCGCCGTTTTCAGCCTCGTTGACTCGTTAATGATGTGGTAAAGTCACGTATGAAGCCGGTCGGATGAACTCCGCCAGACAGAAACATGGCATCATCTGCGGCCGAGAAGCATCCGTATTATGTTTTTGCATGTTTAAAAGCTCGGCAGAAAGCTCACGGTGACTTTTCTCTTTTTACTTCAGCATGATTAAAACATGAGTTTCTTCTCTGTCAAAACACAGCTGCGATTTGTTTGCCCCCCCCCCCTCCCCCATCTCCCTAACATTAACAAGGGGAGACAAAGATAGGCCTGTTTAAACCCAGCGTCATGCTTTTCGTTTAGAGAGAGAGAGAGAATATCCATCACCAGGCATAAAATAAATCAGTGGAAAGGCTCGCGCGACACATTACCGGATGGATCTTGCGATTTCATAACAGACGAAGCTGGATGGCGAGGTGGGGGGAACCTGCTGTCTGAAAGTGGGGCGCGGAAAATCATAAAACTATGGATAATGGTGCATGCAGGGCTTAGAGCGAGGCAAATTTGGTGGACTGAAATGTGTTCCTCGGTCGGAAAATCACATGGAAAGAAGAAGAAGAAGAAGAAGAAGAAGGGGGGGGGGGGAGAAAAAAAAAAACGGATGCAGGAAAATAAGACATTTTCACGTTGGTGCGTTTGTGACTGGAAGTGCTGTTGCTTGATGAAAATGTTTTCACATCTCAAAGAAATGAGACGACTGCAAATATTTCAGCATGTCTGGTGTTGAAGTTATAACAGATCCAAGCTTCAGCACCAAGTATGATCACCTGAAATCTGTAATCATAAGATATTATTTCGACATCATGTGTTGAGTGAGACAGATGTGTAATTTGTAATAGCCACAAATAATCTGCACAATCTCGTGTTTTTCTTCCGAGGAGATTAATGCTTCAGCCAGTACTTATGCATTTATGTTTTCCTGTTTGAAGTAAACTGGACAAATGGTTTGGGTTCGTCATCAATTTTGCTGAAACGCTTTTATTGTAAAGCAGTGCTGTGTCATAAAGTGAGGTGGCATGTTTGGTCTGTTTAAAAATGAATAAAAGCAATAATTATCGTAGTTTTATTCATGTTATTTTGATTTAGAGACACAGATATATACACTGTTTTGCTGTAGAGATTTTAGAATAACACAACTATTACAAACTGATTTTAGCTGTTCGTCCCCAGGTAGCGTTTACTACATTCAGCGTTATGCATTTTCCAACCATATGGCGCCGCTACATACCAGTCAGATAATAGTGTGACCTTCATTTGTTATAAAAATGCTTTAAAAAATGTGACTTGAAATTGGGCCTCCGGCTCTTTAAGAAGCTCCTGCTCTTTCCGAAACTCCGCCTTCAGGAAGTCGTCGTGTGAACGTTTCTCTGTTAAGCCTGTTCATCGTTCTTAGGAGCTTTGCACTGCACAGCATAAAGTTGTTACTTTCATTTTTGCACAAAGAACTTCAATAAACCGTTGTTCATGGGAATGACACGAGGGAACGTTTTAAAACCTCCAAACCGCTCTGCTGTGTCTAACAGCTGATTTAATGAACACAAAGGCATCGTGACGTTCGTTCAACACCAGGATCGTAAAAACTGAGTTCGTTTCTTGTCTTGATTACGTTACTGACTGTTTTAGGAGAACTACAGGTGGAATCAAATCTCTTATACCCTCACTTTTATTCAACCTCTAGAAACATCCAGCTCAGACTCTAGAGAAGAACAAAACCGGTTACAATAATCACGTTTCTACGCAAAACGTATCCACTCAGAATCAAATTGAAATTTGCGTACCCTCTGTGGCATGAATTTTTTATTTTCTGAGGAAAAAAAAAATTTCACCCTAGTTTTGGGAGCTTGAGTGGGTCTTTATAATATATCAATCATAAAATGTGCTCCACCCTGCCCCCCGCCCCCCACCAGATTTTGGTTTGTTGTCTCAGGGCAACAAGATGCTATGAGGGCACTAAAACGCCAAGGTTTTCTTATACTTTAGTATTTATTGAATAAGTGGAATGATGAACAAACAAGCAATAAATACATTAGAAGAAGTTTTATTTCAACAACAATTTCAACAAGTTTCCTTTCAACAAAAAGCCACAAATGGTTTATCAATTAGTGCATTAGAGATTAGCTGCAGTGTGTGTTTATGTTTCTAAATACATGTTGTTGTGGGATACTGAATGGCTCTGTGTTTCTCTTTTTTACAAAGTACAGTTTGTATTATTCTGTATGGGACCTCATAAAGCAGTTGCTGGTGGATGTGAAACAAAGGTGGGCGTCACATTTTTGCCACTTGGCTTTAGGTGTAGCTTTGCATCTTGGTACCTTGCATCTGCCTTTCTTTTCATCCATGACCATCCAGTGGGCTGTGGCATCCAGACGCACATCAGGGACCGGGATAGGTGTAGTGGGTCCTCTTCTCCTCTTCTCTTCGTACTCCCCAGCAATTGCGGAACTGGGACGACCTCTCTTACACTCCAGATTCTTGCCACTTTTGCACAAGCTTTCTGCAATATATGGCTTGAATGTATAAAGCCTCATCTGTTCCTCTTTTCTCATCCCAGTGCTGCTGCAGTCTCTCTTGTAGAGCAGCCAGGCAGTCACGACGGTCATGTCGATAAAGTGGAACATCAGCCGATGGTACCACTTTTTCGACCTGATTTTGTTGCAGTACAGTGCAATGAGGGAGTCCAGCAGATCCACTCCACCCATATTCTTATTGTACTCTCTCACCACAGCAGGACAGGGAACTTTGATGATTTTTATTTTTTTTTGCTTGCCATCCCACCTATCAACGTCGGTGACTGGGTGTGCTCCGATGTAATTGCTGAGAAGACTGACTGAACGGTTATCATACCATTTCACAGCATGCAAGGTGGTTTCTCCAACCATGGCCATCTTCTGTTCAAAAGGTCCACGCCCAGTTCTCTTCAACTCAACGTCACACACCAAGTTGACGCCAGGTAGTCTGTTGCTAACAGACTACCAGCAAAACGTACCTACTCAGAATCTGATTGAAATTTGCGTTATTTATTTACATATTTTTTTGTATGACATATTTCATGTTATGAATATGTCTCGTCTCTGTTAAGTTATTTGTTTCTTGTTTTTTTTTTTATGAATAAAAATGGTTTGAATCCCCCAGTGCTTTACAAAGAACGCGGCGGCACCGCTCACCCGACCTGATTCTGATTTTTGATTAGTCGAGAGTAAGCATAAAAAAGCATAAAAAAACATGAGACGTGAATAACGGAGTGGAGAAATGTCGGCCGCAATGAGAAAATCCTTAATCTGACAAACTCATGAGGCGCAATTTTTACTCGCAAGAACAACTAAAACCTGTAACGAAAGAAATTACTTAAGCTGCACAAAAAAAAAAAACAGAAAAAAGTTTAAATCCAGTCTTTTTAACGTCCCAGACTCTGCCTGTGAGCAGTTTTCTCTCCTTTCTGCTTCCTCCTCGGTTGTTCCTGATTACAGAAGCAGCTCCGGAGTGCGAGGGTCGGGTCACAGCTGCAGCTCGTCCATCACCTGCTCCAGAAATACCTGGCTGCCGCATCCACACATCATCAGATCTAAAAACTGCTTACAGACCCCAGGCTCACCGGCTCTGTCACTTTGTTTTCGCTTTTAACTTAGCTGGTCTTTCCTCATGAGGGCCTGCTCACAGATCTAAGAAATGTATATATCTATATATATATTTCCATCAAGTCATGCTTAGCCTCTATCTTGTAATTTAAGAGCAGGCGTAACTGAGCACGGCAATGACTCCAGGAAACGTTTTACCAGTCAGATAACGACGATTAGTAAAAACACGATGAGGCTAAATTAAATCTCTGCAAAACCACAAAGTCCTACCAAGTATCTTCAAACTAGTTCCTAGAGTAAATGTCTTTGTAGTCTTGGAATAAGAGCGAATAAAAGCGACTTATAAATAACTTTTTAGTAAGATATAGGAGCTTGTTTAGACCGAATAGTTCTTTATTATTGATGAATATAATATATCTTGCTGAAAATTGGGCCAGAATTACTGGGTAGGATTTTGTGTTTTCCTCTTTGCTGATCTTTGCAACATTAAAAGAAGAGAAATCTGACGTGACGACCAGTCGGCGGCTGCTGCACGGCTGCGTTGCGCGAATCTACAAAAAGGCTCGTTTTCTTTTAATATTCACCGGATACGAAGCACGTGAGCGACATCAAAACCGTAATGAAACAGCAGCAAACGCAAAGTCAAGCCGTGTTCGTCGTGTCATCTGACCTCACGTTTAACTCGCGTCGCCTTTGTTTGACCTCGTTTAGCAAGCGAGAGATTAAAGAGGCTTTGCCAGGGAGAACCGAGGAGAAAAATCGAGAGTGGCATGATGCAGATAATTCAGAAGGAAAGGAGCAGAAAGGGGGGATGGCGTATGCGTAGAGTCTCTGAAATCTGACTCACTCCCTTGAAGGTTTAAGGGAGTTATGTTGCGTAAAAGTGCAATAATTGTTGTTTTTATTTTCATTTTGCGAGTTCATAAAGTCTAAAACATGCGGTCAGTTAGCGATCTCGTCTCTCGTAACAGCTGTGATATTTCACCTGCAGTTCAATAAACTTATTTTATTTTAAAACGGCGTTGACGTCAGGAGAGGCGCGGTCTCCGGTTTTCCTCAGACGCCGCCTGAAACTAACGACGTTCCGTTTCAACCTGTGCTTCCTGAAGAAAGAAGATTTTTTTTTTTCTTTTTTAATGAATTTATGATAAATTGGATTAGCTCATCAGGGCGTCCAGCTCCTCTCCAATCCAACATTAGCCAGATCAATCCTTTCACCTTGTCTTTCGCTGATTGTGCTTCCACAAATGTCAAGACATTTGCGAGATTAGATTGTGATGATTTGAGATGGATGTTGATGGAGGAAATGGGCCTTCCCGACCTGCTAATGTGCTCCGACCTTCAGCGTTGCCTGTTCCTGCACTCGAGGTGGAGAAACACAATCGCGTGATTTCATCCAAGCGAGAATTCGCGGCAGAAGTCCATTCGTTTAAATGAACGCGTTTCTGTTTTTGTTTTCAGGATTTGACAAAAGCACCTGCACATTGAGAGCAAGAGCCTGGATAAAAATAGGTTGCAGAGGTGTTAAACATGACACCCATTTCTCCACAGGGCATTTCCCCCTCTGCTTTCTAAAGCCTCGTCTGCATCCGAGCCTGAATCCCCTGCTGACAAGAATTATTTAACAGCCCTTCATTTTCAGCGCCTTGGGCTTTCTGCGTCAGCTCCTGTTGTAAGGCAAAGCCTCGGTGTCAAGGGAGTCAGACCTAAATTCGTTGTATAAAGGCAGATAAATCCATTTCAACTCAGTTTGCAAAAACGAGGGACAGTCAGGAACCGTCTCAGCTAATATCTAGTCCTCCTTATCTCGGCTTTTGGTGGCGGCCAGTCAGAGGCGGGGAAAGTGAACGATGCTCCTGGATCAGCTGTTTTGCAAAACGCTTGCCAGTAGCGCACCAAGTCGCAGTGAGCCTCTGCGTTTCAGCGGCCCAAGATGCATTTCTAGGATTATTTTATGCATGTCCTAGAGAGCAAGAGAAGTCATCCTGGCAGAATTTGAACATCTGTATTGTCTGATCTAGTGGTTCCCTCTCAAAATCCACAGTTCAGCTTCATCATTTTGTACTTTTTTTTTTGATTTACCAAAAAATATAAAGTAATACAGCTGCCTTGACTTAATCATCATTTTGCAACATTTGAGACAGGCCGAGTCAAAGTGACGCTGTAATTAATAATATTGGCGTCTGAGAAATGTTCCTGAGTCACTTTGAACTTTTTTAAATTCAATCCTCCTACTTTGGCGGCAGCAGGCAGGGACAGTGTTTGGCACCCAGCATGTAGCTGCACTAATCTTAACTTGGCTACTGGTTTTATCAGCTGCCTGTGACCCGTCAGACCACTGCGGTTCCACCAAAAGTGGAGCAAATACATCAAGTCAGCTTTAATCGAACTCTCCTTTGTTTTCCCTTGAGAGTCCGGTTCATTGGACGTGGACCAAAAACAGCGAACTCTGGTCTGAAAATCTAGATCTCGGTTCGGTTGACGTAAAGTCTGGTGCGGCGAGAGCGCGTGTGCGAAAGCCAAGCGGAACGGAGACCACCCCAAAAGCAGGAGGCAGACTGTAGCGCAGGGCATTGTGGGTAAATACAACCAAAACAGATGCGCAAGTGTGTCGCTAGCTGGAGAAATAGCTTATCGTCTTTTTACTAGAAACAAAACAGAAATCCTGCAACTGCTAAAATCTGACGCTGCTCCTTTTTTGTTTACATTTTGCAAGTAAGGAAGTTGCACTCACGTCTTTCTCTTCTGAGGTTTCTGTGTCGTTTCCTTCAGTGGTTCTTGGTGTAGCGCCATCACAGGCAAGTCTGCCTGCACCGGTATTTCTGTAAGAAGACTCACTTTTGGAGAATAGAGCACCAACGTCCACATCAAGATTAAAGCTAAAGCTCAAGTGCACTCAGTGTGAACTTCAATACTCAAAACTATACCTCGACCAGAAGTTGCCTTTCACCACTCTTATCTACAAACTCATGCTGATATTTACCAGGACAAATTAAATCTTCCCAGAATCTTGCTTTAAAATGTAAACTATCCCTTTAAGAGGGTCACAAAAGCAGCAGCGTCTCAAGACATTTCCTGTCACGAGATTGCTCTGATCGACACGTCCAACACTTTGACACCAGATGGACCTAATCATGACTTCATTCTGAAATGGTTTTTATATCAAGATTGCCTGTTAGGAGAGAAAGCCATAGACTGTGTGATAATGGCTTCCAATTGATGTTCCTTTTAGTTGGAAATGGTTGCCATGAGTGAAACCATGAGATGAGTGAAATGATTGAATTCTAAGTCACGTTTCCATCTGTCCGGTATTCATTTCCTTTGTGTTATTATAGGTCTAACCTTGTGTAAAATGTGAGCGTCCTGCACCCCGACATAAAAAGGTTTTTATAGTGTGACAGCAGCTGAGGAGGGACATCCTTTTTGCCCTTTGTGGATAATATGTTTGAATTTCAGCACACCCCAGTGAGGATTACAAATGCGGCACTTCCAAATTGTTTTACTGTTCACAAATTGCTAATTTATTTCACCGTCCAATCCAGGGACTTTTTTTTTTTAACAGTGAATATGAGTTTGGGTTCCCTGAATATGATTTATTACTTTTTGCTGCTGAACTTTTTTTTTTCTTCCATAATTCCCTGTGAACAAAGCAAAAAAGTAAAATAAAAAAGGTTTCTCCATTTGACCTGACAAGTGTATTTTAATGACGGTGTCTTTGTTGGGGCTCTGTAATGTCACTGCCCAATGATTCGGTCAGCAGCAACACTGACTGTGTCAGTCAGATCTGAGGCAGACAGCCTGCGGCAAATCAAGTAAATTAAATTCCGGTTCATTTTCTGACAAACCACCGCGAGCACAAGGGATGTGTTTTTTAGAAACAATGTCAGATTCTTCCATCATCTGCGAGTTGCATACAGAAAACAAGGGGGATTTCACCACACTGACTCCAGGGTAGCGAGTCCTTAACTAATTTCTACAAGTCTTTAGCTAGTATTTACCTAGTTTCTACTGGCCTTTAGCAGCTAAAGACCTGTAGAAACTAGCTAAGGACTAGCTAAATACTAGCTAAACCTTGGCTGTTTCTAAATCTAGAGTATTTAGCTAGTCGTTATTAGCTAACCCCTGGTCTTTAGCTAGTATTTAGCTAGTCTTTAGGGGTGTTTAGATAGTATGGAAAATTATCCTTTCTCCATTAGGCGAAAGGATAATTGGTTGAAGAAGAGTCAGTGAGGCGAATTTATGAATTTCATTTATTAAGACGAAAATACAGCCGGTCCATTTCTCCATGCTATCTTGATGGGCTAACAGGGAAAAGTGGCATCAGTTTGTAATTCCCTTTGTTAGCCTATCTAAGCTACGCCCCAAAGACGGCGTGCCCAAACAGCTCATTTCCTTTTAGCCTTAGCTTTGTGTGTGTGCGCTATGTGTACGCACGTATACAAATACGAGCAGGCAAATAGCTAAAAGAGATAGAGGAAACCATAGAATTATTTATTCTCAACACTAGTCCTTAGCTAGTTTTTTATCTGGCTTCTAGCTCGTGTTTAGTTAGTTTCTAGCTAGTTTTTCGCTAGCTTTTAATGAAACACGCTAAAAACTTGTTTTCTGATTCCTACAGAAAAAGATCCTATCCTAACACACAAAAAAATACATAGCTAGCAATCACACTTGATTTTCAGAGATATAACCTGGAGAGGGTTTGTTCACTTAGTTCCCTCATGTAAACAACAACATGCAGGGGGTCTAAATTTGTAAATATGATTATAATTAAGTCAGTGCATCACTGGCTATGAATATTCACTCTCTTGTAGGGCCTTAGTCCAGGTCAAAATGATTCAGATCTACCCCTGCCAGGTCATGGATAAATGTGCAAAACTGTGTCTGAACCTAATTATATAACCTGAGCACGAGCTGCTTCATTCAGCTTCCCTTAGTGATGGTGTCTGGTCATGCACTTCATTCTGATCCATAATAAAGCTCATCACAGATTTACTTCTTTTTAACATTTACTTCGAAGCGAAGTCGTCCGCAGTTCCACTTGGCATTGCTGGAGTGCGTCTCTACGACATCGAGTGCGACCCAAAGAAACGGTAGCCGGCGTAATTAGGCACGGCGGATTTGGGGCAGAGAGGGCATCTTCTACAAATGAGCGACAGGAGATGGATTTAAATGAAGAACCTTCTCTTCCTGACAAAGTCACAAACTAAAACGGACGACGTGGAAAAGAGACCACAGGAGCTAGCGTCACAAAAGAGCTCGGAAACCAGACGGCGTCATCGGACTAAGTGACGCGGCTCGCTCTGAAGCATCAACCCGAACGTACGGCCGGGGAGGAATGATGAATCCCTCCCTTCCTGACGGCAAAAAAGATGCCCAGTGAATGTGAAGCAGAAGCAGATGGCAGCCTGAGAAGCGGTCCCACGATGGTGCGCGGGAAAAATAAATCAGGCCTCACAATAAGTGAACGTCGTCTTTTTCCCTCCCCTGAAACTTCTATGAAGGGCTTTCGATCCATTAGCATTTAACTGGAAATGTACTGAATGTGTTCACGTTTATTTACTGGCCCCATCATGTATCAGCTGGATTATATTGATAGCAGATTAACAGAGTAGAAGCTGATAACACCAAGGGCAGAGTTTAAGAAATGACACATCATCCATTTCTCTTGAAAGATGAGAAGTTAGGTAGATTTTACTCATTTTCGTTGGTTAAAACAAACAAACAAACAAACAAAAACTAAAGATGATCACAACAGCTTTAAAGCTTTAAAATGAAGTGTGTCTCATTTTGCAAAACTAATTACAAAAGAATCTTTTGAAGTTCAACCAAGGCTCTGTGATGTTGGTAACTTCGCAGAGACTTGCACTAACCAAGTCCAAATTAAATTTGCATACAAAAGTGAAGGACACTGCAAAAACACAAAATCTTGCAAAGTCATTTTGGTCTATTTTCTACTGCAAATTACTCAGAACATTTGATGCAAGACAAAACTAACTTACGAGTAACTTTTCAACAAGATCTGGGAGCTCGTCAGTAGTTCCTCAGTGCTTAATATCAATAAAAAATAAAAAAAAAAAAAAATATATATATATATATATATATATTGTTATTTCACCTCTAAAAAGAGTTTTTCCCATGTTATAGGTGAAATAATCAGAGCTGGTACTTTTTAAACCATTTTGTGCTCCATTAGTTTTATACATGGAAAAGAAGCTCAACTTCACCATTTCACAAAAAAGTCTCCACCCACAGTTTTTAGTTCGGTAGTCTTGTTTCTCCAGCTCTGTTTACCATTATCGTCACATGAAGGCTGGATTCTTATGTCCCAAACTTTAGCACCACTTACAGGTCTGGAGGAGTGAAAGTAGTGTTTGGGGCCATTTTGTGTGTTTCCGATGAAAACATTTCTGTAAACGTGTGTGTGGACAACTATAAGATCACTTAACATTTATGTGTTTTTGGACTATGGAAGAAAGTCTAAATGTTTTCTTTTATATTTGTCTTTTCTTCCTGTAATCATCTCCTTTGCTGTGCCATTGTTCAAGCGTTATACGATTACACCTTCTTAATAATCTGCTGAGTTGGAATAGGCCGCCTGCTTGACTAATTGGGACCCCACAGATTTGTTCTGCTTGCACAGAAACAACTTCACTGCCCGGTGTTGTCCAGGTTAATCCGACTAATGAATTTAGCAGCAAAACTAAAACTCAGCTTTCTCCGGATCTTGGCATTAAGAAGTAAAATGCATCGACGTGTTAAATCATAAATTACTTACAGTCACAGACCAGACCAAGTCCGGATCGCTAGGAAACTTCGACAATGTTCTGCCAATGTAGAGAAAACATCATTTTGCAATCGTGGTGTTTTCATTTCAAGAGCAGTGCAGTGAAATCATCATCATCGTCGTCATCGACAGCCGTCAGGGGAGACGATGGAGCCTCACGGAGCTCAGCGTTGGAGCGATAAGCCCCTTACATATGGGATTGGTTACGTATACGCGCAGCATTTTGAGGAAATTGTAGTGAGCGGTTTTACGTTAGAGTTTCTAATTCAACACTTTCGAGTGATGAGCTCAACTTTTGACGAACTGTGAGATGCTGCGTTGCCGCACGTTGTCCAAAGAGGCCAGTGGGAACAAACTGTGACTTTGCTCCAGTCTACAAAAGTGCGACAAAAGTGCTTTCATTGCAGTTTTGCGAAATGCACAAATTTTGATGCGGCTCATAAGCTTCCTCATCGTAGAGGAAAAACATTTTTATCAAAAAACATCTGTTTTTAAACAAAAAAAATTGGCATGTTTCCACTAATTTTTGTAACTTCATGTCTAACTAATGGAAACGCAGCCACACGTGTTGAATCGAGAAAATCATCAAAGCTGTACCCGTCTGACAACACGAAGTAGGCCAAGCGATCTTGAAAACGTGACGCATTATTTCCTAAACCAAGGCCCATCGGGCCTCACTGGGCTCCGGTGTGGTCTGCGTTCATGTTCTCTGATGGGAAAGAGACGGGGCAAGATGGCTGCCCAGATGAAACCGACTGCTGATCAATAAATAGAAACTGTAAACTCAAATCCCGATCTCACATCCAGCTCTGGTGCCGGGATGATGATTGCGGAGGCTCTCCTGCATCACCTCAGACGCTCCGTCGCAGATGTGCGTGAAAGACCAGCGGAGTATGTCAGAGGAATAGAGTTTGCTCCCAGCCCTTGTGAGATGTAAAATTCAAGAGATGGCAGCAGTTTGGTGGCTTAGTTTAATCTTTCTGTTCCCCCCACTCCCCCCCGCCGCCGCCGTTGAGTCGTGCATTTTTATTAAGCCCGAGAGAAAGGGAAGAGAGAGCCGAGGCGTGCCTATTCACAGCAAGAGGTGCCTCTCGGTGTCCTCTGCTGTAACTAATTGTTACCGCGCCAACCCAAGCATTTCTGCTGAGATTCTCCTTGCCTTCGTGCGGCTTTTAGAGCGACGGCGGCGTCTTAAAACAGCGAGGTTCTGCTTGTTAGGAAACACTTCCAGTCAGGTCGGACTCCGTTCCCCCCTGCGTGCCGAGGCGGATCGGGGGACGGGGAGAGGAGGTAAACAGCGAGGCGGAAGAGGGCGAGGCGCACACAGGGATGCGGGGACGTGGGTGTGACTGCGAGTGGAGGACGCTGCTGATCTGAAGAGGGTCTGAAAAGGATCACAGGAGATCTCTGTGATCCTGGAGAGATACCACCGGTTTTTTTCCCCCTCACCCACGGATTTATTTCATTTTACAAAGACATGAAAGATTGACCCCCTGGGTTGTGTCTCAGAATGGCCCTCTGAAGGCAAGAGACTCCTCTGGATGAGTGAAGAGCGCCGTGGCAGGAAAAGAAATGTAGAAAGATATTGCAAACGCTACGTCTAAAAATGTGTAAAGCAGCAAAAGGAGTTTGCTGGCTTCCACCTCACAGAGTAGCTCTTCCCCCACTGAGCTCCTTCAGACTAGCCAGCAGCAATTAGCAAACACCTGGTGGGACTGAGCATCTACTTAGCTCATCATATCAGCTAATTTACAGTAGCTAGTAAAACAGAAAGGTTTACATGTCGCGATGACTTCCTGAAGGCAGAGTTTCAGAAAGAGCAGGAGTTTGTGAAGAGACAGAAGCCTAATATAAAAGGCGTCAGATTTCTTTTAAGTCATATTTGTTTTTTTTCTATCACTTTCTGTACATCATAGTTCACTAATTCAATTTACAGTTCATTCCTGTTGCATTTTTTTTGTTTGTTTTTTCAAATATTTCTTGCAGGTGTGTGATTAAAGGAAGGCAGGCGCACACAGGGAACTTCGCAGTGAGGATGAAAGGCCTCTCCTTGTGCAGGTCAGCCGCAGCGAGAGGCGTCACAGTCACTCAGATCCACCAGAGGACAGATCATTCATTGCCTTTCAAAAGCCCCTCATAATCCTTGAGCACGCCACTTACTGTAATTGGGTAAAAACAAAATGAAGTGCCAAAGCCGCTCTTAAGTGTTGTCTTTGTTTTTCTTTTTTGTTTTTTTGTTTTTGTTTTCCCTTTCCTCCGGTCTGTGTTCTGTACTCGTGTCTGCCTCTCTTTGTTTCTGTCAAGGACGTCTGAGGCGAAGAGTCGAGCTTTAAAGAGACCTAAATGTAACGCAGAGGCTTATAGCCGTTTGAAAAAAGTCAGGAAATCCCATCAGATTGAGCTGCACGCTACCAAAACATGCGCAGGAAGTGCAACTTTGTTGACAATTTCATCCGAATGAACTGCAGCCGCCAAGTTCTTCTGGTCATTATATTGTTTTTTTTTTTTCTTTTAAATAAAACTCATCTACATAACTCAATTGTCTGCAAAATACGAATATTTAATGCAGGGCACCTCAAAAAGTTGCTTTCAAGAAAACAAACAATGCAATACTAAAAGAAGACCGCTCTATTTGGTAGAACCCAGTGATGTAATCAGTGACATCATTTAAGCAGGAAGTGATGGGCCGGTAAAAAGAGGAAAAACAGACTAGAAATGCAAAATAAAACCAAAGAAACGTTCATATTTGTGAAATGGTTTAGATGCGTTAGCTTCAAATGAAAGTCATAACGTAACATAACGCTTCTACAAACAAACCTGGCACAGTATATATAAAATCTGAACATTTTTCCTCGTGACAAAGAAGGCTGACGCTGACATTTTGACCTCTAAGCTGAAATAAATAATAGATAATGTACAAAAGTTGGGTGCATATCAGAAAAACAATTGTTTATATTAGAAAAGCGCTACTGATTAAAATGTTCAGGTTCAGTTGGTCTGGTCCCTCTTGGGGCTTTGATGTCGGGACAATAGTCCTTTTTTTTCCATCGACCTTGTCGCTGTGCAATGTGACCTTTAGAAAATACATTTTCTTAATACACGGCAAATCCCCCCCAAAAAACAAATTTTTCGATAAAAACCTTTTGCTGCCAAGATGAGGTGGATTTTTTGGCCGTATCCAAATCGGTTTATTTCACAAAACTGTAACGGAAATCACAGCAGCAACATCTGGACGCTGCCTCTGGTGAAAACCACAAAGAAGACGATGGCAGGAAGTCGTCTGAGGAGGACGTTGAGGTACATAAATATATTTTAACAGGTATATTTGTGTGAACAAACTTCTTCATTGCGTTTCTTATTTAATGGAAACACCGAAATTGGGAAATATATTTTCAACATCAGTGTCAGCATGTTTTACACGTTTGCAGTGGAGACGCAGCCACTGCTGGCAAAGACTTTCCTCTGTGCAGGACTTGACATTAGACTCTTATTCGCATTACTGGGAGGATCACACCATCAGACAAACCACGTGTTTGTAGACATTAAGTCTGAACGCCTTCGGAAAGAATCGGTGCTGCAGCTTATCCATTTAGAAATGAGCTGCGCAAAAAAACCCCAAAAACCCAGCAGACCAAACCAGGAGGATTATTTATCGATCGCGTTCCTCTCCTCTCTCACCACTCCCCAAAATTCCCTCACCACATTCTTACACATCACATTTACCTCATGGGAGCCAATCTTATCATCTGCTGAAGGAAACCATCAGGAGCCTAACTGTGCGGATTAGACGGAGTTGAGGTTTTTTTTTTGGGAAAGTGCACTCGAGTGGCTCTGAAACAAGTGCAGGAGAGAGACTGTGCCACACGGGTGGCTGAATGCAGCTCCTAATATGTAGCACATCCCAGAACGGAGGCATCTCTGGAGAGTCCATCTCACAACTTATGACAGATTCCCCGAGCGTTCGTTTCAGTCAGGCGTTCGGCGGTGCGACATGGAGACTATGGGAGGAAAGGAGGCACAAAGGAAGGTTAAGTGCTCTGCCGCCTCTGATGTCTACATACTGAGACTTGCAGCTCTTCAGATAAGTGCCGTAATGTCGTCTTCATTATGTCGGCTCTAAAGGAGACCACACAGCGAGCCTCAGAGAGAGAGAGAGAGAGAGCTGCTCGCCGCTTCCCTCCATCTTAATTTCTTGGCCGTTTTGTTTGCATTTCAAATGGCGGTCCTGCGTGTTGGCTGTGAGGGTGCCAGAGCTTTCTTGCGCTCGACAGCTTGCCGTCTGACATTGTAGAGCGATGGCATTCGGCCTGATTGGGCTGGAGTTTGGACGGCTGCCCTAACAGACATTCTGCGGCCCAACTTTCAAACCGGGAAACCGGGCCAAGAGCCGCTGCGCTCACCTCCCAGCAGACCAGTCTGGGAAAGTATTTGGGATTAGTCATGGGCCGGTTACCGGTGTCAAGGTAGGCTTCAAAGTTCTTGAAGTCTATAAACCACAAAGGTTCCTCATCAGACCATTCTGCCTCCCAGAGAATAGGCTTTAGAATCCTTTTGTTAGTTTATAAATCAGCGTTTAACTTCTATGCACCAGAAATCTGGAACAAACTTCTAGAAAACTGCAAAACTGTCGGAAACTCAAGCTCCTTTAAAACTAGATTAAAACCACACCTGGTTAGAGTTGCCTCTGCTTAGCAGCAAGTGGAACATTGAGGCACTTACTGACGTGTTCCTGCTCGATGATTTTGACTCGGTGAATGTGTTTCTAGTGGTTGGTATGAGAAGAAAACCTTTAACCCGTACTTACTGAATGTGTCAGGGCTCCAGTCTCAGATTTGGATGTAAATGGCACCACAGTCACACAAAAACAACCAAAAAAAACAACCAAACTCCTTGGCTTTTACTCCGACACACAAACTCTTTAACGGCTCAAAGTTTGACTCAAGGTTTTGGTCTTCAGTCTTCCCTAATTTCTTCTAATCTGAAATGATTTCATTACATTTTTTGCATGCTAACTTCTACAAAAAAATACTCTAAAACATTGCAGGGCCTGATTTAAACTCTAAACCTGCAGCAGTGTATTGTTGTAGACATTAGATGGGATGGATCTATTGGGTCGGACCTTCAGCTCGGTGTCATGCTCCCTGTTTACTCTGCGTGTTCTCAGGGCAGTCTCTTTCTAGTGAAAAATCTCTTATTTTGCTCCACATTATTTAAGAACCCTAGTTTGAAACGCTTCCTTTCACCGGATAATCACGGCCCAGTCTGACTGCATCCTTTCCCAGCGTGCATCATGGATTCCCTTTTAAAGGTTATCCTGTGCCGGGGTTTTGATTTAGCTCTGCAGCAGCAATCATCCTGGTCACCTCCTGCAATCGAGGCTTTATCGTTTTTCTGCGCCGAAGGGAAGTGAAGGATACCGTGTGCAGTCAGCGGAGCCTGCAGCCTTTCTCCCCTCCATTAGAGTGGCAGATATTAACAGGCCGCTGGTTCCAATAAACCCCGAGTCTGAAGTGTCAGTGACATGCTCAGAAGAGCAAATGAGCCGGTGATCACTGATCACACCTGCGGCTGTGGTGTAAACACAGCATCTCCTCTGCGGGGGGAAAAATATTTGTCCAGCGGCTCAGACTCACGTTTCATGTGTTTGTTGTTCTTCTGATGGATCGGACGGGTTGAGATTATTCTTTTTTTTGTTGTCGTCGTTTTCTTGCTCAAAACTCAAGACGTTTCTTGCGCTCCTTGACCTACGAGAGGAATGAATTTCATTTTTCCTCAGAGGCGTCGAAGTGATCAAACAAAGCGGGATAGGGGGCGCTGTCATTTCCAAGCAATCAACGAGTTTGTTATTTTTCTTTTGAGTTTCACATTGTTTTAAATTTTTTTTTTTTAGCCTTGTCGTTTTGCTCCTGACCAGAATTGCTTGAGAAGTTTTGGAATGATCTTAGTAAAAATGTGATAAAACTAACTTACACGATACAGGAGCTTGTTTTAAGTCAATAATTCCTTAATATCTATTCAATTAGCAGATTATTTCACTTATAACAAGACGTTTCTTCCTTGTTATTAGTGAAATAATCTCCCAATCTTTTACCTGGAGTTCTGCTTTGACTCCCCCGAATTTATTTGAAGTCGTATTTGACATATTCAGCACATTTTTAACAAGTGAAGGTAACAAAGTTACTTGATTGTGCTATGGAATCGCAGCACTCGAAACGCATAACGTTTCAAAGGTGCGTCGGGGTGCTGACGATGCGTTCACCTGCGAGTTAGCTCAGGCAGCTAGCTCCAGCTCCTTAACAATATGGCTAGGAAACAAAAAAAAATCATAGGAAACGCCATGATGACATTAATTCTCAGTGGAATTATGCCCAGGTACAAAACCCCACCGTACTTTCTGTTCACTGGTCGTTCTGCTGCTTTGAGCGGAAACTCCTCCGCGGCTCTGCTGACCCTCACGAAGGCCACGCACCAGAACACGTCGGCGATAAGGCAGGTTCCTCTAAGACGCTGCGTTTACCGAAGTCCTCGCCTGTTTGAAATGTTCAAAGCTCTCCTCAGAAGCGCTTACCCGGCACTGGAAATGCCAAAACGTCGAGGCTCTGCCGCCAGAGATGAATCGGAGAGGTTTGAGGCGCCGCCAAGTGAAACGGTAGAGCGGGGGATCAGATTAGCGAAAACCGGCATCTGGTCATCCAGATGTTTCAGGCGTGTGTGTTAAGGTGGAGCGATGAGCTCTGGTGTCTTTGATTAAAAAGTCAGTAGTTATTTACCCAAAACTCTTCTGCTGGCTGGCAGCGTCGAGACCATCAGGCAAGTAAGAGGGGAAATTAAGTCGAGTCACATTTCCCTTTCAAAAGGCCCGCGGCGTCGAAGGACGGTCAGAAAAGCAAACTGATTAAAAAATAAAACTGTGTGTGCGTGCATTTTAGTTGGGTTTCTCCTGGTTTGTTATTTTAATCCAAAGACAGCCATTATACTGTGATATCTGACATGGACAGATTAACCTTTATCACAGCAAAGCAGCTAACTGGACAAACGCAGACAGCTCCCCAATACGGAACAAGGCGGAAAGGGCATTTAAAGTGCTGTTTCAAATACCACCATCCCGGTGATTAAGCCCTTTTCCTGCAGTGCCTCGCGGCTAGCCTTTTCAAATCAAGGCGATGTTAGTTAAATATTTTGCAGTCCTTTTCTTCCTACCTGTGTTCGCGTAAGTGCCCGTGTAAGCTCTCAGGACTTGACAATACTTCAAACGACGGCGGCGGAGCAGCCGTGAAGGTCAGCCTCCTTGGAAGCAGGTTCCTTTTCATACAATATTCATCAAAGCCAAATTTCATATGAAAGAGACATGACACGTAGGGCTTTAAAAAAAGAAAGAAAGAAAGAAATAAGGAAGTGTCAAATGAAGGAGGTTGGGGGGAAAAAAAATACTTCCTGGAAGCTGGAGAATCCCACAAGATGGATGTTTTTTTCGCCACACAGAGCCTTCGAATGGACCGAGTGGCATTCAGCCGGGCAGTCTGAAATGAAGATAAAACGATATTTAAGTGTCTTGCAAAATGCATGGACTCCCTTTGAGCTTTTGCCGCTCCACAACTATGTCTGTGTTTTGTTGTGACAGACTGACGGAGCGGCGCGTAACTGTGAACGTTTCCTGAATTCCTTGTAACTGTAACTTGTGAAACGTGTGGCATGCATTTGTCTTTGGGCATTTCGTGTTGATAGAACCTTCTTTGGACACATTTAGACATCGCTCTGGTCGTGGTGGAGGTCTCGCTTCATTCTGGAATCACTTCGCTCACGATGGCACCATGTTGGAATAGTTCTGCTACCTTATGTTCTTTTTGTACACTTTTATTCATTGTTTTCTCTTTTTTTTTGTATTTTGCTCCATCTACGTGGGATGGTGGCAAAAGCAAATGTGACGGATTAGCAGTGCCTTCAAGAAAACTGACTGTGTCACATCACTGTGAAATATCGTCTCTTCTGCTAAGAAATTGATGTCATGACGGTCATGAGTCTGTCATGTTGCGACAGTCTTCAGTCAGAGGCTTCTTCAGATTCAAAGCGAGATTGACTGCTACCTTTCTTGGCCACAGCATCACAAAGACTCTTAAAAGTTACTTGAGTGAAATGTGTTGCATCAGTAAATAGTTTCCCTTTGGGATCCATAGTAGTGATTCTTTTAGCTTGAATTGAATGAAATTGAAGTAAACATATTCTTACATGTCAGAGGGATTCACCTGAGTGGCCTCAGCTGCAGCTTCTCTCAGCTTTGATGTTGATCCTGCTCCTCTTAAATTGAAGACATAAAGACGACGTGGCTCGTCAGTCAGTCAGAGGTTCGTGGTTTTTATGCGTTTTATTTGTGAGAAACTGAGTTGATGGAAATGATCCGGACTCGTTCGTTCCATCCTGTGATCTGCCGTGAAACAGAAAGGGACCGGTTATCGGATAAATGTTTGCATTTGTGGTCAGAAAATATGTTGGAACTTCAAAGAATGCACTTTAAGGAGCGTTTTTGAATGAGATGATAAAAAGTGCAGCGCTGCTTACTTTCAAAGCTCATATGCTCAAACATAAACAACTCAATTTTTTATTTGATGCTAAATAACTGATCTAAGTTCCTGGTAAAGCTCGGCTCATATCTGTGTTTTCAAAGTCTGACTCTTAACAACTTTCTGACATCCTTTGAGAGTAAAATTAGGAATATCAATATTTTATTTCATTTCGTTCTCTGTTCTTCTGTTTGTCGATCTCCTTTCCTACACAGGCTTCCTTCCCACACTTCATATCAGTATTCTGCTATCTTTTTGGCTGCTGCATTGTGACAAATATTCAGTCCCACCAAACAGCCGCTGGTCTCATTGCTCTTAAATCTGCAGTAAGTACATTTTACAAAACTATGTTTGTTCCAAATTTATTAAAACGGTTATGCCGTGGATAATCTGTGGCAAAAAAAGCTGATTGACAGCGCTATGACCCGCCTCCTGGCTCTGATTGGTTGTTTCTGATTTCTGTAGGTAGCACTGGGAGCACTGGGAGAAGGCAATTTTTTTACACAGATCATCAGTTTTATTAAAGTTTTCCTCAACCAACTGAATAATTAGTGTCACGTTACTGATGCATTTTTGCCGAGAAAGCCTTGCATCCTTGCCAGCGTCATGAGGACTGACTCAGACACTTTCCCGTTTCCGTCTTAGAAGACTTTTCTGCAACCTTTCCTGCTCCTGATCACACCTTCCTCATTAATAGACTTCACAGCTTGATGGAAACTTCCAGAACCGTCCTGTGTGGTTCCAATATTCCAATATAGTTATTTTAGATGGAACTCATTTAGGAGGTTCTCCAAGGCTCTGGTTTGGGCCCTCCTCAGTTGTGATGTTCAAAGTGTTTGATAAGCTTGAGTGCATAAAATGAAGTGAATAAAAACTCAATGAAGTCTGAGAGTATGATTATTAATCATGTCGACAAGGTTAATTTGATCAGACGACAGATTGGACTTTTGAATTCGGCCACCGAGCCAAACTTAGGTGCTCGTTTTTCGACCACTAATTATAATTGTTTATTTACCAATTACTGTGAAAGCGCGATAGGAATGCTGTCGGATCTAAACATTGCAACAACGTTCCCCGTTTTTTTTTTTTTATTAATTAAGGGTTAATGTTAAAAAATCAAAATGTGAAAAAGTTTCGCCAGGTGCCGTACTTGAGAGGCGGTTTTCCACTCCCTCTTTTTGATATACTGTTTTAAATCTAAAAATGATATGTATGCACGTAATACAAAATGCATTTTTGAACCAAATTGTTTCCACCCGTGTAGAAGTTTCCCGGTGCGGTGGCAGAGTTTCTGCATTCCGGCCAGGAAACCGCCCGGCCCAAATACCTGGTAAAAATAACTACAGATGAAAACGCACCTGTACAACCGGATGTCCCTGAGGATGTTGCCGAGCGACCGTCCTACCAAAGCAGAAGAACCTTGCTCTGGGTCTTGCAGAAGAAACTTGTCTTTTCTTTCAGAGTTTGGACACAATATTAAATTTAAATTAAACTAAACTGAAGCTATTGTCTTTGGACCTGAAGAAGAACAATCTCGGGTCGGCACACGGCTCCACTTATTGCAGCTGGAAACCAGCGACCAGATTCCTGGTTCAACTAGGTGAATAAAAATAAATGATAAAAAAAAGATTTTTTTTGTTAATGCTGTCGGTCAAAATGACAGAGAACAAAAAAGTCTAGCGCGACCCGTGCCCAGACCTGAAGCTCCATTGTCACACAGAGACAGTTACAAAGTCGGCCTTCTGCCACCTGATTAACATTTCCAGGTTTAGAGGATTATGTCTCAGTAAAATCTAGAGAAACTCATCCATGCATTTATCTGTAGTAGCATTGATTACTGCACTCTCTTCACAGTATTACTTTACTTTGATTTACCTTTTCATACAAATAAACTTGACTTAAACGTGTGTTCCTGAAATCCAAGCTACTTCAGCTGACAATAAACATCCTTCGTCATTGTGGAACATTTTGGTGTCCAAATCCAAAGTGAAATAAACCCCAGAGATTTAAACATGACCTCTAAAACCACTTAGAGGTCATGTTGGTCGGTCAGTTCAGTCTGTGCAGTCCATGTTCCTCCATGCTCTCCAAAATCTGAAGAAAAGATCGTAAAACTTGATTTGGACAACCTGAATATCACCGTCGCCCTTTTGTTAATGCGTTTACGCGACAGTTTCCAACTTCAATCCATCAGAAAACGCGAGACGTCCTCTAAGATTCATTACACCCCAGATTCATTTACTCCCTTTGTCCTAATCTCATCTCTCCGCTGCTCAGGTGCGGGCTGGCGCCGACCCAGAGCTGTAATACCGAAGGCTGCGACTTGGCAGTTCCCCGTTAATTTGTACGAACAGCAACTGATTAGGTCGGCTGCTGATGTCAATGTTCATCAAAGATCCTGCTGCTGCCAGAGGAAAATGACTCTGCCGGGTGTCCACTCATACCGCGTGCAGGTGCTCTGCTTCGGGCCGAGCCGACGCCGGCGTGGCGTTTACAGATGGCTTGCTTTGTGACACCCAGGTCAGGGCACGTTCATTTACCTCTGACTTGACAGCAGCCTTTCAGAGACAAATGGTTCGTTCCAAAGATTGCAGTGACTGAACTATTGAGCCCCAAGGTGTTTATGTGAAGGGACGATCTGCTCCATCTACGTGGGACGGTGGAGGTCCATCAGCACGAAGCTGATCGATACAAGATATGAGTTTAGATATTCTTAACAAGCCGAGTTTATTCATACGGGGCAGAACTTGGGGTAGATACTCTGTGCGTTGAGGCGTTTTCTGGCCTGCGATTGTTCCGCCTCCTGGGTGATTCTCTTTGGAGGTTTTCTAGGTACTGGGAGGAGAACCTGGGGCAGAACCAGAACAAACAGGATGTTCTTCTTCCTTCACCTTTGGCCTTGGCGTCTCTTAGATCGATCGCCTCACACAGCCACACATCCAGAGGCCGCCTGCCGGGCTGGATGCGTGTCACTTACCGAATACATAAATGTGGACTGAGTAGGACATAGAAATGTACTTTCAGTCATAGCCGGTAAAGTTCCAGTTCTGAACTGTTTGTTCAGAAGAATCGGTTCATCTTTAAGGTTTATGGTTCATCTTTAAGGTTTATGGGCCCAACATTTGATGTAGGTTTCATACCCATCTGCATAAAAATCATGTCAGTTTGCTTAAGTGGGCTGATGAAAACCAAAATAACAACAAGCACCACAAAAGGTTTATTAGAAATGAAAACTTTTGATTTTTTTTTTATTATCATTATTTCCAACTCCAATGAAGTAATCTGCACCCGATTGAAGCAATTATGGTGATTTGTGTTTTTCCCACAAATGGACCTGATCAGGTTTTCATGAAAAAAAAAAATTAAAAATTAATTATTTAGGTTTGCTATTCGTAAAATGCAATGTTAAAGAAAACCACTTCAGCTTTCAGCAGTAATGAGGCACTAGTGAACTTTAGCTCTAAAGGATGAGCTAGCATAACGGCGAAACCAGAGGAACAGGAAGCAGCAGGTTGCTAAATGAACGTAACTGGTCTCTGATTTGCTCTGAGCCAATGACAGCTGGAGGAAACCTGTCAGTCTCTCTACGAATCTCAGTGTTTCACGCGTTAACTCAACCAAAGCAGATATTTTTGACAGATGTTGATTGTGACTGTGTGTGGCAGACCAACAGAGAGTCGCGTTTTCCTTTGCCGTCGCCATTTTCTCTTCTGTTCTCGGCCGAGAGACAATTTCCACGCGTCCTTCAGTAACAGCGCGAGCCGACAGCAACACGCTGCGTTCATGGCAAACGAAACGTGAAGCTCGCTCCGTTCATGGCCGGCAGGAGAAAAGGATTGCGCCGTCGTTAACTATTCTGTTCAGACCTTTAAAACTGTGTCGGTTCAAGGCTTTCACCCTTTAATTGCTTTGATAAATGGAAGCAAAATGTGTCTTCAGCAGACAAACTAAAAGAAATCTATTTTATATCAAAGTTACAATAATTTTATTATTTATTTTTTTTTAACAAATGAAAAGATTACCATGACTCTCCCTGCCTCCCTCCAGGCTCGGTTTGATTAAAGGCAGCTTTCACAGAACCAGTTCGGTGTCTGCATGTCCTTCAGGCTGGAACATCTGGGTTTTGATCTCTGGTCCCTTTTTTCTCTGTATGCTTGGGACTGTTGTCGCATCCCCAGAGAATGCTGGAGCCACCACCATGCTTTGGTGTGGACACGGCGTGTTTCTGGTGAAGTGCGGCGTTTGGTTTACACAGGATGGGTCGTAATGAGTGGAAAGAAGCTCATTTCTTGTTATATGAGACCGAGGGTCATTCTTTTTGAGTTTCCCACACCTTTGAGGCGATCTTCTGGAAACATACTGTCACGTCCAGTGTTTCCCTGTGTCCCGTGATCTCCTCATTGTCCTGTCTTCCCGTTGATTCTCCCCAGGTGTGATCCATCTCCCTGATTAGCCCTTGTGTATTTAGTCCCTCCTGTTTCCTGTCTTCCTCGTCGGGTCCTTGTCGTTGTGACGTCTTCCGCCCCAGATCCTGATGCCGTGCTGTGTGCACGTTCTCCTCCGTCGTTTCCTTGTTGTTCCTCGTGCTGTGGGCACGTTCCAGTTCCTCGTCGCTCCTCGTTGTTGGATGTAGCTATGCCTTTTGTTTCTCCGCCAGTTATGACCTGTTGCTACCGGGACGAGCACTAGCTACGCTCACCGTGCTGCCAGGCCGCGGACTGCATTATTTTTTTGTTTTGGACTGTTGCCTTTTTGTTTTCCGCCTGTGCTGAACTGTTGCTACCTGGGTGAGCTCTAGTTCCGCTCTACCGTGCTGCCAGGTCGCGGACTGCCTCTTCTGTTTGCTTTTGGATTATTTATTATCATCAACATCTTACCGGGGTTTCCTGCGATCACTCACTCCTTCCACACCTTTAAGACACCCCATTGTGACACATACATTCCCTTAACTGCTGAGGTGTCTGCTGGCAACAAACAGCGTTTTTATTTATTTATTTATTTTCCTCAGGACATCCGATTCTTGGACAGATTGAGTCTCCTGTCGTTACTCGCTCTGTTCGTTTGTCAGTCGTGTCGCGATCGCACTCTGGACTATTCCACTAACCATGAAATTGTGCAAATTGAAGTTACGAAAGTAAAGCGCTCCGAGTTTGGGGGCGGGGAAAAGAAAAACCCTCTCGTTTTTTCAGTAAAAGGTTTTCCGGTAAACGGCGTTTTTTTTTCGTCCGTAGCAAAAAACATTTTTGATCTACAGACGGACGTCGCTGCAGGCGAAGAAGACTTTGGGAAGAAGATCGTTTGTGTTTTCTGGCTCCACCAGCGCTCTCAGTTCATCAAGTTTGTCTCATCCCAACGTGTTGGATTCACAACTCTTCTCTAAAATCAATTTCCCTAAAACACTGCATACGCAGCCGCTCCAACGCTTCAATAAGCGGCTGAATCATCACTATATCTCATGCAGCTGATCACGTCCGTCGCACGTACACACGCACGATTTTGAACTATGACGGAAACGCAGCAATTGCAAAATTGTTTTCTGTGGGGTTTTTTTTGGTCAGCGACAGCAAAGCATAGAAAAAGATTTGCACACGTTTGTAATAGAAATGCATCTATTAGAGCTTTTTGCTCTGCAACTAACGTCCACTTAACTTTGGCACTGTAGGCAGGAACTAACTGGAGCGCCTTTGAAATGAAAAAGTGATTAAATGTTTTGAACGTAATCGACTTTTCGTGTTATTGGTTAACATTGGTTTGTAAGTAATTGTTATTACTTGGTACTTCATTGAACGTTTTGCATCCAGAGTGTCAGAAATTTAATCTGTTAAATATCCATTATTTTGGATGCAGGTGTTTGGATTTAAAAGCACAGCTGCTCCTCTTGCTGCTCCCTGATGCAACAGCAAGGAAATAATAAAAAGACTTCAGATATTTTCTTTCCACTGCCTTATTGCGCTTTCCAGCTTATTTGCTTCTTCAAATATTCAGACTTTCAAGCCTAGAGGACAGAGTGATGTTTCTTGAAACGCGGAATGGAAAAGGATTTATCCATATAACAGCCGGAATGACTGCAAGTCTTTTTACTTTTTTCTTTTCTCTCTCTCTTTTTCTCTAATTCCCTCCAAAAGGCACATATTGCTCTGTTTGTGCGCAACGTGTTTCGGAGAAGTTGTTTACTGGGGTGGGAGCGTGTTCTCCAGCTCCTCGCCCAAACTGCAGTGTTTACCCGAGATCTGCAGTCAAAAGTGTTTGTTTGTTTTCTGTGCGCCCGGCCTCGGCTCCGCACTTATCACGGCGCCGGCGCCGAGTTCATCAACCGTTCCGCACCAGAGGCCTTTGAATCACGCTGTCATTTTTCTAATTTGGTTTCGGCCGCGTTGCTGCTGCTTTTAGCCATTCGTTGCTCCCCAGCTTTGTTTTCCTAATCTAATTAGGAATTGCAAAATAAAAAAAAAGGAGCAAATGCTACAATTGACTCGTGTTCATAATGAAACGGATGACAAAATAATAAATGTCATTCTCGGTGGAAAAACATCCCAGAAAAAAAAAAATAAATGAAAAAGTTGATAGTGCAGCAATGTGAGGAACAGATGCTTACTGGCTGTTTTTCTGTCGCTCACTTTCGCAATTCTCATCCAGATGTTGGCGCTGTCAATCGATTGAAACGCTTTCATCAGATTAATCGCACTCTGGCGCTGCGATCAATCACGATGAATCGCTACGCCGCATTTTGGAGGCCTGAGGTATAAACATGAACCAGCGGTGCTTCTTGCCCAGAGCAAGCCCCGCCTCTCCCCTCCAGCCAATCACAATGCAGCCAATTATCAGGAAGAAGGTAATTATGTTCAACTTTGGTCATCTGCTGTGAGCTAAATATATGTATATATAAAAAAACAGACAGTTCACAAATCAGAAATCTGTGTGCATACTGGCTGCTAGATATGCTTCACAGTGATGTTTTTTTTTTTCATCTAATAAAATACATAAAGTAACAGAATGGATTTGTAGTTATGTGTACATAAAGTCTTCCATTTCACAGTCATTTTTGTACAGACAGCCTAACCTCAGTTTCTCATGATACTTTCTCCAAATCTAATAACAACAATAATAATCGTTGCTCGGGGTCAGAATGGGAACTAAATTGATCTGAGGGAACGGGCCCCATTTCCTCCAAACGGCTCACTGCGGTTTAATGTGATTTAGGACGTTTGAGCACCGCTGAAGGTCTTCATGTCGGTCTGCAGCACTGTTTAAAAAATAAAATAAAATAAAATGGACAGCATTAAGAGATAAAGTAAATCCATGTAGTGCTGCAAATTACCTCTGACTAGAGTCATTTTCCTTCGGTTCATGTAGAATTACACAGCATCACATAATATCTGAAAACATTCCTGTTGATGATTTAACATGGATTTATGGCTGCATGGTGGGAGATTTGTTTTAGCTCACGTTTCATTCACTTACTCAAAAAATATATATATATATATATGTATATACATATATTGTGGATTTTACATAGTCATCCATATATTGAGCTATAAAATAAAGCACGAGTTCTAGTTTTTATTTTTCTTCTTTTCTTCAAAGTGGTGCAGCCTGAGCATCTTAAAGGTTTATTGATTCTACGGTTGTCAGAGTGACACGAGGCATAAATCCTAATAAACCAAAGAAACAGTGTCTGGACCAGGGTTTGCGAAGTACTGAGTGTTCGCAGCGGCTGAAAACGCGAGATAAAAGATGGCTGAGAGCTTCCGAGATGCCGCCGCCCCGCTGACGGCGCCCGCGTTGCTTCCTGCTCCTTCTGGAACTGGAAGACGAGCCCCTGTAGGAGTTATAAAGCTGTTGGAGCTTTATAACCTTGACCTGAAATTCAACAATATCTTTATTCCCAGAATGCACCTGGCTTTTTCTGGGAAAGCCAGGTGCATTCTGGCTTTCCCAGAATGCACCTGGGTCTGAACGTCATCCAGTCAACTGGAGATAAATTTACACTTAACTACAGTAGATGCAAAAAAAGCTCGCTAGTTAGCGAGAAAAAAAAAAATATATATGTGTTTTACATGTACAGGTTTGCTATAAGATTTATTGCTTTAAACAAGAGACCATCAGTCATGTTGTGGTAAAATCAAGACAACGCCTCAGTCGTTGTGTCGGCCGTCTACGTTTTGATTAAGAGACTTATTCTGTTTCAAGTTTTGTAAAACTCAGCAAATTGCTGAAAACGTGCCACTATATCACTGCAATTTCCTGGACGATGTACCTGTAACATCCCACGCAGCTGATCTGTCAAGGGAGGCGACTTGATTGCGTCTCCATAGCTCACTTACTGTCACCAGAGCGCATCCATCACGAGCTTCATGAGAACCATATGGCACAGAGTGGTTTTTATTATTCCTCCTTGTGTGTAACCGAGCTCCTAATCCGTTAGCAGCCATGGAAACAAATACCTTCTGGTGCTGCTACATGCTCCGCTCTCCCTTTATGCAGATTATTTTAATTTTTATTGCATTTGCATTCAAAGAAACTAATTTGCAGGAACCTCAGAGACCAAGGACCCGGAGGAGACCCCGGCGGTATCCCTTAGTGTCAGTGAGGTCATTTGATCCATTGGCATTAAAGCCAGTGTACAGTTCAGTATAGTGTTCTGCTTTGAGTCAATTTGTCTCATGAGACTGAGCAACACTCAGCCCTACAGAACATGACTTCATGGATTCATTCAGAGACTAAACTCATCCACCCAAAGTTTGCGATTTGAAAAGGTAATTGGTTGGGCTCGTATTTATGAATGGAGACTCAGTGGAAGTGGTTTGATCATCTGGAGAGGATTCATCGTCACTCAAGGAACATTTTTGCTGAAGCCGGACCTTCAGCAAAAATCACTTGATCGTCGGGCAAAAACTTTTTTATGAAAAACTGATTTTTTTCTAAGTTGACATGTTTCCATGAAGCAAATCTGTTTTTGAAATGTCAATTTGCACAATTTTATGTTCAACTGACACGCAGCTTCTAACTCAATGGTCCCCCAAATTAAATATTAAACAACTTCCCAAAACAAGGGTTTGATCACAACCTGTGAGTGGAAAACAACGACTCCTTCACAATTCAGCATGGTTAGATTACACCAGTCTGACTTTGGGGAAGCCTTATTTTTAGGACTAAAAACAGTTTCTTTTCAGACATCTATTAAAGCAAAGCAGTTCTTATGTGGACTTTCTGAGTCCACATAAGAACTGTGGACTCAGAAAGTCTATTTGTAGATGAGTTGCATCGACTTCAGCAATGTCGTCTCAGCTCAAATCATCCACAAATTATTCATAACTTTATTTGGCAAAGGAGGAAACCAAGGATCAGACAGGAATTATTAATCCCAAGAGAAAAAGGTGTCCTTGGTCTGCCTGACCTGAACTGGTACCAGTGGGCAGCAGAACTTCATGTTGCGTTCGAGTGGCTTGTACAGGACGAGGAGTTGGTCCAGAGAACAATGCATGTCCACTGCTGCCTCGTGAAGCGATGCCATTTATGGAGGGGAATAAATTGTAAGGACTTAAAAATTAAAAATGAGTGCATTAATTAGAGTCCGGTCTCTAGTGAGGACGAAAACAGGAGAACCTTTAACAATATCACGCATAATGAAAATAACCAATATTACTGAATATTTTCCAGACAAACTGGATGAGGTTATCAGAGATGAGCAAAGAAAGGATTAATAAGAATTAATCAGTTATTCAGCGGAGAAACTCTTAAGACAGTTAAGTAATTACAAGATAAATATGGATTATGCTCTAAAGATTTCTATAAGTACTTAATTAAGGGATTACCTTTTATTATATAAAGATTGACCTACCTTGAAACTAAATACATTATCATTAGAAATACTTCTGATAAAATGTGAAAGGAAAAAAATTAGAAGAGGAAGATTATATGTAATCTATATAATCTATATATTTCTCTGACAATTCTATAGATATAAAAAGTGGGAAGTAGAAATGATTATTATTGAAGATGAGGAGTGGGAGGAGATTTGTGAAAAAGGTTTTAAGGTCACCCAGAGTCCAGGTTGGGAGGAATTTGATTGGAAATGAAGAACGAGCTTCTTCAAAGCACCTCTCAGTATTTCTAAACACGACAGAAATGCTACAAATTTGTGCTGGAGGAACTGGAGTCAGATTGGGAATCAAACTCACATTCTGGCAGGGGGTTCAGTCAGAAATAAAAAAAACCCCAAACATTTAAGTTAACGTTACCACTGAACCCACGGCGTTATAGATTGAAGAATGTGTGTCTAATGGAAAAGACAACAGCAAAACATCATGTAAAAATGGTCGTCTCTCTGAGTGTATGGACTCAGCTATTTCCCACTTTGGATGGCCACACGGATAAAGATCCTAAGGGTTATAAAAAGCTGAGCCCATGAGCACCGTCCGAAGAAATGCCAATTGCTGAAATGGATTTAAATGTTTGCTGGGCCCTTTTTCTCCCCTCTAAGTGCCTGTATAAATATAGATATGCATATATGTTGGATTCACAATAAAAGAATGTAAAACAAAATAAAAAAGTTCATTTTGCATGTTGGTGGTGTGGCGATGTGTCTCTGTTGGTTCGTCATTCTCTCAAGGCCAACCCTCCTGATCATGTGTAGCACTAGGAAGTTAATCTGTGGAGGAATTTTATTTCATCGGGTTTTCTGGCTCCTTCTCATCGGTTCGTCCTTCTTCAAACGATTCTTCTGTAAGTGACGCCTTTGGATTTAATCCTTGTAGCCGCGTGTCGCCGCGATTCACCGTCTGAACGAAGCCGCCGGTTTTGTATAATCTGAGGTCGTCCGTATTGTCTGCTTTTGTTGAACCAACTCTGGCACATCTTTTCAATCTCTGTTGTTGACAAATGAATTTTCTTTTGTGCAGAAGGAAGCCTATTGTCCTCTCCTCGTTTAGAGCAGGTGACCTCAGAGAGACGAACAATTGGTAGGCAGATGTGCAATTTGTCTGCCTTTTGTTAAGGTTCTTAAATCTCTTGTGAGTGAAAAATTGGAGTAGTTTCTGTCTTTGATGTCTTATTGAACTATCAGGAAGCTTTTGGAAAAGGAGAACTACAGCAGCTTTAAAAGCTACCAAATACTTTCCTTTAGGAGCCGAAGACAAGGAGATATTCGCCTGGAGGATCATGAAAAACCGAAGCAGGAACAAATGTGGCAAGTTTGGTAAGTCAGCAATCAGTCGGAGTTGAGCTAACATGTTTCACCCATTGACTCGTCACTGAAAGAAATCTATTAGATTTGACTTTTTTCTCAGGTTGGTAATCTGTTAAAGTGATCATGATGACGTACAGTCAAGCTCTCTGTCACCCGCAACAACGAATCTTTTCAAACTTGCCCCAAAAAGCTGGAAAGCAGGTAATGAAAACCCCACATCTGCACCTCAGGCAAACTGCCAGTCAGTGGAAATGAGGTACAACTACTTTGTTACTGGACTTAAATGCATTTTTTTAATGCATGTGCTCTTAACTTGCATAGATTTATTTCATCGTGATTGGCTTAACTTTTGACTTTTACTCCACTACATTTTAATAATGTGCTGCATGTCACGTTGTGTTATTTCATTATTTGTTTAGTAATATGGAAGCAATCTGTGACATATTCGAGTTCAAATGCTCAGAAAAAAAACACTTTTGGGTCCGAGTTTTGAAAACAGCGTCAGGAAACTGAAGTGCTGTTCACTGTTTACCAATTACAAGGTCGAACACAGAGTTTTGCTTTAACCCTGGAGATGATGAGAGTAGAAACTTCCAAGTACTTTTACTTTTAATACTTTTCAGTATTTTTAACAGGAAGTGTGTAATTGCTTTTTTTAGTCAAGCAAAAAAATATGGTGGCACTTTAACTGGAACACATTTGGCTGTTTATTTGTGCTTGAATCCTTCCTGCGTCGTCAAACCGGCTCGAGAAGAAAGTCCAGGTGCGAGGCTTTAATTAAAACGTCTGGCTTTTTCTGTATTCGTTTCCACGGTGGCATTTTATTCTTTGAAACAACGCAGTTTCCTCTTTTCTTTTATGATTTTACTCACTCGTGTTTTGGTGCCGCGAGCGTTGTGATTTTTTTCCGTTTCATAACCTCAAACTTTAATGTCTTGATATGAAAAATGTTGTGTTGCATCTGTCTCTTGTCGTCTCTCTGAGTCAAAAAGGTTGTTTTTTTTTGTTTTTTTTTAAAATATCGAGTAGCAGCTGTCGCAGAGTGGATAGCACGTGTACATGCTCGACATCCATAGAAGACGAGGTTGATGATAAGTTAACGCGACAAAAATCCTAATTAATCCATGGTCATTTTGAATTGGAATGATTCACGAACGAATGCTCGGTGCGCAGAAAAAAACACTAAAAGAAAGACTTCAGACACATCCATGTGTTTCCCTGCACTCCAAAGTAAAAAAAAATCTGAAATAAGAGGCTGCTCTCTGCATACTAATATTCTTAAATATTTCAAGTGTATAAATATATGCAAACAAAATCTGCCACATCCAGGGAGCTGCCATTTCCTTCATTTTTCTGTGGCATTTTATTTACTCTGCGGAGGGATGGAGAAGCATAAGTGGCATTATGGCATTTGGCACTTTCAGCCGCGATGGCTTGGAGAAGACGGTCCTGCTTCTGCATTCTGGCCCGGTGCTGTAAGTGCCTGGCTCTGCAGGGCCGCTGCGGTTTAACACACAGGGAGTACGGATATCTGTCACCCTTCAGTGGACCATGTCCTCAGTATGGAGTCACATTTTCATAAATGGACTAAACTCTCTCTCGTTTTTTTTTTTTTTTTTTTTTAAGTTTGAACATTCGTTTAAGGCTCTTCCTCACAGCCGAGCAGCTCCTTGGCGGCAGAAACTTCTTCTTTCACTCGGGTTCCTCCATCTTGTCTTCGTCGTTCCAAACCCTCGACCTTCAAAGCGTGAACCCGGCGTCCGTCACCTCCAGCACACACAGCCGCCCCAATTCGGATAAAACATAACGTCGCAAATGATGCCCCGCCGGGAGATCATCAAAAGTAAATTACCGCCGTCATCTTCACGGGGTCCTGATGCGGTTCCGTCTGCACTGCCTGGCGATATTACAGCCATAGTTAAATGTTACAGTCATTAATTACGAGCCGTAACAGTCGGCTACAGAACCGCACTTATCGGAGCAGATTACGCTCGTCGTGTCATCAATCTTTCGCCGTTCCCCGCTGCACAGTGTTGGTGCAGCGGACTCGGATTGGCCACCGGGAGACAGGAAGTGGAGACAACTGACTGATGCCTCTTTAAGAGTCGGTCACAGGCTGACGGACGGCCTGAACACAGACCGCGTGTCTGTCTAGAGGCCCATCTGAACAGACTGTCTGATCTTTCTTTCCAAGATAACTTTTGAACTCCTGAATTAGCAGCTCTTCACCAGCTGACGCACGTATCTGCCTCACTGGCCGGCTGCTGCATCTAGTGTCTTTTCAACGTATTTGTTAAAACTGTCAGCAAGTCCTGATTGGAAGTAGCCAAGTTTTCATTTCAAACGTGCACAAAATGTTGTTGATGTTCCGCTAATGTCGAAGAAACACACAATTTTGTAATTGACGTGTGTCCATCAAAAAAGAAACGAAAGTTTGTTCTTGTGACAAGTCTTTAAAATTCATGTGACTCCATCCTCCTCTTACCACTTCCTGCTGTTGTCATTTCTGCCTGTAGTAACTTCCTGTTGTTTAATGTGATACGTGTGATGCGCAAAAACTTTTCGTTGCAGTTTTGCGAAATATACTAACTTCAGTAGCTGTCAAACCACATCGTGCTTCTTTGTTTTTATCGAAACAGAGAAGAAAAGAGTTTTTTTTTCCAAAATTGCTGTTTCCATTCAGCAGATTTATTGTCGTAATTCCAATTTGCGCAATCATATGATCGATTGAAATAAAGCTGTGAATTTACCACGACAGATAAAATGTGGAAAAAATCGAGCTCCTCTTTGAGCTACTATTGCTGTCTGAAGAAACACAAAACCAACCAATCACAACAAGGAAGAGGGTCTTCCTGATGCCAGTGATGCTCGTGTATGTGCTGCCCAGCTTTACCGTTCCAGGAAAACTAGCCCTAGCTTTCATTGCAGACTCTGTTGCCAGGAACTGCAGCAGAGAGCTAGAGCATGACCTTTCACCGACGTACAGTACGGACAGCTCTCTCGCTCCTTCATTCATTCCGTCACTGTCTTCCTCAGAGAGAGCGCGGATGCGAGTCAGATTGGAACGGGAAGCAATGGAGCTGTTGACTTCGTTTGTAATTACAGAGGACAATGACTGGGGCTGTTAATCAACCAGAAGAATGTCTCGCACTCCTTTCTTCGCGAATGGATCGGCGTGCTGTAAGCTCTAAGCTGCTGGGAGAATTACGGGCCTCTCACTGTATTAAACGGGATCATAAAACGTGTACGTTTCACGAGGATTATGCTCCTCTTTGAAGAGACGATCAATACTTCTCTCTGTCCGCGCAGCGAGTCTGACAAACCGTCAATGTTGTCCCGAGATCTTGACAATAATCTTTTATATGTTAATCAAGACTCTGTTCAATCTTAAAGCGAACGTTCGCCGTTTGCCGGCTGGGCATTTTTCGGTAATCCCTGATCGAACTGTGAGAACGTAGTGATTAGCTGTCAGGACTTCCTGTCAGGTAACTGTTCTCCCCAAAGAGGAGAGGCGGAGGCCTGGACCCCGAGCGAACGAGACGGGTTAATTAGTGAGGAGGCTCACTGGGGAAGCGGGTGTTAGCTCTTCCTATCTCAACTTTGTGGGGGTTTTTAGAAGTGTTTTGTAGTTCTGGTTTCAGTTTTCAGGCAGGAAATGGGCAGAGAGAAACGAGAGGGAGACTCAAAACCATCATCTCTAGACTATATTTATCGTACCACTCATCATTTATCGTGATCAGCTTCTTACCACGAGAACGGTTTTGATTTTTCCAATAAATGTGTTCAAAACAATTTTCGGCAGTTTTAGTGTTACTAGTTTCTATCACTGCTTCTTCGATGAAAGCATCGAAGAAGCAGTGATAGTGATAATAAACACAAATAAATTAGACAGTATAATTAAATGGAGTCACTGGATACAGACACCTCTTCTTGATCTCATTAGCATTTTAAAAGAACAGTATAACAAATGTGAATGTTTGTCCAAGAGCAGTATTTGTGTTAGTGGGGCTATTATTGCTGTGACACACAGTCAGACCCATACAGTTAGGTATTAACAAATAGCTCTGCACCATATACCACACGTTTCCTTTGAGATTTTGTCAGATGATTCACTTATTTATGTCGTCTTGCTTGGAGCTACATTGGCAGCATACCTCCCAGAGCCACGCCACAAATCAGCAAGCACTGCCTAAACCCAACCCGGTTACTTAGCAACTGAAGCTCAGCTCCAGCACGTTTGGTCAGCCTGGTTTTACTGCAATATGCGTTGTACAATGGCTGCTGGAAAAGACAAAAGTTTTGTTGTTGGCTTTGTTCGTTGTGCAGGAGGCGCCACTTCAGCTTTTCAAAAATGTACGGTTGTATAACATGCACATCTGTTTGCAGCTGTTTTCACATGCGAGTGTAAACGTTGAGTTGAGAGGTGTGGCCAGACACAGGTCATTTGGATTTAAAGTGACACAGGCCATAAAACACCTTAAATTTATCTTCAAAACAGTAGTTGTTGAAGGCCTTAGATCTTTCACAACCTTTTCAGGGAAGCACAATACGTCACCTTTAATGTAAATATGTGCGTACAACTTAATTTCTAAGCTGGTAAATATTTAATAACACGTCCTGGAGTATCTCCGTCGATCCAGTTCATCACAGATTATAAATATTAACAGATTTAGTTAAACTATAAATGTTTAATCATAAAGTCCTGTGCATTTCGAAAACATGGCTGCTGCTGCTTTAAGTCTTCTGATTTGCGAAAACTGAGTTAAAGGAGAGAACAGCTAAAAGTTCACTCCACTCATTAAATTTTCAAAGGAAGGAAAATGGCACGTATTGTTCTGAATTTCCCTCGAGTTTGTGAAACACACATCGCTTCGTGTTTTATTAACCTGGCGGTATCGCCGTCCCGCTTAGTGAATTCACTCTCACAGACCGATATGTAATTCTCCATATCTCTTCCGTTTTTTTTTTTTTCAATAAACATTTTGAGGATTTGGCTGAGTCTGCTTCCTGTCTGTGTTCTTCGCTGTGTTTGCGTTGGATCGCGGGAAGCAGGCTTGACCTCTTTTTTTATTATTTTTAAATATTTTTTTAAATTTTCTTCCAAGCGGCGCATGAGGATGGGTTGGAATGATGCGCTGGCACATCTCAAACCACTTCTGCAGAAAGCGAATTAGCAGCTTTGCCACGTTGGACACAGAAATCCCCCACTCAGTCTAATGAGTATAAAGCCCCACATTAATCCACTTTGTTGGTGGAGTTCTTGGAAAATAAGAAACATTAGCGGGTTCATTTCCTGAGCTGAATTGCTCCACTGTTTACCGCTCCTTATTGATATTACGCCCGTGTTTCAGTCTGTCGTTGGCCTCGGTTTAGTCAAAGTTTACCACCAACTGCATCAAAATATAGACATCAATTTGTGCATGTATTCATGACTATGTCAAGCTTGGCTACTTAATATGCTGCTGTGTCACGTTCCATGTAGTAAACATGCTTAAAACGTAAACTGGCTTTCCATTCGTTCCATGATATCAGCATAAAAACAGTTGATCTTTACAACTTGGAAGATATTAAGCCCCACATCGTTTGATGAGGCTGCAACCAAAAGCATTAGCTTTCTGGATATTATTACTTCAAAACACCCCGCTATATATATATCATGTGTGATGTCATATTCAGGTGCAAACAAATGTCCAAAGATAAATCCGTATTTGCAAAAATAGCGACTTGGTATTGAAAGTAAGTAATGCAGCAAATTACTAGTCATGAGAGACGCTATGTTGCATTCAAACACTAGTTGGGACTGAAAGTTTAGCCGTGAATGGAGAACTCTGGGTCCATGGCATAATTTTCTGTCGGGATGTTATGATAATTACACTCTGTTTCTGTTTACTCTTCATTTTCAAACAAATGTTCTTTTTTTTGGTCCTTTTTTGTTTGATCCTTTGCATCTGATGCCTCTATTACATTTGAATTTCCCCTCTGTGAGACAATAAAACTGCTGCTTTACTGTAACCCCAAACTTTTCATCAGTCTGATTTATTTATTTATTTTTTTTACGCTTTTGCTGTTTTTCTGGTGTCACTGTACAAATACAGAATAATTATAAAAACAAAAAAATCTTCCTCCGGTCAACACTCTCTGATGCAACTGAAGTTGCTGACAGCGACGCTTCTGCGTTGACGACAAAAAGCACTTCTCAGGCCGGTCGTACGTTTAAAGATTAAGATCTGCCATTACATCGTGGAAAACTCGATATTCTTGCGTCTCTGCGTATCAACCCAGCTGACAGGTGACAGTTTAACTTATTGAACGTGTCATAATTCCTCCATTCTTGTAAGTCAAGCGCGCCTGGAGCTCGGGGAATGGAATGAGGAGGGGGGGGAGAAAGAAAGAAAAGAAAGAAAATGTGAGCGTAGGAACGAGGAAAACGCACAGAGGGGTGACAGCGCAGTGGGATGGGATAAAATGAGGCATGTTGCTGAGAGAATGCGAGATGAAAAGGAGGGAGACGCGAGGGGAGAGATGGAAATTGAAGAGCTGTAGTAAATCAATGTGCTTGTCACATCTCCATCCCTCGGGATCCGTGTTTTTTAATCTAATTAGCCGGCCCGGTCTTTGTGCCGCCTGTCTGTCTGTCGGCGGCGGCGTTTCAAGGTCGGACCCTCCTTCTGAGGCCTGAGCGGGAACAGCGCTCCTGTCAGTATTCAATTACAGCTTAGCCTCCCGCTCTCCGCCTCGGCAGCCAGGCCTCTTTGTTCGCCCGTGGCGGCCGGTGGAAAAACGCCCGGCGAACGTGGTGTATTTGCTCGGCTTTCCACTCGCGCAGTAATCACACACACACACACGCACGCAGCAAACACTCTGATTACGCTAATGCACACTTAGAGGAGGATTTTCGGCGCTGCGTTGAACTCTGCGTGTAAAACTCAATCAGTCTGTCAGACTCAGTAAATTAGCAGCCGCCTCATCAACAAATGTATTATTGTGCAGAGAAATCTGACTGGACAGGCTTCCAGTTCCCCAGAGTCACCCGCTGGTTTTCCACATCGGCTTCATTTGGCAGCGGTGATTCGCTGGGCTCTTTCCGGAACTCCGCCTTCAGGAAGTCATCACAGCATGGCTCCTCTGTCGACCCTTTGTCCACGTTTTTACCAGCGTTTCGTTGAGAAGTTGCTCCTGCAATGAGCTCAGCCGATATGCAGTTTTTGCTAATTGCTGCCAGCTAGTCTGAAGGAGCTGAGTGGGTGAGGGTGCTCTGTCAGGTGGAAGTTTAAGATCTTTTTAAGACCCCTGTGATGACAATAAGGCCTGTACCTCCTCAAGCTGAATCTCTCAGTTCGGTGCGCAATTGCTTGTTCCTTCAAATCTTTTCAAAGCACAAGGAGCGTTCCTGTGACCGGTGGAAACAAACCATGTTTTCCCTCTTTTTTTTTCATGTTTTAAGACAGAGGTGTCAAACTCCAGTCCTCGAGTGTCCTGCAACGTTTAGATGTGCCTCTGCTGCACCACACCTGAATAGAATAATTAGGTCATTAGCAAGGCTCTGGAGACCTGACCAACACAAGGGGGAGGTAATTAAGCCATTTCATTCCTGTGTTTTGTACCTGTAGCACATCGAAAAACTGCAGGACAGTGGCCCTCGAGGACTGGAGTTTGACACCCCTGTTTTAAGATGACATCGTCATGTAGCGTGACAGCCTCCCGTACGCTCAGGCAGGCTAGACGAGCCACTGCGCCGCTAAAACGGCGGATCTCCTATACTATTGATCTCAGAGGCCCAATGAGAGCAGCCAAACATCAGCTCCCGTCTCCAGCGCATCGATTTTACAAGTGCGTAATGCAACGTTCTCAATGCCAGGTTTGGAATGCATCATAAAACAGTTGCATCGCCGGGCCTTTTTCTGGCCCATAAAGCAGGCAAACAGAAGGAGAGGACGGTTTTGAGCCGGACGGCAGCCGGAGACGTGAGGACGGCTGCCGGAGAACGGCAGCTAAAAGGGGTCGGCGAAGATTCAGAGAGCAACGGATCAAGCGTCCCCTAATGAGATTAAAGCACAATGGGAGGAAAAGCTGTGTGGATAAGCTTGTAACCTTTCACTCATAGCATAAGATAAAACAATAATCCCTCTGCCTGCTGAATTATGAGGCAGGTTAGGCCAAGCCTCAACTCGCAACCTGAAATGGGTGGCGAAGCGACGACAGTTTGCAAATGATCTGTACGTTTTTATTTTAGCAAACAAATTATTATGTCTCACACGAAAGCGGGGCCGCAAATGAAATAAGTAAAATCTACTTTTTAGAAATTTATGTCGAGAACTTACCTGGAGCGTTGCTTTGATTCTTTTCATGCGTGTTTGAGAAACCCTTTGATCTCCATGGAAACCATTCAGATGTGCAAAAAGCTTGGGCGGAAATAGCCCCGCCTTCGAGGACGAAGCCCCTTCAGACTAGCCGGCAGCTATTAGCACATACCTCGTGAAAATGAATGTCGCTAAAGGTCGCTAAAGGTTAGTAGAGGAGCCATGTTGGGACGACTTCCTGAAGGCGGAGTTTCAGAAAGAGCAGGAGCTTCTTAAACAGACAGAAGCCCAATTTTAAGGTGTTAAATAAGGAAGTCATATTTTACAAATATAGCATTTTTATAACAACTGAGAAATCTCTAATACTATCACAGCAGTCAAGCCGTTCTTATTGAAGACCAACTTTTTGTTTCTTTCCACCAATATTTCGATAATTTCTCCTTGGCGTTGGAAAGGCTCCCGGTTAGTTTCCAGATTATATTTAAGTGTGGGCCACTCCAAAACGTTAAACTGGTAACATTAAAGGATTACTTCCTGGACCAGAAGGCAAAATGAACCTCTTAACATCTGAGTTCAACAGCAGAGTCACCAGAATACACAAAACTAGACATGAAATGAGAGGAAAGCTCCGGTACATGAGGTCAGACCACTGGATGTGTCTGTCGAAATGTAAGTATTTGTGCATCTGAAAAGTTTGACCGACGTGTACGATTTTCAGTAAAGGCTTCTTCCTCTCGGCATGGAGTATTAATACATGTTTTCCCTGCATGTTTTAATATTCCTTTTCCACTATAACCAAGGTGAACCTTTGAGATCAGTTTGAGGATCGTTAATTCTGTCTCTGTTATAATTTCCATTAACTCATCTTTCATCTTCTTTTTCTTCTTCTTCTTTCATTTTCATTTTCACCTCCGATTCCCTCTCTGGTACTCACATCTTCCTGCCTTTGATTCTGTATTTTTGCCAACCTTCGTCTTTGTTCTTATCTTTTTCACCAACAGATCAAAGAGGAATTACAGGAAGGTTTCTGTTTTTTTTTTGTTTTTTTTTTGGTTAAATTATGTCTTAACACGCAGATTTGTAAAAGACTTGACAAATCTTAGCCTTGTTTGCTGTGTTTCCTTGGTAACTGGAGGGTGGGGTGACTCAAATATATATATAGTTATCATAGTTAAACAGAATCAAAATTTTTCAGAAAAAAAAAATAACAAGACCTGACATTAGATCCAAGAGAAGCATTAACCTTGAGATGATACATGTAGGTTCTGAACACTGATATTTTGGGGGATAACTCACCTTTAGAAATCACCTTGGGTGTAAATTTTTGATTTTCTGGCTGTCGTTCTGTATTATCTTCTCATTTTCCTTTGCAAAAGATGGAACTAAGTACGGGTGAAAACACAGGACTGGAGAAAAGATGCTGAAAAATAACATGTTCAAAGATCGTCAGTAGTTGGAAACTACCTTTCCACTTCCTTTCTAGGGGAAGTAGCTCTAACCCCTCTCGGAGTCTTTCAGCTGCGCTGAATGCAAGAGACCTTGAATAAAAACAACTGGCTCTCTCATGCCCAGGTGTAACTTTCCTCATCTGAAAATGTCTTTAGAAAAAAATAAATAAATGAACCACACTCCGTCACGGTTTCCTACTAAATGCTAATTTCCCACTTAACAAATTCTTTGTTTTGATGTGGGGTGCATCTATTTTCCATGTCTTCACGGCTGCATGAGGGCAACCGCAAAATAAAATATAAATCAGACTTCCACCTGGCAGATGTACTGATTTCAACTCGGGAATGGGAGAACGGCCTGAGTGTGTGAGGGAGACGTTTCCCTTCAGAGGTGTCTGAAGTTCTCTTGTGCTGTACTGAAAAGGCTGGCCAATCAGAAGCCGACTTCGTCTGCGGCTGCGTCCAAACTATGAAAAACCCGACTTTGAACCGCTGACACATCTCATCTGAGCGTCCGCACGGAAAAATAACAATAAAGTCAGGGGTCATAGCATTGTTTTTTGATAAAGTTGCTAAGCTTCAGCTCACTGAAACCGGTGGTCGGTCGCCATCTTTGTTGCAGCCAGTAGAGCGTGACGCTAACCAACCAACAGATCGGAGCTTTTAAGACTCCGCTCTCCTCATTTGCATAATTGAAGCAGAAACGCTTGGAGAAATGGAAAAAGGACAGGCAGGAATGAATGAACAAATGAGGTGATCATTGCAACTTATTGTCAGTTTTGGTCCTCCGTACTTACCAGGTTCACACATGACTGAATTCCTTAATTAGTGCCTCCTTCAGACGCGCGTGCTTCATTTCTCTGCAGCATCAAATTGCATTGTTGCTGTGGTTATGTGAATTGTGGGGAGTCTGTTGTTAAAGCCATCAGGTCGGCTTTGAAGGTCTCCAAAACTTAGCAGCTCATAATTGTGTCGGGTGTCTCTGCACACACATAATCTCCGGAGTGTGTTCCGTGAATTATTGCCAATAAACCCGTTCCGTACAGAGCGCGTGCCTGAAGAAGCGTCTCTGGGTTGCTGCACGTCCTGAAATATGAGATGTATATAAGTGTTTCTGCTGCTTCCACCTCTGCAGAGCTCTAAATCAGAGTCTGCTTTCCTGAAGCCACACCGGCTGACAGGTGTGACAGTTAAGAGTGTGGATAGAAATGGGATAAATATTCATTTTTTTTTCTTGGGAATTTCTAAAGCGTACCTCCATGTTTCCTCATTAATTTGTCATGGTTGCTGGAAATACCCGGAGCCTGCTGCAGCACTCTGGGATCGGCCTCAGAGATGAGAAGAAAAAAAAACAACTTCACATGTCTTAAAATGGCCATGTGAAGTAAAAGTGGTGGGTTTCGAGGTAATATGTGTGTCATCACTGATGAAATATTGAAATGCTTTTTAGGTTGGAAACCTGCTCCTCTACCAGAAGACTTTTTATGGCCGTGACGGCCGGGGCTCGTCTCTTTTAAGACAAGCTAATGGACGTCGCACACGCAACGCTACTCTGTCCGGCTTTTTTCTGGATTTATTATTTCATTTTTTTCCCTCGTGCTGCACACATAGTTACTCAACATCGTCTTGATGCTCGTTCAAGAGTTTTTTTTTTTTTTTATTCCCGGTGCTGAGAACTACGTTGGCGGTTTTGTGGATCGGAACAGAAAGACAACGAAAGCGGTTCACCCCACTTGCAAACTGTTTCGCCATTAAAGCACTCACACAGCCGACCCTGAGAGTGAGCAGCTTGAACTAATGCTGTTTAGCAGAAGGACTCAAGAAAGGCCACAAAGTTTCCGAGGAATCCCGAGGAGGCCGAAGGGATCACCGGAGGAGAGGCTTGAATTCTCCTCGACCCATCACTGCGACGGAGCCGCTTGATTCGATTCCGTGAATCGGGAAAAACGAAACAAACAAAAAAAAAAAGAACAAATGCCTAACAGTTTCCAATACTGCAGGACGTGTGAGCAATCAGAGCTAATCAGACGGAAAACAGACTGAGAAAACGTCGACGTTACTCGAGAAATCGCTAAAGCGCCGCAGCAGGGAGCACATGTGCAGGTTCACAAGTCTTATGTTCTGGGAAGAAAATGGAAAAAGAAAAAGGCGGCTGCACGACAGCGCAGCCCCTGAGCACGGCTCCATCGGCACCTACGAATTACGAAGAACGCGGAAGATGAAAGGAGGTCGCCCGCCAAGACAGGAACCAGCCGCCGTCCAATCAAACGACATGAGGCTCAGAACAAATTCATGGTGGCCGCCCCGTCCTTGTTCTTACCTGCTTTATTAAACACGACACAGGCGATTCCAGCTGACATTTATTAACTGTGTGTTTGCAGCAGCAGGCGATTAATAAACACTAGAGGTGGGAGCAGTTAAAGCGTCTCAACCGAGTTCATTGTTTTAACTAATTCATCGCATTTTAATTGAAAACTGTAGATCTACAAAACAAGAGACATTTTCAATTCAGAAATTCTTTCTGCTTAATTATTATGTAAGACACAGATGAACTAAGTAAATACTGGATTGAATTAAACAAAATAAAAAAAAGACAAGGAAATCATCTTCATTGTAATAAGCTGTTACAAGTAAATGGCATCTTCTGTTTAGACAAATCTCACAATGCTGAGGACGGTGCAGCAAAAGCTGTTTACGGCCAGCATGACGTGTCACGGTGACCAATAAAAAGATTAATAATAAAACACCGGAAAACTGTTTTTTTTTTTTTTTGACAAAATCAATCATCTGAACCAGCTGATGTTTATGTCTTGGTGTGTGAGGTCCCAAAACAGCCCTGATCCAGCAAGGCTGAGTATATCCAGCACAACTCACAGATGCTCCATTAGGTGGATTTGTAGGAAATTGGAGGTAAGGTCAAGACCTCAAAGCCATTGTTGTGCTTCTACAACCACATCTGGCCCATTTCTGCTTCACTACAGCAGGGTCCATTATCCAACTGCGAAGGGCCAGAGTAATGCAAGAGAGGTGATAGGTGGTATGTGCAACATCCATATGGACAGATCCGTAAGGTAAAGACAGAAACGTTTGATTCTTTCTTCTTATTGGTCAATGGAAAGCAGGATTTCCTCCACTGCATTCTAAGCCTGGCGGGCTGCCACGCTTTACTTGAGATTTAAGACGTGAGTTTCCACTGGATCCCATTAGTAAAGGAAAGTCCAGTGTGAAGGGTTTTCTAGTACCAGTTTGTGCCATTGGCTCTGATGATTGGATTCCAAGATGGAGAAATAATGAGACATTAGGATAATGCTGAAACTGGTTCTCCACTGAAACTCGTTCAATCAAACTACAGTAAAACCAATAAATCAGTAAAATCAATTTGCAACACTCACTCTAAATGCCATGGTCGACAAAGCACAGGCCTTGCTCATTGCAGTTTGTTTAGGCCAAATACAATGAACATCTTCCTGTCTGCCTCTCACACAATGTGATAATTTACCAACCGGATCGAATACGTGCAGCTGCTCCTACTTTCTAAAACATTACTCCCGGCGGCAACGGAAACTGAAGGATTCGCCACAAGATGCACAACATCAACCTGGAGCTCAGAGGAAGATGTCACCACTTTTAGGAATGTACATTTCAGAAAATTCTCAACATAATTGAAGCTGTGGAAGAAGACTATTGATCTGAAGTGCTGAAAATCTCTGGAGAACTTAAGAGTTTTCCTATGATGGATGATCAAAGTAATCTTGGCTTGATACAAGTGGAAAAGGGCTTTCCCCCCCTTTTTTTACTGCCTTAAAGCAACAGTACATAACTTTTATAATAAAAATGATTTTTATACAGTTGTCAAAGCTGTCACCATGATGTGACAGTATGGTGTGAAACAGATAAAGGCTCAGGGAGGAGGTGGAGATCTATTTATTTTTCACATTTTGCCTGTTTAATACAACATGTTGACAGAAAACAATATGTAAAAAAATAAATAAAAACAATTTCTGTACGATTTACATACTATAACTTTAGCACTGGTATGGTAAAGAGCTGGTTTCATGCTGAAAATAATGTGCAGCCATCACATTCCCAAATCCCTACAGTTGTTCATTTTGTCCTGTTTGGAATATGACTTTGAGGCCATAATGTTCAGCTGCTGTCCCACCCACTAACAGGGTGCTATAGACTGGTCACGATGTGCTGAATGAATTGCTCACAAATAGCATAAAATGCAATCTTAAAATAATCTCAGCAACAGCTGCTAGCTCTCCAAATGACTTTGATTTGTTCTGTTTGGGTGAATTTGGGATGCTGCTCTCCAACAGTGACATTATTGTTTTTGTGCTGACTCTGTCGACAGCGTGTTGTTCTCTTTGCTGTCCGATTGCTGCAATTAATACCCTTTGTTTCTGGAGCTATTTGGGGGAACCTATTATCAGGGATGACTAATGCAGTCGTTTCCGCAGCCGTGGTGTTCAACATGACACGCGAGTATCTGTGGCTGGGGGCCTGGAGGGTGGGGGGTGCTGAGAGGTGCAGGGGTGTATTGCACACAAAGTGAACATAATACAAAACAGGAGTGAAACCACAGAGGGGTAAGCTTGAAACAAGCAAGCTGTCATGTTTATGAAAAACTGAGTACAAGCGAGGTGAGGAGCGGCGTCTTTTTAAGGTCAAAGCGCAAAACAACCCCGTTATTCCTGCTATATAAACCTAAAGAAGTTCATTGGGAGCACATGAATCATTGTTACACTGAGCTGTGCTAACTGATTTAATATAAGAATGGGCTGAAACTAAAAATGGTGCAGAACAAGGGCTTTTATAACCATCTGTGAGGAAATGTGGTACATTTTAATGATTGCGCACTGAAAACTTACATAAAGCAAACTGATCACCAGATTAAAAGATGGCACAACTCCGAGTCGAAGCTTCTCTCATGAGGGACCCAGAAATGTTCCACTTCAGCAAATCTGGCTCCAAAGAGGATTTGCATTTTCTCTCTGTCAAGCATGTCTAACCAAGAGTTTTGCAAGCCAAATTGGCCGGCATCCTGTTGGCTCTCTGCACCCATCTATTAGAGGAAAAGAAATAATCAGGAAGTGGCTCCAAGTACTCCAAATGTTTCTAGAATCAATTGATCTTATTGTTAGACGCCACGCTGAGAGGTTTCTAACACTCAGAACAAGTGAATGTTATATGAAAACTGCTCCACGTGATTCAGGCTGACCTACATAAATACACATTTGTTAAAAGGTGAAGGCTGGCTATTTTCCACTGGTGTTTGTTTTGTCACCTGTCATGGCGACCCTGTGTGTGACCTGGCTGCTAGAGGACGGCGGTGTCTTTCTTCCTGGTTTGTTCTTGCTTTTGTTGCTCTTGTGGTTGATGTTTGTTGTTGTTGTTTACTGTAATTGTTCATATCTAGTTGTGCAGGTGAGGATTTTTGTTTATGCCCAAAGCAACTCAAGCGCACTCGTTTCCTTTATTGTTTGTTACATTCTCCCTTTTATTTTGTTTCTATATTATAGTTATTGCTAAATATTTATGTGCACAACATTTTTAATGTGTGTTTGACCCTCAATAAAGATGATTCAACTTGTTTTTGTGACCTTCACCCACAAAAACAAAATAAAACTAAATTTTGGACGTTTGATTCTCGCTTTAGGTGTAAGATGTCCTGGATTCAAATCCCGGACAAGCCCCCAACTATTATTGGGGGCGGACTATCATGGAGACGCAAAAAGGCCTGTGAGCCACAACAAAAAGGGAGGGGCACCATTTATGAGAATTTTCTAAAGTATAAACTAATTAAGCAACCCAAGATTTAATCGCAGTTTCTAATCATCGGCTCATTTGAACAGCTCTTTGAAATGAACAAATCCTGAAGATCCGGTTTCCTTCAAAGAGCCAGAAGTGACCATCGAGAGGCGGCTCCTTTTGTATCCACCATTTAGGGAAAGAAATGTTGAGATTGGATGCAAAACCATCCGTGTGGTAGGTTACACCACGGGCCTATAGATTCTTGTTTCCTGCATCCTAAGCTAGTTTTTGAGACGCAGCTTTTTATTCTCCATTACTCTTTATTTTACCATTACACCATTTTACAGTGTTGCTACTATTATACAAGGTCTGATGCTGTTTGTTGCTGTCAGTTCAACAGTATTACGAGAAATATTAAGAGAACAAACATCCCTTTTTCCCAAAATCCATTTTCAGTATGAATTGTCGTGTTCTCCTCCTGAGACCGAACAAAAGGCTTCCATCAATTTCAAATTTTACTCGTCTCTGTGCCACACCCTAATGATTACTGATTTGTATTATCACTGAATGAAATGTGCTTAGTGTGCTTGAAATCGAATTGGAAGGTGTACATTTCGTTTGGCGCTGCAGGGCAGGTACCAGAAGTCATTAGACTCTGCATAAAAACATGCACTCTCTTTTGCTGTAAATTCAGCATCTTTCTCCTGACGGAGAGCTTTATTGAGGAAAAAATAGAATTGTGCAACTTGATGACTCGTTACCTTAAATATTGGACGCCGTGTTTGAAAAAGAAATGTAAAGAATAGCGTTGAGTCAGACTGTTGCAAATATCAACAGAACAGAGAGTTCGCACAACATGCTCACCGGTAACCTAGAAAGTGGAAACCACTCTCTCATACAGAATGTGAGGTGAGTCACTGTCAGACACGTCTTACATTCATCCCCATTTCCACTTTGAATGAAGTCACTAAAGACTGCATGAAAACCGTAAATGAATCTCAATTTAGGAGCTCTTAGCGCAAATTGTTGTTCCGAATTTCCTTCCTCGCCTCATCTTCAACAGGTTCTTTGTGCGTTCTTTGTCAGACCTAAGCAGAGAGGACGTTCATGGCAGCATCTTTAAAGCAACATAAACCTCAAAATGGTCCTAATGAAGCTGTGCGAGTGCGCAGCATCTGCACAAGGTTATGTTAGCTGCCACCGTCTTTCTTGTCATTTCAAATTGGGAAAAATATTCTGCTATTTTCCTCTATTTTCATCATTTACACCAAGGAGACACAATACTAAATCCGCTCACTGAAGTTGTTTTTCTTTTTTTGGTTTTGTTTTTTTATCAAGACAAGTTAAAAAGTACAAATTTAGGGATTTAAGTTTATAGCACATTGCAGCTCAAAGGCAGTTCAAAGTGCTTTACATCATAAAAAACATTTATTGCTTGTTTCATCAATTATGAAAGGTGCAAGATCAATTATGAAACAAGCAATAAACATTACATTTTGTCAAATGCCATCATCAAATATGTTGATCAGGGTTCTATTTACTGCTAATCAAAGGGTTTTAGCCATGATTCAGCAGTGGCTAACAGTGTTTCAGCTGCTTTGCAGTTTTCTGGAATTTTGTTCCAGATTTGTGGCGGATAGAAGCTGAATGCTGCTTCTCCATGTTTGGTTCTGGTTCTGGGGATGCAGAGCAAGATAAATTTAAAGATTAAAAAAAAAAAAAAAAAAAAAGGCACTTGAGATTCTGTTCAAATTAAGTGACTGACGAGAGGAGAACATTTATTTAACACAATTCTGCGAGGTTCCACACTGTTTCAAATCCCATGAGTTTATATTAAAACAAAAATAGGTTTATAAATAAAATGTAGTAACTTGAATTACCAGTAACTTAAGTCACCGGCAATTTAGCCTAAGCTAAGATTTAGATTAGCTTTAGCTTAGCTGACCTAACTCTATTGCTGTGTATGACTAATCTTAGCTTTGGTTAGCTAAGGAAGGTTAGCTTCTTTAACTAGCCTTAGCCAGGCATCTTCTTAAAAGAAAAAAAAAACAAAAATTATAGATTTATTCAAATTAGACATGGTATGCGAGACGGTCTGTTACTGTGCTGAGGAGAAAACATGTGGCCTCCTCAAAAACAGGAGCGGCAAAGACGTTCAACTTAAACGCATTTTAAAAAATACATTTTTGAGCATTTTGAATTGGTTCAGAATTCCCAGGAAATGTGAGCCTCCATAGGATCTTTTATTTTTCACCTGCACCTCCGATTTGAAGGCATCAGGCCTTCAGTGACTTGATCATTACAGTATTGCAGTCAGAATGACCGATGACGTGCCAACAGACCCGACCGCCCCACCAGGTACGTGCATCGTCGTCTCGATGGACGAGGGTGCTTTTGCGCTGGTCTGGGAACCATTGAGCCTCAGCGCTAGTTTCTGGTGAAAGTGGACGAGAACACCATGTTGCAGCTTGAGTGGGTCAATGCAGAGCTGCCTCACATCGAGCCAATCGTACTTCGACAACTGATACTATCGTCATGACATAATTTCTCCAGTTATTGAGCCTCCATGTGAGTGACGCGGGCCTGATCTTATCTCCATGGACAATAATTCAGGTCACGTCAGCAAGGAAGACTGAGCTTCCTCAGATTAAGTGACTTTTACGGTCTTTAGACCTGGAAAAACCTCTGGGATTAACAGAGTCATGTAGAGGGCCATAACCCCCCAGGACCTCCCTGACCTGAGGGCAGCCAGTCAAGGAGAGAAACGCTATATCTCAATACAAGAAGCCTCTGATAGCACGGTTTAATTACTGTCCAAGGACAAATTGCAAGAAGTCTGCATAATCTTCTTGGGATTTACCTTACGACACCTTTGTTTCAATAGGTTGTAAAAAATAAAAATAAAAATTACATTTCATTATTATTTTAAAAAATGTCCTACTTTCACATTATATTATCACTGCAGCACTGACCTTTTACATTTTCCACAAATTTCACCCAAGGTTTAAATATCCCTTAAGTTTTCACGAGCAGTATAGTTTCACTTACAGCAGACTTAATGTTCGCTGTAAGCAGTTCGGCGTTACGCTATAAACACTGATCAGGAGCAAAAGGCCAAACCAATAAATGCATGAAGACATTCTTCACTTTCCCCTTCAAATTTACTCCAGATGTTTCGATCTCCGGTTTGCAATAAATACAGAATAAACATGATGGAACTGTGCTCACTGTGCCATTCGCAGCTTGTTCAGACCCGTTCAAGTTCCCTGTCTTTCTCTGTCAGATTGGTTTATGGAAATACTAAATAGCGATTGTGTCAAATCAGTGAAATTATTTTTTTAGTGTTTCACTATTTAAACAATAAACCAGTCAGGCAAATTTATTCTTCTCATTTGACAAGCCATGATCTCTGAAAGTTTTCATTAACACAAATCCTTTGTGTTGTGATGTTTTCTGTTTAAGAAGACATAAAGTTGCCATGGAAATTGGATTCCAAAACAATCAAAAAGTCTCCAAACTAGAACCATTTTTCAGCTGGTGTCAGGGGCCACCACTTTGGATAACTAAGCAAAAGTAAATAAAAGACACATGAATGCGGTTATTCCCCAACTGGACAAAACACATTTTGACTCAACAACCAAACTCTAAAGACCCTTTGGCAATTTCACAAGAATATAGATGTATGTATCTATAGATAGATCTGGATATAGCTATCTATAGATACATAGATCTATCTATAGATAATCTATCTAGATAGATCTATCTATGGATGGATCTATAGATCTAGCTATAGATATCTGTCTCTCTAACGAAATATCTATAGTTAGATCTATAGATATCTAGCTAAAGATATCTATATCTTTTTTGGGGACCACTGGTATAAAAGACAAATACTTTGTGAGAAGGAAGAGAAATGTTATGGAAAGTTACGGTATGTTCACACAGTTAGTACTTGTCTTGGTCTCGAGGAGATGTTTTAATTTCACAAGTGACAAATCAAGACAGTGATGTGGAAAGACAGCAGTAAGAATGTGGTCACAGTACATTTTAAAAATGAGTAAAAAGACACTGGTGGTAGTTCAAGCAGGAAATATTTCTGTCTCCTAACTGCTGAACAGACAGAAAGAAAGATCAGGTTAAGGGTTTATGGAATGAGGAAATAAATGTCTGAAATGATTAATATTTTGCGCACATGTTGTGTATTTTAGGTTATGACGGAGCTTAATTTGAAAGCTTCAAAGATCACCTGATTTGAGGACAAGATGATAAATTGATTTTCTTTTTCTTAAACATTTACAAAACAACACTTAAATTGTTTTGTTTTTTTTTATTTCTGGCTCGGTGCCACTTCCCTATCACTTTTTATTTTTAGGCACAGCATTGTTTGGCCAATTCCAGACGGGCTTTCTAAGTAAACAGTAACTAAAATACACAGCCAGACAAACCAAACAGAATGCAAATAAACATCACAAATCTGACGAATATCACTTGTGGTGTTTCACAAGGCTTTATTATCAGATCTCTTTCATTCTATCTATATGCTGCTCTTAGATTATGCTGCCTTCTAGCATCTATTACCACACATATTCTGAAGACACACAACTTCGTATTTCTTTTTTCACATGATTCATTAAAAGGCCCACAGTGTGACTGTGATGTCAGATAGTAGAGGAGTCAGAGTTGTAATCAGGGGTTAGGGTTTTATTAACCAAGTTAATAAAAGTCAGAAGCCAAAAACAAATGCATTTGACCGAGCTCTGCCTTTCAAGACAAAGCTCCTCCTCCTCAGAGCTGTAGTTTCTGAGCTTCCACCTCACAGAGCAGCCCTCCCCTATGCCTCCCCCACTCAGCTCCTTCAGACTAGCCAGCGGTAATTGGCAAACACCTGCTGGAACTGAGCATCTGCTGAGATCGTTATAGGAGCTACTTCTTTGTGCAACACTGGTAAAAATGTTGTTAAAGGTTTAATAGAGCAGCCATGTTGTGATGACTTCCTGAAGGCGGAGTTTCAGAAAAAGCAGAGTGTTTAAAGAGACAGAGGCCCAATTTTAAGCGAATAAATTGTGAAGTAAAAATTCTTTGAAGCCATTTTATATATATATATATATATATATATATATGGACATGAAGTGCCTGGAAAACACTCAGAGAAATAATTGCACTGGATGCTCTTTGGGGGTAAACAGGGTTGACCATAAATGTGTGCCAGACTTTAAGTATGTCCTTCAAACAAGTTAATCATCAATTTCCCTGGGATGAGATGAAAATTTGATAACAGAAAAGTTGTATTTGAGGGCCGGCCCACACAATGCTGTCTCTGACCTTGTTGTTTTTCATCCAATTACTTTCCAAGAATTGTAACAAATCTCCTCACACACTAAAGAGGCCGGCAATAACAGCACCAAGACAAGTTAAACTTGCTCTCTCAACAAAACCGATGCTTCAGGGGTGAAATGTGCCCTGCAAACTGACCCAAAGGACTACAACTCACCATGTGTCATTACTTGATGAGCTGAGGGTTGTAAAACATGCCCTATTGAGCTAAAAGCAACACATCAAATTGATTGCACATCTCATTTTTAGTCAGTCAATCATTTTCTTTACCCACTTTACAGCGTTAAGGGTCAGCGGAGCCTATCCCAGCTGTCACTGGCCGAGAGGCAGTGGGCACCACGGACACATTGCCATAAAAACATCAAGCCAGTCAGACATGTGAGGAACACAACCGAGAACACGCACTTCTGTTTTCAGTTTTATTCCACAGTTTATCAAATGTGGAATGCGAAAGACAACCGGAGTAGAAGTCAATCGATTATAAGTACAAGCACATTTCATACAGACTTAAAACCTGTTTCAAACAGACACACAACCCCTGTAGAAACAAAAAAATGATCAAAACCAATAAAGAAACGTAAAACAAAGCAGTAGAATCATGTCAAAATGATGAATTAAAGTCAGAGAAATCATTCCAATGAGGAATGGTATATGTTGAAATCAAAGTTGTGTGTCCTTTGAGTAATTATGCGAATGATTTTTTTTTTCTATCCACCAATTTTTTTAATTTATCAATCAGTGCGTGTAAAACAAGCACTGATCTACGGTTTCTTCTTGGCAGTGATTTATGTTATCATTGTTCCTTTTTTTTCTACTATTTCTTGTTTTTATTAACCCTCCTGCGCAGCAAATGTCATGGTCAGACGGTGGTTTTGGGACCGTCGGTTCTCAACATAACAACAAAAAAAAAAACCTTAAAATTAGTGAGTCCTAAATAAATATCAATATCTACTGGACTCTCAGTTGGACATATCATCCAAACGCTCTCTTCACTTTCTATTCTCATTTTTTATCCACTTCTCTTTGTTCCAGCTTCCATTCGGGGGACCCAAAGTTGGCTCACAAAAACGCAATTTCCTCAAGACCGCAGCCTCCTCCCAAGCCTTCATCGTCAAGTCTCTCTGGATGATCCATCTTCACATCCTGTCCATCCATCGCTTTGACCCATTTCATCAATAAGCCTTTAAATTCATATCACTGCGGTCCCTGCTGGCGAAATTCAAGTTCAAGTGCAGATTGTACATAAAGAAAACAACACGAGTGTTTTTGTCTTCCACAACGTCTGAGTGGAAAAGTGCTGCTGCAGAGAAACAAGAAGTGTTTTTTCCCCCCCAACCTTTAGGTCACAGTACTGAGCTGAAAATGTGTGTGCTTTTAGAACAAGCAACTAAAGCTGAGGAATGAACTCTGCAACATTTAAATGAGAAATATGCACAAAATGTGTGTCTGGAACTTCTTATCGCCTTCATGCAAATATTCTGCTGCTTTCTTCATGTCACGCCGTCCTCATATCCCGATGCTATTGGTCCGTGGCTTCCTCCCAAAGTTGATCACATGCGTAATGTTGCCAGGTCAGCTTTCACTTTCTCTTTCAGCATCACTAGATCCACGAATTAGAGAATCAGGGCCATACTAAGAAAAAAAATACAAGAATAAAGTTATAGGATAAAGTCACAGCACTATGAGAATAAAGCTGTAGAATTATGAGAACAGAAGGACGAAAGTAAAGTTATGATAAGAGAATAAAGTCAATACTTGGAGGATATTGACTCGTACGAGAATGAAGTAGAAATCATGCAAGAATAAAATCAGTATCAAGAGAATAAGGTCGCAATATCACAAGAATAATGCAGAAATAAGTTGAGAATACATAACACGACTCTTCTGGTTGGATAGCTTTATTCTTTATTTATTGTTTCTAAGTCATTTTCAGAGCTTTATTCCTGTACTTTGTTTGGTTTTTCATTTTCTCAGCAGACCTAATAACTCTGTCGTATGTTATTATGGTCGCTGTATTTGACTTATTTCAGTGTTTTATTTTACATGCATATGGTTTGTGGTGATGGGAGCCACTGCCTTTACTAGTCTTTGTATTTCAGGTGGAAATGTGTCATGACATACAACTGCGATCAAAATGGTAAACTTTACCAGGCTTAGACCTAAAATAAAATACTTGTCTTATAAGAACTGAAAGGAAATGAAACACTTCTCTAAAAAAAAGTAGAAACAATATATAGCATTTATTTTATATATAAACATGTATCAAACTTCATTTTTTATCCTTTTGCACTTTGCCCAGGGTGATGAACTCTCAAGTCTTTGCAGCTGAATGGCTCCTTGACAATCTTCAACTCAATCCATAAATCCTCAAGTAGATTCATGTTTACATGCTAGGCCGCTCCCAAACATTACTATTATTCATCAGTCAGAGGAAACATGTTCGCAAAGTTATGTATAAATCATTTTCCACTCCGATGGGAGCATTAAGGCAGAAGATTGTAAAATAGCATAAGTCTGCTCCAGGAGGCGGAAAATAACAAGGAAACACTTCTTTAGCAGCAGAGAGCGCAGTGCAGTTGTTTATCCTGTCCGTCCCCTGAAGAAATCAGACATCTCCCACACTGGGAAATACATTCAGTCGGTGAGATTGTTGGATCATGACAGTTTTTTCCTGTGGGGCGGCAGGGCAGCAGACCCGGTTCACACTGAGCCTTTGTTTTGAATAAGCATGAAGGAAGAGAATTTCATGCGCAGCAGGCAGAGGATTACCAAGGAAGGTGAGTATTCAGGGGAAACCACACGATAACGTTCACCTCTGTCACGCCATATTACGGCGGATGAAGCCGCGGGGAGAAGATTGCTGTTGTGATGACCTACAGGAGGAGTTAAGCAAAGGGTTGCTGATGTTAAACGTCATTTTAAAAAGTCATACGTTTTCAAGTGTTTATTAAAACAAATAAAGTTTTCAGTCACTGTTCATGTGAGATTAAAGGCGCTCTCTCATGCATATTGTTATCTATCTCCATGGTCTCTCCATTTCAGGAAATTAACCATATTTTTCAGTTACAGAAGTAATCCAATTGAAATATTAACGCAGGTCCGTTTTAAACAATATCAGATGTAAAAGAGACATTCTGAGGCTTGTTAAATGATTTTATTTAGTGAAACATAACGATAAAAAAAAAAAAGTGCTTGCGGTCTATTAGCACTTAGTGAGTAATAAGTAGTGAGTTGTAACTTTATAATTAGGTTTCTTGGCACCAGAGGCGGATCAACACATGCAGTAAAGCTTCATACTTACGTAAACTAACCACTGAAGCATCTTGCAGCCTTCAAATGAAATATTAATACATAACGGCAAATATAATCTTAGGTCCTTAAAAACTTCAGTCAAATACCATCTGCGTTCGCCTCCGTGGCCACCCACTAGACCAGACCAGTAGTTCTTAAACTTTTTTGAGGTACTGAATCCACCAGTTTCTATACTTATCCACTGAACCCTTCTTTAGTGATAAATAAAATATGATATATATATATATATATATTTTTTTTTTTTCAAAATTTAAGACATATATCATCACAACAACATATATTTTTTTTTACTGGTGCACAAAATGAGCCATGCATGATCATCACCTTGCTCAAAGAACAAAACCTACACAGTGCATGAACTCACAACAAATTATGGTATTACTTTATTCCCCCAAAATATGTTTTTATATTATATAATAAAAATAATATTATCAAATATATATATATATATATATATATATATATATATATATATATATATATATATATATATATATGATAATATTATAGAGCACCTTGATGACAAATGGGCTACTGGAACAAGACGGAGATGGGCGAGAGATGAAAATGTGGATCTGTTGGAATGCTACTACTCAAGTAACCCTAGTCAGAGAGGTTACATGCAAAGACTGGGGAAGGAATGGTTACTTCGACATCCCCAGTCAACACTAAGTGCTAAACAACTAGTAGCTCAGTGTTCCAACATCCGCAAACGGCAACTGCTATCACAACTTGAGATTGACGAGATACAACACAAATGCTACGGCAAAAGGGAGGAACCCGGATGTCAGAACTGTGACATCCGGGTTCCTCCCTGAGTCCCTGGGTGGGGACTTGTAATTAAGCCAACTGTAGTTAAGTCCCCACCCAGTGAGGGGATACTCGGCCCCATTGAGCGAATCAGAGCTGAACGAGATAGCTGCTGACCTGAGAGAGAGAATCATGACCCGAATGACAACCAGGCCTCCCCGGCGCCAATTACAACGGCTGAGTGAAGTACCATCAGAAAGTCTCATTGAGAATGTGAATGCAGCATTGAGAACGATCCCGACCAATACCATAACAGAAACCAATGAGCTGATCTACAACTCAGCATCAGTGATCCTTGAGATACTTGGCTATAAGAGCAACCATGAGACCCAATACCCACCATGGAAAAGACGGTTAGAGGCTAAAATCAAGGTAACAAGGAGGGAAGTGAGCCAACTGTCAGAGCTCCACAAGGGTACAATGAAAAGACCAGTACCCAGAAAGTACAGGCAGATGCCCATACCTGAAGCACTCGAAACTGCCAAACAGAGGCTCCAAGCCTTGGCCAGCCGCCTAAAGAGATACACAAGGGAGAATGAATCCAGAAGGATTAATTGGCTCTTCTCCACTCAACCAGCTAAGGTGTACTCTCAATGGCAGCGTAATAACAACAGAGCAGACCCACCAAGGCTGGAGACTGAACAATACTGGAAAGGCATATGGGAAAGGGAGGCGTCCCACAACAGCAATGCACAGTGGTTGATCTCTCTACGAGAGGACCATAGCAACCTCCCTGAGCAAGCCCCGGTAACCATCACTGTGACAGATGTCCAAGAAAGAGTCTCAGGTATGAAAAACTGGACAGCACCAGGGCCTGACATGATCCATGCCTACTGGCTAAAGAAACTCACTGCCCTCCATGAGCGACTGGCAGGCCAAATGAACCAGCTGCTACAAAGTGGGACTCACCCTGAATGGTTAACTGAAGGGCGGACAATCCTAATCCAGAAGGATCCATCAAAGGGTCCAGTCCCACCCAACTACCGACCAATAACCTGCCTCTCCACAACCTGGAAGCTCATGTCAGGCTTCATAGCGGCCAAGATAAGCAAACACATGGATAAGCACATGAGCATGGCACAGAAAGGTATCGGTGTAAATAGCAGAGGAGCCAAACACCAACTCCCCGTAGACCGCACAGTTGCCCGAGACTGCAAAACCCGACACACCAACCTGTGCATGGCTTGGATTGATTACAAGAAAGCCTAAGACTCAATGCCGCATACTTGGATCATTGAATGCTTAGAGATGTATAACATCAACAGGACTCTGAGAGCCTTCATTGCAAACTCAATGAGGCTGTGGAAAACCACCCTTGAAGCCAACTGCAAACCACTTGCACAAGTGTCCATCAAATGTGGCATATACCAAGGAGATGCTCTGTCCCCGCTACTGTTCTGGGGCCTGAACCCCCTCAGCCAAATTATCAACAAGACTGGCTATGGATACCGACTCAAAAATGGGGCCAACATCAGTCACCTTCTCTACATGGATGACATCAAGCTGTACGCCAAGAGTGAGCGAGACATCGACTCACTGATCCACACCACCAGGATCTACAGCACGGACATTGGGATGTCATTCGGACTAGAGAAGTGTGGTCGGCTAATTACAAAGAGGGGGAAGGTGATCCGCACAGAAGGGTGATCCATACTGGCAGGGAAAGCGTACATGGAACGACATAACCAAGTGGCAGGCATAGTGTACAGAAACATCTGTGCAGAATATGGACTGGAAACCCCGAGATCAAAGTGGGAAACACCCCCAAAGGTGGTGGAGAATGCCAGAGCTAAGATCCTGTGGGACTTCCAGATCCAGACAGACAGAATGGTAATGGCGAACCAACCAGACATTGTCATAGTGGATAAACAACAGAGGAAAGCCGTTGTGGTAGATGTAGCAATACCAAGCGATTGCAACATCAGGAAAAAAGAGCACGAGAAACTGGAGAAATACCAGGGCCTCAGGGAGGAACTGGAGAGGGCCTGGAAGGTGAAGACCACAGTGGTGCCTGTGGTCATCGGGGCCCTCGGGGCAGTCACCCCCAAACTGGAGCAGTGGCTACAACAGATCCCAGGAACATCAGACATCTCAGTCCAGAAATGTGCAGTCCTTGGCACAGCCAAGATACTGCGCAGGACCCTCAAGCTCCCAGGCCTCTGGTAGAGGACCCGAGCTCAGAGGATAAGAACCACCCGCGATGGGTGAGAAGGGAATTTTTTTTATTTTTATATATACATATATTACTATTTTGCTAATTTAAAAAAATACATGTATATAATTATTTATAGAAGTATTATTTTTTAATAACTTAAATTTAAAATAAAATTAAAAAAAATATAATTTGTTTTTTGTTGTTTTGAATCTATAAAATACTTTTTTGGGGCCAGAATAAATTACATACCTGCAAATCAGCGACTTCTGCTGTTGTTTTTGGGAGACCAGTTCAGATGGGCGTGGCTTCACCTCGTGTCATTCACAAAGTCTGTCCCTTTTCTTCTTTTTGTGCTCGACATGTTTAGTACGGGGGCTGCACAGTGGCGCAGTGGGTAGCGCTGTTGCCTTGCAGCAAGAATGTCCTGGGTTCGATTCCCCGCCCGGGATCTTTCAGCACGGAGTTTGCATGTTCTCCCTGTGCGTGCGTGGGTTCTCTCCCACAGTCCAAAAACATGACTGTGGGAGAGAACAAAAACATGACTGTCAGGTTAATTGGCCTTCCCAAATTCTCCCTAGGTGTGAGTGTGTGTGTGCATGGTTGTTTGTCCTGTTTGTCTTTGTGTTGCCCTGCGACAGACTGGCGACCTGTCCAGGGTGAACCCCGCCTCTCGCCCGGAACGCAGCTGGAGATAGGCACCAGCAACTCCCGACCCCGTTAGGGAGAAGGGTGACGGAAAATGGATGGATGTTTAGTACGGATTAAAATAGAGAGAAACCACAAGACGTACGACGACGACACTCGCTGACGACAGCGCGCGCTAAATTCCCCGCAGCGCTGATTGGCCAAGCTATGTCACGTGATCCTCAGGTTAAGAACCTCCGCGCTGTAGCCATGGAAACGTTTACGAGGCTAACAGCAGCACGGCTAAGTGGAGCTACGCAAATTCCTCCAGGTAATGTGTTACAAAGTTAAAGTCCAATTAAGCCCGCCATAAATTACCTTTGCTGAAGGTGACAGACGTTCACGGTTGAATACCTTCATTAACCGCCTCGTTCGCGTACAATGTTTAAGAGCATTAGCATATCTCTCGAGCTAGTTTTGCATACAAATAAGACAAGAACAATTTACTACAAATAGACAATGTTTGTTTTGACCTCCAAACACTTTTGTTGAAGTTGCACCGACAGTTCCATCAATGATCCCATCAGAACCGGATCCAAAGGTTCTGGTTATAACGAAACTTAGAAACGTAAGTCTCACTTTAGCATGACCTGGATTAGTTTAGTTTAAACTGTGTTCTTCATTTAGCAAATTGGCTCATAACCAGAAAGAGCAGCAATACTCCATGGGAACATTGTTCAAGTAAAAATCAGAAGTATTGTGTAGTAAAAGTAGCTATGAAAGTGTAGTTTTTCAAAAAGTTACTCAGTTAATATAGCTAGTTACAACCACAACAGCGTAGAGACAGTGGAAAAGTATGGCTGTGAATAAAACATCTGCACTCAGAATAAAGGGAGAAACAAAGTAAAAATAAAAAAGAAGAAAAAACAGGCTATTAAAAAGCAGAACTACATTAAAGATCTGGCTGAAATTATGCTATTGATAGTCACTCAAAATATTCCCCAACAAGGTGAGACAGAAATCCCAGAAAACAAGGTACATTTCATGAGACATTAGATTTTTCTGATGCCTGGAGTCCCAAAAATGTAAAATACAACCAACAATCCTGCTGAAAACGAGATGCAGGGATGTTCATCTGAAATGGGGAGAGCGGGCATTTCCAACGAATAACACAAAAGATAATTAAAATTGGTCTCTTCTTCGAAGACACAGCAAGACAATAAATAGCTTTCAAGTATCTTTGTGGCCATTTTGTTGACTGTACTTAGGACAGGGATGTCCAAACATTTTGTCACATGGCACAAGCATGTCCTGTTGGAATCAGCCTAAAAGAATTTTTTTATTTTATTTCTAACTTTATACACGAAAATCACAAAGCTTTAATATTGAGTTGCTTGATTTCTTTTTTACATGTAAGGGATGTGTAAAGCATTTCACTCATTTGGAGTGAAATGCCACTTCACTCCAACAGCTCAAAAAGGTTTTGCAGGTTTGTTTTATCAAAAGAAAGGTAACAATTGGGGTGGGGGTGGGGGATCTATACATTTGGTGTATTCTAAGCATTTAGACCAGATTTTGTCTCACTCTTAAAAAAAAGAAAAAAGTGAGTATTTAACTGATTAATTATTGAAAAACTGATACTTTTACTGCATAGTGATTTTTATTAAGGAATAAAAGGCACTATTCATATTGAAATCAAGAAGAAGGAAAAAAAATTGTGCTTACTTTTAATTTACCAGAAATAATTTTCCCCTCGTCACAAATAAAAAAAAAAAATCTCCATCTGCATCCATCACCTGAGGATTTGACAGGCCAAATCTGTGTTGTTTCTTGAGCTGCAGTCACGGTACCGTGAATGGTACCTTTTAATTCTTTTTCTTTTATTTGCAGCACTTCCAGCAAAATCAAAGGAAAATGCATTGAATTTTCCGCCCGAAATGTATAATTTCTCTTAAATCATGCGAACCAAACAATGTAAAGTGTGACCAGTTGGTAATGTGCGTTTCAGAGAGCTTTGCTATTGTCCTCTAATGCCTCCCTGCTGTACAGTCTCAATCAGCATGCTCCTCTGCTGCTGTGTCTCTGGTTGACCACAATTGACCTCATCATTTCCTCAATCCCAAGTGAACAGGAGTAGCCTATTAACTTTTGAGGGCTGCCAATCTAAAGATAGAATGGCTCCTGAAAGGGAGGGAGGGGTGCATGCATTGTAGGTATACAATACTAAAGAAAGTACGACCATGGTAACAGCACATGCATGCGCCGTCGAATTTCTCCACTTTCTTCTCCCTTTAGAAAATTGTCAAATTTCCTCTCCTGGAGAGCACAAAATGGGCATTAAACATCAATCTCCTCTCGCCGAAAACCGTTTGCTTTCCTCCCTGTGGAGCTTATAGACGAGACGCGTATCTCAAAAAGAAATGGCGCTCCTGTGCTGGCCACTGAGATCTTGCGATGCACATTTAATTCACAGTCATGTACACATCTACTTAGTCTGTTGTTAATTTAAATGGCAAAAATGCCACTTCAAGCAAGTATGTGGAGTTGATTTTTATGTTTTTTTTTTTTTTTTTACTGTATGTCTTTTCAAGGTAGTCCAAGCCAAAGCAGTACTGTAAGTAATGAATTTTTTTTTAGCTTACAGCTAATAAAAACAGAAAGACCAATAAAAAATATGTTAAAAAAGAAATGTTGGATTAATGAAAAGTATGCTTGATACCTACATAAAGGTTTTATTTTCATAAGGCATTTTTAATATAACTATTCAGAAAGCATGTTCCGATTTATGGAATATGAATGCAGTTAAAACATTTTGAAAAGTATATTGCAGTGCCACAATCATCAGCAGTGTTAAGCTTAAGAACATGCAGAATAAGTGCTCGGATATTCCATAATCCTACTTTTAAAATGATCCAGCCTGGACGCTGCCATTTTCACGTCTGGACTGGAGTTCAACTCTGTCACCATCACAATATGCGAACATTGTAATTTTTATTTTTTTAAATTTTTTTCCTCACACTGACAGAAGAATCCTTCGTAAAACCAAAGTGTAACACTGTATTTTTTGTGACACTCAATAGCTGCATTTCCAATAACCATAAAATTGCGCAAATTTAAATTACTTAGCTTAATGGAAACACAGCAATTTTGAAAATAAATTAATTAATTAGGGCTGCACAGTGGCGCAGTGGGTAGCGCTGTTGCCTTGCAGCAAGAAGGTCCTGGGTTCGATTCCCGGCCCGGGGTCTTTCTGCACGGAGTTTGCATGTTCTCCCTGTGCGTGCGTGGGTTCTCTCCGGCTTCCTCCCACAGTCCAAAAACATGACTGTTAGGTTAATTGGTCTTTCCAAATTCTCCTTAGGTGTGTGTGTGCGTGGTTGTTTGTCTCTGTGTTGCCCTGCGACAGACTGGCGACCTGTCCAGGGTGAACCCCGCCTCTCGCCCGGAATGCAGCTGGTGAAAGGCACCAGCAACTCCCGACCCCGTTAGGGAGAAGGGTGGTCAGAAGATGGATGGAATAAATTAATTAAGTGCATCTATATTTTGATAAGTTGCTAAACTAGCTTTCCAGTGAACTGCAACACTGTAAAACCATTTCCTTCCAACACAGTTCTGCTAAATTTTTATCTATTTCCAGTGCTCCGTCTGGGATTTGTCCCATTGAGCTCGATTCCTCCCGATGAATTTCAGCCGGTCCAATCAGCGAACAGAAGGAGACATCGATTTTCTGCGGCGTTTTAGAATTGGAGTCTGTGTGTATAGGATTACAGTTTAGCCGTGACAGCGGAGGAAGTGATCAAAGTCATTTAGTTTGTATTGGTCATGCCTCCAAATATAGAACAATTAAAGTCACAGAAAAAGAAATGTACATAGTATTGCTTTTTTGTTGTGTTTTTTGATGTCAAAAATGTCGTGACCATACTCCCACAGGTTTCTTATGGCGCACCCAGTTTCTGGGAAGCTTTGTCGAGCTGGCATGTTACATGATTCATGGTCAAACGTCAGTGATTGGGTTCCAGACTTTCTGGACGAAGCAAAGCGTAGAAAAAGGCGCCAGTTTTTATGAGGCCACTTCCGGCAGATTATGACAGGTTAAAGCCAAATCTCTTTTCTCTGATGGTGACAGCCTGAATATTTTTGTATTATTGTATGTTTATAGAAAACATACAATAATGTTAGTGTGGTGCACTCAGTTGGAGCTCTTTAGAGTTTAGAGTTTGTTAAATAATCACTCCAAATAAAAAGGGAAAAAAAAAAAAGGTTCGAATCCATCTCAAAACAAGTTAATTAACTGAGGAAATTAATATGATATCCATCCTCATTTTGCATGTAGATAAACTTCTGACCCTCACTGTAGTTTAATACTCAGGTGCGATATTTAAGCAAAGGCTACTTTACCCTTAAACGCAATTCGTATGTGATATATCTTCTAATATCTCTTTTTATCAATCAGTGATTTTGCAAAACAGGATCCTGCTTCATGCTGAGACACAGTAAGAATCACATGTTTAATGGAACTTGAATATCCGGTCATAATGCAGATAATATTCAGAACAAAGAGAGGTCAGGAGTTTGACACTGAGTCTTAATGATTTTTTGAGTTATTATCAAAGATGGCTTGAAACCAAGCATCTGGAAGAGCAGTCCTTTTTGCACAAGGCAGACTGAAGAGTGCTTTGTGTGAAGAATCTGCCAGAATGTATGGCCACTGGTGAGCAGCAAGAAAAAACATAAAAAGGAAAACGACGTGCTGGAAAAAAAAAAAAAAAATCCTACATGTATCAACCAATTAACTAGTTTTATAATGTCACTGCTGCAGTTTGAGTTCATTTAATTGGAGTTGATGTCCAAATTAATTGCAGGGAAGCCAATAATATTAACCGTTTCTGGCCTTCAAAAGAGGAATTGTTTAAAATGTCTGAGCAATAAAAAAAAAAGAAAAGAAAAAGGTTTGATTCCTTATCAAGATGTGAGCCTCATAGCTGCAAATAATCCATTGTGCGGTGATGAAAGCACGGCTAAAGCTGCAGACTTAAGAAATGGGTGAGAAAGTGGTTTTGAAATGGAATGGAATCTTTAATTAGGGGATTTTATATCAAAATCATTTTAATTGTGCCCGGGGGAATGTAATTGTTACATTGAGATGAACTCTACAACGTGCTCATCATCTTTTTTTTTTTTTTTTGCCCTAAAGTAGTTGAAGTGTTTCTTTTGCTTATGTGAAGTGACCTAATTATTTTTGCCCAAGTCACAGACATCAATTTTTTTTTCTTTTTTAAGGTTTTAACTCAAATTCTTATTTTTTCTTTTCCTCTTCTCCTTTATGTATTTTTTGTCTATAGACTCCCTGCCAAAGCCCCCACAAATTGTCTGAACATAGCGAGATTATTTCTACTTCGTCTCCCACAAAAGAAATTGCGAGAGGACGGTCAGCTAAAAGGCAAGTCCAAGACGTTGACGTGTTTTTCCTATCAGGGGCATTGGCAATGACAAATGGAAGACTGGCGAGCACAGGTAAGTACGACATATTTTGACAAGCCCTCCATGTCCTTTAACTTATTTCATGGTGTTTCTGCCAGCAGCAGTCAGGAGCATGACCCTGACAGAACGAGAGCAACAAACTGAATTGGTCTCTCAGGCGGGTCTGCTGGATCTGCTGGCTTTTGTCACCCTGAAGTCTTAAAGGTACAGCAGGTACACATCAGCTATTGTACATTAATATGATGAACGGATTATGATTATTTTTTTTTTTGTAGTTGTCTGGAGTGTATTTTATTAGTCATTTACCTGCAGTAGTTGATCATTAATCTAAGTTTAGAGAACCAACAAAGATATTTTCAAGTAGTAAATCAAAAATTCCATGTCTGCTGTTAGGGTCAATATTGAAATTTGTTTTATTTTTCAAAATGACATTTTTAAAAGAATCTTCATTTTTAAAGTAAGCTATTTATACTCTGCATTTTCATGTTTTGTAATATAATTTATATATATATATATATTGAAAGAATGTCAGTACAAATAAGTGTCAAATTGATTTATTTTTTTAAGCTATCAGCCTTCAAAACCCATCTTTTTCTACTCAAAGGTGGGTTTGAGTCAAGGTACACCTACCCCCCAAAATCTCAAAAATTATTCGACACAATGAGCTGACATTTTTTCTGCTAGTTTCTGGTAATATACTTGAAAAAAAATGCTTTTCGAGTACTTAAAATCTAAAGAAAAAAAATGACGAGGAAGGAGGCAGTAGGTTAGTTATGCTAGCTTGTCTTTGACAAACTTTACATGTAGATGTGCTGCAGAATTTGGTGCGTTTCAGTTCAGTGTAAAAAAGAGAAGCGGCACACACATCGATCCTCTGACAGATAATCAGTGAAGCAAAGTGTTTAAATTAGACTAACTCTAAACCACTGCTCTGTTCAGGTGATCACTTAATAATAATCTAAAAAGAAATGTGCTCTGATCTCTGTGTGGGAAATGTTTGCATGTTTTTCTGTGTTGATGCACTCGTTGAGCTGTTGTCAGTCAGTTGCCATGACAACGGGTCGGTGTAGCATAGCTGATTGTCAGTGAGACAGAAGAGTCAGAGTGGCTTTCTTTTCTATGTTTTCCCTTTGCAGTGGCACTCTGCACAAAGTTAAGATCTCCATCTCCAGGTCCCAGATTTCACTTTCTTAACAGAATGGTACTGCGACAGCGCAACTATGGATGGCAAGCAAAAAAAAAAAAATTTTTCCTTCCAGCCTTGCGCATGCGTAATTTCCAGCCGGAAATTGGATGTAAACAGTAACATGCAATGCGTCGAAAGGTATCATGCTAAGATGAAGCAAATGCTTTAGAGCATATTCTTTGACAGTTTCTCGTGTGGAAAAAAAAAAGTAGCTTCACAGACGTGACCCTTCATTCAGTTCCCCTGATTCAAACATGCAAATCAATAAAGGCTTTTGCTCCTGAGCAGATCATTCACAATGAATCAAAAATGTAATCCTCATGTCATTATTACTGATGTCAAAACGCAACAAATGGGTCTGTGGGAAGCATCGCTGCGGCCGACCTGTGAATTACTCATGGCAGGGTCAACAACCCTCATTTGCATGGCTGCTGTTCCGACTGGCAGGGGCTGCGCCAGCAGGGCAGTGGGGATGGGAGCTTCTTTTCCCTGTTTATGACAAAGTCATTCATCTTGCTGACACCTGTCAGAACCCCGCTGACCCTCAGATCTCCAAAGGCTTTAATGAGCCAATCGGTAACGTAGCCAAAGTCCTCGCAAAGGCTGTTTTTAGATGCCCCATCGCTGACCCTGTGGCCCCGTTAGATCCTTTTCCATGACAGTAATCAAAGAAGCTCCCGCCCCGTGAAAAGTAATGTCAGCCTTTTAATTAAAAAAAAAAAAAACAAGAAAGAAAAAAAACGCCTTGACGTGTGATTCTATAGAAATAGGAAAAAATGGCTGTAAAACCTTGTCAGAGGCCACGCCGCGTGTCACAGTTCAGCCTTTATTGTGGCAAACACTCCTTCGCTTGTTGTCTTTTTGTAGCTCCTATCGTGATGAAATCTTTGAGAGGTGCAGGAAATTCTGTCATCTTATTTCAGCCCTGGCCAAAGAGATTCAGAGGACTGAAAGCTTACTTTAAAGCTCTGGGGCTAGAGTCATTTCTGAACAGCAATTTCCCCCCCTTTTTTCTCCGCGAGAAGGTTACCCATAACCACTCTGTCAGTTTTCTGAAAAATCCCTGGCAGGGGATTGCCAGCTATAAAGTGCACATTAAAGAGATCTATCAGAGTCAGATCATTGGCCGGGACCTGCACTGGTGTCCAATAATGCAGTCTGCCTTCTCCAATTTCACATGACAGACAGGGATATGGGGACAGTAAACACACATCACTTCCTCTCACGTACGCTCTGGCTGGCTCTCAGACCAGTCTTTCCTCTGGTTATGGTTTGATTATCAAATCTCCATTTCACACTAAGCACTGGCTATTTTCAATTCACTATTGTTATTGCTATGTTGGCTTAAAAACAAAGTGTTGATAGTCTGTTATACTCAATTATTAGTCTCTAGAACAGGGGTCACCAACCTTTTTGAGACTGGGAGCAACTTCACGGGTACAGAGCAACACGAAGAGCACTTGTTTGATACAGTCTTTATAATATATATATATATATATATATATATATATATATATATATATGTATATATATATAAAATACTGCCTGATCATATTAATGTCAGGACTACTCACAATAGTTATCAGTAATAATTTACCATGGCAGCTGGTTAATTGCTATTATGTGATCAGAGGTTTTTAGCTCACAGAGTTTTAACTTTGATTCCCTTTTGGAGTTTTTCTGTGATTCTAAACTGGCCACAAGTGACTGAAATAAACAAAAGCAAACTGATGGATTGTTGCAGTAAATTTTCCTTAAAATAAAAAAGAAAAGAAGAGTTATAGTTTTATCATCTAACTATCTGTTCTATTAGCAAAATTTTGGTAAATAAAATATCTTTTGTGTCAAAAGACATTATACACACACAGCTGTGTCAGTCTGAGGGGTGAGGTGGGGAACCCCAAAGCCCAAGTCTTATTGGTCAGTTTGCTTTTGTTTATTTCACGGCTTTGCGTTTTTCTGCAAGCTAAAAATGAACGAGTTGGGTTTGAACCTCCCGTTGTTCTACAATCAGCCTGAGCTTCTGACAGTCTGCGCGGTTCTGGCGGGTCGCCGGTTTATTTGCTTTTTTCGTGGTTTCGCGAACCGAACAGCTGACGGGTCACCCGCTGGCTGACCCCAGCAGATGTCGAAAAAAATAAAGGTCCGACACAAAACTATCACTGCACCTGACCTGCAAGAGCACAAGCACCTCTCCAATGCGCAAAAATCAGCACAAGCCTAAACCACAAGAGCAGCGGACTTTTTTTCCAGACGATGCTAAATAATAAAGACATGAAGCGAAGCCTCTCCATGTGGTTCACGGAAAGGACGGTGCTGGTTCCCAGGTCCAGGTGTTGCGATGCGCGCTACTAATAAGATGTTTTGGCACAATTTATTTATTTTTTCTTCACAGTTTTGTTAATAGTAAATAGGGTTAAATAATAAAAACTAAAGAAGTTATTCTTTTCTTTGTTTACTTAAAGGAAAATGTGACGGTACGCAGAGTGCAGCTGCAGGCGCCTGCGCGCAGTTCTGAACTTTAACAGCAGGAAAGAGTTTTATACATAAAGCAATTTATTTTAAACGTTTTTATCATTTCCCTCGTTTGAACTCTAAATATAAACGTCAAACGTTATTACTTAAATGAAAAACATTTAATTAAATTATTTTTTTGGTAGTGCTCCCTAATAATACTGGCTATTTTTAGGAGTAGCTCCGCGGGCGACTGAAAAGGTCCCTGCGGGCGACCGGGTGCCCGCGGGCAACGTGTTGGTGACCCCTGCTCTAGAACCTCACTTCTGGGCATACTCTATTGTCTTAGACATTGAAGCTGTTTTGGAGGCCCAGAAAGATGGATGGAGCTAAAAACCTTCACTCTAGAGAATGCAAAAAACTTGAGATTTTGAAACATTCAAAAGGAAGTTTCTTTTGGGGCGCTGAAATACTTCTCGATATGCTGTTTGTTGGTATTTGCAAAGCACCTAATCTAGTGGCGCCATAAATCGGCTGTATATTTTAGCTTCTGCAGTGGAGGACAGACGGTTTCTACTGTGCGTATTAATGCATATCAATATTAGATATATTTGGTGTTTGAACCAATACATCTGGATAGATGCAAGTGCTTCAGCTATTTGTGGTCAACTGTGGTGATCAACTACCATAAATACCAATCAACTGTGTTTTGCATAGATGAACTAGTGAAATCTAATTGGGATTATTGATTCAGGGGAGTTGAATAGTTGTCGGGTAAATTGGTCTCTCTAACTTCTCCCTTGGTGTGAGTGCGTGTGTGCATGGTTGTTGGTCTTGTCTGTCTCTGTGTTGCCCTGCCACAGATTGGCAGTCAAAATTTTGACTCACCAAAATTTTGATAGATTAGCTGGTGGAGATAGGCACCAGCTAACCTATCACTTATATCTGGGGGGGTCAGCAGCCCTCCTGACCCCACTAGGGACAAGGGTGCTAGAAAATGGATGGATGGATGTGAGTTAAATACAACTAACATTCACATATATGTTGGAACTGCACCAGAGTTCATTTAAACCAGGCAGAAACCTAGGATTTTAGTCAAATCACAATTTGCTTTCTTGGTCCACATCAGAGTTCGATTGCGTAGTCACAACTCCCCAAACAGGCTGGACTTTCCAGACAAACAAACAAACAGTTTGATCAAAGCTGACTAAATGCCAAATACCATCAGAAGCTCCAGAAACACTTAAATGCTGGATGGGTATGTTAGCATTTTATACCAACCACAAACAGTTAAACAACCTTTGGGATTTGTTGTGGAGCTCAGATGGGTTTTTTTTTTATTCAATGATCTAGAATCAAAACCGGTTTTTAATTTTAAAGGTTACTTGTTTTTGTCAATATATTGCTTTAGATTAAAATGCAATTAAATACAAATTTTAGTCAATACCCACCACCTGTTGACCTGTTGACTCTTTCCCTACACGCGAGATGTTTATAAGTGTTGTTCTGTCAAAAGATTACTTCATCTCAGCTTTACATCTCTGCAGCTCCTCCAGAGAAAACAAAGCAAGCCATGTGAATACATTTCTTCTTTCCTAGAAGCCAGGTTAGGCGACAGGGGCTACCCTCCTACTTTAAGAGTTGATGCCACTGTTTCAGGCTTTATGTTGTCATGGCTAGGCGCGATGAAAGCAGCGGAGCGGAGCAAGGTCGAGAACTTCCTCTCCATCTCTCCGCTCAGCTCCTTGAGTCGTAGGGAGATTTGTTGGGATGGTGGGGGTAAAAAGTGAGATGAAATGTCAAGAACGGAGAGATTGCTCGGGAAAGGGAGATATTAATTAACTCTCTCCGGTGGAGCTCTCCCGCCACCTCCCCTCACGCCGTGTGAGCCCATATGAATCTTTCATCTCGTCCTCCTCGCCGCGTCTCTGAGGACGTGGCTCCAATTGCGAAGCCAGCCAAAAGGATAGGCACATACAACAAATGCAAAGGTCAAAAAATAAACAGTGTGGCTATGAATGACAGCCTCTCTCTAAGGGAGGCAGACTAACAGCACACCGGCTCTTGCTGGGTTAAAACGTTCACAAGTAGGACAGAAATAATATCTACAGGAATGCAGTACAGACACTGAGAATGAAGGCCCCCATGTCCAACACAAGTTGTCTAGGTGCTGAATCTATATAAATGACATAAATATATATAAATAAATAACATGTATTTTATTCAACATAATTTCTAAGATGCAAATCTAAATCCTGGTAATTGGGCCTGTACTACCACCATTACATCGTCATGACCTTTAAATATGGACTTTATCCGCTTGCAAACGGAATGAATGTAACCGTGTTTCTCATTGCAGTCTTTTTTTTCCTTTCTGTTCATTAATTAAACATTGAATAAAAAGTCAGTTTCCAAGGAAACTGAACATTACTCATCTGAGAGTCTCTGCACCAACAACCACAATGATCCCCATGGTGCTGAGCAATAAATATCAGCATATTATAGATCAATAAAATTAATAATTGTATTTGACTAGATGCGCAGGCTGAATCGATTATCATTGCGCAGTGCAGTGCTGATGGAGTGGCTCTGGGAATGCTACTCTGACTGGCCTGTTTTGTTTTACAACTATGCAAAGCAAAACAACTCCAAAGTGGAGAAAATCCATCAACATTTCATTCATTTTAAAACAAAATTATGTATTGCATGCATAATTTTATGTCCTAGTGTTGTATATGATTAACGTTAAATCATTTGAGTTCAGTTTCTGAGCCTTTCAAATGTATTAAAACCCCTTGAATTGTTCCTCATGTTACATCTTTAACGTTTAGTGTATATTATTGGACTTTATCTAGCATATCAACACAAAGTGGTCATAGAGGTGAAGGGGAAGCAAATTTGACACTTTTTTTTGTCTTCATTGTGTCTTTCACCAAAAAGCCAAAACTTTCTCACTTTGTCGTTGAAGAAGCATATTTTCACACTTTTGAAAAGTAAAGAAAGGATTTTGATACTTTTGTTGATTAACCTGTTGATGTCACGAATGCAAGATCCCGCCCCCGGCTCTCTGGTGAAGGGCAAAAATCTGATCACCGATGACGATTACCATTGGATTTAGCTGTCAAATTGTCCATATAACACTAAATCTTAAATGTATGTGTGATATATAAAAGACAAAAGGACATGATGCTTTGCTTCTAATTGTCAATACTATGACGGAGAGGGAAGTGGGTCAGTTATGCTAGCTTGATTTTGACAAACACAACATGTAGATGTGCTGCAGAATTCAGTGTGTTTTGGTACAGTAAAAAAAAAAAATTATAAAAAAGGACACGTTATCCATAGGGCAGATGTTTAAATTAGCTAATCTACCACAGCAACCACATATTAATAATCAAATTCATAATTGCTAAATAAACATCACCCTGAAAACATAATACTGTAAGGGACAATGTTCTGTTTTATGTGTGTGAAATATTTGTGTGTTTTTTGGTCTTGAATCCTGATGCATTCGTGGTGATGATGTCAGTCAGTTGCCATGTCATGAGTCTGTGTATAGTAGCTGACGAGGCAAGAAAAAAAAGGAAACGTGGGTGGTTTTGAATTATTCCCCAACAGTTTTTTTCTGCGTTATTGTTCCCTTTGCTGCAGCGCACTGGACTGAATTAATAATACCGACATCTCCAGGTTTCATTTTGTTAATGGGGTTGTTTTACCACGGCTAGCAAGTTCAAGAATAGTCTTTATCCCTCCAATATTATGGGCATCAGCAAAATTTCCTGCAACATGCATACATGAAGAGTAAAAATATTGTAAAATATCAGTAAAAATTTTTCTGATATCTCTACAGTTATGAAAGTATACCATAAATATCTCTGTTTACATGACTGTCTTATTAAGCTCCAGACTTTGAGAAGCTGTCTCATGTCAGACTTTGCTTGCAGGCTTGCCTGTTCCAGTTCTGGAACATGATGAGAACCAGGAGCTTTCAGGGCAGATGGAGGCCCACGGTGATGAACGTCTCTCTCGGGACGGATCATAAGCAGCCTCCTGCTGAGCGCACAGATCAAAGCCAACCCAATTACAAGCAGACCTACACCTCTGTCTTCTTGCCGTGCTCCGGCTGAAGTGAGCTTCAGTTTTCCGGCTGGCTGGTCTATCCCAGACATGTAAGTCACTTTCCCGTTCTCTGAAGTGTGTCAGGATTCCGTAGAGACTGCATCATTTATTTGTTTGGTATTTAGCAAGCCCATGTCTGTACAGTCAAGTTCCCATGGAGAAAATAACTCTCCCTCGTAATAGTAGAGGGGGTCAAAATCATTGACCTGAATTTATTTGTCCTCAGAAACGCTAATGGCCTGGCATGGTGGGACATTTATTGCTGCTGTTGCTCCATAATAAAATGAGTCCTGACTGGGACAGCTCTGTGTGGATTTTACATGTTGGTGCTGGAAGTATGGCATTTCAGGTGTTCCTCCTTCATTCCAGCACACCGAGTTGGCCTCGTTAAAGTCTTCCTGTTTGTACTTTGTCTAAACCTGGATCTGCCCGTCACTTAATGCTAGACCATATGACTGAAAAATATATAACGACATAAGGGTTTTATATCAGTCAATATGAATAATCACTGATTAATTTCTTGTTTTAAAAATCTGGAATGCTTAATCTTGTGATGTGACCTTCCCTGTTTTAGCCTCAGTTTGCAATTCATGTCATTATTTTTTTTATTTATTTCTTTATTTTTCCACAGTCATGAAGCTCAGGAGTAAAACCTGAAACTGCTGCTGCGCAAGTTACCAAAGAGGTTATTGCTAGGTAAGCAAGGAGCGAGTTAGTTGATGCCACCAACATTATTTAGCTAGCCATGAGAGGTTGAGCGGCTAATGCTTGTCCTCTGCCTTCATCTCCCAGAATGCTACACGGTTCTGGATCAGAGTTTGGTGAAATTATTTAAAATTCTGTCAGGCATAATGATATTGATCACTGGTCTATCACCTATTGATTTGTTGCCCACCCCACTTTTTGACTGGTAATGACAGTCAAAGATTGATCATTATAGAAAATTAGTGGATAGATGGATGGAAATGAGGTAATAAGTTTACAAAAAATAATACAGAAAGGAAATCACTTCGTAGTTTACATACACAAATCAAAGTTAGTCATTTTATAGGGTGTAATATGATATCTGGATTTAAATGTAATGTAGAAATAAACTGATCGTAATTTCTTTTGTTAAAAAAATGGAAGTAATAAGAACTGGAATGGGAGTGAGAAGGTAAGAAATCAGACTGCAAACTACAGAAGGAACCAAACAGATCCTCAGCCTGCTTGCTTTTCACAAAAGCAGTCATGTATTGAAACAGACTGAGCTTTTCAGAGCTGAGTATATTGGAGTGAGCCTTGTCCATAAAGGTCAAGTGCTTCACTCAAATCTACTGAGGTGCCACGAAGGTATCCATCAAACGAGACATGGATGTGATGTGCGTGCTTAATGAAGACCCACAAATCGTCATGGTGTTTCGCACGGAGTGTTTATGGACCGCAGCTGAATAACATTCCTTGAGTACGTGTGTGTTCTCAAGGGATTTTGGAGGTGAGTTTCTGCTTTACGCATTGACAAACATGCCTCTAAAAGCATTTTCTGATGACCAGACATACAGAAGACCTGGTTTGCAGGTTGCATTGATTGTAAAACGTGACCAAAATGCGCCGAATGGGTTTGCCTGTTTCTGTTTCTGGTATAGGTTAAGCATAAGAAAGCTCCTCCATCTTTAAAAATTTAACGTCAAACATGCGTCTCTTCTAGATTTCACCTCCCAGTCAAATTCCAGTCAGTTTTATAACCCTTGTAGAAGAGAACAGCTTCGTGAGTCTGTGGAAGACTCGTTTCAATGATGTTGCATATTAGCTGCGAAATGAAGTAACTCTGCACACGCTGGGAGGTTTTCAAGTCACATTTGTTTGGTTTTACAGCACAGAAAGCTTCAAGAAAGACATTTATGGCCACAAGTTTCCACACAAAATAACACAGAGCTTTCTATTGGTCTGTTGGAAAAAGGAAGCAGACACAAACCTCAACTACAAAAATGTAAAAACTTAACCTAGTGTTGCACCAGAGTGTACTGTTTGTCGCTCCTTAAAACAAGCGAGAATCTTCTTTGAAAGATTCTCGCTTTCAAAGAAGCGAGAATCTTTAATCAATCAATATTTCTGATTGTAAATTATGCTTGACTGCAAATCAGGAAATTAGAATCTTATAGAATGTTATTGTACAGAGTGACACAATATTTCAAGTAAGCATCTTTGTTACATTTAGTGATTGTTGCTTATAGCCCAAAATTCTGGATTAGATCCAGACGCCCTGATTTTCCCCTTGTGCAAAATAAATAAATATCTTGGGTTCATTGATTATTCCAAACAAGACCGGGGTATTTTAGAGCCCTCAGGCCACATCCGGCCCTTACAATATCCCTGCCTTGGTTTGAAGCGATGCAGTGTTAGCTCCAGTATTGAGAGGATCTTGTCTTTCATTTTGTAACAAGTGTTTCTGCAGTTTAGCCCCAACCCACGCCTTGTTTTTCAGCCATTGTTTATCAGTTTAATCTTCATTACAGTTAGGTGTTTGCACAAGTTATGAAGATAAATTGTTCACATATAATTAAATTATTTTTTGTGAAAGCTCTTGATTTCCTTGGTTGCAGTTTACATTTCCTTTTGGTTAGGTCTGTGTTAGACCTAGGAAAGTAAGATAAGTAATGTTTAAAACCACATTTATGGTCAAAATGGTCTTTTGTACGTTTGTACATTTAACATTTATTTGGCCAGGTGATTTATCAGGACTTTAACTCTACTTTAAGTCTTCATTCATTGGATTCACAGTTAAAGTGCCTCTGTTTACGAAGAACAGATTGTTCTAAGAGATTGCAGGTTTAAATGAACAAACTAAAATGCATGAATGTGGACATTTTTCACTAATTAATTAGTCTTGTTACAGAGGCAGCCCAGGGGTCGTTACTATGAAGCTACAACATGTAGAAAGGTTATTACGATGCAGTGACAGCCCTTGAGCAAACCCAGTTAATAAATCAAACTCACCCTTTAACAAGAGAACGTATGTCTGCGTAAGACCTGCGGGCTGCGACTGACTGACCGTGAATGTTGACAAGTAAAGAGACAAATTCCTGACAAACGCTTTATCCTGAACATACGGTTAATAAACTGTACACTGTTTTATAGCTGCCAGGTAATAATATGTCAAATGTGACAACAGTAACTTAGTATGAAGCATTTGAGAAAAAAAAAAGTTGCGTGTTTGTTAAAACTGTCACTATGCTATGAAAGAATGACACAAGACAGATAATCTGTGGGGAAATAAAATAAAAAAAATTCTAGAGAAATACACCGCTTGTCTGAAACAACCAATCAGAGCCAGGAGGAGGGTCTTAGTGCTGTCAATCACCCTCTCCGCCACCGCAAGCTCTCCACAGTGGAGCCCGTCATGAATGGTGAGACTAGTTAGCATGGCCCCAGATGACGGCTGGTAAACAATTTTCCTATAACGATAAGTTGTTTCTCCACCATTAGCCCTTTGAGCAGAGCGTACACATACAAGGAGGAAGCGCTGAGCACTTCCTCCTGCCTCTGATTGGCTGTTTTTGACTTCGTTCTCTACAGATGGCAATAGAGTAGCACTAAGTAACTAGTGCTTAGTGAAAAGATCAAGATGTTGATCTTTTCCTATTCTAAACTAATCAAACTAATCTAAACTAATTATAAGCGTGGACTGGTGACAAGTCCATGATGTACAGCGTTTGCTTGAATTGTGACCACATAGATGACCTGATCAGTACAACTTCACAAAATTAAAGTGAAACATGACATTTTATTATAATTTAGTCAGTTATTTTTATGGTGTTTATGCTTTTCCTCTGCTTTTTGCACAGGTAAAGTCTCACATAAAGGATTTATTTTCCCCTCTATCACCTCAAAGTCACAATATTTTCTTGCTTGCATTATCACTGCTTGGGGAGCTCGATGGTCAGGCCTGGGATTATCTTTTGCATCTTAATTTACAAATTACATTGTCAGAACAACAACAAAAAACATCAGCAGCCTATTGATTAGAAAGTTCCCCCACTGTCATTGTTAAACACTGCTGGAGCACAGCGGTGGGTAGGATTGTACTTTTTCTCGACTCTTGTATGAACCAGTTTCCACCGTCCGTTGACCTTTTCAGACAAAATGGATCCCAAGTCCTACCGGACCACACTGCAAGGATTCATCTTGCGCAGGTGGCATAACGAGAGGTTTTAACCAGCGCACAATGACCAATTATTATACGTTTAAGTCCCCGAGCTCCTTTTATGCAGTAAAAATATATATCTTAATCCGAGGTATGAACTTTAAAGAGCTAAGAAATACTTTTTTTTTTTTTTGTGGGTGTCCTCTGGAGACTCACAAAAACGTTGAGGACTCACCGAGTTATCAGATCAGTGTAAATGTACTTGGAGTCCCCAAGCACTTAATATCAGCTATTCAGGTGGATCATTTTGCTTATGTATTTTTAAATCACTGAAAGAGCCTTCTCTTGCAGGGGGAAAAAAAAATAAAATGCCCAAGTAGTTCTTTGGTCATCCTTTCAGATATGATGCTGTGCATACTAAAATGGGTTTTTGGGGAAATGCAGACATCATTTTTTATCTGCTCACACAGTCCATGGAGGATTTGGGCATAAAAAAGCATGCAGCTTTTATGCTTAAAGGGGAGAAAGAAGAAGAAGAAGGAAAAAAAAAAAAAGAGGATCAATCTAGGCCAATCCTTACAGTGGTTAGTCTTTAAGTCGGAGGTTCCCAATTCTCTCCGTGTCTGTATTCATTTGTCTCCGTGAAACACCATCCCCATTTGGGACTAACTGCAGATGTAGTTATTTTGGCACTGTGCCTTCCACTTCATCATGCTGTTAAAAGTCCCAATTTAAATCAGCTTGGCTGCGTTATCCTGGGTCTGTTGGTGGCTTTCAGATTGGAAAGCTGGACCGGTGAAAATGTCACCAATTAGAATCCGCAGACTACCTAGACAAAACCTAACGGGGTGGGGAGGGAAATAACCTCCTTGTTTTTTTCCTCAGCCTTGTCAATTAAGTCGCCAAATTAATGAGAACTAACCGTCCATGTTGGGTTTGACTTTGAGTATAATTGCAATTACCCTCCAAACTCTAATCAAATGAGAAATGGAAATTTGCACTCGTGTTTGTTCAGTTAGAATCTTGCCGCCATGGAAAGAAAATCTGGGGCATCCCTGAATTTGTTGGGGGGGTTCATGTTTATCCAGTAAATATTCATACTGTATCAGGCAGTAAGAGAGCAGGCAAGTATGGGGATATAATTATAAACCAAAATCAGTTAAAAGTGGTTTAACAATTTGCATTATTTGGATAGATTTAATCAATATTTCTGATTGTAAATTATGCTTGACTGCAAATCAGGAAATTAGAATCTTATAGAATGTTATTGTACAGAGTGACACAATATTTCAAGTAAGCATCTTTGTTACATTTAGTGATTGTTGCTTATAGCCCAAAATTCAATTCAGCTTCTCACAAAAAATTAAAAGTACAATAAGATATTCTATATGCAAATATCAAAGGCATTGGTGCAAAGATGATACATTGTGCTGCTGACTGGACATTTGTCCAGCACAGAGTGACATCCTCCAAACGCAAAAAGTTCAAGCAGCTACAGAACATAGCAGTTAGTAGAAATCTGAGTGGAAGGAAGATGTGTTTGAAAATGGTGCACAACTCCAATCGATAGCACAGTCAAGTAACTTTGCTATGTTGAGCCGTTATAAAAGTGCTGTGTACATTAAATATGACTTAAGAAATTTGTCATTGCAATTTGATGCCCTAAAATTGTCTCTTTAAGAAGCTCCTGTTCTTTCCGACACTTTGCCTTCAACACGTCATCACAACAGATCATAGGAACACTGAACTGAGAAGTAGTTTGTATCATAAGCTCACAGACTCGCTGTTCCACCAGGTGTCTGCCAGTGGCTCTGGAGGTTAGACAGGAATGATAAGTGACTAACATGAATGACATGCTATAGATCACAAAAAAAGTAATTTTTATATCGTTCCTCCCTTTACTCTTTGAAAAAACTAAAAATAGGTAAGTAGGAGCGGTTTCAAGCATTGAGCATGCCTTGGCAAGGGAATTTTCATCAGCGCAGACTAAGAATCCTCTTACCAAATCAATCCCATGAAGAACTGGAACAGGTGCAGCGCACCAAGTTGGCGCTGCTGGTGAGCAACGTTAGCTCAGCAACACTTTGCTGTCTATGGGAGAGTGAGGGGAGCCCATACATACATATTTATTTGTATATGATGTATATATTTATATACGGACAAACCTCTGTCTGATCTCTCAGATTAGAGAGTTGGAGGATCTTATCAGAAAGTTGGAGGAAATTATGTCAGAAAATAAAGAGACTTCAAAGGACAAACTTACTACTACAACACGGTTAGTTCACAATTCTCGTACAAAATAGAAAGATAACATTTTATATCTGACATACTTGTTATATTGTGATTCAGGGCTGTCGGACACAATATATAAAGGTGTCAAAGAAGGAGTCAAGGCTGTACAACAGTCATTTTTTCTTCCAACCACCAATTACAATCTAAAGAAGGAAAGGTATGTCTGTAAGATGTGGCTGGTATTAGAGAACTCAATATGACTATTTAATCTAAAAGACATGATGTATTTTGGAGTTTATATTAAATTATTTTCTGATTTTTACAGCGTGCTTCTTTGACAAACCACACAGCAAACTGTGGCATTTGACTACACACAGCGGTACAAAAAGACGACTAGAAATGTGATTGACTCTTTCTTCGCTCTTGAAGAAATGTCAACATGTTCAGTGACTGGAAAGACAGGAATTCTTGGTGATAGAAAAAGAAACCTTAACCAGGATAAAGTGAACCTTGTCATTGGTGAGTAATACCTAAAAAGTAACTTCATTACTAACCACTACAACCTTTTTTGCCCCAATTGTAGAAAACCTCATATCAGCACAACCATTTGTGTTATTTCTTAAGACAAAAAGTTGCAGTTACATTTTAAAAGTATGTAATTTTTCTACAAAATAGAGTGGAATAATGTGAAACACATTATTCCACATACATGGAAAGCACATGTATGTGCTTTCCATGTATGTAAGCACATATGTTCTTGTCAAAACATATAAAAGTGGAAAAAGGTCAACAAATTTGTGATTTTTGTGGTAAAAACCCATGTGAACCTCATGTATTACATGTGATGAACAAGTAATACACACGTGACACAAATGGGAATCACATAGGTTTTCAACACACAACGTTTTAAAATAATGCATATTTTTCATGTTTTTTTTCACAAATCATTCACATGTGAAAATTTGTGCGGTTTTCTTGTGGCCATGCCTTTCACAAGTGAATTTATCTGAAAGACTTAAATACATATCGATCAACTGACAAATGTTTTTGTATTGTTTTATGCAGACCACGTCAAGAAACTGTTCAAGGACGTTGATGCCACTGAAATCAACGTTTGCATGGCACAAAATTGAAGGACAGAAGGAGACGGGCTGAGAGGGAACATTACATTAAGTTAAATGTACTGTAATTAGATTATTTCATACCTTCTGCTCAAGTAATCTTTGAATTTATCTTCATACAGGCAGCCTGGGGAAAACAACGTAAACCAATAGTCAATCGTCCTGTGGCCGACTGGTTACGCTGTTGCAGTTTGTGTGTTGAAATGGTTTGTCTTTCTTTATTCTTTGATCTTCAACAGAATGTAGCTCATGTTGTTTGGAAATGAAGCTTTTTTTTTTACAATTCTGAATAGGTTTAAAGAGGAATAAATAGATTGATTTTTTTTTTTTTGGTCAAATATATTTGTCTCACATGTCCTTATTCATAGCAAGTTTTCTTGTACAACCATGTCCGACAAAATGAAATAAGACGTCATGCACTGCAATGTGATAACATTTTTGTACTTAATATTTTTAATAGAATAAATATAACCACATATCATAAACATAAAAAAAATGACCTTTACATATAGTACCACAGACTGCGATAATCGGGCCAAGACAATGAAGAATATGTCCGATTTTAGACTGGACATATTCAACACACCACCATGTAACACACCACACACTGCAGGACGTTGTATTGATTGTGGTAAAGGGAAAATTATCGGGGGAAGAAAGGCTTGAGCAGGAACACCAACATGCATCCTGTAGGACATCATTATCTGATGGGAGGATGTCACTCCAGTTTCACTCAGTCCCTTTGAGCTCAGGTCTGAGCTCGGGGGATTCACCCCTAATTTAGGACAGGGATGGGGAAAGTGGCACTGATTGGAAAACAGAAGAATTTTGACAATATTGTCATTTTTGCAATATTGATGCGACCAATTGAGGACATGGGAAGCATCTTTAATCTATAAAAGCTAACTGACATTCCGACCTGGAATAGATTGTTCGACAGGCAGCGTTCTGCTCCCAGTCAGGGAAAACCCCACATGCTGCGATGAAAGGGCCAAGACAATGTTGAATATGTCAGATTTTAGATCTGGCATAATCAACACACGACTAGGTAACACAGCACTCATTGCAGGACGTTGTAAGATTGTCGTACAGGGAAAATCAGGGCAAAAAAAGGCTTTAGCAGGAACACCATTATCTGTTTGGATAGTTTTATTTTTTCTCTAAATACTGTAAATAAAATCATCCGAAAGCAGCTTTTTTCATTTGCTTGGGTTACGTTTGCATGTGACAGACATAAACAGAATAAATCTGTGAAAGGTCATAGCACTGTCTCTGTCAGCACTGTCTGCTTCTTCCTTTAAGACATATCATCAAAACCCATTTCAGAACTGCTGGCTCCAGACAGAACCTTGTTTTTCCTTCTCCGAGTTGAAAAAGACACACTTCACTTGGCTATAAACCAAACACTTAGGCCGAGATTAAAGAGTGGAAGGAAGATGAGAAGCTGCAGATTCTTATGAGGTCTCCCTTGTGATAAGAGGAACTAAGGCAGAGATGGGAACAACATAACAACCCTTGTTCAAAAACACAGTCTGCATTTCAACCCTAATCAACACTTTGGAAGCCTCATTTTCTTTCTTATTTTCGAAACATAAATCTGTAAACATTCACCGCAGCAGAGCATGTTGCATGCTCCTTTTCCACTTTCAATCGGTTCCAGACTCATAGACACGTGTGTTATCATGGCCCAACCCATTGGTGTTGTTCACTTTATTGCATGATAACTTTTTTTTTTTTTACCCCCCTCGAAGGGCTTGTTCACTTCTGCTTCAGTTGGTAATTTTCTGCATTTCACAGAGTAACATTTCCCAGTGAGGCAAAAAAGGTTTGAAGTCGATGTTTTCCAGTCAAAGATAGCTATTTGGAGAAATGGTCTCTGATTGCAGTCACGGTCCCTTCAAAGGGGGCAAAAAGAAAAAGGGAAATATAATCTTGCCCCTGTTGCAAAACTAGAATGTTACCTTTTCAGGATTTTCTTTAAAAAAAACAACAACAAAAAACATTCTGTGTTGCAGCTTTTGGATATGGCTTTACATATTTGCAACATATATGAACAGAGTGAAAAGAAACTTTTTTCTTTTCACTGGTTCTCTTTCAATTGAAATTCTCAAAACATTCTGAGAACTTGACTTTATGGAAAAATATGTGTTTTGTGTGTTTTTCTTGAAAGAAATGCCTCAAATTTGGAGTCAGGCAGTTTTCCTCAATTCCTGGATTTCTCACATTTGGAGTTTCAGGAGAAGAAACCGGATGGTGTCGGGTATATTTCCCAGGGTGAATAGCTACTCAACTGGCAGGAAACAGATCCCGAGGTTAGTTAGGAGATCTCAAGAAGCGTCCGAGTCCCAGGTACAGCAATAAAAGTTCTGGACCACCAATTGCTGCGCAATCTTTAATGAGCACAATTTTGAGGATGCATTTCTGTTTGTGGAGGGAAACCATGGAAGAGACTATGTTCAAGCTTGACCCAGTTTAAAAAGTGGTACAAAAAAAAAAAAAAAAAAATCAGGCCTTTGAAAGGTCCAGGGAGGAAAAAGGGAATATTCTGGGGTGATCTCACCAACTACCTATTTATTTATGCACAAGTGCATGCATATATGCATAAATATCCTGTCCAGACTACTGCATACTGTCGGCTATAAAGGAGCTAGAAAGCAACAAGAAGAGTCGGGATTAAAAAAGCTGATGCTTTAAGAGAAAAATCAAAGTACGGTATCCTGGCCGTTACAGTTTGCAGAGTTCTGTCTGTGCCGTTTCCCGTTTTTCAAAAGAAATCAATTACTAGAACTACAAGCTTGTGTTTTTCTTGAAACGCTTTACAATTTCCTATCACTCAGTACTTACATTTGAACGTCAATGAAACACACAATTAGACTGATATGGAGAAATCTATAAAAATAAGAAAAAGAAAGAAAGTAAACTTCTGTGGTGGTTACTTACACAGGCAGACGGATAACAAATGCAGATAAATGTTTTCTGAATTTTTTTTTTTAGTGAAACTCACAGTTCCCTTGAGTCTCTGCAGACCAGAGATGAGCAAATACCGTAGAACTCACAGATCCATACGGGCTACCGTTGATGGGAAACCGATGGGAATAATATCCTCTTTTAAACTACGACAGTAGATCATGCTCTCACTGTGCGTTTCCACGGCAAATGTGCGCAAATCTTGACCTATATCCCAGAGAAAAGAACAACAATTGCCGTGTTTCTGTTAAATGAGAAATACAAGTGAGATCACGTGTGAATTGGTTTCTTCACATGACAATGGCCTTTGACACGTGGAGAGCGACAACTGACGCCGACAAACAGCCTTTGTCTTCTCCACGGTGAAACCCAACACCGTTGGAGACAGAGTGATGAATGTGGCGATGTATTCAGAGCATACTTTGGCCTGAGCACTGAACGAATTTCCAAGCTACCGATGGGTTTTACTGCGACGGACACCAAACAAACTTGACAACTTTGTTTTGTCACGTTGGCTGTTGATGTGTGAGCTCAAACTTTTGTCTGCCATGCAACGGATCCAATGGTTGAAGTTTCGAGCTCGTGGACGTGCGAAACATCGTTGAAGAATATTGAACTTTGCTCGACTGGAGGGCAAACGATTTTTCGCCTCGACGCACAAGATTCATAGGAAATCAACTGAGCGGGGCGACGTCGCGCCACATGTCAGGAGCCTATAAGTCATTAAAAACATGCAGTGCCATCGTCCTCCTCCTGCCTCCTGTTGTCTTCTTTGGCTTTTCCGCCAGTAGTAACATCTTGTTGATGTTACGACTGGTGGGATTGCAAAAATAGTGTTTCCATTGCAGTTTCTCAAAATACGCAGAAAAACCGCCTCGTCGTAACGCAGAGGCCTTTCATCAGAAAACATGCGTTTGTTTCACAACTGTTTCCACTAAGAAAACTTATTTCCATAATACCAATTTGAATAATTATATGGCCAATGCCAGTGTTGTATAGTAACGAAGTAAAAATACTTCACTACTTTACTTAAGTATATTTTGGAGTACTTCATACTTTCCTCGAGTAAGAAAATTTTTGATAACTTTCACTTTTACTTCACTACATTTCCGAACTTAATTGCATACTTTTACTCCGATACATTTTCAATGTGTGGTTTAGTTACTCGTTACAAAAAAACGAGAGAGAAACGCAAATGTTTTGATCCCACCTACTGATTGACTGCAACAAAGTCGGTAGCCGACTTGCCTGCGCTTGTTCATCACCACCAATAGGATGCACAGGTTTCACCTCCCCACTACGTCAGAAAGTCCAGCAAACAGTCTGATTGGTTAGTGCTCCGTTTGTGTAGGTTTGTGCCGTTAAAATGTTCGTTTGTGCAGCTTTGGTTTCCGAGATATTAAAATGATTTTTTAGCCCATCCAGAGTTCACCATCCCCGCATTTTGCTCCAAAACAAACCAAAGTGGGCTGGTTCGTTAATGCTCCGTTTGTGCAGGTTTGTGCCGTTAAAACAAACGCAGCAAAGTTGTTTTCAATTTGGATTTTGGCTATTCCGATATCCGGTGTGAGCGGCGCCTAACTCGAGGTTGATCCGATTCATGAACGCTAATTTGGGCCAGCCGTTCTCTCGGTCTCCCCTTCCTCAAGGTGTCGGAGGTTCACTCAGGGAGAGTCAACAAATTTTACATCCAAACTCCTGAGAAACTAATGGAAATAGATTTCTTGCCTTGTGACCAACTGACACAAAATTCATTTTACTTACTCTTTAAGTAAGTAATGGATGGCCTAAAAAATAATTTTTAATATCTCGGAAACCAAAGCTGCACAAACGGAGCTCTAACCAATCAGACTATTTGCTGGATTATTTGAGTAGGTGGGTGTCAGCATCATGGAGGTCTGTTTCGCTTCTCCCATTAAACACCAAGTTAACAAAAAAGCTCTCCCTCTTCAGATGCCAATAAGCTGCATTTCCCTCCCAATTATTTTTTTCTTTTGCATAATGACTAGTTGTGTGCACCTATAGTTTGTGAAGTAGAGTAATCGTAACGGCTTTTTTTCTTCATGTTGGTCGCATTTTCTGTACTGACTATTTATTTTTCTCATTTTCAGCACTGACCTTACTGAAAGGGAAAACTTAAGGCTTATAGAAACTTTGTACTTTCTGTCCTGGAGGGTTTACTAAGAAGCTGGTTCAGTTGTAAAGCAGGTTAAGTTAATCTTGTGGTTTAGGTAAAGCACCTAATTTTATTAACTAAATGATGCTGCAGGTTTATCTATTAGCAGGTTTAATTTTGCCTGCACTTGGTTGTGTACATTATTTCAAGTGTATTTGACAAGTTTACCAAAATATAAAAAATGTCATTCAAACTGCATTTGCCTTGTTTTACTTTTTACTTGTACTTTTCATTACATTACTTGAGTTCATCCATTTTTACAGTACTTTCTATACTTAAAGTACCAAGATTTCAGTACTTTATACAACACTGGCCAATGCAAACTCAGCTAGTGTCATGAATATCCTCGTCTCTCCAGGTTTGAAACAATACAAAACGCCAAATGCGAGAGTTTGGCAACGGTGAGGGATTAATCTTCCTGCTCATTAGAATATGGTTTTCAGTTCACTTCTAATTATGGAATGTGTCTTCTTGCGGAGGAAACGCTTCCTCCTGTATCAGTGCCCATATCTGGATTTAATTTGGCCAAACGGAGTAAATCAATGGCCGCTTGCTGTGAGATATTGGAATGCTTCTCTGCGGCCGAGCACTAACTTGGTTTATTAAGACCGATCCCTCTCTACATATAAATTTCCTCGCTGTCGTATAAATATTCAGGCGTTAAGCCTCGTGAACGGAGCCAGCATTTGCACATGGTCAGACAGCATGTCATAGCGAGTCTGTTTTTTTCTGGTTGATCTCCAAGCGGACCGTCCCCCAGGCCTCGTCTGATGGCTCCCTGACACTGTCTGCGTTTTCTGCAGTCAGAGCAGCTTCATGGCATCACTCAGAAATCAAACAGGATGGAGGATTGCATCCCCCCTCCCGCCTCCCAACAATATCTCCCTGCCTGTTTTCTAGCGTTCAGCACCCTCTATTGAGCACTTCATCCCATTCATCCGGCACCCAGAAGGATGAGAGCGTGCGCTGCTTGCATCCGAAAGGAGATGAGCGAGAGGCCCAGATGATAATCTGTTTAAAATGCTCAGGGATGTGTCTGGTAATATTAAACCATTGAATATTGCAGATGTCTTATGATTGCAATAAAAGAGAGAGAGAAAGAGACAGAGAGAGAAAAACTCAAGGCTGCATTTATGATTCATTATTAATTGGGTGTCTTGGGCCCCTTAAATATTTTTGATTTGGTAATGCTATGAGATGCCTGTTGATTTGGTTAAAAACTTTTAGCTTTTTAATACACTGTATGCGTCACCTTCAATATTCATGCTGGAAATTGCTGCAAATTGTGCACAATCGTCTCTGGTTTTGTTCCAAAGCAGGAGATTAATTAAATAGCTAATTAAGAACCAGAAGAGTACGTTTTTGATGTCAGAAATCAAAAATGAAAGGCAATGAGTAATCAAGTAATTGAATGACGCATTAAAATCGGCTCTGTCGTTTCCATTCCCATTAATATTTTGTGAAGGTTCAATTTTGTTTGAAGAGACTTAACCCATTTCATTGATGATCATTTTTACTTGTTTTATTTATCTTTTTATTTAAACACATCCTATGACACGCATCAGATAATAAACTGACTGAAGTCCAAGTAACAAATTATTCAATGACTCTGATTGTTTTTAAAGTATTGGCCCTACTTACTGTGTATCTGATCAATACCAGATACCTGAGGATCACACGCCCCCATCAAAAAGGTTCCAGTTCCTCACAGGGGCTGGTACGTAATGCCAACTCTTAACTCTGGAAAAGAACCAGTTTGCTGTTGCACCACCAGAGAAACCAGTCAGACACACATTACTATTAACTGCAGAAAGCATCTCACTCCTGCAGTCAGGCTGATTCTCAAGGTATGAAATCTGTTGCCGTTTCTATATGTAATTACTTATGATACAAAAAATGTCTCATATTTGCCGATGATGACAGCTGAGTAGTCTGTCCTGGTGAACTGAGTTGTTCCCATTTACAACTCTTCACAAGGCTTGTTTCAAGTTTTCAAATCGTTTTTGCAATTCAGAAGTGTTTTTCCCCCCCCCCCAAAGACACGGCTGGAGCAGGGATTCAAACTGGCAACCCGCTGATTACAAGACAAACACCCACTATCTCCACAGTGGAAGAGTGCATTTATCTGGCAATTTGTACAAATTGGAGAAACTCCACATTGTGTGTTCGGGTGCATCGGTATTGAGTTGTTAGGGCTCGCAGAATGCTCTGAAACCTTCAAGAAAAAAAAAAGGCTTTTTGTCAAACCCCCAACTCTTTTCTCTGTCTGATGGGTTCAGACTGCAGAGGGCTCGGTTTATTGTTTCTGACGATGCTGCTGGCAGCTCAGCTTTCAGAAAGTCAAGTTTCCAGACGTGGAAAAATGTCACAAATTTGAAAAACTCAATGCCACAAACCAGATTTTTCAAACCTTCCAGCAAAGACACGAAATCAAAAACGAGCCTTTCCAGCAGGTGCGTCTCGACCGATCAGATCCCCGTTGATCTTGACGGACTCAACTGCTGTTTCTTGATAATTGTCTTTTTTTTTTTTCCCCCCCCTTTTTGTTCTCCATGACCCTGTCGTTCTACTCTCTGCCCGTCCTCCCTTTCGAAACACATGTAAACTGCCTATCTCATCTCAAAGAAAACACTCGCCCCTTTGTACAGCCGCATGTTTATTCATGGCACGACGCTGGTTGTGGCACATCAAGAGGCTGCCGGAGGAAGAGTGGCAGGTCGCGCCGCATTTTCCGCCCCGACAACGCGTCAAAGGGGGGACAGGCACAAAGGAATCATGAGCGTCCGCATTGAGTCACTGTATAAGGCTTGGAATCATGATTCGAAAATGAACATCCAAGGCGTTCCCGCTCGCCGTGACAGTCGGAGGTATACATTAATCATTTCACCCAGGTGACGGCTGCGGCTCTGCATATTTCAGTGAACACAACTCGGCTCAGAGCCGCTGATTCGCGGAGACAAACCAACATGAAAAGACGTGGCAGATCAAAGGCCATCACAGCAAAGATGACACCTCCTGGTGACAAATATGCAGAACCCCAGGACTCCCGATGACTACCCTTGGCAATGCTTGCACACTTATAGCTTAAAGACATGAAACCTTTGCGGTGAAATAAAGAGCAGCAGATGGAACGTAAAGAAAGGCAAGACACATGACTCACCCTGGGTTTCAGCTGCGGCTGAGGAAATAGTGTAGCTCTACTTCTCTGTCTGTAATGGGCCCTAAGGTTAGATGTGCTGAATAAGTAATACAGAGAAAGTAACACCGCCGCGGCCAGGGAGAGTCTCCTAAGCCTGGATACATAATTTAGAGAGAAAAAAAAGAAGAAGCTCTTTTCTGCTGTGAAAGGCGCTGTCACAAGTTGTTGCATATTTTCCTCTCGTTGCTACCGCCGGCGCTGGCAGAAAGCACTGTTCTACTTTTCGACAAACGCGGAAGAAGGTGAATGGTAAATTTCAATCTCTGGAATGGGAGGCAGTTTAGGATAAAAGGTAAAGATGTGTTTGCATGTGTGAGAGAGAGAGGGCGGGAAGAGTGCTCCTTCCTGTCCAAGATGGTGGAACTGTATTGTACTGTACTGTATGGTACTGCAACCGAATGATTCACAGCAGCAAAGTCTGAGAGTCCAAAGGAAAACGATTAACAGCAAAGGTCTTACTGGACGCTCATGAACATATGCTCAGTCTTACAGAAACACCTACCCGCCATGCTGAGTGACTCCATCGAGCGTGTCTGCTCTATACATCGCCCCGGAAACCTGCCCAGCAGAAATGCCAGCCATGTCCTAAACGTACACATACACGAACACGTGTTTTTGCAGAGGGTGGTTTAGTACCCAAAACGCCTGTCGGCCACGCGAGGAACGATCTGTCGGGAGATCCTGATTGGAGCTGAAAGATATTTGCGCCAAGCGAGGCGCAATAGTGCTGCACACACAGAGCGAGGCTGAAAAGAAAAGAAACGGCACACTTCATCATCATTCACGGCCCTCCAGTTAATTTGGCCCTAATCCTTCCATCACACAGTCGTAATCCCAGATCAAAATGCCTATAAGGGCCAAAGACTTCTGCACAGCAGTGAAGTTATGGAGACGTGTATAAATAAATGATTAGGCTCCTTGCTTTAATATCTGGCATACATGTATTTAGGTCAAGATCATCCGCATTCCCCAGTAGGGATGGGCTAGTAAGATAGGAATCAACCACAACATTTCAAAACCCAGCCAATGGGTGACCAGTTTTATTTGGCTGCATGGAGCGCGAAGTCAAGCAGCTCTTCCCTTCTGCAACTTGCTGTAGGACAGTTACCAGAAAGATGGATCAAGACAGAGTCGCAATAACATGACACCACCGCTCTGAAGATCCTGGCTGAGCAGTGAAAGAATGGCCTCTGAAGGAGCAAGGCCTGCATATCTTAAGACAAGACATTTGTAGACTTTTTAATTGTCTAGAAATTAAAAAGTTTCTAGACAAGCAACGAGTCCCTGGTCTGTAGAGAGGAAGAGCAGAACAAACCCAGAATCCTGTCCCAAAGTGTAACATTCACACCGACTACTGGAGAGTAACCTGAACACAACCCGATCTCTCGGTTCCTCATGAGAAACATACGCTCTGTCAGACGTTGAGCATTCCTAACATGAGACAGACGCGGCGTTGCTACGGGGATTTAGCGTGAGGCTTCATGTCTTTCACGCCACTCGAGCATCAAGTCAGCACGTCTACAGCTCCGAAAAAAAATCAACACTTGTTGTAAGATACAGAATTTGAATAATAAGGTGAAAGAGAAATTTGGGGGGAAAAAAAACAAAAAATCATTGGCAGAGAGATTGAGGGACCTTCTTGTCTTTGGAGAAAAACCTGTAAACTAGCAGCTACGCTGTTGCAGTAACGACTAATTTGAAACTGTTTGGGTCACTCTTTGCTTTATAGCCGCTGTCAGAAATCTATCGTTGTTTTCGGGTTCATTTAGACACACCGTCTCATAACACAGGGCATTTTTGAAGGAAATGCTGATTAATAACAGTGGAAACAGTGAATACTACAGTCGGCTGGTTAATCAGCTGCATGTCAACATCAGTCTGTTTTAATAAGGGATAATGAGGAGAACAGGCCCACGTTTGCTGCGAATGATTAAAGAGCTTTGGTTGCATTAGGCAGCTCAACCTGTGATAACTAATTGTAAATGGTGGATCTATAAAAAAGAAATAAAAATCAAAAGGTTGAACCATAATGTAGTCCATGGAAGCTGTTTGATTTGATGCCGGAAAGAAAAATAGAAGAAATTCAGACGTTTTTTATTTTTCAATTTTAACTTCTTTTACTGAGGAACAAATTGTGAGGGAAAATAAAAAAAACTCTTTATAGCCTGTTAATTTTTAAAGCACTTAACTTGCTCCTTACATCACAGGACCTACCTTTACACCCTTACTGACTTTTCACCCTGAAACCTCCAGCCCTGCCATTACGCACGGTAGTGGCAGTATCATGCATGGGGATTATTTTCTTGCCCACCGAGGTCTGTGACGAGGCTTGGACAGTTTTTAAAGATTTTATTTGTGAAAAAAGAAAGAAAATGAAAGTTGAAAATGATGCATCATTTTCCTTCGTTTTAACAATTATGCTCCACTTTGGGGAATCCATGTTTGAGCCATAAAGGTTTGTTGTGGTAAAATATGGAGAGACGTTGCAAATACATTGACGGATTTGATTCAAACAAAAGACAGTGAAATAATAATAATAATAATAATAATAATAATAATAAAAAAAAATCTAGTATTGTGCTTTGGTGTTTTTTTCCATTTCATTGCATCGCAGGTGATTTTGAAAGTCTTCCCTTGACCTTAAAGAAGAAAACCTGCAGAAAATCCTGTCTTTAAACCACTGAGTCATTTTCAAACAGATTGTTTTTAACAATAATATCAGCAGTTGGAGCTTTAATAAGTCAGCATAATATCTAATCTGTTGCAGCCGTCTGCCTCAGGTTCATGTGATTCTTTGTGAATAGTTGTGTTTGTATTAACCACATAACTGCACGATTTAACATTCAAAAATAAATTTGCTTTATGTAAAACATCAGTTTTTTTTTCTCTTTTTTTTTATGAAACATTTTGGCGCTATGATTAGTTGGTGCTTTGGCTATACTGAAATTGGCTTGTTTTGCAAAACTGCAGTGACAAGACTTCACATCACGCCAACCACATGCACAACAACAGGATGTTACCACTGGCAGAAACCACAAAGAAGACACAGGAAGTGTTTGGAGAATGACGTAAACTTATTCTAAATGATTTTCTTATTCAATGGCGTCATCGCAATTGTGAAGTTGTGATTCTCCCCCACCCTGACATTAGTGGGTCGACGACAAAGTTTTATTCACGTGTGTAACGGAGACTCAGCCAGTGTTACCGAAGAAAAAAAGGCAGTAAACGAAGACGTGCCAAGACGTTCTCTCCGGCTCAAGAACACACAGTTGTCAAAACAACGCCTGGAAAGGGACAGGTCTCACATTTGACGCTCGGTTCAATAAGACGCGTGTCGTGCTGCTCCTCGCCGGCTCAGGTTGGAGAAAGCTCCATTGCTGCTGTTTGCTTGCAGTAAAATGAGTTCAAGGGGATATCTCTGAACATATGCAGAGTTAAGCGTCCATAATGATAGAGCGTGTGCCGGGGCTGAGCCCTGGAGAGCTCCAGCTCAATTTAACCTCTGTTAAAAGTCTCGCCAAGTTCCCCATGTCCTTGCAGCTCTGATGGCCCTCTTTGATTGAGAGGCCAGCAAATGAGGGGGGAGTACCTGGGAGCCCTAGAAACCAGGGATTGGATATTAGCTTTCTGTGTGCATCCTAATAAGAAACTGCCTCCCTGGGGGAACTGGGCCCAGCAATCCAAGGTTAATCTAGATGTCAACACCTGCTGAGTGTGCGGCTTGATTGCTGTGGGGTGACAGCCCTTATCTTCCCCTTGTTGCCGCGGAAACGTAATGCGGCATCTGAAGCTTCCCTCGCTGAGGACGGAGCGCGGCATTTCGGCGCTCCATCCACGAACATTTCTCATGGTTCTTTTGTTCTGTCCACCTGCTTATTTCCTGGCTTGTTTGCCTTCAACCCACTCTGGCCACGCTCCCGAGGTTCCCCATGTCATTCCTATTGGAAGCCACCGGAAGGAGTCGGAAGAGTCGATCTTTAAACGGATTTTGGAGATTTTTTAGCCGCATGGTGACCAATAAGGTCTTTTAAAAATTCCTCAAATGCAAAGTCTTCCCTTACACACTGCTTATGTTTGATTTCCGGTGCATAATGGTTAGTATTGGTATAAAACAATAAAAAAACACAACAACGTGGCTTCAGTTAAAAAATGTTTACTTTAATGTGAACTTCAGAAATCACTTTAATAAGTGGAGTAGAGCTACAACTGAATCACTTAATCATCGATCTATTGATCATTCTGACGATTAATAGGATGAAAAATTTCACATTCTACGGATTTTTAAAATTTAATCGCTTATGCCTGTTTCATACAACATCAGAAGAACATTAAAATATGTGAGATGGAAATAGAAAAGAATTATTTGTTTTAGATCAGAAAATAAACCTTTTATTGCCTAACATGCCCTTCTTTAGTGAACTTGAAGATAAACATTTGCAGACAAGAGTGATTTTAACTTTAAATGCAAAATGTTCAGATTTGTTTAGTACAGTTTTGACTTAATTATTGTTCTGAATATGTTTTTTTTTTTAAATCACCAAATGGCCCTTGTTCAGTCTACTCACACTCAATTATTAAATTAGTTGAGAAATATTTCAATAATCGATTAATCATTTCAGATCTGACCTGCAGTTGAACTGTGCAGAAAACGCAGTGAGAACTCAAAGATCCTGATGTCAGGATGCTTTCATGGTGGCAGAGCAGCTTTCTTGTATTGCCCTTTGTTCAAGGTTAATGTATTGATTTGCTTTGCCTGTTACATGCTGGTTAGTTCTGGAGCTGTTAAATTCAAGTCTAAATTCGTCGGTTCTGCTGAAAATCAAATTTTCCCAGGCAGCCAGGGACAAGTTGAAATCAACACGAAATCAGGGCTGGCGTCCCGAACATCCTGCAGGCCAAGCATGGAGTCCTGTCCCGCTGACGGCCCATGCGGCAGATCTGATCCACCTAGCAGGCGTCGACCCAACATGGCAACCGGACCTCCTGTCGCCACATCCGGGTGTCGATCACATTGCGTGACGTGGGAAAAAAGGCATTTTCATTGCAGCTTTGCGAAAGACGCTAAATTCAGTGCGGTTGAAAAACCAACTCATCCCAGTGCAAAAAAACGTCACCGGAAAACTTGCAGCTTTCTCGAAAATGGCAAATTTATTTTCGTGAATCCAATTTGGGCCATTTCCTACAGAGCGTGTGAGTTTTGCACTCGGAGTCACCACTGTGCCATTCAACGGTGACTGAAGTTTCCAATAAATCCCCTGCAGTTTCATTTGGCTACACTGTCCTCTAATGCACTAACAAAGCTCACCAAGGGACACAAAACCCGCCTGAGGCTCCTGGATAATTATTACCTACTTGACCCCAAACATTAACTTTGACCAATCACTGTGTTGTTTATTTATTTATTTATTTTTTTTGGACACACCTGCAGCCATGAAATCTCATTTCAGAGGTAATCGTCTCCCGTTCCCTCTCAGAGGAGCCACTTAACCCCGGCTCCTCGCTTGCGTAATCCCTCCCAACGCGGCGCTTCCTTTTTTCATTTTGTCAAAATTCATTTATTTTTGCCGCAGATCATCCAAATTAGAACGGGCCGGCTTGTGGGGAAAAATACGTCTTTATTGCTGTCATCGTCGATATCGCACTCCTTATCTGGGTCACTGAGCACCGACTGGCTGCACGGCAAACGGAGTGGAAACTCTCCATTTTGTTTCGGAGCCTTTCATGTTTCAAAAAAAAAAACAAAAAAAAAGCAACAACGACAGCAACAACAACAAAATACAAAAAAAAAAAAGGGGAAAAACGCACGCCCACTGGGAAAAGGATGCGCGTACTGGTGGGGGCTAAACAGTTAACAGGTCTCCGCTTTCCCACAAACACCTTCTTGTGGAGCGAAGTGAAAGACACAGACGCGGAAAATAAAGGAGATAAGGAGCAGTCTGTCTTCCGGGGACTGAGGGCAGTATTCAATCACACTTGATAAGAAAGCCGGGGGGATTAGTCAAAGGCATTCTGCCTGGGTGTTGAGAATGCAGGCCCCAAGTTCAGGAGCTGAACACAAATGCTGTTTACGTCGAGATAGTGCTGGAGACCGCTTTGAGGCGCAGAGGAAGATTGGGATTTCTCAGCTTATCATAAAGCTGTTTTTTTTTTTTTTGTTTGTTTTTTTTTGGTTGAAACAGAAGCGGCCGTTTCTTTTTTTTTTTTTTTTTTCCAGTCAAGGTCGGTGCTTTTGTTTGAGCATCTGCAGGTGATGAAACAAAAATCCATCATAATGTACACTCAGACACTTTATTGAGCACGTCTCGCTAGTTCCAGGTTGGCTCCTTTTTTTGTTTTGTTTTTTAAACTTCATAACCGCCTTTATTTTTGGTTAACAGATTCAGTGATGATGTCATCACACTAATACTGCCGATGCGTCGGCTGGACAACCGTAACAACGTCCCTCCCACGTTCCCGATACCGCTCACTTGGTTTGACAGACAGAAGAGTCTGTTGGAACTGTTTCAGGAAACCAGTCGGACCATTTGAGTTTTTTAACTGGTGCGTTATGCTGCCTGAATGAGCCGTCTGAAAATCTGAATATCACAAGGCAAGGCAATCACGTTATAGCGCATTTCAGCAACAGGCCATTACGGTTTTCACAATTACTGTGAAACCAAATTAATTCAGAAGCAACTGAAGCTATACTCTGAATATTGTCTAAATATTAAGGTTCAGAAAGGTTTCTTGATGCACTACTGTCAGGAACTGCTTGACGTTCTGTGGAGTGGAAAAGTGGAGCAGGGACCCAGGAGACCATGGAGATCATGATGTGCTTCTGAACAGAATGATCTTTATCATTAAGATGTAAAAAAAATATAAAAAATAATAATAATAATAATAAATACTGGTCATTCAGAATCTGACCTCACTCGGTCACGAGTCTGAGTCTTAGATATATTTGGACACAACATGCTATCAACTGCGACAGACTGGCGACCTGTCCAGGGTGAACCCCGCCTCTCGCCCGGAACGCAGCTGGAGATAGGCACCAGCAACTCCCGACCCCGTTAGGGAGAAGGGTGACGGAAAATGGATGGATGGATGGATGGAACATGCTATCAATGCAAACATGTGCTACTTGAAAAAAATCTACCTCTGTGGCATAAACCAGAATAAGAACAGAACTGGACCCAAGACAGAACCTTGGGTCACTCCAGAAGATTCTGGATCTGTGGCTGAGGATGTCTGGAGGACTTTACTTTTCTCACATTTTCTTCAAGGCTTGATGGTTTTCCACACGTCGTGTTGCAAACGTTGGTTGTTTGAGGAACTGTTGCCGTTCTTCCGTCTCGAACCAATCTACCCTTTACCTCTATTTTACACCCCCAGCTAGCTCAATATTTCTTATTCTTTTTTTTTTTTTTGACAACCGTAAACAAGAAAGATGTTTGCTCATAACCCCCCCCCAGAGCAGATCAGCAGTTTCTGAACTAATCAGATCAGATCAGCTCGAGTTCTTCTGATATGTCTTCACCCTTTCTCGTTACCCAAGGTATTGAATTGCTGCTAAGCGATTGGCTGATGTGCTATATGTGCCATGAAGCAGTTGAGCGGGTGTACCCAATAAAGCCGCCAGCGTGTGTGTGTGTGTGTGCGTGTGTGTGTGCGTGTGTGTGCGCGTGTGTGATGAGTAGGAGTGCAGCTTTTCTTTCTATTTGCGCAGCCTGCCTCCTCGCAAATGAGCTCGCCTTCTCATATTTGCAGAACAGAGAGGGCCGATCCGGAGAACCTTCATCTCCCATTTCCTGTGCTTGTGAGTTCCCAGCGCAGCTGCCACGGTTATCAATGAAGTCCAATACCTGCTTATCTGAGGCGAGCTGACGCAGCCGAATTCACTAACGCAACAAGACAGGCCATCCCCCGGCAAGGATGGAAAATAATTTCCTTGTAGTCATTTTGTGTTCTTAAAAAGATACAGATGAGACCGGGGCTCGGATTGTTGCGCAAATTGCCAAGGCGGCGTCCGGGCGCCCGACGCTGACAAGCAATACTGCGAGGGAGGACAGGGAGGACAGGGAGGACGGGGAGGGAAGCAATCTGCCTCCAAACATGTTCACCTTAAGCACACCTTCAGCTGGACGCCTCCGCGTCGTACGCAACGCGCGGCGACCAGCCGGTGTGTTCGGTCCGGCTGACGGCGACCGCCCCGTGCGGCCATGTTGAGACGATTTTCATCACGCTTGCTGACCTTATTCTATCACACATCATCACAGAGGAGCACATGGAGCTGGGGCGCCTTCCGCGCACACCGTGATTTTATCTCCTTCAAAGCACGTAGCTTTAGAAGAAGAAGAAGAAGAAGAAGCAAAAATGGCTGAAGTCTCTGTTTCGCTTTTATCTCTGGGAATTTAGCAAGGCCCTCAGAGAGCGGGAACTGCGCTGGATGTCGAAACATTACGCGTCGTGTTTGGGCGCGTTGATTTGAATCGACTGCCGCGGGTGAAGGAGATGGGAGCGAAGCCATTTATCCTCCTTTCTGGGATTTCTGTTAATGAGGGCCGAACGCGCTCGACGCGGTCAAAGCGGCAGCAACGCAACAGGATGTAGACAAGTTTACGGGCCCATTTCCCCACATCAAAGGGACGCTGCGTGTTTTTTTTTTTTTTTTTTTTGCCACCGACACGCTCTGATATTCTTTCACAGAGTTGTCGACTGCATTGCTTCTATCCAGGTCAACCTCCAGACGGTTTTTAATATATCACGTCTGTTTGCTCACAGGCTGAGGCCGACGCTCTCAGAACTACTTTCGCTTCCATTAAAGGTAAGCAGTATGTGGCGTAAACACGGTGATATTTCGTCCAACCTGAATGTAGGACAGCGTGGACGGGGGTGGGAGGCTCCATGAGCGTCTATATTCAGTCTGTAGGGAGGTCTGTGGCTCCCAAACATTCACACACGCGCCAGTGGAAAAAGAAAATATTACCAATAAGACTTTTCAAACTTGTTTTCTCCTTTAACGTGACATACTGCCAGTGGAATTTGTATGGATTTTTTTTTTTTTTTTTTTTAGAAAAATAAAAAACCTCCATTGACCTGGTTTCATAGGGTGTACTCCCTTAAATCAATATTTTTGCTTAACCACCTTTTTCAAAGATTTTGTGAAGTGATTCCAGGCAGCTGCACAGACGACGACCGCCATTGGTTTTAACTCACTTGTCGACGCGACACGCTGCGTCTTCTTACATGCACACATGATGCATATAACAGAAAGGGACGCAGTGGTTTTGCTACTAACAGTCAACACCCTGACAACCAGATGAAAAGGTCCAAATGTATCGCATTTCACAGGTCAGTAAAAAGTTTTATTTAAAAAAATGTAGCAAGAGAAAAGAAAGCAGGTCAGCATATGCTAGCTTGACTTTGACAACCTTACATTGATGTGCTGTGTAATTCTGCATTTCAGTTCAGTTTCTTTAAAAAAGAAAAAAGCCAACCCACACCGCTGGTCTGACAGATCATCAGTTCACATCAGCTAATCAACGACCTTTGAAAAATATTTTGGTTGGAGGTTTATCAACCTGTCCTAGAAAGGTGATATTTCCCCAGCTAAATTCCTCAAGCCCGTCAAGGCCATACTTTACTTTGCCTGACTTGAATTTGATCTGTGGAGGAAACTAAAGATTAAGGTGATGATATTAAGTGTTCACCAGATACACTTGGACCTCACCAAAAGGTAGACTACCCACATGCCAACTGAAATGTGGAGAAGTTTTAGAAACAAAACCTTAATTATATATCTATATTTCATAAACATTGAAGAAATGTTAGGCTGAAAGGAGGGATGAGATGTTTTTGGGTTTAAAAGTGGAGCGGGCACAATGTTTGCTCCACTTACGCCATTGTTCAGGTTCCTGTGTGTGTGTGTGTGTGTGTAATATATGAGATTGAAGAGTCATAATGCTTTCATTGTGAATATTTTTGTAAAAAAATCTAATAAAATCCATCGAGGTCCAGCTTAGCTAGTGATCATATGTTACGATCAGGTCAGCAGATCTTCCTGTTCAAATGAGAACAAAAATGAAACTTTAATAAAACTTTGTGAAAGTGTTGACAATTAAAATCCACTAACATAACGTTTTGAACTTACATGGACATTTTCCTTCTAATGGAGTCACTTTCGACGAAAAAACGTTTGATCATTTCACAGAACTTCACTTCATAACCAAACTTCCCCATTTTTTACAGGTGGTAAATTACATCACAGCAGCCAAACAAAGTAGCTCTTAAGCCACGAGTGAGCTGTAATGTAACACCTTGACTGATCTGCTATGTTTCACACTCATTCTGTGTCAAAAGGCACTTCACCTTAATCTCCGGACCTGCTTTCCAGAAGGTAAAATTGCCCTAAATCCGGGTCAATAAGGCGGTTTCCCTCAAGCCGGGCACCACAGGCTGAACAGGGATACTCGACACGCTCCAGTCTGCTGTAACACGAGCACGCATCCCCGCACAAACACACCGACTCGCAGGCAAACAGTGAAACCCAAGCACGCGAAAACACTTTGTAATTGTAAATCAATAAACAATTACAAAACGACCATCACGCAACACGCTGCTTACTGACCTCAAGTCCCTCGGCGGCGGGCTGCGTCTCCATTTTCTTGTTTGTTGGGTCGACTGAAACATCGGCTGCGATAATGTAGCTGCCGCTTAACACCGACGTCCCAAAGCGAAGGATTGAGGAGTGTAGCAGCCAGAAAAACGCGAGTGTTTCTGCCTGGGCCTTGCCTGCTTTTCAGGAGAATAACAATGTCTGTGTGTGTGTGTGTGTGTGTGTGTGTGTGTGTGTGTGGCTGCCGTTCATGTAAAAATTGATTGGACCTTCTGCGAGTCGGTAAAGTATTTAAAGCATTTCATTTAAAAATCGTAAAGCTTGGAAATCAAGTCAAATCACATTAACTGTACGCAGTGCAGTGAAAGGCTCATCCCAGTGATGATTAACTTAAAGTTGTTGTTTTGTTGTAAAAGTAGATAGAGCATTCAAAACACTGATACCAAAGACAATAAAGACGAGTGACAAAATGGTTTTAAGTGGCTGATTCTGCCAGAGAAACATGAAACGCACAGCAGCCGACCTGTGGAGTTGGGTACAGAGAAAAAAACACAAACACACAGACCGCTGCTGGGAAGACTGCACCTAAATCAACTATTTACCTACAATAGAGATTCAATTACTATAAAAACAGCTTCAGTGCGCCCAAGAAACAGGCAGCAAGTCGTACAGAGCTTGCCAAGGAACGGCAGTGGGAAGGTGTGACTGACATCTTAGGATTTCGCCCTACGGTCAAGAAGGGGGAGTGAAGAAACCACCTCTTTTTTCAAAGAAAAATATCAAAGACATGCTGACTTTTTTTTCAGGAAGTACCAGGATTGGACGTAAGAGAACTGATGTAAAGATTTTCTCGGTCTAAACACCCTTCTGACTGCTTGGGATAAACGACTGGAGAAGAAGAGGTGAATGCAGCCACGGGTCTTCTTGTGTCACACCGGAGCGCCTTGAGACAATGATGTGTGGGTTTTTGCATCTTGCCGGCGCCTCAAAACATGGTCATTCTGGTGATGGACGATGTTTATCGGGACTGATGGAGCACCGTGTCAGCAGGCGGAAGGGATAATTGCTCAGATAATGTGGCCATCGGCAGGAAACTCCCAAGTTATTCATTCAGTTGAGAATCTATTGACAGTGGCATCATCGGATGAAGACGTGGGCCGAGTGCTTTGACAAAAAAAAAAAAAAAAAAGGAGCCAGAAGGTCACGGCACAATATGAACATACTTCCTTACACTTTGATTGAAAGGTCTGCAAATGTTTTTGATTTGCAAGAAGCTGACACACCCAGAGCCAGGAACCAAATGCCATCGAGGTTGAGTAAACATACTGCAGGCAGCTGCTGGAATGTCTGCTAGTCAAAACAGGAAGTGAAGCCCACCAGACATAGTGGTTGCTTCCAAAGAGTCGATTCGTAGGACTTCATAGATTTTGATCCCATCACACACCAGTCCAGGGAGACGTATCATACATTCTTTGGAAAAATGTTGGCCGTGCAGACTCCAGCCTGATCCAGAACCCAAAGCAGAAGCATGAAGCTGCAACCTGAAGGTCTGAGCCACTGAACATTCCTCTACAGAACAACCTAACATCAGCACATTATTCCCTATTCAGATACTGCACAGTATAACTACTTAACATGTGGACTCATTATCCAGCCTCAATAAACTTAACAAATGTGAGTGATGCTGTCTGATGAGTCAATAAATTATGTCCATTTTGAGATGGTTCCGTAATGATGCAGCTCTGCTCATTACATTCCACTTTATGGTCTCAGGAGACCATCTGTCATCTTCCTTTTGTCTGTGATTTGGTCATGAGGGTAAAAGGTAGAGGGAGAGTCTGGGTCTGACCAGACACCTAAATCCCATTAATAGGTGAACCAGTTTCTAGCAGATTAAATCTTTTGATACCTGAAGAGGGACGTGTTCATCCTGTTGTCGATGTAGGCTACATTTAAACAATACAGTTGCCTGGAAACCGCCGGTATTTTCGGATGTTGATTGGGGAAAGTTCCCTGTTTTGAGGGCAACGCAGGAACGCCTTGAATCAGCTGCAGCTGCCACGCCAGACCACGATACGACATTGTTTTTGCAAGTTACAAATAGCTTCCACCTCATAGTAAATGTTAGAAATCCATCTAACGTGAACAAAGTGCTGATATAACATCAATTCCTCATCGGGCACAGCAGGTTAAGTATCACAACGCGGCACAATGCTGTGCCCCGTTGTTTTTGCTGTCATTTGTCCGCTCTTGCATAAGATGGTCCCTGCAGTGGTGTGTTCTGTGCATGTGAGCTTTCACATCAGCAAAGTACAGAACGGTTTCGCTCTGAGACTTGGTTCCAAAAGGTTCCCGACGTGAAAAGACTCTGGCCTCGGGGGTCATGTAAAAAAGCGGCAGAATCGCAACAGACATGTTACGGTTTGACAAAAGAGTAAAACATAAAGAACGCAGCCATTTATAGAAGCATGTTACTGCAGTTCTTAATTTTGGATCGACGGACGATGCAACCGCTTGTTTCTTTTTGGCAAGCAGGCGGAGTTTTGCCAGATAGGTGGGTGAGCTGGTCTGGCAGAACTGAGAGCACGTTAACCACAAGAGCTGGCGATTAAGAGGCGTCCCTGGAGGAAGACACGAGCATCTGGAAACTCAACTTCTAACTCGGCGCGTTTTGTTTTGTCAAACAATCGGCGATTTGAACTGAAATCGATTAAAGAGCTGCAAAAACACGAAACGTGCGTCTGGTGGGACGGAGGAGCAAAACAAACGTGAACACACACACAGAAGACACGACATTCATCTCTCTCGGAGAGTTAGAAAGGACGAGAGCGTTTCAAATTCACATATCTTTATAAGACAGGACAAAATGGAAAAGGAGATCGTCTGATTGTTTGAAGACATTTTCTTAAGAGAGTCACATTAATACAAAGATCTATCATGGAATACCAGTATTTTATATACTGCAGTCGTTATACCACATTTTTATATTCTGTAACATGTGTACATGGTAATATGCCAACTTTGCTTCAAAAAGTGTTCAGTTAGTTCATCCAAGAAGAAGAAGAAGGAAAAAAAAAGAAAGAAAAGAAAAACATATTAAACAATATATAACTCACCATGAAAGGATTACAATACCCTGCAAATGCTCACGGTCTGTGTCATAATGTCTTTAAGCGTTTATCTTTACCACAAGAGTATACACACAAAAAAACAAAATAAAAAATAAAAAAAATAAAAAAAAATCAATACTTTGGGTAACTCGATGGATTTTGATCCCGCTTGTCATATAAAAAACACGTGGAGGAACTGAATGCTCATTAATGCTTTACATCGTCCCAAAGCAGAACGGAGACGGACGCGGGGACGCCGTGAGACGCCTTGTGGCGTTTAAAAAGAGAGGCGTGTGGAGAGAGCCACGCAGAACTGCCGTATATTCAGACGCAACATGAAATGGGACAGTCGCCTGAGGTTCGTCGTTCAGATTGAAATCTCCAGGAAGTGAGAAAACGAAACTGAAGCATGTTTCTTTTTCAGCTTTCGAAATTGACCTCTTTTTGACCTCACTGTAGATTTCGTGGGAGTTTCTTCCTCTTTCAGGAAGAAAACATTTTATATTACCGGGTTCATTTAAGACAAATTATCAAAATTATCAAATTTCATCAACAACAATCAGCTGATTTGGTATCGGTTGATACTTTGTGATTTAATGGTAACAGAAGAGGCTTCTTTGTCAGATACAGCAGGCGTAAAAAAAAAAACAGCCACCACACATGAATAGCTGATGGAAAATATGGCTGTATCATAAAATCATGATTCAGTTTCGTTTTTTTTTTTTCTGGACAGTCCATAACGAGACCTGAATGGCATCAACCAGTAAAGTCTGTAGTTTCCGTTTCAACGTATTATGCCTATTTGCTTTCTTGCTAAGAAAAGAGAGAGGAATGGTACAGTTGTGAGATCTTGCACCAGAGATACATGAAAACTTAGCACCAAATAAACACGTGACGCTCACTTTCCAACCAGCCTTGAACAGCATTAAAATCCACCAATCCATTTAGATGTCATTGGAACCAGAGCACAGAATGAACTCAATGGAACAAAGAAAATGATGCTGTTTTGATTACACCAATAGAATCTGGGTTTATTTTCCACCTCGGTTTCCGGTAAATCTTTTGGGAGAAGTCTGGGAATGATGGCATATTCCATCTGTTTTCCAGCTTCAAGTCAGAAAGCCATTAAAATGCGACCTGCCTTCAGACAACGTTAGTAATTTAAGATATTAGATATCTTAAATAATCTAATTTAAGACATCTCGATGTTGTCGACATCAAGATATCGACAAGGTCAAGGTTACCAAGGTTTTGAAAACAAAATTAAAGTTCTCAATGTACCGTTCCTATAGTTGTAATTAATTTTGCTAAAATGCTAAAGAAAAAAAAACACTCTGGTTTTGGATCAGTCTAAACTCAAAATTAGAACATTCCAGATTTCATTGCGTTAGCATAGCTTGGTCGAGCGGCCACTGACTGAGATCTCGTCCGCTGAGACAAAAGGTATTAAAAAAAAAAACAAGGTTATTCACAAACACAGATTGCAAAGTTGTTATGCAGACAGAGAAAACTCACATACACATCTTCATTTCTCTAGAAATTCAAAGAAAGTATCATGATTATAAATACCATTTTTCGTGTTTGGGGTAGGCTTGAGCAAATCTCACTCTGACTGGAATGGTGTTCTATACGGCTCTGACATTTAGAAAAATTTGATCATTTTTTTAAGACGTTAATGAAACAAAAGTAAGAGTAATGTAATGTGATTCCATTTTCATATTTTCACTCCTAGTGTTTTTTTGGTGAAAAGACAAGAAAATAATTCAAAAGCAAAAAAAAAAACAAAAATATCTAAATCCGACTGCAGTGAGAAATCCCAAATTATTTGCGATATCAAGCAGCTTTGGAGGCTGGTTCTCCCCGTCGATGACTCTGAGCTAAACTGACTCCACTGACTTCTGTGTGGCGCCCACGGCTGCGTTGCCGTTGGCCTCGCAGTAAGAAAGCAAATAGCCATATTTTCACAAAACGTCAAACTACTCCTTTAAAGACGCCAAAACATGAATATGGTCGGACTTGTAGAAATGTTTTTCTTCAGCAGTTTCACCCAAAAAGCCTGAACGTGACAAAGCATGTGTTTGTGTTTCGGGGGTCTGTGGCGTGGCAGATTACTTAACTCATTTTCCTTGCTTTAAAAAGCAAACAAAGTGGAACGTAAAGGCGAGGCTTCGGCGCCTCAGATGCGTGGACCATGGCTCTGAGTCATCCCGCGCTCTCCACAGTCTGGGTGAGGCGTCGCCAGCAGTGGGGTGGGTGAGGGGGGGATTGGAGGGACCCCGTTTTGAACTGGATTCGCCGTCGTCATGCAGGGTAAAAGTCCCCCCGAGAGACGTTCTCCCACGGAAACGGGATGAGAACAAGGACCGCAGCTCGATGCTTCAGTCACCCGGATCACAGTCAGAAAAAGGAACCAAAGTAAAATCAGGGAAAAATAAGTTAACACAATTCTGACACGTAGAATTTTACAATATATACATTATTTTTTAAATTAAAATAGACTTTGTCAGTTGTCTGATTGGACAGGTCCTCTAACAGAGCACAGCGTTTCCAGCCAGTGTTATTCCATAGTTTCTCTTGGAAGGCTCGGAGCCGGCCAATCAGAGAGCGTGTAAGGCTTCCTTCATCTCTGGTCCCTGCCAGCAGTTTGTTGGTCTCCACTTCGGACGGGGGCCAAGCCCTTGGTGACGAAAAATGTCGGACCCTTTTAACACCTCGACCGACCTTGAAAAAGAAATAAATATAAAATATATGTAATATTTCTATATATATATATTCATAAAACCAAACCCAGGATAGATTTTGAACTCTGATGTATTCTCTCCACCGTGTCAAGCTGTCGCCGTTTTCCCATCGCCAGCCCGGTTCCCTTCCTCCATGTTTGTGTAATTTTTGCAGTTTTTTTTTTCTTTTTTTTTTTTTTTCTCCTTCCCCTGAGGGGGAAAAAAAAAATTCTTCAAACATGTACATCTTATACGCAAGTAAACAAAATGTAAAAGTGCGTGGGTTTTTTTTCTCCTTTTTTTTAAATTTTTTTTTTTAATATGTTTTAATCCACTATATCCAAAAGTGTTGCAGGCACTTAAGTCCCTCCCAAACGAAGCAGGTGTTTTTTCGACAGTGGATCAGGTTGGTTTGGTTATTCCTGGATTTTCGTGTGGGGGGGTCTCTTTGTCTCGTTTTTTTGTCTCTGTCGATGTTTTCCGTCTGTCGGGGAACAGGGGGGGTTGTTGGTGGTGGTGGGGGCGGGGGGCGGGTTTCGGGGAGGGAGTGTGGTGAGGGGGAGCGGCTGCCGCTAGCCCAGGATGTCCAGGTAGACTGGGGTGGCTTTTCCCATGGCGAACAGGACCTTCTGGATGTCCTTAATGTTCAGTCGCTGCTGCGGTTCCCTCTGCCAGCAGCCCAGCATGATGTCGTAAACCTCCTTGGGACAGATCCGTGGCCTCTCCAGCACCCGACCCTGGGTTATGCACTCGATAACCTGCGGAGGAGGGAAAGAAAAAGAGACAGCGGTGGGGTGAGAGAGGCCGTCCGCACAGGCTGGCTGCCTCGCTTCCTCCATAATGAGAAAGCGGTGACACCAGGCCGTTGAGATCTGAGCTAATGAAACCGATGTCAGTGGCACAGATTCGGTTTTAAAGGACAAACAGGATTTTTGTGTGTGATTTATTTATTTCTTTATTCATATTTTTGTGCCCTGTCCCACATCATGAAATTCTAGTAAACAAAAACAGTGCAGGTGGACGTGTGAAAACCATGCTCGTGCAGCAATTAGTCGGATGACTCACCGTCGTCATGACAATTTGACTTGATTATTTCAAACTGATAAGGCTGCGGCGTGGACAAGCTCATCCTTTCCCTTCAGGAAACTCCCCCGTTGTTGTTGTTGTTGTTGTTGTTTTACATCAGTAAATACATTTTATGATCAGACAACGACAACCAGAGTAAACACAGCACAAAAAGCTGTTTTCTAAAGAAAACCAAAGTGAAATTTAATTGGCTCTGTTAACTCATGAATTAACTGTGATTGTGCATTAGTTGGTAAAAGCCTAAGCAGTGTCACGTTTTGTCACAAATTCACAAAAATAGGGTGGGGAAACCAGTTTAAGGATGATTAGGTTTAAATGAATGTATTAGTGAATGACATTTTTAATCCGAAAGCTGCATATTTCATTGACTGTAAAAACAAAAACTTTGAAAAATGTTCCTGATTTACCAAATTTCCCGCAACACGTACGGCAGCAATATTCCATTTAAATACGCCGCCGCACATGGAACAAATCCACCGTTGAAGCCAAACGTCGCCGTCGTCTTTTGTTCCTCACTCACGTCGTCTCAGTCTGTACGTCGCCTTCTGCCACCGACAGCAAACAAGGCGGCGGTGCGACGGAGGATCACGTAGAGCCTCTTTGCATAAATTCCTCAATGACAACCAGCACAATGAAGCTGCCGTCTCCTGGCAACAGCACCGGCCGAGAATCTGGCTGATTTATCAGCGCTACTGGGAGTCAGTCTGCTCAGTGACGCTGCGTTTGTTTAGGCTGATTTAGGTCACATTCAGTCCTCACAGTGCTAATTATTCTTGAGAACTTGGTTGCTTCTTTTCTTTTTATTTTTTTTACTGCTTCCCTTTGAACATGTATTGTGGATTTATTAAATGTCTTTGACGCGAGTTACTAACATTGCTAACACTGGTTAGACAGTGGAAAAGACGGAGCGAAAGCAAATTAGTTTGGACCGTCTGAATTCACAAAAACTCATCAGCCACCGTCGCTGAATGAGAAAGCCGTCATATCTCGGGGAGTTTTCAGAAAAAACAGATGAACCTTTAAAGAGGTTGAAACTACACGTCTATGCTTCGACAGCAAACTGCTGGTGAGTTTCTCAGCAGGACAACGTCGCTGCTGGCCGCCTGCGACTCGTCAGTCTTTGCTAAAGGCTCGCCGCCCACCCTGCAGTTTCAAAAATCCTACTGGGCTTGAACGCGTCACGGTGCAAGTTCAACATTAGGGAACCAAAGCAGCATCTCCCATCACACTGCGTGATTGATGACTGCAGCAGCAGATTTCTGTTGGGCAGGTCTGACAGAGATACGAGTGTGATAATAAATGCACAGCTGTGTTAATGTGCTTTTAATTGAGAAAACAGTGAGTGGAGGAGGAGGAGCAGGAGGAGGAAGGGGGACAGCAGAGCGGCGTGGCGGCACACATGGCTGCTTTATATTTACTGCAGGTGGCCTGTGGTCAGGAGAGCACTGCATCGGTCAGTGTGTCTGTCAAACTGACCGTCCAGACACCGGCTGTACGGCCGGGTGTGTTTTAATCGCAGATCATACCGCAGTCAAATAATGATACGACCTTTATTTGTTACAAAAAGGCCATGAGTATTAAACACAACTTAAAAGAATTTGACTTTGCATCTTATCGAATCTGCCTGCCTCACCTCCAGTCTGTTCTCTGCCGGTTCTGACACGACAAAAAACACTGGACATTTTATACATAAGCTAAATTATGGAAAATCAGTTCATACATTAGATGTTTTTCAACCATTTTATTGGTGACCAGGAGGAGAGTCTAACAGTGCTCCCATTGAACAGCAGCCAGTTAGACGTTGCTCAATCCCAGGTGAGGCTCAGCTCACTGCTGCTTCGCTTACAGGCATTTAAATTGGAAAATCCAGTGATTTTGAAGAAAAAACTAATCAGAACTGATTAAGCTCAATGAAAAATAGGCACTTTATAGTACAAACCACAGGGTGAAAATAGCAATATAAGTTATTTTATCATTATATATTGATTTTCCATGATGTCAGGTGAGGATCTGCCTCCCCTGTCTGCACGTCGCCGCTTTGTAAAACTACATCCTAACAATCCCTTCAACTTCTCTGCCAGCTACAGCTTTAACAAAAGCTGAACATCATTCAGACTCGCCGTAAATCACGATGAGTTTTAACAGAAAGCTGGAACTGAATCAAAATGTGTTTCAGCAAAGTGTTGAGGGACTCCACATTCATTCCACCAACCTTATCACACTGAGTATGTTTCATTTTTCTCATAAAAACATGTTTTCCGCTTAAATTGGGCAGGATACGTCCCACTTTATTTGGAGAAAGTCACCTCTGAGAGCCGTTGTGCTGCATATCAAGCCCACACTGTCATCCTGAAGGGTAGAATCGTTTCCACCAAAACGGTTCTCGGCAAGCAAATCCGCGGCCACACGAGATCAGGTGCGACAGGCTCTCGCGGTGACACTTAATGGTGTGAGAAAATGGTTGTTCGAGCTCGGTAATTTTTGCATCTCCGATCGATTGGATGGAAAACGAAAGTTTGGAACAATTAATGTGAAAGTCAATTTTGCTGTTAAGCTGCAGAAGACGTGTGCCTGTTGAGTCGGGAGCGAACCGGCGCTTCCACGGCGACCCGTTTTATTCGCCGTTCTGGAGGCGTTCCGCCATGAAGGCGAAAAGTGGCCCGTCGTCATGGCTCGGAGAATTGACGCTTTGTTGAGCTACAGCAAAAATGAATCAGTCTTTGAGGTCTGTTTGTCGCACCTATCTGATTGTGTTTCATGCGCTTTCTACTGTGCGGACGACAACAGCGTGGCGCCACGACAGTGACTAATGATCGACCAAACATCTCCTCTTGTCTGCTCTATTTTTGGACGCAAGTGGGTATTGCGCATACTGTATGTTGACTCAGAAGCACCAAAAAAAAAAAAAAATAAAATAAAGTAATTTATAGGTTTGGGCCAACACAACAAGGCTGGCAGATAAAGCTGATGCTAATTTTACTGTGCGGCTCCAGAGAGGAGCCTGCCTGGTCACAGGAGAGACGGCCATGTTGGTTACAAGTTCCTGTGGTACCCAGGTAATAATCTATCACTTCAACTCCAGCCACTCAGGCCCATTAATAATTGTTGTAGTGATGTATCTTTGTGCAACCTAAGGAGCTTTGAAAAGCACTGCTCCACTTGGAGCCGTATAGGTGAGGCTGGGGAGCATCGCCGAACGTAACCCCTGGTGTTCCCCAGGGCTGTGTTCTCTCCCCACTGCTCTTCACACTGAACGCAAATGACTGCACCTCAGCGGTGAAACTCTTAATGTTTGTAGATGACTGTCGGTCTGACCCAAGGTGGTGTCCGGTCTGCTTACAGACAGGAAGTTCACGCGATAAGTCATAAAGGTCATGATGTCACCAGTTCCATGAAATACATTCATAATTCAGCCATTGAGCCAGCGCTGACAATCTACCAGCTATTGGTGGAGAGATCTGCGTTTCATTCATAGTGTTAAAGCGACAAACCTTTTACACTGCGTTCGCACCGACACTGTAGTAAGCAGGGCCCAGCAGAGACAACGTCCGACGGCAACTCCACCACCAACAAAGGTGTCCTGTTCATCTTCTCCACGGTCATTATTCAGACAGGGCAGGACCAGACTGCAATGAATAATTAGGTCTGCTGACAAGAACATCTGGCCTGACATTTCCTCCACCCAGGACTTGTACAAGTCTAGGGTCACGAAAAGGGCAGCTAGCATCTCTGCAGACCACGCACACCCTGGACAGAAACTGTTTAGACTTTTACCATCATCTTGATTCTTCTCGCAGTAAAAGTCTAAAACTGTTTAGACTTTTACCATCATCTTGATTCTTCTCGCAGGACGTCTCTCTGATGAACGCAATGAACCCTTTTCACAGCAGCTACTCTGCTGTGAAACAGATAGTTCCTGTATTGCGACCAAAAAAATGTTCACAATATATGTGCATTGTGTTCTTTCACAGGTCTTTAATCTCCTTGAATGTTAATATATTTATATTTAATGTCTGTTTGCTCTGAGCTTCTGAAACTGAAGTTAAATTCCTTCTTTATGCACAAAGGCCTGGGCGTTATACTTTTTTGTTTTCTTTTTTTCCTCTCTTGGTTTTTCCTTTGGTTTATTGTTTTGTTGTAAAGCACTTTGAATTGCCTTGTTGCTGAAAATGTGCCATATAAATAAAATGAACTCATGTTACCTAAACCCAATTCTAATATTTCTGGTTCAATTAGTTTTTATTTCCTGCCATAAAATGCAGAAATGCTGGTTTGTGTTATTAGTAATATTATTATCAATATTATTATTACGCGAGTGCAATCGATGAGCAAATTGCCCTCTTTAGTGGAGGATTTTGCTTGTGCAGTTGGCTGTCATCATCCAGTGTTGGAGAGCAGAGTGGCCATAAAAGAAAGATGACATAAAAAGCCATCATGCTAAGGGAATAGTAATCATAAAACTACATTTCATTTAATAAATACACAATGTGGTACAACAAGGCAGTAAAAACATTTAGAGATCAATAGAAATAAAGTTCTAAACCATTGAATGTAACTCACAACTTGTTGGAACTACCCTTTACAAACCTTTGGTCCTCTTTCTGTCCAGCCAGCACATTGTCTCTGCAACAAACCATGGAAATATCTCTGACATAACAAGATAATAGTTCTAAGTCGCCTGAAATGGGAAGCGGTGGTAAGAATCGGCCTGTTCTTGTAAAGCGATTTATCAAGACCAGAGGACTCCGCGGCACTTTACTCTACATATTCAGTTAGTCATGGACACATTCCCAAGCTGATGGTGGTAAGCTACTACAATGCAGTCACAGCTGCCCCTGGGGAGTCTGACAGTAGTGAGGCTGCCACACACCGCTACTAGAAGACAATGCGGATGAAGTGTCCTGCCCGAGGACACGTGGACTCAGAGGCTCGTCATGTTTCAATGTCAAAGGACAAATTCCCACCATTACGTCCCCTATTAAATGAGTAACGCTTGTTTAGATCCATTACAAGGGTAGGCGTTTGTCTACTGTCAATAAAAAGACAACCTTAAACACAATGTTCAAACCTATCGACATTGCTATGCTAAGGACTAGTCATAGTAGAACCAACGACAGACCGGCTGGAACCAAAATGTTCAGTAATTGTGTGAAAACGGACGAGTTTTACCTGTTGACCAGGTTCTAATGGTAATTTCACAAGATTTAAAACACCAAATAGATTGAGTGAATGTTTCGTCATCCCCTTTGTCACCTCGTCATCCATTATAAGGCTCTTGATTTGAAAACCCGTTGTTCCTGACCATCCATCCATCCATCCATCCATCCATCCATCCATCCATCCATCCATCCATCCATCCATCCATCCATCCATCCATCCATCCATCCATCCATTCATCCAGCACACTGTGTGTAGCCTGCTGTGTCTCGTGGATGTTCATTGACATGCTGCAGGCTCTCTGTACCTCATTGTTACCCAGCTGAAACCAAGGCTGCTTCCCATAGGTAAAGATCTCCCAAAGGATGACCCCAAAGCTCCAGACGTCACTTTCCGTGGAGAACTTCCTGTACATGATGCTCTCTGGGGGCATCCAGCGGATAGGTAGCATGGTGTGTCCTCCAACCTGAGCAGACAAGAGAACAAAGGCAAAGAGGGAGAGAGATTAGCGTTGCATACTGAAACGTCGTCTCAAAAAATGCAACTTGTCATGTTTAGTCATCGATAAGGCGTCATTTAAGGATCGGCCGCCTGTCTGTAAATGCAGCTGATCTGTAGGTTGCATTTATGCCGTGTTGCTGGGGTTTTAACAGCGACACAATGCAAGGAAACGACGACCTGCCTGCCTCGTCTTCTCTGTGCATTGGATCACTGCAGGGAGCATTTGCAGGAAGGCCATTAAATCCTCTCTCCTTTGACGCAGGGGCGTGGGCTAGCCTTGCTATCTCATTGGTCATCCTTCCTGGACGCCCTCGATAACTACACCACCAGGGATTTTTGTAAAACATAATCAAATGCCCAAGTAACTTGTTTTTCTTTTTTTTTTTTCCCCCACTCAATATATTCAAATTTAACACTCGGTTGCTATCGTGTTTAAAATAACACTATACTACTGCAAAACAAAAAAAAAAAAAAAAAAGAAAAAAAGGCAAATTTATCTTGAGGCGTTTTTGAAAAGCTCTGCTCGGTCTGCAGGTAAATATGGTAGGCACTGTATATGGCAGAGGGAATTCAATATCTGCTCTACTTGTTGCCTGGATTTTGAATTCCTTTCACTTCCTGCTGTCTTTCATGTTTTGCTGTGGTTTAGTTTTTTCACCTCTGCTGCTGTTCCTTTGACAGTTTTGTCAATAGAAAAAGAAAAAAAAAAAAAAGAAGAGATGATTCTGAAGCCCACTTTGGGGGCTTTTCTTATCTACAAGGCAGCAAACATACTCCTGCAGTGTATCAGATACACACCTATCATCCATCCATCATCAAAACCGCCCACCCATCAATCCACTCGCTGATCCGCCAAGCGCCGGCCCGCCCAGACAAAACACCCGTGCTAATTTCCTGCGCTAGGAGGCCGAAAAACGTACGTGCCTCCGCCAGGCGAGGGTAAATAAACTTGCCTCCAATGTGCACCTCTGGGTTAGAACACAATCAGATTAATTTAATCATAACAAGCTCCTCTCTAAACTCCATTTACCAGCTCTGACATCTGTGTTCCGTCAGCTGCAAGTGCGACGTGGCTTTTCAGGAGCCAGGGGAGAATAAGGAAGTCAGCGCGAATGTTTTTAATTACCTCCCAGTTCTGCGGCACGCTCGTCGCAGAGTTCCTTTGAATGTCATATGTGTGTCAGCTGGATGTCGCAGCTGACTCCAGTGGATGTTACTAAAGTAAAACTGTCGAGCTGCCAAAAGGCTGCTTATTTCTTGGCATTTATTTACAGCATCTTCTAGTTTCCACACGTCGTGAAATTTCTCCTCCTTGGCATTAGGCTCGTTTGTTCTCCTTTGTTGGTTCTCTCTCTGAAGTTTGGCTTTTAGAAGCAAAATTTTGCCTTTGATTCTACTAGTGAGTGTCCATGACGCCTCACTACTGACCACTGGCAGATTTCGAACTGTTTCACATGAACTTGCACCAGAGTGGATGCTTTCTGTCAACAGCGCCTTCAAAACGTCTTCACTGCCAAAATGTCACTTTAAAACCCCACAAATTTCATTCAGGAAACCACAGGAGCCACATTTTTCAATTTGAACAGTATAAAGGGTAGAAAAAGCCACAGCACATTCCCTGTGTTGCCTTTCAACACCGAGCGCTATCAGACAGCAACGACAGCAACCTTTTGTCAGATTACAACCACAAACCTCAGTGTGTTTTGTTTTTATTATTATTTTTAAGTGAGAGAGAAAGTAGTGCATCATTTTGAACTGGAGGCAAATGAGAATTTTTTTTTTCTTAATTATTTTTCGCAAATAATATTCTAAACAGTCCGGTGTGGACTTGTACTCATTTATTCAAGTCATAACCTGAAATAACCTTTCGGCCCTTTTACAGTTGCTAGTCTTAGTGGATGTATTAATTTATTTATTTCTTTTTGTTGCACAAATCATTTTTGGCAAATAAAAAAAAATGACTTGGGCCGTCATTTTAGGAAGATGACAAAATGTAGAAATTGAAACGTCTGGCCATTATTCTTTGCAAGAAACCTAAAAATCAGATCAGATGGAGAGAAGCTCAGCTCTTCACACAAAGGTCCACACATCTGAAGATAAAAACGGATGAAAATGAAAAATCAGTTTGTTAAATTTGTGGCAAAATCCTGAACAATGCACGATAAAGGCATTTCCGTAATGCTACAGTCTCCTCCCGTCTTGTCCTTGTGAAATCAGTACTTTGTTTCGTCTTGTGGGTTTTAAGCATCGTTTCACCCCAACGGTCCAGTCAGATTGAGTCCAAAATTTTCACAAAGCGCTGAAGTTTGCTTAAAAGTGAGACTACCCTGACTTTTATCAGTACCTTCCTCATCCTACTTTGTCAATGTAGGGTTGAATAAACAAGATGTTTATTCAGACAGACAGGCAGGTAGGTAAACACCACAGCCCTACAGCTTTGTGCTACTCAGGGAAAACATTAAAGAGACATTAGTTTCAGTGTCACCCCAATGCAGGAATGCCCTCAGCCCGGAGCTAAAATGTATCATTAAGAGAAGGACACAGAGTCACTAGTTGGTTGTATTTTGTATCCTTTTTTGGCCATTGTAACTCATCAATGTAGGACCTTTTCTCAAATGCCTTGGACAAGTCGATACCCAGTGTGTGCTGCTTCCCATGCAATGATATCCCAATCGCTGTGTGCTGTCCTTCCATTTACCACAAATCAATATGTGTACAGAGGGCCTGCAGGGGAACAAGACTGTTGGAAACTGTTTCGTATACTAACACATATATGCTGACCGAAAGTCAAAATCACAGCCCATTAACCTCCACAAAGTCAGACTTCTGAACTTGGTGGCGTTTCAGCAAAACAAATGCATCATTTGTCTTCCATTTCATCCCAATTGAAAACACATTTGAACAAGGCCTCTTAAGCATCAACAAAGAAAACAGAAGTTCCAAACAGCTGCAGTGTCACCATCTCTTCCCCTTCCATGTATACTGCTGTCAGCGTAAACGTCAGAAAATTAAATGCACCTAAAGTCCTGTCACTGCTTTGAACCAAGTGCATTGCTTCTGCAGCACCTTTTTGGTCGTATAATGTGTGCATAGTGGGATGAAATGTGTGTGAGATTCACAACCTTCCAGTGGATCCTGGTGCGGTACATTGGTCTGGAGGTAATAACGCCCTCTTGTTTTATTGGCTTAATCATATTTTAAGATGAACTAACTTGTCAGTCTGAGCCCCTTCGGTCATTCAGCATGCCGACGTGAGTAAATCACCGTCAACAAACACAGAGCAACTGCATGGCATCAGTTCTATAGCAATAACACACATATGCATGTCTCCGAGGGTGAAAAGCTTTTTAACTAAACTACTAATCTGCTGGCAACCAAAGATAATATGCAAAAGAATGATGCAGATATAACATTTAATACGTATATAAATATGGTGGAAGTTTGGTGTTCAGTCCAATTACTATATGAATTGATTCAAACCAGTGCACTTTTCTATCAACAAATTAAACAACTGCTAACATTTTCAAGGGTAAAAATAACATTTAAAAGGGTCAAGTAGTTAAAATAAATACCTGAACAGAGACATTTTATACTAAAATAACATGGTTCGTATCGTCTACATTTTTGCCGTTCTACTGTTGGCACAAGAGTAAAATATTGATGACTGAGGTACGACAAAAATCCTTTTGAAAACTAAATTCGATTTTGGGATGTAAGCAAATTTAAGTAGCTTGCGGATGTAACTATATCGTGCTAAAATTCAGAGTTGACTTTTTTTCAGGTATCGGTTAAACTGCACCAGCACAGTGTATTTTTCTCCTCCACCAGTTTCACTTCCTGACTACAGATTTTGGTCCCGGTCTAAATGACAGATGCACCAGGGCTCGTTAGTCATCGTCCTCTTTTGTCTTAACACAACTGAATGCTGGTTTTGTGAGGAAAACTGAAATGTATGAAACAAAAAACCCATGAGACCCAAAGGCTCACGGGTTACAACCTGGTTCTCGATGTCTGAGTTTGGACATAGACTTCGATGAAAATGCTTCCAGATCCAGGAAGTCTGGTTAGAAGTTGTGTTTTTCTTTTTTGATTTGTGTTTTTGGAGCATTGAAAATGCAGAAAGTGGAGTGACTAAGCTAGAAAATTCAAAAGCCCACGTAAAAAAAACAAAAAAAAGGATGGTAAACGAGAAAACGTGAAAATAATTTCAAAGATGTAATATTTTAGAATAAAACAGGCCTATAGCTGCTTCCAAGTATTGTGGGAAGGTGACACTTTCTCAGCTAAGAGGTCCAGCTTTTAGGTGAAGAGAAGTTTTATATTCCGCCAAATTGTCTTTCTGTTCGTCGCACATAGCTCTGAGATAAGTGAGTAGAAACTTTTCTTTCCCCGCCGTATGTCAGGAGATTCGTTCAGCCGAGTCCTCCGAGACTTTTAAATCGCAGACAAATCAGAGTCTGGAGGAGCCTTGCTGTTCTCAGCGAAGCCCCTGGGACCGGACGTCTGTGATTCGGATCAAATTCCAGGTTGTGTTTAAGTGTGTCACAGGAAGCAAAAAGCTAATCTGATAACCTCAACAACAACAACAACAACAAAAAAAGGCTGCAAGATGAAATCGATTATTTGTCTCCCAAGACCGAAGCCACCGGAACCCCAAGGTGAGTTGTAAAGGACTCTAATGTTCAAGTTGATGAAAATACTGAACAACAATGGCATTGAACACTGAACTTGTGAGGAGAAAACTATTGATTCTATTAAAAAAAACTAAATGCAGTTGGGCTGTCGATACAACCTGAGAGCAAGAAGTTAGTAGACTATTACTAAATTAACTTAAGATGAGCCAAAATGATAAATTTCTGGTTTATGTGAGAACCTGTTTGTTATGACATTGACAATGATGCAAACACACAGTCACAATGGTGTGATAGTAATGGCCGGTTTAGAGATATTACCATCATGAAACAACTACTGATGTGGGATGAGTCAATAGAAGTTTTAATCCATAAGGCTCAGTTTTATTCATCAGGAGAATAACAATCCTTTCTGCACATTATGTCCACACAACGTAGACCCTTGTACGCCGATTTATCAATGACTCACACCAAAACAGTGGAGTCTGAATGTGCCGGCTTTTAATGCTTCTTTCTTTCTGATTGGACTCGCAGAACCTGGTAGCGCAGAACTCATTTCACTGTGGAAAGGAACATTCAAGCAGGGAGAACACACTTTTGTGTCATTCCCCCGAAATCCTCCAAACCTGCCGCCGTACGACTCCCCCAAAGGCAGCCGGGCCACCGGAAAGAAACCTCAAATTCCTTCGAATTTCTGATTCCTTGCCCCACTGGCCCGCAGCCTAAGCCAGTTTGATTCGTCCGCCGCCCTTGGAGAATAATCAAAGCTGCTGTTTTTTTTCTCTGGGCAGGCACAGATAAAACAGTAATTAAGATAAACATAAATCTGAAAGGTGCTTAGAGTAAGGTGCCCTTTCTCTGGATGTTGGGCAAACGAAGGCCGTGTGAGTCTTGCCGTCGCGAGGTGGGGCTGGCGGTAAGCCGTAAACTCATTTAGCAGCCTTTCACTTCCAGCTAATGGCTAAATGAACAATGACTTGCACCCCACCTGCTCTCATTACATGCGACATGTTTTAGCAGTGTACGCAGCATTAAGCCAATATTGATATGGAGACCACTCGCCTCCCACTGCGTCGTACCTCTGGGTCGTGCTGTGCTGGGTGGGCTGAGTTGTTGCACGGCAGTGTGTCTCCTTGCGAGGGTTTGTAAAGATTACACCAAATTAATTAAGTTTCTGTTACTCCAAATGACTTATCTGAGTCCCAGCCAGCCCATTGGACGCAAGGCCCAACCTCATCCGATGCATGCTAATGATACGTGCAGCTGTACTGCGGTGAGGGATATTAAACCTGGCTTGCTCACTGTTTCCCCAACGACAGAACGCGATCACCGTGGGTCTCCGTGACAAGGCTGTGGCAATTAGCTGGAGACACAGAGGTAGGGATAAATAAATAAATAAATAAATAAAAAAAAGTCTAAACACATAATAAAAATTAAATAATTGCTGTGGTAATTATCCTCATCTTTCTCACTCAATGTCACAGGGAGAAGCTGGCAAAGCTCTGTAGGGAAAGAGGAATGAGTCTGAGTTTTTTTTTGTTGTTGTTGTTGTTGTTGCTGTGTAAACTGGATTAGTGCTCTGCCTGTCCCACCGTGGCAGGGGAGTGATTGGATTAACGGTGTGGAGAGCAGAGCAGCATGGCAGGGGGATAGATTACGAACCCAGTCGGGCTCTTCGATGGGTGTTGCGCGGGCCTCGTAGGAATCCTTTGGGAGGCCGCGGATGTCTTAAAGGGTCCCCGATAACCATCTAGACACACTCGCACTCCCTGCTTCCCCCCACCCTCCCCCCCGTGCTGCTATCTCTGCTCTCCCAGCTCAAACAGCAGCGAACACAGGTTCACTCTTAGAGGCTCTGATGTCCATTAAGGTTCTCCCTGCTGCGCTGCTGCCAAGTGGAGATAAAGTGGTATCTCCTCCGGCTGGTGCATGCTGGTGGGTGGTGAAACTTTCTATAGGGGTTTTTTTTTTTTCTACGTCACACGTACACACAAAGTGCAGTTGCTTGCATCTATTGTTGGGGTTATGAGTCTAACGGTATAGGGACAAAGGGATTGTGGTCTTTTGGCGAAGACATGTTTGTTGCTGCTTTGCGTCGTCAAAACAGGAGAGTTTGCAGTGATGGAGGACATGCAACCTTTAAAGACTATTTTTGTTGTTCTCTAAGCCGTTCTCTTGAGGATGCCCTGGGTTTAATGGGCTGTGACTGGAAGAAGGAAGGGTCTTAATGTTCTGCCTGTCTCTTTCCTGACAGTCAAGCAGATTCCCCGGCTCAGTGCACGTGGTCTATCAGTTTACTTTTTAGTTTCAAAGCCTTCGGGGGCTTAAAAGACACTTAAATTGTGCTCTTCCTTTGTCCAACCTCGATAGAGATGGACCTTTGCAAGACACATTACTTCTCCTCTCAGCAACGTGGCCACACTGAACGTTAGAAATTAGCTTTGCATTTGCTGTCCAGGGTCCATAACAGTGTCAGTGCCTGCCGGATAATGACTAGAAAGCCATGTTTTGGATGGTTTTGACGTTCTAAAGGTCTCGAACTCCCGATCACAAAGTGAGCAGTCTTTTTGAGTTTAACAGGTTGTGATCATTCCTGTTTCTTCTCTTTGGATTTTACGTCCTGCTGCCTGCTCACGATGCACAAAAACAAAATGAAAATTTCTAGTTTCATCCTTGGATTTCAGGAATTAATCTAGATTATCATGCCTTGCGGCTAATGAAAACTAAAAATCCTTTTTTCTGATAGTCCTTTGACTGGGTTCCACCTGTATGTGGTGTACCTAATAACTACGGCTGTTTGTGCACTTATCTTAAGCTGTGTAAGTGAACTACTCAGGTCCCCTTATGCAGTCACACATCCATCGATTCTTCCCCGAATAATCAACCAACGAATAATCTACCAACGAATAATCAACCAACGAATAATCTACCAACGAATAATCAGCCAACGAATAATCAACCAACGAATAATCTACCAACGAATAATCAGCCAACGAATAATCTACCAACGAATAATCAACCAACAAATAATCTACCAATGCCTCCAAACTAGGAGTGTTTGGAGGCGTAACCATGAAGCTACCAGGGAAAAGAAAAAGGTGAGTTTGTTCTCCGTCCTCCCTGCAAGCGCAGAGTGTGAAGGAGAAGCCGTTGCTGAAGCCATGCGGTGCGAGGATCAGAATCTGCGCACTCTGCAAATTTAGAGCCGAGCAGATTTAAAACGATGTCAGAACAGCTCTGACCCAGACTTCTCAGTGAGTGACAGAGAGGACATGGAGACGCTTGAATTAGCACACAAGTAATTAGATGTGAGGAAACCGGCACGGATTCTGTTACGTCTTTAAACACAGGACACGAACTTTAAATGTGTCTGAATATATACTTTGTTTTTCTTCTGGGGGCCTTCTCCATCAAAAGTGATTTGATTTTCTTTCAGTCGAACAAACCCTCTAAAATATCCCATCTCGTTTTTCTTCATATGTGTAACAAACAAGACTTTCTATATTTATCATCACATGAGCTTTTTCAGTGTTTTTTCCTCTCCAAACTAGATCATGACTATATCATTAGAGCCGGATACACAGAGAGAAATCAGTCGTTTCTTAAACTTGCTGAGGTGGCGCCCACGTCAAAGACCTCTGTGTTGGGCCAAGAAAGCAAACGCAGAACCCAAATGTATGATATTTTCGTCACAGCCTCTTGCAGATGTAATAAATATGGTGTGTGTGTACTCATTAGGCTCAAACTGAACACAGTTTCGAGGAGCTCAGTCTTGATAAATAATGCAGCGCTGCAGTGTCTGTTTGATCCTGAAGACAAGAGAACGCTGGGAACCATTTGACTTCAAAGGGAAGTGAGGTTTCTTGGCAGCATGAGAAGGAAGGTGGGCCGTTGGCCTGTGAGATCATTAGCATGCCCGCTCGTCCTCAGTCTATTTTAAATGATCATCAAGACGTGTGAAAGCCACGGTGTCCATGTCGCCATGGACACGGCGGCACTATCGTTCACCCAGAGTGATCTGGGTGAAGAGAACTGGATTTTCTAGGCAAATGGACTAAAGTTTGACCAAAGCAGACTAAACCAGGCTGGTGTGAATGCACCTTTAATCTCAGTGAGCAGGGAAAGCAGCAGACTGCTTTGGGAGAAAGTTGAGTGGAGGTTTAAACCAGGGATGGGTTACAGAACAATATTCTGAGATTAGAGCGTCTCAAAGAGCAGCTTTCAAAAACGTATTGAAAGATGGCAAACATGCCAGGCCGTTGCAAAAGCCTTTTGGTTCACCTTCCAGCAAGACAGCAACAGACAGACAGACGACCAGAACCGCGGACCACTTGCCCTCTGACCCGAGATTCTGCAGCGAGACCAGAAATCTGGTGTTGGCAGACGCAGCCTGTCCGATCTGATTGAGTCAGTTTGCAAAGAATGAGGAAAATTCAGTCCATATATGTGCAGCTGTAAAAACTAGTCGCTCTACATTTTCTAGTTTTGTTGATAAAAAAACAAAACATGCATTTATTTTTCATACATTTTACAGTTATGCTCCACTTTTTATTGGTCTATTACACTAAATCTGACATTTGTGGTTGTAATATGAACGTTTTATGTTTGTTAACCTGCATTTTTATTTACTTTTCCCCCAGACAAAAACAGCTGAAGACCTTAAATACTTTGGCAGGTTCAGACGAACGCGAGCTCCTCACGCGGGACTCCCACCTGGTGCGACGACCTCACATTAACGACGCTCTGAGCGTCATTTCACTTCGGTCCGGTCCCACTGAAATCTGTCAAACGAGCACGACTTCGCAAAATCAAATTACCTGGTGGAGGGACCTGAACTTTCCGTCAGAAAGCAGGGATCAAAATTTGACACAAATTACAGAAATACGCTTCATTATTGTAACAAATCGGGGGAGCAGCTGTCCTGGACTTCTCATTCGAGTCAGCCAATGGAGAGCGCGAGAATTTAAATAGGCATTTTAGGGAAAATGACAGAAGAAAATTAGCTGTCAAACTCGCCACACTGCACGATGTACTGCTCTGTATGAAGCGGGACGTGCAATATAAAGACACCTTGTCATTACACTACAGGAAAATAATAGCTTTATTAGTGACATCTGAGAGCTCTGTGTTGTCAGAGACGCTGCACATCTTCAGCGTGTTAAACACACACACACACAAATAAAAACTATGAAAGTTTCAATGGACAGGGGCTTTTAGAGCTTTTATAGAGACCCAAACATGTATATTTCAGAATTCAGGAAAACTTTTTCAATGCGTCTTGAGTAAACGGGAGGGCGGAGGAAAAACATGCATGAGGCAGCCGGCAGAGCTGGAGCCGTCTTTCTTTAAACAACACAGTGCAGGTGGAGCAGAAGGAGGCGACAGACGGATGGGATTTAGGACAATATTCATTTCTATCTTGAAGTTGCTCCCTCGTGCTGCAAAGTGTTTCCTGGTGTCCCACAGGGCAATAAGCTTCCATACGAATAGTCAGCGATGGGGTAGTTGTAGCCCTGGCAGGATGCTGCTATTCATAGCCACTCAACACAGTTCAGAGCACCTGGTCTGTTGGCTCTGAGGACGGCGCGGGCAGCAATGCTACCAACAGCATGGAGAATTGCCTGGAGCTAAAATTTAACTGCCCAAATAAAACAAATGAATTTGTAGCTTTTTACGATGTCTACGGAGTATAAGAAAATCTTTTGTTGCAGTCAAACAGGTCATCCTGGTTTCACACCCCACAGCCAAACAGTAAAGCTGAAGAGCCACTAGAATATAAACAGATCCTCCTTTATAAATCTAGAGCAAACTTAAAAAGCACCATCCACTTCGCTATCCAGAAGGACTGGGACCAACATCTGGTTTTAGACTTAGAAACAAGAATCAGACATGGAGAAGAACCAGCCAAAGTTTAGGTCTTTTGCTTGCTATCCAGCAAACAAGCAAGTTTAGTTTTACACGTCACTTTTAAGATCTAGAGGCCACATGTTGTGATCCAGCATGTGGAGGAAACTTGATCTAGTTGTTCCCATGTCTTTCTTCTTCTGTACTGTTTCTAACTCATTTCAGATTTATATCTGAACAATAAGCAGGAGGTTTCAGGACCTAAGTGTCAGATGGTGCTCCATACCATCCATCCATCCATTTTCCGTCACCCTTCTCCCTAACGGGGTCGGGAGTTGCTGGTGCCTATCTCCAGCTGCGTTCCGGGCGAGAGGCGGGGTTCACCCTGGACAGGTCGCCAGTCTGTCGCAGGGCAACACAGAGAGACAAACAGGACAAACAACCAGGCACACACACACTCACACCTAGGGAGAATTTGGGAAGACCAATTAACCTGACAGTCATGTTTTTGGACTGTGGGAGGAAGCCGGAGAACCCGGAGAGAACCCACGCATGCACAGGGAGAACATGCAAACTCCGTGCAGAAAGACCCCGGGCCAGGAATCAAACCCAGGACCTTCTTGCTGCAAGGCAACAGTGCTACCCACTGCGCCACTGTGCAGCCCGGTGCTCCATACCTTTCACTGTAAATGTCCCTGTGTACCAAAACAAACACATATTCTTAGAGTTGCACTGAACAAATAGGGACTAAAATGCAGGGGGAAAAAAAAGAATCTTGAACTGAACATGAACTGTTTTTGTTTTTGGCCACTTGACCCTGTTTTCATGAATTCCGGCTGAAACGCTGAATACTGATCCACAGCTAACCCCCTCTGTCGTCCTGGTCAGAGTCCAGCCACACATCACGTATCCTGCTGCTTCTTTTCATCTGTCAGTGAGGAGCATATGAGGACCATAACCTTTTCACCCCCTCCACCCGTTCGCCTCCGATCGCACAGACAGCTTGAACTACCAGTGGGACTCTCAGGAGTCAAGGTCATGGTCCCCTGCTGCCTTGCTGCTCCTGAATAAAACCAGTGAAGGCTAAAACACCGAGCAGCAGAACCTTTCCACCATGACAGGAAAACCTAGCACTCCTCACTCAAAATACTGCTTTCAGTAATTACATAAAAAAAAAAAATTAAAAATACCACGCAGCTCATTTTTGCTCTGTTGCATTTGGTGAAACGTCTCTTGTTTATTCGCTTTTATGTACAGTATATCGTGCTTGTAATTGGTGAGACGGGAGCAGCCAGCTCACCCGGTCTTCCAAGTGAGCGGTATCTGCCTGCTAACTCGGTTGTGACTGACGCAATTAGATAAGCTGCTCCGCGTCCAAAACAAGGAGACGCATTCAGCTGTTTTATTCGAAGAGGTCTTCCTGATCGGGGAGATACGTCTGCAGTCCCGGTGGTGATCATCACTAAGACGCTCCGAGCTCCGGAGCCGAGGGGAAAGATTCAAAGGTCCTTCGGATATTGCAGGAACTCTTTCCCGATGAGCTCCATAGAAACGCACTTTGGTAAAAAGGGACTAATATTGAACCAAACTATTTAGTTAAGCATCATTAGAAAATGTTTTATTATGAACTAAAGATATCTGAGTAAGCATTAAGCCTCTTGACTCTTCAACTCATCATTAGGCAACCAGTAAGTACCGTCCCGTTGAGAATTTCCTAATGATGAGGCTTTTAGGATAAAAAGTTTGTCATTACCTAACCTTAATTAGTTAGCTATGTATAATTAGTTAGGTTCATGATTCATCCATAATGGGTCCTTTTTGTGCCGAACGTATTTTTAAGTCTTATTGTGAAGCTGAATTTGTGATAAATTAATAATCATTGCCACATGAAAGTACATTTTATGACTTATTGGAAAATGTTACCTAATTAATCGAGAAATAACTGCCCATTTTTTTTTTAATGATAAGGCTACGTTTAATAACTCTTCTCTGTTTACTGAGATTTAATGATTAGCGAGCCACTCACTCAACATTATCAAAACAGCAGGACGTTATTAATAAGTGTTGCCTTATTAGGCAATGACTGACCAGAAGATCAGTCCGTCATCAGCAAATGGATAAATCATCGGTACGTTGATAATTAGCTCATTGTATTGGACACATGTATTGTTTCTATTTCTGGCAGAACAACAAACACTGACACGCGAGCTGACCTGCAGCAGCTCTGAAGCGACGCCTGCGTTTCTGTTTTAATCTGAAGAACCGCCGCAACAACCGTGGAAGACGGACGCCAAACAATTATCCACGGTTCATATGAAAAACTGACCTGAAGCTGCTGCTTGTCCAAACATCCAATCATCCTCCCTCACCGAGATCTGATTCTAGACCTATTACAAGCTTCGAATGTTGCCTTTATGGGAGGATGCCTGGCGAATGAACATGTCATCAGGCTCAACTTGCACAGATGGAAAAAGAAAAGAGAAGGATTTGCTTTTAGACGGGCGATGAAATTCAATTCTGCTGACGGTGAAACGATTTTACACGTAAAATATGGAATTTAACGGTGAAACGAAACAGCTTGTGGTATTTTCATGTCTGATTTAGTTTGAGTAGTTGTTGTCTTTTTTTTTTTTTTTAAACTTCGATGCACTGCTGTGATCTGCCTCCCTTTGCAGAACCAGACAACCAAGAGCACAACTGACCTGTTTCAACCAGGAACCAAACTCTCTCTGGATCCTCAGTCTGCACCGAACGTGACGCACAGATCCCTGCTGCATCGCGTTCAAAACTTAAGCAAATCGTCTGCTTTTAAGAAAGTGATGTAGTAATCACGCAGATGGCGAGCGTGGATAAGCTGTGAGCGAGCAACAGAAAAAAACCCCCACCTCCCTTCAGATTTTCTAACAAATCATTTTATGGGCCTAGGGGTTGCTCTTCTCCCCCAGCAGGCAAGTGCTCTATAAGGGCTGGCGATGCCCCAAGCAGTATCCAAACGGGCCCAGCTGTCACGCTGGGAAAACACCATCAGGCGCACCTAAAGTCATTTTACAAAGCCCAGCTATTTGAGGCAGCCAGATCTGCAGCAGCCATCATCTGCTCAGCAAAAAATGCTAAATAAATAAGTAAACATAAAATCAGCAGCCTCCCATTTGCCGCCTGGTTTGTGGCATTCATAGCTGCTAATCGTGTTAAACAGTAGAGGAGACACGATTCACAAGCAACATAAACAAGCCTCTAAGCGTCAGGCTGCAGGCTCATCTCCTAGCGCGCTGCTAACGCGCTCCGTCCTCCACCGTGGATGCAAGAGGTGTGGTGACGAGGCCTGAGGCTGAACCGGGGATGGGAGAGCTGCCTGCTGACTCTTCTTAGACGAGGAAAAATTTAGAAGAATAAACATGTAAACAGCATAGAGTTAGTGTTTATTTGGGAGCCAAGAGGCCTGATTTTGCGCCGCTTTGAGCCTCATTAGGGACCAACAGAACTAAATTTAGTCCACAAGTTTAGAGTTTTCATTTATTAAAATGAACGGGACTTTATCAGCTGAAGGACATTGGGTTCGACGGCGTCTCCTCAGGCGCACAGCAAAAGCTCTAATGTTTCAGTCATCGTGGAGCTTCTAAAATATTGTTATTTTGTTGTCAGCGAAAGCGTCACGGTCATCTGAAGCTCACCCTGTAGTAGTCGCTGCTGTAGATGTCCCTGGACATGCCGAAGTCTCCGATCTTGACCAGAAGGCCGTTTCCAACCAGACAGTTGCGAGTTGCCAGATCTCTGTGAACAAAGTGCTGGGAGGCCAGGTAGACCATGCCTGAGGCGATCTGGGTAGCGATGTGCAGCATCTGGGAAAGGCCCAGCTCTCCGTTGGACTGCAGCGGCTGGCCGTCCACCAGGATCATGGCATCGGGGCCGTGGGCTCTGAGTCAGGAACAACAATTCAGGTTGAGTCAGTAAAGAGGAAACGTGATGCGATCGATTTCAGTTTAAACCACTTTAAACAGGAAAGAACTTCAACGTTGCATCAATATAGTACCTTACAAAATGGTTATTACTCCTTTTTCACATTTAGGAATGGTACAACCAATAGAGTCAATGTATTTTTGGAGAATACAGGAAGCAGCAGGAATTACTCCATGTGCTACATAATAAAACAACAGACAAAAGTACATTACACTTCAATGGCAAGAGAGTATTAAAAAGTTGGAACTCCAGACCAGAATGAATCTATATCATAGTTATTGTCACTCAAAGGCAGCAACTAAACTTGACTAAAGACTGGATGAGTTTCTCACGATCTTGTTTAGACGGTATTTTAATCCCCAAAATGTTCTCAAGGTGATAAAAGGCCGATTTTGTAGCCGTCTTTATGTGTGTCTGAACGTTTTGGTCAGAGTCCATCATAATGAGTTTTTAGGCCTCATTACGAGCTTCTAGCTATGACACCTGAAAGCTGTGCTTGATCTCCCTCAAGTTACTTCAGTTTTATTGCCAGTTAGCTGAAGAAAGTCGTAGGACATTTGCATATTGATGTCTTTTCCATGTATCTGCTCAGTGCTCACAGTCACCCGGTGTGTATAATCTGCATAATTATAGTGACTAATCTCGCAGCTTTTATAATCTAAGCTTGTAGGAGCATGTAGACATTAAATAGGAGGGTTCCCAGGGTTCAACCTTGGGCTACCCCACATATAAGTTTTGTCCACTTCAAGGAAATGTTGCCTGTTGATACAAAAATATCAGTTTTTTTTTTTTTTTTTTCAGATAGGACTCTCCCTTTGGTGTAGTGCAACCCTCCCTTCACCTCAATAATATGTTGTGGTCAACAGAACAAACCCTGTGCTTCTCCCACAGTCCATATTTACCTGGATGTCATTGAACTCTTTGAAACCGGACTGAAGGTCATTGCCAAGAACTCATTTAACTGTTGAAAAGGACATTTTTCAACAATCTTGCTGATTTATGGAAGGTTAGAAATTGGCCAGTAATTTCCCAATGGCAAGAAAAATACACTGGAATCTGTGGCCACATGATGAATTCGTATAGCTGCACGTTAAGTTCTTTTAAAAGGTCCTCTCCACACAGGTGGTGCTGCAGTAGCTCTATGCTAACTAAAACATAAGTGTGCACACACCATCGCTCATGAAAGCCACGTTGGGCCGTGTTAATTCAGCGTTAAGAGGATGCAGACGTCTGAGTGTGTGACGGCGTGCCCTTTAACACGGTAACCCACAGCCGCGTTAATAAAGCCTTATCCAGAACACATTCGTGTCCCATTCTGCGTGTTCAGAAGAATTAGCATAATAAAGAGAAAAATGAGAGAAAAGTGAGCAAATTAACTCGAACCTGCGAGCGCTCGGGCTGCTTTAATTGCACTGATAAAGCGTTCTGTGCCTGCGCCGCTCTGATTAATTCTGTGGCTGTAATTTGAGCTTCGAGAAGCCAAACTTTTGACTTCGCCCGACGCGTCGGGGACTCGAAGCCAGGCCTGCGGAGTCTCATCCACCCGCTGTGCGTTTACCAGAACGGGGCTGAGTGCAGGTTTCTGGGGTGACAGCGGAGAACTCATTTCCTGTGAAGTGTCCCTGCTGTTCCCATCACCTTCATGTCAGTGTGATTACCGAGCCGGCGCCGCTCAGGAAAGGCTGACGCTCTTCTGCTCTGACAGCCTGGCTTTCAATCTCCATTTTGGAATTTTAGTGCCATTCTGTGTTCTTTGCTTCAGGTGTAATGGTTAAGGGGAATTAGAGGGGGCGCCTTTATGGCGTTGCTCTTTCTTTCTTTCTTTCTTTTTTTTTTTTTTTTTTTTACCCCTTTCTCTACATGCAGCGGTGTCTGATTGGACGCCAGCTGCCCTCAATTCATCTGAAGGTTGAGTGAGACCCGAACATCTGATCTGATTCATTCCCATTGATTTAGTGCACATCACTCCTTCTAAATGTGACCAAAAGGCCCGGCAGATGAAGAATCAACGCCGTCTTGCACCTTGCATGAAAGAATTTCATCACTCGCGACATTGCCTTTCATTTCAGGAACGATTTCCAGACTGAAAATCTTCACGCACTTTTGAGTCCGCGCGCACGCGAAGCGCGCTCGCTTCTCACACTCAATCACAACATGTCATCTTTTCATCCACCGCTCAAGATTTAAAAACAAGAAAGACCACACACACACACATAGACACACACGCACAAAAGCATCCACACAGCTGCAGCCGCTGTCATTGCACTTGAAATAGCACGGCTTCTATCTCTCGCTGCTCTCCAGCGCGTTGACATCAGCTCCAGTCGAGCCTCCCGTTACCAAAGCGCTTGCCGTAGCGCCGTCGTGTCGCTTTTGTTGGGGCTTATCGGAGGTCGTTTCCCTCACTGCAGCCTGACAAATACAAAAAGCAGCGCGTGCGTGTCCACGTGTGTGGACGTCAACAGGCCTGAAGGGGGCTGGAAATTTTAGCAGCGGCAGGACTTTTGAGTTTTCTTGGATTTCTGTTAAAAATGTCTAAAAGTGCTTTGTGCCTTGCAAGGAATTTATGTTCCTTGAACTTGTTCATGTTTTGTCAAATTACAAGCACAGACTTTCATATTAGGATTTAATGTGACAGACCAACAAAACAGAAAGTGGGTAGGCGAACCGCCCTCCACAACTCTGACAAGTTTTCCTGTCCTTGCTGAAGTAGAACCACGACTCCACCACCAGTGCTGCATTTCACAATGAGCATAATGGATTCAGCTCTTTGCATGTCGACCATCATTGCTTGTGAAGTAGCAGAAACCCAGTCAGACGGGGTGTGGAGGGTGTGTGAAAAACTATTTTCTTGCCTCAAAAACCCCTTTAGGATTTCGGTGTAGCCATTTCATCTATTGGTTTGTTTGGGACCAACTGGGACAGCAAGAACATGAAGTTTCCACTCACAAAGACAAAATGACACGAGCAACATTTTTACCAAATACCTTCTCAATCTTTGCTGTAGTAATTTCTTGCATGGCGACTTTTTACATTTACTTGAGTAAAAATATGTTGAAGTTACTCTTTGGCTGCTCATGGAAAAAAAAAAAAAAACGTAGCTCAGACATGCATTTCCATGCACATTTAGTGAAACACTGACCTTAGGAATTTATTCAGGTCTCCATGCTTCATGTATTCGAACACCATGATGAGCGGGTCTCCGTCCACGCACACGCCGTAGAACTTGACGATGTGGTCGTGCTGCAGGTTGGTGAGCAGCTCCGCTTCTCGTTGGAAGTCCTTCCTGGCTGACAGGTTGGGATCTTTTAGTGTCTGAAGGGGGAAATGAAAGGAATGACATGACTGACTTGTCTTGCAGCTCTCCAGGGAAAACAATACCGGTTTCTTTGCAGCATTTTGCCTTCTAGAGGAGTTTGCAGATGTGTTGTTTGATCAGTGTGTTTAATCTGTTTGTGTTCAGATTTGTCAAAATCATTGGATAATTATACTGAAAGCTTTATTTTATTCTTAAGAAGTGACTCAGAGGAAGCCTGACGAACGTTAGATGTTTTGTAAGATGGCGAATCTTGGAAGATAACACAAACACAGTTTGTTTGGGTTTTTCAGCTCTCTTGTTCTTCTGTTGTTCTGTGCAAAGTCACAGTTTACTTAAAATGCAATAAACAAGTGAGGATCATTTATCGGATCATTTTTCAGGTGATCGTCAATTTTGTTTCCACATCACATAATTTCAAACAGATTTTTCATTTTAAGAACCAATATGGAAAAACAAAAAACACAAAAAGAGTGGCGACTGAATTTTTGCTGAAATACAGTTTGATTTCTTTTCATGTTTAAAATGAAAAAAAAGTAAAAAAAAAAATTTTGTTGTTTTTTTCTTTAAGCTTAACTTTAATAACATGTAGTCAATGTTGCCTGCTGTGTAGGCGGAGGGAAATGCACCTTTAGTCTCTGTTTATACAGCAGCTGTTCACTGTTGTTGGCAATTTTATGTGTCCAGCAGTGAAATGTAAATGAAATGGTAAATAGACTCTGTATACAGCTTTTGTCCTGCCTTGTTGACAGCTCTAGTATCTTACATTTAAAGCAAAATTCAGCTATTTCTGAGAAGCCAAACAGTCTATTTTCAGTAAATAACTAAAAGTTAAAGATGATTTCTTTTATAGTTTGGTGACATGTGGCTTTTCTGGTGCCACAGATCCAGACAAGCTTCACTTATTCCACATTTTCAAGTCCAGTTGTTTCCTGGTTTTCCTATTGAGTTGACAGGAACGGTGTCGTACATGCAGCCCTCTGGCAGGCAGGGGTTAATCTCCACACAACCGCAGGCTTCGTCGCCACAAAGCGCAACGTTGCACACCGTTAAATATACATACATACATTTTGCGACACTTATCTGAGCCTTAAAAGCATGTCAAACACCCCCTTCGGCAACTGCTTTCAAACACAGACTCAAATTCTTGCCCTTCCCTTAAACCCTTGCAGCAGCTGTGTGGCACTGTTCGACTTGCTTCCCACTAAACCGGGCTGTGAATAATAGAAAATGGCATTGTTTAGCAACTCGTTCAGAGTGGTTATATTTGAAAGCACATAAGAACACAATCTTCCTCCCGCAGGCTACCATATTAGCCCAAAAGAGAGCTCAAGAGAGATTTTCCTCGGCTTCTCCCACTGAAGGAAAAACCATGAGCGAGAGGGCGAAATGCATCAACATGTTCTCGTTTCGCAGCGTATCCATGCCACTATGAACAGAATGTATTTTTTATTTTATTTTTTTTGTCTCTATCTTACACACATCCACATCGAGCACGTTACAAACGCTAGCACTGCCTCGTCGTAAAGCATCGCCTCTACAACCCGGCGTTATGGCAGCTGTCATTTTCTACCCTCTTCAACGCCTTGTACATATTGCAGCAATGAGGTCAACAATCACTGTGGCTGTAATGCTCTGGAAGGAAAAGGTGGAGCCGCAGGAGCTGCACACAAAACAACCTGATCTGATTGGTAATAAGATGAAGCACAGAGGCGCCTTGAACCTGCCTTTCGGGTGCAGAGCACATAAAATGCCAACTCTTGATGGGATGTCAGGTAAAGCCTCCAATATGAGAAAAGAGAAATAAATAACAGCTATAAGCCTTATTGCAGTCTCTCTCCGGGAGAAAGAGAGAGAGAGAAAAAAGACTCTTGACACTTCATCAGCAGCAGGAAAATACACAGAGTTGCCACTTCTGATCTCCTCAGCCTTGAGTCCTGTTTTCCCAGCCTGCTGCTAACATCATCACAGATGGAATGATCTCAGGATGGAAATGCATTTACTTGCATGTGCGCCACTATTTCGGCGCGGCGCTCGAGGTGGCCGAGACGTACGACGGCGTAGATGAAATGATCGTAAAATTCTATTACCAACTCAAACGGCGCTCTTGAAGGAAATGTTTTTGGGTCTGGGCTTTTCTCCAAACCAGTACCTTCAAAGTGCACGCCGGCAATAAATTAAGGGACAGCGCTGAGATGAATTTTTTTTCCCCCCAGAGTTGACCTTCGAGACTGTTCAGAGAGCCTCCATGTCCTCTTGCTTCTTTTACAGGCAGGAGAAAATGGACATTGTGTTGGTTACAGTAGCTGTGTTTCCATTGGCCGTATAATTGTGCAGTTTCACATTTAAAAAATGTTTGGTAAAAACAAAGAAGTTTTGAAAAAACAAATTTTTCAATAAAAAGTTTTGACATGAGGATGGTGTTTTTTTTGTTGACCTTATCAAAATTGGTTTAGTTGGCAAAACTTCAATGAAAGCAACTTTTTTTATATAAAACACGAGTCATGTGATCAACGACCAGATGTTGCCACTGGTGCAAAAGCCTAGAAGAAGACAACAGGAAGGAGCTTCAGGATTATGGTGCGGTAAACTTGTCCAGTTTTGGTTCTATAAAACCTATTTTACTCTGTTTAAACCTAGTTCACACTTGGCTGATATCAACCAGAGCATCAAGATCACTTTATTAAATACGGGTTGCTACCACCAGGCTGGACAAGCTTGTACTTGCAATTTTTAATGGCACTGATTCAATACGGGGTTTGAAACGTTCCTCAGACGTAACTGCATTTAGATCTAGTGTGTGGAGGAAACTGGAGTTCATCACTTTTTAAGAAATCGGTTTGAGATGATTTGAGTTTTGAGCAGTAGTCCATCATCGTGCCGGACACAGACGCCCGCAGATGGGTGCCATACCAGCATCAGTGTCATGGAGATAAAGTTTTCTTGTTGCTCACACAAAATGCTGCCGCCGCCATCTGAACGCGGCAGCAGAAACTGAGGAGCCAGACTCTGTAACGTTTTTCCAGTATTTTATTGACCTATTTTGATGAGCTTGTGTGAATTATACCCAGACTTTTGCCTCTTCGTGTCTTGATTGTAGCAGTTGGTTATTTGAGCTGCCTTTGCTGTTTTAACCCTCGTTAGCTACTCTACCCAATCACCTCTGACAATCAAAAAAGATTGATTGAAACAGCAGGCCAACATGCCTGCTGTTTGTCCCTTTTTTGGGCCATTCTCTGTAAACTGGGGAGGTAATTGTGTCAGAGTGTCTTGTATCTGAGCATCAGAGATACTCAGACAAGCCCATCTGGTTCAATATCACTTAAATCCTTTTTCTCTCATTCCAAAGCTCAGTTTGTACTTCATCAAGTTGTCTTAACCACACCCGGGTGCCTAAATGTATGAAGTAGCTGCCATTTGGTTGGCTGGCACATAATCTACTTGTCGGTAATCCATCCTGTTAACCGGGGTACGAACCTTGATAGGACAAAACAAACGATCGCCGCAAGAGGTGCAAGTTAAAACAAGAACGTCTGCGGCCTCAATTAACACTTAAAGGACTTACATGCCTTTTGCCATCTGCGTGTGTTTTCTGAAAGGACAAGGTCTGTGTCAAGAGCTGTTGTCAACCCGCTGCTGTTATTTCTCTAATCCATCAAACGAGACAGCGACGGGCCCCACAGCAGAAGACTTAAGGAAGTGTTTGCCGGCTTGGTGGCTCAAGAGTGTGATGTACTTGTACTGATATGACAGATGGTCTCCCCGACCAGCTGGTTGGCAGATTTTAGGCAAAGACGCACCAGGACTTTGACGGTGAAATGCGTCATGTCCGTCATTTCTCGCCATTGGCCACACACCTGATGGGATCAGCCGACCGCGTGCGACAGAGGAGACCGCTGGGTTTCTATAGACAATAGAAAACAATGTGTATGCCTGATGTGTTCAACTGATCAGACGGGATGGCGAACACGGATCACCTTGCTAAGTTTCACTCCATATCTCCTCAGATGGGAAAAAGCTGGTGTTTATTGGACCCGGTCAGCTTGATGGGTGATTGACGATTAGGTTAGAAAATGCCTCGCTTTGCTGCTTTATGACAGAACTGTTTTGCGAAAAGGACGTCCGACTGGATTGTTTGTAAAAAGATTACGCACATTTACATAATTGAACCTTGAAGGATGACAGAGGAAAGCTTATTTGTTTAACACAAACTCGTACCGTCACTGCAGCACATCCATCTGATACCCCATTTAGAGAGAAGTGGGTGCAGACTCCGCTCCAAAACATTGCATCTCTATTTTTTTTTTTTTTTTTGTGTGTTTTCGTAGTTCTAAATTCATCCAACTTGTCATATCTGCCTGTGGCTACATCAATGACCAACAAATGAAAAGTAAATAAAAGTCCATTTGGCTTAGCTGTGAATTTACATTGAGAAAAGTTCAATTTTTGACGATGCAACATTTCCGGGTGACAGCAACAAAATGTAATAAAATAATCTGGTTGTGTTAACTCTTTGGACACCATAGCAACATTGGACACATTTTTTGCACTTCGACACAGACACACACACGCACACACACACGCACACGCACACACACACACACACACACACACTGACAACCAAGTAGTGAAGATGTACCTTGACAGCCACCAGCATCTTGTCCTTGGTGGGGCTGAGGTTGTAACACTCTGCCAAGAAGACTTTACCGAACGCCCCTTCACCCAACTCCCTCTTCAGGATGATGTCTCTCCGCTTTATATGCTGCACAACTGAAACAGGAGACAGAGGAACCGTAAATACACAGCTGTTCAGATATTTGCTTACACTTATCCTGAGCTTCAACGTCATGTTGATTTCAAGCTTTTAATCGTCACCTTCCTAAAATAATGGTTTAAATTGGGGGGTTTTTTGCCCAAAACATCTTTTTTTTTTTTGTTGTTGCAAAAATCCCTTTTGGAAAAAAAAAAAAAAATGACTTGGGCCATTATTTTAGAAAGGTGACAAAATGATGTGTTCAAAGTCTGCTCTTCTCAGGATGGTATGAAGCAGCCGCAGCCATAGAGGGCAATATGGATGCACCACTAATAATACCCGCCATGGATAACACAACAACTCGCTTTAGCGAGGTTTCAAAACAAGAATTTAGTTTGAGTTGAAACTATTTGAGATTTTACTTTTGTTGCTCCTCCTTTATTCCTGAACTGATTTAAGGTGTTTTAGGACCATTGCACATCTGGAATACAGAGGTTTCATTCATCCGTACCAAACCGCTCCCTGTGATGAAAACAGTTTGGTAAAGATGTTAAACAGCAAAAAGGAAATACCAAAGTCCGAGCCTTGGATACCAGAGTCCATGTCCATGGTAAAATGAGATTTACATCATTTATGGAGAAGCAGCAAACCAAGAAGGAAACATCTCAAACGGTCTCTCAAAGTATCTTAAGAGGGAAAACCAGACACAGAAAGACTTTAAAACTTTCCAATGCAATAACACTGGATCTGTGGAGCTGCATGAGGACAAAAATTGTAACATTTTTACCACTAACATCTAAAACCTCTCGCTGAAGCTAAGCAGAATAAATAACTGGAAAAAAAACCCACATATCGTCTCAAGTTTTCTCCCCAGATAACTCACCGCAGAAAGAACAGCGTCGTAAACTTTATGCTTTTAGCTCCTGACCTCAGATTATTTTCACTCCTGGCCCGTCATTACTTACAGTGTGTGTGCAACCAAAATGGAGGTCTGTTTCTTTCATTGATTATCCTTTAAAACCGCTACGGAATAAGATGACCGACTAAGTGACCCGGCAGGTCGGGGATGGACGGGAGGGAAGGTAGAAAGAGCAAGAAAGGAAACAGGTTGTGGAACAGACAAGGAGGCGTGTGGCGCTTGTGAACAGAGCTGCTGTTTGTGGCTGACGCTGAATAAAACATGACGGTTCGTAGGCTTATGCCATGAAAGCCCAGTCGCTCCGTAGAGCGGCACTCATAAGGGCACACAAAGCTCCCGCCGCCCTCCGGGTTAAAAACCACAACAAGCACATCATACAGTAACTTCAGCTTTATCTCCGTCGCAAAACGGCAATCGTGAGAAAACTGAAAATATGACGCGGAGCAACAGAGAATGTGATGAAATCGTTCAGAAAATTTACATGAGAAACTAAAGTAGAATTTCTCAGATTTTTCTTTCTTTCTTTTTTTTTTTTTACATTTTTAACTAAATATGTTTTCAACCAGTCTGTGGTCATGAAATTCAAGGAAACACAAGTAGCCCACATCTATGAATAAATAAGCAAAAGTGGATAAATAAGTCATGTGTGATAAAATGAGATGACACAGGAAATAAATACTAAATAAAGGGAAGTGAAGAAGCAGAAAAAAGACTGAAGTATTGGGAGGACAAAACTGCAAGACAAAACTAATTGTTTTACATAAAAAAGTCAATAAAACATATTATTCACTCATGGGGAAAATGTCCTGTTATAAATTTAATAATCTGCCAGTGGAACAAGTAGTTTTTCCATCAATATTAAGGAGTTCTTGACTCATATTTCTTGCTAAAAAGTTCCTTGTAAGTTGGTTTTGACTTTTTTTTTGTATTCGCAGTAGAAACGAGGCCAAAAGTACTTGCTGAGATTTTGTGTTTTTTGCAGTGTGGAGCTACAGTATGTTTGCTGAGAAAATTGTCAGTTTTCATTTCTGCCAGATGCAAACGGGTGCCTGACAACATGGCTGCTGTTTCAATCTGCACCAGTGTTGCCAAATGGAAGCTTAAATGTTAAACATTGAAATTACACTTTGTATCAACTATATTAGCAGGGAAGACAGACAATAGATGGAAGGATGGAAATCAGTGTGTTTCGCTCCAAAATGCTGATTGACCAGAAAAGTGAGAAAAATTATATTTGGTCAGAATTTACTGAATTAAGTGGAGTTAGTGAATTCAAAAAGTTGCCATTGATATAATTGTCTTTTCAATTACATGAAAAGACAATTTTCACTTTTATTCGTACGCTGACAGATTAACTGAATGCTCCCCAGGATTGATATGCATGCAAACCGTGGCGCCGCTTTTATATGCTAATTTCCAACAGTTGGTTTTATCAGCACCGTCTCTTTCTAGAAAGATCTGAGCGACAGCCGCAGCGCGTCCATGCGACGTCTGACACTTGCAGCAGCTCTTGGTGGAGGGAATTAGCTTCTTCCATGCGCACACCCAGGCCTAAGTGGGGACTTATCAGTGGAGACACAATATAAACTGATGAGGTTTCCCCTCCCACCCAAAGCCCGCAGTCATAATCTGTCCACACAATGCCGTCAAACATCTTTCTCAAAAATGTCACTGCATGTTTCATCCTGTTGTTCTTGTGTCCAAATTCTCCCCTCCGGCAGAGAGGATTCATAGTGCAGAGGTTAGATTTGCAGACTTTGTAATTAGACGGACCAGGTTCATCGATGGGACACGCTTTAATTTTTAAACTGTGCAGTGGGAGAGCAGCGAGAACACTTTAGGAGGAAAAGCTACTTAAACCAGCAACGGCATAATAATGCTGAATGCTACACAGGCTAGCTAAAGCGAAAAATATGTACGCATAGAGAAGATTACAAGACAGATGAAATAAAATAGCAGTAGCCCTAAAGTGTATTTCTATGTTGTTCCTATTTATTCCCATCTTAATTTAAAAATCCATTCCAGCCTCATCTTTAACAGCAGCTTTTATTTCGCGGGGTATCGATGCATCTGCTAAAACGTGGCCGCGTCGTCCTCGCCGTGAGTGCCTTTTTCTTTCTTCTTTTTTTTTGCTTGATGAACGATAAAAAATTTCATACGTCCGTGGCAAACATCTGGTAATTCAATCCGTCCTCCGCCTCTGCCTCCTTCGCTTTCATTAAATCAAACTCGCTTGTCGGACTCGCGTGATGGACAGCAAGTCATCCAGTAGGTAATTGCACACGAGCTAAAAGCAGCCAGCGTTTAATGTAGTGATACTGAAAAAGCATTTATGCGCCTGCACTTAGAGCACATGAGGTGTTGCATCCATTCCCAGAGGACCATTTAATCTCCCTCTATTTGAGCTCCCTACAATTTTACTAATGACTGTCGGCCGAACCCTGCCTCCCCTGGTCTGCTCTCGGTTTGTAAATATAATGCTTCTTCTGTGAAATGATAAATTCTTACAATAGATGTCAAGATACCGAGCTGCTTAATTTGGTCATCTCTACAATTCCACATTTGTTAGACTGAAAAAAAAAGAAAAGAAAAAGAAGAAAAGTCATATTGTAAGCAGCTTACATCGTCTATAAATTAAGGTGGTGTTCAGTCTTTTAGGTATTTTAGAATGTTGTGCATCAATAAGTAGAAAAGCTGCATCTGAATGGTTGGTAAAAGTGTTAAGATCTTACAAAGGTCTAGTAAAAGTCCAAGCTGTAGTTATGCTAGTGTCGCTGAACTGCTGACTGTGCTGTTTGACTTAAACTATTCATGTGAAGTTGAAGTGCATCACTGAAAAACGACCCACCACGAAAAAAAAAAAAAATCAATCTGTTGCAACAACGTGTCGCATCAGTATCAACGTACCAAAGGATCCATTTGTACTGCGTTGCCTTCATGCAACATGAATGCGACATGCTAACAATGAAGCTCCAGAGTTTCACTTGTCAAGTTGCTGCTACAACACAGGTAACCTCGTGTATCTGCAACGAGTCTGTGGCAGTAGGGAGCCTGGCAGTGTCTACACCGTGTTCCAAAGTGTTATGCAAATTGGATTTAAGTATCATCAAGATAAAATTTTTTGTTGTGCTATTAAATTTATAGATGGTATTGTGTGTCAGGGCTCTTTGAATCACTGTAATTAATTTCAGAGAGCTGATTGATTAGTTTTGCTCAATTAAAGGAAATCTACTTCAGAAGGATGTTCCACATTGTTAAGCAGGCCACAGGTTTCAAGCAATATGGGGAAGAGAAAGGAAAATCATCAGATAGTGTAGTGCCGTATGACAAGGAATGAAAACAAGAGATATTTAACACAAACTGAATCGATATCATCGTACTATGAAGATATTTGTTGGTGAGTCAGAACAAAGATGGGTTTATACAGATACATGAAGCACCAAGTGCATAAAGGGACACCAAAACAAATTAACCTAAAATCAACTAATTATAACATATTAAAAACAAAAGTATGCAAAGCTCAAAATATTGTTCGCTCGCAGAGACGCATGTGCTCGGTGAAGACTCGCTGCACGTGTGGATTGGCCACTGATGAAGCTGGTGGAACAAACGGCGCCAGCGAAAGAGAAGTCGTCTCAGAATCATGTTGCGTGAACTACTGAAGCGACACTAAAGCCATTTGAAAAAATGAAAGTTGTGAGAAATGACAAATACAAAAGGACCAGTGACATGAGAAATGATCCCGTGCTCATGGACATCCTGCAGACTTTGAGGATTTTAAGTTTTTTTCACTCGCTTTGCTTTTTTCACATCTGGTGCTTTTCTGAAAACAATAAAAACTACAAAACCTGGTGAATTAATTAGTGAAATCTGAGGTTCATCTGAGACAGAGAAACAGTTTCTCGTAAGAATAACAAAGAAATGCATAAAAGTGACAGATTTTGAGGACTATCTCAACATGCTGGTAAAGACTCAAGCAAGGAAATGAGACTTATTAGTTTTAGACGAAAAGACTTTTCACCATGTATCCTTCATTTTTACTGACATGAAAGAAGCAAAATGGCAGACGATCATCTGGAAGCAACTGATGTCTGTCCTAAATGAGTCGCAATTTTTGGGGGGAAAGAATGAGAAACTGTTGCTATGATGCAGGACGGACTAAAGCTTGTGTGGTTTAACCAACATCCATCCATCCATCCATTTTCCGTCACCCTTCTCCCTAACGGGGTCGGGAGTTGCTGGTGCCTATCTCCAGCTGCGTTCCGGGCGAGAGGCGGGGTTCACCCTGGACAGGTCGCCAGTCTGTCGCAGGGCAACACAGAGACAAACAGGACAAACAACCATGCACACACACACTCACGCCTAGGGAGAATTTGGGAAGGCCAATTAACCTGACAGTCATGTTTTTGGACTGTGGGAGGAAGCCGGAGAACCCGGAGAGAACCCACGCATGCACAGGGAGAACATGCAAACTCCGTGCAGAAAGACCCCGGGTCGGGAATCGAACCCAGGTCCTTCTTGCTGCAAGGCAACAGCGCTACCCACTGCGCCACTGTGCAGCCCGGTTTAACCAACAGTTAAGAGAAATTTCATTTGATTTGCGAAATCCATCAAAGCAACGACAACAAAAAGCTCTTCCTGATGAATCTTCAGAAAGATGAAACAAATAATGTTGAAACAATACAGAAATAAGTATTATTCTAACTAGTCTGGATGAGTCCTGGTTCCGAGTTAAATCCACAATTATTACATTTCATCCGTTGGTCTCCGTTTCCTCAGCGTAATCCCGCATGGGATGTTTTTTGGGTTTTTTTGTGAGCCTTAATTTTCACACACAGAGAGAAATGTTTGGATTTATTGCATTATGGCATTTTAAATGTGGCTAAACTGAGACATCTTGGAAATGTGAATACCTGGTTCAGAATGCAAAAACACGTCTGCACCCACATCTGTTGCTTTAAATAGCAAACACAAAAGAACATTGTGAAAAAAAAAAAAAAAACATAAAAAGATATTTGTCTATAGCTTTAGCCGACACTAAAACGTTCACGTCAGATGATCAGTGAATGTTCTCCCTTTCCTCAAGAAATAAAACCTGTGAATGCGCGATAGGACAAAGAGCTGCTGGCTCTGACAGCAAAATGTTATATTAGCATACAGACGTCAAATTCTACCTTAACTTAAAAAAAAAAGGCTAAATTTACCAGAAAAAGAGGCCAACATTTTTTTTTTTAATGTGTAATCCATCAGTTAAAGTGGTCCTCATGCAGCTCAGACTCGTCTTTTGCCGTTTGCTACTCAGGAAAAGTTCTTGCAACGTGAAAAAGGGAGAAAGGGAAGCAGACGTTCTTTCTGACTGAATGACTTGCTGAGATCCCAGCACAGCCTTTCTTTCATTTACATGATTTTGTTGATGTTTTGTGGAGAGCAGCAGTTTGGGAATGCCTCGAAAGTGATTGCAGGGAAGCATTCAGCTTAAATGAGGGTTTTTTTAGTCACCAATTCAGAAGAATCTGCTGTTTTATATGTATATTAAAAAAAACAGAGTCAAGGGATGCAGTTAAGTTGAGAAGCTATTACATTGGAAATGATTCAACAATAGACTTTGATTTCAGGACATCAAATGGAAACAGTTGTGCATGAATTCATAATTATTTCACAATGGAAGCATATTTAATAGATTTTTTTTTATTAGTTGAGTCAGTCTTATTGTGAAGTTATCAGCACTTCAAGACACAATTTAAACAACTTGACTGAAATGGTAGAAGCACAAGGTTTGTATTTATGCCTGTCCTACCAACTAAACTATTTTATCACAATATATATATGACTTTTGATATAAATCGCTAAACAAAAATGTAAGAAAAGAATCCAAAACCATAAAAGATAGAACATCATTTGAAATTATAGGGTTGGGGTAACCCTTACCCTATAATTTCACCCTTAGTGCTGTCAATCAATTACAATTACAGAACAAATGTTTCTCTGCAGTCATCGGTGGCTATGCTAACTAGCCTTAGCCTTCATGACAGGCTACGTTGAGGTGAACCGGCTCACAAATTATCCTTCTTACATTAGACTCTCAAAACTTAATGATAATTTAAACAAACATGTAAAAAAATTTTTTTATAGAAGTTACAAACTGCAGCTTTCATAAACAGTGGATTTTTTTTAACTAACAGCTTAGCTTATTATTTTTTTAAGCTAAATCTTACTCTCTGAAATTTTGCCCTTAAAAGACATTCCCCAAACGCTCGACGGGGTTTTTCCAAACAGTTCTTCAGTCAAAACAGAGATTAGCTGCTCAGTCTGATTTCCTCTGGGCTTTCATTTTTACCATCATGCCATTCCTTCCTGATATTCATCACCATCTGCTTGAAACATGTTGGGAGGAAGATTCATGAAGGTGTCACCTGTTCCTCTGGTGTTTCTGATAGACTGTGTCAAAGCTATATGTATATATATATATATATATATGTGTGTGTGTGTGTGTGTGTGTGTGTGTGCGTGTGTGTGTGTGTGTGTGTAAGCTGGCAGCCACTTTGCTGAGTGAGAGCCCCACCAGGGACTCCACCACATCACTGTTGTCAAAAGCTTGATCCTCTAAACCTCTGATGTCCCGGGCTCCGCGTGTACATTTTAATTCAGGATGTGTTCTGACAGGATTCGACGGGGCAAACGTCTCTGACACTTCCTTCGCTCCCCAATGTGTGAAGAGTCTTCAGCCTGTATTCCCCGCTGAATCCAGCCTCCGATTCTGCTGCTTTGTGGAACCTTCGTTTAATGAGAGCAAAATAAAACGCCGTCTCAGACCGCAGATCGCCACGCTGCCTGTCACTCATTATTAACTGAATGATTAACTTTACAAGATGGTGTTTCCAGTGTGGTAAACTTTCAAATAAAGGTGATTTTTTAAATTCCCCCCCTGTCTTTGCTGTCGTCCCTGAGCTTTTCTGGATGAAATAAACAGGATAATGAATAAAACAGAAGAAACAGGCAGATATTCATTAGTTTCCTCCTCAGTCCGTTTGATTTTTGTATAGTTTCTCCGTATCATCACCTTTGTGTCAATCTGATGCATCTTAGTGTTATATATGTTGAAGGTATCAAAGCTGCTTTTATGAATAATATGTATGTTTTTGTGACATTTTGTTACGGCTGAAAAACCACCTCAGCCTAGAGCAAAAACTTTACAAAATATATATGTTTTTTTGAAAGTGTAGTGTTTCTAAGCTAGTCACTATTAGAAATAAAATGAATCACATAATTCAAAGTTAAGTGAATTATCTCCATTTGCATGATTTTTGGTTTTTCTCTTTACTTTCAACCAAAACCTGGATGACAAATATCCTCAATCTGCTGCTTTGGTCTCAATCAGCCCTTTCTTTTTGGACGGACAATATTTTTTATCGAGACTTAATTCATTTTGTTGTTTCTGTTTTATTTATTTTGGATATTGAAAATGTCTCCCAGTTCTAGTATTAAATGCTCATTAGAATTGAAAGCTTCTTGATATTTGAGAAAGTGTTCTTGGATTATTATATGACTCAAAAATTGTATCAAAACAGCAATATTATCGCTTATCGTGATAACTTCCGGGTCAATTTATTTGTTATTTATCTTTGAAATGTCAATTTGTGCCGTTTTATGCAGCTAATGATGCAACAACATCGTTTAGCTCACATGATAAAAAGCGCTAAAAGAACTTTTGAACCTCCTTAGTAAGGAAGTAAGAAGCGGTGCTTCTCAATCCGCTGCTTTAAAAGCCCGTTTCATTCTGCGTTTGCACCAGTTGTTCCAATATCCTTACTTTCTCACCTGAATAATTCATCCGGCGTGTTTGCTGTAGCCTCTAGCACCCTGTCCCACTCCGCTGATGGGAAGGGAGTCGCCATTATGCCAATTGAAAGTGGCGCAGACAAGTTACTTTAACCTTCAGTTTCCTCTGCAGGCTGACTCGGGCTACATCCTGCAGCCTATTTACCCAGAGTGGCACGCTGAAAAGCCCTGAGATTAAATCTCTATCCCGCAGCTCAGCATCATTCATTTGTCCAGGCTCACTTGAGGCCTCGATGCCAGCAAACATTGTCCCCAGAGGGGGGAGACGACGGCGCCGCGCTGAGATTTACTCAGCTAGTCAGGTCAGGCTGCTGGGGGAGAACAGATGTTCGGAGAGCTTTGTTCTGTGTGTGCGCATGTGTCTATATGTGTGCTTGCATTTCACCACAGATGCATGCCAACTTTTTCTGCTGTGCATGCGTCTATTTGAATGTGCTTTTGTTTCTAACTACCTGCCAAGGTTGTGTGTTTGTGTGTGCGTTGGCAGCTTTCCGGCGTGTGAGTGTGTGTAAGCGGTGCGCACATTCTGGCCTCTTTCCTGCATCGAGGTGGTGACTGTGCGGCTTCGCGTCCATTTACTGCAGACATGCAGGGGGCAGAACTGTGTTCAAATAGCTGCTGCGAACGCTACTAGTAGAAGAAGAAGAACCAACAAACTAAACTTGGCTCAGAAGAGAGAAGAGTTCCTGCAGAAGTTTGCAGCCAAAATGATTATTAAGAAAAATAAAGCTGAGAAGAGAACAAAAAAAAATGCTGTAAAACACCGTAAAGGTTGAATTACAGTAACAAAAGGCAGGACTCTGAATTAATGGGCTCATGAGCCGACGTATGAAATCAACAAAAACAAATAGGTTCTCTCACCCAAAAACAACACAGTCATCGTTTCCCACTTTGCTTAGCTATTGTAACCGTCGCATAATAAATTAAAAGTGAAACACATTTACAAGGGGTTTGCTGTGACGCACCAGAGGAGGTGAATGTAATATAATAGATCAGAGGCTCCCATCCAGCAGCTGACAATATAAAAAAAAAAAAAAAAAAAAAAGAGCCTTTGGCATTGAATTTGCTGCAGCTCAGAGGCTCTGCGTCATCTGGCATCGACAGGAAACTCTGACGGGAAGGACAGCTTTCACTGTTGACTCTTAGCGGGCGTCTCTCCTCAACCCGAGGGCTGAACGCCGGCCTGCAGGAGCCTCTGCTGCTCCTGCACGATTCCTGCCTTGAAGCTCTTGCTTTGTTTACGCAGGCTTAGGAAAAAACAAAAAAACAAACAAACAAAAAAAAACGGTAGGAAAAAAGCTCAGTGATTATTTTTATTTAAACACAAAATGCTATTTTGCGTCTTTGATTTATATTCACAGGAGCTCTTTGCTGTTAAATGGAGATATTCTACACTTTCCCATTCAAATATCTTTTGAGTGTTGCGTCATCGCACCGTTAAGTAGGTCACTTTTTTGACGCCGTTGGTTCAAATGGAATATGGAGAAAATGTACATTTTCTTGGCTAATTGCTGCTTCACTGCAGGACCACTCACAATCTCAGTTGAAACCTGAAGTGTGAAATAAACTTTAGTGCAGTTTGAAAACAAAATGTGTGCATAGGTTTATGTCTGGTTTATGCCCAGTTGATTTTTTCTTTCAACTAATCTTTGGGAGCCAGAGCTTTAAAGTATCATTCCATGAACTCGTTTGCATTTTGCCTGGTTTCAACTTTACACTTGAATCATTTTAATATTGAGCTGGATTCACTGTTCAGTTTTAGAGAACTTTTTTTGTATAACATAAGATGTTTGCAAAAAAAGAAGCCTATTTGTGCATTTTGTTGTGCAGCGTATCTAAAATTGGGAAATGAGTTTAGATAACATTTCTTGTGAAGTTGTGCAATATTAACAAAATTTCAAGTCTTGGTTTCACACTGATGTGATGATGCAGCTACTACAGTAGGATCCTGTAGTAGGATCCTACTGTAGTAGGATCCTACTGAAATTCCAGACAAATTCCTTTTGTCTGGAATTATGATCACGAAAAGCACCAACTAAGCCGACGAAATTTTGCTTTGCGTCTCTGATCAAGCTGTTTACTGTTAAGTTGAAATCTAAACAAAAAAAATAAAAAATTGGTTTGAAATCTGCTGAAAAATTGGAATAATGACATCACAGAGCTGTTTTTCACTTTAAATCACTTAAAAAAAAAAACCCAGATGAAGCTAAAAGCTAAAGCTGCTAACTTCAGCTTTCGAAACAGTTACTTTAAGGGGTTTTTTTTGCCGCTGCATTAAGAGCTGATTTTTCTACCATAAGTACTAATGAACACACTGAATGCATAGTTAGGGTTTTATAGCACGGCTATAATAAATAATAACATATTCAAATAGCACTGTTACAAATTTACGACGAATAAACTCCCACTTGAGAGATAAGAACTTTCCCTCTCCGTGTATTAAAGTCAGTTTATATCTAATAATAAACACTGAGTGCTTCCATGCAAAAGCTTTAATAGAATAAGGAGATAAAACTTGTCACTGGGGTCCTTTGGCAGCGGCTTGTCCCTGAGCATAACCCCAGCGTTATTGCTGGATTAAACTTTAAGCACATTTAGGCACTAAGTACTTTACACTTGCAGCTCGAGGGAGTTTCTTTAAAAGTCTTCTCCAACTATATTTGACATCTTAGCGAAGATGAGGCCTGCTATCCTCCTCTGAGCTGCCAGTCCCCGCAGATACAGTGTAAATTGTGTTTCTATAAAAACAGAAAATGCTTCATGGAAGATTTAAGGGGGAGAGGTGTTGATGATGGAGCTCTGTTTTTATGCTACAGCTGAGACGCTTCGGGGTAGACGCGTTGGGATCTCAGCCGCCTGATCAGCAGGGCATTGTTCTGTCACACTCATTAGGAAGTGATGGAGGTTTCGAATTTAGATGTCTGCGGGTTCAGAAAATGGAGCAAAAGAAAGCCGTGTTGTGCAATGTATGTTTTTAAAAGGAGAAGAGTCATATGCAAGTGTAGAACACAATATGACGGTTTTTATTTAAAAATGAAAGACAGTGTCATGCCATATGTTAATCAATAAACATATTAATGTCTGAGTTTTGTCAGGGGAACTGCAGGACGTTTTAGGCAGCAAACTAAAGGAAAGTGTTTGAATTCAAAGCTCGCCAGACTCCTAGGTTCTTTATTTTACTTAATTTTTTTTTTTTTATTATTCCATAATTTATGGAATCATAGCCTTGGAACATGAAAACTGCCTTTCAATCAATCTAGTGCCCATTTACATTCACTTACAAAGCTTTCAGGCAGCCACATTAGTCACTCTTTGTCTCTGCTGGGAACATTAAAATCTTCAAAAAAACATCACCTTGAGCACAATTATGTCTCTGTTTCAGCAGAAGTAAAAGGGGACAAAGAGGAGAGGTTTGTCTGAGCTATGCCCAGGAGTTATATCCCCAATAAAATGGATATAATGGAAAGCTTCACGGCACACTCCAGCATCAAACGCTATTGTGTAATACTCGCCAGCGGGGTGGGACAACTCTGTAATTAAAATCGCTAGCTGCGTGATAAAACAAAGACATTTGCTCGGAGACAGCCGATCTAGCCAGATATAGATCTATCATTAGGCTAAAGAATTGTCCTTTGACTTCTGTGCTTTTATCTCGCTAATGCGGCAACATTTCCCCAGAAACGGCCTTTTACAACTCTGACAGAAAACAAAAAAAAAACCACGGCAACCGTCAAACACAATAGTTCAGAAAAGAGACGAATTAACGGCATTGAGGTTTTAAATGCTTCTTTTTTGCAATTTATAAGTGTCTAATGACCAAAAATGACTTTTTTCATTGAATATGGTAAGATATTCCTGTCGGCAGATTATATCATCTGCCTAAAAGAAAGTATTGCTGTAGATTATTATGAATTCCAATCATGTTTTTCACCCCTGAGCTGAACTCTGTTCATCTGTTTATGAGGTCAGTTTTATGAAGCCAGAGTTAACATGAATAGATTGCTATTGATAACCCACAATCCTCAAGTATCACTGGATAATAACTGCATGAAAGCAAGCTTTCAAAACAACCTGGGAAGTTTTATACCCCTCAAGTCTAAATCAAGTGTAGTTTCTTAAAACCATCAGGACACGTTTGGTTTTTAGTCCCGCAGCCGAAGGTCCAACTCAAACCTTCAGTTTTTAGACCGCATATCAAAGTCTTGAGTCTTTAGACCGGAGATAGGCAAGTTCAGTCTTTGAGGACCAACGGGTTTTATGTGATGTCCAATAACTGGTGAAAATATTTGCAACCATGCCAACTCCAATCCTTGGCCCTCAAGCATTTGAGCTTCCTCCCGTGCCTCGGACATCAAGCATTGACTTGGGTAAAGACAGGCGTCACAGCTGTCCGACCTGAACTCGCTGCGTTTGTGTGTATATTTTAGCAGCGCGCCATCCTCTCTTCGGATAAGAAGCTTTCAAGTAAATGAATGAATACATTATGTATTAGTCGACACGCTGTATCCGAGCGAGTGGTGCTGAGCAAGGCCAGCAGGACAATGAGAACCAAAGGGGAACCAAAGGGACTCCTGACACATCAAATCACAGAAGTAGTGAGGGAATATAAGGTGACATTAGAGCATTTTTTCCCCCTTATTTTTATACCTACATGCACACAGACAGCACGCCTACGTCCCTGCATAGATGCAGATTGATTTTCAGCAGTACACCCACACAACACACATTTGCACATGGATACACAGAGAAACTTCCTTTCCTTGTGTGCATGTCCTGAGGGTGAAGAAGGCATTTGAATTCAGTGAATTATGTTTTCTTCGCTAGTGGCAAGAAAGCAGTGGCCATAATGACCTTGTGATGAATTCAGGGCTCATTTCCCACGGTTTCCTTTTTACGTGCATGCATGTAGAATTAAATCCAAGAGGAAAAAAAAAAAAAAGAAAGAAAAAATAGAAAAGAGAAGGCCCGGGTCAAAGCTAAGGCACCGAACACACATGGTCTGACTTTTAATTCTCCGCGCACAGTTGCTGGGGGAAAGTTCCACTCCGACACAGCGCCATCTATTCATTAGCGCCACAATCAGATCTCCTGTCCAAGACATGAGACGTTATAAATCAGTCAACGGCTGGACATTAAAAATTCATGCAATTCATAATACATAAGAGCCGTCACTTATTTATCACCTCTAAATGGGTTTTCCTCCCTTCTCATTGGCTACACACTCAGAGGCCGACTTCTGTTAGCATGACGTGCGGCCATTTTGAGACGGGGGCCAGGTCCAATCTGGACAGGGCAGGAAAGAAAAGAATCCTACCGCGATCAGACCGAGAGGAGAGAGTCTTTACCCTTAAAATCCAGGCGGTTTGATTGGAGGGAGCAACAGAGAGGCTGCGGGTTGCTGCTGGAACAGTTGCTTTCTGCTGATTCTCCTGAGCACCCGATCTAATTGGGAGTAATTAGGCCTTAAAGTGGTCTTGTCTTTTCCCCAACTTGGAACACGAGTCCCAGTGGAGGGCGAGTGATTTGGGGAAGGGGAGGCTGAGAGTACATAAACACCAGTCGCTGGAACAGTGAAGGTTGTCTTCACCCAAACGCATAAAGAGTCTGGCACCTCTCTAGCCGAGGCTAACGCCACACAGCAGCACAGACACACAGCTGCAGCTGAGACTAAACTGATGGGGTGTTTTTTTCTTCTTTTCTTTTTTTCTTTTTTTTGGCTGGCTTGGGATGATAATCACACTTTGCAAAATGAACTGATATGTGACAGTGAAATTTAGTCCTGCTAAGGTTTGCGACTGTGAGCGAGCCGAGCGTCTCTGAGACGAGCGTTTGGCATCCAGACAGCAAACCAGCTCAACAAAACCAGCACACCTACAGAACGAGCCCCTGTGATGCATTCTGCATCTAAAGCAGAATTTATGCTCTGTTTAAAGCCATTGTGGCTTGGTCAGCAACTCCCAAGACCCGCCCGCCCTCCATCTTTTGACCTTTACATTTTGGGACCGGGCCACATGGAAGGCCAGCAAACACACACACAGCTGATGGACGACTGGGGAAGGACGACCAGCAGATGTAAAATGGACAGAGCCTTCACACCCCGTGAGATTTTTCCACAATTCTTCTCATGATTATTATATGCATTTTGTTTCATCCGGATTTTTGTCTTTCATACGCCAATAGAAAACAGAACCCACTTGTGAAGTGAAGTGAAAATCTTAAAAAGTGCAGTTTTAGTCTCAATCAATCAATCAAAACCACACTTCACACGTCTCGATAAATTATTGCGATGTACAATAATATTGTTGCTTCCAGATCATTTTCAAGTAACATGATGGTAATGGCATAAAAGTGTAAGAACACCTTCTCAAGGATCAATAAACTTCAATTTCTAACAGACATTTAACACAAACAGAAAGACATAATATTCAAAATGAATGACAAAAACACCCACAAAGGACCATCGCTTGCTTTGGGATCCGATCGGATCAGAGTCAACAAGACAGACTTACGAGTTGTCGGCTTGTTGCAGTTGTGTCCGTGCCTGAAGTACTGGGGATTTTCCACCACAGGTATGCGAGTCATTCCTATGACGACCGCGTCAGGTCCCGCGTCCAGAGTACACGGCGTGATGATCCCGTGGTTGACGTGATGAAGAGGGCTGGCAGAGTCTTCCTCACCGCTGATCACGGCGACGGGACCTGCAAGAGCGGAGAGAGACTCTGACTTATTTTACACTCTCATGCCACCTTCACATGTCGGGTAACATGCGATCGCATCATCTGAAGCTGTCGTAGAAATTTGTTCAGATTTTTATTTTGTGTCAAAAAAAAAAAATCTTTTTTATTTTTTAATTTTTTTAAAGTGCCGAGTATGAAGTTGATGGAATCCATAGGTACATTTTTACTGGCTTGAGGACTCCAGTGAAAATGTGCAATCAAGAAAAGAGTGTTTTAATATATTTTGTATTAGAAATATATGAACTGATCTAATAAATAGTAAAAATATCACAAAGAAGGAGGAAATAAATGGTGAAACCAAACAATGACTATTATATTTAGGCAGCAAGAAATACAAACTGAACTTTATTTATTTATTTAAAAAAAAAAAAATACATATATATATATTTGCGTGTAATGCATCATCCTTGGCAACAGAGGTGGGAGTTTAATGATAAAACATGATGAAAACAATCTGGTGTCATCTAGTCTTGATCTTATCTGGCCCGATAACGAACCATATTTCCCCTCCTTTTAAAATAACAAAGAAAAAGCAAATTTCCTTTTATTTAGTTTCCACCGGAAACATTTACATTAAACATTTCTGCTATTTTACCTCGAGAAACTTTTAAACCTGAATTCCACACCGACATGATAAATGACATCTTGCTTTGCGAATGCAGCCACGTTCGCCATCCGGACCCTCTTGGGCTCCACAACAACAGAGGCGGACGACCATGCCTCAGTTCACTGACTTGGGCTGACATCTCTGGATCAACTGTCACCAATGAGCCAAAACAGCACGAGCTAAAGGTCAAAAGGTGTCAGATAGGTGACACCTTTCTGGATGAACTCTGAGCTGTGAAATGTGCGGAAGCAAATCTTGTTCCTCTGAAACAAACAGCTCAGATCTCTTACAGCTCAAAAAAAGCTCCCTCTTCTTTATCACTCCATCTCGTCTTTTTCCTCCAAAACTGGAGATAAGTCGCTCAAATCTTCGATGGACTCGCTCACAACGTCTGCTGCTTCTGTGTACTCAGCTTATTTACGCTTTGACTTACTCTCATTACATCGCAAGATAGCGCCGGCGCTTGACCCAGATACGACAGACGAACACAGCGGCGCCATCTAATGTTGTGGAATTTATAGTCGTCTGAAAAATACTATCAAAAGCTTTTGTGCACGCAGAATGAAAGCACAGTGGCTCATCTCTTTAAATCATGTAAGTGGTTTTATCATTTCGGACAAATGGCTTCAGCACATTTTTGGATGAGAACGAAAGCTCCACCTGAACCCATCAAACTCTACCGCAAAAATGTAAACCAACATGGACGATAATCACCTCCCTGCTGCTGTTTTCCATGGGTTGCTTGCTACATGCGTTTGACGTTGGGTCGGTAAACGGTTCACTGTACCTGCTTATCTCAGAAGTGCACTAAAAAAAAAAAAAAAAAAAGATCATGTTTGAATGTGTGTGACGCAAGCTGGCTTATTACAGATCTGTGGCCTAACAACCCATGTCGACTCTCCCCCAGTTGGTGCAGATATTTCATTTCTGGGAATTGTGGGCAAAATTTAGTGAAAAAACATAAATCATGTAACTTGTCCTCAGCTTCAGACGGATGTGTTATTTATAGCTGCAGAGCACACTTCTGTGCAGCAGAGTGTAGGATTTTTCTTTCTGATCATTTCCATGGCGACAACTCTAAAACTAACTGGTGCTACTAATGGGCTGCAGGAACAGTTTTTTCCATTCAGACGACTAAACGAGGCTTCTGTGGTAACTATGTCCTGATGCTTTGGCACATATGGAAGCTAAAACCCAAAGTTAATAAAGAAACTAGATGAAAACACCACCACCCACTGGTCAGCATAAACAACTTGGTTACCATGGAGACTGAAAGCAGGCCAGAGAAGAGATACTGTTGACTTTCAGTAACCTCGGTTTGATCCTTTACTTCTAATGAAAGCACTATTTAGGAGTCAAAGTGAAAGTTCTTATATTTTTGTTTACTTGAAAATTTCAGATGACAAATTATGAGCACGTCAAAAGTAACAAAAATATACTATTAGAACCAGAAACCTCCAAGAAATCCTTGAACAAGCTGCTATTGTAACATTTACTTTCTTAAAATGAATAAATAAATAAATAAAAAACGCTTCATATTGCAGACATCTTGTTATATTCCACCACTACTCTTGAAGCTGCTTTTAAGTCATTAATGAGATCTTGTAATATTGAAAAAGCCCAACTATTCTTCTGTCAAAGTCAAATCTGTCTCATGACACACTGTCAGATGGCAACTAAAAGCATAACAGAAAGAAGTTGCGCTGCTAGATTGACAGGGTTGGCTAACGTAGACTGCTTGTCAGCTCTGCATGACAACAGAGGCTAACACAAGAGGAACAAAAACAGACAGAAAAATACAAGTAATGTCTGATTGATGTGAAAGTACCAGGACTATGGCGGCGTACTGGAGCCAAAACCTGCCTACGCCCTCGCCTGTGGAGGCGACGCATCAAGGACCACTGAAGTAAAAAACACGGAAACCTCCGCGGAAGGTACTAGTGACTTCATTTTCCGCAAAAAATGCAAACAAAAACAGAGAGGCGTCAGATTTTAGCGGTTGTAGGATTTCTCTTTTGTCTTTGGTGAGAAAAGGCCAGACGTCTCTCCTGCCAACATTAGACCCACATGTTTGTTTTGATTGCATTTACCCAGAAAGCCCTGCGCTGCGATCCGCTTCCCATTCACACTTCCCCAAACGAACCGGACGTTCTAGACAAACCAGCTGGAGTTTAATTGAAGTGGCTGGTGTTAATGGACCCGGAAGCTTCACAAATGTTCGCCGATGTCGAGCACGATTTTCTAACTTGTCAGTTTAATCAAAATGCAAAGAAAATTCCCGAAAAGGTCGCGAGTCACGAGTCGCAGCTCCCACGTCTGCACAGACGAGCAAGAGAAAGGGGCGAGGAGGGGGCTCGGAAACAGCAAGCGGACACAAAGTCAACATCGGCAGATCTGGTGGAAAAGTGGCAGCGAATCTGTTTACCCGCCATGTTGAGTCTTTTCCCTCACCTCGACAACACTGTAAATAGCAATCAAGAGCCCGTCATTTCAAATTACGGAGCCGCAGTGGCACGGCGAGTCGGGGAGTGATGAAGTAAGACGTGTGAGCAACAATTTATTCACAACATTTGCTGTCATTGCGGGGCTTTCATACCTCAGCGCTCTCTTTATTAGAGAGATGTGCACAGCAGAGCGCAGGTTTTCACCGGGTGACTACCTGCCCAACCACCGGGGACTAAAGGCGCGCCGCGGCTCTAAATCTCAGTTGAAGCCTCAGGCCCACCCGCGCCACCACAGAGCTCACACATAAATATTACCGCATGAGGAGTCGAAGAGTTGTCCAGGAAAACTCGTTCAGAGGGCCTCGAGAAAGATCGTGCATTCAACGAATTAGAAAATTCTGCGTTTGCCTTTTTTCATTTGACACCAGAAGAACAAAAACCACTTCGGAGCGAGATCGATAAGTCCTCAGGGAATCGCTGGCTTCATTTTAAGCTCAAAACTGCACAGGAATCTCTCACACGACTCCTCGTAAGGCGAGTCTTTCAAAGAAAGGAAGAAAGAAAGAAAGAAAGAAAAAAAGTGAAGGGCAAATTGGACCTCTAGAGTTGAGGACATCTTAAAAATTACATTTATGTTGCCTCGGTGATGGGGAAGCCCAGGAGTGTCCTGGAGGAGTTTTATCAGCCGAAATGCTCCCTCTGCACAGAATGGATTTCCACACTGGACGTCTCGCCCCCTACAGAAATGTCTGTCGCCGAGCAAAGTTCCTCTCCATTACACTAACTTTGATTCTTTTGGCTGGAACAAGAAAATGTAATGAGCCGGAGTTCAACATTTTTCGGCCTCCTCCTTGTCTCATCTTCCCTGAAAATCTATCCGGCCAACAGATTGGACTTCAAATAAACCCGAGCCCTTCATAACGGACGAGTCGCTGGCTGCATAAACAGCAAGTTTTCCAGAAAGAGAATATTATTATATTTTCTTTATATTCAAATATACACAGAATATATATATTTCTCTTTATATTTTCAACAGCTGTTTTGTACACACTACATTGCATTTTCAATGAAAAAATAAAATCAACATGCAGTTTATTTCTTTTTCAAAGTAAGATGTGAAACAAGTTTGATGATCTGAGTGGAGTATTCCTTGAACCCTGACTTAAGGCTTGCAGTTACAATTGTTACGTTACAAAGAAAAGGAATATGTCTCCCTAAAGCTTACAAACAATGCATGGACGGCGTTTATATACAGACCTAATAAAAAAAATTAATGGTGACTCATTAACTATAGCAATTTAATGAACACTTAAAGGGGAAGTACGTTTTTTCCAGCCACAAAGTGCCATTTTACAGTACAATGAAGTACATGTGTCATGTTCAGTTATAAAAATGCTCCACATGTCAAAGGTGACTCAAAACAAATCCCTTGAAATTGGGTTGTGTCTCTTTAAAAAAAACTCCTGCTCGTTCTGAATCACAACATTTCTCCTCTATTAAACCTTCAGCAATGCTTTTACCAGTGAAGCAGCTCATTCACTGAGCTCATTAGTTCAACCAGGGGTCTGCTAATTGCTGCTGGCTAGTCTGAAGGAGCTGAGCTTCATCCTCAAAGGCGGCTTTCCGTCCCTCCAGCCATTTTGAACATTTTGAACAATTTCCTGTTACCACAGAAAATTGAAGGACTTTTCAAAAATGCATGAAAGAGTCAAAGCAGCACAGCAGATATGCTTTATCAACATGATTTGGGAGTTAACTCTGCTGAGGTTAGACATGTAAATGCTACCTTGTTGTTCGTTTTAAAGATTGCAGAACACTACTAATAAAACAGAGGAAACAAATTTTAACCAAGCTGATCCAGGCTCGATCTGTCTAACAGGAGACAACTTAAAGTCTTAATGAACCCCGTAACTGTAACAATTAAAAGTTTTTGAACAGACTATTTCTCAAAGTATGAGATACGTAAACCATCTTAGAAAACCTGTCATGGTCCTTTTGCTCTCGGTTGCCTCCGACTCTTCATGTAATCCCAGTTTGACACTGAGATGATGAGTTCAGTGTTCTCCGGGAGCCGCGCCATCTGTTGTGGGACCTCTCACTGTTCTCGTTGCTCAGAAACTTTTGTGAGCCACTGCATTGCCATTTGAAGCACAGATAGGCGAGACCGTTTAATTACGACGGAAAGAACAACTCTCTGCAGGAGAAAAACAATATGTGCAAGATCCCTATGGAGACCACTGAAGTGCTACTCGCAAAAATTGCTTGATATTTCGCTTATGGTATTTGATTGGCCAGTCAAACAAATAACATCTTGGTTCGTTTGTGAACTTTGTCACTAAATGTTTCTCCAAACATCACGTCCTTTTTTTCCTTACTGCTCTGCAGCTGCCTTTCTACTGAACGTACAATTGCGCAACATGACATTTCAAAAATAAATTTGTGTTACAGAAACATAAAAAACTACAAATTTTTTGATTAAAAAAATTTTTAGAGATAGAAATTAACTTGGTTCATTTTACAAAACTGCAATGGAAACACCTTTTATGTACAACACAAGTCACGCGATCGACAACCGGACGTTGCTGCTGGCGGAAACCACAAAGAAGACGACAGGAAGTAGTTGGAGGGTCGTGTTTTTTAATGACTCATCACATGAGCAAACTTGTTCACATGTGATTTTAATTGTGCTTCTTATTTAATGATAAAGTTTTGAGCACATTTGTAATGGAAACACAGTTAATGTTGCTTTTCTGTAAAAAGACCGATTCTGTTACGAGAGAAAAAAACCTTTCTATGTTCATGACAAACTGTTAAGATGTTCACTGTCTAATTTAGGCAGAACAATTGGTCAGCAGTGCTAAGTTGATTTTAAAAAGTACTTTTTTTCAAAAAAGTAATTTAGTAACTGCGCTACTGTACTGTAATAGTAATTACCAGGGAAAGTAACTATTGAGGTAATTGTTTAGATATGTAAAGCAATTCTGAATTACCTCTAACTAAAACTTTAAAATAGATGTTTGTCGTAAAACTGAATGAACAAAGGGACAATAAGAAGGAATTACAGACAGGAAGTGACACACTAAGGCAGGGGTCCCCAAAGTGGGTCCTGGATGTCCGACATCCTGCATGTTTTAGTTTTCTCCCTGCTGGTACCAACAACCTTTTCAGAATGTCAATGTTCTTTTTAGGCCTCTCATGAGCCATCATTGGATCCAGGTGCGTTAAACCAAGGAGAGAACTAAAACATGCAGGATGCCGGACATCCAGGACCCACTTTGGGAACCCCTGCACGAAGATGTGGCTGCAGTCTAAAGTCTATTGCCTGCTTCAGGCGGCACCCGCTAGCATCAGCTGCACTTCTTTGCGTAGCCATTCTTGACTGAGATTCAGCGAGACTCCAACTGACATAAAGAACAACTTTACTTCTGGGCAGTAAATTACCTTCCACACAGATTCTGTTTTGATGTTTTGACTGCAGGGTAGACGTCTGAACACTGTATTTTTGACACTACGGCTAAAAGGTTTGTCTTGTAACGGAGGCTTCCTTTGCATTGCTGGTAAAGTTTTTGCGTTTCGCATAAAACAAAGAGATTTTGAGAGTTTTGTGCTGATGTTTATTGGCTGCTCACCTGCGGCTCGACGGGCATCAGTGTCTAAAATCGGCTCATCTAAATGTACTGTTTGACAAATTATAGTCCGTATTTGCGTTTTGATGTGTTGCGGGTGAGAGACGGGTCCTAACTGTATAACACTCCACATTTAAAGGCTCCCTTCAGGGTATGCCACCCCACGCTGATGCATTTACAGACGGCTCCGACGCACAGGCATGAATAAAAGCTGAAGAGGGAGAATCTACACCTCTCAGTCGCTGAAATTACAGCACAGCAAAAAAAAAAAAAAAGCATCTGCCATTGTTTCACATAAGCCAGAAGTTATGGTTATCTGAGAAACGATGGCGGATAAGGCGAGATAAGCTCATCTGCTTTATCTTCGAAGATAACATTTTTTAAGTTGATAGATGTTTCACAGCTTCCTCTAAGCTCTTGAAAAGATTAAAGTTAGAATACTCATTCATCTGCTATCACTTCTGCTCAAGTCCTTCAAGTATCAGCGTATAAGAGTCCCAATATTTTCTCATAGCTCAGGCTAGAAAACTAAAAAATTCTGAAATGCATTTATTCTTTATTTTTACAAAGAATCCAAAGTTTGGAGCAGAAGTTTACACACACACACACACACGCACACATACACACATTGGGGGCACAGATGATAAAAAAAACGACGTTACAAAGGTAAATAATTGTCATTTTCAGCCTACTTAAGATTTTTCTTTGATGTAAGGTCAAGCACTTGTGACGTTCCCGTCAGCAGAATCGAATTTGTGATCCGGTCTAACCAAAATTACCTTAAACCTTTTGCTCCTCGTGCGCCACTTCTTCCTTCAGTGCTGCGAGAGATACCGCTTTGTTCGCTTTATTGAACACCATTGAAGTTTGTGCCGATTCTAAAACGCATTTCTGCAAATAGGCAAGGAGCCAGCGAGCGAAGCAGCAGGGATGTTTGTCTGTTTCTCCTTCCGCACGACCGAAAGCGAGCGGTGAAGGTGATTCTTAGGACGAGGGAAGAAAGGGAAGGATAAAAAATAAAAAAACGAAAAAGTCGGAAGGCAGCGGGTGACTCTGCAGGGTTTTCCCTGCGGTGGGGGAATAAATTGCGCAGAATGTGATTGCTTCCGTTCCACCTCCTTGTGGTAATTATCGCACAGATTCCTTTCAAAGGTAGTTAATTAGGACTGGAATTAACTTGAGGACATGTAAAATGAACAAGAGAACACAGGAAGGATAACTCACTGAGGCAAGGCCCCACTTTTGGTTAATGATGGATTTGAAGCAAATTAAATCCGTTCGTGGGAAGGGTTGGAAACAGTCACATCAAGGCTATCAACACGATTGGGACGAGGGAAGAGCAAATGGCCTCCAGGAGACACATAACACTCAAAGGGAGCTCTGAGCCTTTTTCAGTTTGCTGATCTGAGCCGAGATTATTCAACAAGTTCATTTACTGATATCCTGCTGTCAGGGTAAAGCAGGAAACTATCACTTCACAAAGAACATGGCCTAAATATTTGATTTTGTTTACGAGGAAGACGATCCGAGTTTGAAGCTTCTAACGGCGTCAAACGTGCTACATCGATCGTAGCGATGGCCTGGCGTGCAGGTAAGGGAATTGCTTATCAGAACATCTTTTCGTTGCAGATTCCCTGCAAAAATTTAAAGGATAACTTTCCCTGCTGTGCTGAAGAAGACATGGGGATAGTACAATCACTACTCTCCAGACAAGAACGGTGAGAGTGTGACAGGCCGCGCAAGCCGGCGGCAAACTTATGCTAACCCGATTTAATGTGGTTTCACAGTAGCAGCTTTTGTAGAGTGATACACCAATCAATTGTTGCTGTTACAGTTGATGGAAGAATGGGTGGACCCAAACACAAGACCGTACTGGAGACTGGAGTGGAGGAATTGTGTCGATGAGATCTTAATCGTGTTTTACAACCAATTGACAATCTGTGGCAAGACGTGAAAACTAATGTTAGGGTTTTCTATTGCACTTTGAGGAATTTTACTAAGAAATCCGAGCTAAAGGTTTGGTGTTAGAGTTTAATCGAGAAATCTTCAAAAGACTTTTTGCATTTCTCACCCTTTAAGGCCCATTTTTCAAACAAATACTGCCTTGTGAGGACCGATTGCCTCCAAAGCCAGGAAGAACTAATGTTTTCAAGGTGTGTACTGGTAACGGTTGGGTTTAGGGTAAGTTTCAGTGTTAGGAATGAAAAATGAATGGAAGTCAATGCAATGAAAGTCCTTGTGAAGACAGAAAGATGTAACATATGTGTGTGTGGAGGACATGCGATCAGCCGTTTCCCTTTATCTATCAGCACAACTGAAATAAAGTCTCTCCTGCACATCTGACATAATATACGAGGCGACACTGGTGTACCAATTACAGTGTGTGTTGCTGTACATCTCTGCTCTTCATGTTCAACGCAATGATAAACAAAAATCCTGACATTGTTATTCCCTCCTCTGCTCCCCCAGGATCCTATCAGATTTTCTATCTCTGACAGCACATTACCCTGTGAGCTCCCCGAAGACAGACGAAGCAATTTTACACAAGTCTAAAAAGTGATGGAAAATTACATCATCCAGCAGCTGAGCTGTCCGCGGTGCGTTGCTTTGATTTATGACTACCAGCCAGTAGAAAAAAGAAGACCTAAACTTTATTAGACACAAATTGAAAACAACACATAGCAGTCGGAGTAAATATTCAAGCAAATCATACAAATTCCCTCTCGGGTGAGGTTTAGTTTCCGTCTCTGTTTCCCCCTCACGCCACCACGCCTGTGTAGTCGGAAGGGCCCAAATGAAACGCTGGCGGAGGCATTGCTACTGAAACCGGCCCGCGTGATGAAGTCGCTGGCGAACGCGCGCCAGACGGCAGCGTCTCTTCTCCCGGTGTTAGAATAAGAGACGGTTCCCCCCCGGGGGCGCCGGGCGTCTGGCAGTCTGAATGTAAATCGCAAAAGATTCAGGCGCCGCAGCCCACAAAACCGTTTGATGACGGTCCACGTCGGTACACCGCCAGCGAAACCGCCGCATGCTAATGCGTCGCATCATCCTACAACCAACAAGTGCTTCCCTAGTGACATGGGACTGCTTGGGAGGAAATTAATACGACTCCATCACGGCCAACGGGGAAGAGATCTGGATGGAGATTTTTTGGGTTTTTTTTTTTTTTTGGTTCTTTTTCTTTCTTTGACAGACATGCTACATATCAGCAAAAAAAAGAAATCAGTTCAAAGGCTGGCGTTGAACCTGAATTAATCCCTATTTATAAATATTTATAGCTGCCTGGATAGCTAGACAGACAGCTACTTCATTGTGCTCCCGAGAGAAAAAATGTTTTCACAGTCTGCGCATGGAACATGCACAGTTCACTGCACACAGTCGCACACTGTAGATGTGTGTAACTGGATAGCTGACAAGGATGCTGAGAATCCAAGGAGCCCGGTCTCACTGTATTTTTTGCAAAAGTAAAAAAAGAGGAGCGGTATTATTTGCAGCAGAGTTCCTTCATTTCGTGCCCCCCTGGTTAATGAGATGACAGCCTGTGGCCACGGAAGCCGCAGCGGCAACAATAAGACCACCAGTCCACACGGCGTTCTGCATACAGGGGCTGTGCTGAGGAGGCTGCACACCAGTGTTTCTCAACCTGTTTTGGGCCGGCGGCCCCCCAATTTATGTTTGTTTTTGTATTTATTATCAAAAATCATTTCCCAGAGAACAAAAAAGCCACGAGAATAGAAATGATCTTTACAGGTGTCTAAGGAAACTGCTGTGAATTGACATTCAGCTTAAAATTGGCAGCTAATCGGAGTGGAAAAGTAGTATTCTTGTTCTGTGCCATTTTCTGATGCTAAATCTTACACAAAATGAACCAAATGAAAAATGCACGACACCAGTTTGAAGTTTGAATTATTTGCAAAAAGACATGACAACATGTATAGAACTGCATTTATATCAGTCATGACTTTTCTTCTCTTCAGTGTTGACGCCAGTTTCTGGTGGTGCAGCTCTGTGCTGCCTTCAGGAAAATAGGACATTAGAGTTTCAGCCATAAAATCTCACCCACTTGGCATTTTCTGTGCAAACCAGAGCTTTCAGTGGAAAAGCAAAAGTTCAAGATCCTTTTAATGAATTATGCATGGATTATATCTTTATATAGACCTGTCTATTGACAGAAATTACAACGAACAACGCCGGTTCTTATTAAAATCCAATGAGTCAAATTGAAAGCGTCATGGTGTCACGGAACGCGTCGGTTTCGAAAAAGTTTTTGCGTTCGGACGAGGTTGGTTTTCAGCTCTATTAAAATTTGTGAATTTTTCAAAACTGCAATGGAGAATATTGCAGTTTTGAAACATCTTTATTTAATTTTTTTGGGGAACATTTTCAAAAAGATTATTCTACACTTCCATGAAGAATGAAGACTTTTTCCTTTTTTTGCCCCTACCATATTCTGTTGCATCACTGCTGCTCTAACGAGCATATATGAGGGACAGAGACATGAAATGGGGGATTCAAATAATTCATTAAAAATTGGAATACATGTCAAAAGTGAGAGCTGAAAGTAAAAGATGTGAATACAGTTTATATGAGCATTGCAGCATCTTCACAAAGTCTAAATTAGGACACCAGCAGCAGCAGCATCAGTAGCATCATTCCGGCTGAGGCTTCCGGGTGAGTCATTCTATCATCAAACATGAGGAGTTCTTCTTTTGTAGACAAAGGGTAAAGAAAAATATTGAGGGAGAGGAATTATTTAAGGACAAACCTTAGAGAAACCTCTCTGCAAATATGCTTGTTTGGAACTGAAAATCATTGCCCAAGAGCCGAATCAAAAGCGTCAGAGAGAGACAAGAGAGCGCTTTCTGCTGCAGCTGGAAAAGTTCAAGGCCAAGAGCATCACAAAGGATGGAGTTCAAAGACGAGACGGCGAAACAGGAGCCCACCAACAACAACGACAACAACAAAAAGAAAAACTCACAAAAGGTTATACATACTTGTTAGACGTTCAAAATCTGTTTCAATGACGGCGACTGTCGGCACAGATGGCGAGCCTTCAGTGGGGGGGGAGGGGACGGTCCGTGAAATTCGTCGGCAAACGTGGAGGATGACTAACTCGCTGAAGTGTCAACAATAACGCATCAACAATGTGCAAAAACAAAGAAAAGAGGGAAAAAAAAGGCAAACACGAAGGAGGTCGCGGACGTGGCAGTGATTAGTCATGCAAAACGCCCGACAATAGATGACAGAGTCGCTACTCGGAAAACAAAACAGCAAACGAGGGGAGCAGAACGCAAACAGGCCGATTGTCCTGTTTCCATTGATCTCACTAGCAATAAATCAGACAATCGGGCGACGAATTAAAACGAGCTCCATAATTCCCAGTTGGTCAACAGTTGTTAAAAAGACGCTCCCCTTCACTATTGTGGAAAAGCTGCCATTTTGAAAAGCACTGCAAACCTTTAAGAGCCAGTATGAAATAGTTGGTGTTTTCTTTTTGTTTTTGTTTTTTTAACAATCCTGTAGCCTTCACCTGCTCTTTAAGCTGAATGATTAATATTTTTTAAAATGCAACTTTGGTTATCGTTTTGTTTCTTATGTCTTATGATGCCGTTTTCCATGTTTGTACTAAATCAAGCTGATTTTTTTTTATCTTTGAGTGGGTATCACTTGCAATAATATGCCATTATTATTAGTTGAAAATGGTATAAAAATGACAATATTATTGTTTTTCACAATCATTTCAGTTTATTGTACATTAAAATCTGTCATCGTGAAAACTGAGATCTAGTTTTAACAAAAAAACAAATATATAATGATTAATTCTCACCATTAACATCTTACGATTCTGTTTCAGTAGCCGAAGCAAAATGACGAATTCTGATCTTTTAAAAGTGAGGGTGCTCTGTGCAGAGACGATATCAAATGCCTGGGACAGTTTAAAGAAACGCTTTGAAACTTTGGTTGAGTCAAAGAGATCAGAGCTTTTCTGACATTGAGATTTATTCCTCGATCCTCACATGAACCCAGTTATTCTGAAATATTAGATCTTGTAATTCCAGGCGGACGTTCCTTTGAAGCCTTGACTGCAGGACAGTTTGGGATGTTGAAGGGAAAGAGTCCAGAGGACGTGGTCCACTTGATCAGAGTATTTCTAAAGTGTGCGTTGGATTGAGATGATGTCTTCTTTATTGCTGTGCAACATGTTTAAGGGCATCTTCTGTAGCATTAAACAAAGATTTTAAACAGGCACTGCTGAGTTGTCACCAACTTCACAAAGTAATATTTTGACACTTTTTTCTTTTTGAATGATTTCATTTATCTAACGTTCTTTAGAGATTCTTTGATCAGTGTCAATTCCAGGTGTGCTATTTCACATTTTGGTACCGATTTTGATCCAAAGTAAATACAAGATCAGAATCACCAATCCCGATACAGATATAAAAACTGAAATGTATCTGTATTGTATCACAAAGTTTCTGACCTTTTGTTGTTTTTCTGGGTTTTTCTTTGAGTTAATTTGTCAAAACCCAGGAACATATTTTGGACAAAGTCTAGAGGCGTCTACAAAATACCTATTAACATAACAGAAATAGAAAAAAAAAAAAAAAAAATTCTTTTAGAACAAATCAAAACAAAATCTTAATTGAGATAGAGTTTAGTAAATACAGAACAGAAATCATAAAACTTCAAGATGGAATCTGGAGCTAACGTATTGATATGATACTGACATGAATATTATTGATATTTTGGACTGAACTGATCACCCTGTTCAGGTTTGATCAATCTCAGTATTTTATATTTTGAACTAGAAATCACATGTCACCATTGTTAGGCCAACAACAAGCCAGTTGTGCTTTTAGAAAGGTTCAGTTTGGCTGAATTCTTGAATGCTGTTCAAGATCAGTGCCATTTTTTAAATCCACCTCATTCCTGGGAGTCTTACTGTGGAAATGATTATGACTCTTACTTCCGACGCTCACCAGAAGTAGCAGTATTTCATTGTAATTTGTTTTGCTAATCTACATTCGTGATACAAGTTGCGTCTCTCTTTTCAGTTATAATACAATATTTAGTAAAACTTGTTTACAGACTCACCGTCTAGCAGCTGGTTCCTCTGAAGAACTGAGTGATAAAGAGAAAAGCAGCGAAGCTGGTCAGAGATCTGAGCTGCTGTTCTGGGCCGACAGTATAAAACACCAGAACTACATAATATTAGCTTGGTGTGATGTGAATTTTAGTTTTCAAAGTTCATGATCTGAGTCTTTATCATTATGTTTGGGCCAGGAACATTTATTTATTTATTTATTTTTGAAAGAGAAAATAAAATATCTGCATTTTATTTCATCACAACCAGAATCTCGAGGTTCAGCAGAGAAATAACCGCAGCTGCTGCTCTGCAGACTGTAATATGGAGAATCTCCCCACTGGACTAGAACCGAACCGAATCACACATCAACCAGTTACAGAGAGCAACTTGCCACTGGAAAGTGTCGTAAGATGCCCCTGTGGATCTGGGTAAGTGTTGCTGTTTGTGGCTGTAGTGATCAGACCAAGTTTCATTTGTAGCTGCAGCGTTTTGAACCTGCTCCCAAAACAAAAGCGCTGGTTTTCATTGCCTGGCCACAGATAAGGAAACAAAGATAATTGGACTAAAAATTCTAAACTTGAAGAGAAAACACAAAATGTTTTATGTGCTCGTTTCATTGTTATAAGACAATGAAATAGTCGATTTCATTGAGGATTATTTCAATGGTCCTCAAAAAGCCAAGGGAAGAAAACCTGCATCTCCATCTACAGCAATTGAATCAGTGAAGTTGCTAAATATCCCAGTGCGGATTATTTGCTGCCATTTCTTCAAGTCGCCATCCCTCCCTGCATCAGCTGAAAAACAATATTGCCACATTTAAGCTGTAATAGTTGGAGCTTCCACATATTTTATAGCCTAAAACCTCTGAAAGCCGGTTAGCGAGTTGCTAACATGTAAATGGCGGTTCCGGTTAGCAGCAGAAGACGCGCCCATAAATCATGCAAAGCCTCATGGGGGCCAGGAATAAGGTGGATAAAAGGATTCCACTCAAGAGCTATTTCGTTTCCTACTTCAAAATAAGAGTCTTCACATGTGGGGATGAAAATAAAAGCATCTTAGCAACTTAGTTCAATACTCAAATTCACATGCTGATGTCGACTCAACTTGAAAAACAGACCTTTCTTAGATAAGAAATGCCACAGTGTTTTCATATTAATTTGCAACAACTTACCCCACATGCACCCCGACTGATTTTTCAGTTTGACATTGTCTTTTTTTTGTTTTTTAAATATGCTAAAAAAAAAATGCCATTGACATTCACATCAGTGTTTTGAGCTATTTGTTTTTATTCCCTCAACTAGTCTACCTCGGCAGCTGAAAATGCTTGTTTGTATGAAAACCTTCATTTTCTTTCATGAAAGTGTTTTATGTTAATGGATGACAAAATTCAAATGGGCAGTTTCTCAAGAACAGACATGCGACCCGTGGTAAAACTTGCATAAGCCACCAAAATAAAACCAGATTCATTGCTTGCAACCACATGAAAATGACAAGTTTGCTTTGAAAAGGAAAAGCCAACACTCAAAATAGAGAGAGAGAGAGAAAAAAAAAACTGTCTTTGATGTTAATTCAACAAGTTATTTTTTGTGTATTGTTCCAAGAGGGAAATGAAAACCGGAATGCTAAAATAAATAAGGCTAAAATAAATAAGGAAAGTGATCCACAGGGGGTGTAACATTACATTAATGGTGTTGTTAACTATGTCTTCTGAACCTAAAAGCCTCCGGGTTTAATTTCTCCAGCATTTATTCAGGCTTAGTAGCACACAAAACACACACTTGATTAAATCCTTGCCCTACTGTGTGATATCAATCCATCACCTGTCAACATCTCCTTTTTCCTCCAACCCCCCCCTCCCCACTCCTCCCACACACTTCCTTCTTTCCCCCCCTGTTTTGTTTTCTTGGCACAGTTTTCCCAGATTGCTTCCTGTTCGCTCAGCGTCCCGTTGTCAGGCGCCTCGACGTGCGGCGAAAGTTCAGCAGCAGCCCCTCCTGGCACTGATTGAAGCATTAAATACCTCCAGAATGACAGCAACAGCAATTTATCAAAACTCAACTTCCTCTATCAGCATGTTTTACTGAAACAACTGCTGTTTCATCATAACTTAAATGCTGTTTTTAGACTCGCATCATTTATTTCATCTCTCTCTCTCTCTCTCTGTCTCGTTGCCTCTTCTGCTTCCTCTTTCTCGTTTTTAGCCCCAGGAGTCTCGAATCCTGTCTCAGTACTTTCTCAACCTCCCTCCACTGGAGGGTTTACAACCAAACAGACATTTTTTTTTTTTTTCCCGTCTCCTCTTTTTTTCGTCCCGTGAGCAAGACGTGCGAGAAAGAAGGGAGGCGGGAGAGCTTTCGCGTTCATGCGCCCGTCTGTCAAATTACGCCTCTAACTGTGACGAGAGCGCGAATCAACCTTCATGCTGCGCTCCCTGATGCGAGGCCTTACCGGCGTGCCGGCCGTTCGTTTATTTTGAAATTAGCAGGTGCAGCAGAGGGGCTTGGTTAATAACCCTTCTCTGCTTTCACCTTGTCATTTATGCAGGATAAATAGATGGATGCATGAAGTATCGGTTTCGATGCTTCAACGAAATGTTTAGCATTACCATTTTTAACATGGAATTGTCAACAAAACGGCATCTGGAGACCGCGCCACTTGAAGCTGGGTTATTTTACTGTATATAAAATGTAGTTTAAAAAAAATAAAAATGTCACTGCTGACAAAATCAGTCGGCGGATTGGCTGTTTGCGGTGTGCTGTGCCTGAGCAGTGCCTAATAGAAAGTTGGGTGGAAGGAAAAAGTGCGGAAGGCAAAAAAAAAAAAATTAAAAACAAGAAAGTTATGAGTTGGGAGTTGCTTTAAGTAATTACCAGCTTACACTTCCATCATTTTAGCTTATTGTTGGCATAAGAAAAAAAAACCAAACAAGCTGTTATTTATACATTAATGCCTGAAAGTGTTTCACGAGCATCTACAGAAACAGGTGAACCAAGACAAAACGCTCCGCAAAAGTCTTCAGAAAAATGTAATGCACTCTGAATAAAAAAATAATGATTTGCTACTTTTTGTTGCATCTTTTCCAATCGAGTCGATGAACGCAAGAAAAAAAAAGTATGAAGACGCTTTAGAGACAGGAAATAAACAAAAAGCTTTTTAATCCGTTCAAAATTGTCCCAATAAAACGGAAACTGACGAGTCAACAGCACTCCAGCAGTGTTTTCACAGCATTAGGTGACTGGAGTGAGGCCGTCTCTAACTAATAACTATGAGCCGAACAAATTAGAGTGTGGAGCTTTTGGCAAAAATATCCGGTTCCTTCATTAGAGAGGTGTTGATATCGCTTCATCACAGTACGGCGACTTAGTGCTTCATTGTTCACCGAGGCAAGTTTTTTTTTTTTTTTTCTCGTTGTGATTTTTCTGCTTATGATTTTCAACAGGTTTTCTCCGCAAAACTTTAGTGGCTTACTAATGGAACTGAGATGAGGTATTTCAAACTTTTTACTTAATTGTACTTTTTGTTTTTTTTCATTTTTCACTCATTCATCTATTTATTTAGACTTAAGTTTGTTGGTTTTTTTACCTTTTGCCATCTACAAACACTGACGGAGCCACTCGTTGGTGTGGAGGAACGGACGGAGGGTTCTTCTTTTGCTAAAATTTGGCGTGTTATTTTTATATGTTATAGCATCTCTTTCCAGTAGTTTGATTGATTATTACTGAATGTTACATCTACAAGTACAATAGGTTTTAGCTGCCAACATCAAAAGGATGATGATGTAAAACACTAACATGTGGTAAGGGGCAGTGTTATTTATTTATTTGTTTCGAACACAATAGCAGTATGAAACACATGAACTAGGAATATTTTTTTGCACTATAATAATCCTAACATGCTCAAAAAGGAGTATGAAGAAGTAAAAACATTCACGAATTCCAACCCCATAAACTCAATATTTTAAAATGGGCCCTCGTTATTAAATAAAAAATAAATAAAAAAAACACACAGGTTAATTAATATTTCATTTCATCTGTTTTTTCGTGATGTTTTTTTGGGCTATGGACTCAAATACAAATGTCTAAATATATACATCCATATATATATATGGATATAGACACACACATGCCTCAGTTTACATAAACACATTAGTGGCGACTCTCATCCATATTCCTACATCTTGTGAAAATGACCTCCTTATATTTTTCTTTTCAATTGTATCAAATTTTGACTGTTTTAACTCTTCGTTTAACTTGTTCCATAATTTGAAGCCATGAATTGAAATACTCTGTAAAATCAACTTTTTTGAGCTCTACATCGTGTTCTAATGTTATTCCTTCGACCAAAACATACTTTTAGTTTTGTTTTGATTCTTTCATGCCTGTTTGAGAAATCCTTTCATCTCCCTTGGCAACCGTTCAGCTGTGGAAAATGCTTGGTGAGACCGACAAGTTCAAAGCTCTTCCTCTGAGTTTCGGTGCCGACGCTCACAGAGCATTCCGCCCCACTCAGCTCCTTCAGACTAGCCAGAAGCAATTAGCAAACGTCTGTTGCTGAGCTCATAATGCAAGCTACTTCTCCGTGCGAGTCTGACAAAAGCGTTGTGAAATGATTAACCGAGGAGCCATGTTGTGACGACCTCCTGAAGGCGGAGTTTCAGAAAGAGCAGGAGTTTTTAAAGAGACAGAGGCCCAATTTCAAGGCATTAACTTACAAAGTCAAATTCCTTTTAAGTCATATTTGACTTAAAAGCACTTTTATAACAACTGAAGGAACTCAGTCACTTGATTTTGCTATAAAATAGCAATATGCGGCTGGAAAACACATAAAGCTTCTCCTTTAAAATGTCCATCATCCAAAACTGGAAATGTGAAACTACCTGCAGTACTGAACCTGGTGTCCTGCACAGTCATGCAGGACAGCGATAGGTGACTTCCGTCTTCTTTATACCAGTGCAATGGCACCACTCTAACATGATGTATTTATACACTGGCAGTCCCCCCCGCCTTCTGTATGCAGCTAATATGATCCACTGTGGACAGGTCCCCTCAGTCTTGAATGTGCCGCTGACTGGATAAATACATCAAGGGCTGCATGGCGATGCGAGTGTCAAGTTTATACAGAGAATCATTTCTGCTCCTGTTTCACCTACGTGTCCAAGCGTCACGCATTCACAGCGGCTGACGTGCACTGCGCCCTGCTCCCGCTGTGGAGAGGCGCTACAGTGGGTGAAAAGGCAGGCTCTTTAATATTTTAGTCAGACTCCCAGCAGACTGATGGCTTACAGGGGCAGCCAGGCGGGGCCCACAGCCAAGGTTAGCAGTAACATCAATCTCCCTTCATGTGAACCTGCACACTGTAGTGCCGCTCTCAGAAAAAGGACGCCTCTACTCCACAATTCCCCTCAGTCCGGGTTAGAGGTCCGCATCACATAATGCCTCAAATATATCACTGAGCTGGCAAATTCCCAACATGCGCGGTTTTTTTTTCTTTCTTTCCCTTTTTACAACGTCTTTTTGATGCTGATCATTTTGTGAAACCAGAGAGGTACCGCCTGCGTTACAAGCTGCAGCCTGCAAGTCATGTGAAGCATTTAAAGGGCCAGTATTCTCTGTTTTCTAGTCTCATTTCCAGTATTGAATGGCATACATTCTTAAAAGAGCAGTATTATGTGTTTTCCAGCCACAAATTGCTGTTTTATTATGTTAAATATGATTTAAACTAAATTTGGCCTCTGTCTCTAAGAAACTCTTGCACTGACACTCTGCCTTTGGGAAGTCTTCAATTAACTATTAACAATGTCTTTACCACTGTTTCACTGAGAAGTAGCTCATCTAATGAGCTCAGCAAACAGATAATCAATTATGCAACCACACATCTTTGAAAAGCAGAAGTGGAGCCTCCCACACAACCAACAAAAATACAGCAAGTGGATTCTGAATGTTAAGTTAACAACAAAACAAGCAGCCATTGTTCAGCGCATATAGTGGTAAAACCAGCTGACCAAATGTGCTGAAGCTCACCTTGGGTTGCTCGGCAACAGACTGGTTGTCACTGGGATTGCTAAGAGAGGGAAAGTGCCTGCTGATTTGTGGAAAGGTTTTGAAACAACTCATTTTCCAGACACCAAAAAGTACACACGTATTGCCAAAAAGACAGCTGGACGTGTGTTTTTTTTTTTTTTTTTAATTTATTATTATTTCTAGAAGCGGTAGAAACCCAAATGGAAACACTAAAATGTGCAAAATGTGAATTTTGCACAATATATCATAACAGTCCGTGATGACTATGGGAGCATTTGTTGGCTGATAGGCCTGGGAACGAAGGTATTATTAGGAATATCTGGAACCACTTGTGTTTTTGGGGGGCCTCACCTTAACCGAGCCGAAAGGTTCAAAGGCTGAACTTTCTTTTGAAGTTTTACCCTACACCTGCTCCTGGTGATCTGACGCGAGAGAAATACTCATGCATTTCCACAAGAAAGGAAAGTGGGGAAAAGTTACAATTTCTTTAAGAACAGAGGTGAACAGCAGTAAGCTAGCACACGCAGTTGGAGCTAGCATTAGCATTTGTTGCCTCAAAGTGAAAGAAGCGCATCAGAACCTCCTTTTGATGCCACCAGCATCAGAGCTATCATCTTATCTCATTTGATACTAAGATGCTGCGGAGCTCACAGTGAAAGCATTTCCACTTTGTCCAACTCTTCCCAATAATTAGCAGTTATGCTCTGCATAATCTCGCTATTCCGAAGTTGCCACTGTCATAATTTCTTCTGAAAAAGAAACACAATGCAGCCGAACTCAGAAACTGGAACGTTAACACCAAATGTTCATCCATTTACAGAAGGTCAAACCTGGTCAAATGAGCCAGAGTGAATATTCCAACATTAAAGCCGTGATAAATGATGAATAAGGCAGCGTCTAAATATTCTATGACCTACTGTTGTTGCATTTGAGTCATATTTAATGCCTCATAAATTATTCGTGTGATAATTATTACTTAGTCGCTTAATTCAATGCATCAAGCAGCAAAATGTCTTGGGAAATGATATACATAGAAAAGGGCTCAGTTCAGCATGGAATTATAAAAAAAAAAAAAAAAAAAAACACAAAGCAGAAGAAGCTAAAAAGAAAGACAGGAAGTGCAATAAAAATATGAGTTATGAGTCATTTGGCCTCCAAACGTTAGTAATTCCTGAAAAGAAGGTTGAAGTGCACAGTAGGCATGTTTTTCAAAAGGTAGTTTTTCATATAAAATTACAGTTTCATTGGTCTTATGTAATTTTGGATTTTCTTTAGCTATAAGTTGTAATAATCAAAATATGTAGAAATGAAAGCCTAATAAAGACCAAACTGCGTAAATAATCAACATAACACAACTTTCGCCTTTTGAATTCAATTACGAAAATATATTAAGGATTCGACTGCATTCTGATTTATATACAATATAAAGAGCATATAATAGCAGTCGATTATATCCCCCGTCATAAAACAGAAACATATCGTATGTTATGTGGTTCTTCTTGCAGGCTATTTTGAGCCAGATCATTTGTGTGCGTACACTGCACTCAGCAAAGTGAAGTGAAGATGGCTTATTAAATCAGCGATGTGCTCAGAAGGAATAATTCAGTTGCAGAAACTCGGATCCCGGTGTTTACGGATCCCGGGCTCGCTAATGCGCTTCCCTTATTGATGGTCGCCACGGGCAGTCTGTGCACGGACTCACTGAGCTGGAGTCCCGAACCGCAGCTACTCATGCCTGCCAGAAAAGCGAGATGATCTTATATAAGATACGTGTCATGTCTGAGTCAACACAAAGTCTCTTTAAATAAACACGGGACGGTCGCTCGGTGGTGAATGGACGTCGCCGGAGACGCCGATGACGAGACGGATTGCAGACTTTCGTCCTGGTGAGTTCCTCGTGTGCCCAGGGCGTTTAAAAGCGGCAGAAGATTTTTTTTTTTTTCTTTCCCAGCCAAAAGAAGAAAAAAAAATCAAATAAAATTGTTCTACAAAAGCAGAGCAGGTTACAAATTGGCTCATTTTCAACTGTGGCAAACGCACGGATCTCAATTTCTATTTGGTAATAAACAAAGATAATCCAAGTTACACTTTCCGTATAAGCCTCTAACATTATTATCTGTCACATTTGCAAAAATCTACTCGCTAAAGATGACTAGCTCTGGCTTTAGCTGTCAAGTGGTCAGAAAAACGCACTAAATCTTAAAGGTGCACGTCACATATAAAAGAAAAAGGGACGCAACTATAGAAGCTCCCAGGGTACCAGGTTTCACGAGTCACAGTAAAGTTTTAATCAAACAAATAGCAAGGGAGAAGGAAGTAGGTCAGTTATGACAGCTTGACTTTGACAACCTTGACATGTAGATGTGCTGCAAAATTCTGTGATTTTCGGTTCAGTTAAAAAAAAGGGCAACTCTTACAGCAACTCCCCGACAGATCATCGATAGAGGAGGCGATGAGCGAATCGACCAGCACTTGGTTCAGAAGATCACTTACACATCGAGCCGGAAAACATAATATTGTAACGGACCAAATGCTCCGTTCTGCGGGAAATATTGTGTTCTTCGGTGTTTAATCCCGACACACTTGCGGAGCTGTCGTCAAGTCAGTTGCTATGACAACAGGTCCAAGCGTGCAGCACGGCCGACGTCGCGCGAGAAAAGAAGAGTGAGTGACTCTGAGTTGTTCTTCGATGATTCTCCCGCATTGGTTTTCCCTTTGCTGCGGCAAAATGAATAATGCCTACATCTCCAGGTCTCATTCGGTTAACAGAGCAGTTCTGCTGTGGCAACGCGACTGCGGACGGAGTAACGTGTCTGCGAACGGGGTTGCAGACAGAGAGAGAACAGAGTCGACCAGAGTTGGGTGACTGGTCGACCGATCGCCCGCCAAAAACCGATCCGGGTCCCTGTCGCCCAGCAGCTCGGGGTCTGGATACTGCAGAATCACTGCTGCTTTGAAACAAACAAGCATCAAGCTGCATGAGTGAGCCTGCCTGTCAGTAAGATAAACAGCTAGAACCATTAGAGCAGATAAAACAGCTAATTAACCGGCTGACAATGTTTTACTGTTTTGTTTTGTTTTTTCCTGCAAAGCCGAAAACTACAGCAAAGTGATATTCTGCACAACCGAAATGCTTTCTTGAAAACTATCATTGCAGAAAAATATTTTTTGCATAAATCTATACATAACAAAATCATAACGTTGAAACTGTCTACTGGCTTTCTAGCGTTTTTAGCTGATATTGACTTTGAAATTCACTGTTTACTTGATATTGAAATTATTTTCAGCTTTGATTAAACTGTAAATCACAAACACTGAGAGCACCATCAGTATATATATATATATATATATATATATATATATATATATATATATATTTCTTTTACTTCCAACAGCAAACAAACAAACAGTGGAAAAGAAAAATCTTTGTTTTTTGCTTGAGCACTAAAGGGCAAGCAGGGAAAAAAAAAACGTATATTGTGCCATTTTCAAAGTTTTATACTTCTCTTTTAACAAACTATTCGTTTTATTAAATCCGCTCTTGTTCTTCTGGTTCTCCAAAGGAAGGAAAAAAAAAACATTTTCTACGTCTGAGCAAATCAAATGTTTCTCTTGACTTTAAAAGTCGTGAATTTATTATGATTATGATATTTTCAGGTCTTTCTTTTCCTAGCGGAACAATTTTTGCATGGATTTGATCAACTGTGTTTTCCATGAACTATTTCCGACTATTATTCTCTCTCTTTTTGTCTCACTGGGTACGAAGTCTCCTTTTCCCGAAGAGCTCACTTCAAGTAAATTACCTTCCTGACAGATTCGCCACCTTGTCAGTCACATCAATGGACAGAGAAGCAGAAACACAAGAAGCCGTAGTGTGATCAAATCACTGACGCAAAGATGTTCCGTTACGACGCAAAAATGAAATACAGCAACCATTTTTGGACACACTGTGGTTCCTCTAGTAGAGAAAGCTAAATAATTCATCTTAAAGTTGATTTATTGAACAGCTAATGTAAATTCAAAGGAAAATGTTTTTTTTTTTCTATGCAAGTTTCAGTCTAAAGGCCTTGTTCGACATGGAAACTTCGTCCCAAACACACTGAGGGATTCGTCGAGCGGTATGTACACGAGTGTGCGGACAATTCAAACAAAACAAATCTCAGAACCTGTCTGAAGGCGACCGCTGTGGGCGACACGTTGTGAAAGAGAAAACATTATTACCCACAGTGGCCTGTCAATCAATGTCATGTGCGCCAGGATGAGGTAGCTAAATTTAACTCTGCTGCAATGCGCATGTGTGTTGAAGGTGGGAGAGCCGTGGACCGGAGCCCGACACCGTCGCGTGGCGCGTTTCCCACGAGCGCCGACGGAAACGCTGCGCCGGGCCTTCCGGAGAACTCCCGAAAGTGGCGGGAAGAAACGAGACGGAGCGACCCGGAAATTTCGGCTCGCTCGCGACTTCTTGGGGCCCGGAAAAAGAAGAGAAGGAGCGAATCAACTAATACAGCCAATTTAGCAAACCCTTCAAAGTGCTCCCATCAGCTAGAGGCAATAAAGCGAACGAGCTGGTCGTAAATGGAGCCTGGGACTGTCAAATGGAGCTCATCACACTGGGAAAACAGAAAACCCCCCATCATGCTGTAAAAGCAAAATGGGCGTCCAGCACCTTCCTCACTGGGGGGGTTGGAGGGAGAAAAATACATGAGAAAGGACAGCAGCAGGTGATCGCAGACTGAGAGGACATTTTCAGCTGATGGCCATGTTGGGTCGATGGCTGCGCTTGTGAGAGCTGGGAAAGAGGAGTGACATTATTAGCGCTCTGTGTCAGAATGTCCTGGAAGAAAAAGCCGCAGCCCACCATCACCCATCGCAACCCCCAGCCGAGTTCTGAAATGACACCCCTGCCTCACAAAAAGCCTGATGACTAAATCTGACAAAATGAAACGCTGGAGTGTTTTTTTGCGAAATGGAGGACGGATCCAGTGGAGGCGAGAGAGGAAAGAAACGCAAACGAGCGTAAAGGAGAGATCTTTGTTTACTAGCTCAAGGTCTCACAGCGCCAGAACTGGGCCGCGATAATTCACACCGGGTCTTTCCGTTCCATGTTTGACAGGAAGTCAACAGCTGGAAGACCACGAGGAACAATTAGGACGGCTCAGTCCTTTAAAATTTTGAATATCAATGTTTAATCTCTTAAATGAAGTGAATCTCATTAAGACGGTAGCTGCATATCCATTACAAATGTGCAAATATTCCGTTAATGTAAAAAATAAAAATAAAAAAACAATTTCACAATTGCAGCCTTTCCTCTAAATAAAAAACAATAATAATAGTTTTGTTAAAAAAATCACACACAAATAAGTTTGTTCATTCGAGAAGTCATAAAAAAAAAACAACAACAACAAAAAGTCCTTCCACTTCCGGTTTCATTTATGTTTTTCCTTCCAGTAGCGACTGGGCGGAAACACTAACTTCAATATGGCTGCAAACGCGCCTCATCCGAGCGCAAAAACATTTTGCTCAAAAACTTAGTTTTTTTTTTTTTTTCAAATTTGACGCGTTTCCTTTTGCGTTTTAATTTAGTCAATCTCACGGCTAATGGAAACAGAAATGACATCAGGTGAGTGAACGGTGAACAGCTGCGAGGGAAAATGAAAAAAGGTAGAAAAAAAACCCTGTGTGAAACTAACAATTAAAAACATAAACCAAGATGCACAGAGAAAAAGAACAACAAAAAACGCAAGAAATATTTTTAGAAAACTGAACACAACAGAAACGTCTATAAAGAAATAATAACTCAAGTTGACGTGAGCAACTTGGTGCAGTGCATGTAGGGCAGCGCAGCCGATATTACTGTAAAATGAGTGTGATGTCAGTGAAAGTAACTATGCACGTCTCAAAAGATGATTCTGATTTACTGGAACGCAAAAGAATTACTATAAAACGATATATTGACAAAGGAGTTGTGAAAGATAAGGACACTAAAGTAGCTAAAGAAGCAGGAAAGCTGCAGATCAGCCACTCGGACAGATCTCAAGGTTGGATCCGTTTCATGTGAAGCGCCACGAGTAAAAACCGTGTTTTTGTAAAATTACAGGAAGTAGTGAGCGTGTGAAGGAGCGTCCCGGGCGATGGAGGACGACCGCAGAGATGCATGTGAAGGCAGCAGGCTGAGCTTGGTTGTTATGACACTGAACAGTCGGAGAAAGTGGCAAAATACACTTTACCAGATTCAGTTGAGGTTCAGCTGTTTGATGGCAAGAGCAGAAACTCAACCGATCACACAACAACGATCCAGAGCATTTGGGCATCTCGTGGTGACGTTCAAACCGAGCATCAGACCGGGCAGAAAGAGGATTTGTGGTTTTGAATAGAGCCTTGTTGTCGGTGCCAGATAGGCTGCTATTTCAGAAACGACTGAGCTGCTAAGATTTTCCATATCCAAATGTCTCAGAGGTTCACGGAGAATCATCCAAAGATGAGAGGAAAAAAGAAACAAAAAAATATGGCGTCCATTTTGTACATGAAAATGCCTTGTTGCCGTTCGGGGAGAACAGCCAGGTTGATTTGACATGCTAGAGGGGCAGCAGCATCTCAAAGGAGCAATATTATTGTTATTATTATTATTTTTTAGCTTCACATTATGCTATAATAATATCCCCTCATCAAAAACATACCTGGAGAGTTGCTTTGATTCTTTCATAAATGTTTGAGAAATCCTTTAGTCTCCCGTGGCAACCGTCCACCGTGCAAAACGCCTGGATGGACCGAGCCCTGCAGCTCCTCCTTCCACCTCAGCTCCTTCAGACTAGCCAGGACCGATTGAACTGCTGAGCTCATTATAGGAGCCATTCTTCAGTACAACGCTGGCAGAAACGTTGTACTGAAGATGTGATGGAGAAGTGCTCCGTTAACCTCCATGGTTAGACTTATTGGGTAAACAAAGTGCTGTTACGATCACAGTCCAATGAGTGGATCATAACAGTTAGACGGGCCGATTAGAATGTGGCACAAACAACAGAAAAGCTCAGATCCAGCCTGTCTTGTATCAAGGATTCAGACTAGTGGTGGTGATGTTGAACATTTTCCCGGTACACATTAGAGTTCCTAGTAAGAAAGTGGGCATTATTTGAAGACCAAAGCCTTTCTGAGTATTTCAGCTGACCCTTTGGGATCGCACCGTACCCATGGATACGCTCAGCCGGGAAAAGTATCGTGCAACAAAGCTCATCTATCTGCCACTATTTTTCTGGAAACGACGCTGTGCTCACTGCACTGCTGCGGCCGGAAAGGTGGCCAGATCTCAGTCTGAAAAGGTTTTGCAACAGCAGATATGTATGATGGAAACAATTCAGCTCAGAAATACTTTACGTTTTCCCCAAAAGGGAAATTAAATGTTGCGCCACGTCGTCCAGGTGTCTTCAGCGTCGTTGTGAATGGTGATGCAGTTAAACATCTAAAACCAATCAATTAAATTTTATTTCTATTGGCACTTTATAACAGTGGCTGCTGGACCAAGTGCTTTTCTTTAGTGCAGCAATAAAAACAGAAAAAAAACACAACAAAATGATGACATTAGCGGCACTAAAGTGTCATACAACTGCAGCGTGCTGAAAGTAGTTCTGAGCACGTATGTGTTTTGATCAGAGTTAATACAAACTGAGATTTAAAGTCATTCTGAGTATATTTGGTCATATTAGTTGAACAGAATTGTTTTCCTTTCATTTCCTGTAGAGTCATTGGCTCGTTTCATATCTCAAAGTTTAAAGTCAGTTTTCCCAGCTTGCACCGCAGAAACTCTCTTGGAAAAAACAAAAATGCAAATGTGAAAATGTAATCATCATTTATTCCCCAAGATAAAAAAAAAAAACATATCTTATGAGCTTAAAATAATAATTGATGCATACACAGTTACACCATCCTCTCCTTTATTTTCCTCCTGGTTTTTTTCTTTATTTTTATTTTTATCTTGCTTTTCAAACTACTCTCTCCCCTTCTCTCTCTCTCCCTTTCTCAGTTTCGCTTCCAGAATCCAGCTGTTTTGTGTCCCGCTGGTCAGTCGGGACCGTTTCCACTCCGATCTGAGCATCATTTAAATAAACATCAACAGAAAATGTCAGAGGGGGCCTCTGACTAACACCAGGGGCTTATCCACTCGCGCAGCTTTCAAAAGAGGGAAGAAGAGCCGTCCAGCCCCATCATCTCTGTCTCTCTGCATGCCGTTTGAATACGTAGCGAAGCACCATTTGGCTGGAGCCCCCGTCTGCTTTGCAGGAGCCAAAAGGGGGTCGGTGGGGGCCGGGCCTCGGCTCCCGCGGTAGCAGGTCTGGCTCCCCCTGCTCCGCTGGAAAGATGTTCTTGTAATATAGATGTGCTTTTCTGAGTGTTTACTCTCTGGCTTTTTTCTTCTTTGTTTTTTTTCCTTTTCCTTTTTTAACACTGGCTGACGTTCCAAAAATGTCAATACAGTTCATGTGAGGATGCTTTAAACGTGCCTAGCGCAAACGTTGCCTTTGGCTCTGCTTTGAAAAAATGTACAGACGCGTCACTCCTGCCGGATTGTGGTTAGAAAAAATAAATAAATAAATGAAAAAATAGACAGTTTGCATAAATTACGTAAGTTAAAAAGATTTGTGCCTCTCGTACAAGTCGTCCCACACCCCCTCGAAAATCAATTAAACTCATCCCAGTCGCTCATCCTGGGCCGGCTAACGCTCCTCCGCAGCTCTCAATCCCCACCTCTCTCCATTCCTTTCATTCCTGTTGGCAGCACTTGTCATTTTGTTTCGTAAGTGATTGCAATTATTATTCTAGTGCCCGGGATCAAAGAAACACCAAAAGAAGCTTTTTTTTTTTTTTTAAGACAGGAGGAAAACACCAAGCGCCCCCTTTTTCCCCGCTTCTGTTTACACAGATAGAGGCTGAGGTCCTACGAGGCAGAGCGGATATGACTGACAGAATGGGAATACACCTCCTACTTCCAATCCTGGAGGAAGGGCGGAGGGCGAGGGGAAGGAGTGGAGGGAGGGGCAAAGAGGAGAAGAGCTGCTTCACCAACAAACAAACAAGAAGCAGAGAGAAGGGCGAGCGTCAGCGTGAACCGCGAGGTTCCCTCCTGCTCGCTTGGATTAGTCCCATTACCGATTCTTTTTCAGGTCTGGGGAAACGCCAAGCCGAGCGACTAAAAAACAACAGTCGTAATGAGGCGGCGAGGCCTCGGGTTCCTGCGACGGGTCGCCTCAACACATTTCCTTAGATGTAACGTTTCCATCGCCTTGTGGCTTTCTTCACAGCCCGAATGAAAACGCGGTGCCACACTGAAGCCAGGTGCTTTACGGAAAAGCAAAAATAACACAAAGGTTATTTCGTCTGAGGAGAGGCTCACATTCTCGTGAGCAAGCGTAAATCAGGCGAGTTTGAATCCCCCCTGGTTAAAAAAAAAAAATATATGTTGTTCAATGTGTGGTGGAGAAAAGCTGACCTTTTAAAAAAACTAGGAAATTTTCTGCAAAGATGAAAGGATCAAGCGTCATAAGATATCTTCATCTCTTTAAATTTCGTACGCTGATCTGACATGATGTCAAGTGGTAGTTTTTTTTTTCCTCTCCCTTTTTATGTCGGTACAATTCATCCCCGTCAAGCTTTAGACTTCACCAGACCTCCAAAGGCGTTCCTGTAGTTCCTGTCAACAAGATCTTAGCAGCAGATCCTTTCAAGTCCTGAGAGTTGGGCTTTCCTGGATCTTTGACTTTCACATTTCAGATTGGATTGTGACCCGGCGAACTGGAAGGGCACGTCAACACATCAAACATGTGCTGCTCAAATCATTTCCGAAGTGTGTTTGCTTTACCCTGCTCATGTTTTTTTGAAACATGTTGGTTTTGGAGAACTGTTTCTTTGACAGGGTGTGCAAAGTCTGCAGCGGCGCCTTGGTAGGCGGTGAGTATCAAAAGTAAACCCAGACAAAAATATAAAGCTTGCAGTTCAACAGGAGGCCTGACCGTCGCCTCCTGAGCAATTCTGCTCGACTCTAATGTTTTGTTGCAATTCAAAGTTTTCGAGGTTAATGTAAAAGCAGCTACTGTAGAACAGAATCTTATTTATTTATTTTTATTTACAAGTGTTCTCTTCTAGTTGTCCGGCCATTACTGCAAGGCGTTGCACATTTATCACAGGGTAGAAAGGAGCTTGGACGGCCGGTAGGAGCAACGCTCTTTTAACCAGTCGGGATCTCCGCGTGCTGCACTGTTATTGATGTTGGAGTCTGGGGTTTATTTTACAGACTAATTGGTGGGAAATGTAAATTAAAACGCTGTTGGCCCAGTCACACCACTCCATCTGTGGGATTAATCGACAGCTCAGCGAAAGGCCCGGCCTCAGCCCCTCACCTCCGGACAATTCATCCCGACACGTTCCTGCCCCCCTTCCTTTCACTGTAAAGTGGGGGGGGGGGGGGGGGTTGAATGGTGCCTTTTTCCACGCATCTCTGCCCTCATTAGTACCCCTGGTTCATTTGCACCATTTGCTCAATCGCAATGCTCGAGTTTGTAAATGAGTTTTACAATTGTCACTAATTATCAAGCTCAATGAGTGGAATTGGTGCGATCGGTCCCCAGCGGAGCAGAAACACAACAGGCGGAGGAAGGATTAAGACTCTGGGGGGGCAGCTTGAGGGGCCGTCTATCTGAGGGATACAGTAGCACTACATGCTAATCAGCAGAGGATTACATACAGATGGTGCTAATGTGGCACCGGATCCCGGCGCTGGATGTCTGGTGAACTGCGGATGCACTTTGGCAGGATTCTCGAGAGGCAGCCAAAGTTTGCTTTTCCACTTACTTAAGTCGACTAATGCATGAATAATAATGTTTGGAATAAAAAAAAAGAAAGAAAAAAAAAAGGCTTAAGATCATGCTGGGTTTTATCTGAAATGACAGCCACTCCTACAACAGCATGCAAACGTCTACCCCCATTACAGAAATGCAGAAGAAGCGACGCAAGCCTCGGTTAAAATTCCAGAACTACATCGATTACATAAAAGACAACTCGGATTTACATTATTTCGCTCGTCTCATTACTGTAAACATCTTTATCTTGATCTTAGTTGACGAGGCAGCGATTCCTGCGGTGGAATCCAGTCCTGGTAGAAAACATAAGATGGCGATGTGAGAAGAGACGGCTTCTTTTTTTTTTTTAATTCATGCTATCAGATGGAGAGTTTCTCTTTGCGTTCCTCTGATTATGTGCTGCGCCGTGTTGCTGCGTTTCAGTTTGGTTTTTTCTCCCCCCCCGTTTTGTCGCACTTAGATGATTCGGATCATGTAACAAGTTTAAATTTTAAACGGACAGAAACAAGAGAATACAGCACTCACATTTCATTTGTGAAGGGGAAATCGACTCAAACCAAGCTGGCGATGCGTAAAATTTAATTCCCTCCCTCGTTATGCAAAGATTTACCTGTGATTAACCACGCCTTCGGACCCTGTTTCACTGACTATTGCCGGGTTGCTGCCAGATGTTTTTTTTCTATTTTCTGGGAGATTCAGACATTTTCACAGGCTGCTGACAGGAAGCCACATGCACATTACATCACTGGACATGTCCAAGGGGCGAGACGGGAGACACACTGTGAGGGCAGAGGTGTTAAGTTTTTACATGCAAACGCATCTGAGAGGATTTCACTTTGTGAAATACTGTTATTTAACAATGATTTGGTTTATATAAGAATTACATTTAAACGGCTTTGATAAAAAGGCATTAAGTGTCAGCAGGTTCAGGGAAATGAATCCTCGCAGACTTTTTCTGCTAAACCTTGTAGTTTCTAAATGTTCAATGTTAAAATACCGTTTAATCAAATGAGGATTATTACTTGACTTCCTGTCATGTTTTGATTGTTGATTCTGTGTCGCATGACTTTGTGTTTTTGTGTTTGTTATGATGTAAAGCACTTTGAAATGTGCTGCACAAATAAAATTTGATTGATTGAGAAAGAGGAGGAGGTCGAAAAACGGTCAAAAAAGAAAAACAGGAAGCTGTTTGGGTGATTTGAGAAAGGATCTCTAATTGATCACGAGAGAGCGTGATTGTTTTAATATTTTGTTTGTAATAACTCTCGCTACGCTCTTTACTGTCGCTACATGCATGCTGGTTTTGGAGGAGCAGAAAGAAAGTCACGTTTACATTATTTTGTAAGCTCTAAACATCCTTATCTTGATTTTAGTTGACAAGGCCAGGACTGCAGTTATGAAATCAAGTCACTGTAGAAAGCCAACATGAACAAAGTAGAGGAGAAAACCTTTGATTTTTCCTAATTGTGTTATCAGATGGTAAAGACTTTAAAGGTGCTTTACTCAGATTACATGCTATATTGATGAATTCCAGATTTCTTTCTTTTTCTTGCAATTTTGTCATAAGTGACAAAAGATTCTAATAATTAAAGAAACAGTAAATACAAAAACACATTTTGTTTTTTTTTGATTGAAGACGCGATTCAAACTGACCTGCATGAAGCTTAACTTCCTCTCTTGTTAGATAACGACTGACCTGCGACTAACCTGTGAAATCAAGACATTACTTTAATAATTACTGACAACAGGAGAAAAGATGCAACACTTCCTAGTCTTATCTAAAAAGCAAAAATGAGAATAAAAATAAAAAAAAATCAAGAACAAATGAAAAGCAATGTCTGGAGACATAAAACCACTGATCAGTTTGCAACTTTCAATTCAAGTGAGTTTGGATTTCGCTCTGAAGTGCAACCAACAAGTCCGCCTCTAGGATATCTCCAGGAAAACAAATAATAAAAAACAAAAAAAAACAGACAAAACAAGATGGATAAAAATGTATGTTTTGTAGTCAAAGCCAGTAGCTGAGTTTGATTGGGATATTTTATACAAGTTATTCAGAAGCCAAAACCCTCCAAAGTCGTCAAATGATATCACCTTTGGACAGAGGAGCAAATCTCTTCACGCTCGATTGTCGTTGTTTCTACCAAGAACGTTGTAAGGTGAAGGCAATCGCTGTGTTCTTTTTTTAAACCTAAAAAAATTCCATTTGAAATCTTATTTTTCAATTTGCTTAGTTTGTGTCTGACAAAACAAAAACAGCAAAAACAGAAGACATCTGAAAGGAGGCAGATGCTCTTTTTATTGCACAATGGATTGTTCCACGTTTTTTTTTTTCACGTTTTAAGCGACGAAACACGACCGGCCGAGTCAACGTTCCTCTCCGCCCTTCAGGTTTTTGTTCCCCGTGCGTTTAAGAAAGAGAGAGACGCGGTCAGCGCTGCCCTCCGGAGCCCGTTATTGTCGACGGCTTACAAAGCAGCCGGTTTGAAGCCAGGACGCTCGAACCGCACAGCTGTAGCTCCGTGTGCCCACAATGCACTTTTCTACTCGGTTAACTTTCGGCTGTGGAACGAACGGGCGGCCAACAGACGCGAGTCATAAAGGACGGAGAGGGAAGAAGAAGCGGGGCTGATTGTGTCCGAGCTCCCTGAACGACGTCTCGCAACTCTGTCAGAGCGGGACGGCGGGACGGAAGCCGCGCATCGAAAATTTGTCTCTGTCCAACTCGGCACGAAAAGGCACCATTTATGATTGTTGCTGGAAACGTGTACAGACATACATACAGCGAGCTCCCATCTGCCAAAGAAAAATGATGCGGAAAGTGTGGAAACATTTACTTTCCATGTGGTCGCTAGGTTTAGTAGTCGGCAGGGGCACATAAAGTTTCTGATGTAGAGCTATTTTTCCATATTGAAGGATTAACTGATGTAAGTAAAATCCTTGAACTTCCAGCTTGGGATTGAATTAAAGTGATCTAAAGATGCTCAGCTTGCAAATGGCGTGCAAGCTGAGCACTGTGGCGGGTTATTAATGGCCGTGCATCAATGCCGGGCACCTTTTGATTGTGTGTTTGGAATAATGGGAGCAATAGCCCGGACAGAAAGCAAACGTGGCACATTTACCGAAAACGTCGCGCAGGCCGTCGATGGAAGACGGTGAAACAAGGCCAAGACAACCCAGCTGTAAAAACATTACAGTATAACAGCTCCCTTCAATAAAAATAGCAGAAGAGAGAATTACTGGCAGAATAAAGCGAGGATTGTTTGGGAGACTGAACGGGGCATTAAGATTTTTCCCACGGTGGCGTGCAGCGCGGCACACGTGAACCGCGGCAACACAAATACGTCGACTGAGCAACCAATCGGCACGGCAACTCAGACTGATGCGCTTCATCACTGGGGGCGCCCACGTTAACGCGTCAGGATTCAAGGATTTCTCAGCTATGGATGGAAGAACAAAGCAAAACTCCAGGTCTGTTTTTGATGAGTGAGTAACTAAATCACAATGTAAAGCTCAAAACAGTCAATTTAACACGACACTGCCCCTTTAAGCATTTTAACGCACTTTTTTTTGTTTTGCATTTCAAGCTTACATGTGGTTAATCTCAACCAATAGACAATAGTCATTACTAAAATGAGTGATTATATGACATGAGTAATGTTTTAAGACTTTTAATTTGCACCAATGTTAATGACAATGTAAACAAACAGCATGGGGTTTCACAAAGTATTCAATACTTTGTGAAACCCCATCACTTGTTATGATGAGGCTGAACGAAGCCTTATGGTAAGTTCATGAACCGGGGCAGAGTGCTAGCTTCTAGCCTTCACCTAAAAGCAACATACACACCCCACCCACTGTGTAAAAACTCAGAGCTCGTGCTGTTCATGGAAGGCATCCGTAGCATCAAGAGAACAGAGGCTCGACAGGCCCGCCAGCGCTTGTTAAACGACCCGAGTGCCGCACGCCCTGATGTTTGTGTACGATAGTCTCATGCTGACCTATGAGCAAGTGTTCCTTCCCACCCACGGCGTCACGGTGACAGGGTGCGATCCGAGCGCGGAGACGCACCGCGAGCCGTGCTGGCTTATCACCGGCCGACGCCAGACGTGCCCGGCGCCGAGAACATTCGGCCAGGAGGCGGCTAATAGCTGAGGACGGCGCAGTTATCTGAGAGACTGCTTTCTCTGTCATGTCAGCGCGAGCGAGACAGTCCGGCCTTCTGAAAGGCCAGACAATTTGCGCTCCAAATGTCATGTTGCGCGAAGGCAAACATGGCCTGGTGGAAGAAGGCCAGGGAAAGACAAAGGCTCAGATTAAAGATGTGCCAGACAACTACTCCTACCCCCCCACAAAAAAAAAAAAAAGAAGGTCTATTAGGTGATATTTTGTGGTCTCACAAGAATAAGCTAGAGATAAATTGTCAGCCCTTTCCAAAGCATTAATTGTTAATTAGAAAAAAAAAAAAGAGAAAAGTTTGGATTTCTTGTTTTTCTTCTCTTTGCCTTTTCTTGTCGGAGCGCGCAGGAAATTGGATTTTACCCTCAGGCACAGAGGCGAAATCAGATTCCGGTTGCAGAAGCGTGGATCCTATCTTTGCTGCGGCGAGGGGTCCAAAACATATTGCTGGCCTTCTCTCAGTGGAAATGGGCTTCAGCTGGGTTTTATAGAGCAAAGGCAGCAATCACACAGCAAACACGCAGACGCAGAATGACTCTGTCTTCTCGCCTTTATTTGCCATTTCCGCATGGAGTGGATCTGCTGATTTGGAGGCACTCATCGGCCGCGTTACGTGTCAACGTGTTGGATCACAATCCGTCTTCAGGTCCGTCTCAAGTGTTCAACATTTGGTTAGCGACAGTGTTTGGTCAGTAGTGATCATATAGCATCTCAGCGATGCAGCAGAGTTGTGTGTTGCACTTTCCATGATGCCAATATCCCGTTCCCGTAACCGAATATGTGAACAGACTTATTCACGTGTGATTTTAATGACCATCGCTACTGCAAAATTGTGTTTTTTCGACATTAGTGGAATATTGATGACGTTTTGCGCACAATTGCAGAGAAAACACAGCAAGAACCTCATCAACCAGGATATAGATTTGCAGTGGAATCAGACCAGGATTCCCGAGGGTTGTAACGAGTCAAGAGGGAAACAGATTGTAACGTACAGTGACATAAACATGTGCGTAAATGTAAGATAACAGTTTTTCAGTGAACATGTTTCAACTGCAGCATCAGTGTGGATGGATGGATGGATGGATGGATGGATGGATGGATGGATGGATGGATGGATGGATGGATGGATGGATGGATGGATGGATGGATGGATGGATGGATGGATGGATGGATGGATGGATGGATGGATGTTTTCCTCCACACGCGTTGCATGGGAACGAGGCCGTTCCCGGCGGATTGACGTCAGCCACAGATCTGCTGAAATCCATATTCATGTATTATTCATAAGCATCTCGGTTGTTTGAACCTGAAGCTGACCGTACGTCTGTCAGGAGCAGGGAGATTTATTGCAGAGCCCCATCGGTCGCCTCCTACAGGGGAAACGTTCAGCCCCGCAGACACAGAGGAGAGTCAGCAGAGCGGCCGGCTCGGCCATTAGCTAAAGCCCAGCCGAGGAGGCCTATCAGGGCTCCCTGAAAGCCTCCATCTCTCCATTTCAGCTCCTCTTATTTTCTGCCGTGCTTCTTCTCCTCTGGCTCTCCTCTCCATGTGCGAAGAACCTGCTGCGTTCAGCAGACTTCGTTACGGCAGAGCGCTGTTAGCCTGTTTGTTTAGTTCATCATCACCGCTTTCCCTTGGGCTACGTGGAGTTTATCTTCTTGCCAGTTAGCGGCCGCGAAGCTCAAACACGGGAATGAAAGTCACTTTGCCAGGCAGCTGAAGAACAACGTCAACGTTACAAGGAAATATTGCAGCTTCTATTGGATTTTCAAAAGCGTTGAAAAAAAATAAAATAAATAATAATAATAAAAAATAAAAGCTAGGAGGAAGATGGAATTTCTTCAGGGACTTTTTTTTTCTTATGATGTTTTTTTTTTTTGCCACAGTGTTTTAACTGAGTCCAATTTCAAAAAGAAGACCTGTTCAATAAATGTATCTTTTTATCCCTTTTGCCTCCGAGTGCTGTCGGGTTTAACGAGCTGAAAGCAAAACGGATGAATGTACAAAGCAGGAAAGCTGCAGAAAACACCGTTTTGGGTGAAAACAAACTTTCAAGTCAGATTTATATATTAAAAAAGAAGTAAGAAAAAGAAGGTAGTCATGTCAAAAAAGGAGGGGGAAAAAAGCAGAGAACCTGCATGTTCCTTAACATACATGGGCATACAGATATTTAATATCAGTTTTAGCAAAAACAAAACATTCAAAACCAGAAGAAGCAGCTTTTCAAACATTCAGTAAAATGGAATAAAAAACAAAATTTAAAATGCAATTACCACCAAGATGTGGACTCTCATGTCAGCTCACACTGAGATGAGATGGCCAGATGCCAATAGAAAACCCAGAGGCGTCGCCATGGCAACTCAAGCAGGCACCTCCCAACTGCTGACACGAAATCTACGGCGAAGAGACTGTTGACGTTTACCGTTACCCGAGGTCTGCAAGGAGCAAACCTCTGGTGTGTCGGAGAAACATCCGGGTCAAACAGCAGCTTGTCGTTGTCGACGATGAAAGTCCGAAGGTGCTTGAAGAAAAACTGAGCCAGAGAAGAAGTGGACAATAACCCAAAAGGGACCCGAAAATCCACTGAGGAACGTCAGTTTTAAGACTTTGTGCTACGGCCTGTTATGTTTTATTGAATGAAAACATTCTCAGAGGGAATTTGCCTGTTTCTCCCAGGAGAAATAAACTTCAATGGACCAAAGTGGCTCAACAGTTTAACTTTATATCAAGTAGGAAAACATGTTTCTGTTACGTTTCCTACAGTGGGTAAAAAAAATAAAAATTCAATTTTGATGCTTGGTGATTAGATTACACCAGTATGTGAACTTGGAATAATTTTTTCCAGTTATTTTTGTCTCATTTCGACCAAGCAGAAGGTTTAATGCCATTCCTAAATTAAAGCAATTTTCTTTCTTGCATGAAAAATCAGTAATTATATTTTCGACATGTAGTATTAGTTAGAACAACAACAGATTTTTACCACTGAGTGCGCCTCAAAAGCATCTGAAACGGCCGGCGTTCCTGTGTGTTTGTCGGAGCAACAGGACGTGACCCGACACGGAAACACAAGCTCAGATTCACCACGTTATGAGAAAAGCCACTGCATCACACAGTCCCTGTGGTGCACAGCTCCAACGGAGCAATCTGCCACATTTGATGGGGATTTAGTTGTAATATTTCTACTGGCTTTACGCTTGAATACAAGACCGAAGAGCCGTGGCTCTATAGGAATCCCGTATAGACAGAACTCACTGGGAAAACCAGGAATATCACACAGCTTTTGTGAGTCTGGATTTATTTGTCAATGTACTGCTACCGCTGTCTCCACTGTCACCGTTGATCATACAATTGCGCAATTTGACATTTTGAAAACGAATTTGCTTAATCAAAACATCAGTTTAAAAATAAATAAATAAATAAAAAAAATCACAGGAATTTGGCGCAAACCACGCAGAAGCAGACAGGAAGTAGTTGTTTTTATTTTCGGCATTTGACAAACGTTTGCACACATTTGCGACGGAAACGCGGCTGCAGAGGTCAACGTTACATGAGATTTAAGCCTTTACCTCACCCTTAAAACTAAGAGGCGACGATCTGCAGAGGTACGCGGCACAACAGTAATCCGTCGCTCCGGTTACAAGCTGCGACGTCGCCCTGCCATCTGGCGGCACCCCATCATCTCCAGCCACCGTTTAGCCACCGCTTCCAGGTCTGGTGGCACCGACGCAGGACTCATTTCCATTCCAGGCACTTCAGGACTCATTACCGAGTGTTAAAATGTCGCAGGGACAATGCGGATAAGAAATGCGGCGGCGCCACGAGACTGTGACCTGTAAAACTGACATGATGTGCTGCCTTTGAGGAGCCGGTAATGACCTCTCATCGCGGGGTGACACACTCTCCGTCTTCATTTCACAGCCTCTTAGAGCTGGCACAGATGGCCTTGGCATTTCCTTAACGGCCTCTGAAGTCTGTCATGGAGCCGGCCGCAGAACCCACGCGTCCTCCCTTCTTGCCTCGAGGAACGTCGACGAACGCGCACAGAAGACAACAGAGTCAGCTCAGCACTGCGTGCCGCTGGTACCGGCTTCATGAACCCAACCACCAGAAGAAGACAGAGCAAGACAGGAGGAGGGGGAGGGTGTAGAGTACAAATAGATGTAATTGTTCTCCTCCTCATTTATACATATATCCCCTCCATCTATTTTGCCTCGCTGTGTACTAACAATGCTATTCCTCGGGTTAATACACAGGTTAATGAGGTGGGACAAGGCCACTGTAAAATGCTGGTAAAGCAGCCATGCAGGATAATTCGTCTTGCCTCAGAAGTGTCAGCCGCCGCAGCGCCCCGCTCTTTAATTCATTCAAATGAATTTCGTTTTAATTGTTCCAGCCTTGGTGCTCACTAACTCCATTAGAGAGGAAACGAAGGGTGGGCGGCGGGCTGTGGAGAGAGAGACGTAATTGAAGGCTGAGGAAAGCGGAGTGACGGCGGCGGCGGCGGCTCGCATGTGCGCGCCGTGCGCACCTCTATAAATAAGTAATCCCCCCGTTGTGATTACACAACAATTACTCTCCGGAGCTGCAACTTTAACCAACCCTTGCAAAACAGGTAGGCACATGTTCTCTGGCCATTAAATTAAAAAAATAAAAAATAAAAAATAGAAAAGAGTTCAGCCAGTCTCACAGGTGTGCTATTGCAAGCTGATGGGAAGCTGATGGAAACATGGGGCTTGGTGATATATGAGGAGAAGGCAGAAACGGCTCATGCAAGGGCAGTGCTGTATTTTTATCTATATATAAATATATATATATTGGAAGGGGAACTGTGATGACCTAAGGCTGAGAGTCTGGAGGAGTTGCGCTGCGATGATGAGGATGCTGGCTTTGCATCGACGGCGATGACACACACACAAAATATTTTTTTCTCTGCAAGAAAGAAGAAGAAGCAAAAACAGCACACGTTTCAGCAACATTGGCAAATGTTCTTTCCATTTGTACAGCAGCACGTCGTCTTGGAAGTGATAACATCTCAGGGATTTTTTTTTGTTTTATTACTATTCCTTTTGATAAACCTGGCCAAGGTGTGATGTGGTGCAATATGCAGGTGAGACAGTTACGCGCACAGCTGAATTCTGAACTGTCTGTATGTGTGTGATTATTGTCCAGGACTGCACATTTTAAAATGAAAAAGGTTTCAGCGTGTTTCTCTCATAAACTTTGCAATGTAATGACCTCATATATTTGCAAAAGATTTCCACACATAGTGCCAGCGTGTTCACAAAGCCGCAGTATGAAGTTTTATCCTTTTAATAGAAGTTTGACTATTTATTAGCGTTCATATCTACACGTTTGATCCTGTTTTAAATGTTTTAAATTGACTGGAAATCACACAAAGCAGGTTTGCTAACAATCTGGTGGCAGGAGGATCCTCTAATTATTGCTTCTTTATGCAATCAAGCTCTTAAAATCACAAAAAAGAAGCTGCTTTGTTGTTATCTTGTCACGTAGGTAGAAAAAAAAAAAGATGTTTTTTAACATGTTTTGAAAGCTTCAGTTGATTTAATTTAATTTTAATTTTCAAGTGTTTCAATAGAATCAGCAGCAGAGGCACTCTTTGGTGTTTTTTTTTATTGTGATTTAGTTAAAAGTTTCAGTTTAAGCAAAAACGAGCAGCTTATTTTACTGTGCTTTTGCTCTCAGTCACATTTGTTGAACACAAATTTGATTTATTCCCAAACTTTCAAACTGCACTTATTGTAGATTGTAAATTATGTAGATCTATGGCATTACTTCCTCTGGCCTCTTAACTTGAATTTAAGAAAGGTGATTTTTTTTTTATGCCCGCCATGTGCGTTAAATGTGGCAAACACGACCACCGAGGGAACTTTTGTTGAATTTAGTAGAGATGCACCAATCAAAAGATGACAACCATCCTTTGATTTCCTCTGATCACTAAAGTAATGAAAACTATGTGTTTTTTAAATCTCTTTTCTTTAAATTGATCAAAATTTGGAAAGCCATAAAGAAATAAGCGCGTTCTGTAATTTCTTCCTTTTTTTGAGTCGCAGAGACGATCCTGTCATTTCTGTTGCATTTGAAAACAGGACTCCAAGCAGCTCGTTGCTCCTTTTCATATTTTCTTCATGGCAGTGCTTGAAATAAGAAAAATGTTTAAAAAAAAAAAACAAAAGTGAATTGTGAAATCAGTCCTTGAAGAAATCGCTCTGATTGGAGCACCTCTGATTTTTCTAGATGACTTTTCAGAGATTTCAGTTCAGAAATAATGAATATGACTCTAAAAAGCGCAGCGGCTGTTGAGCTGATCGCTTTGATTGCGGCATAAAGTCGTAACGCAGACTTTATGTTTATCTCCTGCTCTCTGATGCACGTTGGAGACGAGTGCGTCTCTTGCAGGATAACAACACATCCACAAAACCTCCACTGCTGCCGTCATTGTTAATGTCCCATAAGAAACTCCCAGCCCTTTTAGAGGCTCTCTTTGCTGCTTGCAACAGTCGCTGAAGGGTTAAAACACTTCGTAAATAACTTATGACTCTGCAAGAATCAACTCTTTGTTTAATTCTTAATTGAGAACAAAATGCACATGGAAGTAAAAGGATTTTAACTTTTTCATTCCAAATTGCTCAGTTCCACAGTTAGCCGCATTTGGATCCAAACTCAATTCCACTGCTGAAGGATTCGCAACCCTACGGCACTGTGTGTTACTGGCCTTTTGCGCCACAGACTAACAAAAAGGCCTGCATTTCCTAACATGTCATTTCCTGTAGGTTTAGCTTACCCTGACTAGCTACAAGAGATGGAAGGAAAACGCAGAATTATTTATTCCCAACAACATGTAGGTCTGACGCTTAACCTGAGTCTCATCTGACGGTTTTTCTAAGTTTGCTGCGCCTCTGTAAGTCTTCTTCCCACATTGGTTTACTTCCCGCCTCGCTTACAAAAGCAGCAAATTTGGAGCGTTGAAATGTCCGATCAACAGATTATTCTGCCTGGACCGGAGCTGTCGGGAACGTCGTGACGTCATCTAAATCAACCGTCTCCTTATCCCGCCGTCAGTAAACGGGACAATTTGAGTTGTGCTGTCATTTCTTGGTAGGTTCGCCGTCCTCTTCCCGTTCTCTAATAATGGGCTGAGCTTTAGTGTTAATCTATTCCTGCTATAACCCAAACCTCTGAGGCGGCCACAAAAGACTTTTATTTATACTGAGGCTGAACTGCGCACCGTGCTGATTATGTGATTAACGGGTTTCAGAGTAAAAGGGAATAATTCCGCACTTTTTAGAGTTTTACAGTTTTTTTTTATCATGTATATTTTTTTGAATAAAGACTAAAAAGCCTATATTGCTCCTTTAATCAATAAAGGCTCAACTTGAGTTTAAAAACCAGTCAAACCTTCATCGATACTTTCACATCACCACTAACGCTCCAACAAATAGCTGTGCATAAAGCAGTTTCTTCCTGGAACATGTTGCAGTTACGTTAATTGTTGATCATGGAAATTTTTGCAAAGAACATAAAAAGAAAATGATCTATCACCATTAATGAAATAGTATTGCATTGACAGACTGGCTGGATTTGTGCTTGTAGTGAAGATTGTAATTGCGTTTGCTTTATTTTTGGATTGTTTCTACTCCTTTTGTAATGTTTGTAAATGTAACATTTCTTGAAGTTGATGTGCATTTTGAGTTTTGATTTTGTTTGTCTTCAGGTGCTTTATGTTTTTACTGTAATGTTTGTGGTGTGAACCCTAGGAAAAATAATCTCTAGAAATTTTCCCCACTTTGCCCGTCGCTTTAATAATGCGCGTTCTGTAAGGCTCTGTGCACAGCAGATGAAAAACATGACTGTAATTGAAAATCTTCTTGTCAGAAATCAGTTCTGATTCGCTTTGCAGTGGAATATAATGCGCCTGCACGGTTTATGAAAGGCCTGAGTGGCTCTGAGTCTAGTGGTGCTTCAAGCCGCCTCCCCTGGTGCTAAAGTGCTAAGTTTCGAAGAGGACGTTGCTGACTGAGTGGCGTTAGTGAAGTGGAAAAGTTGGGATTACTGTGAAAATGACAGGAGTCGTTTTGTTTCTTGCAGAAGTGCAATGCGCTCCCAACATCTGAAACGGAGATGTTGGATGTAAAGGAGTACGATAAAAAAAAAAAAATGCTACGAATTATCACGACATCGGGAGGCAGCAGCGCGGGAACGTCTGAGGGAGATAAAGTATTACTTATGGAAAAGATGCAACGTTGCTTCAAAACAACCCGAAGCTTTGAAATGAACATCTGAAAACAGAGGAAGACGTCAGTCGTGTCTCGAGCCATCTTGTTATGAATATATAACGCCGCCCGGATGTAATATTACATATACATATATTGTGACCCTAATCATTACGTCACTCATTACTGACTGCTTGCTGCATAAAAAAAATCCTGTAAATTTCAAGGATGGAAAAAGAGCAACGAGGCAGAAACGCAAAAGGAATATTTTTTAAAAAAGGATACTAATAAGAAAGGGGGAGAAAGTATTAATCTTGACCATTTTAAAAGTTCAAAGTCAAATCTAAACTCTATATTTAAACTTTAGAGCAAACTGAGATGGTTAAATCTCAGTTTACATTACAACATGTGTGTTTTGAAGCATTTGGAACACGGTGGCTCCCTCACATGAATAAATAGCTGCTTAGTATATAAAAAGAACACCTAATCAAGAGATTACGGCTGAATATTTTCTCAGCGAAGACGTTACAAATTCAGCGCAACAAAAAAAAATAAATTGTACAAGAAATGGAAAAGTCGGATGCCATTTCTGCACATCATCTTTGGGTGCAGCAGACGAATTCAATCCGCTGAGAGAATCGCTTTTTTTCCACATTTGTCAATACAAAACGAATCCGATCCGGTCCGGCGTGGGAGTCTGCGCTGCGCCGTCCCACATTTGGCAGTTACATAACAGCGAGCTGTTTCCTGGGCTGACAGCAAAAACATAAAAAAATAAAAAAATACATAAATAAAAAAAAAAAATCACACTAAATTAAGCTGCAGTTCGTATGGGAGCTGAAATCCCCTCACAGCTTGCTGCTCCTTTTTTTTAGGATTTGTGATTAAAAGAATTAAGCAAGAATTTCATCCTTGAAAATTACCTTCCCACCTTTGAGTTTTCTCTTGGGGCTCGAGAGGAGAAGCAGCCTCCACGTGTTGAAAAGCCAGCTGGGCTCGTACCAGAAGGAGGGGTGGGGGAAAAAGAAGCTTTTTCTTTTCTATTTTTTACCCACACCTTCACATTCACTGGCTTGTTTGATCATAATAAAGCAGGCAGCATTTATAACTCCTTTTATGCTGACGCGCTGGAGACAACGGGGGAACCGTCAGAGGCGAATTACAGCACGTGGAAAAAGCCGCCCTGGCTGACGCGGCATGTACATCGGGGGTCGCCCGGCGAGAGGCGGGTCCCTTAATGTTCATTAACTCAGGAGAAGGCGCGTCGACGCTGTAGAACGAGTCCATTCCGAGGCGTCATGTAAACTGCAGGCGGAATGAGTGCAGCAATCATTAGCGGAGTCCTCCAGGAGCAGCGATGGGCTTTATGGATGGGAGGTTGAATTAAAGTTTACGTCAGGAATAAATGCGATCGCTTGCAGGAGGAAGCTTGTGTTAAGAGTCTTCTGGAAACAAAGACAACAGCGGGCAGAAAGTGTCAGATAAGATGCTTGCAATCCTTACAGGCAGAAAAATGAGAGAGGGAATCAAACAGAGAATTGTTTGTCCTTTATGGTGCAAAGTTATGTCAAGCAGATCAAATGTTCAAATGGTCTAGTCACTGTGAGTCTTATTTGAGTACTAAAGATGGTAATCGAGTCCAAGGCAACAGTGCTACCAACTGCTCCACTGTGCTTTTGATGCCTTCTTAATTTAACGTCTTTAATTGGGCCTCTGTCTCTTTAAGAAACTCCTGCTCCTACTGAAACTCCTCCTTCAGGAAGCCGTCACAACGTGGCTCCTCTGTTAACCTTTTCACAAGGTTTTTACCGACGCTGCACTGAGATCTAGATCCTGTCATGACCTCAGCAGATGCTCAGTTCCAGCAGGTGTTTGCTAATTGCTGCTGGCTAGTCTGAAGGAGTAGTGTGGGAACAGGGAGCACTGCGAGGAGGGTTTAAAGCAACACTATGTATGTTTTTGATGAGGGAACAAGATTGTAACTTGATATAAAGCTCCAAAAAGTTGACTTGACATAACAGCACTCGCATAAGAACCTATATCTGCAAATAAATCCACTGTGATGCACATAAAGCACAGCAGATTATTTAAGAAGGATATCATAGCGGTTCAAAAGACACTAATCTGCTCTTTTTCGAGCCGTCCCGCTTGAGGATAGCGCCGCAAAGGTGAAGCGATCCACAAACCCCAAATCTTAGCGCTCCACTGGCATTCTGGCCTTATTCTGACATTTAGAAAAACGCTACATTAAGCTACTGGTAAACTCCAAAGGACCCGGGTTGTTTTCTGCACTATCGATGGGTGAGATTTAAAAGGAGAGAAGCTTCCAAATACTCGGTTAAAGTGCTCTCGACAAGTGCACTCTGCAGCCTTGGCCTTTCTGCGGGAGCAACGGACCTGTGCAAATCTCCACAGGAAGAATACAAAACACCGAGCTATTAGCAGCCGAGCGCCGGACGCCCGAAATAAAACGGGACGATGTGCTGGGAAAACAATATCCACAGCAGCAACTCCAGGTCACGGCAGCACTCTGCACCCATTTAGGGACAGATGGCGCAGCTGCCAAACTCCTCGGGATGCATCTCATGCAACTTTGAATGCAATAAATTAGTAAACAGTCCCCCATTTTCTCGATTTTTTTCCCTTGCTGTTTTGCTTCCGACACAATCTCCAAATAGACGAGGAAAAAAAAAAAAAAAAAAAAGAAAAAGAAAACCATGAAGGGTTGCGGGCTGCATCCGAACCTTTCAGGGTTTAACTAAAAGCCCTGGCGGTCTGGGAGGGAAGTGGTTAAAAAAACCGAATCCTTTCAGGGTTTAACTAAAAGCCAGAAACAACATCGAGTGATGACAGAGACGACGGAGAGATAAAGTTTGCTTTCTAAAAGCTTCCTTTTTATTTTGTGCGTGGAGAGCGGCGGCGGCGGTGGGGGGAGGCAGAGCGGGCGGCGCGGCCCGGTGGCCCTGTTGCCGCTGCAGCGCCCGTCTGTCGGGCGCGTTCAGGAGGATGAATTACAGCCAATTAGGATGACAGAGCTGCAGTGGCTGAGCAAAAGGGTAAACACTGTTAGTGGAGCGACGGCACAAGTCGGCGGTGGCGGCGAGCGCGGTCATCCACCACTTTTGTCTTTTGTTTTTCTTTTCTTTTTTTTTCTGTTGGTTTTAAAGTCTGGCTTTCAGAGGATTCAGCGGAGATTTAAAGCAAAGAAGGAAATCGTTAAATAACCGAGGTGGGTTTGGTTGAAACTGTGAAATTCAGTTGTGACTTAAAAGTCCAAACGCTCAGTATGTTTTAAAGCTAACAATATGGGAGCAGCATAAATATTAGGCATGTATTAACAGAAAATTACGTGAACAAAGTTGAAATAATGAGAACGAGGATGCAATAAGAAAATAAAGTCATAAGTTTGTGATAAAAAAAAAGTCAAAACGTTAGAATAAAGTCATAATATTACAAGAAGAAAAGTTGAAAACGAGAATAATGTCACAATTACAAGAAAGGAAATAATTACAGGAATAAAGTTGAAAATGAATTAAGTTGAAATATTAGAATGAAGTCATAAGACGAGGATAAAGTTAAAGTACAACAAAGTCGTAATGATATGAAAACTAATTAGAAATATGATCTGAAGTTTAATATTGAAGTCACAATGTTATAACAAACAGTTTTAACATTATGACGTCACTCTTTTAATATTGTATATTATTGCAATATGAATTCGGTTAGGTGGAGTAAATTGTTCCGCCTGCAGAAGGATGTAATTCCATAAACCCATGAAGACGTCATGCAGTGTCAAAAACAAAATCCCTTAAATGACAGAACATTTCCAGCCGATCTCAGCACCATTTGAAATGTCAAAAGAGTGTTTCAGACTCTCCGAGCAACAATTACTGACACAGTCGACTCGCAGAAACCTTTTGGAAATCCATCATCGGTGGTCTATTACACCATTTAAAGTTTTTGAGACTCCAAAGGAAATTTCCTCCTGTGGATGATATAAAAAAAAATTTTTTAAAAAAAACCTTGACATGATTCTGCTGTGAAAAATCCCTGCTGAGGATAAGAAACACTTCTGGAAAAGAAAATTAAAAAAACAAAAAGAAAAACACCATGAACACTAACCCACGCCTCTGTCGAGAATGAAAGCTAAAACTTTACAAACTCCAATAACTCTTGCATGAAAGCGCATAAATAAGGAGCGGAAAACCCTAATTAAAAAAAACAAGCGGATCACAAAGTTCAGTTTCAAGGCGTTTGAAAGAGTTTCGTGATTTTTTTTTTTTTTTTTCTTGTTCTTTTCTTCTTCAGTCGAAAAGCTGAACGCTGTAAGTGCGGTGAAACGCACTGCTCTTCTCTCACTCTATTAGTTTAGGTATGTTGTGGAGGTTTCGACCAAAAAGTGCATTTCTTTTCTCCCCCGGCAGCTTGTTTGACATTTGCTCAGACATATGGCAGGAGAGGGGGGCTCTCCGCGGACGGACACGTCTCGCGGCTTAGCGGCGGAGCTCGCCCCGGCCACTGGAGGCCGAGCGAGGCAGCGATGCGGGGAAATACTGCGGCGTTGCGCGTGTGTGTGGGTGCAGACCCGTGAATGTGTGTGTGTGCGTGTTTGGCTGATTATCCCCAAGCCTGGTTAAGGTAATGTAGCGGAGAAGAGGGTAAGTCGGCCTGACACTCACATCTAGATCACAGAGGCTGGCAGGCTGCTGCAGGGTAGAGGCTGTGTGTGGATACTATGTGTGTGCAGCGCCGAGCTACAGGGCACGTCTGAGATTTGTCCACCTGTCTGTCTGCATGTCTGCAAATGCAGAGAATCAAAATTGTTCGAAGTGATTAATCACAACGTCCAGATTTTTTATTTATTTATTTTGTTGGTTTTTCTTTCTACCCTGCCTTCGACAGCGTGCAGCTTGAGAACGTCGTGTGTCTGCTTTCGGTCGCAATAATCACTAAATGGCTGCGGCTAAATCTGATTAAATGGGAAGAGCGCGTACGCACGTTGCCTCCCGTGTGTGGCGCACTGCCAAGGTGTTCGAACTCCACTTCGTCTGACCTTGACCGAGGCGGGGGAGGCGATGCAGGAAAAGCGGGAGCAGAAACCGGAAACAAAAGTCGAGCAGTAAACAGAGGGACTCATTCGAGGCAGAAAGCTCTGCTTTAGTGACCAGCGGTTGCAGGAAACAGCGTTTCTGAGAAAGTCACGTGACTTTCCGTTTGTCAACTCGGGCTACAAACGCGGTGACTCATGTGACGCCGAGTCAGACGGGCTTTGGAGAAATCCGTTTTCTGAATTGGTTTGCATCAAGAGCTCTTCGAAACGGGCGTCCGCCTCCAGCGACTGAATGTGTTTTTGAACGTTGGGGGAAGTTTTTCCCCTCATTCTCATCGGCAGCATTTACCTTCCCATATTTAAAAGCGAATGCTGATGACCGAAGAAGGAGAAACAGAAAAAGCAATTGTCATTTACTGATCTGTAAAACCCTGACCTACTGATTCCGATTTCTTTTGTGTATGTTGCAGTATAGTTATCAGGGTAAAGATTTATGACTATGAGAGTTATGACATTTTAAGAAAACAAACCTGATGTCACTATGCAATGATAGTGACCCGACACTATCATTAGATTGCAGGGTCTATAAGACGGCCAGAAGTATTGCAGGGGTTGCGCCGATCGATTGGAACCAAATTTGTTCCGATTCTTGGTACATAATGTTTCCATGTGAAAGCGATCTTATGCATCCATCTTATCTAAGGTGGTGAAGTTCTGGAGCCACTTCCTACGTCAAAGTCTGGTGAATTTTTTTTCATATCATCACATGTATCGTCATCAATAAGTGCCACAATATTAATATAAATGACGTCACTGCCAACCAATCGCAACTTGGCCTAACCAGCTTATAAACAAAAAAATGATTTTCTAGAACATAATGAGCAAGAGTTTAAAGGTATTTGTTGGTAAAATGCAGGAAAAAAAATACTTTTAGTACGGAAGGAACAAAAAGTACATCAGGTTTTCTCGCAACGTGATTTCGGAGACAGTTTTCCAGTTTAGGAACCGTCGTTCTTTAGGCGACGACTTTTCCTCCCCCCTTCCCATCATCTGTCACTTCCTCCCGACGTGCCCGTTTGTTTGTTTGCTTGTTTGTGTGCTCGGTGTACACTGCATTCCCAGTCAAAATGCGATGTTAAAAAGCAGCCAGAAATAGCAGCCGCATCATCTGCTGCTCATGTAAACACTCAGCAGCTCCCAGCAGCTCATGGAGATGAGCTGCTGCTGCTGCTGCTGCTGCTGCACACCGGAGAAGCAGAGCGCAGCTCAACGTGCAGGGGGAACCGCTCAGACCCACCGGGACCGGTAGAATCAGCTCAGGGTTGCTGTCATATGCATAATTCAGAAGTAGCACCGTGATAAAAATCACTATCATTTAAGCTTCCTTTTACTTTTTTCATTTCAGTTTCAAAGAAGTACTTTCGTGGTGTTATTTCATTTCCCGCTGGGATCAATAAAGTATTTTTGAATTTGAATGGTAAAGAAGACAGACGAGCGCTGCTGACGACAGGTATTTCAATTCAGTAAAGATTATTTTTGTTGTCGTCTGGAGCTAAACCAGAGCAAACGTTTCTCGCTTTAGCTCACTTAGAATCACCGAAATCGATTCCAATTTGATAAATCCCAGAAAACGACGAAATTTATTTTTAGAAATTCTTTTGTGACTTTCCTCAAATTCAAAAGCTTGTATACATTTGAAAGCCTAACAATGTTTAACGAACGCAACATACCAAACACCACAACAACCACAGTCTTCAGTGCAGAAGGCGTGACTGTGAGAAAAAGTTATTCATTATATTCAGTAGCACTGAGGTGTTTCAGAAAGCATAGGACGCTTCTAGAAATGAAAACTGCCACATCAGGTAGTTTCATTTCTTTTGCGCTTAAACAAAGAGTAGTAACGATGCATCTGAAATTAATTTGCTTAAAGCTGCAGCAGCCGACTGCCGATCCTTTTAAAACGAAATTGGAAAAACAATTCCACTTTGCTCATAAATAAAATCAACTAAATAATGTTGCAGATTTGTTTTTGTAAAAATGCTCTGAATAAAAAAAAAAAGTGTAAAAAATACACCCTGCTTTAATAACAACAACAGCCACATCAGGCGACTGTGGCTCTTTGCAGAACAAAGACAAAATTCAAATCCACTAAAAATTTGAATGCCAACATCAAATCAGTGATCAGAAATCTGCCACAAAATTTTGGTGGAGGGTGCGTCTGCATTTCACTCAAAGTCCGGCCTTTATGGTTTCAGCAAACGAAGGATGAAAAGACAAGAGCCTCGGGATGCAGCGCGACAAATATTAGCCACACTTCCAGCAACAGGGGTGAGGTAATTTTCCAAGAGACTATTAAGTAAAGAAAAAAAAATGATAGGGAGAACAATGGGAGAACAATGCTTATTACTGACATGTCGTCTTCTAAAGAAGCATTATTGATTCCCTGCTGACAAAAAAAACCCGTGGAAAAAGGCACTTCAAAGCCCACTGGTGTGAATCATCATTTGAAAGATGAGTCTGATGCTTCGACTGCAGGGCGTTTTAGCCAGGAGGCGAGGTGACACGATATCGATTAGCAGAGCGGCTTATCTGCAGTCTGAGTAGATGCGTTCATTTAGCTTAAAGTATCATTCATAAAACCGCAAGGGATCTGCAAAAAGCAAAGCAGGCAGACATGCAGGGCAGCAGTGGAGCACCAGAAGATAAACCCGATTCCTCTCACATCCGCTAGCACGCCTTTATATACAAACACATAAAAAAGAAGGGAAAGGAAAAAAAAAAGAGAGAGAGAAAGACTTTTTTCTTTTTTTTATTTTTATTGGAGGGCCAGAAACGGTCGGTGATCAAACTCCAACAACCAAAATAGCCGCGGTGATTTAGTGGAGCGAAAATCCATTATGGCTCCATCCAAAGGTAATGACTTTTTCAAGCCTCCCAGCTGATTCTCCAGAACAAGAGTGGAAGGAGAAAACACACACAGTGGACAAATCAGGCCTTTGTTCAGAGCGGTGTGGGGTTCTGAAAGAGACTTTTTAGGTCATTCGCTCCCCTCAATCTTTTCTCGGTGGCAGCAGAAGGCTGTGGCATCTCCATTAGAGCCGAAAGCCCCCGGTCGCCGCGGCGACGGGGAGGAACAGGATGAACCGCGAAGCCATTACGATTGATTTGCAAACCTGGTTGCCCAAACATTGCACTTTGAAGGTGAACATTATGGAAGCAGTGCTGTACAGAGGTGCTTTTCGTTTATATGCCACAGAGTGAAAGCGCTCTGAAAATTATTCAGGATTCATGCAAAAAAAATAAATAAATAAATAAAAAAATAAAAAAATAAAAGTGTCTTGTTCTTCCGGCTTGGATGACTCACGCTTCGAGGTGCTGCTTCTCCCTGCATCGTTACAGTCACTTAGAAAACTATTCATTACCTTGAACAAGGCAGCAAAGTCCCAACTACCTTAGAGAAACAGATTAAATGATTCGCAAATGTCTTTCCACTGAGAATCCTCAGATTCTCTTTCATAAACGGGGCTGGTTCTCTTAAAGGAGCAGTATTATGAAAACTCAACGCTTTTTCTTTTGTATAGCTATCCATCATCTTATATCATTCCCTCATCAAAAATATACTTAGGTAGTTGCCTTTATCCTTTCATACATGTTTGAGAAATCCTTTAATCTCCCATGGCAACCATTGGTTGGACTTAGCTCCGCCTTCAAGGACGAAGCTCTTCCTCAAGCTTCTGAGCTTCTGCGTTAAATCCCACAAAACAGTGAGGTTTTATTTACCCCAAAGGATCAACAATGATTAAAATAGCAATTAGACAGGCACGGCACTTAAAGAGGTCAACGCAAAAGACTAAACTCAAAGATGTAACAGACTGACCTAACCTGAAATGACACATAAGGGCATTTAAGTACTGGCTTAGCTACGACTTTGCACGCTTACATGGGGCAACAGGACGTCCAAACAGAGAGAGACAAATGCACGACGAGAACAACAATTTAAAGCCCTGCAACATCAGTTTAAGCTTCTGCAGTCGGAGATACAACCATCATCCCGATCAGATTCTCCTGCAGCCAGTTCTGGTCTTTGAGTTGCTGATAGTCGGCCTTCGACTTCTGCTCAACAGGCCCAGGCTGAGGCAATGACAGCCAGTCTTAATCCATCTGCTTCATCTGCTATTTGGTTCTCTCCACAAATGGAGGGCAGACTGGAGACGTTAGCTGAAGGCGACGATACTGAACATGTTTTTGGTTGCATTTGAACGTACACAGCTCATCAACACAGCAGGAGTCCGATTGGGTTTTTCGTCCGATACCGTCACTCGCTGCACTACGTACATACGGACACTGATGACTCATTAGGTCATGATAAAGTCAAGGATGATATGAAAAGATGAGCTGCGTTGCGACGACTTCCTGAGGGCGGAGCGTTAAATCAGGAAGTCTGATTTCTTTTAAGTCATATTTCGTCAGTCTCCTAAAATAACTTCTTTTTTTTCTTTTTTTTTTTACCAAAAGTAATGCTGAAAAAAAAAATGATAATAATCAACACCCATTTCTTTTTAAGAGATGTTTGGCAAAAGAAAAATCAATTGGGTCATTGTTATAGGAAGGTGACAATTGGATATTTAAAGCATTTTTGTAACAATTAAAGGTAAAATGGCACCAAGTACCTAGAAAATGCAAAATACTGCCCCTTTAACATGTCTTATGAAGCGGTGCAGGATGAGCAGTGGTTTAAGATAAAGGCTCATACAGTACTGCCATTTAAAGAAAAAAAAAATCCTACAGTACTCAGAGGTTTCCAGAGAGAGTCTGGACCGAGCCGCGGGGCGATCTCGTGTTCAGAGGACTGATGCCGCTCCGCTGCAAAGTGCTGCTGAGAATTCCCACATGCCAGGAGGGCTGCTGCAGATGTGAAGCAGTACATCACCTTCGATTTAGATAGCAAGTATAACAAAATAAATAAATAAGTGAAGCTGCGCAGTAACACAGATTCCTGACAGACTGAGTTTTACAGCCAGATTCATATTGATTCTCTGAAGCTGCGATAGACGAGATGCTGAACTAAATCACACACACAACACACACACACACACACACACACACAAACACACGCACACACACACACACACACACACACAGAGCGACTCACCGCCGTGGGTGGATGTAAATAAACTCCTCTGCTGTGCAAAATCCAGTTACATGAACTGAATAAAGGTACTTGAATAAAAGAGAAATGACAAAGTTAGGGTGCAGCGGGCGCATCATTAGCAAGCAGATCTCATTTACGGAAACGCCGAGTCTCAGCGCCTTCAATCAGCTGCTCGAGTCGCGTGTGTGTGTGTGTGTGTGTGTGCGTGTGTGTGTGTGTGTGTGTGTGATCTCCTCCTTGTCACTGTTGCTTGCTGATTTATGCATTTTTTTCCTCCTGCTTCTGAGTCCGGGTTCATTTCGTTTTAAATAATGCAAAGTATTCACGCACCTTGTAGCTTTTTGGGGTTTTCAATAAAACGTTTTTTTATCGGGTGTTTGTGCGACAGACCAACACAACGCAGTGAATAATGCTTAAGGTCACAAATTATCCCAGTAATTAAAAAAAATAAGTATATATCTGAAAAGTGTGACTTGCATCAGTATTCAGTATTCGTGTGTGAAATTACCTGGAGGTTCGGATACTTTTCATCGCAGAGAATTAGATTTTTCCGTATTATTCTTCGCAAAAATCAAAATAGCTTCACATCTCATCAGGTTAATAAATTCACCACCATGACAGTGGTGCATTTAAAGTGCCTTTGGTTTTCTAACACTGCAGAGAAACAGTTTCCACCCCTCACCTATCCCCATGTTGAATGGCGCCAAGTGGTGAGTTTGACGTTGTCTGTTTCCATTTTACTTTTCGGTTCATTTTGTTAATCCAGGGATGAATGCAGTATTAGTATTTGTTTATGGTATGTTTTTAAATGAGACAATTCTCCAAATAAAAACAATGTTTCATTGCTGCAAGGACAATAAAGATTCTGCTCTTTGTATCGAAGCCAGAAAGTTACATTTTGGATTCGTCATGACGAATCCAAAATGAGCTCCCTCACCATGTTTCTGTTCCCTCACCATGTTTCTGTTCCCTCACCATGTTTCTGTGTTCCCTCACCATGTTTCTGTGTTCCATTTGTGACTTATCCAGGATAATCCAGGATAAATTGCATTTCCTGCTAAGGTGGGGTCAAATGTTTTTCCGTCAACCTGAGCTGTGGATCACTGCAGCTCCTCCAGCTCAGGTTTGACTAAAACCGACAAAGTTTAGCATTGAAAATTGAGAAAATAATTTAACTGAAATCATCAAAAACCGTAATTAATGGGGGGGAAACTACGACTAACTGGAGCTATATTGTACATCTATAAACCTTAGTGCATCAAAATCCAATTTGTATTTGTAAAAAAGTTTTGAAAAGCATTTAAAAGCTCATGAAGTATTGAGGCTTTTGATCGATGTTTGCCAACACAGCTAAAAAAAAAAAAAAACCTATGTGACACAACAAACAACGTGTGAAACCTCATTAAGGCTTGTCCTTGATTAGAGTCGGCTTTAGGCCTCTGCATTAATTGCCAGCCCTTCAAAATGTTACAGCAGAGATGTTTACTGAGGTAAATCATCTCTAATCCTCTAAATTAGGTAATTAACAGGTGGCGGTCGCTCTTCTGGTTCGGCGCCGTACTTTATGCGTTTAATGAAGAAGGGGGGATGTTTGGGGGTCAGAGTGCCGCGTTAATGTTCATCAGCATTTTTGAGACGACAGAAATCACGACGTCCTTAAAACGACACATGGCACAAGAGAGCCGGCTGCGTCGAAAGCAAATTTACAGCGACGCGCGAGCCGTCGACTCGTCTTCTCGGTCTGATCAGAGACGAGCCAACAGGAACCGGACTCGCGTCTCGCCTCTGCTCCCAGATCAGACCGACGGCAGCCATTTCCATCTGCCAAAACACCAGCAGCCAGGAGATGAGCGACGTCTGGAGCCGGCCTGGAGCGGACGCTCGCCGTGATCGACGGAGCAAAGAACGCCCGGCGTCTCCCGAAGCATCAGGAGCGGAGACGAGCCGCTGCTGACCGGAATCTAATGATCCTGTGCTCAATAAAAATTAAAAGTTTCCCATTTTAGCATTTTTCTCTTTAAGCATAGTGATGATTTTGTATTCAAGAGATCCAGTAGAAGAGAGAGAGCGAGAGAGAGAGAGAGAGAGAGAGAGAGAGAGAGAGAGAGAAGAAAAACTGTTTAAGAAATAACAAGCACCTAACTGCTAATACAGGATGACATCAGCAATTAGACAGGATAGTTCTCGCTGGAGTGTTTTTAATGTTTAAGCTGCAGTGCGTAACTTTCACAAAAATACTATATGTTTTTTCCATATTTGTTAAAACTGTCGCCATGTTGTGACTGGATGTTATGACACAGATTATCTGAGAAGCTCCTCTGAAGAAATGCTCCTCCGTTCCCCGTCAAAAACAACCAATGAGAGTCAGGAGGAGGGTCTTAGTGCTGTCAATCATCCTCATGTACTCACTGCTCAGTGTGGTAATGGTGGAGAAACAAGTCACCGTTTCAGCAGAACCGTTCGTCCATTGTCATTGGTGAGCATGCTAACTAGCTTTAGCATTGTGGCAGGCTGTGTTGTGACAAACCAGCTCAAGCGTAGAAGAGAGGAAGGGAGTGAAGTGGGGTTGAGAATGAGAGTGATTGACAGCGCAGAGACCCGGTTCCTGCTGGCTCTGATTGGCCGATTCTGACTGAGTGGTGTATTTCTGGAGTTGGTGCTTGGAGCAACTCATTTAACCAACCGACTGTCTGTCTACAGATTTCTTATTCTGTCATTACATTGTGGTAATTTTAGCAAATATGTAAAAATCATTTTCCATAAAATTTGCATGCTGCAGCTTTTAAATGATTTTTTTGGCTCAAAAGTCTAAAAACAATGTGAATCCTTTCCTTATGCATTCTTTTAACTCAGCGGGGAAAATAAAACATCTGCCAGCTTCACAAAAACCAGAGGCATAAAACTCTCATCAGCGCATCTCTGCTTCGAAGCCACGTTATTATAAGACACAAAAAACACAAAATGAAAGAACTGATTAATCACTTTGCATGTCCTCTCTGGAAAAATGGAGTCATTCCACCTTGTGTACAAGCAAAAACAGGAAAAAAAAATAACAGCAAGAAAAATCTACCTAATACACTTTCTTCCTACTGCAGGGAAACATCGTTTTTTTTCCAAATGACTCCATGCAGGAAATGCAGCTGAAATGAAGTATCGGCTTATTTAACCTGCACTAAGAACGTGGGGCTGCTTCAGTTGTCGCTCGTGAACGGTTTCCAGCTCAACAAGGCCTGGGAAGATTTACAGGCGGGATCGGTTCCACGGCGAGACGCATGCGCCAGGAAGGCAGCGGCTCTTTGGGCCGCGCGGACTCACCTTTCATACCGAATTTGGAGCGTCGGCCGTACTTGTTGATGAGAACGAAAAGGACGAGGAGGAGGACGCAAGCGAAGCCCGCCAGCCCCACGGCGATGGTGACCTGGGAGGGAATCGGGGAAAACAGGTCTAATCAAATCAGGGTGAAATGAGGTGATTTCTGAGGTGCTTTTGGTTTAATCACGATTCCTGCAACTTGTAATTCTGCGTTTGCACGAAAGGCTGCAGCTTTTTAACAATATACATTTCTCTCTTTCACATTTGACTGAAGTCTCTCTTGTTTAATGTCCCAGCTTCAATCTGAAAAGCATGCTTGAAAATAGCTTTAAAATATATCTATTTATAGAATAGAAATGAAAATATTTTTAAAAGTAGGGGAACATAAGATTTTTCTTTCACATTCACTCATAGTTAAAGCTTAGTGGCTCAGATTGCAGAGCGAAGCTATTTTCTTGAAAGCGTTTTCCTGTTTCTTGTTTTGTTTTGCAGGAAAAAAATTGCAGTGAAAATTAGTAGCTGCTCATACGAATTTCAGCCGTTTTTGCTTCTTGACAAACAAGCGTTGCAGATCTTTGGACCAAGTTTGATGTCAGACATTATGAATTCGTTCAGCAAGAGAAACCAAGATGCAAATGCACAAGTCCCTCTTGTTAAACCATGAATTAGAGCATTGTGCTCTGAAAAAAAAAAAAAAGAAAATTATCAAATCTGCCAAAATGATTCTGAAAAAGAAGTCAAAGCAGATATTCCTCCACCGTAATACTACAAAACCTGTAACCAGTTTTCTCGTGGCACAATCAGTGGTTAGTTGGGTTTTTTTTTCTCCTTACGAAGCAAAATAATCATTTGAACACAGTTTTTTTGTTTTTCATTTGGTTCTCTTGGTCAGGCGTTTTAATGTAATTGTTGATTTAAAAGTTGTGGGACGAAAAAAGCGAAGAAGAAATCAGGACCGTTCACATCAAGGTTTGCCAAACGCGACGCCGCGGCGATCATCTGGAGGAAGGAACGTGACGGTGAGAAAACTCCCGATGAAACGTTTCGTCGACTTTGGTCTGATATTGAACTCGGCTTGTCACGACTCAGCAGCAGAACTGAAATAACACCGTGCTGCCTTCATAGATCACAACCTTTGCGTGGAAAGTGAAGTAAGCCTGTCTCAGGTGCGAGAACCAGATCTTTTAGATATTTTCTCCCTGCTTCGCTTTATAGCACAACATTTTCTAATGTTGCAAAGAGAAAACAAATGTCCCGCTTATTGTTTTCAGTGCGACGTCTTGTTATCACGTTTCACCTCGCCCCTTTCTTGACTGAACAGGCGTTCTGTGATTTTGTTTTTTTTGTTGTTTTTTTTCGGACGCCTGTCTTTTTTTTTCCCCCTCCGTGATTTTATTAAAAGGCTTCAGAAATGACCGTCGGTGTTAACAGGTGCGGCGGCAGTGACACATTACGCTTCGGCGTTGTAAATGGAGCCGCGGCAATTTCTCTCTCGGCAGGGAAGTGGTCATAGCAGGAGAAACACATGTTTAATTAATAACTCCACCGCGGCTCACTTCCATCAGGCGGGAGGAGGACGGCACACCAGTGACCGGTGTGCAGTCGACCCATGAAAGGAGAACTGTCACAGAAGACTGACAGCAGCCATTATGAATGTTATTAATTACACCTGTGCACTTCCTGCTCTCATATGTCAAAATGTCTGCCATTTATAAGTCTATTAAGAGCCCATTAAAGGTTAGCTCTATCTACCGGGGCGCACTGGAAAGAGGAAAATATGAGAAAGTATGGGGAACACGGAGCTGTTTAATAATGCATCGCGCGGAGGCAGACCTGCGGGCCGAACGCAGACATTTTGGGGGTTTGATGAACAAACTGACGGTTGTTCACGGGAGGAAGATTAAAACGCCCCGGAGAAACACGCGCACGTGTGCTCAGCTTTAGGCTCCGAAACGGTGAAATTAATTGCGATTAATTGACTGTTTCAATGATCATCAGCTAATTTGGACGTCGGTCAGTCGTTCAATGCACGAGTGTGGAGACTCAAAAAAAAATGGCCGTTTGCTGAAAGAGCAACACACCGAGCCAAGACTGAATAAAAAGTAAATGAGTTTTGTGTTCGATGGATAAATTCGTCTTTGCGAGAATCCAAAAAGGTGATTATCGTTTTGCCATTGCACTGACGTTAAGTCAAGCGGAAAGGGCCGAGCTTTTGATGTTAGAACAATTATTTTTAGCTGTAGATCCGTCCTGTGCTTCAAATGATTAAACTAAAGGAACGCAACGTTGTCACATGTTAGGCAAAGAAAAGAAGCTAATAAAAATGAGGGAGTATTTGCAGAAAACGAAAGCATCTTTCCACCCAGGTCAGGAGTTGTTTATTGTTTTTTTTTTTTTTTACCAGCCGTTTCAACCATGTTTTTAAAGAGAAAACTCACCCCGAAGGTGTCTTCTTCTGGTCGCCCTGTTTCATCATCTGGGATCTCACCTGCAACACAGAAGCACAACAAAAGGCATCAGAGGCTCAGAGAGGGAAGAAAACCTTTCATGACATTTGTTTTTCTCCTTTGTTGCAAACGCAGGTAATAGCCGCGCACACTTTTATCCGTTTTAGCCCGAGCCGAGCTGCATTGTGTCATAAACCACGGTCTACGCAGCTGACCGGTGAATTAAATCAATGATAATACGTACACAGGTTAATGTGCAACCTAAAAGCTCCGAATCACAAAGAAATGACACCATCTGATGTTCAGGTTTTTGATTGATTGTGCAAATGTGTCATTTTGGAGGATTGCAAAACTATTCACCCACTGTGCAAAACTAGTTTCAGCTAGTTTTTACAGACTGACATTATTTCTCTTTTTTCCCCTCAAAACAGAACAGCATTGTTTTATCGTCTCAGGTTGTTGTCTGGACGTAGCTCTGGACTTTAAAATATGTTTTTCTAATACATAAATTTGCTCTGATCTAAATTGCTAACGAGCTGCATGTTCAGGACAAAGTTCTGCTCCAATGAATGTTGAGCTCATTTTCATTCTGGTCCGTATCAAGAGCAAGGACCAATTGTGTATGAATGTGTTGATAAAACCTGGTAAAAAATGTGAAAAATCTTGAACATCTGTTCACATTGTGTACACATAGCTGCTTTGATTTGATCAACATGTTTTTTTTGGGTTTTTTTTAATATTCTATCTGGAGGTGGGATGCATTTCATTGCATTCTCTTTACAATGATACACTATTTTGTGTTTGGCCTATCATATTAGTGCTCTGTAAAATACACTGAGGCTTGTAGCTGGAGTGTGAAAGAGGTCAGGGGCTTTGATGCTCTTGCGAGGCTCCGCACCATCCAGCAAGCCCACAAAGTGTGTTGAAATGCACATAAATGAATAACTTTAAATTTGATCAAAACACACGGACTCGGGCTTCCGGGCAAAGACACTGTGAGCATTTTGCCACAGCTGCACAATCGCATGCGCGCACTTGAACCACTGAGACACAGCAAAACAAGAGGCAGGGTCCACGGAGGAGTAAACATTGATAAAAGAGCCACAGAAGGAAGCAGACGCCGGCATGCCAAGTGTTAACGTCAGGTGAAATAAAACCGGTCAAAAGACACGGAGAATGCAACAAACAAATACTGCGTGGGAAAAAAAAAAAACAAGAGTTTGGCAAAAATTTCGACCTAATGGACTTGAACTGAGTGGCATAAATTTTGCACGATGCTCAACAAATACACCTAACAATTACAGATTTTGATTAAAAAAAAAAATAAATAAAAGAGAGAAAAGGAATTTCTAATGTATAATGATATGAAACCGTAAAAAAAAAAAGAACTTCTGTGACCTCCGGTCAGGGCTTTAAAGAGTAATTGCGGGGAAATTAATGGCTGGCTGCCACTGGCCCAGGCATGAACACCTATACTGCTATGTGTGTGTGTGCGTGTGTGTTTGCCACCACTAACCCCGAGTCCCTCCCTCTCGGCTATGATCCCCGTCTTCTCTCCTCTCTCTGTGCTCCTCTCTGCCCGGCAGTGTTAGCATCACTCAGCCTGTCAGCAGTCTACCCTCTGTCACCGAACGCCCTCACAGGCGGCAGTACGAGTCGGCGCATGCGTGCCGGCGTGAGGCCACAGCGCGGCCTCGTGCAGCTGGGCCCCGCAAGTCCACCCGTCTCCATCGCTGGTCGCAGCCGCGCCAGACCCGGCTGGAGCCAACGGCTTCGTACAGACGAGGGAGGAAACCCGACCAAAGTCAAAGATTGGTTCGGCCCATTTTGTTTGAGCTGCCAAAACCGTGTAAAAGACAAACCAAAAACGACCTGAAAGTTGATGTTAGCAGCAGCTTTCCTGCTCGCGTTGCTCATGATATGATCAAAGGAATTTCAATAACACTGTTATGCAACACAGTAATTCATGCTGTCACAACCGAAGAGAGGTCTTCTTCAATTAACACCCTATAGTCATATAGCTAAGGTAGGCACTTAGAGAAATACTAAATCATATATATATATGATTTAGTATCATATATATATATATATATATATATATATATATATATATATATGTATTTCTTTTTTTAATCCAAAAAAACACTGAAACCGAAGTAACAGCTAAATTTGAAGAGCTTCTGTTCAAACAGCTCATGTTGAAATTTGATGGTGGAATCTGATTAAAATGTTAATCAAGTTAATTGCAGGGTCTGTCATCAATAACCAAATTTTAATCAAAAAAACCACAGTCAAAATTAGCAACACTTTCAATTCGGAGACTTAGCAGCTGCTAAATTGTTGAGTAAGCAGACAAAATACTGATCAATTTGGAATCCGTCATTTAGGTCATTCAGCCGTCAGGTCGATGACCTGCTGTTACGTCTGTGCTGCTGCATCAAGATACTATTTTAGGCTTGAAGTGCTTTGCTGATAGGCTAACTCCTTTAGTGCAACCTCTACATCGTAGTCTTGTCCAGTGTTGTTTTAAAACATCAGGGAGCAGCGTTTGCTACTGTTTCCAGATGTGTGTCAGGCTGACGGTGCAGTAGAAGCAAAGGTAGGAAGTACAGGAGGGGAAAATAGGAAAAAAAAAAAAGTGGTTGTCAAAACTGACTAAATCATTGGCCCCCACACAGCGCTTGGTTCATACAAAGAAGATTTACTCTACTTGACAAAGTAGATCAAATGTCATTGCTAAGAACTACTTTATAGAGGAGCACTAAGTGAACAAATTTCTCCATGGTTACTATTTTGACAGTGTTAGTCAAACAGCGTCTGTGTGTGTGCGTGTGTGTGTGCGTGCAAACCCACATATAACAAGGAGTAACAAACGTGAAGAAAAAGAAAACAAACAAACAAACAAACAAAAAAAAAAACAGAAAAAGTTAAATCCAACAAGGTTGCACTGAAAATAGAAACACTCACCTATTTCCACCGGGCCTGTAAAAGAAGAGACAGAGAATGTCACGCCACGTCAATAAGCTGACAGGTTTCGCCCCGGAATGCCGACCGTGGGGAGAAATTTGCCAGACTTTGTGGGTTTCCTTTCCTCCCGCTCGGTGAACTCGGCGTGAACTGCAAGTGAACAACCTACCTGACTGAACCTGACTGAACAGTAGGGATTAGCTACACAGCTCGCATGCTCTGTTGGAACGTTTCACTATAAAACCAAATCCTCCAATATGTTCTGGAGTGATTGTGGAAACCCGGAAACGTCCGAATTGGAAAGTTTACGAAAGGCCTAGTTGAGAAGTCAGAAGTTGAACATGAACTCTTAAGGTGGAATCAAAAAATGCTTTTTTTTTTTTTTTTGGATGGAAAATCCACCTTGGGCTCATTTTCTCTCAAACCGTGGGAGATCGAAGCTTGATTAAACCGCATTTTGAGCAAAGAAAGGAAAAAGTCGTCCACTCACCAATTTCTTTGAGGAAGTGGCCATATACCGTCTTCGTGACTGTTCCCAGGTGATTGCTGGCCTCCAAAGTGTAGTTGCCGTTATTGAGGTGGGTCGGGTTTTTAAACAACAGACAACCCTCCAGGTAGTCCTGGTAGGTATCCTTGTCGGTCCAGATGAAGTCGTTCTCCTTGATCTCCGTCTGCTTGTGGAACCAGCGCAGTTTGGGGTACGGGTAACCGCGAACTGTGAATTCGATGCAGGTGTCATGGCGTTTCTCCGGCTCAGTCAGCCTCAAGATCACAGGTGGAACTGCAGAAAAAGGAAGGAAGAGGTTGAAAACTCATGAGCATGGCCGATCAAGAGACTCTACACCGTCCTGAAAAATGCAGGATCGTGTTGTACATCTAAGTTTTAACACATAGGAGCCTGTATTGATCAGGAAGGTTCTGCAAAAATCCTGTCCTGAAATCTCTGTTTCTGTTTTCTGGTATGCAGCCGCACATCTTTGAATCCACACCACCACCAAGCTGAGAGGCAATTTATCTCTTTAATACTATCAGCTGCTCTCGGCGAACAATTCATCCGTTGATTTGTCTTTGCAGTGAGTCACTCTTGCTGTTTCATTATCAAACGGAAATATTTGGCAGCTGATATTACCTGGCGTGTCTCTCGGTTTCTGTCCTTTATTCTCCCCTCCTTCCATCACATCTATCCAGTCACAATACAGCAATGATTTTAGTTGACTCTTGCTGTTGCCTTATGTGAGGAATACGCTGCCCCAAAAAAAAAAAAAAGGGGGAGGGAAAAAAAAAAGTGCTGCTGTGCTGCTGTGCTGCTGGCAGAACCCACGCAGCCCCCTGATACTGCATCAAAGTGTTTTTACAGTACGGTCGTTCCAGTTGGAAATTCATCCACAAAAAAAAAAAAAAGAAAAAAATTAAAAAGAAAAAGAAAAAAAGACACGATGGAACAGAATAAGTTGAAGGATGGCTAATTTTATAATCATCTGTTTAGCCATTTTAAAAGCCCTCCACAAATTTAAAACACTAATTAAAAAACTTTATCCTCCAAAGATCCATGTTTTCAGACAAAAAAAAAAAGTGCGTTGATGTTTCAGTCAGCAGATCAGAGTGGTTTCAGCAACATTGTGCAACCAAAAACACACAGATGCTCAACGAAAAGAAGTCTGGAGCAGGGGTCAGCAAATTCCAGCGACGTGCCGCTGTCCCTGCTCCAACGCACCTGCATCCAAAGCCTTAATTGCCTTCTTGGCATGTCAGGACGTTTTCAAAGCCTGGTCATCGACCCTTCATCAAAATGGCGGACAGGGAACATTTGCAGGACGGGGAGACCAGCAACGTCTCACCGTCTGACGCGAGACTCTTCCGGTGCTTGTTATTGCTGAGAGTTGTCACATGTCGAGCGACAGATCGCAGCAGGAACGGGTGGGCTTTCGGTTTAAAACCCCCGGCTGACGGGTTGGCCAGAGCAACATCACAGAACGGTTCACCTGTGAGCCATAAATAGTGCTGACCCTTTCATAAGATGACATTCGTGGCACCGTCACTACCTCTGAGCAGCAACACTGTGGCTAGTTCATTTTGAATCCTACAGCACTAACGTCTTCCTGGAGATTACGCCAAGTCTTCGTTTGACATAGACTCTTTCCTTTTGGATTTCTTGTATTTCTGTGCAAGGTGAGATAAATGGGACAAGCGTCCCGCTGCTCCACGGGGACGAACGGCATCTGCTTCTGATCGTTTCTCCAATTAAGCAAATCCAGGAAACATACAGACACAATGAACCACCGGAGCATCTTCTCATGCAAAATTAGCCTTGAAAACCAACTACCTGCTCTACTGCAACGTCCGAGATTCTTCTATTTTCATTCAGGTTGAGCCCTTCATAGAGAAGTTTGACTCCCAGGAATCAAATTCAGTGCCAGATGACACCGAATACTATTCATTAGGACATCAGTGTCGGGCAAGCTGAGAGGAGGCAGACGGCTACTTGAGCAGATAACCCGACTAACCCGGTTATTTCTGGTGTTACTCTATCAAAACAAATTGCCAAAAAATATATACATCTTCAACTTCCTAGACTAAATATTCATCAAATAAATACAAGGGAAAAAAACTGTTTTGGGGACTGGAGTGGAGGCTGTCATTTCATAAATTTGTCTGGTGACAGACAAATTCACAATGAAGTCATTCAACTCATCTCCACGCGAAGGCTTGAAAATGTGCGAGTGGGCTGGTGTGGGCGCGTGTGCAGATTTTCAGAGAGGGAAGAAAAGAAAATCGGGGGGTGAAAAAAAATGGCGCACGTCAAGTCGAACGGGGCAAAGACAAGGAGAAAGCAGAGGCGGGGGAAAATAAATGTTATTCTCCTCTTGATGGACAGTTAGGGAACGAACCATTTCCCCCTCAACATCGTGCAAGTCATCGTTAACCGGCATGATTGTCCATGCGGCCGCGGTGTGAGCGCGGCGTCCCCGTCCTGGTCACGTGGACGACAAGCTATTAAAGCGACGCGTCCCTGCTCAGGGAGAGCTGATGACAAAGCCAGTCATGCCTCAGCATTTAAAGTTTATTTTCGATGCCGTTTTCATGCCTGGTTGAAAAATGCAGTGAATGATTGGTAGAGACGGTGGTGGCAGGAATACAGAACTGACAGCATTCAAAATGAGTATTGAATACTTCAGCGTTTTTCTCATCAGAAATAAGAATAAGTAGGACATGCAGTTGTACAAGCAAACAAAGAAACCAACACAAATTGCTTTTAAATTGAGTTACTGTATGTGTGAAGGATCATCTCATCTCAGTTCAAGAAAAAATTAAACCTGTGAAGGAAAAAGCCAAGCAAAGACGGGGAACCGTCGCCCCAAACCACCCAACCAAAAGAGCATTCCAGCAGTATTTGCCCTTAATATTTGTAATAGCGCCAAATATTAAGGGCTGGTTTTGCCCCAATGAATGGCTTTGTAAAGAAAAAAAGAAATGTTCCCATTCTCTGACTCAAGCAGATGGATTCAAGCGTCTTTCCGTTCACAAGTGATTTCAGGATGGAACGGGAGACAGAGGGCCAGACTGGGGCCTCGTCTGCTGTCATGCGGGCTCTGCTCTGATACGTCTTGCTAAAGAGCAGACTGAGACGAAAAGTAAAATCTCCAATTACAACCTTGGACGTGGATCCGGGAACTGAAATGAGCTTCCTTCGTAGGGAGACTGGCACGGAGCTCCGTCACCGGCAGGTTGCTGAGAGCAGAGCTGCTGCTCCACCGCTTCAGAGCGAGTCAGTGAAGGTGGTTCAGGTGTTGTGATGGAGATGCACCCTGGGTAATTCCCTTTGAAGGGCTTTCAGGAACATCCCACTGGAAGGTGACTCCGTGCCAGACCCGGAACTCGTTAGGGGGACTAATGACACACTTCTGGATCCCCAAGACCAGAGAGCATTGCTTGTTAGAGCAAATTTTTGTTTCCATAGAGCTGGAATAAGTGACCTCTGTGACCTTGTCTCAAAGACGCAAAAGATGGTGCTGAGTACGTATTCTTAAGCCATTCAATTCTTTGACTCGTTTGTGTTTATATTAGGTTGCAAACGATGGAGTGTACAATTAATCTTAAACATTTAATGGGTTGATATTACATTTCGCAGATTAATTAAACGACATATTTTGACCTAAGCCCTCTCTTCCACAGAGGATTACCCAGTTCCAGGAGACGTTTCCAGCGTCTCCTGGAAACGATAAAAGGCGCCAGTTCTCCGCCACTTGGGCTGAATCCAACACCCAGGAAGCGAAACAGCAACAAAAATTGAACATCTCTCAACTTCGTGTCGCTTTGCCTGCATTTCCGAGCTTGAAACTTCACCAACAAATCTTGCAGGTCGCTTGGCTGGAGGAGGACAAGCAGCTGTCCCCCCCATGAACGTCTTTTTAACTGACCAACAGCAGCTGCTGGTTCATATGGGGACCGCTATTGAGAACATCATCTGAAATGGGCTTGAAATATATGAAAGATAAGATAAAATATTTATCTTCCATGTTGCAGTACTTCAAATATATAAAGGGGCTGAATTAGGCTGAGATTAAGACGTACACCAGTGAGAATCACAATAGAAAGGTCAGCATTGTCCATTAACATGAAGCAGTTCTTAAAGATAATGCCTCGGACATCATCCTGGAGTAGAACCAATGACTCTGGTGACCACGATAGTCAATAATAGGACGCCGTGATAAATCAAATAAAGGGCTAAAAACAAAAACAAAGTAAGCGTCGCCAGTCCACACTGCTGCAGAGGCTGCTATTGTTCCTGACAGCGCCACAACAATGCGCCTGCTGAACTTGCATTGTGGCTAATTACACTTTTGCTAAAATAGCGAGCTCATCTTTGAATGCAGAGAATGTCGCTTGACGGCTGGTAATTTCGCTGTCAATCAGATTACTCCCTAATCAGAGCAGCAGTTTAAGCTGTTTTATGACATTTCCAGAGACAATAGGCTGCACAGGGGAGGAAATGTAATTACCATCCGAGCATGTGGTGAAAAATTAATAAGTTAATTTGCAGCACCAGCAGAGTGTCAACAGGAATAAAAAAGAAAAAAAAGAAGAAGAAGATGTACTGAAGATGTACATCCGCCGAGTGTCCATGCGCAGGAAGCCCTGCGGACGCGACGCCGCAAAGTCAATCTGTCACTCTCGCGCGGGTCTCAGCAGCCCGGCTCCAGCAGAGAGCGCTTGAATTGTTGACAAATCTCCCTTGTCCTGCAGCGTGATGCATTGCAAGCAGACACAATGGATTGTGCTCTGCAAGAGGAAGCTCTGCTGCAAAGAGAAAAATGTCAGGCACCTTTGATAAATATTGGCTTTAAATACAGTCTGTCCCAAACATGCCCAGGGCCAATCCACTGGATAGACTTATGTAAGAGCTGAAGTATAAAGTGTAATTCATAGTCTCAATGTTAGACAGACATTCTGATGGGAACCAAATCATCATTGCTTTATCACTGCTCAGAGATGGATATTTTCTCTCTCTTTCCACTGAGATCAAGGCTGAGCTTTCATGTGAGCTTGAGGGTACAGTCTTGCTAATTGGCTACATCAATTTCACTTGGTTTGTAGCTGTGCAACACCTCATTGCATTCTAAATGTACCTGCATAATTTGGCTCCCCGGTTTGATAAAGGAGATTTTCGCCCCTCCCACCCCCAGCTCTAAATTATTCTCTCAGACCGTCTCTGTCATTAAGATGTGATGAAATTGCATCTTTGACACAAGCCACCGTCAAAGGTGCCACGAAAGTCATTCCGCGCAAGCTGTTTGCCGAGCCGTCTCGGCCCGAGGCGTTCAGAAGGTGCGCGCGAGATATGAAATGACGCCTTTGCAAAGCATTTATTTGCCTTCACTTGTTTGCTTGGTGGGATCTTGAATTTGTAGAGCCTCGCGAAGGCGTAGGTTCCCACGTTTCACATCTGGCCACGTTGCAAACATGATGTTCGTCGTGTTGCGTTTTAATTTATGCAACAGAGCGACGTGCAGACACACCCAAAACGAAGCCGTGTCAATAACACCGCAGTGTTGAGGAGGGAATGATGGATTTCCTGCTTTTCCAGATAAATGATTTATCGGTGATCTAGACTTGTGATGAATCCATGACAGAAAGACTCGCACTGTGTTGCCATGATAACTATTTGTTTATTGTTGCAATTCATATCACCACAACAGTCTCCCGGACGACCACGTTTTCCTACGATTGTGCGGCGCTCTGTAATACGACAGAAACTCTAAACTTACAGCCGAGGCACAAAGAAATGAGTCTAGAATAAAACGCATCCGTTCGTTGAAATGGTCAAATGTAAAGTCCAGTTTAGATCTGAATTTAAATTTCACAACCACGCTTTATCCAGTCCGAGCAACTTTGGACTATTTCACCAAGAATAATAAGAGGCACGAATGGAAGTTTGAACTTGGAGCCAAACGTGACCCTTCAAACGACGTGAGAACCGCATAAATGCACGCCGCACTTTTCCACAACATGGCTTCCTGTCTCACTTCACAATCAGTCACGACATGTTGCTGCTCTGTTACGTAAAATCCAAGCGCCACAATGCATTGAAATGTGAAAGACGAAACAAACATGAACAGTTTTGGAAAAGCACTATGGTTCGATGACTCTTGATCCTCCCCGAAATGTTACAGATTTAACAAATCCGCAACATGAAGCCGTCAGCTATATAAATAACCCCAATTTTGCAAGTGAATGCTGTAATTAAGGAATCCTTCGGCACACTGGATGTTTAACTTTTAGTAAACCATGGCAGATCCAGCTGAACTGATGTCCTCGCATGTGGATAAGCCTCTTGCTCAGTGGTAGGTAACTAGATTTCATTCCGGGTAATCACCGCACCAGCAGGCTTCGCTGATTAGCGCCTTCAGCAACAGAGAAATGTGATTTCACATTTAAAGCACTCGAGCCTTATTCAGCACATCTCTGACAGGTGAGCAAATACGATTTAATAACCAAAACACAACTACTGAGAGACAACAATGGCGATGTCACGTCGAGCGCTTATCTGTCCTTTATTCCCAGTCGCATGCCCAGTCGGAGTTGTTTTTCCCGGTTTTTAATCCAGAGCAAACGACGTGACGCATTAGCATTTCTCGCCGCGCTGGCAGGATGTTTCTGGGCCTCCTGTCCGGCTCGAGACACCCTCATTACTCTCGGACGAGGGGATGTAACATTTTGTGCCTTAATGGTCCCCGGACGACGAGTGCTGCTAAATTTGATTAGCCTTTTCAGCAGATATGAGCAAATGGGCGGGCTGAACATCGCGCGCCGTGTTACGTGTCTTCCCAAGGATGTCGCTGCACATTTGGTCCCAACAGGAACACGAAGCATCAGGTACAAGGACGGCGACAAGACACCTTGTTAGGCTCCGAGGCGACGGTTTCTGAACGGAAACAGTCGCTGGTGTTATGAGAGGCCTGCAGAACTGCAAGTTAGTTGGTTAAAGGCTAATCAGGCTTCCTGATTGTCCACATCTTCCAACGCCATGATTATATTTAAACAACTTCTTCATACAAACAGTGGGTGTCGTATGGTTGAAAAGTGAAGCCATTGCGAATTCCTGCGAAGTTAAGACACTTGCTAATAATTGCTCATAGAAGATTACTTCTCTGATCTGCTTCCACACTGAACCCGTCGTCTCTCCGATCCCTGTAAATATTGTCTTAATTTTTAGCCTCAAGAGTTCACAGCGTGACTCTCCCTTCGTCAATTAGGCTCCCAGTTAGAGTAAAACGTCTGATGAAGCAGGGCGTGCTACGTGGCGGGACTTTCTTGTGACTGACGGGATGTTTTCTATCTCACAACCCCCCTCAGCCATCTGTCTCAAAAAGCTTCAGACACAAAGGCAGAAGATGATTAGCTGGATGGAAAACTCCATGACAAAACATTGGTTTGAAAGAGTGTAGAAGAGCAGAACATTTGTTTCTTCTCCAGACTTAACTAGGATTTAGTTTTACGCCTTGTGTCAGAAATTCAAGGTGGATTTACATTCTCCATGTCTTGGAGGTAAGACAAAATTGTAAACACTTTACGGTTTGCAGCCCGAAACTGGAGATCAGGAACCTGCAGAGTCACATAAAGACAGTTGCAAAGTCAGCCTTTCATGAACTGAACAACATTTGCACACTTAAGTGCTAACGTCTCAGCAAGATCTAGAAAAATTCATCCATGCATTTAACTTCAATTGCTGAACGGTTTAGCAACAAGATATATTAAATATCTGCTGTTGTTGTATCAACCTTCCAGACCTCTCAGGTCGTCTGGTTCTGCTCTGCACATCCAGAACCAGAACCACTCATAGAGAAGCAGCATTCAATTTCTATGCACAACAAATCTGGAACAAACTCCTAGAAAACAGCAGAACCCTTGAAACACCGAGTCGTTTCACATCGAGACTCGTTCCCTGTTGCCTTTGAAAAGAAGCGAGTGAAACACTGATCAACATATTTGATTCGCACTTGCACAATGATCTTAGCGACCGCACTTGACAAAATGTGATGTTTATTGTTTCATATTTTATGATCTTTTCATGATGAAACTGTCTTGAAATCTGTTATGCAAATAAACTTGACATTTGTCTTCTAACTTCTAACACAAGACTCCCAATTAGCTTGTTTCTTCTCTGTACAGCGGCAAACATGTTCATGTAGGTCCAGAACAACTCGTCACGTCCACTACGACTTCAGCGCAGTTAGCTTTTAGCTCTCCGAATGATTTGATGAATACCTGAGTGAGGGGGAACGGATGGGTTCATGCTGGGTTGACACCCACAGTGAGTCAGTGGTGCATGTCGTCATGCAACAAACCTCCCTCCGTGTGCAGCCTGACCTCGGGCCCCGTCGGGCCCTCAGGCTGAAGGGATCGCGTGCTTCGAGGTAGAGACTACGAGAGACGTTCCATCTGCAGCTGGGCCTACATTAGAGTCGGTGTGCGATGGTATTCAGTATTTATAATTTATTAGACTTTACAAATAATTCATCACTGTACATATGGAGCCCTCGATAGTCTCGCCCAAACTCAGCTAACGGCTCATTTTCTCATCGAGCCTCAGGAACACTTTGTTCCTATTAGCTTGGAAACAAAGGAGTTTTTTTTTTTTTTTTTCGAGGGTTGTGGGGCGTCTGCGTGTGCCTTGAGCGCGTTAACTGATGAAAGGTTTACACAAAAGCTTGATGAAGGTTTGATCACCAACATCGACTGCTTCTTACTTACTCCCCCCAAAAAACGTTCGTCGTAGTGGCTTATAGGGTCCAACACTAACACTGAATCACCAAAGATTTGCAGATCAGCGGCTGATTCTAACTAATCGGTGTGAGCAAACATTTCCCTCAACATATCATCCCCGGCGTTTTCCAGACATGTTTGACGGAACGAATCATGGGAAACCTCGGACTCACACTGGACGTTCAGCTGGATCGACGAGTTGGTCATCCCCACCAGGTTCTCGGCGATGCAGGTCAGCTGGTAATTGTTGTCATCTCGGCTGATGTTGAACAGCGTCAGGTTGATGGAATGGATGTCCGGCCAGTAAACGTTCGACTGCGGAAGCAGGCGGAGAGAGACGAGACGCGGTTAGGTCTGCCGGCGAAACGCTGCGCCGCAGAGGCCCACTGAGCTGCTGGGCTTTGAAAATTTAATCACTTAATTAAAACAAAGGTTAATTATTAATTAGCTAAAAATCCGATTGAAGGATTTGAAGATTCACCCCAACTTTGCTAATATCAGTTTAACATCGTGCAACTTTTTTTTTTTTAACAGTGTTCAGAGCCACAGCATGGAACTTTTCCACGTCTTTTTCGTCTCCATAGAACCACTGTGCAATTTTGGGATGGAGTCACGACTTATGGCCTAAAAAGAGTCCAAATGACGACAATTACACCATGCCTGTTTTCACTTTACTCACTCTTATCCATTATCTTAGCTTCGCTTAAATGCAAAGCCCTGCGGCGGGGTGGGGCAATGCTTTATCTGCAAAGTCACTAAAAACATTAAAGTCATGGATAAAAGCTGCTGTGTAATTTCGGCAGACTGCTGTCTCTTCCTGCTTGCTTGCTTAACTGCAGTTTTCATAACAGCGATGTCCTTGGGGCCCGTGTCAGAGAGCCAGAATAATGGGTCAGCTGCAATATTCTCCACGCAGAGCAGCTCCCTTACAAGAAAGCGGCTTGTTGATATCGAGTGTACATCAATATAGTAACCAGGCTGTAAAAGAGAAACGCCGTGGCCAACAGGATGTCACCCAGCAGCCTTGGAGCTGTGATCGTTGGGCTTTTATAAGTCTGAAGTGAGTTTTTTTTTTTGTTTTTTTGTGCAGGGTGGGATAGGGAACAGGTTAGGATTTGCAGTATTAGATTCATTTAGTATAGAGTTGCACACGTTTTGCAATCCAACAACGTCTCTGTATGGTCTTGATTTTGTCCAAATCTCCTCCCGTTATTTGCTTTTTCATTTTTTTTGCAATGGATTTGCAAAGCGTTTGGCACTAAATATATACAGCAGCATTTCTGCCCAGGTGCAGGTTGGACAATATTTCATTATTCAGGCTCAATGAATAAAAGTTTTACTTTTTGGACATTTTTTGCGGTTTCAAATTTAATTTGCGTAACTTCAGGTGTGTTGCTGCAAACGGTATAGCAACAGGCCAGATTATGTGAGTCGGTTTGACTTTTATTGATTGTAATTTTTTTTTTTTTCTTCCATCCATTCAGAACTTCTCTTTGTGATTTTGACCCACTATTGGAAATGTTTTTGAAAATGGTCCCATTAAAATCTAATTCATATTTTCTTTTGTTTCATTCCTCAAGGTTTAAATTTCGGCTTATTTTTTTTCCTAATCATTTTGCACCAATAAGGAAAAATAATCTGCAGTATCGACATATAGTAAAACCTACAGTTTTCCATACTTTTGACTAAACTTTTGTGCATATATTCACAAATATATTCACATAGGTTCCAGTTATGAAAATTGAAAGATATGCTTTCACTTAAAAATGACTAAGATATAGACATATGTAGACCACGGTTGCACACGTGTTTTGTAAGGACGACAAATTCGAAAACCCAGGAAGTTTGCCATCATCTGAAGACCAGTAATACGTTTATTGTTTGATACTCATCTGTTTTGCCCTTAATTGTTAAAGTAACAGAAAATCGTTCATTAACAAACAAAGAAAAACAACCAAATCTATTGCCAAAAAAGCTGAAACTACTGTCAAATCTTCTATGAAACTATTACCTATTGACCTAGCAAAAAGAAATGGGACAAATTCTCATCTTTGTTTCCAGCAGTGATGTCTCTGCTCTGAGGAGGGAGGCTGAGCCTGCGCGTGACGGGGGACTGACAGTCTTTGCTGACGATGCTTGTCGAGCGATCAAGCCGTTTCAGGTCAGCGTTGTCCGTCTGGTGGCTCCCGGCCTCGGTCAGAGATAATGACCAACAGTTCGCCTCTAATCAAACGTCACAAACAGTTTAAAATCTCACTGACTGTCTGGTCCAAAGGGAGCCAGCGCTGAGCCTGCAAGCATCAGGTCACCCTGAGGGAGCACATGAGCTGCCCGCAGGGCAAGTCTGCAGCAAAAATGCTTTCACAATAAAACTGACATATGCTGGAAAAAATATAAAGTTATGGGTCTTTCTTATATATATATATGCATATACATATACGACTGTATTTAAAATCCAATTCAAGGTTATACATTGGGAATGAAGTGGAGTTTTCCAGAGATTGTATCAACACCCTTTAATTTGCTGTCAAGTCCTGTCAGTTATTTCCTCGCTTGAGAGGAAATAAAAATCAGTCATTTAAATCTGTGCGTTTCTGACCAGGTGTGTGTTGATGGAGTGCAGGTCGCCGACGTTCCAGTCCACTTCGGGCAGCGGCAGCCTGGATCCGTTGCAGCTCACAGTCACGTTTTCGCCCTCCGTCACCAACACGCTGCTGTGGCTCACGCTGATCTCCGGCAAGTCTGCGAGAGTCCAGGCGCACATGCACACAAACACAACAACAATATGCGATCAGGTCACCAAGTGTGAGCTTAAAAGTTTGCGTATTTTCCAGATCAGGTCAATTAACCTCATTTAGTAAATAGAATAATGAAGATGCTCCGAACGGAGACGGATTCTCACTCATATTGTTTGAGGTGAGTCACCACAGGAAGATAAAGGAGCAAAGTCTACAGCCTCTGTCAGGTTCAACATGCAGCTGCACACATCAGATTCACCCTGTGATCTCTGTCACACCTCCTCCTCTTTTACGCGTCACCCTCACCGTGCCCTTTGACCCTCTCCTTCGCTCCCCGTTTGGTTCCCGTTTCCCTTCCACCTTCCCAAGCCCACCTACGCCCTCGTCGGCCCCTTGTTTTCTCACCACAGCTGTTGATGTGCATGTTGTTCAGTCGCATCTTGGAGGCGCCGTTCCTGCAGTACAGCTGCTGCGTGTGAAGCCCCGCCTCTCCCTTCTCCTGCCACAGCTGGATCCAGCGGATGCTGCAGCCGCACTCGAACACCACGCCGTCCAGACGTCTGGAAGAGCAGGCAGAGGACAGCGCCGTTAGCAGCAACAAGAGGACAGACGTACGCAGCACTACCGACGAGGGAAACTCAAAATATTTTAAGGATACGGACCACAAACAGCCTTGCATACATTTCCCCAAATGCAAAAGCAAGTAGTTTGGCTGGGATTTAAAAGAACTTAGTAGCAGCTTGTGCTGCCTGAGGCATCCATCCTTGAGCAGGGCTCAGGGATTGGAAACATTCCTGTGTCCTTTCATTAGTGCTGCACTACAAACAAGCATAACACAATAGCCACCTGCCTAACCGTGTGTTAGAAGCACTTTCGTTGCCAAAGAACTCCACTGGATCCCTAAAGGTGTGCCGCAGTATCTGCAACCAAAATGGCAGCAGAAGAACCTCTAAGTCTTGCAAACTGCGAGGTGGTGCTCTCCGTGGATCAGACTCGTTTGGCAGAGTGCATTGTTGTGCTGAAAGACACCACGCGTGTCGGGTATACCATGCAGGCACGTTTAGGTAAAGGTGGATGGCAGGATCCACGGTTTCCCAACAGAGCATAACCCAAACCATCACTTAGTCTCCACCAGGTTCCGTGATGTTTGGGGTACAGATGATCCTGGTGGTGTAATAAAAACTTAAGTCAACAAGACGTAGAGCAAAACGTGAATCAACAGGCCACGTCTTGCATTGGTTGGTGGTCCAGTTCTGAAGCTAAGAGTTCTACATTTATCACTTCCAAGGAACATGCAAGGTAAACAAAGCGACCCTGATTGGTTCCAACAGACGCATCCGCAATGCAGCGTTTATTTCCACGCATTTCTGTCCACACCAGCATGTCCCGCAAGTCGGTTGAATCAGACCACGCCTTCACTCCTTGCATACATCACTGAGTCTTGCCGTCACATGGCCGCTGTTGATGTTTGAACACCCCAGAAGAACTGCAGTTATTTTGTTATTACAGTTTAGTTACACTTAGAATCCGTCTGATTGCACCGTTTTGTGTTCACTTGCGTCCTCATATATCCACCCACTAACAGATAAATCTGTGTCGGTGGACAAAGCCACAGATTTCAGAGGGAATTTTGGGAGTGTGATTTGTTTTATACTTATCTCAAGTCCACACATTTGAGTTGTTCACAAGCAAGTTTGTTGTTTTCAACTCCTGATATGAGGTTATTGTGCTTCATGTTTTACTACGTGTCCTTACTTACATTGTCACGTAAGCAAGGCAAATATGTTGCCTATCTATCAGGCTAAAATAACCAGCGGTCACCTCGAGCTTGGTTACTGAAACACATATGCACGACACACATTTTGCATCAGCAGACGAAACGTTATTATCGTGGTACTACAATTAAGTTAGCTGATTTCCATAAGGCTTTTCTTCATTAGTTTTCTTCAGGTGACCTGATTTTTGCCTCGGCAATTAAAAACATCATTAGCAAAATAATCATTTCTCAAGGTCTTGAGGTAAAGTTAGCTGCTCTTGCAGTTACATAAGTTGTTGTTGTTCTTGCATCGCTGTTCACAGCAATAAAATGTCTCCATTCTAAGGTTACTGTTTCAAGGGAATAAAAGCAAAAAAACTAATTTACTGTGGATTTAAAGTATTGTATGTGTTTTTAAATGAGTATTTTTTTTTTTTTTTTTGCATCAGGACACTGTGACCAAAGAATAGATGTTGGGCCATAATGCAGAGTGACATGTTTGGAGTAAAGCATGGAAGGGACGGTGGCTTAGGTTTGTTTTGAAGCCTCTTTTGGTCAATGAACCGACCATTGAGTCCTATTCCATTATCACCAGCTGCAGTATTCAGATGACCGAGCCTGCTTTGAACACTTATTTTCTCAAATTGAATGCTAAAAGCACCTAACAGTGCACTAGAGTATCCAGGAGTCTTTGTATTATCAACATAATACATAATAGCAACATAATACTCAACACAGCATCAAATCCATAACAAAAACTCCAGATTCTCAGTCAAAGTGCAGAACTAGTGCCGACTCAGATGAAATGTGTTTCAGTGAACTAATCCAGTCCTGTAAGGAACAGTAGGTCAAGGGGTCAGCAACGGCCATGTTGAATAATGTCAAGACTGTGCCACAATTAATGGAAATGTTGAAGAGTCTGAAAACTGAACCACAATGAATTCTCCAAACAGGCTTCACAGATTTAGGTTTTCCCGCAGCTTCTAATAACCAGATCTTCTCTCATCAGTCACGATGGGCAAAGGCCATCAGCGTCAGGCTGCCGCAGCACCAGACCGGCATCAGTAGTTTCCTTTATTCAAAAATTTCATTTTCACTCCGACGCGCGACTGACACCCGCATCCTTCAGCTCCGCGCGGCGCCTCCGCATTTTGCACGCGCTCCGTTTGGAAGGTTCCGATTGGCGAGTTTTGTCAAAATGAACGCCAGTCCAAATCTCCTTCAGAGAGGTCAATAAGATATTGCAGAACGCCTGAATAATGCATGAGCAGCATCCAGTGAGCTTTATGAAGTCATGGGAATGGGAGTCCCACAGGTGGTTCGCACTTTTCTGCAGAGCTGATTATTCGGCTGGAGCTGAGTGTCTGTGTCACTATATGACGACTTTCGTCTCGAAACTGCGCACTCGCCAGATCCGTCTGTTATGAACTTCCACAGGAAACTCATTAAGGGTCTCAGTGCCTGAAATAATGGCCAACTTAGTTGCTTTCTAAGCAATTTTGGGCAAGTTGCATTTATAGTTAGGCTCTTGGTACATTGAGGTATTCTGGTCACCAATAACATAGCGATTGTCATTCTACCCACATACGGCCATATTTAAGATTTTCCTTAAATTCATTGATTGCTCTCATCATTCGTTCCTGATCACTTATTCTGTATTGCAGCGTTCTCAGTGACTGTCGCCTCACAGGGGGCGTATGCAGTGATTAAAATATTTGCCACAGTAAGTAGAGCACTTATGTAGCACAGCATGAAACGGGTCACAACTGTTTAGCTCATCAGAAACGGAGTCACTTCAATGTGAGCTGAAGAGAACATTTAATTCTATTACACGTCTGTAAATGAACCGTCTCTCTTTCTCTGGGGTCAGAAAAGATGGCTGTCTCGCAATGTGTGCAGGAAACACGTCGGGCTGCATGCACTAACGTCATCACATTGTGTGAGTTACGGTCTTCACATTGCATCGAAGGTTTTTTCTATCCGGGTCGGTTTTATGCTGCAACGCAGGTTCTTTCACGAAACTCCAGCTGATTTTCATTTTTCAATCATTTTCTTGTTATTTGTTGGACTGGATCCAACAAAACAGAGGTTAAATTGCTCAGCAGGACTGTTTACTAATTGGGAGAGTTTTTAAGGCTGCTGGTTGCACTCGATTTCATCTGGAGGTGTGTCAAAGCAAACAGCCGGAAACTGTTTGCCACACTTAACATGGTGTACTCGTTTTTTTTTTTGTGTGTGTGTTTTTTTTTCTACATTACCGTACAGAGGTGTCTTTCTTTCCTTTTCCTGGAAGGTTTGGGGAAGACGAGTGCCTCCCTTTATGACAAGCAGGAGAACATTTCAAGGTGGAAGGTTTTCAGTTAACGCTGAGCGTGCAAACCACCAGGGAGCGAAACTCACTGGAGCAGCAAGGCTCAGGCTTTCCCTGTTCTGCTGTAATTATGGTGATTATTAATAATAGCCGCCACCTTCACACATTAGCCATGTTGCCTCGAGGCTGAGCTGATTGGCACCTGCACTGGGCCAAATACTTTGGTTAAATAAGAAAACCTTGTGGCCCTGCAGCGAAGCTGGGGAGGCTGCAGTGAGACGATTGTGAGACTTCAGTGTTAAAGGAACAAAAAAGAAAGAAAGAAAGTGAGGAAGAAATAACGACAGAAAGAAAGAAAAATCGAAAGAAAGAAAGAAGGAAGGAAGGGGTTCTGACCAGCAGCTGGAAGTTGATGCATGTCTGAAGGAGAATATTTTTGGCTTTAGAAAGCAAAAGCACAACACACAGAGCGATCTGCATGGCGTTTCCCTAACGCTAGCTAACAATCCACCCTGCTACTGCAGACGGGAGGCAGCGCTCACCACCACAGGCTGCTTCTGGGATGTGTACACACAGGTGCTCCGGCTTAGCAACCGCGCATCACAAAGAACCGCAGTGGCGTTCGCGGGCTTTGATCTCAGCTTCGACCCGCTGCTTGCTTCCTCGCCGCTGTTATCGGGAATTATCTCAAATCCTGGCTGTTTAATGGAACTTTTTGATATAAATGTTAACACCTTCCCAAAATTCGAGAGTTTGATCGTCGTGACGGGGGGCACAAGTGATGTCTTGTAATCTTTTGGATGCTGTCATGCTTTGGCAGCAAGACACTTGACTGGAAATGAATAATTACTTCAGGTATTTACAGTCGAATGAATCGCATGCAGCACAGAAGGTTTTGCCTTACATTTTTATTGGCTGACAAGAATCTGAAAAGTATTCTGGTGTAAAACTGCCAGAAAAATAGATACTTATTGTACAGTAAGAGAGGATCTACAAACCGCCATCTACACGAAAATAAATAAACCACTGAATGACACTGCAACACAGCATTTGCGGCACCTCAGTATGATTCAGTGCTTCACAGGTCAGCAGTTTTCTAGAGAATATTTAAATGAGGATAAAACAATCCCTTAAACACCTAGAGGTCCAGCATTAGCAGATTAACAGCTTATTCTACTACATGTTTGCCTTCTCGCAAACATGGCATTCTGAAAGACACGTTGGTCTAAAAACGATGAAATAAGGGAAGTGAAGAATTCACAGTATTCTGCTCGTGACCAGGTGTGTTACTGTTTTGAGACGCGACCAAATAATGTTAACGTTTTTTGGTCGAGTAAAAAGAAATCAGCCAAACGTCTGGGGATGAATCTGAATCAAAGAGACGACAGCGGGAGCTTTCAGTTTCAGGCATCCACCCTCACAAGTCGAATGAACTGAGCAACGTCACTGAGCCGTGGCGCATTGTGGGCGTCTGTGAAGCGGTGCCCACGTGCAATTTACTCATGTTGTAATTTTTGAAATTCTCCAATAAATCCGTGGCAGACCGGTTCATCGTGGGGCTCAAATTGTGCAGGATATTGTCTTAAATTTGCAGAGACGTGGTGTAGGAGAATTGCTTTCCTGTGGTATCATCTATCCTGACACCACTGAAATGAAAGATTGACACGAAACGGAGGACGCAGGACAGAGTGTCCAAACATACAGCATGGCACCTGTTGGTGAGACGTCTCCTCGTGGCGACAGCAAAGAACCGACTGGAGGTGCTCGGATTCAGGATGCCTTCATGTCCTCTATACTCAGTTTGTTTTCTGTTGATGTGGGGAGTGAGCTGCAGACTGAGAGGGCAGGTGCAGGTCAGATGCAGGTTCGATTCGTACATCAATACAGTTTCTTTGATATGTGTGAAGGAGGGCAGGTTGCATATGCATGTGTGAGTGTGTGAGTGTGTGTGTATTAGAGAGAGTTTGTGTGTGCCCTTTGAACTCTCTCTCTGGTGTTTAAATGCTTTTTTAATTCACCCATAACATAAACTGTGTGCCCTAGTGATGCACGGCCCACATGGAAACATAAACAAAAACAAATTAACACTTTTTCCTATATCAGGGTCAATTTAGAAAAAGTCATAAAATGTCAAGTCGTAAAAAGATAGTTTGGGGTATTTTTTTTTTTTTTTTTTGTACAGCCAAACATGGTGAAGGGTCAAGACAACACAAGGGTCAAAACACAACATCTGCAGGCTTTCTGGCACCTTCCCGTTGGGGTATCACGCTCCAAGCCTGCTGAAGTCCACACATTTCTCACTTTCTTGCACCATCTTATCATGCAAGGGGGGGAAAACAAATCCATAATTGATGACACTGTGGCTCAAAAGAAGGAGGCTGACACTCGCACAGACAGCGAGGAAGGAAGAACCGACTGAAGTTTCTAGAGAACTGGAAAGGACAGCGAGCGCCGTCCACTGCGACTGACCAATCGGTGCGCGCGGTTATCGCCTGGAGCCAGAGATAAACAGAGCCAGGCGATTTGGTGGAACCAGGTTCTGGAGCGGGGAACCCGGTTCCTCTTAACACTGTGCTGCATTCAGGTTTGCTTGATAAATCACCATGTGTTGATGCTTTTTGTGCATTAAAGAACTTTATGTTACCGGTTTTGACTTGCCTTTACATTCTCCACGCTCGCTGGTGGCATCGGGTTTGCGTATAAACGCGTTCTATTTATATTTTAAAATGTCAGGGTGTGTCAACAAATTGAGCAGCAAAATCTACTTCATGCACAAATAGGTTTTGAGTGACGTGTCCATCCGGCTTCTGTTCTTATAACTGCCAGTGTCTTTAAAATGTAAAAGCTGTTGTGATTTATTGCATATGCAGCTCTAATGAACATTGCATAGCAACAGTTTTCCACAAAGCCACGTTTTCCTTCGCAACATCAACATCAAAAGCTCAATCTTTCATTGTTTTCAGATTTTCTTTTGCAGTTGTGTGTTTCGCTGTTTTGGGAAAGTTTGGATTAACCAATTACTATAACGACGATATCATTTTTTATTTATCTAAACAGTTGCTCCATTTGAGAGCTAAACCACATGTCATGCTGTGATCTGAATCATTTGCCAGGGTTGTTTAGGGGCGTCGGAGCAAAAGCAGAACTGACGCTTTCGCACAGAAAATACTTTTTTACGTACAACGTAAAACAGCCAAACCCTTAGCTTAGATTTCACCGTTAATTCATGAATGACATTAATTTGGCACCAAAAAAACAAAATGTTAATTATAGCTTTGTTGTAACAATGCTACTTGGTGGGAACAAAATTGGTGTTTTTGTTTATTTCCCCTGTTAATGGTTCTGGTTTTGTTAGGAAAAAAATGCATTTGTAGGATTTTTCATCAGTACCACCTTTGGGAAAAAAAACAAAAATGGCCACATTCTTCCTGCCGGTGCTGAAGAGCTTTCTCCCAGCGGCTGCAGTCTATCGCTTGCATGTCTGTGTCCTTTCATTCTTCATTACGTGAGACTAAAAACTAGAGTAGGAGTCCCAAAGCATAATTCAAGCCTAGTCCAAGTATGTCATCTTTTGCTTTTGCAACTTCATTCCAAGTTGAGTCAGAGTTGCAAACTTAAGATGTCGTCCTTGAATTAAGTCAATACAAAAAAAAAAGAAATCGCACGTCAGAGTATTGCTGGATCCATCCCGGTCTGATTTCTTTGCCTGATTTTTTTTTTTTTTTTTTTTTGCTTTTGCTTATCCACACCAAACACCTGCACTGCACTCATAGGGGGAGAGGAAACTTGTGTTGGCTCAGAGATGACTTCTGGGTAGGAGTGAACAAAGAGCAGGAGGGAAGGATTTTAGCTTTCTATTTTTAAATGCTCTGCTGTCACTCTGTTACTTTCTCGCCATGTAAGCTAGCATCTCAGTAAAGGTGTTATGGATAAATGAAAGTTCTAATTAAAGACTCGTTCCGTTTTGGAAGAAGGTTTGTTGCTGCCTGTTACATTATAGTGCATGCATACAGGGATGAAGGGTGTAGAATTCATGCTGATTGACTCCATGATATGTTACTTTTGCTATGTCACAGGGTTTTCTTTATACTGTATATATATATATATATATATATATTATATATATATATATATTATTCATATAATAGTGTATGCTTCTGACGGTTCCAAGACTCTCATGCGTAGTTTCTTGAAAGTAGTTTTAATCTTTAAAAAAAGCAAAGAAACCATGTGGCTAATTTGAACTTTTCAAATGAGCTTCTTGAGAGATGAACTTCAGTCATTCACCTGTCACATTGCTCCTCTCAGTTCATTCCTCCCTTAAGTGCAGATTGCTGGTTGGATCGGTTCACGTGTCAGGCGGCGTCAGAGAAAAACCCGTCTTGCGGCAGGGGACACGAATGTTTGACTGTGCGTCGGCTGCTGCATTGTGGATAAAAGAGACACTGACAGAATGAAGAGATTCGCTATGCACATCGCCTCGGGTGGATTGTGCCAGTTGCTAAAGAGAGAGACGATTTTTTTATTTATTTATTTATTTTTTTCGTCTTCTTCTTCCAATTTCTTTCTCGAGCTTCCTCGAAAACTGACACTTTGGCTCAATGCTGCTACGGGTTAATCTCCAATAGTATCACCCTGGAAGCTGCAGTGGCACATTTCACATTTAGAATTTATCCCCCCCCTCTCCCCGCTCCTCTCTGTTTCTTACCCCCCACTGCCGTGCTCTGGCTTCCCCTTGGCAGAGCTGTGCAGCACTCTGCAGTACCTGCAGTTGCTCAGCTAAAGGGCAAACAGACAAAGAGGCAGCGGCGATTATCTGTGTCTCATCCAGAGGCAGAACGCAGCAGTCGTCTATTATGGAGCCTCTATGTGATGCCGGAGCCTTTTCACAGGAGCCACAAAAGACTTGAGATTATTGAGATTCTCCTGATAGCTTCGCCATTGTTAGCAATATTAATATATTGTAGCGAGTGTGAAATATCTGTGCAGCGAACCTGCAAAACAAAGCAACCGTTGTGCCGCCGCACGCCCGGCAAACGCGACCCGATAAACTTGAAGCGGTGGCTCACACGGAGTCGGGCGAACCAGCCCCTTTTGACTTCCAGCCGCTGTCACACGTGCTCAGCTTGCAACGAGCCGGTCGGGTTTGGTTTTTGCTTCGACTCTTCGACGGCGATTTGAAAAGACGGCGATCGACGCCCGGCCCGGCGTTCTCATCGTTTGAAGTGATTTATTCTCCATGTGGAACTGCCCCGTTCAGGTTCAGTCAGTTCAAGTGTTTAAAATGTGAACTCCAGCTCATCGGCTGCACACCACATTCTTCAAACCAAGGTGCGAAAAGGTTTTCTCCAGAGCCGACAGAAAGACACAAAACACACGCTAATTTTAGTTGCTCGCACTGTTTACAGTGGCTAAAAGTCTTTTTAAGATATTATTCTTGTCACTGCGTGTCCAATTAAATGGGGAGAGGGTGAAAAGATCTTGTTATTTTGCACTTAAACACAGCAGCAGTTCTTATGAAATCAAAGTCTATTGTATGAAGTTCTATTTACTTGCCAAATCAGCCAGTGGGGCCGTCAGCGAGGGTGAATCAGATCAGTTTAACACGTCTATATTTAAGTAGCAAAAGGAAGTGGCTCCTAAACTGTCCTGCTGTTTGGTGCAGTTGACAGATTGCTCCTCTGTTCTCCAACAACCCGCAGTTACATAAACACTGAGGAAGCCGCAGCCATTTTTAAATCATTCAACTGGTGTCATTTTGGAGGCTCAGAGAAAAGAAACATGACTTTTGGTCTCCATGTTCTCATCTGGCAGAAAAGACATAAATGATTTGTAAGCTATGAAAATACTGTGCCTACTGGCTGTCGGCTGCTACCTGACAGTGGCGATCCTTTTTTTTTTTTGCTTTCTGATCCTTTTTTTTTTTTTGCTTTCTGACCATTTGTTTATTCTCATCCAATCACAAAAAATGAGATATACCAACATCGGACATAACTGAATGGAATAATTCTATCTTTTTTTAGATTTTTTTTTTTATTGATAAACATCAACAAAAGTGCACAGGAACAACCCGAATCAACAAGGAGCACTGCAGAGTCCGCATAAAAAAATACACACGTTCAGCCCAGGTACACAAAACAGTGGTACGTTTCTCGGCCAGAGATGAGACGATTGCGAGTAAATGTTTGGTATCTGCGTTAAACGGCGTCCGACGCATAATTCTGCTCTTAACAGAAAACTAGAAATTCACAGTTTGAGTTGAAGAAATCTTTTATTTTTATACCATAATTTCTGTTTTTTTATACTTTTTTTATTAGAAGCACATCAATTTACACACTGAGTGCTCAACCCTGGATTGAATTTACACTGACTGCTGATTCTTTATGACATGTTTTGTCTGTATAAACACACGCCTTCATATCCAGCATTCGTAACGGCTCACTGTTATCTCAGCACACAAAAATGACGAGCCGAAAGAAAACTTGAGCTCGTGCCACTGGATCTCGTGTTGTAGCTTGCGAATCGGAATCAGGCGAAAAGAGCACAGTGCAATGCACAATTATACTATTAGAGGCAGTTTAAAAAAAGAAAAAAGAAAGAAAAAAAATCCAACTCTCCTTCATTAATTGCTACACACCAGTTTTGATTGAGTGAATGGTGTTTTACAGCAAGTTAATTATGTGTAAAGTGGAAGTTTAAAGCAGAAAAGGCTCCAAACAGGAACAATCGGCGCCTGATAAAACAGCCGATTGTTCGATAGCGGAGTTTTCAGTCGAGGCAAAAATGCCTTTTCCCCTCCCCCCCCTCTGCTCCCTCTCTTTTTGGTCTCCATGTTTGATATGTATTAATTAGCGGTTTTTCAACTGTAATTGGTATGTGCCACAATGCGCGCACGACTCTGCCTTTATTTCATTCGATCCTTTTAATACAGAATTTTTTTTATTTTTTTTTATTTCAGAAAATAGTGACAGTAATTATGAAAAACCTTGAATTAACTGGAATGAAGCGCAGTGAATTCATGGCTGCGGAGACGGTCGTTCAAAGCGTACAAATCGTTCCGCGCTCATCGCAGGTGACTGTCACCGACGCGCCGCCGCTTTTAAATTGGCTCTTTTTATTTGCAGACGCACAACAACAACAACAACAAAAAAGAGAAATTATATAAAGCAATGCAATTATAGCCACACTGCCAAGAGTGACTGAGATAACACGAGTGAGAGTCACTGTGATGGCGAAGGGCCACGCTCTCTTTTTTGTCACATAATATGGAAATCATTTCAGCGGGTTTGATCTCCCCGAATTTGCATAATGTCTGTGTGGCTGAGCAGCATGGGTGGATTCTTATCATCCATCCATCCATTTTCCGTCACCCTTCTCCCTAACGGGGTCGGGAGTTGCTGGTGCCTATCTCCAGCTGCGTTCCGGGCGAGAGGCGGGGTTCACCCTGGACAGGTCGCCAGTCTGTCGCAGGGATACTTATCACCTGATACTATATTTTGAGTTATTCTAATAATTAAAGGCAATGGCTTCCCTCCTGAGCGCGCTTTATTTGGCCTGATTGAGCGATTGACATTACCGCGCTAATGCCGCGCCGAGCGAAACACGCGCGCACGGCGAGGAGGATAATGATGTCGGGGTGGCGCCGCGCACTCTGCCCGTGATGGAGTGACTCATTTCCCATTAGCGGGGCCTGATTCCGCACGGCTTCCTTCTTGCATAATGCCCCGGCGACCGTCTGTGCCGCCACGCCGCTCCGACTGACACCTCTTAGCCAAACGCACGGAAACGGAATAGACACGGAGCCTCGCTGCTCATCGGCATTCAGGGGGAAATCGCCCTCGCCCCGCTTTTCATGTAGGACAACAAAGGCGCCATTTGTGCACATCTGAAACGTCGCTTCGAGAAACAGGGCCGAGCGTCGAGGAAGGTGGGGAGGCTTTAAAAAAATCGAGCCCCTTAAGCTTTAGGAGCGATTTGGTTAAGGAGAGACGTCAGCCATTTCGGTTCGCTCCACATAACGAAGACAGTAATTTCAGCTCAATTAAGTGCTGGGTTATAGAGAGCTCTGAAAAGTTTTAAATAAGGCCAGAATGTCCTGATCTTGTCTTTTTTTTTTTCTCTCCTCCCCCCCCCACGTACAAGTGAAAGAGTGCCTCACCCCAGTCATATTGAAAAATTTAGGAATTCCCCATTAAATATTGAGTTTCTTTTGCAAGAAATGTTCACAGAGTGAGTTCTAATCTCATTAGAAGATCTAAATGCGTTTTCCAACTAAATTTCCTGGTACATTTTGGATCGTGTCCAAACGCTTCAATTTCAGACTCATCTGTCCAAAGACAATTACGTCAGAAGTCCGGCTCTTTGTCCATGTTCTCTCCCTGTGAATAATTAAATGTCACTCTATAATTATTATTACTTCTTTTTCTCAGCAAACAAAAAGGTTTCCCACTTGTAGACCCCCCAGAAAAGTTAAATTTGTCCATTTCCTTTCAAATTATACAGGCATTCACTTCCTGTCATCAGTCCAAAGAGCCTCCTGTTGGTTCTGAGACGACATTTTGGGGTTCGTGGAGACTTCTTCTTTTGCTGTCTTGTTTGCTTTCGGGGTAAATTTGCTTAGACAGCCACAGCCGGACACCTTGGTTGTTTGGATCTCTGAGCTCAGTTCATTTACACAAGACATGTTTTAGTTCTTAAGCCGCTACGGTCGTCTTTACAAAGGCCTCATGCAGCTGTTTTGATCTCATTGTAGCGTGCGACAACATAAACTTAACATCAAGATTCGAGACGCAAAGGGAACGAACAAGAAGAAGCTGCAGTGTAAACTCTAGCTGGATTTATACTAGAGATGTTTGTTCTGGGATGAAAAATGAGCAGAATAAAAATCAGGCATATGGAAGTCCGAACAGACCCAGTAAACGTTTAATGGGTTCACTTCAGGTATCGGCTCTGCATTCTCCTCTCTTGCTTTCAGCTGACGGACGACGCCAGGCCTGTCGCAATGACATATTTCACCGGGGAATAAATTGTGGCGGAAGTTATCGCGATGAACGATAAAATTGTCGCTTTGAGACTATTTTCAAGTAATATAATGGTAAAGGAGAAATGATGCAAGAACATCATTCTCAAATATTGAATTTTAATAAAAATAAAAAAAAACTGGAGCTTTAAGTATCCAAACAACAGAAAAAAAAAAATAAAAAATCAAAAGAATTGCGAAGTCTTTGTAAACAAAAGTGACAGCTAAGACCACTAAGACCAAAACACCAGATTGGAGACTTTTATCATCAAGGTTTGGTTAGAAAGAGAAAATCGTGCAAATGAAAATGACCGAACTTGTTTTAATTTATCACGTTTATGCACATTTCTTACTCCAGCCTGGACAAGGCGAAGGTTTGCGCGCTATGGAAGACAGTACTGTCTTGTTTCACTGAGAAAGCTCACCCGCCACCAAATGAACTGTTGCCCCAACATCCTACAAATAAGGTTCTGGAGACTCTTGCTGATGCACATGGAACCATGATGCAACTCAAACTCACTGGTTATATAATTTCCCAAGTGAATTCAACACAATTCTGCCAAATTTACCACACTGGAAAGTCCAGAAGACAAGCGAAGGCCTAAACAATCGCCTGGATCGACGCCTGGCGAACAAACAAGCCACAGTTTGTGAGACTTGATCGTCCAATGTCTGACCAGCTGGACTGTGCTCTTGTCCATTTCTTTTCACTCTGTGTTCCTCAGACTTCCAGTACAAGCCAGAGGTCTTTCATCCACACAAACACGTGGACGGCTCCACGTTTGTTTGTTGCATCAGAGATTGGCAAGTGGCTGAGTAAAGAGAACTGGCAGACCAGTTTGTGGAGTGGTGTGGGGGGAAACGTCATCTTGAATGTGGAAAGAAACAAAGGAGGATTGTCGATCTCAAGAGAAGCAGAAATAGGTGGGAGGCGAAGGTGACAAAGGGGCATAGATACACCAGGACAACAGTCCAGGACGGGAACAACTACAAGAAGGAGCAAAACAAACCGTATGTGTCAGGAAAGCCTCGGTGCTTTTGGCTTTGCAGCAAGATGTTGAGTCTGTTGAGTGAAATTTAATAGCATCAAAGTCAGTGACTTAAAAAGCTGAACAAGCTGATGAGGAAAGTTGGGTCTGTTGCCGTAGAAATCAATATGCAACCCTGAGCATCTTCTTTGAATCACTTTCATACAAAAACGCCCCCGTTGCCGTCTGCAAAGATTCTCTAAAGTAAATGTGTACAGTAGTTTTAGTTGGTATGACAACAGTACCAACAAAGTTATTGCATGCTGGTGTTTTTATCACTTTATTTGAATTTATGTGTGACGGTTTCACAGCTCAATACCTCCATATAACCTGCTTTGTATTAACCTTCATGCACAACTACAGCAGGATATGTGAGCGTACACATATCAAGAAACTAGCTGGTTTAAAACGAACATCATCGGACATGGTTGGTGAGTATCAAGAGTGGAGAGATCGGAAATCTAAAAGAAATCAGAAATCAGTCACAACAGGAAGGGAAGGTCAAAGGAGTTGGGGGAAGCGTCAGATATTAGCGAGCACGACGAGCGCTTGACATGTCTTGATCGAGGTCAATTTGTGGGTTTGTGTCATTTCGTTTGAGGTCTTGTGGTCAAGCGGTGATGTTAAATGTCAGTCATGATTTCTGAATGTCTCTGAATACTCCGTCGGTCAATACAAGCCATTCACACGGTTTCAACGAGTGCTGTTCAGTCCTTTGCTCAGAGGTGAGTCTCATCGACAAACCAGAAGCTTGTGGTTTCCACTCCTGTGAAAACCACCGTTTGGGGGGGTTACAATGTTCTGACTCGTGATCTGTCTGTGTCGAAAAATATAAAACTGAAAAAGGAAGAAATAAACTGATTTTCCTACAATATATTTCCTAAATGTACAGAATATATATATATATTTTTCTTTACATCTAAAAGTCACTTCTAGTGTGTTTTCTTCCTTTCATGTGACTTGTGTGATTTGCTTTGAATTCTGTTTGATAAGAACCTTTGAAAGGAAGAAACCAAGTGTGCGCATGTGCACGGCTGCAGAAGCTCCTAACAAACCGGAGAGGCTTGTACAGATGGCCGGATTTATGCCACACAGGTTGGCGGCAGTGCAGAGAAAACCTAATGCGTCTATGATGCAGTGACCGTGTCCGGTGACCTTTGCTCACAATTCAGACGGACTGCCAGGCCGCCCAGTTCATAACGTTGCCACTTATTGCATTCGGCGGTCGTTCCAGATCGCCAGATCCTTGCAAATTCGATCACCGACTCCTTTTCGCTCGTCTGCATGCGAACCAAACAGCGGCGACTTTCAGCCGTAGCACAACAATGTGACCGAACTTTCAACATGACAGTGTCAATACAGCGAGCCAGTTCAGCCAGGGATTATGTTTTTGTAGATGTTCAGTGAGTAAATATATTTCACTAAATTCAGATCAGAGGTAGGATTCAATCTTCCTACTCCTTTTCAAACAGAAAAGTAGCAGTAAAAAAAATATATTTTGTTCTTGGTTATGTATGCACATGTTCTCTTTTCTGCTGATTGCTTCTTCTATTGTCTTTTTTTTAATCTATTTGAAATAAATAAATACAATGTTACCCTTAAAAAATGTCCAAGGGGTTCGTAGACGTCAAGGCTAAATTTGATAGGTATTTGGTTTGAAAGTGGATAATTTTCATAGTAAAAGGTTCAACTTACATGTCAATGTCCTATGACTTCATCCAAGTGGTCAGATAATAGCTGAATTAACAAGAAAGTAAGTCAGCTTCAAGCATATGGCATACTGAGGTGAGCACAGGACAGACTCATTCATATTCTGCCTTTGTTGCAATAGTAGTTTAATCAATTTTGCAGTAGAGGCATATGCTTGTCTGCCTCTCCTGCAAACAAAAATCACATGTTGTACATGTCCTAGAAATGTGTTGCTGTTGTCTTTAATGGTGAAATTATGCTCACCACAATGTCATCTGCAAAGCATGAAATCCCTTCCTCCCAAAACTCCTGAACCAAAATGCAGATGCACCACGTCGGAATGGAAGTAAAATTATTTTTTTGGGGCGTTTTTTTAAGAAAGGAAATAAAAACACATGAAAAATAAAGAACTCAAACCCCCTGAATACCTGACCTTTGAGCAAAGATTAGAAAGCAACACGCTCCGAATGCTTCCTCCACTTAAAGCATGCATGATTTAAAAGATGGACTCATGGTTCAGCAAACACCACAGGCCAAAAGAGGGAAGCCAAATGGCAAAACAACAGCTAAGGTGGAGCTTGTTGGCTGGGAAGAAAACATAAAAGCAGAATTTTCTCTGTTCCAGAGAGGCAAAGAGAGGAGAGAGAAAAAAAAATAAATTTACAGCCCACTAACAGGCGCTGAGAGGAAGACAGCGGCCCATCTGCCTCTGATCACAGCCCATAGAGAGGCAACACTTGTGCCGCTCTGGTGTGGGGTTCGGCGTAAGCTCCTTTGTACCCCGGAATGAATAACAAGATTCTTCAAAATGGGTTGAGAACCCAGAGATAAGTTAAAAGCTTAATGACAAAATGTGTAACCACGGCATTCATCTGAGCGGGGCTCCTTAACTCTTCCGCTGCTTGTAGCTACAGGAGTCCTCGAGATAAGCATTGTGCCAATGCTCTCGGTGGATCTGCCCCGCTTCTACCTCTGAAAATAGCACTATAAGGAGGTCTTCTTGAAATAGTCTCGCATCACATCCTGGCACCTCACTTCCACTTCCACGTACCGCAGGGCCCGCACATGCAGCACCGGCGTTCGGAGCCCAGATGGGGTTCAAGTGATGGACGGCGCCGGCAGGCGTAATGATGTTTAAATTACAAACGGGTCACTATCGCAGTGTTTTCTCCCTCGGGGCTGTCGGAGCAAACTCATTTCATAAACACAATGATCCCTAAAATATTCATAACAAACAAGAAAATGGGGTCAGACGCCCTCCTCCTTCTCATCCATCGCATTTTTCTTTTAAGCACATTTATTACGCCCACTAATGACTTATAGGATCACGGGCATCACAACGGCGCCTATAAGGGTTCGGTCTTTCGCCCGTGCTCCGACAAATTGGAGGTTTCGTACAACAAAGGCAGGAATTATAATGGTATGCAGCCGAGACAATTTGTATCGAGGCTGATAGTGAGCTGAGGACAATGATGAAGTGCTGTAATAAAAATTCAAACAAAAGCCAGCGAGACAGAGGAGAGGAGACTTACAGCTCGGAGAGTTGGAGGTGCTGGAAGAGCTGCCATGACAGGGTGGTTAGCGGGTTCTTCGACAGGTTTCTGTGGGGGGGAAATGAAAAGTACAAGAGAGCCATGAATTTAATTGTATTCATAATCACCCGTATGCAGACTTGTTTGCAGAACCTTTTTCTCGCATGAAAATCTGATGTATTTTTTTGGGGGGGGGGTTAAAAATGTCCCTTGAAGGCTTAATGGGATATCTGGTCGGATTATCTAAATTTACAGTCGACACAAGACGCTAAAAGGAGAAAGGAGAAGAAGAACGTGAATATGCAATAAAAAAAAAAAAAGGTGGCAGATTTAACACATGTCCAATTCTCTTCTGTAGTATTTTCTTTTCTGTGAGCTTTTGGGAATTCTTTTGTTTAGCGATCAGCCTGTTGGTGTTTTTGCTCTGAATCTCCATCTGTCCCTCGCTCTCTATCCTGTACATTTTATACTTAAGTGCTGATTTCCTTTCCTCTGTCTTTCACGTTCAAGAAAAAAAGAAAAAAAAAGAAAAAGTGCTTCCTCTTTCATGTTGTTTCCAGGGTCATGTTTGTGTACTTGTGGTGCGAAGTGGGTTGTTATAAACAGGTGATTAATTAGAGAAACGTTGATTATGGAGATTATGTGTGCGTGCAAATCCACAATGATTCATTTTTGTGATAAGAAATCCATACATGTACTCATGTTCGCACCAATCGCTTTCAAGGTCCTTTATTCTACGTGAAGAATACGCCTGCATCCTGCTCCATTTAGCCATCTTTATGTGTCTCGTTATTAAACCATCAGAGCATTGAGTCTTCATAACGATGCGTCTAGCTCCACACGTCTGTGAGAGTGTTTTGTATTTCATGTTTAAATCAGGCTGGAAAACTTTGCAGGTGGATGAAACCAGGTGTTTATGCTTGCTTTATCCATTCACCATGGTGAAAAATTCTCTTTTTCAGTTTTATCTCTTTGAATGTCCCATTTAAAATCTATCTTCTGAATTTATACACTGATCTCTCACACACACACAATGTTGAACACCCAACATTTCATTTGAGTCCCCGTTTTTGGTAGGGAAAGAACCAGAAGGAAGTCCGACATAGAATATCCCCCCCTCACCCTCCATCTCCTGAAACAAACATGAAAAACATGGTTGAACCTTCCATTTATTAAAAAAGAAAAAAAAAACATTAGTTCCTTGAATAATAGAAATAATGAGCCAAACTGCTCAGAGTCCGAGCGCACAGGCCTGCATCACGGGGGGTGGAAACGTGGGTCCGTCTCGGTGGAGCTTCAGGGCCCTTAGCAACTCAATCGAGGAAAGTCGACTGCTTTCCAGTCAAATACGTCGATTGACATAAAGACCCCCAAGAAACCAGAGATCTATAGCAAACGTCCTCAAAAGGGATTTGACCGAAACCTCGAATAAGACGTCCGTAAATACAGTAAAGCATCTCTGTGATGGCATGAAATGATAAAACAAGTGGCTTATATTGAACACTGCATGCAGTATTTGTTAAAAAAAAAAAAAAAAAGAAAACAAAAACACAGGAGTGACACTAATTATTGTATGGTTATATTTTTATGTTACATATTTGCCATATTCTGGCCTTGTCGTTAGCTCAGCTCCTTCCAGGCAGAAATATTAAGAGTGAGATAAATGGAAGTTCTCTGGTATGTTGTGTCTGACGGAGCGGGAGCCGCATCAAAACGGAGGGATCTCATCTGAGGAAATTCCAAATCAGCAAAATAAAGTCAATGAATGGCAAAATTATCCACTTACGTTTAATCCTTAATCGGTTTCTGCGCGTACCTAAATGTGTTATCTCCTGCATCCAAAGTCCATTTAGGTTAATTCGTGTGGGAGACCTATTAGTCTCTCTTATAACCAGACACGTTGCCATAGCAACAGGGAGTTAAGGCCGTCGCAGGTCTGCCTCAGTTAGTCCATCACGCACGCAATCACGCATGTGCGAGAGAAAAAAAAACAAACGTGCAACGCTCAACCCAACAGATGCACGGCGGTGTGTTTGTTTGCTCACGCGTACGCGTGCGCGTGCGCGCATGTGCGTCTGCGTGAGTGAGTGTGTGTGAGTGTCTCGAAATAGATGCTGCCTAACAGGAAGTGGGTGAGAGATATGTAAAGACGATGCATGAAATTTCACCTTGCAAAGAAAACCAGCGGTCTCCAAGGGGCCGTGTGTTATCCTCGGAGAATACATTACAGGACAGAGAGAGAGAGAGAGAGAGGAAGAGAGGGGTGTATACTACACTCCAACGTGTGTATACTACACTCCAATGTGTGTATACTACTACACTCCAACCTGTGTATACTACTACACTCCAACATGTGTATACTACTACACTCCAACATGTGTATACTACTACACTCCAACATGTGTATACTACTACACTCCAACGTGTGTATACTACTCGTGCAGTATACTCATGTATACAGCTGTTTTAATTACAGCTGCTACTGTTTGGGGACGGCGACGACAACATCCACTATTTATTTATAGATTCTGACCGTCGATGAGTCCATTTCCACCTTTGCCACACAGAGGCAGCTGCTCATCACGAGCTGAGGATTCAGGCCAAAAGCAAGCAAGCGGATATTTTTGATAGCGTTCTAAGTCTTCGCCGACGGATCTCGATGGTGAAGTATTCTCACTAAAAGCAGCGCAATTATGCTGTCCGTCAGCAGAATGTATCCAGCTGTATTCTGTCACGTTTAATTATACAACAAGTAGCCGTCAATATTTGGTCCGTAATTATCAAGTGCCACTGTTCACAGAGGATGCTTAAGATGGGGTAGGCCATCTCTGTCGAAGACTGGAAGGAAACGTACAGTGAGGGTATCAGAAGACATTTGAAGGAACTTTTTTTTTTTTTCTGCCGGCTTGCAATTACAGGCACAGTCTCATATAATTAGAATGCTGCGGAATCGTGCAATGTTTCGTGACAGTCGTTTGGGAAAACTGGAACTCAGATTTCATGTAGAAACATCAGACATGTAGTGATGCATTCCAATGCGTCACACTACAAAACCACAATACCTTATTAAGGATTTTTGGTCTAGTTTCTAGTGCAAATGCTTTTATTACACTTGAAATAAGAAAAGCAACTCACAAGTAACTCCTCAGCAGGAAATAGGAGTTTGTTTTACGACAAAGATTCTTCATTTCTGATTAAAAAGTACTAGATCCCACTGGCAAATTGTTTCACTAATAACATGGAAGAAATGCATTGCTTGAATAATCTGCCTGTAGAACTATCCATCCATCCATCCATTTTCCGTCACCCTTCTCCCTAACGGGGTTGGGAGTTGCTGGTGCCTATCTCCAGCTGCGTTCCGGGCGAGAGGCGGGGTACACCCTGGACAGGTCGCCAGTCTGTCGCAGGGCAACACAAAGACAAACAGGACAAACAACCATGCACACACACACTCACACCTAGGGAGAATTTGGGAAGGCCAATTAACCTGACAGTCATGTTTTTGGACTGTGGGAAGAAGCCGGAGAACGCGGAGAGAACCCACGCACGCACAGGGAGAACATGCAAACTCCGTGCAGAAAGACCCCAGGCCGGGAATAGAACCCAGGACCTTCTTGCTGCAAGGCAACAGCGCTACCCACTGCGCCACTGTGCAGCCCTCCTGTAGAACTAGCACTTCTTTTTTTTTTATCCATATTAAGAAATTACTGACTTAAAACAAGCTCCAATGTTGTGCTGAAAAGTTACTTTTGTTTTGACTTCTTTCAGGTGTACGAAGGCGTTTGCACAAGAAACTACTCCAACGATCCATGGTAAGAATTTGTGTTTTTGCAGAGTACGTCTTGTCATTTTGACGTTTCTGACTCACAGATGACAAAAACCCAAAACCTGGTGTCTCCGAATATCAGAATACAATGAAAAATGAAAACTCCTGGTGTCACGCGCTAGTCAAAAAAGACTCCTCTCTATTGTCTGTTGGTCACAAGGTTACTGTGAGGATATGAAAAATGGAAATCCACTTCTCCACACTATCTTCCACGTAGTCACGCGATAGCCTATGTTTTGACACAGAAAAATAATAAAAAAGGAATGTGTAAAAAAAAAAAAAAAAGCAAGTGCTGTTGCACTATAAAAGCAAGTGCAACAGTAAATATCTTAACACTGAACTTCACGGCTGCACATTTTATTTTTAACCCAAATTGACAAGTCAAGAGCAGCCAACGTTTCAAACTGCTCGGCATATTTCAGAGACTTCAGAGAGTCCAGAGCCGTAATAGGTAGATAAGTGTTAATAAAGCTGTGAATAATGCCAATGTGGAGCAGATGGACAACCACGGCGCCCAATGAGCCCTTACTCCGTAGCGTTAGCACAGACTTCGTTTGTCCAGTTAGCGGGCCTGAAACTAGAAACGAGAAGCCAGATACAACATCATAATTAGTGAGCTCTAGTGGCGCTGGTAGCAGATTTTGTTCTGTTGACACACAGCACAGCTATCTGTTTTCAGTGTTCCCCTTTCTGCCCGCTAAATTAAGGTAACCAGCACTTGGAAGTCCACAAGACTCCCCTTGAACAAAGTCCAACAAGAACCTAATGTCCCTTCAAGTTGGACATTTTTGAGTTATCTCACATCTTGCTGCTTCGAGCTTCATCACCTTCATCACCTTCATCAAAGATGATGCTGAATATTTACAGAAGGTAAGACGACACATAACCTCCGTTTTTCTATTGTCTGACATGAAGGCAGAAGTAAACAATTTCTTGCTAAACTCCCAGAAGCCTGGCTTGAGTTAGTGGAAGAGTATTTTCATTCAAACGAACATCTAAATGCAGAACAAAAGCAAAACGGCCCAATGGACATAGCTTATTCCTCTGTCAGTGACATTTCAGTCTATTACTCCAAAAGCTACATAAGAAGCCAGATTACAGGTTGCAGTTTCAAACAGAGGCAAATTTGCGCATTTTTAGGTGTGTCCTGCAGATTGATAACACAAAATTCAAAGCATTGGCCAAAATAACCAGCTACATTTGGAGAAAAAAATCCTGGAGAACCTTCTAAACGTAAGAAAAACATCGTAACACTGAAGTACAGGGAGAGGCAGCATCGTCCACCAGGAGGTTATGACACAAATGGGTCATTTCTGGAGGGGACTGATCTCAGTCCCACTGAAGTGATGGTTTGTTGGTGAGGACTAAACGCGGAGAGGCCCGGGATGAAGTGGAGAACGCGTTTAATGATGTCCAAACCGAACTCTGTGCCAGGAACCGCAGGTGAGGAACGGGGCAGAACTCAGGAAGAAAACAAGGACAAAGTGACAAAAATCCAGCAGAGAGACACAGACGCAGGTGAGTACAAACACACAACAGAGACAATGACAGGAACAAGAGACAGGTGGGGACCGATCGGGGACTCGACAATTCAATACGGGGTTTATGTTAACTAGTAACCACACAAACACCCAGATCCTTACTTCAGCTGTTTCTGACCGGGGCAAGTTTTGCAGAGTCATGCAGACAATTCCACCAAAAACTAGAAAATAAAAATATTCTCAATGAAGCTCTCCTTCGTTATTTTGACATTTCTCAAGCGGCAAAAAAATAAATAAATAAATTTTAAATGGTGTGCGTAAATACCCAGTTGTAATTTTAAACCGCACTTAAGTACTTTTCAAAAGTACACTAGAGAATTTCAATTGATATTTTCCGATTGCTCCGTCCTTGCGTCCAAGTAAGTGAAGAGGATTGTTCCGGCGCACGACGAGGCCTCCCCACATCTCAGGCAGGGAGGGCTCTATTTTCAAAGGTCATTCTTCGCATCTTGACCAGAAATGTCAACTAAAATTGGATTGTTGTGGAGGGAAAGAGGTGTACTAAAATAAATGAGTAAATATATAAACAAAACAGCAGAAATAAGCCATCAAAAAACAAAAACAAAAAAACAAGGCAGCAAGGCCAAGTGGGAAGAGGTTGATTATTAAATTTTTTTAAAAAGTGAAAGAATATCTGTTTTAAAAACAAGGCAGCATGCCTTCCTGTACCGCATACAGTCCAAGGTAAACACACACACACACACACACACACACACACACCAAGCCCAACCCGAAGCAGGCTCAGCATCCACACACCGGCCTTTATTTATTGTTACACAAATCTACAACTCAAACTGCGCTCACTCCAATGAGGAATTGTAATTATGAGATTCTCATAAAATTTTTATCAAGCCGGGGCGAAAAAAAACAAAAAGAAGAAGAAGAAGGGGGGGAAAAAAACCCCGACGACACCAGATCGGATGCGTCTAGGTGTTAAATATTGATGGCAGCGTTGGCTCCCTGTTCCACAGGGCGACGAAGGGAATGCTAAGGCGAAACGACCCAAGCGTTTTGCTCGCCTCGCGGAAGAGCCGCGGCTCCTCCTCCGTCCTCCCTCCCTGCCTTCACAACTCCGCTCGCCGCCGGGAGGGCCGCGGCAGCTCCAGAGGGACGGCTAATTAGCGCGGTGTCGCCGCTCGCCGCCGCCTGAGTGTGGGGGAGGTCTGCGGATTGACATTCAGGACCACGAGGAGGAGAACCCGACAGCCGCCAAGCAAATCGCTGCAATGGATTAGCAATACGGACGAGGCGAAATCAAGTCTTCATCAGACGCGCGACCCTCTCTGCTGCAGCAGGAAATAATCACCTCCTGTAACGATCCGCGTGTTGCTTTATGCTGTCGTTTCTTTTAGAAATGTATATCTTTCTGTGAACAGCGAGGATGAGGATGCAATCTGCAAAAATAATAATAATAAAAAAGAAAACACTTCGATGCTAAAATGTCTTGCTTTGAAACTTCTCATATGTTAGCAAGAAGGGCTGTTTTTTTTAATTATTATTATTTATTTATTTATTTATTTTATTGAACTGAATCTTACAGCATGTCAACAATTTAGAAATGAATATTGCAGTCTTGAATGTAAGGGCGAGGAAACTTTGATCTACCGAGGCTCAACCAGCATCAAAACACGTCTGACGGCTCAAAAGAGACGCGCAGATTTATCTCAAGTGTTAATACGTCCACTGGCTCCTTTCCTATCAGCCCAAATTTGAGTTGAAAAGGAATCGGTCGTTGACTAGGACGTTCTAACGCACGATTGCGCTTTGATCTAAACCACGTGAACGCAGCTCTGATGTTTAGGATCGAGCTCCTGTTGGAAGGTCGGCCTCCCTTTTGTAGCCGCTAGGCAGGTTATTTTTCCCGGGATCTCCCTACACTCGGTGCGATTCATCTTCCCGCCGCGTTTCCAAATTGGGTTGATGTCCATCTCAGACGAAGTGCATTTGGTCAGTTTTCAGGGAATGCTTCTCATGACTGGAATGAAATACCACAGAGAGGGTATAAACGTGTTGATCTCTTAAAGGTGCAGTTTTATCTAAGACCAAGTGTTTTGAGTTTGAAGTGGTACACCTTGATCAAAAGCATGCCTGGAGCGTTGCCTTGATTCTTTCATGCATGCTTGAGAATTACATTGATCTCCCATGGCAACCGTTCAGTCGTGCGAAACACATGGTTGGACCTAGCCCCGCCTTCCAGGACGAAGCTCCGCCTCAGAGCCGCGATTTCCAAACTTCTGAGCGTCTGCCTCACAGACCAGCCGTCCTCTGTGACGCCCTCACTCTGCTCCTTCAAACTAGCCAGCAGCAACTAGCAAACACCTGGTGGAACTGCACATCTGCTGAGCTCATTGTAGGAGCCACTTGTCAGTGAAATGCCAGCAAAACGTTGCTAAGGGGTTAATAAAGGAGCCATGTTGTGATGACTTCCTGAAGGCAGAGTTTCAGAAAAAGCAGGAGTTTCTTAAAGAGACAGAAGCCCAATTTCAAGGCGTTTCATTAAGTCATATACATATATATATAAAACATTTATAATAACTGAAGGTAACTGATTGTGCTATAAAATAACACTATGTGTCTGGAAAATACATAATACTTCCCGTTTTAAAACATTTCCTACTGACTTAAAATTCTGGCTCGAAGACGATGAAATATGCCGGCAGTGATCAGGTGATTATTATCGTCATTGTATGTGGAGAAAAATCTTTACTAAGTGGCTTGTAATTCTTTTTAAATTTGTAACCCTATATGTTTTGTTTTGTGGTTTTAAAAAAGAGCATCATTTAGTATTATCATTATTGTTCGTTTTCTTCTGATAGCAGAAGTTTGACTCGTCTGTTTTGCACCGTAATGTATCGGACTTACGCTGGTTGTACACTGATGGGAACTACAGACGAAAGCCAGCCTTCATGGCTAACGCCGGCATATTTTGGGACGTGCGTTGTGCCCTTTTGAAACAAACAACCTCTGGATTTTTCCCCGAGCTGGAAGGACACCAGGAAGCTGTCACCTTGAGGAATGGGAGAGCGGGGTTACGGCTCTCGATCGGCGGGCCCCTGCACGACAACGACTCGGCATTCATTTCATGCTTTTCAGGCTCTGATGTAACCGCGCGTCTCACGGGCCACCGATTCAACCCCTCCACCCCGTCTGCCGCTTAAATACATTAAACGCAATCTGCCAGGCTGCACACTGGGGCAGAGGACCGAGCGCGCGTTGTTAGTCATGTCTCACAAATGGAGTGCAGGCCATCATATACATCACAGCTTGCCCAGGCGCCAGCAGAAGCTGCATTTTCTCCTCGGACAAGGAATGATTAGCCAGTGATTTTTCATCTCCACTGTAATAATTACAGCAACAAGGGCCTATTCAGGGAGTAGCTGAGTGGATCAATGAGCCAAGAAAAAAAAAAAAAAACATTTTTTTTTTTTCTCCCTTGTACAAAAAGCTGTTTTCCTTTTTTCTTTATTTTATTTTTTTTAATGACTCAGAGAGAGATTTGACTTTTATCTGCCGGCGTGAGTGATATTTCTTGTCTCTCATCCGATGCCATGGAAACAAGACGAAGCCAGCACGTTGGTTTAGCAGTCCTGTGGACGAGCAGCGTCGAGAAAAGGGAAACAAAAGCGACGACGGATAATTATTCCGTCCACTTACAGGTTTTACGGAAGGATAGGATAAAATGTCAACAATATGTTTGAACTATATTTAACAGTCTCGCTCTTTTTTTTTTTTTGTCTATCGCAGTTGCGACGCTCGGTTGTGGCTGCGGCGTGCGCAGCGATTGGTTCTGAAAATAAAAAAAGAGATTCATAAAAGGGACCAAATGCGGGCAAATAGAGACAGAGTTCAAGAATAAAGGGAGGCTTTTGCTCAGCAATCCAGAAGAAATGCCAAAATCCACTGGCATGCAAAAGTGTTCTCGCATCTTAAAGACGTTTCTGTCACACCACTCCTGCCACAAATGCAGTTTTACGGCAGACCAGCAGGGCATGTTTTGATGTGGGAGGGAAAAATAAAGCATACTTTGTAATTTTCATTTTTCTAATCAAAAATCTGGAAATTTTCTTATTAAGTCTCCTCCTCCTAGTCAGTGTGAGTCTTTTGGGGCATATCTTTACCAGGCTTGCAAATTAATTAGCTGATATTTCTGCCCACCCTTTGTGAAAACAGGCAGACTGCACCCATGTTCCTTTTAAAGGTTTCCAACATCTCTGTCCCTCTGATGAAGCTGTGGGGGATGAAATCATGACACCTTGGAAAAATCTTCAGTCAGAGGCTTCTTGAAAACCGCTGGAATACAGACTGCTACAGGAGGTATTTCCTGCTAAACAACATGGACATCTACAGTAACTCTTGAAGGAATCTAAATACGAGTCTCAACAACATTCAATTTTCCTTTGGGATCAATAAAGTGTTTTTGAATTTGACTATTTTTAATAGAGGGCCGGACACCTTTGGCTGTGAGAATAAGAGAAAGGCAAACACAGAATATGTACCTAATAGAAAAAGGGAAAAACAACAAACAAAAGAACACAGCTCTCAGCTGACTGGCTATGAGAAGCTGCTGGAATGGCGAGCATCACCGGGAGCGAGATTTACGGCCTGTTTTGAGCGAGCAGCCGCGTGGGTGACTGTGCTGCTCGGCGGAGCCGGGAGCGCTGCGCTGCCGCTGCTCACCAAGGTTACCCGTCATCGGCTTGAAATACCTCGTTTCAAGTCGAAATGCGCCGCGGCTGGCCGGGAGCCCGGGCGCCGCGTTTTCGCCGCTCCCGCGGACCTTTTCGGGTCCCAAGCTGCTGACGCGGCGCTCTGGAGAGGCCGGAGGAGCAGCGACGCGCCGGTCCGTCGCCGGTTACATCACCCGGACTGTTCGGAGGGGGGAAAAAAAGTTATGAATTTTGCATATTGGAGCATGCTCATGAAATTTTTAAAGACGTCGGTTTGGAAGATTTGTTGCAACAAATCCAAAGCAATTGCAGACGTACTGCCTGCAGTCCTTTAAAAACCTCTTGAAACCTCTCTGCTGTTGTTCTGCTCGTTTTAAATAAGCGATCGCTCTACGAGTCTTCAACATAATAATAGTAATAACAATGATAGAAGTTTGGCTTTCTTATTACAATGAATATATCCAGCCTGACGCCACGGTGGGGCTGTTGTGAGTTGATCGCTATGGCAACGGGCAGCACTGCCAGCGTGGAGCGTGAGTCGTTTTGAGCTTTCTGCGTCGTTCTAACGGGCCTGCCCTGACGCATGCGCACATAACATGCGACGCGTCCATATTTTTACTACAGTGGAGGTGTAAAAAGTGGAAGGTTTCAGATCACTTTGCTCGAATGAGGATAATGAGCATTAATGAACACATCGGCCACGAGGATTAACACAGATTTAGAGCCGCTGCTAATTTATATCCGTCGTCCAGGGATCACAAAGGAGGACACATTTTGAAACGATCCGCAGAAAAAAAAAACATTTCCAGGCAACATACCACAGTTAAACGCGTCACGAAAACTCTTAACAGTGACACACGTTAACAATGTCATATAACGTGTGCAACCGACTTCAAAGCAATGTTTCTGTTTTTTTTAACAGATAAATAATTGTTGCAGCTCGATAAGGTGTTAAAAGAGGTTGTGCCTCTAGCCTCCACCTGAACCTGTGGCTGACGTTAGACAGAAACCTTTTCTTCTGGATAAAATATCCACAATGGAGTAAAAACTTTTTTTTTTTCTTTTTTTTTTTTTTTTTTTTGCACAAAGGCAACACTGCTCATTCCCAAATAAACTCGCAAGCTGACTGTTTGGACAGTTTACGTCGAGGTTGATGAAATTCTGAACAATTCCAGATAAAGTGGGCTTAAAACCGCAACCTTCAGGTTTGTGCCGGAGAGCCGGCGTTCACAGAGAGTTTCATTTCTCAGCCTCACGTCGAGTACAAATAAAACATGAGCGAATAAAAAGAAAGTCTGAAAGGCCTAAACAGCCTTTGTGTGTGTGTGTGTGTGTGTGTGTGCACATCATCGGTTACCCCCCGGTGAAGCAAAACCTTTTGCGCTCAAACCGAACAGAAAACATCGTTTTTGACTGCAGACGTATTAATCCGTACGGTCTGAAAACCGTTGTGCGCCGGCCATTTTCTTGTTATCGTTTCTGAGAGTGAATTGCAAAGTGACATTTTCTGTCACACCCGTTATTGCCTCAAAACAAAACAACCCCCCAAAAAAAGGCTTTGCAAAAAAGGGGCTCGCTTTCAAAATAAAAGCATGGCTTCTCTTTATCAATGGACTTTCATGCAGGCTGGTTCAGATCAGGTGATGTGGCCGTGGTTTAGTAAGGTCTTCTCTAATCCCCATAATCCAATCATATTGTTCCACTTCCTTGAGGACAAAGCTTTGGTCCCCATGAAGGTGATTATACCACACAGCAACAAAAACTAAATCCTAAAGCGCAAGTATAGCAGTACATTTACAGTTAGTGTACTAATATACTTACAAGTAACTTTTCAGCAGGATATAAGAGCTCGTTTTAGTTTAGTTGCTTAATATTGATTATTTCACTTCTAATGATAATTTTTTTTCTGTTGTTACACGTGAAATAATCTGCTAGTGGAGCTACTGCTTACAAAACAAAACACAAGATCCCGCAGATTGCCTTAAAGTTATTTGCAAGTTAGTTTTCTCTCATTTTAAGTGTAATGACATATTTGCACTAAAATAAAAAAGAAATAAAATGAAAAAGCAAAAATATTTGGCAGGATTTAAGCATCTTTGCAGAGCAGGCAGGAGCACACCCCAATGAAAACAGAATCGATAGAACAGAGGGGCTCCCGGCGAGAGCAGCAGCTGCGGTAATCTGCAAATTGCGGAGGAAAAACAAAAAGAAAACTCCACTTGACCTGGGCTTGATATATTTATGCAAAGATGTCTACAGAAAGCCCTAATTATGAATACTGTTCTCTCCCCCAACCCCCCAAAATCATTTAACATTTCTGTTTCGGTTTCTCTGCTAATTATGTTTTTGCTCAGATTGCCAGTTGTCTTTAATCTTGTTGTTTTTCCAGAGGACTGTTTGTGTACTTTTTGTAATTAACTCTCTGATCCATTGCCACCACACACACACGCACACGCACACACACACACACACACACATAAAAAAAAACAATACATAAAAAAAAAAACCAACAGTGAAACATACATTTATTCATTGAACGCTTTCAAGCCTCACAGCTCAATTCCGTAGATGCCAAAAACAACTTAGTGTGGCTTTATTAGTGTAAGAGTACAGTAAAGAGATGTAATTATGGTGAACAATGATAGGAAGTCTCCCAGAAGCTCCTTAGAATCAAATAGTCGATTTTCCTTTGAGCAAATCCAGAGGATTTCGGTTCGACGCCGCTGCTCCGTCAAGACGTAGCCGGCGCGCCGCTCGGTTTGTGCAACTTGTTTACAGTAATTACCCAAATGTCCCGAAAATAAATAAATAAATAAATAAAAATCCACGAGGTAATGATTTATTAATGCTAAAATGTGGAGCGTAATTAAAAATAGAGCCGTTCGCTTTGAGCCAATGAAGTCTGTCTGTTGGTATATCCGCGCCTAGTTACGCATTCAGAGGATGTAGTGAAGTCCTCATATTGGAGGCAGCAGACTGCAGCAGTGCAGAGCCTCTTGAGATGAGATGGTGTGTGTGTGTGTGTGTGTGTGTGTGTGTGTGTGTGTGTGTGTGTGTGAGGGGAGGGAGGCAAACTCTACGGTGACAAACATTTTTCTCATCTCAGGGACATTCTCAGTTACCGAGTGTCCTCGGTGGGTTCGCTTCACCTCCTGCATGGGGAGCCACAACATCTGGGTTTGAAACAACTCGCTAACTGAGCAGCTAGCTAGCCAGCTAACGAGCTATGCTTTTAAAAAGCCACCGTGTGAAACTGCAGCTGTTCTCTGTTTCACTGCTTCTACATTTGCGCTTTTAATGAGGCGCACAGACATTGCTGGAGTTTTCTTGAGACGACAGGAAAAATGAATTGTCGAAGTATAGCGAAAGTTAGCACAGTTAACTAAAGCTAACGCAATAGCGAAAACTGAAATTGAGAAAACGTTTCCGTGATAAAAAAAAAGGACGATCAATGGGGGGAAACGTTTATAAAACTAATACATACTGAAATTCTAGCGACAACAGGCTTTGCTTTTTGGTTTATGGATCTATTAGCCTGTCAACCCGTTAGCTTTATGCTAGTCCACAAAATGGCTGCAGCAGAAGTCGGGAGAAATCAGTTGGCCGTTGAACAATAATGGAACAGATTATTGCTTACCGCTAATAATAAACAAGCAAACACAAAGCACTAAAAACTAAAACTACCTGAGTTAGACAAATAAAAACTCAATAAAACAAAACTAAAAGCCAAAACTATTTAAACCCTGGACGCAGAGCTCTCCCTGTATCTGTTGCTTAAAGCTGTGTTTGCTGACAGAGGACTTCTATTCTTTTCCCCTGACTTACATAAAGCAAATTAGATTGCTTGGAGATATTTCCAGTTATGAAAAAAAAACAAAAAAACAACACACTGACACCTCACCATTAGTTTATATTTACACCGCTCGGAAAGGTTTGTTGGCAAGCTACAAGCAGCTGACAGCAAATTTCCCAACTCAGCAGATTAATTAAACAGCTAATATCAGCATATTATGTCCCTCTAAAGAGTAAAACGACAAAACGAACCCAAAGACCTCATGCATTTTTAGATTTACTTTCCAAATATGTGTACAGGAGCTTGACAGAAACCAAGTACAGGCTGGATTCTTAAAACTATAGATTGATTTACTTTACAGACATTTTGGAAATGTCCTTAACTTCCTGTGAGACCTTATGTTGACATTGGTCCATCTCAGTCACAGTAGTTTAGTCATTTTGACAATTTCATGCAGATCAGCTGACATTTTTGTTACACATGAAAACAAACTGAAAGTCATTTCTGAGGTTATTATTCATAAAAAGGCCCCAGTACATTACAAAAAAGAAAATCTTTGACATAGTTACAATTGTTTCCTTGACATTTCAAATATCTACTAAAAAAACAACAAAAACAAAACAGAACCATAACAGAAGAAAGGACAAGAATAGTTCAACTAAACTGAATCAAATAAAACTGACAATTAAAATCTGGCTTAGGGTTCCATAGTTTTGAATGTTTTATAGATATATATATTTTGTAATAGCAACTTCCATCTGCTTTTGTTTATCTCTATGTAAATAACCCATGTGTTTAAAATTAGACCTTGCTTATATTGAAGCAGTTTTTCTTAATCTAAACATAGATAAATTATTGGAGATGAAATATTTATGTTTGAATCAAGGTAACGTATAAACTTAACATTGACTCATATCTACATAAAGAATCGGGGCTATAATGAGTGTTTACTGAAAATGTTTTCAATAAAAAGTACAGATAAACTTTCTTAAGTAAAATAAAAGTATAAATGTATCAATTGTGTCATTTTTTTGTGTAAATACAGTGAAACCGTGATGTTTTTCTACTCAGGTTTATCAGACCGTGAGAATCTCATACCGGACAAGCCCCATAAAGTTCAGGACAAAAAATCGCCCCGTGATTCGTTGATGCAAATGGGCGCGTGCGTCTGCCGGTGTGCAGAAGGTTTGGCGGCACTTGAGTCTGTAATACAGATAAAGGGGCTAAAATGAACGCACTTTACACCCCTTTCCCCCACCTCCCTTAGGCACTTCAATCACCAGAAATACAAAAAGAGAGACCGGATCTCGTAAATTGTGCCAGAGCTGCAGTGTGGAATTCATTTAATCGAAAACAGCCGAGGAGAAACTTCAAACAGTTCCTGTTTCATTACGATCGAGAACATTATTCACTCGCCCCCCACAAATCTGCGTCGCACACAGGTGCGTTTGGCTTCTCGGGGGAGGAGGAGGGATAAAAACAGGGAATTCTTTAATCTCAGGGAAAAATCCTCGGGTTCTGGTGTGTGTATTTAATACGCGCGCGTGTGTGTGTGTGTGTGGTCTACTCATCTGCTTTAAAAACCCTGTTTACAGCTCCTCCACAGCCGGCCCGGCTGAATCACATCAAACCCGAACGACTGTAAAAGCACCTCTGAACAAGTTAAACAGCTTTCAGCTTTTCTGTTAAATCCAAATGTTTGTCAAAGGACACCGGCGGCTCTGCGTCTCCGCTGTGGCTGCACTGCAGCTCCCTGTGAAATTAAGCCCCAAAAAAATAATAAATAAATGGATGAGAATACCGACACAGAATATTGAAAGTGGAAATGTTAACTGTGAAGCGGAGTATGGTGGGGATGATGTAGTTGGTCAATTTTAGGGATCCAGATGGGAGGAATCAATTCTTGAGTCATTTGTCAAAAAAATAAATAAATAAATAAAAAAGAAGATTATAAAACACTTACAGATCCAATCTGACAGGGACAGAAAAACTGGACCTGCACACTGTTTTAAATGTTTTTAAATTAACCCTTAATTTAACTCTCAATTTCAGGTCTAATGACAGTTATTTTTATATATATATTTTTAAAAATATTTTCTACTTCTTCTTGCCAGTGTGCTTTGAGAAAACACAAAATCTTATCAAGTATTTTGGTCTCGTTTCTATGTTAGTCCACCTGAAAACTAACTCGTAAGATCCAGGAGTTCAATTTAGGTCAATGATTTTCTTTTATTTTTTTTTAATACTGATGCTAGTTCCACTGTTGGATTATTTCGCTTATAACATTGGAAAAAAAAAAAATCATCTTGTTATAAGTGAAACCCGGCAAAACTTTGTGTTTTTGCAGTGCGCCGTCTTAAATAGGCTCTGCTGGCACTTCAGGCCCCGTCAACATCTGTTCTGATGAAGAACCGCGCCGGCGGGTGAGTTGTTTACACGCAGCAGCAGCTGATTGAGCTTTCTGAAGCTCGTGTAATGAGGAGCCGAACCTCTCAGGGGCCCACGAGGAGGAGACCCGTCAAGGATGCGGAGCAGCACTTTTACACTTTTCATCTAGAGATCGTCACCGTCCGCCGAGCAGGCTTCGGCTGAAATGATGTCCAGACGGCTATCGTTTAGCTTCATGTAAATCGATGTAAAGATTTTATATCCACCTTTCCAGTCGTGACACCGTAAGGGGAATGATTTACAATCAAGGAAAACGCTAACTTTCCTTACTCACGTTCCAGCAGTGGTAACGCTAAAACAAAAAATATTCCGGTCTGACGTATATCGCTGCTAATGAAACCCCAAAAAAGTACAGAAGAAACAATCGTTCATTAGAGATGAAGAACTCAATGTTCATTGTATCAGTGCTCAAACTGAGATTTTACCAAGAACAACCAGGAGAAATGAACTACAGGAACAACAACATCCAATATGGCCGCCACGTGTTGAAAAACAAAAAAAATAATAATTCCAAATCATTTTCAGTCAAATGATGGATGATTTTAGACATTAAAACAAGCTTCACTTCACTCAGTGAAGTGACTCACGGTTATTCAAGTGAGAGTAGCGACACCTCAATGAAATTCCTCCAGTAAAACAAAACGTACAGCGTCGTAAAAATACTCTAAAACGTATTGCCCCCCCCCCAAAAAAAGTAACTCAAGTAAACATAACTACTTGCTGCTCCCCTCTGAATGCAGGCCACACGTCGAACCACGACTGTGGCGTTACGTTCTGCCCACAAGCACAAGCACAAAGGTAGAGACCTGCCAGTGGAGGCCCGTATGCAGCTCTCTTCATTCACGAAGACTGTATAATAACCCCATAATCACCGGTCTTTTTCTTCTTCTTTCTGATAAGACATTATTCCAAATTACATGTTCTGCAATGATATAATTGACCTTTGGAGATTAATAAAGTGTTATTTAATTCCATTTAATCAGTAGGAGTGTTGAGCTGCAAATTGCTCTCCAATCACTCTCCGTATTGCAGGAGGTTATCAAAGTGACCTGGCACTGGACCGCCAAAAAAAACAAAAAAAAAAACAGGCCAGCATCAAAGTCAGCAGGGTTCATTATCTGACCACCACTGTTGGGTTTGTATAAAAAAAAAAGTAAAAAGAAAAAAAAAATCTAATCTGATTACGGGACGACACGCCTCGTCTCCGCAGAAACGGACGTTCGTTCGAATGGGGCGAAAGTGCAGCTGGGAGGGGAGAAAAAAGAAGAAAAATAAAGCTCAGCAGCCCTTCTGTAAAGAAAGCCGTATAATGGCTCATATTGGTAATAAGATCCCCTCCTATCAGCTACTTTCACTCCAGCTACTGCTGCGAACGACGGGTCATGATTACCTTTAATAGGGCTCTAATCCTGCCTTTTCAGACGCTTCCTATGAATCCACCAACACCCAACAAATTAGTCTCTAAACAGGCGGCATTGTCAGCCAGAACCTGATCTGCAACAGGCACGTTTCGTGTTGTCGGCGCTTGTGAAAAGACAGAAATGACCAAAACTGATGTAGTTCTGCAGTGAAGCTTTTAACACCTGGAATATACAAATAATATGCACAGATTAACGTGGGGTGGAAAGAGAACAATACTTCTTCTTTTAGCATTTTATTATTATTATTATTATTATTATTTTTGATCTGAACTTCAAATCCAAGGTGGCATTTCACTTCATTTCATTTTTTTTATTTTTTATTTCATCCACTCACTAATAACTACAAACAGCTCACTTTGAGAAATCATGCATGAAAAGGAGCAGAAAGCAGTATGAATTTATATTTGCCTCCTACTCACATGAAAAGAAAATTAGTTATTCAACTCAAAAGCATATTACAAACATATTTCAAATACACGCAAAAAATACAACCAAAAAAAAAAAAAAAACCCGGCTTTACTCAACATTATTTGGCCTCATCATGATAATTTCCAAAGTTACAAAGAGACATGCAGTCCTCACCTTGAGGCTTTTTTTTTTTTTTTTTTCACAGACTGTAAACTCTAAAAGGATGGGAGTGTTTTTTTGAGGCTTTCGGCCGCGTGCGGCTCTCACTGAACCTGCTGAAACTGTCACTTCGTTCATCGTGCATTTGTGAGGAAGACAAAGACCTTTTGTTCAAACCACGACAGTAAAACACAGATCACTTCATGTCTGATGTCGCCATGTTGGAGAGATGGAGAGAGGCTTACTCAAAAGCAGGCAAAGCAGACAGATAAATAAACAGATATAGAAATTAAAAAAAAATAATGTTCCGAGTGCGTTTGTTGACAGTGAAGCAGAAGCGAAGTCAGATTACTTGTTTGCGAGCACAAACTTGGCAAATAGAGCTGAATAAAGCTGGCGTCGCAGCTGCATTCAGTCCTCTGAGTCCCGAGTCTTTTCGGGTGATTTTCTACCAGCCTCGCCCATGTGGGAGCTGAAATCTTTGCCCATTCTTATTGGTCAAAAAATTCAAACCCGGTCATTTTGTTTCAGATTTCAGATTGGATGGATTGCCACAAATTACCCGCTTGGTTTTATTTATTTTTTTTACGTTGACTAGGCCACTCTGACCCTCAATATCATTTGAGTCTGAACAGTTTAGTTGAGGATCTGGATTAGAGAATGCAAGGAAATACAATAGAAATAACTTATAGTGGTGAAATTCATGTGTCCAAGCAGCAGAGTGACAGCTACGTTCAATCATGTAGATGTACAGAAAAATAAAAACATGAGTCTGGTGAGATGCGACATTTGTTTTTCTCCTCTAAGCAGAAATTGGTCTGATATGTTCTCTCCATAACTTCTTTTTCTTTTCTTGTTCATTAGCTGAGGGCAAAATAATTTATTTGCACATTACATTTGCTGCAGCAAGGCAGTTCACAGAGCTCGACGTGATAAGGAGGAAAACAAAACGGCAAAAAAGCAAAATAAAAAGCATCGCAGTGCAACGGCGAGGAAAGCTTAGACTTACTGAAATTAAATCGTCTGGCCTCGCAGTTGTAAAAACACAAAGAAATTTGTCATTGATACTCATTGTTTATAAAGTGTTGACGTTGGGCGCTGTTGGTTTTTGATCTTTTCTGAGCAGACCTCCATCCTCCACGCACTGAGGCTGATTCATCCGGCGTCAAGTTGTGTTTCTGAGTCACAAAATGTTTCAAGTTGACAGGAAATTTAGGTCATTTCTGATTTAAACTGATTTTATTTTGGACTGTCAGAGTAAATGGGGTGAAATACATATCCACGACGCACTTTTCAGACTTTTATTTGCATGTGGAAATCGCTGCATCCATTTTGTTCTACTTCATGAGCGCATCAAATCCCAGTGAAAAAAAAACAAAAAACAGGACAAAACGTGGTACGAACACTTTCGCAAAGCGCTTTGCTTGCAGTAATATTTCAACTTTAAACTCCTCTGTGATCAACACGAGGCGACGCCGCGAACGCCGTCGTCTGCCGAAACGGCTGATCGAAAGCGAGAGACGCGAGTCGCTGTTCCAAGACACGAGCGAACAAAGCCTTTAAGCCATGATTTTGATCGTCCTTTTTGTTTTTTTTGTTTTTTTTCTCCAGATACGGATGGAGATGTTGATTTAGACTGAGTGCTAGATGTGATCAAATTTGTCACTCGTCCAGCAAGACAAGCAGCGACAGAATCGCCAGCAGGCTGACAGCCCTGCCACAGGTACATCAGAGCCGTCCAGCCATGACTCTCACTGCGTTTGCTAATTTGGGAGATGGAATAAAAAAAAAAAAAAAACGGTAAGCAGAAGGAAGCAAATGGAGACGTGTTGGTTAGTAGGGAAACGGGCGGGCGGGGGGTGTCGTGGGAGTGCCGGGCTCCCATGGAGAAACGGTTTGCTGCTTGTTCAGCTGAAGGTACACACTGCCAGCCCGCTCTGGCTCGCTGCTTTATGAAATGCCTCTTGCTGAAATCAATAAAATGTTAGAGTTGATTAAAACACCAATAAAGACACTCGGGGGTATTTTTCCCCAGACGGCTGCGAGACGCATTTTCAGCCTGTCTTTTGGCCTCGTTTCAGGGATCGCCTCTCCAACACACAACCTGAGGAAGTGGAGGTGCTGGGTGGCGTGTGAGTCAGGCGGTACTTTGCGCGTCTTGGTCAAAAAGCATCAATAAAGATATACTGGATACACTTCCTGATGTAGCAGTACCAAGAGTTAACTCTACTATTATTACGAAATATTTTAAATATTTGATGACTTTGCTAACTTCAAATTTCTAGAGTGCAGGTTTGTTGTAAAAAAATGTTTTCAAATACGCTGAAAAAAATGCATTCTTGCCGTACTTTACAAACTGAAACTGAGATGACAGACGCGATTCAAGATCGCGTCCAACTCAACTTCAAGACAATCTAGTAAGTTTAAAAAAATAAACTGAATAAACTGAAATGTGTGTCCTGGAGACACAGGAATCTGACTCCCACAAGGTGCTTCAAGTAGGACGATCGCACTTGCTGCACTTGCTTGCTTGCACTCATCTCTTAGCTCGACAGTGACGTTCTTCTTCTAACCACAACCTCTATAAATTTCATTCTCGTGGAGCCTTTTTATTTCGTTATTTGTTTCAGAGAGCCGATTCGAGGCGTTCCTGCAGCCGAGCACAGGAAGCCAGACCAGACACCGGCGGCGGCGGTGGGCCCACCGCGTTGCCAATTTCTTCTCCCCCTGTCCCGAGGACCGGATTAAGCAATGCTTCAGTTAATTAAAACATTTCTGCTCAGCCCCGGTCTGCCTTCGCCACATATATTGTTCCTCCCTCCTCCACCGCCACCAACAGAGACAACACCCAAGGGAGGCACAGGGAAATGGACACTATTTTTCAGATCACTGGAGGCCTGTGCAATAAACGTGCTTATCATGTTGATGCGGGGAGAAAAGGACTCTGGCGCTGGCGTTAGGAGCTGCAGGGTCACCTATCACAGGAATCCCAACTTTTATTACAGGCATTAAAGACCTATTGCCCCTGTCAAGAGGAAAGGTTTGGGGGAAATCTAATTTTGTTTCTTACTGCCACCAGGGATGCTTGGGACTCATATATGTTGGTGTAAAACATTAGAATCACCAGTCACCTTTTCACTGGACAGCACTGCGAGTCTGTCCTCTGCCAACAGCTGGAGCAAGAGCAGCACAAAGCGAGAAACAACACCGCTCCCACACCGGTACCCACTGCACCCGCGTTTTAGGATTTCTTCGTCGACTCTCCCGTCTCGAGGCGGGCGGCGTCGTTCGCAAACTCTGCGGAAGAATGACGACAGTTGAGTGGCGCGTCTTTGACGAAGTGAAAACGACCCGCATTCGTGTTTCTCACATTTCAAGTTGGAGGTCCGTGGCGTCATGGCGATTACTGACAGCACCTTGCAAAAGTATTTTCTTTCCTTGACATTGTTAAATAACTTGTTCCTGTTAATTCATTATACTGGGATTTGATGTGACAGACTAACACAAGGTGATGCGCTGAAAGGAAACAATGCTTGCTTTTCAAAATATTCAGCCATATTTGGCAGCCTTGAATCAATAGAACCACCTTTTGCTTCAAATCAAGCCACAAGTCTTTTCTTGCTTTTCTTTAAAAGTGTTCAATATTTAGAAACATATTTCTTTTTTTTTCTTTTTTGTTTTTTTGCCCATTCTCAAGTCTCCACCAATCCTCAGTTGGGTTTAGGTGCATATGAGCCATCTGGATGCTAAATATTCATTATGTTTTGAAATCATACAACAAAAACACAAAATGTTTCCAGTGTAAATATCTTTTAGTGCATTTGAATTAAGACGAAACCAACTTATAAGCAACTTTTTAGCAAGATGTAGAAGTTTGTTTTTGGTCAATAATTTAAGAAAAAAGTACCAACCCAACTGGCAGATTATTTAACTTATACCAAGATATTTTTCTCCTGCTATAAGTGAAATAATTTGCCAATGGAACAAGTATTTATTTCATTAATATTAAGGAATTATTTACTTAAACCTATCTCCCATTTTTTGCTAAAAAGCTACTGTTAAGTTAGTTTTGTCTTAACTCAAGTGCAGTAAGGTATTTACACCAGAAAGTAGACAAAAATACTCTGTAAGATTTCCTATTTTTGCAGTGCGATCAGATATTAACCGATATTTATTCGGGGGGAGAGTAACCCTAAAAATTCCAGATTTGCTCAATATTCCAGTCAGGCATAAATATGTCTCACACAAACTACTGAGCGTCAGTGAAGTCAGTTACTTTCTGTCACTGCAGTACAAGCCCCGGCATAATTTGTCGCAGCGACAATCCTCTGTATGTCCGTAAATTGCAGGTTAGATGCTGCTATTCGGAGCCAGGTTACCGATTATTCACTAATCTAAAGGCTGTCACTGTGAAAAATGTGCCGTCCTTTGTAAATTGCACGTCAACGCTTATGAGCGTTGGCAGCTCATTTTATGATTTGTCCGTATCGTCAATGCACAAAATTTATCTCCGGCTTCTTTAATGCACCGGAAGATGATGAATGCGGGCCTTGACCGGTGCTGCTGGTGCGCCCGGAACGTAACGTGCCAGTGTGAGTCCAGCCGAACTCCGCCGGCGAGGCAGGGCGACGGCACTCGACAGCGACGGAGACGCTTTCGTTTATTTCAGAGGACAGCCGTCCCTCCTGTGCCTGTGATGTAGCTTAGCCTCTCTTCATGCACGTCAAGGTACTGGTTACTGTGGAAACCAGCTGACCAGATGTACACATGCCTTCAACAAGATATTCAAGGAGATAAAAGTCTATTTTCTGTCAGCTGAAGACACATAGACAATCACAATTGTTGCGTTGTTGTCACGGTGATAATGACGTAGCCTAAGCTTTCTTCAACGCGCTCAGTTTCCAAAGAAAACGTCGACCCTAGCAGTCAAAGGCTTCAATTTCTTAACATTTTGGTTTAAGAAATTGATTCAGGTGGACAACTTACATTTTCACTGACTGATAACAAAATGCTGAGCAGCAGCGCTGCATCGTCTGCTTACTCCTGTTATTACTAAGCAAATCTTGAGCAATCATGGCAGCGAATACTCCGCCAAGAAAGTACATTTCTTTACAGATAACTGATTCGACTATAGAAAACTAGGGTCAAAGGTGCTACGATGCTCACCATGAGGGAGACAAACTGCTGTAAATTATGTTGACTTTAAAAGCTAAAACCGTTGGGTGCCAAAATGAAATGACATGCCTTCTTATTATCTAAATGTTTTGGGGGGTTTTAAGGTAGCTGAAACATCAAACTCCGAATGGTCAAGGTTTTTCTCCGCAGCATTTTGCTCGCCGTTTCTTAAAAGCAAAGCCGTACAATGTGGTAAGAGGATGCTGAGAAACAAGTTAGTGCAGTTTATCTGACTGCGCTAACATGGTTTCTAGACGTTCCACCCCCAAAGGCAGAAATACCGAAACAGGTTGCTGTCGAATCAGACGGAAGATAAACATATGGATTTTTTTTGTTTTCACCACATTCATTATGAGATTCTGGGGAGATTAGCTGCAGCTGCATTGCAGCATTTGAGATAAATTAATCTTTTATTGCAGCAGCCAGAGGACACCCCGAGCCATTTTTAAAAGCCCTACCTTTAATTGGAAAATTTGTAGATTTTTGGGGACAAAGAAATCCCGTCTTTAGATTTGTGACGGTTGTGGCAGCAAAGCCGCCTCCTCGGGTTTATGGAGGAAAAATGGATCTTTCGCCATTAATCCGGGCACAACTCAAGATCTAAGTATGTTTCTCCATACGCCTTGATCCAGGCTGAAAATAAAAATAAAAAAATCAACTGAAAAAAATTGGTGGCTTTTTACAAAAGTTTATTACATTAACATGAGCAGAACTGTGAAAGCAGCAAGCAAATAGTTGGACCTTAAAAATGGTAAAAAGGCAGAAATCATGACACACAACCATGCTCTTCTTCTCCTGCTTTATAATAAACAGAAGTAGGAGAGAAACCGGCTTGCATTCGAACGCGGTCCTGCGATTTCCTGTCACGAACCAAACCGCGTTTCAGGGTATCCATTTAAAAAGGGAATAATAACATTAATCCAACAGGAGCCACTTTTTATAAAACTCACAGTGGAGCCGCGTCAGAATGAATAATATTCCAGAGGCAGTCGCTTGGAAGTAATTACTTGACCAATTCCCACAATAAGGTGGAGAATTGCTCATAAAAGCATAATAGGAGCGAAATAAACTGGTGGAAAAAGCTTTGCCTTCTAGAAAGGCCTGCTTGATGCCAAGAGAAATATAAATAAGGGCCTTTAAAGGACTTAAGCAGACTAAGAAAAACAAACCCAACAACAACAGGGGTTATTAAATTGCTGGTAATGCTAACATGAAGCCCTCCTCACTGCGGAGGGGCCAATTTTTCCCTCCAAAAAACACAAAAGACCTCCTCCTCTTCCTCTCCCAGCTCAGCAGCTGTTCGTCAGAACCGAGCCAACCTGTCATGTCTAACATCTGCACAGCTGGCAGCCTCTTCTCAGAGCCGGCGCAGCGACCCCGAGGCTTCGGGCGGAATGACAATGAGAGATTCAGGTGGCTCGCTCAAGAAAGGCGAGCCGAGCAGGTGACGTTTAAAATAAAATAAAAAAATGAAAAAAAATGAAAGTCATAAACCCTCCGGTGGGCGGGAAACGAGCGCGGCGACATTCGGGACACGAAACCCGGCCGGGAGAGCGGTCCGCCCCGCTCACGGGGCCCCGCGTCCGGCCGCCTCAAACCGGAAGGTTCCGGTTATCCGTTCGCCGTCGCCGCGCTTCTCGCATTAGGGGACTGAGGGGAGGGGCTCGAGCCCTGTGTCGTCTCCTCAGCAAGTCCGGTAATGAGTGAAGAAGAAGACGAAGAAGAAGCGAGACAATATATAGAGAGAATCATGGCGACTCAGGTGCAGCGGGTTTAATCTCCTCTGGAGCTCGACAGGAAGCAGCCAGTGGGGAGGGGGGGTGGAGTGATGGTAGATCAAAAGCACGGCGGCCCTACCAGCACAGCAAACACAAGAAAGCATGCAGCTGAACAACAAACAGTCAGGAAAACACAGAGTTTCACAGAGCGCAGAAATGAACGAAAGAAAATTAAAAGATTTGCAGACTGCTGAGTCTCCTCACGACATTTTGGAACAAACCGATGAGGCTTTCAGAGCCAGAGGAAGTCATGCGGGCCCACATGCATGCCGCCATTTCCCAGTTTCTGTTGGCGGAAACAGAAACGGTGGAGCAGCACCAAACCATGCTGGTCTTCTATTTTGTTGACTTTGTCGCATCGACTCCAGAATCTTAGCCGATATAACTGAATTGTCCTCAAACATGACTGTTGCAAAGAAAACAAAAACCTGGGATGAAGGCCAGCGAGGAGCAGCTCCTGCAGCGTTCGTCCATCTTGTTACTTAACTGATCCATTCTGAGGAACCTGCTCTAATAGATTTTTGGCCCCATTTAGGTCACAACACACACACACACACACGACAAAAACACTGACATGCCACTGCTAAACTGTAGGTGACCTGTTTTTATGGTTTAACAGCCTCTCAACAGCACAACACACTTGTTTTGGAGTGTGTGCGTGTGTGTGTGGTCTCTTGGCAGGGAATTTTTCTGCGTTTCTTGCTCTTCTTTTGCTCTTTATTAGCTTAAGAGATAAATAATAATAATAATAATAATATAAATCTTGGTTGTTGAAAAGCTCCTCCGACCACATGTCCTGTCTAAAATGTCATTTGGGGGAAATAAGTCTAAAAATACATGTTTTGTCACGGAGATGCTCACGACAGAACATGAGACATACTCTCGCGATGCTAACAATGTCGCAGACTTCTCCAGCAGCTGTTCTGCTCTGGGAGAGCGACAAAACCAATCAACACAACCGAGACAAAGTGCAAACTAAGTGCAAGAAGAAGAAAGACAGGCACAGGGGTGGCGGGGGAAGATAAAAGTGGAACAAAGGCATTTATATAAGTGTTATAAAAGTTAACATCAACAGTTTTCATATTTTAATACTGAAGTAAATGTAGCTGCTTTTGGTTTCTTGTCACTAAGCTGTGTTTTGTTTTGTTTTCTTCCCAGAAATTAAATCATTATTGCAGCTAAAGCCCAGCCTGCGACACCAGTTAGTGCACACTAAATATCTGATGTGCCATTGTTATACACTCAACAGGGAATGACCTGGTTTCATTGTTTTTTTGCAGTCACAAACACACACACACATGCACAGTAGTCAGATTTATGATAAATTCATAAACTTTTTCACAGCCAGAATCAAACTGCTTAGCATGAACCAGCCATGACGAACGTTTGGTCATGCTGCAATAATCACATGTCCGGCAGCGGGCTTATAAAGACTAAAAAATAAAATGAAATTGCGTCACGCAACACATAGGTAAGGCAAGGCAAGGCAACTTTATTTATATAGCACCTTTCAGCCAAAGACAATTCAAAGTGCTTGTACAAGAAAAATAAAACTACATACTGTTGGAAGATAAGAAAAAAAAAAAAGAGCAAGCAGATAAAAAATAGACAAAGTAAATATGAAACTTGTAATTATAGTAGGTGAGTGGGATTAAAAAATTAAGAATAGACAACTTCAAATAAGAAAGTTTTTAACCTTGTTTTAAATAAACTCAAGGTAGGGGCAGACTTACAATGAGCAGGAAGTTTATTCCATAGTGTTGGAGCATAAAAACTAAAAGCTGCTTCACCATGTTTAGTTCTGACTCTCGGTATAGTTAATAGGTTTGATTCTGATGATCTTAACGGTCTGAGTGGTACGTAGGGCTGCAGAAGACCGGAAATGTAGTTTGGATTTCTATTATGAAGTGCTTTATAAACTATTAAGGACATTTTAAAGTCAATTCTTTGAGCAACAGGCAGCCAGTGCAGAGATCTGAGAACTGGACTGATGTGCTGATCTCTTTTTGTATTAGTAAGGACTCTTGCAGCAGCATTTTGTAGGAGCTGGAGCTGTCTTAATGCTTTTTTAGATAATCCAGTAAAAATGGCATTGCAATAAAAACAAAGGCATGAATTAGTTTCTCAGAGTCCTGTACGGACATGAGTCGTCTGACTGTTTTCAATCTGTGCTCTTTTGGTCCTAATACTAATATTTCAGTTTTTTCTTGATTTAGTTGAAGAAAGTTATGGCTCATCCAGACATTAATCTCCTCAATACATTTAGTGAGTACTTGAACCTGATTGTAATCTCCTGGTGAAAGACTAATGTACAGTTGTGTATCGTCAGCGTAGTTGTGGTATTCTATATTATTATTTCTTATAATTTGAATTAATGGGAGCATGTAAATATTAAAAAGAAGTGGCCCCAGGATGGACCCTTGGGGAACTCCATAGGTAATTTTATTTACCTTGGATTTAAAGCTGCCTATGGAAACATAAAAGGTTCTGTTGGACAGGTAGGATTTAAGCCAGCTGAGTACCACCCCCAGAAATGCCAACCCAATTTTCTAATCGAGATAATAGAATATCATGATCAACTGTGTCGAATGCAGCACTCAAGTCAAGTAGAACTAGTATTGAGATTTTATTACGATCATTGTTTAGACGGAGGTCATTGAGTATTTTCACAAGAGCAGTTTCTGTGCTATGATGTTGACGAAAGCCTGATTGATGGACATCAAAACAGTTGTTCAGAGCTAAAAAGCCATTAATCTGTTGAAAAACAATTTTTTCTATTATTTTAGCCAAAAAAGGTAAGTTTGATATTGGTCGATAATTGCTTAGAATCGATGAGTCCAGATTATGTTTTTTGAGAAGTGGTTTAACTATTGCAGTCTTTAAAACCTGAGGAACAACTCCAGAGGAGAGTGACTTATTGATTATTTGTAAAAGATCATGAGTAAGAACATCTGACACCTTTAGGAATAACCTAGTAGGTATGATGTCAAGGGAACAGGTTGAAGAATTCATTTGATGTAAAGTGTAACTCAAATCGTTTTGAGTGACCAGGTTAAAGTGGGTCATCATAGGTAGGTCCTGTTTGATGGAAAACATAGTAAGTTGTTTCCTCACAGCAGATGCAGAGGAGTTTACTTTCTCCCTTATTTTCACTGTTTTATTTATGAAAAATGCAGCAAATTTGTCACAGGCCTCAGAGGAGAGAAATTCACGGTTAACTGAAGAAGGTGGATTTGTCAATCTGTCAACAATCGAAAACAAAACACGCGAGTTGTTATTAGAGGTAGAAATGATAGAGAAAAAACTCTCTCTTGCATTTCTCAATTCAAAATTAAACATTTTGAGTTTATCTTTATAAATATCTAAATGGGTTTGCAGCTTAGTTTTACGCCACCGACGTTCTGCTTTCCTGCATTCTTTTTTTCCTTCTCTAACTGACTCAAAATTTCTCCAAGGTGGTTTACGTTTTCCAGAAATTACTTTTGTAATAACAGGAGCAATAATATCAATGACCTTCTCAATTTTAAAATTAAAGTTGTCTATTAGATCACTCAGAGAAGTACAGGAGTGTATAGTAGTTGACGGAAAAGCCTGAATAAATTGTTCGGCAGTAGTTTCTGTAATGCACCTTTTTGAAACTACTTGTGAACAGTTGTCTTTTTGCACAGGGAGAGAACTGTCCCAAAAAATACAAAAGTGATCTGAAAGTGCTACATCAAGCACTGCAATGTTAGATATAATGAGTCCTTTAGAAATAATAAGGTCCAACGTATGTCCATGATTATGTGTGGGCTCCAGGACATGTTGGAGCAGTCCATAGTTATTCAGGATCTGACGTAGCGCTTTACTGCCTCGATCAATTGGATTATCAACATGAAAGTTAAAATCACCAACAATAAGAACAAAATCAAAATCAACCAAAATTAGGGACAATAATTCAGTGAAATCATCAAAGAAGTTTGCACAAAGTTTCGGAGGTCTGTAAATATTCAACAACATAATACGAGAAGATGAGTTTAGTTGTACTGCGACATATTCAAAAGATAAAAAGTTAATATAAGTTATTTGCTTACAAGTAAAGGCAGAATTAAACAAGACTGCAACTCCACCTCCCTTTTTGTCTATTCTAGTCTGGCTTATAAAGCTGAAATTTACAGGACATGATTCAATAAGAATAGATGAACTGTTATTTTGATTAAGCCAAGTTTCGGTCAGAAACAAAAAATCTAGATGATGATCAGTAATAAAGTCTTGAATTAGATATGATTTTCCTGCCAATGATCTAATATTCAATAAAGCTAATTTTAATATGCAGCATGGAGCTTTAGGATTTCGGTTTGGTAGAAGTGGAATAGACAGTAAATTTAGCAATTTACAGACTTTTTTGTCTCTGCGTGATTTAATAAATTTTTGTCTATTATTTATCAGAATTGGTATCATTAAGGGTCCCTCAAAAGTAGAGGTTGATTTCACTGAGCTGAAGTCAGGAAGATGAATCTCAGCAGCTTTCTTCTGTAATATCTCATTTTCATGATGGAGAAGCACACACTTAACAGGATAAATAGTGGAGGAGATATCCCTAAAGACAGGCTGTGTAGATATATATAGTCAGTTTTATTACTTGGAGTCAATGAAATACAATAATGCAAATTAGTTTTAAGTAACCTGGTGCCATTATTGTTGAGATGAACTCCATCCCTCATAAAGAGGTGCTCCCGATCCCAGAATAAGTTAAAATTATCAATAAAAACAATATTCTGAGTTCTACATGTAAATTGCAACCAAGTATGTAGGCTGAGGATTCTGCTAAAACGCCCAGAGCCTCGTCCTAGAGTGGGGATGGGCCCAGAAATAAAAACAGTTCGGTCACAAGTCTCTAAAAAACTTAAAAGCTTCCTAAAATCCTCTTTAGTTTTTTCTGATTGTTGCAGTAGTGTGTCGTTTGTTCCAACATGAAGAACAATTCTTTTTATAGTGGAGGGCAAGGATGGGTATATTTCCTGGAGTTTGTTTAGGATGATCACAGCTGTGGCTCCGGGTGTACAGTGAGTAATTGCATTAAAATATCGTACTTTCCTGATTATGGAGTCACCGATGATCAGAGTTGTGGGTGGAAACAGCGGTCTAGGAGATTTTCCTTCATCATTGAGATTGTGAGCGTCGGGGAGGACCAAAACCTTCTTTCTCGGACGATGAGAACTCGAATCTCCATCTGTGATAATTTGCTGCGGACTATCAGCGGTTATAATAATCATAATCAGTAGCTCTTAAAGAAACGTATTTGAAGCTCCAGGGATGAGTCGCCTCTCATCATGGATCTGTGGAAAACGTGCTGCAGGTTGTTACATTGCCGTCTTGCACTTGAGAAGGTGTCAGAGTAGCTACGTGGCTAAACACCAGCCTGGGCCTGCCTGGATGATTGCCGCAGCCACATCGCAACATCTCAGCACGCTGTCACGCGCGGCCGCTCGGGGCTGCCATCTTGACTTGTTTTGACGTGGCTGGGAGGCGGATCGGGGGCAGATGGCGCTGTTGAACTGGCGGGGGCGACAAGGTTGGCGTCGATCCCTCGTGTTCCTCTGCGGTGTCAGGGCAGCGGGAAGCCACCTCAACCCGGCCGGCGCGGATGGATCCTTCTTGTCGTCACCCTGACTAAGATGGAGGGATTCAGGCCTGCAGGCCTGCAGAGGAGCTTGGTCAGGCGGTCCGGCCTCCCAGCATCCTCTGGGTCGATGGCTAACGCCGCTTCAGGAATTACTGTGTGTGTCTCGGCTAACTTCTGGGTGGCGCTAAATGGAGCAACATTATGATGGGGAGTGTTCTAATGAGATGGAGACTGGCTCTGATTGGTTGTTTGTGGTTAGCACTCGGAAGAGGCGGTGGAGCTTGACTTTTTTCATAGATTGTCTCGTACTATACTGTCACGACACAGTGGCAGCTTCAACAAATATGTAAAAATACTTTTTCTTTTAAACAAAGTTGCAGCTTCAAAGACTAAAGCTATTGAGAAAACAGAGCATGACACCACTGTGTTCATCTTTTTCCTTCTGTGTCAGAGAAACATCACAGAGATTATTATTCAGAGGCCTTTTCAGATTTGAAGACACTTTACGGTGATACGAATTACGGCAACATTTAATTTCCATTCGAAATTGATATTTGATAGAGTGAGTGATCAATTGCGAGCAGAATGGTCAGGACTCGAAACACTGGCCAAATATATAAAGGGATTGATGCGCCTGACGTCTTCAGTGTAGGATTAGAGGAAAGAGCAGGGAGGCGGGGAAACCTCCGAGCGGTGTGGGGAGGAAGCGTGAAACTGGTGTTTGTTGTCATGCGACGACACTGTTCGAACCGGCCGCCCGGCGCCGCACCTCGCCCAGCTAGCCAAGTGTGGAGCCAGAGAAGGTGATGCCAATGTTTTACCCTTCGCCGACATGAATTCATTAAAGTGCCACCGCCCCGCTTTAACTTTGTCTCGTTTAATTGGATCATTAGCGGAACAGATTTAATTACCGCCGCGGCCAAAAGAGTCGAATTAAATTTGCACCTGGACGACTTGGTGGGAAATCCTCAGAAGTTCCCCGGGAGACAAAGGGGAACTTCGACTCCCTGAGGTCCAGCGTGTGTCGCGTTAAAAAACGCTGGCGCTATTTGTTTGTTCGTGCAGCTGGATGAGTGCTAAATCGCTTTTGAACCGATTTGAATATGTCTCAGGATCAGTTTGGCTTGCTTTTATCTTTGGGATGGCCTGAACCGAAATGGACTTTGTACAATGACAGTAAAGGCTGATTGCGAAAGAATATAACTCGCTTAAAAGTCGCTCTCTCAAACCACGACAGATGCTTTTCCCTTGTTAAAGGGAATGAGAGATGCAGTCGTTATGCAGTCTGGTGACATTGGTGTGTTTTTAACTGAAGAAGCAAAAGGATAAGAGGCGGAATATCATTAACAACCAGAACCGCTTTACATAGCCTCGCAGCTTAAAAGGATGTAAGATAAAGAATGAGGAGCATAATTCCAGACACTAAATTATACGCATTCGCTTTATTTTCAGAAAGCATTGAATCTACTGTCACCCCTCCTTTTCAGGTGAAACAGCTCTTTAGTGAAGGCTTTGTGTAAGGTTTGAGAATGTGTTTATTGTGAATATTTGACCAGTTTTTCAGGTCAGGCACAGTGTCCTTGGCTCATAGAGTCCATTCCCAGGTGCTAGCTAAACTGCTTCAGTTGCATATTTCAAGCGTATATGTTTTCCTTCATTTTACAAAAATCTAAATCTACAATTCATGATGGGACTTTAAGAAAAACACGTTAAAATTATTACTGCACCAGAAGACTGTCCATGACACTGACGTGAACTGCCTCCTACTGCCTAGCCTTTAGCTTTGTGGGGTCGTGAGACAGCTGGCGCCCACCTCCAGCTGGCGCCCACTTCCAGCTGTCACTGGGCAACAAGCAAGGAGATCCCGTGTCAGATTGTTAGTCTATAACAGGCACCGCTAATCATATTTAAACTGAAAAGATCTTGAGCATAGACAAAGAAGCACTGGGCAAAGCATTGCCTGAAAAAAGCTAATTTATGTCCATATTAAGCTAGCTTTGTGCACTGTCGTGTTGCTGTCTATTGTGGAACAGGAAGTGTCCAAACACAAACAATAAAATGTCAAGAATGTGAGTTCCTTTCGCTGGAACAAAGACCTGAAAAACGCACCATGATAACCCCACCACCAAACCGCTGTGCTTCCACCGCTACCCTTGATAAGTTTTACCACAACAGGTTCTGGGAAGCTAGCTGCTTCCAACATGTCTGAAAAGACATAAAACGACACATTTGACATTCTCAATAAAAAAATGATGGTCTGATAGTATAAAGCAGACATTGCTTTAACTCAAAACGTTTCAGTTTTTGAAATGTTACGGCTAGCCAGCTGATCAGAAGTTAGCATTCCTGCTAAACCTGCTAACGGTGGCTTAGAACTAACAGAAGTCTGTTAACCATCAGACTTCCCACCTAAATAAAGTCCTTCAGTGTCATTCAGGAATTTGAGTAAAAAATAATAATTAAAAAAATCCTTTAATGGATTAAATACAAGTTAGCATGAACCAAAGACTAATGTCAGATTTTTTTAATCCATCCTTCAACCCCAAACCTTTCATTTCGGACCCATTTGATCCCTTTAAATTGGTGCAGCACTTTGAATTTTGACAGTGGCGTGCGGGATAGCGAGACCGAAAGAAAAAACGAGGGACGACTCAGACGCAGAAATTAAAACGCTCTGATGTGGACATTGATAATGACGGCAGAGCGCGGCTGTGTGCGGTGCAGAGCGCTCACAGTGACATTTATAAGAAAAAGCTCTGCTGATTATCAAAGGGTTCAGTGAGTCCTAAGCCCTGATTGCTAACATCACTTCAGAGTCCTTTAGACATTTGGAGAGAGGCAGGGAGTTAGCACCTCTGAAAATGATCACTTACTCAAGCTGTCTCATCTCTGCAGAAGGGATATGAGGCTGTGATATTTTTTTCTTCTTCTTCTTCTGCTTCTTCTTCTTTCCCCCAGCTTGTGAAATGTTCCAGCCATTTTGAAGATCAATGGCCTTCTTGAGTGTAAACCTTTTAATATGCGGTTTCAAAAGTCCATCCGCACTTTGCCAGCTTTGAGTGCACATTTTATTTGATCGAATCTTGAGTGGAAAAAAAACACACATTTTACCAGCTGGAATCTAATAAAGCGTGCAGAGTGATTCTTCGCCGCGGCGCACGAAAAGGTGGCGAAAGTCTATGCGGGGGATGTGAATCTCATTTTTTGATTGCGACTCGGTTTGAGGTGAGCTTCTTTAACGGATGTAGAATTTAACTCTCGCCCCGCAGTGCTGTCCGTGTCGCCGGCGCGTCCCAGACGTGAAATAATTAATAGAGTGAGCTGTTTAGAGTTAGCAGGGTGATGTCACATTACAGGGCTACGGCTGTAAATATTTAACAAGACTTTCTCCGAACATCTCTACTCGAAACCTCCAGTGATGATCCAACAAGTCAAAAAAAAAAAAACCCAACAAACTAGTCATGTAGCTCACAATGTTTCTCTATGTTTTTCCAGATTACAAAATTAGCACTGACTCAGTAATAATCAGATTTACAAATATCTGCATGTTATTGTTTACATGAGGAAATTCTGCGTGTGCGGACAACGCTGGAGGACAAAAAGACTTTACGCCATAGAATGATTCTATTAACTCAATCAAACTTGGACATTTTGATATTATTAATTTTGTGCTTTGCTAAACAGCAAAGAGAAACGCATTATAACACGATGTAAAGCTCAAAACGGTCAATTTTACACGACGCCGCCCCTTTAAGATCCACTGACTAATTAACCTGGACACCATGAAAGTGATCATTGCTGCATTGTGTTTGTTGCTTTTCATTTTGTCTGAAAGAAAACAACTTTTTTGTCGCTACATGTGGTTTTTATAGATGCACCGTGCTGTTGTGTCAATTTAAAGGGGAAACGTTGCGGCAACAAAATAAATCTCCAGAACAGTCATCTTATCGGCCCACGAGCAACCGGGGGATAAAAAAATAAAATAAAATCAACTTTTTCCCCGTTTTTTGCATTATCAAAGTCAGTCTCTCCTATCTATCTCTGTCACAGGGAAATCAGTCCACTGACTCACACGCATGGCGCTGCGCGGTATTGGCGTGTGAGATGCTGGAGACTGAAACCCAAGACCTGCGGCGGGGCAGCCGGGTTCGGGAGGAGGGGAAGGTATGGGAGGGGGGGGGGGGGGGGGGGAAAAAAATCCATCTGCTCCCCCATGTGGCACAGCTAAGAGCAATCTGCAGGGCTCAAATCCTCATCCCCTTGTCCAAACACTTCTGAAGGTTCCCGACCGGTGTTGTTTGATTGACAGCGATTGTGTCAGAGGGCTTGGCGCTGTGTACACGGAATGTCAAGCCTCAGCCAGACGAATGTCTGTCAGGACAGTGGTGGAGTGAGCTGTGAGTGATGTGGGAGGATGGAAGAGGAGGATGGGGGGTGGGTGGAGGTGAAGCGCTGCCTCAGGAGTCAGCAAACCTCATCTGGCCTCGGGATTTCGCTGCCCTCCGCGGAGAGTTCCTGCAGCCCTCCTCTTCCGTTTATAGTCTCGCGGCGCTGCGTGGACACATGGCTCTGAGAGAGCAGAGCGCGATGATGATGCTGCATGTTAGAAGCCCCTCTCCTCCCCCTCTCTCTCTTCCATCCCCACCACCTCCATGTGATCTGAAAGCACTCCGACACCTCGGCTAAGAGGATGGAGTTCCTGTTCGCCTCCTGAAACTAGTCCCTCGCCGAGATGAAAGCGGCTATTTTTAGCCTCCCCTGTCAGCTCAGGTAGGGAAAATGTGGTTTCGTTTCAATCATTTCTCCTTCTTTTTTTTTTCACCCCCCCCCCACCATACAAGTGCCTCCATCCGCCCCACCACCCCTGCCCCCGCCCCGCCTTTGGTTGTTCCACACTCAAGAGATCAAAAGCGAACGACAGAAAAGCTCCACCTGCGAGGCGAGGACTCGGTTGAGCTGTCGGTGGGAGGCTCGAACCCGAGGCTTTTGGCGTCATGCACGCCATCGATCCGGTCACGTTAGCTCGGCGCCGCCGTCCCTCGGGGTAGAATAAACCAAGGCCATTACTCCTGCGGCGCACCGCGGCCACCCGCCGCCGTCGTCTCAGGACCGGCGCAGCCGTCAAAAAGCATTAGGCTCAGTAGGACTGCTGCGATTATGGATGCGGAGACCGGCCGCTCGCTCAGCCCGACCGCTCCTCATTCGCCCCTCCCCGATTGGGCCTCGACGGTGAAGGACTCCTTTTCCCTCGGCAGTGCTTTAGTGCTGAACCTCTTTGTCTTCTCCTCTCTCCTCCAGTCATTATCTGCAGTCAATCTCTCGCAGGTGCTCCTCTTGGATCAGCGTGTCTCATTTCCCTTAAAGTCTATTGAGTTTTTTTTTTTGTTTTGTTTTTGGCTCCGTTCGTAGCTTTAATTGAGATAGTCGCGGCGCGTTTGGTCTCCTTGTTTTCCTACGGCTCTTTTATTGCCTCTGCCTAACAAGGCAAACAGCAGTGTGATGTTCTCACAGCATCATAACCTTGAGTTAAAATCCTACTGCATCACAGCATTAAAGTATTAAAGGAGCTGCATTGTGTGTTTTCCAGGCACACAGTGGGAATTTATAGAACAATAAAGATGTTATCTTCAGTTGTTCTGAAAATGCTGCATGCATCAAATACGACATAAAAGAAATTTGGTTTTCCCATGACTCATGGATCAACTATGATTTCACTGATATAATCGTCATAATCAACGATGTTCCAATACTGAGTCATGCGCTGCTGTATTAGAGAATCTGAACATTACAACAAGTCAGTAGAGCGCCACAACCTTTTTCATGGGAATAGTCTGACGTCAACCAGTTTACCTGATTACAGCAGTTTACCGTATGGATAACGGGAGCAAAAGAAGTTGCTTGGACAGTACGTCGTCTCCGCTATAAACATTTTCTAACTCTTACAAGTTCTGCTGCACGGCTCATTCTGTTCATCAGAGCCTCCGGTAGCAGCTTCAAGGAAGGCCTGATGCAAGTGCCCTCATGTCAAACTGGAATAAAAAAAAAGCCAGGCGGTGAGCGGTGGAGTGTTTCTCGCCGCCGTCCACGCGGCTGGCAGACGCTCCGTGTCACCGCTATCAGCAGGCGGCTTACAGTACGATCAGCAGCACACGCTAAGGAGAGCTGAGAAACGTTCACTTTCTGCTGAATGTACTGAATCGCTGTAGACTGCTTGACTGTCAGGCCTCGTGCCACGACAAGACGCTTGTCTTGCGCGTCTGATGTGTTTCTGTTGTAGGTGAGAAGTTCACTTTGTCTTTCTCGGTTCCGACTGGATGTCCAGACAACCGACGTTCCCAAGCCTGATCTTTATTTCACCCCCTGGCCAAACAAAGAGAGGCCCCTGCAGGAGAGCGGTTTCGGGGCGGCGAAAGCTGATATTCGAGGGAGGTCCTAAAGTACTCTTCACTCCCCCCCCACCGGCTACGTCCCACCGTCACGTGGCTCCGTTTCCTGGCAGAGGAGAGCAGGAGGTCGGTCCGTGGGAGGGAATCGGGTCCACGCAACCTTCACCCGCCGAGCGACGCCAGCTTCCAATTTAACACACTCGGTAAGCGGAAAGGCTGCCCACGCAGAGCACAGTGGGCAGGAACCATCAAGAGTGTAATCTGGAGTAAATGGTGCCTGATTCGGGGACGGATCCCGCAACGCGATGCAAAGCAGGCGCATCCAGCGGCTGTGCGCGCCGGGCCGGCACCCGGCTTAATCACGTAAAATCTATTCTGGTGGAAAGGAGAGCTCGAGTCGAAGGAGCGCCGCGGGTCCCTGAAGGGTACAGCCTGCGTGTGGGAGGAACTCCTCCTCCGGAGCGCGGCTAAATCAAGAGAGGACGGGAAGGGGAAGAAACAAACAGACGTTCTGCATTTCTTAAAGCATCAGAAGTCATGCGATGACTCCCACAGAACCACTTAAGGTAGCTTACATCTTTGAACCAAGGGATCAAGCTTTGCAACTGAATTTTAATGTTGTTTTGTTAGTATGGCTTCAAAACTGTGAGCATACGACTGGAAATCCCTTTATTTGTTGTTTGCATTCTATATAGGCGTATTTGCCTTCCTGCAGGTTGTTTTTTTTTTTTTTTACACATCGATGGTTCGGGGCAATCCTTCAATCAACTGCTTGTTGCTGCTGTGGAGAAATTTGGGTCCATTTGACCTTTGCGGATTTGTTTTTGTATTTCAGCATCGCTGAAGAGTTTTTGAGCGTGAACCGCCTAATTAAGGTCGTGACTCGGCATCTCATCCGAGATCTTGACAACTTTAAACCCAAAGCCAGAATGTGTTTATTTAATTATGCTCGGCTCTCTACCAGCAAAATGTCGGCTAATTGCCTCGAGTGTGAATGTAAACATGCTTGACGCACGCGGCGCATCAAGGTTTTGAATGCATTCGCACCTTTGAGATCACCGCTCTATTTTTAAATTTGCCTGTGAAGGCGCCAGGCGACAACACCGCACAGACTGCAGGTGTCATCTGGACGGCTGTTTCATCTCCGCCGCCAGCTGGAGCGAACGCGTCTACCCGACGACTCGAACGGAGGACCCGGAACAAGAAAGTGGCAGAATCCGGCTTCTGTTGAAAGCGTGACGAAGGGTCATGGTGGTGCTTTCAGAAATCAGGATACAGATGGGGTTCGGTGAGATGAAGCAGCGATGAAGTAGCAACCAGAGTTCGTCTTTCCTCCATTTATGCAAATGTATCTTTGAGTAGTTTTATGATCACGCCTGATTTTCATGGGAAAATTTTTGAATTTTTTTTTAATTTTATCTCTGCTGCTACAACAACATACGAAGACCTGGCTTTCTGCTTGTGGTTCTGCTCTGCGTCCCCAGAAACAAACATGAAGTAGCATTCACAAATTTGGAACAAACTTCCAGAAGACTGCAAAACAGCTGAAACACTGAGCAGACTACAAACCTGCCTGTTTTTGCATCGTAATAAATAGAACATTTCATATCTTTGTGTGTTTTATGATGTGAAGCACTTTGAAACTGCCTTGTTGATGAATGATTTTATGCAAGTAAACTTGATTAAAAGCCTATTATTAAATAGGCTTTTAATCAAGCCTTCACAAACATTCACAATAACAAATTGTGAATGTTATTTTATTATTTGAGATCAGTTAAACAGCATAAATCAAAATGCAAGACAAGTTAGACTTAATAATACCTTTTATACCTTTTTATTCAACAATATGAGTGTAACAAGTGGACTTTAGCTGTCAAATCTGCCTGGTATTCTGTCGCAGCAGCTGGTTTAATAGACAAATGGATTTTTTAAAAAGAGCCACAAGTAGTGCTCTTTTAGTTTTTTTTATAATACATCTGTCTCTGTGATTTTGTAAATTGAAATATGTTCAAATCCCCCTCTTATTTTTTTTAACAGCCAGGTAAAAATTAATCTCAATTAAAGGGCAAACTATAAGGAAAGTTAGCTTAATGTTCTTAAGTATAAAGCTAAGTTAGCTTAGTGTTCTTAAGTATAAAGCTAAGTTAGCTTAGTGTTCTTAAGTATAAAGCTAAGTTAGCTTAGTATCTTTAAGTATTAAGCTAAACTAGCTTAATGCCCTTAAGCACTAAGCTGACTCAATGCTAAGATAAGGCTTTAAAACCTTACCTTGGCATTCCCTTACCTAAAAGTCACAAAACCAAAGTTCAACACATCAAGAAAGCCGAGAGTTTAACCAGTTTGACAAGGTAAACAAAGAATCAAACATCTAATTAAAGCTCGTCCCAAGCCGGCTGGTGAGCTCACATGACTTGGAAAGTGACATTTAGAAGCAAAAAAAAAAAAAAAAAAGAAACATGGCCAAGAAAATTTAACGAGAGCATCGCCACTCCTCCCCCCCTGTGGGCTGTGACCTTTCTGACACCCCTCTGACAACATTCCCACCAGATTTATTGGGCCTCTCCCTCGGCTGCTCGCGGATAAAAGAGAGGAGTCGCTTCACCTCCCAGACGCTGACCTTTAATTTGACACAGACAGGGATGAGCGAGGCGCGCGCGACGCCCACCCCGACCCGGCCCGGCCGACATCAAACAGAGAAACCGGACCGAGCCGAGGCATTCGCCACGCCGAAGCCCCGAGTCCTTGTAGTGGCGCCTTTTGCAGATGGATTTCATTTCCACCTGGTGCTTAATGCGCAGGATAAAAGTGAGGAAGATGAATGCCGTGGCCGTCCAGCACGAACATTCCACATTCATATTCAGATGTTATGTGTGGGGATCAAAACGGGACTACAGAACTGATGTTGAGAGGTCTTTGCCTAATTAGCACCCGGCTAATGTGTTAGTGTTAGTCACAAGTCACTGCACCCCATATTGTTGCTAAGTGACAGCCACAATGTGACAGCCAAAAAGCATTAGGTTCATGCTAATGCCTTGTTGCTCTTCAGAAAAAAAAAAGAGGTTTATATAGTTTTTAATGTAAGTACATGAACTTGGTCATAAAATATTTAAAAAAGTACTTATTTTCTTTTTGGAAGTTTCTGATTTTTTTGTGTTTCATATCAAACACTTTTCCAGGGAATCCTGACAAGGAATATACAAACACAAATCTGTGATCCTAAGCATGAGCTGAGTTGCAGACGAGTCAGCAGGACAACGATTTGAAGGGAAACTCTGTGTCCACCCACAAAATGACGCACGATTTTGGAGTGACTTAATCAAAATCCAGAAAAAGTCCTCAAATCTGTAGTATGATCTTTAAAGGGGCGGTTGTTTCTTCCAGACATGTAGCACCATTTTTCAGCACAATGAGGTAGCTATGTTACCCTCAGTTGTTATAAAAATATTGTAGACTGTATATCAAAGAGAAGAAATTTGATTTTGCAATATGGTGAATTGAAATAGGCCTTTAGGAAGCGCCTACTCTTTCTGACACTTGCATAAGCTCAGCAGGTGTTAGCCGCTGGAAAAACTGAGAGGGGCTTTGTGAAAATGGGCGGAGTTTTGTGGCACCAAGCGTCTAGGCAATGGTTGCCATGGGAGACTCAAAAATTTTTTCAGACAGTGTTGAAAGAATCACAGCAACACTCCAGTTTGTTGAGGGAATGACATTCCGCCATGATTTGAAGCTCAATAAAGAACATTTTACACAAAACACTGAATTATAAACAACTATGTAAAGAAGGCTGAACAAAAAGTCAACTAAATGACTATCTACCAGTATCTATAAATACCTGTGTTTAATCTTATACTTATTTCATTATCTGATAGATTTATTTACTTTTTCCTTTAAATGAAGTGTTTAAATTTCTTCACTATAAATGTACTTATATTATTATTAAAATTCATTGTACTTGTGATAATAGTAGTACACTCAGGATAAGCAATATATGTTAAAAATACAATAAAAAGTATTGGGTTCTACAAAACGTACCCTGTGCTCATTCTACAGTCATAACTTCTCATGGAGTCGAATGAATGGTCAAGAAAATAAATTAAATTGGAGAGTCTGTTGGGTGATATTGGGAAATCTGTATTGGAAAAACAAAAAAAAACCCAACTTTGAATTTTTAAGTGTTCATTCTTTCCCTTTAAGAAATGCCTCTAAAACATTTTCAAGGGTAAATAAGCTAAGGCGAATTCTTTAAGATTTCTTTCAGTCACAACAAAGCAGGTTGGTTTTAGCCATGCACCACCAACCAAGTGCATATGAAGGCATAGTGGGAATAAACAGCTTTTCCTCACCCTTACTTCAAGTAAAGGTGGTGCATTTTAATGGCTTGGAGAGTAAACCTGTTTTTTTTTTTTGAAGAGTCAGTCCTTTGTCTGCCTCGCCAGACAAAGCAAGGTCATATCGACCGTTCTCAAACACTGGTGGGAGGGACTGCAATGGAACCGGCTACATAAAGGCTATAAACAATAATGATTTAATAATAATGATGCTAACCCAGTTCAGTCCCACTGCCTGTTCCACGCACACGCAATTACTTCCTAAAAAGTAAATCTCCGGGTGCCTCACACGACACGATATCCTTTAATGTGATCATTTGTCGGGTGGCGGTGCTGGATGGGAGGCGTGCGGCGCAAGATCATCAAAGTGCGCGCGTGTGATCTCGGAAGAGAGCCTTCTCCGGGAGATTAAAGCTTTCACACAATTACTGTTATCTAAAGATATGTCACCAGGTCTCCCGTCTTTTATATCACCTCTATCACAGCAGGTAAGCTCGTGCTACCGATGAGATCCAACACATGCTTCAGAAACTTTCAATTTATGACGGAAAAAAACCTCGAAGACGATCAGGAACGTCATCTTTACTTGTTTCGCATTGGCTGTCAAGAGAACACACGCCGAAAACAACTGAAGCTGTACAGCAAGGCCTTCACGAGAAGATTTCTGTGGAAATGTAAAAGTGCTAAGCTAAGATTAGCTTACATGCTTAAATTAGCACGAGGGCCTGTATTGACATATTCCACCCAGTATGCTACATGTATATGACAAAAGGGGCTAAAAGGCTTATTTTAGCTGTAAGGCTGATGTTAGCATGAGGGCTATCACCAGAATGTAGAGCGACTAGCATGTTGGCACCACCAACAAGAGGAGAGTTATCAACAGCATGTTGACTCACAGTGACTTATTCCACCCAGTATGCAAACATTGGTGTACAAGCTCTAATTAGCCAAAATGCTAATATTAGCTTAAATAGCATGTAGAGTATCACCAGCTGACTTACTCCATCTAGTACAATAAAAGTAGCCAATAAATAAAAAATGTAGCTAAATAAAAGTTAGCTAAAATGCTTATTTCTGGTACGTGGCAATGCATTGCTCTCCTACGCATTGCCATGGCAGGCCCTGGTAATAAAGACTAGTCTATCTTTGAGTTTACAGCTAAAGCTGTCTTAGCTATAAGCTAATATGGAAAATCTTGAAAAAACAAGGTTTTCCATATGTTTTTTATGTTCTTTAGTTACGGTATGGTGTCAAAATCAACTGAGACTCATTTATTTGTTTGACTTTATTAAGAATAAAGCTCTTCTCCAGTTAATTTTGGGGTTCGTTACGCAAAGTGAGATGTACCAAGGACACGTCCAGGGTGTACCCCACCTTTTCCGTCATGCATGTAACCATTTCTACATCTCTGAATACAGCTAGTAAAAGCTCATTTTCTTTTCAAATCTGCCATAAAAAATATTGCCTGTTGCCAGTCGCCTTTATCTGAGCGCGAAAGGGAACAGACAGAGAAGAGGCAAGAGAGGCAATGAGTAGCTTTGGGCCAGAAGTCAAACCCTGAGCCACTGCATCAAACCCGACAGCCTCTTTGTACAGCGTTCCTGCCTTAACGCTGAGCAATGTGATCATTTTAATCTCTCTGTAAACAGTGCAACACGCAGAAAAGGAAAAAAATATTCTTCATGCGTTGTTTCTCTTTTTTTTTTCAGAAGAGTTTTTAATTAAAATAAAGGAATTATCCGGTTTGTTTCAAAACTGACGTCTGACTTTGATTTTCGTTCAACTCAAAAAGCGAATTAAGAAGCTCATCAAGTTGTCGCTTTTGGTACGTTTAGCGCAAATGGAAAATAAATACTACTTCTCCATATTTGATAGTCAGTGGAGCACTGACAGATTGGTTGTTGCATTCCACATTTCAGGTGTTTTTCTTTGTGGGAAAAAAAAAAGAGAGATTTATTTAACCAACAATTTATTCTTATATCTCATCTGGCTTCCATTTTGATTCAGCTTTTCATCCACGCCTTAAGTCTTGGTGCGACTTAACTTTTATTTAAAAACTGTGATGTTGCCCCAGCAAGAGCTTAATTTTCAACATTGCATTGAAAACATTGTGTTAGTGATTTCGGTAAAAACAGTCTGCCCTTTTAATCACGCTCGATTTTTATTAGTCTAACATATTTTGCATAACCAATTTGCATTTAATCATCGTCTCATTTTTAAGTTGTCTGAGGACACTAATTGATTAACCCAACATTCATGATTGGATAATAATGTCTAGAACTTTACTTCAATCTCAGTCATCTCAATCAGTAGAATAATGTCATTATGTTTTTATTGAATAATATCAGAAAAGCTTCAATTCTAAAACGCTTCATTAATGGGATGAGCAATAAGCCCCTATAGATGAAAGAGTGAACAGAAAACTCAAAGTTTTTTTGTGTTTTTCTTTAAATAAGTGTTTTTGTTATTCTGTAATAAAATCAGGACGATTTTCTTGTTCCTTTTGGCTGCTTCTACTTCTTCTTCTCCTCTTTCTGCTCAAATGCGGCTCAGTGAAGTTCAGTGGGGTGATTTCATCACCATCTGGGCAGCTCTGGGGTCTACAGGCGCTAAAAACAACAACAACAACAACAACCGCAGAGACAAGGCTGCTTGTTTACAGAGCCGGAAACCTCACTAGACAACGTTGCTAACTTCTGAAACAGTGACGCCGACTCTGGTCATTTTCTGCTACAGCAGTGTGAAATATTACCGCTTGTTACCTTCAGTTGTCCCCTTATGGCACTTAAGAGAGTCAAGGCTGTCGCATGTCGCTGTCGTTTGGATTCCCTGCCTTTGCGCTGTTCCGCAGAGGAAAAACTCAATTATGTGTTTACTTTAAAGCTGCAGTATGTAACTTTTGTTTAAAAAAAACAAAAAACAAAACAAAACAAAAAAAATATATATATATATCCATCCATCCATTTTCCGTCACCCTTCTCCCTAACGGGGTCGGGAGTTGCTGGTGCCTATCTCCAGCTGCGTTCCGGGCGAGAGGCGGGGTTCACCCTGGACAGGTCGCCAGTCTGTCGCAGGGCAACACAAAGACAAACAGGACAAACAACCATGCACACACACACTCACACCTAGGGAGAATTTGGGAAGGCCAATTAACCTGACAGTCATGTTTTTGGACTGTGGGAGGAAGCCGGAGAACCCGGAGAGAACCCACGCATGCACAGGGAGAACATGCAAACTCCGTGCAGAAAGACCCCGGGCCGGGAATCGAACCCAGGACCTTCTTGCTGCAAGGCAACAGCGCTACCCACTGCGCCACTGTGCAGCCCATAAAATATATATATATATATATATATATATATATATATATATATATTTTACATATTAATCGAAACTGTCACCACGTCCGGTTGATTGTTTCTTTGACAAAAACAAAAAACACAAAAACAGGTCTTCCTCCTTCTCGTAGTGCTCCCGGTGCTAAATAGCAACAGCCAATCAGAGTCAGGAGGCGGGTCATGTGGCTCTCTGCTACACTGCAGCTAGCGTAGTCTGCTGTTCATGCTCAGGCTAGTTAGCACGACTGACAACGGGGGGAGACAAACGGTTTGCCTGTAAACGGTAAGTTGTTTCTCCGCAATCACGTCAAGCAACAAGTACGTGAGCTTGATTGACAGCGCTAAGAGCCTCCTCCTCCTGTGTCTGATTGGTTGCTTTTGGTTGGGAGTGACCAACAACAGCTCCTCCAACTCCTGCCCTATTAGCTCAGGGAGGAGTTGGAGGAGCTCTGTTTTTTTTCAGAGTCTAATAGCAACAACATAATAACAGTTTCAACTTATATGCCAAACAAAAATATATATATATCTCTGTATATTTTATAAGTCACACTTTATGGAGGGATTTGTAATCCAAACTGATGCTGTGCTAACTTTATGTTCTCCTTCATGCTTCTTGTCCACAGCTCCCTGAAATCAGCCATTGTTTTTCTGGCTGGGACGTGTAAAGCAGCGTGGGTTAATGTAGTGGCAGTTGTATGGTTTTAATCTGCCCACCCGGTTACATAATGCATCATCTTTCTGGTCCAAATAAATCACTCGCGCAGGCTCTGGCCTTCTGTTGAGCTTATTTTGGGCTCTTGTGAAAACTGCACTGGCCCACAGAGGTAACCTCATGATGACGGCTGCGATGCTCTGACAAGACGAAATGAAACGAGGCAACAGAAAGGCCCTGAAACGCACCGGAGTTCATTAGTGATGAAAGGACCCTGTGTATTTTGGAGACATCAAGAAGTCTGTTGTCGCTTGTGCAGCGACAAGCGTTTACTTGTCACATAAAAGTAAAAGAGTTTATAAAACACAAACTATTAATAGACGGACCTGCTATAGGGCCCCTTTAGAACTTGCAGAGCCAATAAAGTAACCTTGCCGCTAGCTTACAAGCTATTAGCTAAGAAAAAACTAAAGCTGCTGACGTTTCTGGTCTTGCAAAAAATTTATTACTAATACATTTGAAATGTTGAAAAGTGAAGTATATGTGTGAGTTGTAATGTTGAGTCATTGTATTGGGACAGTGTATGTTACCTTTACTTTATGTATGACTTAAATGGTGGCTTATGAGTGATCTGTTAATCAATGAATCTATGAGAATTAGTTAGCAACAGCTGTAGATACGTAATTATTTAATCACATTTATTTTGTCACTGCACATGTAAGCTTGACACATTTTCATCATTATCATTATATAAAGATCAGATCATGAAATTGCAGCAGCATGTGTAAATATGAAAACACAGAAAATCTGCATGGGAAGTTAAACTTCCTGTGTTCAGTGAAAAATCCCCCAAATAGAAAAGAAATTTGCTGATGTGGGGAAAAAAAAAAAAAAAAAGTTATTTAACTTTCTTTTTTTAAATTTAAAACAAACTTTAGAATATATCTTGACTCCAACCTGGAAGAAAGGCGTACACTTTGAAACCGAGGTACAAAATCCGTGCACTTGTTCGGATCTGCATTTTTGCAGTGCACGCACGCTGCCTGCCGCCAAATGCATACTGAACACGGCCATGCATAATACATAGGCTAAAAATAGACGAGTGGAATGCTAATTGGCGACAGGGCACCGCTATGGTGGGTGCTAATTGCAGTCATAATGTTTACAGCACATGGGATTAATGATATTTTTACTGCGAGTAATTGAGGCCGTTTTGGTCTGGACATGTGACGAACGCAACGGCTTCAGTTCCCCCTCATGAAGGAGCGACCGGTAAGGTGTGTGACAGTCGGGGCTTTCAAGAGGCCGGCCTGACACAGACATCAATGCGCTGGGTGCTCCCGGGCTAAGGACGGGCAATAATTTTAATAATCTTCCCTGACATCATCATCCTCATTGTCACCTAGCAACTGTCCATTGAGGGAAGCGGAACAGAAGCCTATCAGGGGCTACCCAGAGTGTGTGTGTGTGTGTGTGTGTGTGTGCGTGTGTGTGTGTGTGTGCGTGTGTGTGTGTGGCTACAATGCAAATGCCATTATGATCAAAGTGACGCCGTCAACCTTTTCCACATCCACAACAGTATTTACCTCGTTAAAGGAAAAGGACGCCTGACCCTACACCAGCAACACGTCCAGTAAGGTTGGTAGTAAGTAGATACAAGGAAATAAAAGTACAAAAAAGAAAGTACATATCTAATTTCAAATGAATTTCTGAAACAAATCAAGCCTCGGTCGAACAAAACCACGCAACGGCGTCATTATTTATGAAACCAGAATCAGGCGGTAATGGAAAAGCTGTGCAGGAAAACAAAGCACCCCCCTGTCCCCCAAAGCACCCCACCGAATGTGTTAATCACACACGCTTAATTAACCGATCAGAAAGGTTTACTACCTCTATAGGAGACGGAGCTTCTGCCATTTACCGCTCCGGATTATACAGATGAGCTTTAACGCAATACTAAAGGAGGGAAAGACATTAGTGACGCCTTAAGAGAAGAAACTGTTGCCCATCAATCCAGAAAGGGTGATAATGCCATTCTAGACAATTCGACTGCCATTATTTCACAGGGAGACGCCTCGCTCACAAGTAGAAAATGTTTTGTGAGTGTCCCAACATGTCCATCCTAAGATCTGGCAGCGAAATGCTCTGATGGTTAGCGAACCCACCGCTGACCTCCCCCCACCCCCCAAAAAAACGACATCTACGTGTCCACAGGGCTCAGTTAGCATGCTAACGTTCACAACAAAACAATTAAAAGAAACAGACTGAACTCTCCACAGGAAGTCTTTAGGGTCATGCGGTTGCCTTCAAATGATCAATCTGACTTTAGTGTCCTAAAAAAAGAAAAGGGTTGTTGGACCCTAATGCATTGCACCAGGTCTGGGGAAAAACTAAACAGAATATCAGCTGAGAGGGCTGGCTTGCAGCTAGAAAACTCCATCGAATGTCTTCAGACGTCACACACAAGATCATCCGTCCACCAGCTGAAGCTCAACCCAGATTGGGTAATGAATGAAACAATGACCAAGAAAGAATGTATGGCCGACCAGAATCAAGCAGAAACAACCTTTCTTACCCCACAGCAGGGGAACGTGGGTGCACCACTGCTATGTAAAAGCATGCATGTTGAAACAATGGTACAGTACATGTACATTTATGGACAGAAAACAGCAACGGACATTAAAAACGGCTGAAAACACTTCTTGAGTTTGTTTGGAAGACTGATGGCCATAGACGCAGCTGAGAGGAAGGATCTACAGTAACGCTCGTTTGTGCAAATAGGACGAAGGAGTCGCTCCATAAAGGAGTTTTCTGGTTCTGCAGCAGCTACGTTCATGGGTGCCTCTGACATTATCCGACGGTGAAATGTTTTTGACAGAGTTCCTACACGACCTGCACTAGACGGAGGGGAAGCCCAGGACCCAGCTGGCCTTCCTGTTGAGACTTTCAGAGAGCTGGACTGAGAAAACAAAGACTGGCAAACCTTAATGAACTGGCAATGCAAGAATGAAGTATAATAACCCTCCAATTCCAGCTCACCCTCCTGGATTACACGTTCAACCGTAGTCGATCATCAAAAGACGCAGTGTTCAAACCTCTGGTCGTCTCCTGGGTATTTTATCATTTATTCTTATTAATATCAACACGCATGAGCGACTTTGAGTCCGTCACCACTGCGCTGAACGTTTCAGGGGATGAAAGCGGACAGTGACCCAAAGCACGTCCCAAACGTTTGTTTGTTTTCTGTCTTGTGCGGGCAAATCCATCATCTGGAGGGAAAATTAAAACAAAGGCGGCATTTAAATAACTTTCATTAAATGTTGATGGGCTCCATTACCTCCACCAATCACCTGGCCAGATAAAAAGAGAAGCAGTTGTCTTTTTTTAATGTCAACGTGCACAGCACACACCCACACACACACTCGCGCGCGCACGCACACACACACACACTCGCACGCGCGCACACGCACACACACACACACACACACACACACACACACACACACAAAAGGGACCAACCTGGGAATATTACTGAGACTGAGATGCCAAGAACATCTGCTTGTATGACAGCACCGCCTAACTAGTATTTTCTGCCTCAGTAACAGGCAAGATTAAGTTGTCAAATAAATATTACTGCTTTTTGGTATGCACATTATACAACACAACACAACCCCAGACACACACACACACACACACACACACACATCACACTGAAGACACCGAGACAGTCTGCAGATCAGGAAAAAAGTTTTAAAAGTAAAGTAGCTCTTTGGCTTTGGGTGCCGTAGACATGCGACTGATGCAAATGTGTTTGTATATATATAATAATAGCATCACACGTTTGCTGCATATTTGATCCAAATGCTCTAGTCAGTTGAGATTTGGTGACTGCAGAGCACATTGCCTTGTTCAAGGAACCAATCGGAGATGATTTGAGTTTTTTGGCACGTTGCATTACCCTGTTATGAGTGATGATGCGAGGTCACAAAGGGATGAAAGTAGTCAGAAAACAAACTCGGGTAGTTTGTGACTTGTCAGCTCGGCCTGACTTATGCTAAGGGGCCAAAAGTGTGTCGAGAAACAAGCCCCCGCATCTTAAACCGCGAGCATCAGCACGAACTCTTGATATAAGACAGGATAGATCCATACTTCTCAGTTGCTTGTGGGAAACTGCGACCCGGGATGTCAAAGCTGAAATGAAGACTCATCACACCATCTGTTACTGTCCAGTTCCGGCGAGCCTTAGTGGATCGCTTCGGACGGCGTTCGGCGCGAGTGATTATTTCAGCTGTCAGCCCGTTCACCTCTGACCTGAACAAACGGATGTGCTCTCTTTTCTTGAACCATTCTCTGTGAATCTGAAGAGATGGTGGTTCATAAAAACCAACATGATAAGGATTTAATGAAACACTCAGACCAGCCTGTTTGGCACCAACCAACCATAGAAATGCTCTCTCTGTCTTTGGCTTTCTGTTTCAGCTAGTCATTATCGGCATGTTGAGATCCCTGAATGCGACGTGATTGGCTCCCTGGGATTGGTAGGTAGCAAGGTGGGAATGTAGATTAGATTAGATTAGATTAGGTAGGTAGGTAGGTAGGTAGGTAGGTAGGTAGGTAGGTAGGTAGGTAGGTAGATAGATAGATAGATAGATAGATAGATAGATAGATAGATAGATAGATAGATAGATAGATAATTTTTTATATATTTTTTTACCACCTTTCTATCCAATTAGGAGTTTAGATGGGCATCTTTATTTTTGTTGATGCTTGCATGTCCCATCCTCCCCTCTTGTAGAGAAGACCTGTCCTAACAACAAAAGGACCCCTCACACCGTTAGCCTAAGTTGGCAGCACAAGACATGCTTGAATAGAAACTGTCCATGGCTCAATAACAACTGGGAACTGCAGATGGCAGCGCACTCAGGTAAAAGACAGTTACAGAGTTCTTCTGCGTGTTTACTGCCGGAAAATTGGGGAATAACAGCCTGTCATACGGGGACACATCAGCCTTTGTTAAAGAAATTACTTTGCTCTTCACCCAGCTCTCTCACGCCGGGCCTCATGCACAAATTGTCCATTTGGCGAGTGCAGCCTAAATGGAACTGCGTCTTCGCCATGTTGCTCCGCCGCGGCACAAAGAGGCCGTGGCGGATAGGAATCCAATTATCCGAGGCAAATAATGGATGTCTCATTTAAGACGCGCGACTGTTGCAGCAGTAATGGCAGTGGCACCATTTTCACAAAGCCAGTCTCCATCGAGCGCATCGCGGCCTGTTCATCACTAACTCATACCACATCCGAGTACAGCGAGAAGTCAAACTCCGTAGATCATCATGAATCTTTCGTCGGCGCGGAAAACGCGGTGGAAGAAAGACTGTTTACTCACATGTAGCGCAGGTGTGGGTTCTGAGCGAAGGCCCGAGGCTGGATCACCCGCAGATTACAATTCATGATAGTCCTGAGGAGAAAAAAAAAAAAAAAAGATAAGGAACAGATAACAAAAAGGGACTGGATTTACTTTTTCTCTTCCCCTCTTTTTTTTTTTTTTTTTTTTTTTTTATGCGGACATGTTCAGCTCCAAGCACAGACTCTCATCATGCCGCTATCACACACACAGCGGGAGGGCGGCTGGATCTCTCGTCCCTTATCCAGATTTTCCACCATCATTTTGTACGGTTTTCTCCTTTTTCTATTTTTAGAGTCAAGACAACGCTCATGCAGAAATATACGTAGAAAAGACCTCCTCTGGAAAAAAGAAACACCTTCATGTGTCAGCTCACAAACGTGCACGCAAAAGGAGAAGACGTCTCAATCTTTTCTTCATCTTCACATCCTAACCTCGATCTGCGTGTGCAACGGGCCGAGCCGAGTCGAACCGAACCGAGGACCAAACGAAAGTTGACTTTGAAGCACCAGGTAGTGCAAAGTTTGCAAACTCCTCTGTCTTCCATGCAAACGGGGGGAAATTTCTCGCCGGATGAGAAGGCGTTCTGTCATTGTGCCGACTTGTATAGGAGTGAAATAGTAATGAAATTAAACTAATCCCCCGCCTGCCAGAGAGGAGACCCAGTGGAATTCCCATAAGGGCTTTCTGGATCTCCCAGCGCCGCAGTACGGGAAACGCTGTTCTCAATTGTAATTACTTCTAATCTTGTAATCACAGGTGCCTCGTTCCAAAGAAGTCCTTGACATCCTTGACATGACCGAGCGCCTCATAAAACACAGAGCTGACTGCACCCAGCTGCCTAACCCTAACCCTATCCCCACCCCTCAAAAATAAAATCCTGTCGTGCCATTCTGGAGATTTGCGGTCAGAGAGACGATCCAGAGGTCATTAAGTAGGTCTTTCAGAGAATCCTGAGGTATATTCTACAGTAAAAAGTAAAACCCGATTTTTTTCCAACCGTTAAAAGCTGGACCACCACGGCAGGCCACCAAGACGAGGGATGAGCCAACGTTTGCAGTGAGATTGTCAGGTATAATGAATTGTCATGGCTGATTGCATGAACAAAGAGGTCGGAAATAGTTTTAAAGTTCTGGAATAACATGTTTGACTGAAGAAAAATGTGAATCTGTGGATGCAGGGTTTTTCCTCTCTCTGTACTTTTAATACGCTTTTAGAAACGAGGCATGAGCGCTTTTAGTTTCCCATTTTTCCAAGTCTCCACCTCAAGAGAAAACTCCCCCCCAGCGACTCCCCCACTCAGCTCCTTCAGACTAGCCAGCAGCAATTAGCAATCACCTGGTGGAAATGCACATCTTCTGAGCTCACCATAGGAGCTACTGATAGATGGCATTTTTATAAAAAATGAAGGTAACAGTTACATGAGTGTGTTATTAAATGGTCAGAAAAATACTTAACTCTCCCCCTTTAACTAATTTTATAATAAAACCAATTTAATTTCTTATTTTTCCATCAAATCTAATTCTACCTAAATGACAGCTAGTAGTCCTGGGGTATGTGAGAAACGTGAATGTTTCAGTGTTAATTCAAAGTGAATTTTAATGTCAGTCTGATAGAAAATTGTTATTTAGCGTTTAAAGTTGCTCCAGTTCCCTTTTTTTTTAGCCCTTATCTGAGAAATCATGCTTAAAAAAAAACACCAGCATGTAGTTTTTATTCCAGGCCCCAGTAAGACAGCAGCTTCTTCAGATCAGCAGCAGTCTTGCTGTTAGCGTTCCAACTCCGAATGGTGCTTGACATCGGCGAGACAATCTCGAAAACGAAAGCGCAGAATCAGAACCGATCACGTTCGATCTGCAGGAGGCTGGATATGATTTGCCCGTAATATCAGCCTACTATTCTGAAGATCTGCTCCTTCGTGAGCGCACCGTCTTCTTTTCTCATTTTACTCCTGTGGCGGTTAAACGTAAAAAAAAAAACCCCAAAAAATAACCATCCCTGACTCTCCCCAGGTTGGTTCCTTTGCGCAGCGTCACAACAGGCTCGTGGAGGAGCCCCGCGTCCCCCGGATGAGGCTGCAAAGGAAGGCAGGCGGTAATGAGAAAAATGCTAATTTGGCGGTGGAGATATTGCACTTGGCCTCCATGATGAGGGATCAGGGGGAGAGGCCAGCTCCGACTGTGGAGGGCAGAGAAGAAGATGGCTCTTTGAGTAGAGGTGGGAGGGCTGGAGGGAGTGGAACGGGGGGGATTAAGTGGAAGTCTGAAACGCACGCGGCTGGAAAGTGGGCGGGCGCGGAGCAAGAAGGCAGCGTCACCTATCTTTAAAAAAAAAAAAGAAAACGTGAGAAGATTAGCCGTGAAGACCCTCAGCTCCTCCAGGGACGCTTGATTCAATTTCCACTGCTTCCTTTTAGCGCCATCTCATCAGCTGTTACCCAAAGCAGAGCAGCTTCTCAGTGTTTGACTGGCAAGAATTAAAGGCTTCTTTAAACTTCAGCTCATGTTAGCGACAGAAATACTCCCTTCAGGCGGCCCTGCTCACTCAACCAACATCTTCATCTTCTCCTTATCAGCCATTTCAGAGGGTTTTCTGAGCCAAATCGCTTCCGTCATTCATGTTGCAGCGAACTTGATGTTCTGTGTGCTTTGCGAAGGCATTCACACCCTCAGCTCTGCTCACGTTCTGTCCTTCCGCAGCCGACTTACTAGCATTTTAGCTCACTGGCTAACGTAAAGTAGCGCATGTGAAGTGGATGGAAAATTATGTTTTGTCTTCTTTTTTCAAAATATAAATAGAAACCTGAGAAGTGTGGCATGGACACTTTTTTTATCCCCATTTATTCTGTTACCTTGAAATTAAGTCCAGTACAAAACAAACTGCTACGTGAAGAAACCTAACCATCATTAAACAGTCTTTAATTTTTATTTTTTTTTCAGAAAACCTAGCAGAAACTTTTCCGTTTTACGCTTGACACATTAGCTTGAGGAGCTAAGCTAGCTTGAAGAGCTAAGCTAGCTTGAGGAGCTATACTAGCTTGATGAATGTGACTGGCAGTCAATCAAACAGATCAGCATGGCAAATAAGCTTTCAATCATTTATTTTTACTTATGTTTTATAATGATAAAAAAAACAGTAGATTTTGTGTTTTAAAATGTATATGTATATATACGTATATGATTTTGTCTGTTTGTCAGAAACCTTTACAGAAATAACAGGATCATGAGGGACAAAGGTCAACAAAACATTGTGGAGGAATTTGAGGCTGTCAGAGTTCAAAACAATATTATAAACCTCAAACATCTCTGCTAGCAAAGTTCAATACTTCATGCCGAAATGGAAAGACTATGGAGAATCAAAAGAGTGTCAGGAACAAAGCCGTTTTAAAAGAACAGCGACACAAACGCAGCAGACGTGTGGGAGAAGATGATCTGATTGGATCAAATCAAAACTAATTATCTTGGCCAATTGAAAAATTCTGTAGGCGTGTAAGAAATCTAATGCTGCTATCAACTTTTACAAACCATCTCCAGTGTTACAGACACGGTGGTGGAAGCCTCATGGTACGATAGACGAAGTTAGAGATGTTGTAACCGTGAGAAAAAACCATTTGATGCGTAAAAATGTGAGATTTGGGTGGAAAGCATCGACCGGAGTCACAATGACATTGTTTCAAAGCATATTGATTTGTTAAAAGGAAATGAAATTTGTGACAAGACGTGAAATTAGACGTTTCTGCATGACATCCATCCAATCTGACTGAGTCTTTTGCCATCTTGGAAAGACAAACGGGTAACGAAATTTGTCTCAATTTGAGCAGGGACATCCTGCAATGGGAGTAAAAGTTACTTCTACAAAGCACTGACTTCAAAAACAAAAATAAGCCACAATTTTCAGACCAAGATAACCTTAAAACATCAGGCAGTCAAGCATTTGTCTCATGGCACTCTAGAATTACGGGCCTCTCGACTCCGGGTGATACGGACATTAAGTTTTATCACGATATATTGTGATCACAATGAAAATGACCAAAAGAACCATTTATCACTTCCTTCATAGGTAACTGTATGCCTGTGAAAAAAAGAAATGTAATTTTTAACTGGAATTTATCATGACAGCAATGTATCAGCTCTACGATGAGAAATTTATCACGATAAACGATACGATAAATGCACACCCCTGGTTCTACTTCTGTTCCCCCCCTATCCAGAAAGCAGGTCTGGAACGGCATTTAAGTGTGTGTTCCCCCCTTTTATATACACACACACACACACACACACACACACACACACACATCACAAGATGAAAGCATCAGCACTCACAGTCTCTGTAGTCCGGTGTAGAGCTCCATATCGACGTCTCTCAGCATCTGCAGTCCCGTCCAGTTCTCTATGTGTCTGAAAAACAAGCAAGAAACAGAGGGACGGTAAATGAGACATACCTCCTCATCCGAGGGAAAGAAAGAAAAAAAACCCCCAGAAAAGCAAACGAAACCAAGAGACATGACGGGGGTGAGGAAAACTGCTTTACCAAGTCCCCCGCTGCAAATTAACTGGCTGCGTTTTGTCAAAAGTTTTTGAATCCATATTCATTTAAACTGCAATAATTGGAACAGCTCTGACAGAGTGCTCTCTGCTGCCCTCTGATAGATTTAATTGCCAAGAGGCAGCTTCTGAGGCTTAATCTATGTAAGGGAAAGTGGGAGGGAGGAGAGGACCAAATAAACACTGCAGATGGCTTCACTTCTGTTAGCACCGTCAGACTCCGCAGTGAAGCGCTTTCTGTGTGCTGGCGGGACCAGGAAAGTGCAGTTCATGCCTGTAAATTAGCTTCGGGGCCATTGTGGAATTATACTGGGTTTTTTGGGGGGTTTTTTGTTATGGTTCCGAGAGGGACGACGTGGATCAGGGACGCGGTTTTTTTTAACGGCGAATGAATGAGGAGACAGGGGAACGAAACGAAGACGTGTGGAATTGTTTTATTGCCTCAAACGGGAGAAGGAGACGAGGAAAGAAAATGGCGGCCTGATCCAGGAAACTGGAAACTGAACGCAGTGAGCGGCGCGTTTTAGGAGAGTTGCTACAACGATCCAGTCACGAGCTCACGGGAACACGTGCGGAGCGAGCCCGGAGACGAATAATCAGATCGCTGCTTGTATTTTTTGACAACGTGGAGAGGGGGAGAAATTATGTTCCGGCGATTGTTTTTGTCAAAACCTATGTTTCCATGTTGTCTGCTGGAGCCCGGGCATCTGGTGTACGATGATGAAGCGGGAGCTGAGACATCACATCGCGTTTGCGTGAGTCAGGAGCTCCCGGGGCGGATCAGCCACTCTTCATACGGTCAAGGAGGATGCGGCTCTCCCTGATCTGAACTTCCTAATATATTTGTGTTTTGGTTCTACTGCACTTTAAAAAAAAAAAACCCCAACAACAACAACAAAAACAGGCCGTACAGTTTCAGCTGTACTGTATCAGTTCTTGCAGTTTCTACAAACAACAGCGGTTGTAGAAACGTCTGCGGATGCAGTGACATCTAGTGGCACAAACTGCTAGTTGCGGTCAAACGCTGATTATTGGTCATTTCCAGTCAGTGTTTTGGGCCTGAAACAGCCAAACGGCAGCATTCAGCTTCAGAAATCTGGAGCAAACCTCCAGAAAACGGCAAAACAGCCGAAACACAGAGTTCCTTCAATAGCAGTGTGTTCAGAAATGCCTCTGATTAGCAACAGCTGGAACACCGATCAACTCCTCCGATCATGACGACGGCCTTAGTTGGACTAAACACTCAGAGCTCTCGTCTGAGCTCGTATTGCGTGCGAAGGACCCGTAACAAAGAGCATCATCCGACTCAGACCGAGCCGCTTCACCCACAGATCCTTTTTGTCGTCCTTGAAATCCTTCTGAAGGTTCTGTCTCCACTCAGGCGTAATGAGATCAGGAAGCGAAACCTAATTGTGTAGATGCTCAGCAGATTGCAACCGATCTTTACTCAGACGTATAGAGGAAACGGACGCATCGCGCTAATTCCCGGCGAATCGAGCAGGAAGCCGAGGGACACGAGCAAAGATGATTTCAATCGCCGAATGAGTAACAAACAATGATAATCGGAGCTGGTATAGACAGTAGTTTGTTTTCTTTCTTTTTTTTTTTTTTTTTTTCTTTATGGATACAATCATACTTTCACTGAGGGGGCACTAATAGCTGACCCGGCAGTACAAATGAAATAAAACAGTGTGGCAGCTGAAAGTGCCTCACACTGGCAGTGACAATGTTGCTGAGATCATTTCTAAAACGAGGGGGTTAGGTGGGGGGGGCAGCGGCTCTAAAGGCAGAAGGCGATAAATCTTATCCGCTCACAGTGGATGTAGCTTTACGCCGCATATGCTGACGGAGACTGGGACCAGAACAGGGATGATCCACATCCTGGGATGATAGTATAATAATAGCATCACCTTCCTAAAATAAAGTCTTTTTTGTTGTTGTTGTTGTTGTTTCGTCAAATGTGATTATTTCCCCCCCCCCCAAAATCATTTTCTTGGCAAAAAAAGAGGTGATGATTTAAGAAAAAACAAAACCACAATTTCAGCAAACATGACACACTTTTACTTCAGGAAGGTGACGATTCGCATAGAATCTTTTTGGACAAAAACAAATGCTACAAACCTTTGATTTTTTGATTTTTTGATTTTTTTGTTTCTTTACACAAACAGTCAAATTAAACAACTCGGCCAATTATTTTAGGAATGTGACAGTATAATACTTTATTTGTACAAAGTACATATTTAAACTCAATGGTGCTACGTGTATAAAAAAAACAAAAAACATCAGTGACAAAAACCCACAAAAAATATATAAAAATTGATTAAAATACATGCCAAGGTAAAGCAAAATGAAAGAAATTCATGAAAAGCCTTAGAGGATCCCGTCTGGTGTGAGGTGTGGATCTAACCAGGAGACGTACAAGTGACAGTTTCTGTTTTAATTTCATAATAGGTGGAGTTTTGTGTAAAGCTATGGTTTCTTTCTGAAGAGAAGAGATAAAAAAAATGAAAAAAAACTTTTTTGAAGAAGTTTTCCATAAAACTGTCAGCCATGCAGAAAGACTCTCATTACCCTGGAAAGCTCCTGCCTCAGACGAGGCTGAACAACAGGAACAACAGGAACAACAGGAACAACAGGAACAACAGGAACAACAGGAACAAACTTTCTGTTTTGTTTCCCCCCCCCCCCCTGTCCTCCATGGTAGCAATATTGCTAGTGACAACCCAAAACATCAAATTATGTTTCATACAACCTGCTTACATACGTTTGTCCAGACTTCAAACAGCCCAACAGTGTGAGCAACAAACGGCGACGTTAGCTGAACAGTCTGCATGAATTTGGAAATATTCTATTTGATCTCAGGTCTGGCGCAGCCGTCGTGCCGCTCCGGCCCCGTGGAACCCCGAGGCACGTGTTTTTTTTCCCGGCATGCTCCGAACGGAGCTCTGCCGCGTCGCTGAACGCTCGGTCGTCCCGTGTCCCTCGTTGGGAGACCGGGAGACGTTTCGGTGGGTTTCAAAGCAACTCCTGCGACGTTGTGATCCCAAACACGCCGCTTAGGTGGTGGTTGTGTTGGTAGCCACGAAACATCACACTGGGAATCACTGAGCTGGAAGTTCCCCCCCTACCCCATCGTCTGCTGTGAAAAGCTAGCAGTTGAAAATCTGGCCTTGTTTTCGCTCCTAAAAAAAGTGACTTTTTTAGAGAAACGCACATTGTGCCTTAACGAGGGCCCCCACCAACTAATTAAGGGCTTGACACTGAAAAAGGCATGTCACAATAAACTGTCTTTAAGTAATACATCGATAATGCAAATTCACCTTCTCAAAGACCACTGAACTGTGAATTTGTGCAGAAAACTCCACACTCCACACTGTAACTGTTTTGCATTTTAAACGTCCAAAATGAAACGGAACCAAAAACAACAGCACAAAAATAAAAATGAAATAAACCACACAGAACTGAAACAGGTTGCTGCGACTCTAAGCAAAATTGCTCTTCAGAAAATTATTGAAGATAATTTATTGTGTGATTAATTCCGACGTGTGTACACTGAAATAATTCAGAATTTAAAAAAAAAAAAAAAAAAAAAAGAGATGGACCTACACCAGATACTGTCAGACCCAAGCTGATTACCCACAATCCTTTGTTCCAAAACCAGATTTCTAACCCCAAACTGACTTTCTAACATCACTATACACCTGTTGACTCAAACACCTGGGGCGTTTCCAGGGCAACCATGTGGCGGGAGGGGCTGAAAGCAGGAAAAAATGCCCTGACAAGAGGGTGACTTTTATAGTTTTGGTTGTTTTGTGCCAAACCTTTCAGGCTTACACAGAAACACCCCGAGTGTCGTGGAGGGTTTTATGGTATCAAAGTGTCTGAAGTGCACAATGAAAGTTTAGTGAGTAAAAGCAAAACTTGCTCCACCATAGATTCCTCAGTAAAATCCCTCAGTGAATGACTGAACCTGAGAGAAAGATGAGCGCCGAGGAGGGATTGCTGATAATACAAACAGGAAGCAGCTGGGAGGGAAGGAAAGCAGGCAGACTGAGGGACGATAAAAAATTAACACAGAAGCAGCTGAGCAGGAACTCAAAGCACCAAGAACCAAACAGGAAAAAGTCAAATTAACATAAAAACGCAAGACACAGAACATGAGAACGAATTAGTAAACAACATGCAACAAAATTAACAGGTATACAAAAAAATCTTTAATGTGATACTCGTGTCTCCTTCTGTTTTTATGATAGTTTATGTTGGAAGCACAAAAATGATAAAGTCAAACTCAAAATATCTGTCATATTCAGATCACGTGCTACAAAAGCCAATTCATGTCAAGCAACGCCCCACACTTCGTGGCGCCCTGGGCAGAGAGCCGCATCACGCAGAAAGAGAATACTTCCTGGAATTGAAGTGATTTCTCTCTTATTTTTCACAAATTAGCATAACCCTGAAAACCGCTGCACCTCCATGAAACTAATAACTCAGAAAGTGGAGACAAGGAAAACAGACCGAACTGGCCTGATCATTAAGATTCATTGTCGACTTTATTGGATTTAAGATTACATCAGAGGTTTAGACTAAAAAAAAACGAGAAAAGGAAAAGAAATGGAAAAGAAACCAAGGATAAATTAGGGCCTTGTTCATAATAAATCTTGCCACAGGGCAGCCAGCAGCAGTAATATTAAATGTCATTACTTTCCTTCCTTCTGCTCCTCGCAGACTGATGAATTCAATTTAAACGCGCGAAAAGGGGGGCTGTTTGAATCGAGACGTACGGAAGGTCTGAAAAGTTTAGGCAAAACCTCAGGAAAACAGCCACAAAAAAAAAAAAGAAAAAAAAAAAAGATTACCAGAAGCAGATATTATTACAAAGATGAAATTACGGCCATATTTATTAACAACTTGTTGCGGCGGGTAATGCGGCGCATTTAAACCGTTTGTCGGTTTCGCGTTTACGGTGTGGAATATGTTACACCCACAGGAATTAAAAACACAAAAGCAGCAGCTTGTGTCAGGAACGTCGCAATTCAAGCTGTATTATGTTTCAAATAACAGACGCAAAATTACCATATGACAGGATGATATATGCCTATATATTCTTTTACATGGGCTTTCTGCTCCACGATGCAATTCGGCATGATCCTCGTTTTCGTCAACAAACAGCCCAGAGGAAACGCAAACCTCACGCGCTCTGCCACGTGGTTGTCCGTGGCGCACCCAAAGTGTACGGGGATTAGGCTGTCGTGAAAAAATAAAATAAAATAAATGAATTAGATGTGAATAACAAAGGCGCTGCAGCGACACCAGAGCTTTCAAATCTCATTGGGTGTCGGATCGAGATGTAAAATTGAGATCGTTGGATCTCGATGCCAATCAAAGCAGGATGATTCGTCCAATTAGCGGGCGAGAACGATTATTCAACCTCACCGCTCGCAGGAAGGTCTCTTATTTTCCCGAAAAGAAGAAGAAGAAGAAGAAGAAGAAGAAGAAGAAGAGAGATTAGGGACAGCAAGAAAAAGGAGAGCAGGATTAGAAACAGGAAATAGTCCGTCTTATGTCTGTCTCCTGTTATCTGACTTCAAATAATTCGTTCCGGGCTTTTTTGTGTTTTATGATCCTGTTTTCTTAAAGTGCCCCCCCCCCTCTCTTGTCCCCCAAATGCATTTCCTGCGCATTAATAACTGCTAGGTGGAAGGAAACGATAGCATCGGAACAAAGCGTTCAGGCGGATCCACCAGGCCCTGCTCGCTCTCAGACGCGGCGCCTCTCGAATCACAGCCATCTTCCATCTGCTTCGGAAAATGGCCTCCGACAAAGTAGAATGTGAACTGGGTGGTTCAGTGCCGGAGGAGAGCGCCCTGGAACCAAACAGGAACAGATTCCATCTCAGCGACGGCCATCTGTCGTGTTGGAGGGGCCCTGGGCGACACCACGAACCCCTCCCTACCTGCTATCTTGTCCCGAGCCCTCCGAGTGTAATCGACAGAAAACAACACAGCCGAAGAAAATAACAACCGACCACCCAGAAAACTGAGTACGTTTCATATTATACCAACTCTGTTTGGATGAACATAGCAGAAAAAGGAGTCGTTAATGCTGACTGTGATGTGATTTTTGTTAAGGCAGAAGTAGAAGTATTTGCATTTGGGCAAACAATGAAGAATTTTCTTCAGGGTTAGACTATTTTCATGCACTAACAACTCACTTTTAACCTCCGAATGTAGGATTGAAGTTAAATGGACGACAAAAAAAACAAAAAACTTTGTATTCCACAGAAGAAAAAAAAAAATCTGAAAACTGTGTGAAAACTTTGCAATTTTTTTTTTCTTTTACTATTTCACACGTCACACAAAGGAACTCAATTTCTATTACGAATGTGCGCAAATCTGTCAATAAAACGCTGAAAACACAATGTCGCCATTGCGACGTTTCCATAAAATCAGAAAATCGACTAAGGCCAGGTGAATAAAAAAACACGCCTTAATCGTCATTATCCAACTACCTCCTGTTATCTTTGTGGTTTATGCTGCCGCCGGTAACGTCCTGTTGTTGAGTGAACCAATTTTGATTGGTTCACTTGGCAGCGAAGTAAACCAATCTGAGTTTACTTAAATTAAATTGCACAAATTGTGCGGTCAATGGAAACACGTTGCTCATTTTTAACATAGTGATTAGATTCAGATCTTCATCAGGCAAAAATTCATCTCACCAGAAAAAAATGTAGATTAACTGTATGGAACCTTCCCCTGTTTTTCTGATGTGGCTCCTTTCTCCATGTTTCCCCTTCGTCCCTTTTCTCCTGCTCTAGCTACAAGTATGTGAATTTTTTGGACTCCACCATGAATTTACACTGACACCCTGAAATAAAATCCTTAGCAGGCAGTTTCCTTCAGACACCTCCAAACAGTAAACCCTCTCAAAACTAAATGATTGAATATTGTGAATTTGTTGTTGACTAAATTAGAAATAAAATCAATGTAAAAGCCTGAGCAGGAACGTTGGAAGCCATGTTGCTGTAAAGCTATGCTGCCGTGATGAAATCAGGAAACAGCCGCGGCGTTTTCAGGCCACGAACTGTGAGAAAACTCCATCTGAGGGTGAGGGGTGACTCTTTCAGCAAGGCAGCAACCTGAATCTGACATCTTGTAGCAAAAAGAGATGGCTGAAATGAAAAAAAAACAAAAAAAAAACAAGATTGCTTTTTAAAATGACCAGCATTGAGTCCTGGCCCGAGTCACACCGGGAACCTTTTGAAAGAGCTGAAATCTGCCATTATGGAGCCCAAAGTCAACCCAAAAGAAGAGAGGCACGTCAAGCAACCTGCCAACAGGTGTGAGGGTTTTCCAGCTGCACGGATAACGCGTATTTAGACTCTTTTCATTGTTGCGACACATCACAAACAAAACAGGTGTGCATGCTGGAACAAAACCAGCAGTACTGAGGTTACAGGACATAAAAAAATAGTCCTTTCTTTGCCATTTCCAAAGTTGTGTGTGAAAAACATCCCACGATTCAACAGCAAACTGAATCGCCTGCAGCAGCTTTTATTTTTATTCGTTTTTGTATATATGAGAGGGAATTTCCATCCACTTGTCCTTACACCACACGTCTGCACAGGAAGACATCTCTTTCTCTACAGCTTTCTAAGAAGACCCACTACTGCATTTCAGTCCAGCTGCAGTCTGGAAATTGACTAGACCACCAAGATTATTCTTCTTTTTGCTGTAGACTTGCTGGTCTGTTTGTTATAAATGTCCTGTTCATGACTCAACCGGTGGCAACGTGCAAAACGTCCTGTAGCTGAAAATAAGCGCAAATCATCAACCCTCCACCTCTGTGCACTGGTTTTCTGTTTTCTCCCACACGCCTGAACTCAATGGGTGATTACCAGGCTTCTGCAGAGCCTGATGGAATGCAACCAGTGGAACTAGCTGTGAAGCAGAGACGCTTCTACAAACACGCAGGACGGCGTTTGGGGCACCGCCGTAGTAAAGGCCTCATCTCTCCAGTCTTTATTGTAAGTGCTAAATAGACACATTGCATGTTATCATTTACATCTGGAAATTTTGCACATGTGCACAACTCTGGAGGGTAAATCCATAGCCGCGCCGCCGCCAAGGACAACTCTGTTAACAAAACAAAACCTGGAGATGTTGGTATTATTGATTTAGGTACGGCAAAGGAAAAACAATGTAGAAAAAAAAAAAAACGTTGACGAACCACTCAAAACCACTCGTACTCTTCTTTTCTCGCTGTGCATCGGCTGTGCTGCACGCAGACTTGTTGCCAAAGCAACCGACTGACAAGGGTACCACTAACGAATCAAGACTCAACACCAAAAGACGCGCAAACATTTCCCACACAAAGAACAAAACATTCAGTCCGTCGCGGTGTCATGCTTCCAGGCTTGATGTTTATGATCAATAAGCGATTATCTGAGCACAGTGATAACCAGGAGACGTACATCATATAGACAGGATCATACATCGCGTGTACATTTGATTTTAAATGTTAAAAAAGCACATTTATAGAAACACCATCGATCACGAAAGATGAAAGCAGAGGCAGTTAATAATTACTGAACCGTGTTCAGATCAGTTCATTTTTGTATGTTTTTCAGTGAACATACTTGTACCTTATTTTTGCTAAACGGTAAGGACTTCCTCATATCCTCCTAAGCGTGCTCTTTCTTACAGTAAACGAATTACTAAAGCAACGTCGACACGCTGAGTCTCACGCTTTTTCCCAGTCGCAACATTAAAAAAAATCGGCAACTTCCCCGCAGCAAGCTTGACGTCACACGCGCGACCCGACAGCCATGTGCCCCGAAGTGATTAAACCAGATATGACTCTGACGGCGCGCCACGACGAGAAGCCGTCCCTCGGCTGCATCGTGTGCCGCGTCGAAAGCGAAGACGGCGCGAGGCTCCGAGGAGCACAAACAGCAAAATAGCTCCTGTTTCTCGGTAATCTCCTCTGATTCTGCCCCCATTGTTTCCAACGCTTCCGTCTGCCTGTGATTTACGACTTTGTTGGAATGATCTACAACGCTCGAGTCGCGGCCTTAATGGGAAAATGTTTAATAAAATAGAATGTCTCTGGTGTGTTCCTGGGATATTGATCTACATTCTGCCTCCCTCTCTGTTTTCGTGAAAGGCAAAAGGAGCCCAAACGCTTCTGAGGACGAGATACTGAAGCAGCACTCCTCTAGATTAAAACACCAACCGAACATCAATCAGATAACCTGCATTTCTTTGTTGTGTTTTCTTTTGGGGGGGGGGGAGTATTTCGGAGTTGCGTTGCACTGGGAGAAAAAAAACAACAAAAAAACGCTGAAAAAGGACAGCGAGAAATAAAAAGATGAGGGAAAACACAAAAGGAGGCTATTTTTCCCTCAATATTTACTGCAAGCGGGAGTCAGAAAATAAGTCATCCTCCAAAGCAATCATGAGGGAGATTTGGCATTCAAGGCTTGTAAATTGGAATCAAGCATCGCAATCTCTGTGGCTTCGCTCGCTGAGACAAACCCACGCCTGTTACCTCTATGCAAATGTAATCACATGCACAGGCAGACAGATGCACCGGCTTCCTTCTTTAATGTATGAGCTTATGAAACGATATCCACCTTCCATCTGTTGGTCAGAATCTCAATTATTCCCCGGCCTCCAACAACGACGTTAATACACAAAGCCAACTGGACTGTGCGCTTTTTTCACCTCTTGTTTTCCCCCTCCGGGCTTCTTCATATTAACGACACTGAGGTGTTCGGGGGTCGGCCCTCCGGCCCAGAGCTCTGGACGTTTTCCATTTAAAAGAATATTATAGTAATGTTGTCAAGGAAGAACAAAAACAAACAGATAAATTATAATTTAGTACATTTAATCAGTTGTGGTGGTGTAAATCTCGAGTTGGAAATGCACAGATTCACTTTGTACAATTTCGATACTGATATCGATGTCTGAGATTTACAATCAGCCGATATCGATACGGTTCAGAAAATCAGTGCTCTCCTGACTGAAAGCATTTCTTTTTTTTTTTTTTACAAACAGGCATAAATGTACTAAATTACAGATTTATTTGATAACTGCTCCATGCAGCACACCAATAGCTTCGCGAGCTAGGCCATATATATAAAAACAACTTTCATTTTTCCAGCAACGTCTAATTCGTGTTTCAGCTTAAGCTGTTATAATGAACAGTGGATCTGAGGGTGAAAACCGAGCTTCACTAGAATTTAACCATTGAGTTTCCTAAAGAAACATGTCTTAAAATTGGGTTTTAGGTCTAAAATTGTCACAAAAAAAAAAAAACGATTCAGAGTCCAGGGTTCCACAGTAGATATTTGTTTTGTAAATTTAAATTATTATGCACAAAATCTGCATACCGCCGTGTCGGTTCTCCGTTGCATCCCATTATCAGTGCAAATGACACAGGAAATGTAACGCACGTTTTCTGAACGAATGAAGAACAACAACCACCTCAGTGTCATTTTTTTTCCATCAGAGAGTCGCAGGGACGACTCCACTTTAATCCCAGAACGCTTTGAACTAGAAACATTATTCAGCAGTCAATTGGCGGGTAGAATACGTAGCAACAACTGTGTCCTCTGTTGTTCCCCGGCCTAATTTTCACAGGGCAAATGTGAAAGCTCGGTCAATCTGTCTCAATGAAATTTACCAGCGGTAAGTTTGAGCTGAAAGAGAATGACTCTGACACGAAAACGACGAGCAAAACTGCAGTTACATTAAAAACGATTCTCCGGCCGAGAAACAACTGACTCAGCACTGTGGATGTAGCCCTACAGCAACTGCAAGGGGGAAGTAAATGGGAAAGGACAAGCCAAGTAAGAAAAAGACAAGAAGTAGAGCGGACAAGAGGGCTCAATCACGGGGCCTCAAAGTGGAAAACAAAATAGCGAGGATAATATGTTTGATTGATTGCTTTTGTTATCAAAGCCTTCCTGTGAGTAAATCCTCCAGGCTCGTCTGAATTATGAGGCTTTCGCGCTCGGATTTGGGTCGACTAAGTGCTGGCCTCGGTGGTTCTGACCGGGTAGGTGCTTCTCGATCGCTTTCATTAAAACGATCAAAACGTTCCAACACGAAATGCAGCACGGAGGAGCTGCACTGCAAAAAAACCCCGCAAAATCCTACCAGGTTATTTTGGTCGATTTTCTAGTGCAAATGTCTTAGTGGTAGACTTTTAAAAAATAACAAAATTAACTCACAAGCAACTTTTCAGCAAGATGTAAGACCTTGTGTGAAGTCAATAATTATTTAATATTGATGAGGTAAAAAAAAAAAAATCTTGTTCCATTGGCAGATTATTTCACTTATAATATGAGAGAAATGTCTAGTTCTCAGTGAAATAGATCAGCAATGGACAGGCACTGTCTCATCAATAATAAGGAATTATTGACTTGTTACAAGCACCTTGCTGAATTTACAAGCAGCCGTTCAGAAAGACGTAGGCTGGGATCTTACGAGATCTCCAGATCTCAGGGTTCACAAAGTGCTAAAACTTATGGGAATTTTGATTGGATCATTTTCCAAGTGTGTAAGTTTGGGAGAAATGAGAAGCGAGTCTGGACACAGGTTTGGGTTTCCAGACTCTTTATCTCATGTTCCAAAATGACAAAATGAATCATTTCTGCACAGTCAAGGTTTCCTTTTTTATTTCCTGGTGATTCCCTTCACCTTACTGTTTGTCACAAAGTGTTTATGCGATTTGTCCCGCCCACCCAGTTTCAGAAACTGTAGTGAATTGTGGAGTTTTTTTCCCGTATGAATGTTTTTGTATCTTTACAGTGAGCAGCGCTTTGCCCATACATTCCTCTTTAAACTGGTTGGTATTTTACACCACTGTTAGCTCTTTCTCCTAAAGAAAAGAAAGCCGGTTTGTATTCGTGGCTAATAAGTCTGTATTTACAACTCGGATTATTATCCGTCGCGTAAAACGGCGTCAATATTTGCCACAGTTTTCTGTCTTGTGAGCAAAATTTATGAAATGTGAAAACGGTTGTTAGGGTTGGGGGTTTATGTTAGACTCAGGAGATTGATTTTTTTTTTTTTCTTCTTCCTGTATTTTTTCCTTCTCTCCTGCTTGTTAAACTGAACACTAAGAGCAGCTCCATATTGGGTGAAAATAACTGTCAGCCGGTTTTTACCCTTCAGTTCACTTGTTCTGTGTGTGTGTGTGTGTGCGTGTGCGAGCTGGAGTCACGCCAGAGCCATCAGCTCAGAGTGTTTTAACGCAGCTAATATTCCCAGCCAGGACGCCGCTCCACAGCTGCCCCTGGACTGTTCTGTGTCACCGCTTTGCCAATCCAGCCCTGGGTGGAAGCTACCTAAGCCTCTGAGTGTCACTGCTCACACAAGGCTCAGCCAATCCGCAGCGGGCGGCGGCGGCGGGGCGGAGGTTGGGGCTGGGAGAGGATTTGGCAGGGCTAAACATCGCGGGAGCGCTGGTCCGTGCTCTGAAAGGTATCAACTCTTTGCACATGACTAAGCTCAAGTTTTTCCTGCCCAAAATGAAAATGACTGTAATTAGCGAGTCGTTTTGCCGAGAGTCGCTGGGCCACGATCCTCTCCAGATCCACGCTTTGCGTTGGGATTATTTAGCCGGGGCTCGGATGACGGCGGCGGATGAGTCGCCGTCAAACGTTTTCCTCACGGGGAATGACACGTAAAATCTGACAAGAGTCAGACGACAAGAGTCGTTCTTACACGAAGGACATTGCTTTTAGCAGAATCCGATTATCTGAAATGCTTTGTGTTTTGTGCTTAAAGCAGCACTTGTATTAAAACGGTTCTTCATCTTGAGTCTCTTTGTGCTTGCTAAACAATTATTGGCGTTGTACGTATTAACACCCTGAGTCACAAACAAAATCAGATATCCAAACGCTCCAAACACCGCTCACATCTGTCCAAAACCAAAATGGCCTCCGTTCAAAATTTAGCAGCTTGACATCATTTGGGATCGGTGTTATATTGCGCAAGAAGCAAATAGTTCTAACCGGCAGGTGGAACGTAGTTCGGTTGGTTCTGATGTCATTCAGCGATCCAGAATCTGTATTGCGAAATAAATGGGAAGCTTTGCAGAAGAGACAGCAGGTCTGGCCAACAACCCCCACCGTTCAGCAGAGGTCACCAAACCAAAATATTTCACGCTGTATTTACAGACATTGTCGATTCCTGTCAGTTAAGCATCATTAAAAAAAAACAAAAAACAACAAAACCCTACGAGTCCTGAAGCCCGTCGTTTGCCGGGAGTATTTCATCACCAGTACACCGTCGATTAAGAAAAACTCCAAGATAGTAAAGGGCAAAATCCTCACCGTCTTTAAGATTCATCAAGCTTCTCTTTTTTTTTTTTTTGCTCACTGTCAGCAGTTCCTCCTCAACTTTTCTTAGAGTGCCGCTGTCCTGCTGAGCATGACAATGTTTAATCAAATAAGTGATCTTATGGCTGGATGTCGGCCAAAAGTGCCATCCTGCATGCAAATGCAGCAGACCTTGAGCAGGATGCCTGGGACGCACATCCCGCTCAAGGTTGATCACATCTGGATGCATGAATAAATATTGATACATATATATATATATATATATATATATATATATATATATATATATATATATATATATATATATATAACACAATATTATTCAAATGACCCATCTGGAGGAGCTGCCGTCAGCGTGATGGGCGGAGCTAAAACGAACAGAATGAGATAAGATGGACAGGACAAGATGGTGTGGGACCCGGGAGGACGGGAGGAATATGACAGGAGATAAAGACGGTGGTGGAAGATAGCGACGCGCTCCGACAGGGTAGGATAGATTATAAATTACGGACCCTGCAGATAGAAGAAGATGGATGGACTGAGGTCAGGTGAAGACGTGACAGGCAAGTATTTAAGTGTGACGGCAACCAAACAAGGAGGAACAGCTTCTTCCTCGGGTTAGACTGGCGTGAGACGGCTTCAAGTCTGTAACACTTCGTCACTTCATTTAGCTGCAGACGTCTGCCCATCAGAAGCTTCTTCAGATCCTCCACTTATCAGCGCTTCATCTCCACGTTAGGCCCATTGTTCTACCTCACCGATAGGCGATTTGAAGAGTTATGAACTGCTACGTGCTGAAATATGTGAATTTCCCTCCAGGACTAATAAAATATATTTATTCATTCATTCATGAAATGCTGTAAAGGGCATGTGTCATGTATCATAGTATCACTTTAAAGCACGGTCAAGTACTTATGTCACAGTTGGTTGTTATAAAACTGATGTCAAATGGGACTTAAAAGAAATTTGACTCCGTGATGTAATGCCTTGAAATTGGGCCTCTGTCTCATTAAGAAGCTCCCGCACCTTTCTGACCTCCGCCTTCAACACGTCCGTAAGTTCAACGTTTCTCCATGAAGTGTTCACACTGGACCGAGATTCAGCTCGTATGATGAGCTCAGCAGATGCGCAGTTCCACCTGGTGTTTCGCCAATCGGTGCTGCTGCTAGTCTGAAGGAGCCGAGAGAGAGAGTCGCAGGCCTGAGGCGGAAACTCGGGATTGGAAATTCCAGCTCTGAGGAATGGTTGCCACGGGAGATTTTTAAACATGCAGAAAAAAAGTCAAAGCCCCAGTATGTTTCCTTAAATCATAACATGATGTAAAGCTCAAAAAAGTGGCTTTTACATGATTTTACCTCCCGTTTAAATAAAACCTGACCTTCTGTTGCCAAGAAGACAGAGAGGGAAACAAGCCGCGCCATGAGGTGGAGACAGAGATTTGGAGCGCAGACATATTCCACCCTGAGCTGCATTCAAAGGGCTTTGATTATAGATTATGAAGCCATCTGTTAAGAATGCCGGTCACATTGTACATAATGCGGAGCATATTTAATGTGGGCTGTGAGCACCTTCTGCCGCTGAGCCTTCTTACCTCAGGCAACAATGAATAAAGACACCTTTCCGAAGACCAACTGTGGTCTAGCGCAAGTCCCAGGGGTAGAACAGGGAGGAGTTGTGGGGGGGTGGCGACACCCGGCCGTCTAGGCCTACGTGAGGAGCGAATTAAACGTTCCCCGCACGTCCTTCATGGCGCTGGTCTCCTCCAATTTCAGGATATGATGAATCTGCAGTGGTGGAACATCTCGTCTGAAGAATTCAATTAGGTACGAAAAGAGAAGAGGATCACAGTGATATTAGGGAGCTGATTGGAGAGCTCCCCGGCCCTCCCAGTAATGAACCGCCGCGTTCCTGCACCGTGACTGGACTGATTTGACAAGTTGAGCTCAGAGTTCGTCCACTTTTTTTAAAAGTCAATCCAGTATATATATATATATATATATATATATATATATATATATATATATATATATATATATATATATATATATATGCAAAAGAGGAGGAGGAAAACACAGGGTGTCATTGTGGAGTCTTTGAAATTCAGAATCGGATTGAAATGTAGGTGAAACCTTTGAGTTGTCGTGCTGGGGAGTAAATTATTTCGAGGTAACCTTTAAGAGAACTTTGTGACCTTTTCAAACGCGGTGAGGCTTGATGGATGCTTCGGTCTCGATCAGCCGCCGCCCTGTAAATACTTCACGTCTCCATTCGGTGTAGAACGTTCCCTCAGTCTGGTTTCCATCCGTCTGGAAGAAAGCCAGTTCACGAGGGGAACGTGAACTGGCTTTCTCAAGATATCGATTCTTGTAAACCAAGCTTGTTATTGCAGTTTGGAGACGAATTCAAATCCCCCTTTTGTCCCGATGGAAAAGAAAAACCCGACTGCAGAAAGTAAGAAACAAATGGGGTGAAGGGATTTAAATGTTGAATGTTTTTCTCAAGCAATCGTGGGATTTGCTGAAAGTATTCACCTCATCTTTTACCTATTTCAGTCCATTCTTCTAGCATAAACTCAGTCAGATTGGGTGAAGAGTGTCTTTAGTCATTTAGAAATAAACTTCAGACATATTCTGTCATTATTGTGACAAATAGAAATAATTTTGATCATTTTAATTGACACAAAACAAGAAACGGTTGGTCCGATTTCACTTCAGACAGTGAGAAAAAAACAAAACAAAACAGACGACCCTTTTAATTTAAGTAAATTTCCATTTTCAATTGTATCTGTCGTAAATGTGGTGAATAACAAATGAAGCCCAATCAGAAGTCTGGAAGTTAATATTTCAGTATTCAGGTCAAATTCACTTATTTCAGAAACTTTTTCAGCCAAGTAAAACCGAGTGCCTCTTTTCGGGGTTCTGAAAGTTTCTCTGTCAGTTTCAGGCGAGAAAGAAAAAAATAAGAGAGAGAGAAAAGCCTCACTTTGAGCAGTTTGAGGCTTTTTGGGAAGCTTTGAAGGCATCCCACATTCCTTATGCAGAGAGTCCAATCGACTGAAGGAAAGAAAAACCCCAGTAATTATGGGATTTGGGTTGAGATGCCTTGTTTCCATCTTCAACAGACAGTGTATGGAGGGGGGAATAAAATGACATTTAAATGTCCTTATTATTTATGCGTTGGGTTTTCTGATCTCATTACAGGCCGGAGTGAGGTATTCATACAGGAACGTGTTCATATTATGGTGCAATAAAATAAAATTGAACAAATCCTCAAACGAAATCATTCGCAAGTCTTGTATAATCTCTTTCATGTTTGTTTGAAAACAACATTCTGAAGACGATTCCTCCAGTCAGTTGATTTTATTTCATTTAAAGTTCCCCATCCATGTTTTCCACCAAACCCTTCAAACGTGTTTTCTGGTCTGACGCTGATGTCATTACAGTTACGGTTGGCGTTTAGCAGGCGGCAAATTCAAACGGCGCCTGATGTTTTTTTGTTTTTTTTTCTTTCCCCCCATTCTGATCACGTTCTGTTTCGGTTTCCACTGAACCTGGATTTCAGTGGAAGTCGAGAGAAAAGCAGGAAGCGTCAGACCGCTGAAGCCGATCAGGCTGAGAAGATTAGACATGTGAGGGGAACGGAGGAGGTGGGGTGATGTATTTATAAACGCAATTCATTTGAGTTTTGAACGTGAACGTTTTGGAAAATCGGAGGCTACTTGTGGATGTGAAGGCAGTGTTTGTCCTTCAAATCCGAGAATCCGCGACCATCGACGCTGATCAAAAAAGAAACAGAAAGCTATCACACCGTTTGATCCCAAAATGTTTTTCACCAAAAAGTCGCAGTGGTGCGTTAACCACACAGCACTCTCCAAAAAAAAAAAAAATAAATAAGGAGCATCTGCAAAAAGTATTTCAACTTGAAGCACATGGAAATGAGACCTTGGGGCAAACAGAGTTGTTTACTAGCAAATGCCAGGAATCAAGCTTGAGGGAAATCAAAGCAAAAGGTTAAGCTGAATCATGTGTGTGACACTTCCCCACCTGAGTCTTCGTGTTAATTAGAGATCCGGGTAAATTAGCATTTCCATGTTGATGGAGGGCCCTGACAGGAGAAACTCACACCTGCAGCATCGGAGCCGAGCTCGCAGCTGGAATTAGATTTAGGGATGATATTTAGCCAGGTGTTAAATCAACAAAACTATTTTTGTTGTTGTTTTTTTTTTTTTGTTGCAGGAGCTCTGACAGTGGTTAGCAGGGCTGTTGGGGAGCGACGGCGTGCCGGTTCGTGTGTGGGAGGGAGGGGGAAACGGGAAAACACGGAACCGTCATCTCGACAAAGCTAAGAGTCGGACTCAAAGGTCTAGTCAAGGTTCATGAAAACGTTGAAGAAAATAGTTGCATAGCGGTCTTTTTGGAGAATTGCTTCTCATCCGTGCTTCTCCATTTCCTCTTCATTTCTCGGTTTTACCCTACAAGCATCAAGATTGGTCCCGCTTTCTACTGGAACATAAAATATGAGGTATTAAAGAGTTTAACTTAGCTTTTCAAATCTGTATGCAACAGGAAGCAGGTGGGCGTCCGCTTCTGAAACACTGGAACAAACGTAACGCTGCCATTCACCACCAGAGGGACTTTAATTTAATGTACACATCAAAGTCTTTGAGACAATAATGACAAAGCTGTACAATTGATTAGAGTGAAAACAAACACATTATTGCCCAGTATTGAAACAATGATGAACCTGCATTTTCTCTGGCCGCTCAATCTTCTGACGAGGGCCGTTAAAATCGCCTTCCGTTACGCACATTAAAGCCATTCTGAGTGGCCGATTACGAGAAGGCTGAATTTTAATGAACGGCAAGTGAATTTTACAGCCTACTAAAGTCCCTCCATCCAAGCAGACAACACCGCTGTGACGACTGTGATTCGACGACATGCAGCTCGACTTCACTGATTTTCTAAGCTGTTTTTGTTGTCTCCTGCAGAAGTATTAAAAACTCTGTCGCCCTTTCACCTTTTGGTACGGTCATCACGCGGCCACAGGCTTAGGGTTGAGTATAAAAGTTGGAAAGTTCAGCGTTGATCTCCAGAAGAAGACTTTGTTTGCTGCTTCCCATCCTCCACTCCAAATTGGATTTCCTCTGGCTTTTCTGCCAACGACGGGTTTTAAAACTCACAGAATCCTCTGTGCAGAATTCAGAGGTTTATGTAAGTGGACATTTCGACCATCGCTGATTAGCCTTTTTATAACTAACAAACTCGACATATGAGTGACTCCCTAAACGTCCTCTAAGTCTGTGACTTCAAATTACACTCATAGTCCCCCGATAAACATACAGTATGAGTATGTTATACATTTCCTCAACTAAGTCTGCTGAGTGTTTCAGTTGTCCACTCATGGTGCTCTTGATGTCCCTGGATACCACCGAGAGAAAGAAATGTATCTAACTTAGCTGAAAAGTGTGGACAAAAGTGTATTATTCTTGGTTTAACTAGCTCTAGTGACTTCTGTGTTGGTCAGAGAAATGCAAAACTTGACTTAAATGAAAGCCAAGAGAGTCCCCTTTAAGATGATACCAAACACTATATTACAAACGCCCATCTCATGAACGTAAGGGGTTGATAGCTACGTCTAAGCTACCACTTTGGAAGGGCTATCATAATGAAATATTGTCTGGAGATTATGTAGATGGACCAAAATGTGGAATTTTAGTCACGTTTGTTCTACAAAGCTCTATAAAACATATTCTGAAGTCTGGTTGAACTAGGTTGCAGTTGTTCTCAGTAACAGGAAATAAATTCAAATACACGCCACACCTTTCAGGTTGTGCTCTTTGGAAAAATCTACACTTCAACATCTGTCTATATATGTAAATATAGACAGATACATACAGAAATTCTTTCTACTGCCCAATTAAGTAGGTGGTGAATCATCAGGTCTTTAACAAGGCATTGTGAGTTATTTATTTTGGTGGTTTCCGTGTGTTTTATAAATATAGCTTATTTCGCAAATCTGGGCGCTAAAATGGATGATAAAACAGGAAACGGTTCGACTGCAAGACGTTAAACTCGCTCAAATAGTTTATGAGCTGCTTCCAGATGACGCTTTGCTGTGCACAAGATGGAACGTGTTAAGCGTCTTCGCTGGTGTGATTTCACAAAATGAGCAAATTTATAACATTTTACCCTTTGAAATGTATTGCAAAGAGAACTTAATCTCACTTCAGCAGGATGGAAATGTACTTATTTATTTTTTTACCCTACTGCACACTCAGAGTGTGTGGAAGGGAGTGAGACGTGCTGACAGGGGTTACATCTATTAGTGTCAGGAATGCCACAGCACAACGCAATAGAGCACATTTAAATTGAATTCGCACGTCCAACGTCTGGTAAAATCGCTGATAGATAATCTTTTAAGTAATTGAAAAAGCCAAGCTACAAAAAACAGGCTTACCTTAAAAAGGAAAATCTGCACTTCAACATTTGTATTTCGGCACAAATCAATAAACGTCAGCTTCTCCGTTTTAGGGAAGTCTGCAGACTGGCTCTCGTTACGTTTCTCTCAAATTACACTTTGTTGTTTTGCGGCCGGGATGCGGGACGCAATAACCTTCGTTCCCCGCAAACAACAGATCCGCCATGCGGCTTCGCAGTGTCAACCAATTACCTTCAGCCAGAAAGATGGGACCGAGAGAGAGGCAGAGCTCAACGTTGGCGCATATTTGATTTTGTTCTGTATTTTTCTTCTACTTAACTAACAGTTTCTCCCTCTAACACACACACACACCTCACAAAAGAAAAGTCTCCTAAATCCTTTTTTCTCCCCCTTTCCCCAACACCTGTACACACTTAGTGTTTTATCAAAATGACCTGGTCCGAGCAGCCAGACAGGGGAAGCCTAAAGACGCGTTTGGTAAGTTGACCTGCAGAAACGAAGCCACACGCAAGGAGGGAGCAGGCCTGCGTGACGATGCAAAACACGGCCACCGTGTCAGGAGACCCTCAGCCTACCTCAGAGTCACCGGGAGTTTCCTCGATAGAACAATCAATTATAGGACCCCGACTGAGACAATGATACCAGTCAAAGGCGGCAATGTGGCTTAAATGCAACACAATATGGCAGATAAGATTACAAAGATGCAAGATTACTTTAAATAAGTCCTAAGCTAATTACAAACAAAGCGTACAGACACGGGGTGCGCAGTTCTCACAGTACGATGCAATTAAAGGGGCAGTATTTATAGCACAATCAAGTAACTATGCTCACTTCACTTGTATATATCAAATATTGCTTAAAAGAAATTCATTTTGTAAGTTAATGTCTTGAAATTGAATTCCTGTCTCTTTAAGAAGGTCCTACTCTCGGCCATCCCAACATGGCTTCTCCATTAAACCCTTTTGCAACGTTTTCACCAGCGCTGCTATGGTGAGCTCAGCGGATGTGCAGTTCCACCAGGTATTTGCTAATTGCTGCTGGCTAGTCTGAAGGAGCTGAGTGGGGGAGTTCTAGAGGTGGGATGGTCTGTAATGCAAAAGCTAGGTCTGTCCTGGATTGGATTTCCACTGGACGTCTCAGGTGGATGACATCATAGGGGATTTGGTCATGTCCTCCATCTCCATCAAACAGTAAAAGCGTTTACTTATGTGTTTTAATCGAAATAAATCAGAGTTCACTAAAAATTACAATAACCTTACCTCTGTTAGCAATAAACGATTGCCATATGTGGTGGGGAGACATTATGAATGTTAAACATTCTCACAAAAACTGTTTCTAGACAAACCAGCACATGTGAACAATGCGACAACGGCTTTGCGCTGAATCAGAGCATTCAAGAAGAAAAAGGCCAACAATTTCACTTCCACACAACAGACTTCTGCCCTTCGCCGACACTCTCTCTCCCCGCATTTCCCACGTGAAATCACTGAAGAGGAACAACTTGATCACCAAGGCATTAGTGATGCTTGACAAGTGATGACTTCCTGTGGAAATAAAAATCCTCCACAGTTCACAATGTCAGACCTAGACAGCTGCCAACTCAAGTCGCTCCTCCTGACTGACGTGCCACCGGCTTGTCCGCCGAGCTCCCATCCAAGAACCTTTTTTTTCCCCCACGCGGCGGCTGCAGTCACGGCGCAGAGTCAGTCTGACTCCGAGAGACTGCGGTCGGTAAAGTCCTCCAGCCCCACCGACTCCACTGACATTGCCTCGTAACATTGCGGGGGTCTCGCGTTATTAATAAATTACACGCCAGCCTAGAAGTTCCGTGAAGGAAAGCGAGATGCGGGCGGATGCAATTCGCTGAAATCTCCTGCGTCCTAATGGTGGCGGCATGCGGTCAAAGCTGGTCAAAGGTTTGTTCGTTAAGTCCGGCACGACTGTGAGCTGCATTGCACTTACTATCATCTGATAAAAAGATTTAGTCAATATCAGTTGTTAATATGAACAATGATATAGCTAGCACCTAGCTGGATAGTTAGCTAGGTGCTAGCTATCGAGCCGAGCTAGTATTTTGCCTCTAGAAAAGACATACCTCACTTTGATACATTTTGGTTAGCTACAGCTTTATATCTTTCATGTAAAATAATAAAAATATAAATATATATCATAGCCCAGGTCACATGTTACTAATGTTATCAGATTTGGTAACTCAGATAACCAGCTAGCCGCCATGCTAGACAGCTAGCATCGCGGCTATCCGTGTGAGAAGCCAGTTCTCCTAATATTTGACATGAAATGATTGAATCGATTTTGAAACTCATGTAAACAAACTGACTCGTGTTCAAAATTGACTGTATCAGGTGTCTTTAAGCTGATGTTCTAAAAAACACATAAGCAACTTGTTGCACCGGTTCAGGTAACATTTTTTACAGTTTGTTTTGTCAAACTGTCAAAATTTGACAAAAATTTGGAAAAGCATTTTGTTATTTTTCATTAAATTATCACACAGCACTAAGTAACTACGCAGAATAGAAATTATTCTTCTGTTCTACTGTGAGAAGTTTGGTGGTTTTCGAGCCAGAGTCACTAAAACCGCTCTTGATTTGAACTGTTCATGTACTAATGTTTATTTAGAATCAAAAGAGCATTAAAATGACAAACCAAACTGGATGGCATTAGTAAACATGTGACCCGTCGGTATAATCTTTTTAATCGCTTTATCAAAAAGACGACAAAAACATCTCTAAAGCTAAAATTGATCAAAATGAGGCACTGCTTTTCGAGACGTACAGACAAAAGATGAGCTGAGGCCGACGTATTAATTTGACACGGATGGGATCCCGAGATCAATGCTGTGTTTGATTTAGATGAAGCTGCTAGCATCAGGCTAACGTAGCACAGACACAGACTCAGAAATGGAGAGAACATTGGCCTTGGCCTGTCTGATGGTAATTAGGCGTGAAAATAATAGACTTAAAAAGACTTGGGCTAATGACAAATTGGAGAAAAAAAAGCAAAAAAAAAAAAAAAAGCAGCCTTTGTGATTTCTAAGCCTGAAGCAGAGAGTGTCATCGGGTAAGGACACCATGATTTAGCACTGAGAGAGTGGGACGTCGGGCAATTTGTACGACAACAGCTTTTGCAGTTGAAAAGGAAACACGGAGAGTGACTGTAATACTCTGATTAGAGCAGCAAGGTCACCTCAGCAACAGGAAGCGAGGAGGAAGAGAAACCAGTCCCAGCGGACCGTTTACTTTTAATAAGTTCTCATCTGCCTGCACACAAAGCCCTGTCAGGTCTGTGGAAGGAAGGGCAAAAAAAAAAAAAAAAAAAAACATAAAATAAAATAAAATCCTGCAGCTGCTCCTCAGCTCAGAGAGCCAGAAAGACCTGATGGCTCCATAATGTTTTGATGTAGTGCTGAATGCTTAGATACTCAACGGAACCGAGAGAATACAGATATCAAGCCATGCTTAGTAATCGATAAATAGAGGCCGCTGTGGTTCTCAAGGCCGTTCCGCCGCGCCAGATGAATTGTGCTGCTATCAGGAAAATAAGGCCCATTTGTTCGGCTCTGCTCTCTCTCCTCCTCTCGCCGCTGATGACGCTGGCGGTCAAAGCGTACTGCAGCAGCTGGAGCTGCGCAGCTTTCAATTTGAGGCACGTCTTCGCCACCCAAAACACCAGCGTCTCGTTTATCAGCTCGGGAGGGCGAGACGGAGAGACCGACGCTGACGTGAATATGAAGGCTTGTAATCTGCTTTGCTCCGTGTGGAAAAGAAAAGAAAAATTCCCACGCGCGCGCGTGCTCATAAATAACCCTTTTACCGTTTAAAAAGGAGAGCTTTTTCCTTATTTTCAAGCAGTGGCCTTAAAAATAAAAGAAAAAGGTTGCATAAACTCATTATAGTCTGGCTCCAGCCTCTGAGTGACACTGAAGAGAAGTTCAGACAGGAAGAAGAGGGAGTTTAATGCAGGCAGGTACATACAGCACACCGCTGCAGATAAATGAAATGAGCACAGGAATAATAAAAGTAAATGACAAAAAAAAAAATGAAATCCACATGAATGACTTTTCATGCAAAAGAACGAGGTTTTGCAGAACTCCACCTGTCGCTCACACTGACAGACAGGCCCATTAAAGTTCTGGAACTGTTTGTCTTTTTCACAGATTTTTCTCTGATGAATATGCATTGATTGTTTAATTGCATCCCCTTTACTGAACCCTCTCGCTGTTATGATAGTTAACATTCAGGTATAACTCTATACATTCGTAAGGCCCGAGGAGAAAAATATAAAACAGACCCACCAACTGCGCTTTCACTTTTCATGTCGACATCGCCCAAAGCAAGCTTTGTATTTTTTATTTTATGTTAGTTTTTATTTTTTTTGGCAACTTCAAAAGAACCAACGCTCATACAGCCAGATATAACAACTGTAACATCAGAGAATTGCATTATTATATTTGTAGAAATATCACCCAGATGGGTGTGAGGTGTGGCGCTGGCATGGAGAGGCAGCATCAGCATTTCTCCGACTGCGAGACGTCAGCAACGACTAAACCGACCAGGCGAAAAGGAGAGTCGCAGAAAAGGCGCGGCGGCGCCGGCAGCCCTGTCACATTCTCAGGGTTTGCATTTCGCCCGGATGACAAAGCGACGCTCTTGAGCCCAAAACCTCAAACGGATAAAACGAGGTTCTGCGATGCAGCAACACGAGGCGAGTCTGGATGAGAACCTCGACAGCTGCGTTACTCACGCGGCTCCGGCAGTCATTGTTGACATGGAGGACGGCGAGGTGACTCATCCCACTCGATAATGCCGGATGATTGATGCTTTTTGAAACACTAAACATCCCACATGAATAATAAGCAGGGGCCTTCTTGGAGGCGGGGAATCCTTTCTTTTCTCTTTCCCCCTTTTCATTCTGGGACACACAAGGTTGATGGACGCCGCAAGAGTCGAGACGAGCATCCTCACCTGGGGAGGAGGTTATCTGCTGCAAAACTCATCGTATGTTAGAAAAAGAGAGAGAGAGAGGGAGGTAAGCAGAAGGAGGAGGAAGAGAACTCGAGTAGAAACAAGCGTTTCCAAGCTACCGCCATCACACTTGCTCTATGAATCATCCATCACTATCATGTAGAAAAGGGAATTAGCTGTAATGCTGCTTTCTGTGTGGCTTCACTAAGCCTGCAGATGCATGTTTAAGCATGGCTAATTGTAATAAAGCTTCAGTAAAGCTTGCTTTACCTGATTAGACGGTGGAGTGACAAATCCTGAGAGTGCAAGTCTATATACATTCGAAGGGCAGGGGAAATAAAAAAGTTAAAAATCAGTCAGAAAGAAGGGTGTTACATTCTCCCTCTTAATCAACTAACATCTATGTTAGTAAAATTAATTTACTTGTGAATTAAAATAAACAAACAAAAAACCCACATTATTAGACCTTTCAGTTCAAATTGGGTTTCCACACCGGCCCCGTTTAGTCGGCTACAATCCAGCTCGAGTTTACTTGTCTAGAATAATCCGGTTTGGTTGTGGAGGTGTGAATGTGATCAAGCCAAGTAGACCATAAGAAGTGAACTGAAATCCTGAGTTCACTTCCGTTCAGTCGAAGTGAACTCTGTTGTGGTTCAAATACATACGTGAACGCCAAGCGGACTGAAGACCGTTCCAAACACAGAGAGCCGTCTGCGGCGCAGGGCATTCTGGGTAAATACAACCACAACAAGCGCGAGAGTCTCGCGCTGGTGGGAGAAACGGCTTGTCGTGTTTTACCAAAGACAAAATAGAGATCCTACGACCGCTAAAATCTAACCCTCCTCCATTTTGTTTCACATTTTGTGAAGAAGAAAGTTGCCCTCAGTGTCTCCTTCAGAGGCTTTTGTGTCGTTTCCTTCGGCAGTTCTTGGTGCAGCTCCCCCACAGGTGAGACGATGAACAGGTTTTTCATATGGTCTCTAACAGTGTGCAAGTGAAACACAGCAGCTGAAAATGGAACAGATGTTGCCATTTGTTCCCATTGCAACATTTGCTCCAATTTTACCCCCCCCATTTGATCCAAGGCCACCGGAATACCAGGTGTGAAAACACACTTAAGCTTTAAGGAGTATGACAGTACTTGGATTTTTAAAATCAACTTGTCACACAGCAAACCAGGGCCAAAGTATTAGCAGTCAATATGAATCAACATAAAACGGCTGCATTTGTCAAACATAGTTACATGTTTGTCTAAAGAAACTAAGCGTCTTCCAAGACCTGGAAAATGACATCGACCAATCGGATACGCAGGCTCTTCTGACATGATAAACTGTTGCACACTGAAGCAACACGGACTCCTGAGCCGCTGCACAGGAGCAGAAGCTCGGCTGAATGTCAACAGGAAGCTGCTGGAATGCTGCCGCAAAGACTTTGAAGGTCTCCTCCAGCCTCAGCGGAAGCAGCAGAGTCTTGAGTTTAGCTTTTCAGTTTTTTTGTGTGTTTTTTTTTTGCCCCCCCCTCCCTGCTGATCATCAATGCGTCTTTTGATTGTTAAGTCGGAGAAAAGGGGGCTTCGTTAGTATGCATCTCTAATGGCGCCTCGGCTGCCTGCAGATGCGGCAGTATTGGCGGCGGCGGAGGTGCGTGGGGGGGGGGGGGTGGAGGAGGATGACGGGAGAAGCTGGGTCAGTCACATGGCTGGGACTTGTAGCGGCATCGCTGCATGCAGAAAGATCTGAACCAAGGCGCCACGCTCTCCTCCTGATTCTCTCCTGGCAGCCCTGACCTACTTTTCACAAAGACAGGCTCATGCAAACTTGATGATACGCCTATAACAGTGGGGCCCGGCGTGCATTGCCCGAGGTGCTGCAGGCGACGGGGGGTCTCAGTGGTGAGAACCAACTGGCAGCGTGTTCGCAACTCTGTCCGGGGAAGTTAAACAAGATTAGAGACGATGATGCGAGAACAGCATGGGCCTAAAGATGCGACATTTCATGACATAAGATTTCAAAACAGAGCCATCACTTATTGATGGACCGGAGCAGGTCTCCGACGGACCAACGGAGCCAGACGTACGAAAACTATTCCTGTCACTGAACGGGCTAACCAAGCTCGTAGGATATCACTGATTATCAGTGCTGCAAGTTGTATTTGATAATAACGTCTCTCTGTCATTGTCATTTGAAGAAAGTGTTGGTAAATTTTAAACATTTTGTCACATTGTGTTTTCCAGCCACACAGTGCCATTGTGCAGCACAATCAAGTAACTGTTATCTTCAGTTGTTATAAAAAATGAAACATGTGACTTTGTCATTTAACGACGTTTGTCAATTTTATTTTCCACAACGCCTTGAAATTGGGCCTCTGTCTCTTTAAAAACTCCTCTTTCTGAAGCAACACGGCTCCTCTGTTCACCCTTCAACAATGTTTTCACCTGCAGAAGTGGCTCCTACAATGAGCTCGGCAGATGTGCAGTTCTAGTAGGTGTTTGCTAACTGCAGCTGGCTAGTCTGAAGGAGCCAACAGGCGAAACTGCAGGGGAGGACTCCAAGGCGGAGCAAGGTCCCCCTAGGTATTTTGAACAGCTGAATGGTTGCCATGGGAGATTAGAGGATTTCTCAAACATGCATGAAGGAATCAAGGCAACGCTCCAGGTGTGTTTTTAGTGAGGGGAAAGACATTGTAACATGATATAAAGCCAAAAAAAAAGAGTTGATACTGCCCCTTTAATTGAGCATTTAAAACCCCAATTAAAGGGGCAGTATTATGTATTATGTATTAGTATTGAATATGGTGCATGACGGTACATTTTCAGTTTTTTCTTTTGTAAATAAAACATGATGGGCATTTTTTTTTTTTTTTTATTCAGCGTCCTGAAGATCATTATTTAAAAAAGAACCTACATTTTAGTTTATATTTATCTCTGCCACAATGATGAGGCATTTTTGCTTCTCCTCATTTGCAAAGAAAAGAAGAAAAAAAAGCAATATAAACACAAAAAAACCCCCATCAACCTCAACCAGATTGGATGGAGAACATATTTGGATTTGGGTCTGGACTTTGACTGGGCCATTTTAGAATGAGCTTTGATTTGAACTATTGTAGCTCTGACTTTATAGCAGAACCACAAAGTCAGATTTTGGTCTCGTCTGACTCCGTATTTTTGCATCATTCTCTGCCCACAACATGATATAGTTTGTGTTTATTTCTATTTTTTGATTGGGTTGATATCGCACGACAAATACATCATAAAATGGTCATTTATGCAAGCCCCGTTTGCATGCCACAGGTTTATGTCCTAAGCTTCTTAAGAGCAGCAGAACGGCGACGGATCGCGACGTTTGTTCCACTTCAGCAGTAAAGTAAACCTCAGGAAATATCAGTCGGGTGTTAGGTTTGTGAGCTACTGTCTGTGCACAGCTGGGAGAGCAAAGGTGGGCTTTTGGATCGCTTTACTTGTGCCGCAAACGATCCTAATACTCAAACCTCACTCGTCATAAAAAGACACTCCTCACCTCTCTCAAGAAAAACAAAACAAAAAAAACAAAAAATCAATAGCACCGCAGAGTGATGTATCAGGATGATAAAAAAGACTAAATAAAGATGGATGACAAGCGATCCGGTGGAGGTTCGCATCAGAAGCCCCAGACCTCGTAAACCTCCCAGCACGACGCCGAGAACAAAGACGCAGAACTGGGAGCAGAACAGAAGCCGGGCGGCCGGGTCAGAGACTAAATATAGCTGCAAACGTGAAGGGAGCAGAAATGTTCTGCGGAGGGTTAAAGTGTGTGTTTGTGTGTAAATGCGTCTAAGTCATAATGTCAGGTAAGTAGGCGGTACAAAGTCTTTGAAGTTGAAAAAAACAAAACAAACTATTTTCTGACGATCAGATCAGAATGTTTGTCTTCAAAACGTGGACTTCCAATAAAAAAATGATACAAATTCTTGGTTAAATAAGATAACGACTGCTTTTCTTTACTGCTACTTTCTCCTACTACTCTCCAATTTTGCGCTATTCCATGTTATTTCAACTTTTTACTTCATTTTCTCTCAGTTTTTTCCCTCTTCACTGAAGCAACATCTCATCTGGATTTATGTCTGGGAGCTGACAGTTTGATCCCGTCTCTCTCCTATACAGAGCAAATAGTTTAAGAACAAATGACCCAAAAGTATTTGTGTATTGCACAAAGCAAAACATGTTTCAGATGAAAAAGCGCTCCACCTTCTGCACTGAGAAGACTTGAGAACTGAAAGTACAGCTCCTATATGTGAATATATAAGTGATAAATATGCGACTAGCAGTAAGAGATTTACAAGAACCACAACTTGCAAAAGACTTTTGACTTAATTGGAAGCAGAATGAAGTATAAGACTATACTATCTATATACTGCAGCTATGCTCACACTCTTACATAACAAGTATAATATATATAGTTCAAATATTTGTCTACCTTTCCTCAGGTAATGGAACCATTTTCCAGCTGATGTAAAAGTTGAATTTAAAGTAAAGCAGACAGCTCTGCTTGTTGCTCACTCTTAATTGAATTGAGTGGAAATGGAAAAACTCCGGTAGGAACGCTGCTTAATTTCACTCCGAGCGATGCAATGTGACAATTTTCTCCTCCTCTTAACGGCCCGATGGAGAAGAATCATGCTTTCAAATGATCGGATATCCTTTGAGCATTGTTAAAAGAGGCGACTCTTAATCCCCTCCAGAAAAGACAAAAGGGGATTATTTTAGGTACGATGCTTTGTTTACGATGCGTGGCATGAAACCACACAAAGCTGACCAAGCTCCGTGTGCGTGTAAAATCTTCTCGCCGACAGTGCAAAGTGGCACCCAAGACCCGAAGCTGTATACATTTTTACAACTGCGGTGCAAATTCGACAAGTCAATTTGTGCAGAGTAGCATTCTGCAAGACTTCTGCTAAAAAAGAAAAGAACCAAAAAAAAAAAAAAAAAAATCTGAAGTCATAAACAGGTGGAAGGACGTGGGCTGCTCGTGAGTTATAACCATTAGGGAAAGTAGGGATTGTTTTTACATAATGCGGCAACGCTCGGTGTCTGAACTGGGGGGGGTTGGCAGGCGGGGTCTTTCAGTCACCTCAGCAGACCTTGGAAGCAGTTCTGCATTGAACAGGTTCATTTCCTCTGCAATATAGCCTCAGATAAACTGTGTGCTTGAAGGTGCTGGAAGATTAATCCAGAGGTGCTGTGCAGTTTGCAAGCCCCGGTGGGGGATTCCTGATTTATTTGCGATTTCTCAAGATAATCTGAATGATAACGAGAAACATTTGCGTCACTCTCGTTTAGCGGATCGGGTAAAGATGTCGGTTACCAGTTTGTTCCTTAGAAATGATCACAGCAAAAACTGCCAACGTAAGAAAAGCAGCTCACATAACCTGAATGTTTTCACAGTGTAACACACTAACACTCCACTCATACGGCTACTGAAGATGACCATCATTATGATCTGTTTACGTATAGTGTATGTGTGTGTGTGTATGAAAGTCTGTGAGCTTCTGTGCATGTTCCACGCTTCGCTACACAAATGTTCAATTCTAAACCACAAAGAAAGAAAAAATATTACCAAAGAAGATGATAAGTGAACTTTGAAAAACAGAAAAATGTCCAAGGAATTGAAAATGCCAAACTGCACCCTTCAGACTTTGACTAGGCGTGGAGAAATTGGGGATTCTGTGAAACCAAGCCACAAAAAATAAAATAAAAAAAAGAAATACCAATAGAAAAACTCTGGATTCTTTGAAAGAGGTTGCAGCTCTTTCAAACTGATCAATAAGGAGGAAATTGAAGAAGAAAGCTTTTGTAATCAAGTGTTAAAACTAGAGGCAAAAAATAATGACCTTTATTAAATGACCACAACCATTAACACAAAATTTGGAGAAGAGTCATCAAAGGTTGTGGAGACGTGGAGGAGGGTCGCTAATGGATCGCTGATCTTTGAGCTACAGAGATATAATGAACGTCGTCAACCCCGATGGTTGATGAAGACAAACAGCAATTTATCAGAACATACCAGGAGGAGATTTCGCACTCAAAGCCTCAGAAGGAGATCATGTTAACTAATTGGGTGTTTCATCATAAAGGTTTGCTGAGAAAACCAAAACTAAAAGCTTTCTCCCAACCACTCTGAGTGAAACGTTTTACAACGGGTGTTCTCCGTTCGACTATCGATCAAAAACTTCAACATCAGTTGCGTTTTCAACGAACAAGACGCTCTGAAAAACCTGTTCACCCCCTTCACCTGCGGTGGCGCTGCACCAAGAAGCACTGAAGGAAACAACACAAATACCTCTGAAGAAGACACTGAGCAACTTTTGTCTTTGCAAAATGGAAACAAAAATGTTCGATTTTAACGGTTGTTGGGTTTTCTCTTTTGTCGATGGCATAAGACCACGAGCCGTTTGTCCCGCTAGCTCTAGACTCTCATGTCCATTTAGGTTGCATTTACCCAGAATGCATCGTGCTACAGTTTGGTCTTTAGGCAGACCAGTGGTCACCATTTTTGGTTCGCGTCAGAGTTCGTCTGTGTACAAACCGGACTTTCTAAACCAATGAACAAGAGTTCGATTAAAGCGATCTACATATGCAGGGCTGGTGTGGAGGCTCCCATATTGTTAGAAATAAGCCTTAGGAATCTTCAATGCTACCAGCAGGTGTGAATTTATGAGCATAACAGACAACTTTCAAACACTTCTAAAATAACCAAGCACTTCAGAGACAGCGAGAAGACATCTTTGGTACTCAATTTGACGACCTTTAACGGGCGCAGGTTCTGCAAGAGAAGGATAATCGAGGCAAATGAAACTTGTGACACGAATGAAAGAGGAGCCAAAACAAGTCTTCAAAAACAAGACGGCACACTCATTTGTGAACAGGAGAATCAAGATTTTAAAAGATGTCAAACGACAAGCTTCAAGCCACATTTGGCAACAGAGATAAACAGTAAACCATTTAACAGGGTGGAAGTCTCATTCTGTTTGTTGATAAGCAGATGGCAATTTTACAATGCACATAAATCTCTGTGGAAAAAGTTGGGAGCAGCGGCGGCTTTTAAAGCGGACTGCTCAGCTCAAAGGCGTGCAACGGACATTTTGCTCTTCAAGGGTCACATTTTAGGGAAACGCGACATTGAGTCACATCGGTTGGCGCAATGGAAGATAGGGCTTTGTGTGCTGACAGCATGCTTATGCACATTAAATTAGAATAGCCCCCATCTTTCACTCAAATCAGGATCAATTAATTTGGTTTGATTGGATTTGATCAAATACTGAAAAACAAACACATTTTTCCTGTTCATTAAATCTATCAAATCTAAGAACAGTTATTCACAGTCTTTAAATGCTTCAACCAACAACATTACTTTGATTAAATTATTTTTTGTTTTATAAAGATCAGGGACATACGCTCTCATGCACAAATTACGATAAATTTGTCGTTCTTTTGTCCTCTGATGGACTCAAAACCCCCAACTGTACGGAAGGAATAAAGGCTGCAGCGCAACAAAGTGGGGGCTCGTCCGGGCCGTTTTCCAGGTTCCTGAAAAACCTGGAACTCCCTCACTGAAATGTAAACTTCCTTCTGGGATTGATAAAGTATCCTCACTCAGTCATTCATTCACATAAGAAAAAAATCTTTTGTCTGTGAGTTCTTAAACTGCTGCCACATTTTCACCATGTTACGTTGGTTTATTGAAAACGGCTTGTAGGGAAATTATTGAAATTTGTGAAGAATCCAAAACTGTCAAAGTAATGTGTTCTGTTTTCACACACTCGCACTTTAAAAGGTTTGTGAATAGAAAATAGCTCATGCTGTCAGTTTTGCTTTCAGTTTCAATCATTTGGTTTTCCAAGGTGATTCTTCATATCATATCTTTACCCACAATATCTTTGCTAGCAATAGAATGTTATATATATATATATACATATATATATACATATATATACGTATATATATATATATATATATATATATATATATATACATATATATATATATATATAATGGCATTCTTGAAGTAGAACAACTTCCAAGAAACCAGTCTAGACATGAAATCTTGACTCCAAAGATTTATCATTGATAAAATATTACAATATGTCTTTTACACATATTATACAACTTATCAAAGCACTATATTTCTCCTTGTCTGTTTCACTTTTGCTAGTGTATATATATAAATCTTCTGTTGCAGAGTTGGTCTGCTATATGAAGAGATGAAAGATGGAGCATTCACACTTTATCTCGAACCATCAGTCACCGATTGATTTTTATCGCTGGACTCTTTTCACAGTAGATAGAGCAACTTGTCATAGCGGGGAGGAGAACAGAACCATCATGCCTTCCCACAGGTCATTACAGGACAGAAAAAAAAAAAAAAAAGACACGTGACTGACACTCGGGGTTTTTTTTCCTGCCTCGGCGAGTCAAAATGTCTGCCGTCGACGGTATACAGAGTGCCACGATTCTGTTAACGACGGCAACAGCATGCACGCGTTGTTGAGTAAAAAGGATCAAGCCCAGGGCCTCAGGAGACGAGCGGGGCGGGGGGCAAATGAAAGACACGGTAATGACCGTGCAGATCAGTGGCCGAGGCAGCGCAGAGCGTGAAATTACAAACATGCGACTGCTGGTGGAATCTCAGGGCGAGATTCCTGTTAACTGGTTCTCAGATCACGCTTCCTTTTTTCACTGTGAACCCCTGCAATCCAAAGTCTGTTCTTACAGTGAGCTCACTGAGTTAAATGGAAAGACAAATTGACACTTAACATTATGGGATTAATAAGATTTTCCTCCCAGTGCAAAGGAGAGGATGATTTTTCTTTTTTTTTTTTCTCCTGTCTGCTGAAGGACCAGTCTACATTCTGGGTTGAAAGCAAACAGAGTGTTTCATTGCACCACAGGGAGTCGTTGATTTTGAGCACCACTAATGTTCAGTGAAAGTGAGAACTTACTATTGTCTATTACATTGTTGTAATTGTAATGCTGTTATTATTACAACGATGTAACAGTTTGTATTTGCTTTGCAAACGTATTCTAACCCCTTGAACATTTTCACGTTTTGACATGCTACAATCATGCAAGTCTCTTTAAATGGCCAGAAATGTCTGTTGTGTTCATATTTAAGTCTGTTCTGTGAATATGCCTGGTTTCTGCGGTAGATGCACCAAAAACTGTGTCTGAAAATCAGATTTCTTACACATTTTTCAGATTTGTAAAAGAAATCTTTAAAGGGGCAGTGTTTATGTAAAGTCAACCTGACTTCGGAACTGTCATTCCCACATCAAAAACGTACCTGGAGTGCTGCATCCCCTCCCCCCTTGACTCCACGCCTCAGCTCCTTCAGACTAGCTAGCAGCAATTAGCAGACACCTAGTGGAACTGAGTGTCCACTGAGCTCGTTATACCAGCAACTTCTCACAACAAAGGTGGTAAAAATGTTGTCAGAGGGTTAATAGAGGAGTGATGTGATGATGACTTCCTGAAGGTGGCGTTTCAGAAAGAACAGGAGCTTCTTAAAGAGACAGAAGCCTGTTATATTACAGTGACAGTTTTCTTTTAAGTTATAATTGATATATAGCATTTGCATGACCACCAAAGGTAACAGTTACTTTATTGCGTTAAAAAAACGTCACCATGAGCCTAGAAAATACATAATGGTGCCCCTATGTTTCTATGTCACTTCTCTTATTTGTTTTGCTCTGCCACATAAATTATGTAGAATTGTGTTGATGAAGGGATGTGAACACTTTTGCACGCCACTATGTCCCGTCATGAATTCCTTCCAAATGGGAAAACTGCTTTAGCATGTTGGAAGACGCTAGCTAGCCAACACAACAACAAGGAACAAACGTGCCGAAAGTGTTTGCATGTATTTTAAGGGGATGAGAGAGCAAGTGAACGGAAAGGCAGTGGAGCTTGACTTTACATTTTAAACCCCTACAAGTTCAAAGCAACAGTGTTTAAAAAAAAAGTACAGTAAGAAACACAGGTGTGTGGATAATTAGTCCACTAATCCTGCTCTGAGTTAAAAAAAAAAAAAAAAACGCAGACCGGATTCCTGCGCTCGGCTCGCGGACACATTTTCACAAAACCGGTAAAAACGCCTCAGCTGCTCTCGGAAAGCTGATTTATTTATTTATTTTCGCAGCGAGGTCTTATCTTATCCGCTTCATGCAGCGATGCTTCTTGTGATGAATCTCTAGAGAGAACTGGAAGACTATTACCTGGACTTGGCCATTTTCTTTGGCTGGCCAGTACCCCCCACTTTCTTGCTGCAATTGTTTCTAGTCGCCTCTGCTGCAGCTTTCTGTCTACATGCATTAGCTTGATCTGCTCACGCCTTTTTAACAAAAAGAAGAAGAAGAAGGGGAGGAAAAAAGGTGTTCTTGTTGGCAGAGTATGCACCTTCCTACTTAAAAGAGAGAGGATCAAGGACCACTTGTGGTGCATGTGGGCCCCTGCCTCTGACTGCTTCTTATTGCTATGGATACCAGTTATCGTCTTCTAAGAGTGCGGCTATCCGGGCGGCAATAAATTATCATCGAGCATGAAATTGCTTTATTCAGATAGAAACTAAAGATGCAGTAGGTGACGGTGCACTACTTAACTCGACCCTAAATTATAAAGGGCCGAAGGCGATAGCCATTAAAATGACTTTAATTTTAATCTGGTATATGTTTGCAGATGTGATGTTAGTTGCTAATAATTACCAATCTCAGTTAAGGTTGTCATGGAGATGATCTACATGCCATTTTGTTATTAAATTTTTACAAATGCACTACTTTCAGAATGCTAACTACCTTACAGCAATTCTTAATTTTTATTTCTCCTTCATGCATGATTACAGACAAGATGGTAAATACGATCTTAATTATTTGTTATAATCTAACTAATTTAATTGAGTAATAATTTTGAAGTATTTATTGGAATTTGGCTGGATTAAATTCTCCCTTTACTTTGCTAAAAGTACCAGAATCTTTTTTAAATAATTGGTTAGAATTTAATCAAGTCTTTTTTTTTCTGCTAATCTTCCATATTTCCATGTGAAAATGGTTGCAAGATTCAGAATTAAATCAAATATTTGCAAATTGTCACACCAGGTGTACCTATTTTTCATTTAGCTTAATCAGTTCTGATTAGTTTTTTCTTCAAAATCACTGGATTTTCCAATTCAAATGCCTGTAAGTGAAGCTGGTGAGGCAGCAGTGAGCTGAGCCTCACCTGGGATTGATCATCCTCTAACCGGCTGCCATTCAATGGGAGCACGCTCCTCCTGGTCACCAATAAAATGGCTAAAAGACATTTAATGTATGAACCGATTTTCCATAATTTAGCTTATGTATAAAATGTCCAGTGTTTAAGCCTAAAACCATTCTACTGCAACAGACCGAATGTTCTGCTCTTTGTGTGGGAAATATTTCAGTGGTTTTTTTGGGGGGGGTTTTATGGCGTTGTTGTCAGTTGCTATGGCAACGAGTGATGCAGAGAGCGAGAGAGAAGTGGTTTTGAGTTGTACTTTAACGGTTTTTCCCTTTGCTGTGGAGCGCAGCATGAAATTAATAACATCTACATGTCTGAGTTTGATTGAGTTAACAGATTCATTCTACGGCGGCAGCGCGGCTATGGATGACATGTGAAGTCTATCTCGCCCTCAGCGTTGTCCACATGCACAGAATTTTCTTATGTAATCAATAACATGCAGGAGGTCTATATTTGTGAATATGATTATGATTAAGTCGGTGCCTCGCCGGCTATGAACCTCACCACACGTCACTGGTGTTAACATATGTACTAACATGGTTGACGGAGGAGATCACAAGCTTTCCAGGTTCTAGCAGCTTTTGGATCATTAAACCAGGCGTCAGCATTTACTTTTCTGCTAAATGACTAGTCAGCATTTAGCAAATTTCCATTTCCATACTGGAAGTTATTTGAAACACATGGTTAAAAATATGACTCAAAACAAAACAAATCAACAAAAACTCCAAAACTTCCACCAGGTTTTTTTGCTGCTCGGACTGCGAGCGTTCATTTCGACCGGTGCAGATGCGTCGGGCTGTGTGACATTGGGTGGTATGGTCTCTGATGGGCCGTCATTGAGCTGCTGGTGGTGGTGCCGCTGGGCGGACGCTGCTGTCCATACTGAGCAGCAAAGGACGACGGAAAAAACAGGGCGAGCTGGCCGACGAGGAATGCACAATTAGTCCTGGGTCAGTCGCAATGGGTTTTCTCAAAGACAAACAAGACGATCGGATCGTGACTTCGCGCTCATCTAGAAAGGAGTACACTGACAAAACAAACTGATTGTAGTAAGTATATTTTTCTATACATATAGTAAAACTGGTTCGAAGTTCATCTGCATACAAGTTTGGTTGATTTTAATCCATATTTCGTACTAAACAAATGACGTTTATGTAACATTATTATTATTATTCTTATGAGAAGAACTGTAATCCGTCTCCAGCTAACACGTGTTGTTGGCAGTGACTGAGAACCTGAGCTCGCAATTTGACTTGAGCAGTAACGCAGCATTTAAAGCAGTTAAAGCTGAATGAAACACTTTTCATCTTGTTCCAGCACAGAAACCTTTTCAGCATGGAGATATATTGTATTGTAATTTGCGAGAGCTACTAGCGATTCAGAAAGAGCAAACATACCCATTTCTAGCTAAATTGAACATTTAGACATACCTCACACACATTGTCAGCTAAATAGCACCAGTAAAAACAATCTTGTTTGAATCAATAAAGTAAACAAGGATAAAGAAACAAAATGTGTTTTTTTGAACAGTGGGAGAAAAAAAAAAACAGCCGGCGCGACCTGCTGACTGTCAATATCCCGCACTTAATAGGATGAATCAAAGTGTGGCATCAGGGCCGTGCTGAGGCCTTTGGAGGGCCGGGGGCTCGAAGTTAAAAAAAAAAAGGGGCACATTGAACAAGCTCTTAAAACGGCGTATAACAACACAGCAACAACCTGTATTAATACAGAACTGAATTGGATCCAACTATATCATTGCCATCAAGCAGGGAAATGCAAAGCAAAGTAATATGTTTTCCTTGATAAGTATAATGTTGCTGTTTCTGCTGCTGACAGTCCTGTGAAATAAGCAAATTTGCTGCCATTTTACTAATTAAGCCCTAATAATATCTATTTGACATCTAGAACAACTTGGCTCCAAACTGATTTATAGATCAAAAAAGCTCATATAGGGGCTGCACAGTGGCGCAGTGGGTAGCGCTGTTGCCTTGCAGCAAGAAGGTCCTGGGTTCGATTCCCGGCCCGGGGTCTTTCTGCACGGAGTTTGCATGTTCTCCCTGTGCATGCGTGGGTTCTCTCCGGGTTCTCCGGCTTCCTCCCACAGTCCAAAAACATGACTGTCAGGTTGATTGGCCTTCCCAAATTCTCCCTAGGTGTGAATGTGTGTCTGCATGGTTGTTTGTCCTGTTTGTCTCTCTGTGTTGCCCTGCGACAGACTGGCGACCTGTCCAGGGTGAACCCCGCCTCTCGCCCGGAACGCAGCTGGAGATAGGCACCAGCAACTCCCGACCCCGTTAGGGAGAAGGGTGGCGGAAAATGGATGGATGGATGGATGGAAAAGCTCATATAACCTTTTGATGTTAGCATCTCCGAGATCTAGAATTATAAGGCTCAGTAGCTGCTGGTAGGGGCCCTTCAGGGGCTCCTAGAAATGGTTTAACACAGACCATAGATCTAAACCATCATTTATAGAGGATGACAATGTTATTACATGTTATTTATTGCATTCAGCTGAGAAAAAAAGAGTTTATATAACTTCAGTGACATATTCCTAACAGCCATGTGCAATCTCTGGCATCAGTCTGGTGAAGGGTTTGCCCCACTCCTCCTACCTTGCAGATATTTTAAAGGCACATTTCCATGTCCAGCCCATTAAAAGTCTCCAACATTTTGCAAAAACCAACATCTTGGCTTCGACTTGAGCCAGGACCTTCTATTTAAAAACTCTCAGCCAGTTTTTCGGTGGATTTGCTGGGGTGTTCTGGATCACCGTCCTGCTACAAAGTCCAGCTCTGCAAAAAATATGTCATTTTTTCCCCCCCCAAGTGTCCACTGATACGCAAAAGAATTGTGCTAACCAGGGCCTGAAGCTACAACTATTCCCAAACCAGACCCACCACCGTGCTTCGCCGTTGTAGCTCCTTTTTTCTGTCTGACTACATTTGGTTTGTGTCAGACATTTTGTCTGGTGTCCAAGTTATTCAGCTGTACCCTCATTTACTCAAACAGCTATATTCCTAAAGTCCTGGGTGTTTGTCTCTCTGCCAAACTGTCCTCTGGTCCTTGTGTTTTTCTTAGAGACTGCTGCAGTAGGGTTTTCTCTTTTTGGAGACTTCTTCAAGCATCTTACGGCCTGTTCTCAGGGTAAACGTGACTGGACAGCCGAACCAGAGTTAGCTGTCAGCTGTCCTGAAGGTCTTCCGCTCATGGACTCTTATTTGCAGACAGTGGAATGACTGAAATTCTTTGATGACATCTTTAAATGCCTCACCGGACGACACAAGGTCTTCTTTCTAAAAATGATGTCAAGAGCACGGCGAGCTAATCGTCTGAGGTTGACATAGGTGTTCCAAAAATGATGAGCAGCAGTGTTTTCCCTATGTAAACCTAATCTGAAAGGTCTGTGTGCAATTTTAGCCAATTTAAGTAAACATTGGGGTTGTCCTCATTTATGCCTTACCAGAAATAGCGTTTTCTATGCATTTCACTGAAGTTTTACAGTAGCTATAACGCTTACATTGTTTAGTGTTGTCAAAAATGACAAATATCCATTTATGTTTAAATATGACGCACACTGGGATATTTTTTTTTTCTCCACGCCTGGTTACACATCTGTTTAGAAACATTTACATCGAAACGTTTTGTTTGTTTCTTCCAAATGAGAATCAAACAGGCTAAATCGAAAGACAGGTGTGAAGTCAAGCCTCTTGCCTTTAGGCACCAACTGTTTTGCCTCATTAAAATTGAAATAATTTCCGTGGCTAATATTTAATACCCACCAAAAGCTTGTTTTGTTTTGTTGTTGTTGTTGTTGTTTTTGGAGGGGGCTCAAACAGAGTGACCATTGCAACAACCAGACGCTTTCCGGACGTTAGTGGTCGAGAGTGAGAGGAACGGAGCAGGTTCGGCGGTGAGTTAATCTGTATGCGTGGGTCATCCTGCGGTCACGCTAATCACTAACAGTGATTACCTCTGACCGTCCCACCTTTTGACTCAACGCAGCCGAGTGTAACGTCAGAAGAAAGGGAGAAATTGCTCTGGCGAACGAGCCGCGGCGAATTCCCTTCTGATAAAACAGTCACGTCAATGACTCGTTGTGTTGTGGCAGGAGAGAACGCGTTCGTAAAGGGGTACCAGGCTACCCTCTAGTGGTCCGGGGAGGCGGTGAACCGTGGCACTGAGTGAGTTGTCGTGTGTTCATACGGAAAAATCAAAAAATAATAACACGGTGGGAGGGTAAACGGGACGCCAAAGACACTGATGGGAGGAAAAGAGAGAGAGAGAGGAAAAAAAATAAAGTCCTTTGGAGGAGGAAGCCGTGCGGGGAATTCCGCTGCGTTAACGGGAGGTGTTTACTTTCTATGCAAATCAGCCTCAACGACACCGGGGGTCTTTTTTCCTTCTTCTTCTTCTTTTTTTTTTTTTTAAGGGTATGTCTTTTTTTTCCCCCCTCCCCATTCCCTTCCTCAACCCTCACTTCTTTCCTCTGACTTTTCAAGAAAGAAAGCTTTGATGTTGGGAGGAGGGATCGATGCCAGAGAGAGGAGAGAGAGGAGAGAGAGGAGAGAGGATGTAGAATAAAAATGTAGCTACTTCTGCGGGTGTGTGGGAGTGCGGGGCGGTTTGATAGTCTGCCGTCATCATGGACGCTCCGTGTTGAGCTGCTAAATCGGAAAGCCACAAGTGAGCGTTCATCTCCATTATCATCATCATCATCTGATAAAGTTTTCATGAAGAAGGTCCAAGATGGAGCTGCTGACCCTTCTGCATTTTTATTTTTGTATTTCCACTAGTATGTGGGAGAGGAGCAGAAACCCGGGAGAGGTGGGGGGGGAGATGAAGTGATGTGAGGTTCTCTGCAACACACACACACACACACACACGCGCACACACACACACACACCACCGCCACAGCTTGGATGTGCAGGCCTGCTGATGCTGCTGATGCTGCTGATGCTGCTGATGCTGCTGCGGAGATGCAACTTTACGTGGACGCAGACGTACGGAAAAAAAATCAAATAAAATGAAAAATACACTTCCTGATACGGTTTCATGATGATTCACCAGGAGGACTTTTTTTTTGTATGAATTTTTTTACTCAATTAGACGTTCAAAAATAATAATAATTTAAATACCACTCTGAACTGAAAAAAAGTCTCCTGATAAAGACATAGGAAGCCAACAAGTCTGATCAGAGCGAGGAAAGCAACAGACAGGAAGTAGAGGAGGGATGGGTTTGGAAAGGTGGGGGGACAGGGGGGGGGGTGATGTGTGTGTGTGTGTGTGTGTGTGTGTGTGTGTGTGTGTGTGTGGTGGGTGGGTGGGGGGGTGGAGGCTCAATTAATGATTCAGAAACGCGCAGCATAATCCGCAGCCACTTACATGGAGGTGATGTTTTTGAATAAGTCCGCGATGTCCACGCCGGTCCCGTTGCCGCCGGTGTCCTGCAGGGCGAGCAGCGGGAAGAACCGGCCGCTGTCCGACTTATTGCAATAGATCTCTGTTTGGGAGCAGCTGCAGGTCGGCGGGCAGTCCAGCATGGAGCTCAGGTAGTCCTGGAAAACACTCATCAGAAGCAAAACCCTCCACCAGCAGATCCGGACCGAGCGAAACCATAGATCCATGTCTCCCGTTTGGAGAGGAGAGAAGAGGAGAGGAGGCGGCGTGGAGTCGGAGGGGGGGAAGGGGGGGTGAGGGGGGAAGAGAAGAGAGAGGGAGGAAAAAAAAAAAAGGGGGTGTGTGGGTGGGTGGAGAGGAAGAGGGGGGGTTAAGTATAAAGCGAGGGTTCCCGATGTCCTCTGGGTTCCGACAGAAACAAGAGAGAAAAGACAGAGAGAGGAGGAGAGTGGGAGGAAGGAAGGTAAGAGAGAAAGGAAGGAATGAAGGAAGGACGGACGGACGGCTGGTGCGCCTGTACAGAGGATGCTCTGTGTGAGCGTCCCTGCCGCGGATGGATGCTGTAGTGTCCTTGCGCGTCAGAGGCTGCTGGGTGGGAGGGAAAAAAAAAAGAAGAAGAAGAAGACGAAGAAGAAGAAGAAGAAGAGGGAGGAGGAGGAGGTAAAAATTAAAAGAAGCACACAAATAAATAAATCAATAAATGAATAAATGCGGGAGAGAAACGCGGATCGAAAATAGGAGAGCGCGGTAAAAAACAGTTTCCAGTCGCTCGGTCAGCCTCAGATGCATTGTGTGTTCCCACGAAATGCGGCGCTGCCGATGCCCGTCGTCGCTTCGCGCGCTAGCTCTCTCTCTCTCTCTCTCTCTCTCTCTCTCTCTCGCTTCCTCTCTCGCGCTCTCTCTCTCTCTCTCTGCTTCTCTCTCTCTCTCGAGCAGGACCAGGACGGCTGTCTTGAGAGCCGGAGAGATGGAAAAAAAAAAAAAAAAAAAAAAAACCCAGAGAAGTTGGAGCATCAAGTCCCTCCTACCGGCTTTACAGCCACATTGACACCTGCACAAGCTGCGCGCGATCAGCGGCGAGCCCCGCTCCGACTCACGCGCTGCACATTGACAGGTCTGCGGGGAGCACGCGCGGGAGGAGGAGGAGGGGGGGGGCATGGGAAACAATTCACATGTAAATAGAACAAAAATAATAACATGTCGCAAACATCCGCATGGAGAGGATCGACCAGAGCAATAATTCTACTTCCGCTTGCAACAGATGATCATTTTAAGGTATTCCACAAATATTTCTATGAAGTCAAACTTTATATATATATATATATATATTTATTGTATATATATATATATATATACAATAAACAAAAAAACAAGCTCCTCCATCTCCTTCCATGACTCGCTAAGTGCAGAAATACCCTGCCTGTCAGCCAATCATCCTTGTGTACATGCTACAGCTTCTCCGTCTTGTGTGCCACGTATGCTAAGGCTAGTTAGCATGGCCACAGAGAGTTGAGTGAAAGAATGAATCGTGTAAATAAAAATCGTGTTTATCATGTATTTATGCGTTTCACTTTTTGACTTGAATCACTATAATAAACTAACCTTTCATTTATGTTTCTAACACATCGAGATGCATTGAGCTACTGAAATTGTTCCAGGTGCTTTCAAACGTTTCCTAATCATGGAGGTTCAGCTAAGCTACATCAATAAATTAATCTATTAATCCATGGAATATTGGTTATTAAAATTATTTGAATTTTTATCAGGATCATTAGATCGTGAAAGTATATTGCGCAAATTAACTTAACTACTTCATTGTGGCAACAAATTTAACTGAAGATTTTGATGACGCTTACGCTAGTCGTGTTCAACTTCGACTAGCTTAGCGCTAGCGCCACAGCTAAAGTCAGGCTCGCTACCCAGCTGAGCAATTTGACATTTTGAAAATATACTTTATGATTTCTTTAAGGGCATTTTAGGGTTTTTTTATTGGACAGAATTTCCACGTCCGTCCATTGAAACATTCCCAGATTGTCACACGGATGCTATTGGTCGAGTTCGAAGCGTCCGCTTCCGTTAGCTCAAGAGCTACACGTGAACTGTCAAAGGCGTTTTCAGGGAGCGTGGTTCCCTCCACTTCGCTCAAAACGAAAAATGAAAGACGCTCCAGAAACGACGAGCGCCTGAACATCTAAACACAACGCCGCGACGTCAGCCAGCCCACCTGGTCTCAGGAGAAATGTCCCACGTGTGGAGTTACAAAAGTAAAGCGTTTTACAACGCAAGACTCAAAAATCATTTGAAAATAAAATTTCCTCGCGCAACAAGAATACAAATTCCTGATACTCTCAAGGTGGCTCAGAAGTGGAAAGCAGTTTGTTGAGTATATTAATTTGACGTGATTTGTTGGAGACTCGTCTTCCGCCATATTTTTATTCATAAAACGTATTTCCTCCCTTCTGTTTCTCATTGCACACAGACGTGGCTTTAAGTCCTGCGCAGCTGCACACACCTTGTTATTTCTGATTTTGTCCCCTTTTTTTCGCCCTTTCCTCCCCGTCGACCACGTTCCGCCCGCTACGTGCTAACACAGAATTATGTCGTTTTTGCTTTGGTAAAAGCTCATTACTTTGGCTTAATTGGTCCCGAGCTCGCCGGGGTTCGGCCCCAGGATGAATCCTCCTTCAGCAGGGGATGTTTAACTATGCCCGTCGTCTACATCATATAATCATACAATTTCATCATACTTTAAAAAAAGGGATGAAGAAACCAAGAAAAAAAAAAAAAGAAAAATTCCCCTTATTGCTTGTAAGATGTCTCAGTTTTGCCCAACTGTGTTTTTGTTGCTGAGCTTGTGAAAGAAAAAAAAAAGCTTCGGCTTCATTTCGGTTCACACTAGGGTTCGCCTAAAACTCAGCACTCATATGTTAGCGCTGAGATGATCAGGGTCCTGAGATAATGGTGAATCAATGAAGAACAGAAAAATCTAGATCAACTTCGCACCATGTTTCAATTGCTCTTGCTTGTCAGTTCCTGCATCCGTCTCTCTTCTTCTCAGCCGAGTTCCTGGTGGGTTCAGCCTCGGTTCTCGTTTATTTCTCAAGTGAAGTGGAAGCAGCTCCATCCGAGGAATGGCACAAGAACCCTTACGACAGAAATTCGCTGCTCTAGCGGATGGATGGAGATAACCACAAAATCCTCCATCTCCTCCTCCTTAAAGGGGTAGTAGTGTGTAAAGTCAACTTTTTTTTAGCTTTACGTCGTTATAATGATGTTATTCCCTCATCAAAAACATACCTGAAGTGTTGCTTTGATTCCCACCTAGATGTTTGAGAAATTCTTTCCTTTGTTGTTTCTCATAAACAGATGATCTGAGGAGCTAATCTGTTCGTAAGCTGAGCTCCTTCAGACTAGCCAGCAGCAATTAGCAAAACACCTGGCAGAGCAGCGAATCTTCTGAGCTCGTTATGCTTCTCGGGTGAAACTCTGGTAAAAATGTTGTTAAAGGGTTAATAGAGCTGTGATGATGGACTGAGCAGGGCTTTCTTAAAGACACAGAGGCCCAATTTCAAGGTGTTAAATAAATAAACACTTTGTCGTCGTCTCCCCTTCTCCAAAACTCACCTCATCTGTGACCAACTTCACACTTGAATGTTCCGCACTGATCAGACACACACATACAGAACAAGTGCGTGTGCACACAAAGAGGTACCACATTGAACAAACTTGTGCTATTTCTGCCACTATGAGTCCAAAAACATAGTGGAACATGTCACTGTGGATGCAGTTGTTTTCGGCTGTCTGCTTTGTTCCCTGAAACATGCGGGTTATCGTCCCTCTAAAGTCAATTGTGCAACAAGGGGAACATTTCATGATCCCCCTCTTGACATTTTGTTCTCCTTTGCCTAAACTGTCGGGACAGGACACATAAAAAACTATTAACGAAAAACAATACCAGCTTAGCAACAGAGCTAATGCTAAAATCAAACTTACTAGCTTGATAACTCTGAAGATGCTCTTTTAAAACGGTGAATGACAGCGGATGTGAAGTCAGGGGAAAAGCTTCGCATAGATCTGAGGATTGTCGACAAGGAGATTCAACTCAATGTTCAAAATTAGCTTTATGCTCAGCTGGGACTAACATTTAGCTGAGTAACATTTTTTGTCGCTGATTTATGGGTCTCCTTCCCTTTAAGGCCGATAATAAATTTCTACTTTTTACGAGCAGCTGGTTTGAGACCTGACCAGAATGCAGGCGAGAGCTCGGAGTGTGGATTGCGCTAGCGTTTCCTCCCAATAAAAAGCAGAGAGAACCTGCAAATATCGAAGGGAAAGGTAGCAGAAGAAACCAGCAGGGAGTGACTGAAAGAGAGGAGCTTGATTGCTGGTGGCTGATTCAGCTGAGAGACGGGACCGGGCAGGCAGGCTGAGGGAGAGAGAGCAATTCACTTAGTTTTTAGGATTAAAAATTATGGCTTTCAAATCAAACTAGTAAGGATTCCTGCACATATTGGAGAAGAAAATGAGTTGGCTAATAGTTTTGCTCAAAGTGCTGCAAAAAAACAACATTATTGATTTTAATGTTAAAATTAGTAAAAATGAGACAAAGAATATAATAAAAATGTAGAAATGGTAAGAAAATGGAATAGAGGAGGAAGTGCTACATTTTATTATAAACCGAAACCGTCCTGGAAGTTGACATTTCTCAGAGATCGGAGAAGACATTACCAAAAATAAACATGTGCAAATTGTTACACCAGTTGTTGACCAGATATTGTAAATCCCTGGTCTTCTCTCAAAGTTTTTATCACAACATTTTCAACCTGTGTGCATTCTGACCCTGTTGAATAATGTAAAGAAAGTACGAGCGCCGTACACTGGAAGCCCTTTATTCTGTTGTTTATGAACAACAAAAAAAAAAAGTCCCCTTAACTCTCTAATAAGTATGACTTGAAGATCATTTAATTCTGGCACAAGCGTCACGTCTGGCCCGCATCAGATTCTGAGTGTTCGCAAAGCGCTGCTGAACCTGTCGGGTTGTTCTCCGTCTCTTTCGCCGAACAGTTTTGGGTTTAATGAAACTGAGCTGAAGGGCAAAGAGGAAGAAAAACAAAAATCAACAAGAGGTAATTGTGAAGGTGTTTTTATGACAAATTGCAGCTGCTCTTCCCTAAATAGCTCGCATTTATTTCCACAATAAATACTCTATTAAAACTGCAGGATTCAGTGATGATGATAATAATAATAATAATAATAAAACACTGATTTGACTCATCTATATGTAAAATAGTCCAGTTTAAATTGTCAGTTCGCCTCGTGCACTTAGGAGCATTTGCCCTGCCTTCCAGTGGCTGGGTGCTTATAATAAACTATTTATACTAGAATTTCTTTTTTAAATTATTAAAAAAAGGCATAAAAATATGATAGGCAACAAAATGTGTCAACCGAATGTTGACTCTGGACTCAAGTAGTCAAATAAATCCCATTTTAATCTGGTTTAATATGGCTTTGCAGTCTTGCAAGAAAGTCAAAAGTGCAATAGCTAGAAAAAAAAAAGACAAAAACTTTTTATAAAAACAATTCAACAATATTAACAAAGAAACATTGAGGATGATTCAAAAGCAGATCTCATATACTGTGTATTTTGGCTTTTAATTCGCTGCGGTCTTCTCCCCTCCTTCCTTTAAACATCTCAGATCCTGTCATCAAATGAAGGTCAACTCTGAACTCAAAGACGCTCCCCAACCATCCCACCTCCATCTTAAATAGATGCCGCAACTCAATCAATCATCCCGCGTCGGAACGGAAACGCCGTGTGTAAAAATGTTCGCCCTTCGAAACGGTGAAGCTGAAGACGGGAAGCGCCGTGTGTGCGGCGCGCAAAGCCGTTGGAGGCTTATTAACGAGAGGGAGAGCGCTCCGACTCGTCTCCAGCAACTTAAAAGCCATTGAGTCCTAAGATCTTTTGTACACCAGAGAGAGCCGCAGCGGGCGAATCTTTTGATAAGTCTGGCAGAACGTTGCACTTCTTTAGTGAATTGTGTGGGAGGGGGTTTGGCGTATGATCCACCCATGTTAGCGGGCGACCACAATAATTTATAGAAAACTTTGGCTTTCAGCTGGTTGGACTGGTTCCAACAAGAGAAGGCGATGCGAGTGTCCTCTTGGTAGCCGTGTGCAGGTTTGGTTTGTGCCGAACTTGATGGACCGAGTTGAAAATCAAGAGGAGTTACTGGGCGTGCCAGAAAACACAGGGAAAAGGTGATGCTGAGCTCACAAAAGAGGTCAAAGAAAAAGGTGAAGAAAAAAAGGTGAAGAAACAAACATAACATACAGGCTGATCAGAGCATTTAGACACAATAGGGGTAAAGACACAAAATACAGTCACTAAATACAACAAACAACAGAGAACAGCAAAGTTTATTGAGAAACTTAACACCAAAAATGGAAATAATCTTGATATACAAATATCTACTTCAGTGCTTGTGTAAATAAAAAAAGAAAATCATGTTCCGTTTCCAGCAGGAACTGGTGGTGCGATCCGATCGGCAGTAGCTGCGTTTCCATTACAAATGTGGGCAAAACTTTGTTAATATTCCACTAATGTTGGGAAAAAAAAAAACCACAATCTGTGATGTTTCCTTTTAGAAAGAAACACAATTCAAATCACACGACTAAGTTCCACTTCCTGCCGTCGTCTTCTGCCTGGTTTATGCCACTTTTATTGACCAAAAAACCCGCATAATCCCACTGCCGAAACTTTTGAACGAAAGACAAGAAACTGACATGTTTCCACGTGTTGAATTCATTTTCGAAATGTCAACTTAAATGTCAAACGGTCGATGGAAGCGCGTCTACTGCGTGCGTTAAGTGTGCCACGCCGTGGCCGCCATCTTTTCTCCATCATCTCCAGGACCTGCAAGGGAAACGAGAATCAATACTTTAGTGACAAACAAAAATAAACTACGAGCTCACGGAAACACACACGTAAACTGAACTTGTGCACTTGCAGGTAGAACAATTGCAATTAAACCAACTAAGAAACATTTTATCGCAATCTGAAGTTTTGTTTTTGGATGGAAAAAAAAGAAATGGCGCGTAAGAGAGTAACTGACTCTAGAGCGTGGCCTTGGGTTTGGCTCACATTGAACATTAAAAGATTTTACAGCTCAAAACAATCCTCTGGATCACTTCTACAGACGAAAACAAGCTAATTTAGCAGCCATGACTTCCTCTGGAAATCCTTTCTGTTCAGAAAATGAATTGCGAAATGATTGCGTCTCATTTTGCAGAGTGGTGTAAAGGAACTGATTAGATGAGTTTTCCCATGGGGTGATGATGGAAAGGTGGGGAGAAAAAAAAACTGTTGAGAAGCTGTGAATAATAAGCAGAGTGCCTTGAGAAACGATTTAAAACTCATGACAATTTGAGCTTTAAATAGTTGACCTGTCTGCAATTTCATTTCAGCGAGATCAATCAGGGTGCCGTGCAAAGATTCGTGAGCAAGCGCCGTCGTGGAGACCAAGGAGCAGGTTCTCATACTGAGAACGTCTCAGTGATTTTCAGCCCGAAACAGAGTCTGTCTACAGAACAACTGACAATTGTAGAAATTTGACTTTCACAGAATCAATCGGTCACACAATCAAGTTTTTTTGCGCAGCGCATTTCAGAAACAACCCAGTTCAAAGTGCTTTACATCATGAAAACACAAAAACGTCGTAGTCACCGATTGTCTTACAAGTCGGTTCTCTGAGCCACAGGGAGCCAAAGTAGGGACTTTAAATCTGGGACGAGGTCTGTCTGACTGAAGACACTACTGCAGTAATCAATGAGACTAAACAGAAATTAGTTTGTTAGTTTCTCTAGGTCTTGCTAGAACATTAATCATTCAAACCTAAAATCCTGACTTTGTAACTGTCTTTATGTGACTCTACAGGCTGCCATATTATCACACTTTTTTTTTTGTGTGAGAAACTATAACAATATAATTTATTGACAGTTGGGTAACGAGAGGAACCGCCTGCAGAGTGGCGGTGGTGAAAAAGTCAACCTCGCTTTGATTTGTTTCGTTTCTTAAGTTTAACATAAGGAGAAAACTTGAATTATTAAATATTAAAGCGGTGGCTTTGTATTAGCAGGACAGTCGCAATGCACATTTCCATAAGTTCAAGGTTTTCCCTTAAATTATCAGGAAAAGAAGCAGAAGAAGAAGAAGAAAAAAAAAACTCCACTTAGCTTGGAGGTTTCTAAATCATTTAGGCAAGCAATTATCCACGCATGCTCACCATCAACTCAAAGCTGGCAGGAAGCCGTTCCCGGAGGAATAAATAGCGTTTCGTTTGCTTTGTACGTCGCCGTTTTAAATCATCACTGGTTCGTCGGTCTCAAAAGCAAGGAGTCTGTAGATGAGAGGAGAGAAACTAACTAACAGACTTTCATTACAGAGACCCGAGGAGCCCAGTACATTTTTTTTTTTTCACCTCCAGCTGCTTCATTTGAGTTGTACAGATCACCAGACGATCGCGAAGCGTTGGCCATCATCAATCTGAGAAGAGCCCGAAACTTATAAACCGCTTCAAAGAAGAAAAAAAATTAAAAAAAATGTTGACAGTGAGAATATAAACACCCCTAACACTATTTGGATGATGAATGTCATGCGCTGGCATCACATTCATATTGACCAATAAACAGTACAGGCTTCTCACAGCACAATACAGTACAGACAGAACATTTTCAACAAATATGTAATAAAAAAAAATTGCTTTCATTCAGGACAAAAAACACAAGCATTACTATTGCCGCTAAAACCGCATATTATAGTTGTAATAATGACACATATAATGTAGTTATTTTGATGCTTCAAAACTTCAATTTTACAAAACTGATAAATTCACACCATTACTGGATGTGTTTTTTTGGTATTAGCAATACACTTTCTTACAGACGCCCATCTGGACACGAATGAAGAATCAGCCAATTTACACATTTTGGCGTCCAGATGTAGTACAGATGACTTCCTGGAGTTCACAATACGCAGCAGAAGCACAAGGAGAGACGACTGAAGCGTCTTTGACAACGTCGTGGTTGGTGGTGCCGGACAGGTTGGTGTCAGAACTGCTGGGATTTTTCCTCATGTCGATCTTTCAGGGCGATTGCTGATTAATCCAGTTGTTCAGACGACTTGAGAACTGCCGATGTTCATCCCGTTATAACTAAAGTGCACCAATGTCTGATGTCACATCCTGTCTCTTCAAAATGCCTCAAACTTTATTTGGGATGCGGTGGACCTGAAGGTTATGGTTGTCCAGCAAATCTGCTTCAATTGTGTGATGCTGTTATGCCAGCATAATGCCATGTCTCAGTTTAAGAGCAAAGTCCTGTAAGTGCGTTCAAAGTTTCCCCACAGAAAACTGGCTGAGCCTGGTGGTTGGGCGCTAGGCAGTCATTCATCCAGCGGCCCGTTGTATTTTTGAGTTAAATTTTTTTTTAAGTTGTCAGGATAACTATGTGGATGATTAATACCTGAACACCAACTATAACGTCTTAAAAAATGCAAGCACAGAAAAAGGACTTAAATAAGCGATGCTTGTCCTGATGGGGGCACAAGTAAACCCTGGTGGTTTTATATGTCTTCTTCGGTTGCACCGCCGGTCCACCTGTTGCTGGGTGTACGCAACAACAGGTGGGGGATTTCACGCTAGAGAAGCGTCAGATATCACTCAGGCACTTTCTCAGCCGCCTCACCGAAAGGACTTTAAAGCGGTAAGAATGATGTGATGAAACATTTTGGCAGGAACTGAAGCCTCAACAGGAAGCTAGCTTTTCTCAGATCCTCGCTGCACGTTTTCCAGACGTTCAACACATCTGGTTGAAATTTTTTGGGGGCAGCTGAAAAGCTCCCGCTGAAGATGATGACAACCTGTTGTGGGGATTCGATCCTCAGGTGTGTTGGCGCAAGGACAGACCTAACAAAAGCTGAGTAGAAGCAATCCGGCGTTTCAGAGAGGAGGGGGGGGAAAGAAATAAGAAGAAGAAGCCAACTCTCCCTGCCACCGTCTCAGAGTTGCCGCTCTGCTCCTCCTCAGACTAAATGCTAAACCAAGTTGCCTTTTTCCTCAAGCTCCCAGGACGTGCATCACTTCTCCTACAGAGAGAAGCTCCCTCCTCTGATCACTCCAAGTAAGAGGCTTTTGCGCCTGAGCAGAGATGCTTTAGTGTGGATCAGCATATTTCTGTAGTCGGACCACAGAGTCTCGTTGCTACAGATTATTTTCTCGCTGCAGCTGCGTGATTTATTGGCTTTGTTTGCTTAATGCTGGGAGTTTCCAACCCTGCAGTGTGTTTTCCTCGTCACATTCAGCCAAGAAATCTGATGTCTATATGAGGAAGAGTGAGCCAGCGCCCCGAAGCGCTGTTCTAAACTTATTTTCTCCTATTCATTTTTCCTGAAGACTAATGAATAACTGCAGAAGCCTATCCCGGACTTGTCCGTGTTTTGTTTTTTATGTCGTCTTCCTCCAAACGTGGATTAATCCCTCGTAGTCTTGGAGAGAAAACAAGAAGGCATCTTCACTTTGTGCCAGTAAACATAAGTAGCCTTGGGTTCTATCTTAAGCTAAACGCGGGTCAAACGTATTGGAGGCTCTGGTTTTCGCTGAGTTAGTTACGGTCATCCAACCATTCAGATCGCTTGGCTCGTCTTGTTCACGATGCATAAAACTCAGCCAAAAATGGTAAAGCTGTACATTTTATTTCACTCCCCCAACATGTGAGTCTTTCTCTCCTCAGTAGCTGCATTTTCATTGATCACATGATTGGCATTTGAAAAATACATTTGCTCGACGGAAACACGCTAATTTAGAAAAAAAAAAAAAAAAACTCGTTTTGATAAAATGTTTCGGAGATAGGAAGACGTGAACTTTTTTTTTTTTTTTTTTTTGCTATATGGAAACTGGTAAACTGCATCCTGTGAGTCACGTGATCAACAACTGGATGATGTCACCAGCCAAACCGCGAAGACAACCAAGATGGTTGGAGGATCAGGGCGTGGCACGTTTTTTTCATGACTTATCGCGAGAGTGAACTGACTCACATGTAATGTTAGTTCAGTTTCTTATTCAATGGAAACTCCACAATTGCAAAAATGTTTTTTTTTTGTCAACATTAGCAGCGGGAGAACAGACAAAGTTTTGCGCACATTTGTAATGGACACTCAGCTACTGTTAGCTCTTCCTGGTTAATCCAGCTGCATTCATCTGAGCGAAATCGTCTTAAAGTTTTCTTAACATTTTGAATAAATACCCACAAAAGCCAAAGCAGAACCTGAGAAGCGAGTTCCTATTTAAAATCATACAACAAATAAGTTGGTGAATGATGAAGACCCAACGTTGGTTCTCGCCTCAAGGTTAAACCATTATTGCCCGACTGAAATGCCTGGATTTATACTTTAGAGTTAAATAGCTCAGTAAAACAACATTCCTCTGAAAATGTTCATCTGGCAGACTTAAAATCAGGGAAAGTAGCAAAAGCATAAAGGAAAGAAAAAAAAAAACAACAACCGATAAAAGGCCTTGAGAAAGTTTGAGAAACTACTGCTGTGGATGAAACATCCTGGCTCCAATATGGAACCAAAAGGTGAAATGTACAAGGAGAAACAGACACCTGGCCTTGAACTTACTTATACATACACGAATGACTAAATTATTTTATATCTACTTGTTGAAAGTTCTGAACTGAAACGAAAATCCTCTGACTGAAAGAAACAAAGAATCACAACCGTCCCAGGTGAAGGCAAACCTGGATTAGAGTTGATTAAATGATAATGATTCAATTCAGATTGACTTTCCCAATCGGATTTTGCAACATTTATTCCTCTCATTTTAACTATAATGTGTGTAATTTATCCAGAATTCTCTCCTGACAGACTGATCTAAATAACACATTTTATTTAATGCAACTAATGTAACTTAAGTTTTCAAATCAAGTTAATGGTTCAGTTACTGATCCACCGTTTTTAAAGCTTCATGTTGCATCGTGACGAACAAAGATCTTTACACGTTCCAGTAAATTCACGTTCGCTGTCAAATATGTCAGCGTGAAGACAACCTCCGCTTTCCACCCGCGCATTGTTTAGAGATTTAAAGATGCGAGTGGAGATTCATTGAGATGTTGTTTACATTCTGCCAGAAAGTCCATCCTACACTTAACGGGAAGGGCAGACACTTCAGGCTCGTGAAAAAGCTCTTAAAATGTAACAATGGCGAGGCTGAGATGGGGGGCGTTCCACAAAGCGCCGGCTTCAATTTATCGCCAGACGCTTTAGTCGTGTTTTAACTTTAATCCTGATTTAGAGGAGCTGCAGGACAAACCGGCTCGGTTTAGCTTCGAACTTCCCCTGCCCGTCCTCCTCCGCGAAGCGAAACGAGAGCCGAGTGATCAGTGACGGCGGTTTGCTGAGCGGAGACTGTGAGACTGGAAGGAAACAGAAATTAACCTGCGAAGGCTGCTGCGCGCAACAGCTGTCGCATGTTATACTATCGTTGAGTCAGACGACAAACCAAACACAGTTTTCTTTCTTTTTTTTTTTTTTTTTTAACGAAATGGGGAAGGCACATAAAGAGTAGAAAACACAGAACAGGAAGGAGAATTTAAGGCCTTGTTGTAAATTCTTGGTGATCTTTTAAAAAGTTGAGTAGTTTCATTTCCATGTTGACGTTAAAATAAAGTGCGGCTCACATTGTGTACACCTGTACGTACAAGGAATGATAAGAACATCTATGGAGTTTAATTATGGCCATAAAGTTTGTTGAAAAGGGGGAAAAAAATCAAAACTGGAAAAAAAAAAAAAAAAACCTTGAATGTGAAAAGCAGTTTTGAACCTTTTTTTTTTTCCAGCATAAAATATGATTTTCAGTTTCAAATTATTTAAAGATTTTTTTTAAGTTTAAAATCTTCCGAACAAACTCTATGGCCAAAAAAGCCTTCTGTGAAGAACGAACATCACTAAATATCAAGTCTTGGTAATAAATGTGACTCAGATGTATCTGAACCCGCTGATGTCACGGGTCAGAAAAGGTCAGCCGTTGACCGGGAAGGGAAGAGATTACAGGTCAATAATGTTTATCAACATTCGTACAGTCTCCATGACAACCTGCAAGCGGGTCGTAATACACACAACTCAAATTACTGCTTCAGGAAGGCCTTAAATATGCATCACAGCCTTGGGACAAACAGGTCGTTGTTTTGTTGTCTGTATGGAAAGATTTTGGTTGGTGACTTTCTCTGGAGTCGGTCAAAAACAAAAACGCCCTTACTTGCAGGCGTACGTGACATAACTCCATTTATTTAACGATCCGTTCTGTTATCTGCATTTGTGATGTAGTTATTTCATGAAGTGCAAACACTGCCGTCTACCTGCAAGCACGCCGCTCTACGGGCATCCTCGCTGAACTGTTACCCCCGCTGCCTCTCATCCATAAGAATCCATTCATCATCTTCCATACAACATCGAAGGTTGTGCTTGCGTCGGAAAGAAAAAACACCCCACCATCACAGAGCGTCGCCGTGTACGTTGTGGGAAAGCTAAACCCGGCAACAAGCTCAGCAGACCTTAAGCTTCAGTAAACAAACCTCACCCACCACCCCGCCTCCTGCAGTCGCTGTTTTCACATCCGCATGCTCCTGCCATTCAAAAAGGCCACAGTTAATTAGTCAAGGTGCATTACACACTGTCATCCTGACCTGAGATTTACACCCCCGGTGGCTTTGCTGCGCGGCAACAGAAGGGTGTAATTTCCTACGAAGGATGACAGTTTGTGTTTTTATTACAGAACTGCAGGATTTGATTATTACTCTAAGAGGCGGCGCATAGGCTGTGTGACATCCTTGTATACTTAACCTTCTACAGTTAAATATACATTTTCGTTTTGGGCCAAATCAAGATCATGAAGACTCTTAAAGGGCTGGTTGTGCCAGAATGTGTTGATAAAACCTGTTCACAAACTGTTAATATGTCAATGAATTCTTAAAATTACATAATATTATTGAACATCTTTTCAGTCCCTTCAGGGACTAATAATAAATGCGACTTTTTATTTACTCGCTGTATAAATCATGGACTATAATCATACATCAACTAAATTCTCAAGAAACTGGAGGGATTGATTGATATAAATTGGCAGTAAACAGATAAAAACTGCATTGATAATATAATATTTAGTGTTTAGTCTAGTCTGTGGAGGGCCACATAAAAAGCTACGGCGGGTCGGATTTTGGTCCCCGGGCCTTGAGTGTGACACATGTGATTTAAAGCCAGGCTAATAATAAAATCAGTTATCTTGACATTTAGGGAAATAATTAATTTTTATTTTTGGCAAAACAGGATAATCATATATATATATATATATATATATATATATATATATATATATATATATATATATATGTATGTATATATAAATAATAAATACATACAATAATATTTGATACTGGGACCCATTTTAAGAACCAAGGACCTGCAGCAGGTGGAGACAGTATTGGGTTGAAGCGTGCTTGTTGTCTGTCACCCACTGAAATGCATGAATTGAACAATAAGGAAAGAATAAATTGGAGCCTCAATTGGCGAATCTGTGCACAGACAAAAATGGATCAAACTTGGGTTAATGTTTCTTTATCTCTTGCTTTAATATCCATCAGAATCTCTGTTAACCAGACCAGAAGTTTCAGGACAGGATGACCAGTGACTGGACCAAACTGCCTCGACTGACAGGTGACATAAACAACTTGACAGACTTTGGTTCCGGCATTCACAGACTACTTGAGGGCCCACACCTCCAAGGAGGAACCACCTGCACCCGGGTCCAGTGGGTATGGTCTGACCTTCGCTTCACAGATTCTACCAAGTCGTGGGAGGAACATCGCACACGGTCCGACTGAAGGTGAAAGGAGAGACCTGGTTCCACTGGAGCCAGAGCCCAGCAGCCCAGGAGCCACAACATGCACTACAGGTTGTCCAGAAGGATCTCCGGTCCCAGCTTGGCGTACAAGGTCAAAAACGCCACTTTTTGTGCAGAGCTGGGTTTTCATTACCTATTGAATGAACACCCAGGTCATTTAATAGGTAAATGGCATCCAATGTGGTCGACATTTAATTCACATTCAGTAATACACATAATGCAGATCAATAACGTAGAATATCTTAGAATAGAATAGAAATACCCTTTATTGTCCACAAATGGGGAAATTTAGAACAATTTGATCCTAAATAAGATACAATTCTGTCAACTTCAATTGTTTATATAATGTGCCTAAGGAAGCCCAGTCGACTACATCGACCTGTCAACCATGTGGCAAAAGTAGAAACTTCCACTCACTTTTAACAGGCATCTGCATCAACACAAAAGCACAAAAGGGGCCTGTCCAGATGCACTCCTGGGGAGAAAAACGGTACTGTGCTACCTAAACGGCTCCGGCAGAAGTTTTGACCTGGAGAGAGAGACACTGTTTCGCTGTGAGAGAACAGTTTGAATGGGAAGAACAGAGAGAACCCAAGGCTGAAAACAGCAACGGCTCAGTCTGTGGAGCTTTTCCAGGAAGAGACACAGCGAGCAGGCTGAGAACTAAGATGTGACGTCACAATGGAGCTCGCCCTCCGGCTCCTCAGTGGCGAGCAAAACGCTGCTCAGCGACGACGACAACCATTGGAGTCAGCTGTCAAGTTGACAGCATGACATGCTAAAGCTTAAACGTGTGCCTGATATATATAGTGTAAGGAAGGTTAAAACTTTATTAGATCTTAAGCTTGGTTTTGTGTTTTATTTGTTTTGGTTTCCCAGGCCTAGATCAGTAGATGCAACACGGCTCGGGGGAAAGGCTAGCATCGCGAGATTTGTTTTAAGTTCTGTTTATTCTGCTCTTGACAGCTGGTGGTTGCCTTAGCAACCATTGTCTAACAGCTGATCCGTTATGTTGTTTTTCTGTTGTTGGTTATGGCACTCACCGCTCACTGCCCGGACATCGCTAAATGCTGTCTGTGCCAGAGCTAGAGGCCAGAAGCCACACAGTTCTTCTGTGAGAACAACTCAGTTTTCGTTATGGTCCATCTGTGCTGGAAGGAGTGAAATTCCTGCAAGAGACCCTTCGTTCTTGTCGTGTATCTTCAATTACCGACACGCCTCCTTAACAACGGAAACCAAAAAGCACGTCAATATTAAATTATTTTCTGATTTTTACAGCGTACGTCTTTGACAAACCACACAGCAAACACTGTGGCATCTGACTACACACAGCGGTACAAAAAGACTAGAAATGTGATTGACTCTTTCTTCACTCTTGAAGAAATGTCAACATGTTCAGTGACTGGAAAGACAGGAATTCTTGGTGATAGAAAAAGAAACCTTAACCAGGATAAAGTGAACCTTGTCATTGGTGAGTAATATCTAAAAAGTAACTTCATTACTAACCACTACAACCTTTTTTGCCCCAATTGTAGAAAACCTATCAGCACAACCATTTGTGTTATTTCTTAAGACAAAAAGAGATAAGACAAAAAGCTGCATTTTAAAATTATGTAATTTTCCTACAATATAGAGTGGAATAATGTGAAACACATGTAAAAGCACATGTTTGATTTTGTGGTAAAAACCCATGTGAACCTCGTGTATTACATGTGATGAACAAGTTATACAGACATGACACAAATGGGAACGTTTGTGAATCCTACAGTATAGAGTGAAATAAATGATGAAGATTGCATGACTGCAGTCTGGATAAATGAATGTCTAAATGAGAAACAGCCACAGTTTAACCTGAGTTTATCAAACACTTTTCCTCATCAAAAACATCTTTTGATGAGGAAAACACTGTTGAGCAGATTTAATGGGAAACTGGGTGATGGTGATTTGCACATTGTTGAGCCTTTATCAATTACAGCCACATTGGCTGAAGCTCGTCTAAATTGTTGGAAAAACGTATGTTTGTCTTCATATGAATGAATTGATTTGGAAATGTTTTGATGGTTTGAAACATCTTCACCAGAAAGCGTGAATCACTTCAGAGCTTTTCCTGGTTACCATAGCAATAGCAACTAATGTTACACTTCTACCTAACTGATGATGTCACTAGGATCCCATGCTTTGTGTCATAGGTTCTATGACATCACCTCTGAAGCCTCTTAAATAGTGTCGCGTGTGTTCCAGAGTCATATGTGCAGAACCCCACAGATTCATAGTGAGTTTCTTTATCATGGCAGAATTCCCAGCATTAAAGGTGATATACGACACGCGTGAGCTGTCCAAAAGGCTGCTGCCTTTCATTACTACAAAGAACGGAAGACCAAAACCAAATCAATCGGTAGGAAAGGATGTTTATTTGGATACGCTGTTGGAAAAGTTGCCTACACTTCCGAAATATTTAGAACAGCAAAAGAAAGAGGAAGAACGACTGAAGAAAATAGCCAAAAAAAAGAAGCCACAAGAGATAAAACTTCAAAAAAGTCACTTCACCCGCACAAGTGACACTGAATCCACCAGAGTCTCCGGCAGTTACAGTTCCATTTCAGAAGATGACATCGATGCTGAAACAGCGGTTGAACTAGATACCGCACTCGGGAAAATGATGGATTATAAAAACAAACTGAAAGCCTTAGTTAAAAAAGGAGAGGAGATGAAGAGGAGGACGGGAAAACAATTTATTTACGAAAAAGAATTGATCATGTGGAGAGACGACCAGAGGAAGAAAATCATCGAAGAAACAAATAGACAGAAGGAAAAACTATCAGAGCCGCTTAAAAAGACCAAACAAGAGAAACATAAGAAGACGGCCTATGAAAATCTGGAGGAGAAAAAGAGAAAAGATGCTTTAGAGGGACAAAAGTTTTATAAAGACATGGCTCCGCAGAGGATTCCCCAAAGGTTCCTTGATGAAGAAGAGAGACAAAAGAAAGCTGAAATGCAAAAATCTTTGACTGCTACTTGGGACCAACAAGTTGAATACAAACGGCAGAAGAAAATAGAAATGGAGGAGATGAAAAAGCAAGAGTTACATTCCTTGATGGAATCAGACCGGATGCATAGGATGGAAGAAATTGAGAAAAAGAAGGAGAAGACTAAACCAATCATAAGGGAGGAAATTATAAGACATAGAGAAATCTTTAAGAGTGTTGGTGACCCAAAGGAAGGCTTCCAGTCCACATCGGTGTTTGTACAACACAAGAGTGAGAGCAGGTTTCCTGAACTGGTCCCATCTCCAGAGGTTAGTAAAAATATTGTTCATAAAAAGCCAGTTTGTCACAAAATTCAGGAGACTCTGCCAGCAGCAGCACCAGAGAGAAGTGGGTCCAAGTCCCGTGTGGGAAGAAGAACGGTGCATTCTGCTGACAAACCCGATGTCCATGTTTGTCACAAACCCGATGTGCATTTTGGTTACAAACCTAAAGCGTATTTAGCTCCCAAACCTGACGTCCATTCTCCTGACATCGAAGACATGCGTTCAATTGACAAACAGGACGTGTTATCTCTTGCCAAACATGACGGACAATCTACTCACACACATCACAGGCACTCTACTCACACACATCACGGCCATTCGACTCACACACATGATGGACATTTTCCTCAAAGACCTCAAGGACATTCTCCTCACAGACATCGCGTGCATGCTACTCACAGACATCATGGGCATTCTACTCACACACATGACGGGCATTTTACTCACACACATGACGGGCAATTTACTCACACACAACACGGGCATTTTACTCAAACACATCACGGGCGTTTTAGTCACGGATATCACGGGCATCTTTCTGACAAACATGTCGATGTAAAAACCAGCAGTCCTTCACTCAGTCATGAGAAAGTTAGCTGTACCGAGCCTGTCAAACTTCCCGCACTGAAATCCAAGTCTGTGCGCTTCCGTGACGATTCCCCACATAGTAGGAAGAATGTAAAATTCCCATCTATTTCCAGAATCGACTGAATGATGTTTCTCAGCTGGCCAAGGAGTGCGACCCAAGTGGTTCAACTTTGAACTAACATCTTTGTGAGATTGTCCGTCAGCCACGTTAGACATATATTAGCAAATTTAAGTAATTATAACAGGTTTTCGCTGGGTGATCCAGTTTCCCTACAAAAACGATAGATAGATAGATAGATAGATAGATAGATAGATAGATAGATAGATAGATAGATAGATAGATAGATAGATAGATAGATAGATAGATAGATAGATAGATAGATAGATAGATAGATAGATGGGTAGGTAGGTAGGTAGGTAGGTAGATATTGTGTGTAACTTTATTAGTAAAATTAAGTAATTCTTCTTTAGATAAAGGTTTTCTCCGGGTGTTCCGGTTTGCCTACAAAAACGATAGCTAGTTAGCTAGCTAGATAGAAAGATAGGTGGTAGATAGATAGATATCCATCCATCCATCCATCCATTGTCCGTCACCCTTCTCCCTAACGGGGTCGGGAGTTGCTGGTGCCTATCTCCAGCTGCGTTCCGGGCGAGAGGCGGGGTTCACCCTGGACAGGTCGCCAGTCTGTCGCAATAGATAGATATTGTGTGCAATTTTCTTTATTTGTGAAATCAAGTAATCCTACTTTAAATAAAGGTTTTCTCCGGGCACTCCGGTTTGCCTAGAAAAATCGTAAATACATAGATCGACAAACAGATAGTTAAATTGATATCTATCCATATATAGATCTAGCTGTAGATATCTATAGCTAGATCTAGCTATAAATAGATCTAGCTATAGCTAGATCTATATAGATATACTGATAGATGGATCTATCAGTCTAAGGCTGGATGAGTTGGGGCTGTATCGGCAAGAGGAGGGTTTCCGAAATGCAACACTGAGTCGCAGTTAGATATTTGTCACCAACATCATTGCCGTTTTCACTTTAGAAAACAACGTCACAACTGTCTAAAAGACAATGCCTGCAAAGCTAATGGCTCAGTCTTTCAAGGCAGTACTATGATGGAGTTTCAGAAAGGGCTTTGAAAGACACAAATGCCCAATTTCAAGATGTTCATTAACAAAATCAAATTTCTTTAAAGTCATATTTGGTACCTATGGAGCATTTTCATAACAACTGAAGGTATCAGCGAGTCGATTGTGCTATAAAATGCTGCTGCGTGACTGAATCACACACACCACTGCACTTTTAATTTCTTTTTCTCGACAGTAGGGCTAATGCGTCTTTTACCGAGAGCGTCTCTCTCGCTCTTCTCTGCACAGACCCCGGCAGAATGAAGAGATCGGGAATGTGAGTGTGTCATCTATAATTAGACAAGTTCTTCATGACTGGACTGTTATCGCACCCACCTACCGTACAGCCGCCACAGGGAGCAAACTGACTTTAGCATGCAACCTTTAAGGAGCTCCGGCTAATCCCGTGTGCGGAAGTGAACTCCCAAGCACACGGCAACATTTGATGACATAGGGTTTTAGAAAAGACAAAATACTATAGGAAAATTCCCTGCCTTTCTTTTTCTCCTTTTGTGCCCTCCGGTCTCGGGTGTTGAGCAAGACTAATCAGACGAAGGCACGAGTGTCTGAGCCTTCAGCTTCGGTTAAATGAAACGTCAAGGCACCTCTCTGCCTCCATCTGATTAAAAAATGATTAATCAGGTTTGGTGAGGGACAAAACAGTAAAGAGATTTAATTTATCAGCCAAAGCTATTTAAGATCTAATTACGTCTCGGGGAACAAAGGTTTTTCGATGTTTCAAATTAGCTCAGCTCTAACCCGGCAACATCATCCCCTTTTGTTGCAGGCTGGTGACAGAAGAAAGGGCCTCTTGTCAGGAACCTTGACAGATTCAGACGCAGAAAAATATAATTGAGAACAAACAATGTATGTGAAATATATTTCAGTTTCTCTTACAGAAAGAAGCTACAAGAAAGCCATAGCAATTTTATAATTCAGAAAAATGATTTCAAAAGTGTAAGAAATCAAACCAATGCTGTTTCCGCTGATCTTTTTCTTTTTAAGCAGGATTGCTTGAAAAGCAGTGAGAATGTTTAATGTTTCTGGACAAAGAATTGATCACTCTGGTTTCATATTATTTTATTGTTGTATTATTTTTCCAATTTAACTCATGCAGGGCCGGTCCAAGGCTGTATGAGGCCTTGAGCAAACTTTGACGCAGGGGCCCCTCTTGCTGTTAAAACATCAGCACCTCTAACAGCTTCTGTGTTCGATTTAATCTGGGAGAAAGGAGAAGCTTAATTGGTCAACCTAATAAGCAATCAGTTATAATTCCAGTTCACTAATTTGTTGTTTTTAAGACTAGTTGTGGATTTAAATATTATTTCACTGGTGATGTTTCCCAGTTACATATAATTTTACCCAGTAATATTTTTTACATTTCCTGTCTACTTAACATCTTTTTGTCTAAGTTTCCACATCTTTTTAATAATGACAGTGATTTATTTCATTTTATTTGACCTGTATTTTCATAGGTGAAATTTCACAGAGAAAATAAATTCTCGCGTTGAAGAGAAACGTCTTCTGTTACTGTGAAGACCTGAACGGCATGTCTCAAAAATGATTTATACCAATTATCACAGTAAACAGTGAAAACCTCAGATCACACCACACACACACACACACACACACACACACACACACACACACACACACACACACACGCAACCACTACCAAATAAATCTCAATTTAACCCCTGGTAACGAGCCGTTTTCGCTTCGCTCACAATTAGCTCAGTGGCTGTTTGATTAGAGTTCAAATTTGCCAGAAAAAGATGTGGGGTTTAGAAAATAAAATTCTCAAATCCGTGACCCGCTGGGCTAATAAACAAAGAGAAAGGAAAAGAAATTGCCTTCATGTAGCTAATTTTGCATTTCTTTTCTGCTGTGCCTGCACCACTGTGGCAGAGCCACTCGGCTCGCCATCAGATATTCTCTCCCTGGGTAAATCGAAGTGTTAGAAGACAATAAACAGGAATCAGTGAGTTGATTTGTAATGAGGATGCAGCCAGAAACAACAACAGGCTTTAAGGATCTATATATGATCTTGATTCATGGGTTAGTTGTCCTCGTCGTTGTGAGACAGCCATGTGTTTTTCTGGTTCGATGAGGTGTGTCGGTGCGGTTCGAGCGCCGTTCCCCAGGCTTCTACAGTCTTTTCGGAGCCGATCTGCTTTTCACATATCGAATGAAAATATACAGCAGAGGGAGGACTCAGCTGCCTAAATCTGTGGCTGCTGTAATGTAATTTGTGGCGATGACATTTTGAGATCTTTCCCTTTAATTGTATTTACTCAACTGAACCATGTGCACCGTGGTTTTAACTCTTTGTTGGACGTTACGTCAAAATAACGTAGCAGGACGATTTAAATTTAGGGAGAAACAAAACTATGTTTACCTGCTGCCACTGTTAGTTTGAAGGCGGTTTGATGGTGTAAGGTTGTATTGACTGTTTCTGCTGTAGAGAGATCAGCAACGGTGCAGTGGAAACACTTATTGCTGCTGTTGCCACTAGCGAAAACCATGAAGAAGACAACAGGAAGTAGTCGGAGGATCATGGCGCGGCATGTTTTTTAGCGACTTATCGCGTGAATAAACCTTTCAACTTATTTAGCAGAATATCGACAAAGTCCTGGACTTTGCTTTTAAGGGAAACGCAGCTACTGTCTTCTTGAGAAGTCTTTGCGTCGTTTCCGTCAGTGGTTCTCGGTGCAGCGCCGCCACAGGTGAGGAGGGGAACGAGTTCTTCGAAGGGTTAGGTCATTTTGACACACTGCAGCATGAAAACGAACCGCACCAGCTGAAGATGGAACAAACGTTGCGACTTTCAATCTCCAATCAAAGCGATTCTACCAGACCATCAGATGCAAAAACACCTTTAAAGTAAAGCAGCAAGACTTGAGAGACGGATCAATAGATTGCTCCTCGGCCTGCAGCGGTGTGGGAGTTGCCCTAGTCTCTCAAAGAGCCGAGAAACAAGGCAACGCTCTCAATCTGTTCATGTTCCTACCCTCCTCTCTACGGCCACGAGATGCTGAATCCTGAATAGAAGTGGCTGAAATGAACCGAGTCAATGTTCAGATACATGCAGCAGTTTGGGGTCCTCTGAAGGTTTCCCAGCAGTCTGAGGTCTCATCCAGGCCAAACAGATGCATCCTGGCAGGTTTAGAGAGAGCAACGGCCGGCCCTTGCCCCGGGCTCGGCGCTGCTGTGGATGGATGATGTGGGACCATCATGGGACGCTGCTGCTCCCCGCACAATCTACACTGCGGAGAGAGAGCCATTTCGGATGGCAGTTAAAAAGTTTTTATTGCTGATTTCCGAGAGCGAAGCGCTGTCAAAAATTGCACTGCAGGTTTTCAAACTTCGCAGCAGACGAGTGCAGGTAAGTCACTGGAGATAATTGGTAACTCCGGCATTTACACTGTCTAAATTAAAGAGAAAATGTAGTTTTGGGGGGGTTTTTTAAAGGTCATTTCACTGCTGTAGATTTCATTGATTTTTTTTTACTCATTCTCAGGTTAAGCATTTGAATGATTAAAGCTGAATAAAAACGCTGCTTTGAAAGTGCATCACAGATCTTAACTGAATGCTGCTGCTAAATTAGCAGGAAATGTTCTGCTTCTGTCTGCTTGCAGTCACAGTGCAGCTCGTGAATGTCGCATCCATCCAGGTCTTCTCGGTTCCTGTTCTCGATCATGTTCTCTGCCCACCAAGAATTATCCAAAGAAGACTTTACTGGGTCTGAGTTGCACTTTTCTCAAGAAAAAAAAAAGAGAAAAAAACAATTCACTGCTGCTCTTTTCGGTAAAATGAAAATTTCCCATCGCGGAAATGTGAAGGTTTCCGTGACTCAAAGCTCAATTTATCCAGTCTTATCAGCTTGTATCCTTTTTGTAACTCCTTTTTTCTGCTAAGCTCAACAACAAATATTTGTTGTTTTTAATCTTTTATTTAGGCTATTCAAACATCAGATTGGTGCAAAATCCTATTTTGCATATTCCTCCTTCAAATATAACGGACTCTGATTTTTATTTAGGGTCGTCTTCCTGTGCCCCACTTTGTGTGGGCCTTCCAGCACACTGAATCTCAGAGAAACACGTTGAGGTTTGTGGCTGTAATGAGACAAAAATGTGAAAACGCTCAAAGGTAATGCAGTCGAGGGAATCAAGATACTTCTTGGGGGGGGGAAAGACTTGTACATTGACTTTTCCGTCCCAGTGGCAAAAGTGAAGGACTCAAACTGACAGGCAGGTAGTGGTGTGTAAAAAGAAACTGATGCTATTGGATAAATTGAACATAAAAGGTACGCCTATGTTCAGATATCTGAGAAGCCCAGAGCGGAATATGTGGCGGGGGGGAGGGGGGATTCAATGTGACAAAAGCTACAGCATCAAGAGACCCTTAGAGGAGACCTTTACCTCTAACGAGCCTGACAGAGAAACCGATCTACACTGAGAGGACATAAGGAGACCAAATGTCTGTGTGTGCGTGTGTGTGTGTGCGTGTGCGTGCGTGTGTGTGTGTGTGTGTGTGTGTGTGGACGAAAGCAAACAAGAGAAACCAAACAAGAGCCATATAAAATAAAGCTAACTACAAAGACGAACTGAAATGAAAGCAGAGGTCTTCCCTCAATGAATTGTAGCAAAGAATCATAAAGGATCCAGCAAACTTTAAAGTGCAGCCACCTGTTTCCACAGTCAAAGCAACTCGAAAATAAGAAATAATCCATCAGGAATGTTCATGGCTGTTAAAAGTTATCAAAATCATGAGCAGAATTTTGTGGTAGATAAATATTATGGGATGTTGTTGAGGCAGAGCGTAGGGAAGCCTTTAGACTCACCTTTGCTGCGTTTCTTCCCCTCTTCTGTCTGAATACCGTAAATAACAGCCATTAGTGGCACAAAAAAAACCTGACAAAAAATCTGGTGTGTGCAGACGAGTGAGTACTGTATAACAAGGACGGAGCCATTAACATTTCCATTCTTTGGTTTCCTTGCCTCGCCGTCCGCAATACGTTTATCCCGATTACCAGGCATGTGCCAAGTCAACGCGCCGAGGCCCCTTTATGCAAATCAAGAAACGGCTTTGATGAGATGCCATCTTGTGTTTGGATGTCAGGTTTCTTTGCATTGACAATCCGTCTCACACGGCTTCTCACTCCATATAGCCCTGCTTATTTAATCAACGGGGAACAGCAGGCGCGTTGCGTCGCGCTGCGGGGACGGCACGGCGAGCGCGAGTGTGTAACGAATCGTTCTCCTGCACACTTACAGATGCGACGCGCCACTTTGCATGCGCACAAAAGGGAGCCGGATCCTACCTGTGGCTGCTCGCAATCGCTCTCCTCCTGTCCGCCCTCTTAGCGTCTGGATTAGTGACACAACACGGATTTTCGACTTAATGGTCTAATGTGTTAAAACGGGAATCCTTTGTTCATCGGCCACAATCAGCGGCCATCCAGTTGTCGAGATGCAGCGATGCGATAACCAGTTGCCAAACTCTTGTGTCTGCTCGCGGCCAAATGGGCCGAGCTCGCTGGCAAGCCACACCGCAGACAGATAATGTTCTTGTTGTGAACACATATCCCCTCAGCGGCAAGATAAACACGGTTGTAGTTGCAGTGATTATTCACGGGATATTTTTACTTCTCCGCTAATAATCATCTGATCCCTCGGGATTTGGCGTTTTCCTCGGAGCGGGCGTCGACATCAGCGGTGCGACGCCCGAGGCCGGACGCACAGCGAGTCAGCGCCCGCCCGCGAAGCCGCACAGGCCCGGTGCATGGCGACTTCCATCGACCAATTACTCACTGGGTCATCGCTGTGTGAGCAGGCCAACTTGGCTGTCAGCTGTGCCACTGAGCACTGTGTACTGTGGCGGAATGGAGATGAGGGACGACGGGGTGGCGGCGGTGGAGCGCGGGGCTTTTGGTTTGGGAGGGGTTCTTACTCCACTGTGTCAAGCTGACAGACCTTATGGGTGGCTCAGCGAGCGAACGTCGGCGCTCTGGCACGTGTGGCTGCGGGTCAACTTCTGGGACCTTGAGAAAATAAGGGAGCCAGACTCCATTTGTTTTCTGTCTCTGTTCCCCGGGGAATCAAAGGGGAAGACATTTCCCGCCCGACTGGGTCTGACTCACTTAAGAGTCGCCGTATTCACCTCTCTCTCTCTCTCTTTCTCTCTCTTGCTCTCTTTGTTCACACGTCCAGTAGTCATGGCATGCGGGACAGTTGTGGCCTGGCGTCTTCTCAATGCAGGGAGAAGTGGGGGGAGTGGAAAGAGGCAGAGAGCTGACTGGCAAAGAGGCAGCTGGAAAGACGAACGGCGCTGTCGGGAAATGAGGAGGGAGCTTTAGAGGAGGCCAAACCCAATGAACAGGCTTCTTTCTTCATCAGGAGGCAAGTAGATTAGCTGTTTGAGAATGCTGAGGGTACGTCTTTAGTTTAGCTTAGTTTATCGATCGCTTCAAGCGTAAGCTAAAAAGACAAACAAGAACGGAGCTCTTCGGGCATACAAATGAAATCGTTCGAGTCGAGGAAAAAAAAAAGTACAATTCCCTTCCTCCCTTTGATTATATCACCCTCACATTGTTGTTTACATCCTTAATCAGGGGTGTCCAACTCCAGTGGTCCAGAGCTACCGCTCTGCAACTTTTCTATCCATCCATGCTCCAGTACACCCAAATGAAATACCTGAATTCCCTCTCTCGACTGACACTGAACCCTGCAGAGGCCTGGTAACGAGCGGTCCATTTGATTCCGGTGCTGCAGAAAGAACGCGTCCGAAAGTGGCAGGACGGTAGCTCTGGAGGACTGGACTGGACCTGAGCACACCCTGTCCTAAATAAAACATGAATGCAGCTGTCCCACACTGTGTTTTCTAATTTCCCACATTTTTACCATTGCTTGCCCGCTCATCAGAATCCATCAGCATGACGACTGGAAATCAGTCTTGGGACATTTTTTAATACTTTCTGATGCCTTTTGACCTTTCCAATGTCCCCAAGGATTTCCAGGCATTAGCAGCATAGATTTAAATAATCTGGCTACCACAACAACACATTTAGAAATTCACTGGAAGTGAAGTGTCTTCCGCTTTGCATTTGATCCAGTCAAGCAGTTTCATCCCTGTTGTCCCTGAAAGACAACAGGGATGTAAATGTGTCCCGTCAAGTTCCTAAGAACTACAAAATAAGGAAATTTGTAAATAAATAAAAACTTGGGCACAAATGACCAAATGACTAGAGAACGAAACGTGGCTGTTGCAACTTCCTGATTTGACGTTGGACAGTTTGCCAGACAAAGTCAAGTTTATACAAGCAGTTTATGTCTATTAAATTATAAATTTTTTAAATTAATCTATTCAATGTGTCCATTTTTCTCTCTTCGAAAGCTGCTGCACATCATCAATTAATCAAATTTTATTTGTATAGCGCATTTCAGCAGCAAGGCATTTCAAAGTGCTTTACATCAAAGCACGAGTCATGCAACTTAGAGTCAACAATCAAAACAGCGCGTTAAGTCAAGCCGTCGTTAAATTCATAAGTGATTAAGTTTCAAATCAACTCTGAACAGGAACGAGATTTAAAGGGACTCGGTGTTTCAGCTGCTTCACAGTGTTCTGACATTTCACCAAGGACAAGAGAAATTGTTTCATTCACAAATAAGACCTTCGTTAGAATTCTCGATACTTTTCACAGAATTATGATACGTAAAACAGCCGGTGCCCATGTGGGACCCGCAAAGTCTTTATCGTCACTTGAACTGACAAACATGATGAGACGTTAGAGCTGCGATCAAAGACGGGAATTAACTTCCTTTCATGAAAAGTCAGCCTTTATAGTTAATAATAGCCGTTATTTCTACTTTTCTTGTGGCTCTTTTAGTGCTTTTGTCTCCTTTGCTATTCAGCAGGTGTCCTGGAAGGAAAGCTCTCCGGCTTCATCATTCTGCTCAGGAACTGTTTATTGTGCTTAACTTGGCTAATGAGATAAAAGCTTTTCAGCCGCCCAAGAGCCAGTTCTGTTGTGAATTTGCGGGCGAAAAGTAAAATGCTATAAGCTACGGCATAACAGCGAGAAGCAAATCACGCCGAGAGTGATAATATATTTCTGCTCAAAGCAAACGGCTCTAATTCAGGCTTACGGGAGCCCCTCCACACCGGCTGCCAGGCCTGAAAAGGAGGAAGCGCGACGGTGCCATGAAGCTCCGTAACAATGCTCATTGTAGTTTGGCCTCCTTCGCGCAACATTAAACGGCACTACAATGTCATAAACCACATAAGAGCATGAATGGCCTCACTTGGGACTTTGTGGGATTTTCTAGAGTGTATCGAGTGTCCGGCAGATTCCCCATCAAGCGACACGATGCCTGGTTGTTCAATGAGTGTTTTGAGCGCGCTGCAGACGTCTGCGGTGAGTTTGTGGTGAGTTTGCGGTCAGTTTGTGGTTGCCCATCGATTACGTGAAACTCAAGCAAGAGAATCTGAAAGGACGACTGTCAGTGTTGGCTGAACGGCAAAGCTGCAACGCGATCTTTCCGTTCCTTTCCTGATCACGTAAAAAAAAAAAGAAAATGTGTTCTCAAAAGGCCTGAATGTTTCTGAAAATGCTGCTAAAAAGTTAGTGAAAATCACAGGAATGGAAATTCCTTTCATCGTCCCACAAAACGGCAGTTCTAGTGCAGCGGCAGTGGCGGCGGCGAGGTGACGTGCAGTCAAAGCAGATTCACACAGAGATGGAAAATGAAAAAACACATCAAACTGCTGAGTGAAGATTAAAATACTGTACAGCAAAGATAGAATTTTAACATAAATACTCTTCGGCAGTATTTATGTAAAATAACTTGCTTCTGTCTAAGCAAATTAATTGGCCAATTTTAACTGGCCAATTAAAAAAAAAAAAGTTCAAAATGTGCGTGTGTGCTTGAATATTGATTTTTTTTTTTTTTTTTTACAATTAGTGACAATAGAAAACTGTACAACAGAAGAGATGTGCAGTTATTTAAAAATTATTCAAGAGTAAAAACTGTGCAAATAACTGATGTTAATAGTTTCCGATTGTTGATTGTTGATTTGTTTGTGATATGTTGATGTTTTCCTGTTGTGAAGCCCTTTGAATTGTCTTGTCACTGAAAGGCGCTACACAAATAAAACTCGACTGATTGGAACTGATTGTGGAGGCGCAGAAACCTCAGGCAGACGCAGCAGTGTTAGCTACTCCTTAATTACGTAGCCGGCTTTCTAAAATGCAATGAACTGTTTATTTCAAGTGTCAACGCTGCTACCTGACTGTGGCTGGCCTTCTGAAGGCTAATTAGTAACCCTGCGTGTGGGCATGCTAACGCTTAGGGTTAAAATTAGCAGCGTGTTAGCCTGTTAGCAACATGTTTTTGGTTTTCCCAGCCAGATCAACGCTGGGGAAGAGCCGAGCAACAACCTTTCCTTGCGTGAATTTAGCTTTAAAAGATGCATTCAGCAGCCAGAGCAGTGTTTTTATTTATTTTTTTTTTTTTTAACAAAATAAAGCAGATGATTGGGTTGATAATAATGCAATGGTGTTTTGTCTTGCTGAATTGTATTAATTACATACAGGTCTACAATTACATCAAACTAAATGGCTAAGTGGTTCTGTACATGTCCAGTTCTGGACATGTCCAGTTCTGCAGCGTCTCCATGGTTCTGAGGACACAAACTCCAATGAACCAAAGACTTGAAGCACAGAAAGAATCAGTGATGATAACAATAAAAAATATATTTAAAAATATATTTGCAATTCTAAATCATTTGTGAAAATAAAATTAGCTTTCTGTCACCCTCGCTAAATCTCATGTTCCACTTAAGAACTAAAAGCCTATTAAGGAGTTTTAACGATCTGCTCTTTATACAGAGATATGAATAAAATATAATTTACAGACATGCCTGCACTGAAGCCATTTCATTCTCCTCTCCATTTTGGACTGTGTGTTTGGTGACCGTATCTGCAGTTTTTTTGTTTTTTTTTGTCTTTCTTGTTTTCGTTTGCGGTATTGAACCGTCCCTCTCCACCCACTGGTGTGCAACCGAATTTCCCAGAATAAAGGAGCATTTCCTCGCGAAAAGCCCAGTTGACTTTAGCCTGTCCTTCATGTCATGTTTCATCCAAAGTTTAAAAACAGTCTCAAGCGGAGATGGTAAGGTCTGTGAATTACAATGTACAGGCTGGATATTATAGATCCCCCCCCCAACCCCCAAAAAGTCACTGAGAAAAAAATCCACCAAGCAAAGCCGCCGCACTGTAGAGTACAAAAGATTCGAAAGTCTGCCAACACCGAATTGATCTGCAACAGCGGCGCATGCCGAGTGACCGCACAGAATTCCAACCGCGTTTGTTGCGAGGACAGAACCTTAGGAAACATAACAGACAGCGTGTTACTTCTGAGGCCCGAGTGACAAACGGTCCAAGGAGGGAACAGAAGTTTTGTCAGCACCAAGAATCCTGCAGGTACAAAACAAACCACCGACGAGCCCATGTGCTCCAAGCTGATCCCTTTGCGCCTCTGAAAACCAGCAACAGAGACACGGAGCACCGATCACTGGAGTAAGGTTCGCACGACGCCGATGCACGCGTGTTTCACTGACCTGGTGAACGCTAGGGAGCAGGACGCACTGCCAGAAGGAGGCAAGTCCACAGAGGCGGGGTGACGCTTTGGCAGCAACCTTCTGCTCAGTGCGCTGCTGTTACTTTGACAAGCCATCTATGTGAGAAAGATTCCTTCAGATCCCTGGTAGATTTAGATAGAACAATAACGTCACCAACACTTTTTTTTTTTTTTAGGGATAGCAATACTGCAGGAAGGCCTTAAATGGCTTTGTGAAGACACACCAGTGTCGGAAGGACAGCTTTCCTCAAATTTCTACCAACTCCTTTCTGAAAAGTGTGGTTGATATATCTCATAGGTTCAATTGGGTGAGTGTGTGGGCGTGCTTTGTTGCGTCCAAAGTTTGCTTCTTATTGCAAATGAGTCCGACACTTCTTAAGGATAATAAAGCAACTTAAAAAAAACAAAAAAACATACCAGATAACAAAAACGATTACTTGTATTTGCATCCATTTTATTAACATACCCACCCGTTTCAGTGATCAGTGTGGTAAATCTGCATTCTCATTACTGGACCGAGAGGCAGAAGGTGAAGTGAGCGTTGAATAATTACAACAAAAAGGAGATGAATTATAATAAAGCACGGAGGAACGTGGAGCATATAAAGAGCAACAGGAGAAGCTGAAGCACAGAGGAGAGTGATTGCAGACAAAAGGCAGACAGTTTATTACTAACAGGGTGCAGCTGGGAGAGGAGGCAAAAACAGGTAGGCTGAGGGAAAATGAATAATTAACATCGGGAGCCGAGACAAAACTTAAGAGACAACAATAGACGGTGGAAAGAACAATGCCAATCGAAGATACAATAAGCAGGAAGAGCAGAGCAGCAGAGTAAATTCAGAAACTGAACACAAAGACATGAACTGATATGGAAAGACGTTCCCTGACAACAATGACTGCAGGAACTGGGTGGAATTATGGCAAAACCCAATTGGATATAAATAAACAATGAAGAGGTGGTGAAGACACAAACATGAAAACCAATGAGCCCAATGACCGAGATGATCTGCAAATTTCCACTTGAAATTTGAGATTGGATTAACCTTGAGCTCCCTCTGCAGATTATTGATCAGAGTCATCGTCAGGACTCTGGACGGGCCACTTTCCAATCACAAGAAACTTGGTCGGTACAATTAAAGATCACGCCTGCTAGGGGTGTGAATGATTTTGGGCTCAACTGCAACGTACCTGTGAACATACGATTTCATGAAAACAGTGTTCCCTGGCCTCCGTGGCCGCGGGGAATGAATGGCTCAAGCGCGGTTTGCGGAGAGCTGCAGTAAGTTTGAGATGTTCTGTTCCACCAGGTGCTTACTAATTGCTGCTGGCTAGTCTGAAGGAGCTGAGCGGGGGGAATGGCTGCAGTGGAGAGCTGCTCTGTGATTCTGAAGCTTGGGACACTTGGAAACTGCAGCTACGTGGGAGGAGCTGCGCCTCGAAGGCGGGGCTAGGTCCGAGCAGCTGAATGGTTGCCACCGGACGTGAAATGATTTCTCAAAACATGCGTGAGAGAATTAAAGCAACACAGCGTTCGCATCACAACATGACGCAAAGCTCAACTTTGCATCAAAAAAGTTGATTTTACATCACACTGCCCCTTTAAGTAGGTAATCATAATGTTCTGCATCTTATGCACAAAGGAAGACCCTCCAGTTTTCTTCGGATTATATAGTTTCAGTCAACATTATCAATCGATATCCCTCATTACAATCCCAACTAGTTATTTTGCTTAAACTTCAAAGATAGTTACATAATTTAAGCTTCTGCTTCAGCGCCTTGCCTCATTTTTGCTCGCTGAAAATCAAACCAGAAACAGAGCCGAAGCCCTCAGCATCTGATTTTACAAAAGTCTCACACTGCGAGTTTCTTCTTTTACTGCTGATAAGTGCACTTTTTTTTTTTTCCCCTCCCCCAATACATTTTTACAAGACAGAACAATAAAACCAAAGCCTGAAAATGGCTGGGTGTCGGAAGGGCATGCATTTCGCAGGCTGCAGGAAACGGTGACCTGGTTCACTCTAAGCTGTCTTTAGAGGCACGCGACACCTCGGTGAGCCTGGATCGCAGCAGGCGGTGGCACAAAAACCATCCGCCGCCTTTCCGTCCCATGCGCGGCACGCGGCTCGAGTCGGCGTGAAAACACAAAAAGTGAGCCGTCGAATTCGGAAAAAAGGACAAACAGGAGAATATATGAACATCAAAATGTACTTTTTTTTTTTTTTTAATGGTTTCGGGACCTGTGTAACCTCTATTGAGTTTGTCTCCGCAATAATTTCAGCAAATTATGTCTGACTGGAACTAAATATGGCTGGAAGAAAACCTAGAAATTGGTTATTGGAACGGAGACCCTCGCAACCTCATTTAATCTGGGGGGGCGACGCGGCTTCCACGAAATCTGAAATGGGAGCCAAATGGAGGCTTGTCACGGTTTGTTTATTCAGCACCCGTCTACCAGGAAGAATTATATGAATAATAATTTCTTATCCTTCCATTCCATCTGCTAAATTAGAGGAGACATGAGTGATTATTCAATTTACCACCGCCTCCAAGAACCCGTTTAGCATTACTGGTTTCATCGGGGACGTTAGACTGGAACTTCTTCTCGGGTTTGAAATCAAACTCTGGTGTGAAAATAAAAGTATTAAACTAATATGTGTCAGAAAGCAGAACTAAGAAGAAAAAAAAAATCTTATTAGTCATTGTAAAGCATTTGTGGTCACAGTAGCTGCTTACAGTGGTGTCAGTGTAACTTAGGATACGGAATTACAGTCATGCCAATATTATTTGTTAAATTTGAAGCAGTGGAGGACGTGAATTTGGTCAGCACTTCTTCCTGCCTCCATTTCCTGCAGAAATAATCTGCATCTGTTTGAATAACCAGCTTACACATTTTAGAAATAGCAGCATTTCATTAATCTCAAATGTACTAAAGATGACCTGGCATTGTTCTCAGACCCTATTTAGTAGGGTACTAAATGTACCCTACTAAAGACTGAAGACGCCAGTCAGATGTTAACTACCTCCAGACTTTTAACATGATCTGACTTTTATGCCAATAATCTTATAATTTAGGATTATACGTATAATCCTGAACTATGCCCATAATGTGGAATTGTTTCCCAACTGAATTAAATTCGATTGAATACATTCAATAGAAATTAAAGAGGTTTTTTGTATAGGATTTGTTCTCTTTTATTTTTATTTGTACAGCTTTACAAGCAGCCAAAACGTGCAGACTTGTGCTTCAGGTTTTCATCCCAGTGTCTGTCTTCCTTCTTCCCGCACTGTTGTATTTTCTCCGTCTTGTGAAGAAGGAAGAAAAAATAAAAAAAATCATATCCCTCCTGTAAAAACAAATCCAAACGATACAGCGCTACAAACAAAAAGAAAGGCAGCGATCCCGAGTCTGCAGATATGGATCGCCATCGGTTCCCATGGCGTCGTGTTCTAATCGCCCGCTGCCTCCGCGGCGCCTCTGTCTCGGTCTGCGCTGCCAATTTGTGATGTTTCCAGTCGGGATGTTCTCTTTTCGGTTCTGGGTCGAAGTTTAAAATAGGACCTTCGCCTCTGGATGTCGCGCGCAGGTGTCTTCAGGGCTTCCCTTTGACAGTGTCGACATCTAATGACCATGTAAAGTTCTCCAGCCCTGAAAGCCTAAAAAAATAAAATAAAATACCTCAAGCCTCCGGGCTCAGTCAACGCGGACGCAGGCAGGTCGTCTCACCTCCCCTTTTGACGCTACAGTCAATTAAGAGCATCTCAGGGTTTTTTTGTGGCTTGAAATGACTGACGAGTTGTTTTGATAACAGAAAGTCTTTCGGCTTGTTTGCGATCTGAACAAAACTTTATAAGCTTTCTGTATTATTTGTCAGAGGTTTTGTAAAAAAAAAACAAAAAACAAAAAAACTCTGCCAGGAAGTAACATAGTCGATTCCCCACAGAGTCTGATGTCCGAGCTCAGAGTCTTTAGTCTGTTTTGAGGCACACAGAGGCGACACAGTGTCACTTATTTATTTCTCATCTTGATACTCTCTCCTCTCACTTTAAACCCAAACAGACAGTAATGATAGTGAGTCTCAGACACACTTTGAAACTTCCTCGCGCCGACTGATGATGTAGAAATAATGTCAGTCTTGACTTTTTGAAGAATGCAAACACAGACCTGCAACAAAACGCATCGTCCAAAGCAGGTAATCCGACTACATGCAAAGAAAACCCAGAACTATAGGTAGAGATAACTACTAAAGGAAATGGAAAAACATCCAGGTCACTACTTTGTAGAAATCAGTCCTGAATTTTGTTGATTGTGACTGATTGATAACAGCAGCAACGATGGTAAAAGATCCGAGGGGGTGAATACTTTTAGAGGAACTGCCTTCAGTTTTGGACGTGCGCCGCTGTGAACCTTTTCTCCGGACGCCGCGACGTCACGAAGCTGCCACGTTTTCCCAGGCGGCGCGGTAATCGCACGCCGGCTCGGCCGACTTTGCCGCTCTTAATTAATATGATTTTCCTCTAAGCTGAAAATGACTGAGCTCCGACTCGGTTTCAGAAAGCCCTTCAGAAAATGTAACGTCAGTGCGATGAAGACAGAATGTGTTAATTACAATGTGCTTTCAGCAAATTCCTCCTGTCAGTCACTCCAGATTAAGGTGCAGCTCTGGCTCTCCTGCCTCCGTTCATTTATGTGACAAAAACAGAAAATAGTTAGTCGTTAATCAGGAGGAGCAGGTTCTCTCAAAAGCCAAAACTGGACGTATTTTGTAATAAATTACTGAATCCAAACAGGTCACCATTCAGCTTTCATTCTACCTTTCTTAAGTTCGGTGAGCAATACTCTGCGTCAGATAATTAGCGATCAGCAGAGGTTCATCACGGCTTCAGCATAAAGTGCGCTCATGTAGAAACGCCGGTGCTATAAGTTTAGTCATTCAGCTTCAGAAATGTAATTCCGTGTGGATAATAAAGACGACGGCAACAATTGATGATATCTTACAGACTGGATCAGACTCAATCTGTCGACCAAAGAAAATGTAAACAACATTCCTTCATCTGATCTGGTTCAGGCCATGAAGGCAACGCTCTCTGAAAAGGCGTTGACAATATATTAACGGCACCTTTTTGTAGTCAAAATATTTCAGCGGCTGAACATGTCCTTTACTCTAAATCACAGTCATGCCGGATTGGAGTCAGCGATGTTGCTTTTGAATCGCTCTAAGGGTCACTGTAGCATCCAGGAAATCGCTACAACAATCTTAGAAAGAACCTTCGACGCTATTGACCCTCTGATGAACGAAAATGAAAGAGGTAATAACAAACGGTGGTGTATTTGTGAGGATTTGTTGTCTTTTTTAGTGTATTTTTGGTGTTAATTGAGCCTCTCTGTTGTCACGTCTTGCCCTTGATTATTCCCAGCTGTGTCTCGTGTTTCCTGCTCATACCCTGCGTGTTTAACCTCACCCGTGTCCCTCGCTCCTTGTGGGGTCTGAGTCGTAGGTCAAAGTCGTGCGTCGCTGTTTTGTGCCTCCCCAGTGTCCGGGCTCCTCGTCTCATTGCTCACCTGTGCAGCCTGGACTTCCATCTTCTGACTGATCTCCATTAATTAAAACCATTCATTTGCATTTCCGCCTGAGTCCAACCGAGTTTCTCCTCACCACCAAACACTCCACATTCTGACAATATTCAAGACACTTAAACAGCCCAGTATTCTGTCCACAAGAAGAAGTTTATGTGACCTAAGTAAGGCTGATAAGAGTGGTCATTACTGCTACAAATATTTAATTTCCCCCCAAAAATAACAAGTTTACACCCAATGCAATTTCCCGGAATCGTAAAAGAAAAAGTCGATCCTGGAAAACCTTTTGAGGAAATCCTGCTTTGTGTAAAAATATGCTGCGTCCTCATTTGCTCCTCGGGGCCCGTCTTCCGAGAGATGCTTGTTCAGCATGCAGACGAAGGAGCTATTTGAGTGCAACATGCAGACAAGCAGACAAGGTGTAATCCGTAGATAAACACTGACAAGGAGCAGGCAAACAGGAAGCCAGCAGGAATAAAAGATGGCTGCGCCTACAAAAGCACACTGCTGGCCAGCGAAGGCAAACAAGCCAGCAGGAGGCTGCCAGCACAGCTCAATTTACATTACGTTCTGCAATCGCCGCTTGATTGACATTGAGAGGCTGCATTCAGGATAACAAAAAGGGCCCACTCTGTTTGAGGATGAAGGGCATGTTTCTACAACAACAAGCGAGCCGTGCGTCGGTGGAGAACGGCGGGGCCGTTTCCGCACGAAACCGGTTTGGCCGCACTCGCATTCCAGATGTCTGAGTTTGGTTTTCAGCGAGACGTTTTCGTAAAAATAAGAGATTGAGATTAGACAAAGATAACAGTTTAAGTTCTTAGTAATTACATTTTGATTGGTATAAATAATGTCAGAGGTGCAAGGAGGCTTCAATTCAAGACATCTACCGTGAATTATTGACTTTCCGAGACATATTTCAGATATTCCATAACTAATAAGGTCAATTTGAGATTTTGCTTTTTGTTCTCACTGGTATTAATTCTAGCTAAAGATCTTAAAATGTTTAAAGATGTCTTGAATCTATTTTTTAGATAGGAGACATATAAATATGATTAGTGGAATTGAAATAGATACCTTGATGTCTCCAAATGAATTTGATGAATCTTTAATTAGATCGCTTTACTTCTTTGATACATCTTGCATTAACATTATAACTGGTCAGAATGACTTTACCAATATCTTAACGGCACACTGGTTAAAATGTTACACACACTTATGTAGCATTTTTAAAAATTTCCATAAAAAACAATGAAAAAGACATCGAGAATGGAATGTAGTCAGAAAAACTTTGCGTTAGTGAGGCCTGCCACACATATAGTTAATTAGATTTATATCATAACTTCTTTTTTATAACCATTTAAAATTCTGCCATGCGGCTAAGTTCAAACGCTGCTCTTTAAACCTTTCATTGTTATCATCCTGTCGGCCAATCAGTGCTCACCAGCGAGGAAATTAGGAAATCTGTTGTATATTTTCAGGTTTTTAGTCGACTGTTTGGTTTACAGGTTACTGGAGCGATGATAAATTAAAAAATGACTTACAAATCAATTTGGGTCTCAAATGTGTTTTTTTTTTTTTTTCTTCTTCTTCTTCTTCTCGTCTTAAAACAAAAATGCTTTTCTTTTCCCAAGACGGCAGCCATTTTCATTTTGCACCGGCTGCGACTCAGACTGGATAAGCTAATCAGCTTGCGCCTCAGGGATTACGTTTCTTATCATATCTCTGCCACCAGTCAGGTTGAGCACGCCGCCACGTTGCAACTGTTTTGTGTTTTTTTTTTTTGTTTTTTTTTTCTCTCGCTCATTTTTTTGTCATTATTATTAAAGCTCCGTTTTAAAAATCAAGATTTGGATAAAGTCACCGACTCGGTTAATTGGTTTCCATTATATGAGGAGGGATTGTGAGGCGGTCTGCTGGTAGGAGCCACTCGGACTGAGGCGCCTGCTGACTCATGCCGTGTCACAACGCCGCTTTGCTCCGGCTGTATGAAGCGCTCGGCAGCCACTTTAGTGCGAGTTCTGGCAAGTGAGCAGAATGCAAAACGCTTTCGGTTTTTAAAAAGTTTTCCCGAATGACACCACTTGGATTTGAATGCCGCAGCGTGAACGGACGTAGTCAGCATGGCCGCTCGTAACGAAAACCAAACGGCGGATTTAAGCTTGGACGAGAGCGACCTGGACTTGTGCCTTCACCAAACCGACAGACGCAAAAACACATGAGAATCCTGCACCAGACAAAAAGCATGAGTGGAACTTAAACACGGCTTGAGACGAGCGAGAGGGGGGGAAACCATGAGCTAATTCGACACAGGAAGCAGACGAGACAGAGACCACAGGAATAAATCCAACCAAGAAATAAAACCTGACATTTAAAAGAACCTTCAGCGCAAATGAAAAACTCAAGAAAACCAAAACGTGGCGACTGGACAGTAACAGGACCGAAAGTGTTATGATAATGGAAACGAGACAACGGAGACGATAACAGAGACAAGATCGGACACGACAACCGGATAAGGAACCGACTGAAACAAAAATGCAATTAAAACAAAACCTAACTGAGCAGGAAAAGAGTTGACACTATGGGTGGTTGTTCACTTTGAAGTGACAAAAACCATAAATAGAGAGAAAGAGCTACAAAGAAATAGTCTGAATCAAAGCACCGTCACTTGACAGAATGACCCGCTCAAAGTCCAACGAGGCCAGATCTGAAAAAAGACTGAAATCACACATCAGTGAATGCAGCGTGCTCACCACTCCTTGTTTTGATGTTGATTCGTCATCAACGTTAAAGCAACCTGCAACAGGGGCGTTTAAACCTTTCTGCAGCCAGAATCCCAAACGTGACGGGGGGCCAAATTGTTTTCCTGACAGAATTTTTCTTGAAAAGCTCATCAATAAATTAAATGAACAATATTTTCAGTCTACAAAAAGGAAAACTTTCTTCAAAAAAACAAGTCTGGTAGAATGAAAGTGCGCTGGTCTTTTTCTTTTTCTTTTTTTTTTTAAAGTAAATAGTTGCTGGATGTTTATAGCTATTTAGAAAATTTAAATAAACATAAAACATAGCTAATAAAAGAAATGAAGAACAGTTCCATTAAACATTCGTAAAATTTGTCACCAAAATTTTTGTGCTAAAAAAATTACAAAACTTTGCCGATTTGCAGCGTCCTTGAACTGCAGTCGGGGGCCACGGAAAATTATTCCAAGGGCCACAAATGGCCCCCTGGCCACACTTTGGACCCCAGATACATCTTTTTTTTCCCCCACTACTTTATGTTGGTGAACCAAGTTAAAACCCTTTATGGTTGAATTTGACATAATGTGGAAAATCTTCCAGGGAACCAACACTTTTTCAAACGACAGTAAGATGTCTTTTTTATCAGTATTTTACAGGATGCACGAGGAGCAGAAACGGCCATCAGCTGGTTTAAATCTGCAGGACACAGTTTAAAGTTCATAGAGAGGTCAGGCAGCCTCTATATCCCACACTGGAGCTTTTCTGAGTGAGATTTTATAACCGACTGGCATCTCCTGAACGGAAGCTGAGATAAACTGCTGTTGTCAAGATGGCCGGCCCTGATACTTCCCCGTTTACAGCTGAGGTACCACAAATAAAAAAATGGGAAAAATAAATAGTCTCAATATGCAACCTGTTCTGAATATCTTAAATCATGACAGAATACGATTCAGACTATTTGCAAACGTGACGTTGTCCTCTTTAAACATCCCCGACCGGGTTTTTGCTTCACCAAATCCAGTTCGAACGGCTGATAAAATGCAGAGACACGACAGTGAAATCTAAAGTCTTTCTCGTCCTCTAGGTGCGAGTCCGTCTCTCTAAGCAGAGCCGCGACCAAAAGCGAAACGCTCTCGGCCCTCAAGCGGAGACGCTGGCGGCCCCGAGGCTCGTCGCGCGGGGGCCCAGATCAGAGAGGCGCTGCCCCGTTCTCCGCCCCGCCTCCGAAAGTGAATTGATTGCAAGTGGCTGGAGCTTTTTGCTTAAACACCCCAAAGACTCTTGTTCTGAGGGAGAGAGAGAGATAGAGAGTTTTGCAGCCTGCGTCATTTTTTTCATTTTAGTTCTCCTTTGCTCTTTGGTCAGAGAAGACTGAAAGTGCTGGAGGAGATTTGTGCAGGACAAATTAGCCTCACCATAGATAACCATCCACTGAGTAGGGAATAAGGTCACGCCCGGAGCCATTATGGGGACATGAGAGGGTTTTCCTTGGCAAGAAACTGCCAAGTATGCAACAATTAGAAAGCCACATCAGTTTCTCGGGGATTAATAATAGCTGGAGAAACTGGCTTTAAAGAAAGAAGGACGTGGAGACGCGGCTCCTCGGCTCCGACTTGTGTTTTGGGTTTTTTTTGACAGCGCTTGAGGAGTGAAGATTTGCGTTCATGTTTCTGAGGTTCTGGTGAGTTTTGTAGCTTATGAATATAAAAAAAAAAAAAAAAAAACCCCAAAAAAACGGTGCTAGCGGCAAATTGATTTCGTTTATTTTATTTCGCTTATTAGCTGACGGGAACAAAACCGCACAAGCACAGAGCAGAACAAGTCTGCAGCCGAAGCAGCACACCGGCTGCCGCTGAAAATACTGTAAGAACACATACAAGGTCCCTGCCTGCATATTCATGAAGTCAATCTGTGCAAACCTCCAAACTCATGTGATGAAAGATAAACATTAAGATACGTACAATGAAGAAACAAAAACTAAATTAGGGCTCTCGACATTAACCAGAACATTTTAACATATTAATATCACATAACACAGATTGACTGACCCGACATATTTTGACCTGAAAGCCTCTCTCCTGTGCAGGGTAACCTAGGTTACAGCAGCTCGTTCTGGGAGCGGTACCCCGATAGCGACAGACGACGGCAGAAAGCAGCAGAAGTTTGACATTTTTCCACTGTCTCTTGTCGCGTTGCGTGCGCACGTCGACGTGCATGAGCTCACATTTTCAGACGCTTGAATTACACCGATGGCTCAACCGGCTGAGGACAAAACGACCTCTCCTACGAGCTTTCCGTAGGAAATGAACAAAGAGGGACATTTCTAAATTAACGTTTAAAACAAAACGGCTTCCGTTCAACCGTCTTGAATATGGCAACGTGAAAAACTGAGGATCTTCACACATGTTTGGTTTGTGACAATCAAAAAGAACTTTTTAAACATTTTTTTTTTTTTTTTTTAAACATGCCAACAGACGCAGTTTTTGACACCGGCTTCATGGGGGGTTGCCCAGGGAGGCATCAATAAAGGTTGGGACAGCCGAGAAGTGAAAAATAAAATCTCGCCTGTCAAATTGTCCCCTGAACAAATTTGCGAAAACAACAACTGAGTGCATACATATATAAAGCTCAGAAAGTTGGACATTGATAAAAAATTAATAATTGACTGGGATAAAAAAAAAAAAACAGCACACACGTTTTCTTCCCTTCAAATTAATGCACAACTTTATTCATTTGGTGTTATGCCAAAAGATTAGAGTGAAGAAACATTGATATCATATGTTTCTAAGATTTTTGTTTAGGTCATAACATTTTAAATTAGTAGTTTCAATAATATTCAAATTATCGGTGAAAAACATATTTGTTTGTTTTGTCGCTGGACTCGACAGGCTGAGCAGATGTGGGCTAATTGGACGGCTGTGAGTCCAATCCTTACGTTTCTCAGACTGCAGGTAGAGCAAAACCCCAGCAGCTATAAGTAGGCGCATTTGATGGAGAAGAAAATACGAGTCCCTTAGCTCTACAGACCAAGCCGTGCCAAATGATTTATGTGTGGGTGACTGCAGCTCTGTGGCTGCTAGTACAACAAATCTTTGATGGTGAACAAGACCAGAAAGTCTCCATTCACTTTTGCTTTAGCTCCCTTATTATTATTATTATTATTTTTTTTTCTTTTGTCCTCCAGCATATGAAACATGACCGCAGCTGTTAACGGCCGGATGGGCTCCAGCGGATTTCCAGAACCACGTTGTGATTCTGGAAGCGACACGTCGCCGTTTGTCCCCGCGCTTGATGATTAGGTTTCTCCGAAATGTGAGGCTTGAGGGCGAAAAGTAAACATTAGGTATCTCGCATTCAAATTAAATAGTCATCAAAGCGACAGATGGAAAAGCCGCGGCATTAAACAGAATAGGGAAGATCCAGCCACGCGGCCCCGGCGTTGTGCTTATCCTTTATTAACAGTGAAGAGAGCAGGCGCCGGAGCACGGACGGCTCACAGAAACCTCTGAGACAGGCGGTGAGCCTTAAAGTGGCAAGAGAGTCTGAGCTAATTTGATGGGTTTCAGCTCTGCTCAGCTGCCACCTATCACCTTCTTTTTCTCCGAGTTCTCACTTCCCTGGTAGAATCCATTGATTGGCGACCTCCGCCACGCGCCAAACATGCGCAAACAGTAAGAGTCCCTGACAGGTGGAGTGAATCCCATTGATTATCTAATTACAGTGACACCTGTCAGGGGGACGGGATCGGGCAGCAAGTGAACAGCTGCTGCACCCCGGTGTGCTGGAAGCTCCGGCGACGGGCGAGCGAGGGTTTGAAGGTCTTTGACGGAGCGAGGCTGCGAGGGTTTTGACGGCCGGATCAAGAACAGCGCGTGATGGCCGACTGTGTGGCGAGGCCTTCGCGGGAAACTGTCTTCTTCTGTCATGGACGGTGGGCATATCTAAAGACTTGTATCAAGCCGCCACTTGTGATATTCCTGTATTTTTTAAAACGTGCGTGTGTTCAGGTGAGGCGGATGAAATCGACAAGCTTTTCCACGAGGTGGTAAGCATCTCCGTTTGGTGAAACTGGTGAAAGTTTATTGCCAGTCACGCGTTCTAAGAACGTCACAAAGAAGCAAAATGTCCATTAGTTGGAAGAAGTACATCACAGCCCTGTCATCTGGAACTGCTGCAAACACTCACTATCCCGAAGAGATGAAATCTTCATTTGTGTAGATGAAGAGTCTGCATGACATAGCATGAGATAAAGTATGTCTTGGGGTGTGAGAGGGACTTTTAAGGGACATTTGAGTGCAATCTGCATCAGTTTCAAATGTCTTTTTAAAACTCACAAAAGGAAAAGGAAAGCAATATTGGATTGTAATTTACTCAACGCTGTAGAAATACTACACAACTCTTAAAATCTCCACAGATAAAAAAAACATTGAAGTACAGACGAACGGCATGGTTTCAGTAGATTATTGTGTAATGACTGAAAGACTTGGGATCAAACACCAAACAACTGTTCCTGATAAGGAAGCCCATACATAGCATCTCACTTAACATCTATTGAGAACAAACGTTTTAAAGGTAAAAGTGCCCAATCAACCAAAAGCCCACAATCGTTTGGTTGACTGGTAATTTTTTTTTTACCTAAGCCAACGGCCTCAACTAGTGCAGAATGGAGGAGATTTTCTCGGCTTTCAACTGTGGCTAAAAGATAAAAATTCCTGTTATCGCATATCGTGCATCCCTTGCTTGAGACAGTGTGCTTTCTTTTGACACTTAAAGAAACAATTGTAAACAATACTGTGAAGTTTGGCTTTTCAACAACTTTTTACGTTGTTGAAAAGTTCTTTTCTTTACATCTTGGAACAGATAAATGGTTTCCATGGACCTTTTGATCGTTTTCTTAATGCCTTTACGTCCATGCCAGAGCCATAAACCGCCTCAATCGCTGATTGATTTTGAAAGCTCTTAAGGTGGCACACAATCGAAGACTTGAGCTGACCCTGTGCCACTTTCATCCGAACCCATTTGGGCACGTCCTCACTTTCAGGATGGCGCGTTTCTTTTATTTAGCTACCGTAAATGTAGAAAAAAAAACAACCAAATAACACAAAATTCAGACTGCATCTCAAATGTACCACGTCTATTATATATTCCTTTGAACTGTCAAGAGTGTGAACTTGTTTTTGCTGCGTGTGCAAGAGCACTTTCCCTCCCACCTGAGAACATCTTTGTCAGTGTTCTGCAGAAAGACCCCGCTAGCTTGTCCTCTGTACATTATCTCGCGCTGCTCCTGGGGATAAGCAGCTGCCAGGAAACTGAAGGATGACAGCTAATGGACTTGCAGACAGACACGTCCTTGGACATCTTTTTTTTTTGTTGCTCCAGGTAAGGAAAAGTTGAATCAACTTTGCCGGTTAAGTTGCATTAAGAGGATTATAAGCAGGGGGTGTCTTCGCCTTGGAAAGCCGCATCCGTTGAAAACCATGCCAGTCGTCAACAATTTACAGCAGATTTGTGTACTTCCTGACAAAACTGTGAGTGAAACCCGGAGCTAGCAAAGTGGTAACAGTGTCTTGTAAGTTTCACCAATGTGCTTAAAATATTACAGCCGGTATTTCACTGGGATTTTACGCGACAGCCCAGAACAAAATGATGAATAATTGTCAAATGACAGGAAAACGATACGATAAGTTTTCAGAATTTTTTTGGGCAAATACAAATATTAAACGTGCTTGTTGTGGCGAATGTTTCACAACGGTTTAAAGTGAAATGTGTTCAAAAATTCGCAGAGTTTGTCTTTCATCGGAAAGCCTGAATTTTTATGACGGATTAAGAGTCGGGGACCCCAGTGACTTGTTAGACACAGTGTTTCGGCCCTGAAAGGAGCAGCAACGGCGGCCGTGTTATTAGAGGCATGTTTTCATAACAATCTAAGCGAGAGACGCCGGGTTATCTTCTCTGTGTCCATATTTTGCACTGCAGCAACATCCACCTCACAAGGAGCAACTGGGGAGAAGTTTAAGGGAGCAGTTCAGATTTATTGAAGTGATGTTCTTCGATGCCAAAGACGGATGAAGCTCTGTTCCACGTGCACAGATGTCAAACCAAATTTGCAGGAATTCAAAGGTTTCTCGGGAGACCGCAGTCAAAGACCCGTGCCGCGACGTTCAAACGTTCGGTGACGCCGCCAGCCTGGAGCGGTCCACGGCGGACCAGGGGATCGCGGGATAGTTTTAGTTGTTGCACAACTGAAACGGCTCAGATCTCGGATGTCGTGTTTGTCCGGGTCAGACTCTGTCGGCAAACCGACAAAAGTTTATTTCACCGTTGGCGGACTTGAAGTGAACTGACGCAGCCGAGAAGGCAGGTCGGCACAGCCAGCGGTTTCGCTTAGCAGCAACAAAAATCACATCTGGATATAAGGGAGCCGACAGCATCTATCCAGCTTGATTTATATTTTACAAACTATTTCAATGTTCTCATCAAACTGTCACCTGTTTGACAGTTGAAAAAAAACCCCAATTTTATATTTTTAAACATCCTGTTGGAAGAGCTTCTGACACGACGCTGCTCTTCATATTTTGACTGTAGATGCACAACATTAACGTTTTCTTATGAATAAATCATCTCAAGGGCTTCCTAATCTTTCTTTTAGTATTCAGCAGTTGCTCTACTAAAAGAGGAAGATCCCCTAAAGGAAAAAATAAGAAATTAATAATACAGTATGCACTGTAAAAGTCTAAAAATATATGGGATTTTTAAAAAATCATTATTTCTAGTACCTGAGAACCGTCTGCGTGCAAACATGTCGGAAAGGTGATTCATGAGAAATGCCAGACGGAATATTCCTGTTACTTTTGTGTCCAATCCTCCTGCTCAATCAAAACGGCTCATGAACGCATCTCAGTGTCGTTTTATTGTGGTTTTTGTATTATTTTTTTTTAGCATCAAATGATCAGCTGGTAAATGTACACAACACTTCCACTGCATTTCTAAACAAAATGCTCTTAACAAGAACAACAGAAAAAAGTGATTTTATTTTTTTGCCAATGATGTCAGAAGAGGCCCAAGAATCAAACCGGCATCAGAAAAACTTTGCGTAGTTCACTGTACCGACCCCAAATGAAAAATCAAAAACGGCAATCAAAGTGTTCACAATAACTTTATGTTGTGGCTTTAGGTGTATAAAAGCTTGTTTTGAGAGGTGAGATTTTAACCAAATTAAATCACAATCAAAGCTGAGACCAAATATTCACCACAACGTATTTTTCAGCTGCCATGTCACACCAGCGCCGTGCCAAGTTCCCTAAAATGTTGCGTTCATGGTGAGTCTTTCCATAGCCGCGCTTGGCTTTCCTGTTCCTTTGCAGACTTTTAGCAACATAGGTGAAAAAAACGTCCAAACAAAAGTTCCCATACGAAATCTCGTCCGAATTTTCTTAATTCTCCGACAAAAAAAAAATCAAAAGGTTTGCAGATTATTTGGCTCCGCCATCTTTGAAAAACCGTAAACACCGATTCATTTGAAGGCAGGTTCAGATTTACTTCCATTTGATTGACAGTGGTCAAAAAACAGCAGGGCAAAGGGGAAAGGCTCTTGTTTTTATGCATATAAACATATTTTCTTACACCTCAATAAGGGTGGCACATTGTTGCTGTTATTTATTTCCTTCTTTGCTTTTTTTCCCCCCCTTTTTAAATTGTCGCAGCAGCGCCCTCTTCAGGATGTTGGTGCTCTAATAATCCATGAGCGGTTATCTGCCAAGAACCGCCCCTGCTGGACAGAAAACAGAAAAGAAAAAAAAGGATACATCCAGCAGCCTCCTGTGCTGCAGGAGCTGCTGCTGCTGGCTGGAGGGAGAGAGAGAGAGAGAGAGAGAGAGAGAGAGAGAGAGAGAGAGAGAGAGGGGAAACTGAGGGGCTGGCTTTAGAGCTCAGACCGCAGATGGAAACCAATCACCTAATTAAGCTGAAACCAGAACATACACGCACCTTAAACACTCAGGAAGGAAATAATTCACAGGTGTAACGAGGCTCGCCTTCCCCACACGCAAAATTTCACCTGCGAGAGCAAGAGCTGCTTTTTTTCCACGTCGGTTCAAAATGTCCTCACAGAACGAGCGAATGGAGATTTTTACGACGCTTTCGCAGTTTCTTGCCTTCCTCCAGGTCGAGCTCAGTCCAGGCCCGTTGCTATAAACTATACATCGAGCATAAACTGTTAGCACGGTTTGTGGTTTTTCTCTCGTCTTTTTCGACCAAATACTGGATTCTGTGGTCTCACTTTGAAGGATGAACTTTTACAGACTTCAGAATTTATTTGATTTGTTTGTTCCTTTTTATTTTGGATAAATAGTGTTAAAGATGCATTTGAATTGAAAAGTTCGTGGATCTTTGAGAAAGTGTTCTTGCATTATTATGCCATTGCCATTGTATGACTTGAAAAGTTGTACCTTTCCTCCATATACTGTGGATGCGTGCTCAGCTACTTGTGGTGAGTTTTTGAAGCAGTCCTGCCCCTTCACGTCCGTCCCGGTGCCACCACTGGTCCGAAGGGAACCGACTGACATTGAAAACGTTGCCTGGCAGCTTCAGACTGACCTCTGGGAGACAGAAACAGGATCAGAATGGAACAAAGTGGACAAAAGGGAAGGAGAGGCGAAACTGGCTGAGCGGCAGAGCAAGCCGGTTTTGTCGAAGTTAAACAGGTAAAATCTGAAACGCGAAGGAAGCCGAGGGATCAAGCAGAGTCCCAAAGCTCGGTTTACGGTTTTCTCTTTCCTCTCCTCTTGGATTAAAGTTCAGGCTTCCGAGTTAAACAACTTCTCGATAATCTTCAGTCCAGATGATGTTGAGTCTATAGTCTAAACGATCCTTAAAGCAGAAACAGTGGGTAGAAGTAATTAGTTGTTCTTGTTACATTTCACAGTTTTTGGTCGCTGAATAAATTCCAATACACAGATCTCCAAATGTTCTTCTTTGTCAAATAGATTCCTGGCTGGAAGGGAAGCATTTGTCCTTAGCTGTTTGACAGCTTGCCATATAAAACGGATAAATCTATTTAAAATAAATTACAATCAGTATACCCTACAAAAATAAAAACCTAGATCTGACCTAAACCATCTGATTGGATATTATTTATTATTTGGTAGACATGAAAACAACATAGGACATTAGGACAGTCGTTGCTAGATTCTCATTTTCTCCTTCGTTCTTTGTCAACTGGATCAATCAGCGAACAGCGTGGGACAAGGGTCCGGTTCTCACCAAGCTAATCCAGAGATCTGAATTGGTGAGAACCACCAAGCAGAGTTCAACTGATGAAAGATCAGGGTAAAAGACAGAAAAGCTTTCCGTCTGAACAACAGAGAGCGAGCGAGCGAGCGAGACCCAGACAGAGAGGAAACCTCGGCGTCTGGCAGGCAATTAGAGTCACGTAGAATAGAGGAGAGGTGCACATGCGTATTTGTGTTTGTGGGAGATGGGGCGGAAAGGAGGTCAGACTCTCCTCATTGAGACATTTGCAGTCCCCCATGAACGCCCCGACCGAGAAAATAGGCCTAGGTGAGAGAGGGGAAAAAAGAAGCGCTCCTGATTCGGTGCCTGCTGACTGGACAGAATGGGGGGGGAAAAAGTCGAGGCCTGTCCCTTCCTCAAGGTCAGAGCGAGGCCCAGATTCATCATCACCCGAGAGGAGCAAATGACTCGAGTCTTCACCTGGCCTTTCCACATTTTACACGTCGTTATCATGATTCAGTATTAATCAGTGCCGCTGCCATTCCCCAGCTGCAGAGATGCAAAAACGACCTCCCCGAAGAAAAGTGGAGTCTGAACCTGAATCCCGTCCCGCAAAGGTAATGGAGCGGACACAGACATATGAACCGAGGACTGAGGTTCCCCCCCCTGCTCTTGAAAGAGGGAAGCCTTTGATGAAACGATGGAGTTGTGGGCTAATGAGGCTCGTTAGGCGGCGATCGGTCGCTGCCAGAGTAGAGGTGGCATCTCTGCGCCTTGGCCAGGCTGCTAAAACACTCCTGCTGTTCTCGGTTTGTTCAGCCAGGCTCGATCACAGCCAGCTACACTTTGTGGCTGTACATCCACAGTTTCAATTATTCAGTGCCCTGCTTGCACCCCTGCAAACAGAGACGGAGCACACATCCGCTGACGCTATCGCGCCGTGTCACGCTCTTTGGAGATGCTTAACCCCTGAAGTTGAACACCGCACTGCAAATAAGCGCCGTATTTCGCGTCGGGGGCGGGGGGAAACGCAATCCGAGCAAAACACTCAGCACCAGGCGAACCAGAAGCTGCTAATGATTCATGTCTGCAACATCTATTCAGCCCGTTGTCGAGCGCAAAATTTCAATTGAATGAATGGTGTCTGCAAATATCAATTTTCTTTATTACTACATGTGAGACTGCAGGTGACAAAAAGAAAAGACAGTATCTCTTTGTGTGCATATTCATGTTTCACTCCAAAAAGCTGTAATCTTTACTGTGAGACAAATCAGGAAGACTTTAGCTACGTTGAAAAATGTCCTCGATACTTTAGTGTGAAATTGATATCAGTCACTGGAATAATTTACAGTGGAACCAAACCACATTAGTTTATAAATGGTCTTTTCAATATGTTGGTGAAAAAAAGAATGAATCTTTTCTTTGTTGTTGTTTAAAATGTAATTAAAGCTGTCGGTTCATTCAGTTGGTGTTTTTATTTGTCATCTGTTCAGTAGAAATGTGTTTCTGTCGCTCGTGTTTCAAATGACCACATGAACTCCACAAAGTTGGGAAAGTTTTATGTGTCGCATGAAGAGTTTTGGTTGCCATGTAACTTCAGCTCGCTTAGCGACAGCATCGTATCCCACAATCTGAGCCAGCGTTTGGACGTGAACGTCAAATAAAAGTGGCTCAAGAACGGAGCTTTGAGGAATCCCGTTTGTGATATTTGTTTGCTCAGAGGTGTCGTCCATGTCTACCATATGAGATCTGAGACAGCACAGTGCAGAACCAGACAAAACCTTAGAAAACCCACAGATATCTAAGACTGCTAATGATTATTGGTGGAATTTGTCTTGGATTGATCGGAGGATCCAGATGATTCTCTCAAGGCTTTGAAATCAAAAACTGTAGCGACCAAGAACGCGCTGCCTCTTGGTAGCTCAATGATGTGTCATCTTTTACATGGGTTTGCATACGAGGCTGTTTAGTTTCACTAAATACAGTATTACCTATGTATACAAAACTGTTAGAGGTAAACAAGAATGTCTTTGCTTCATTCAGTGCGACTTAATGATATTCAAATGTTACATTTTCTTCATCCCAGGATGTTCATAGCCTGGTTTTTACGAGCATCTTAATCTGTGCAAATGTTGAGTTTGTGAATCTTTTCCCCTTCGGTGTGACGCACAGCACTAAAAATGTTCATCCCATTACTGGGCAACTGAAACACTTTTTATTTAGCTGGAATTACAAGCCATTATTCTTTGTTGCCTTTTTTTAAAAATTTTTTTAAACAATGTAGGAAAAGCCAGGTGAGCGCAAATATGTGTATAAAACATTGAGCCAGTAAGTGAAAAATTGCCGCAATTTGCCTAATTCAGGCGACTATTGACGGCGAACGTGCATATTTTCTACTCAGAGATGTGAGTGTGTTCATTAATAGAAACGTATTTAAGTCGCTCGGTTACATTAACTCTTTTTTTATTACATTAATCCTAAAGGGCAAATTTTCCAAAGGAGAGGCTTTTACGGCGCAGGACGGAACATCCATCTCCTTAAAGCCGACGTCAGACGTAACTTCTCCATTAAAAGTGGCCAGTTGGCTTCACAAGGTGCTCCAGGCTCAGAAACTATAAATAATTTCTCGGGGTATTTTCGGTGAAAACGATGTTTGCCTCCAAATACGTCTGAGCACACGTTCCGCCGGTCAGAAAGACGGATCGCGTCGAGTTTTAGTCTCTGAATTTTCTGCTTGTGTAGTGGTTATAAAACTATATTAAACAACGGAAAAGGAAAACAAGAGCTAATGATCTGCGATCGATTATTCTGGTCTTTCAAGTTCAGCGCTACAGACAGATAACGGTACAGATACGGCAAAAGGTAGCCTAAGTTTAAAGAAGTTAAAAGAAATGTATTTTTCATTAATGTTACTTTTCTTTGTTGCTTTTATGTTTGTTTGTGGTTCTTGAAAAGTCTAACCTTTTGAATCGAATGTTTTGAGAGTTTGTTGGTCGTTCGAGTCTCGATTGTTTTGTCTGTTGGAATGCAGGGGAACGTAACGGTTATGCTCCATTATAACACCGGACATGCAAAGAGTAACATTGTGTCCGTGTTTTTATTACTCCCCTTTTATAGAGGCGTAACACTTGCTAATCCAGGATGTGGATTTTTGGCTGGAGCTCAGATCTGGCTGCTCTTCCTTCTCTGTTCCTCTGCAAGGTTTCCCCCTGCAGAGACCCGACGCCGGATACGAACTATTTCCAACTAGAGAAACTGGGCTAATAACACCTTGTTACTCAGCTGGATAAAAACTCCTATCTGTGCTGCCTGCTGCTATATTATGTTCAGTAGGAGTCTCTAAAGAGGTGTAAGTAGAAATTCGGCCTGTCCCTCTTGACAGCTGGGGCCCTGGGACAGTGTGTGTGATGTCAAATCCTGGGCTACCTTTTAGCTCTGGGCCCCTTTAAATTATTTAGTCTACATCATCCAGCTCTCTGCCCGCTGGGTCCCGGTCTTGTGCTTACTGGGTCACTGCTGACAGCTAATCTGTAGCGGCTGGAGGTATGATCCTCGCTTGTGAAACTCACAGGTCTCAGAACATTGGGAAAGAAAAAAAAAAAAAAGAAAGAAGTCCAACTTTATCATTTTTTGTTTTTCCAAAAACAGATTTTCAAAACGGACCAACTTAACCAGTAGATATTTAGATTTATTGAAATTCAGTTGTAAAACTGCAGGAAAATCTTTGCCCTTTGTTTCTTTGTTTGTTTCTGGAATTAGGCAGACGAGTGAAAGCACCAGATTTTTTTTTTTTAACAAATGTACAAAGCGTTTTGTGGCCTCATGCGTTGGTTCCCAGCCCTGCATGTTTTAGGTGCAGGGCTTGTAACATTGCTGCTTTGACGTTAGCGCTTTTTTCTTTTGTTTTTGTTGCTGAACTGCAGTTATTTGAATCGGCTGCGTCGAAGCGGGGAAACATCTGGACCGTGTGTCCTGAGCAGCAGGACTGAAAAACCCAACATGCAGTGACTTGCAAAGGTTGTCACATCCCTGGAAAGTTTTTACACTTTATAACATGAAAGTGTGGCTGCAAAAGTTAATGCGCGGTTTTGAAATATTTTTTGTTTTGAAGTATAAACTAGGGAGGAAGGAAAAGACGACGCGGGGACAACCCTTCGTCCCAGTCGCCGCTCCTCGGGGACTTTGCTGCCCTGCGTGTTTTAGCTGCGCCTCCGGTCCGGCACAGCTGATTCACACGGCAGCGCTGGCTCCCGCTCGCCGACAAGTGCTGCAGAAACCTGTTAATCACCCACTTAATCAGACCAGGTGTGTGGCAGGAGAGAAACGCCTCAAACATGCAGGGCAGTCGTCCCTGAGGACCAACGCTGAGAAACACCGAGGTGCAGCAGAAAGTGGTGGACTGGTGGCGGGTGTGCTTGGGGAATTCTAAGGAGCGGCTGCAAGGCGGAGTAGTTTCAGCATCTGCCTTGCTGCAGCCAGGAGAGTTTGGTTAATTGGACAGGTGGCGGCGATTGTGGCTCAGTGTTTAGTCGTCTTGCAATCAGAAGGTTATTATGGGTCCGATTTGAGCTTAACTCATCGCGTGTCATTGCGCCCCTGTGGAAGGTACTTGACCCCAGGTTGCCTGTGCGTCGGGTGAAAGCGTGCCGAGTGCTTTGAGTGGTGGGAGGGCCGTACAAAATCAGCCCATTTCCTATTTAATTGGCTTCTCAGAAACAGTGCGTTTAATTGTGCTGCACGTTTCAACAACCAAGCTATTGAAAGTGCTTTACGTGATGAAAACGTAGAGCAACGAACAAACCAAAACGGATTTATGGCTGACTGTACCGTCTGTGTATTGTTCTGAGATTAGCTTGCAATATGTTGCAATTGGTTTTAAACATACCTTTTGTAACATCGGAATTAAAATGGTTGACCAGTAGGCCTTTGGTTTGTGTTCTGCTAGACTCAAACGTCGGGCCACACTTCAAAATATCGATGTGACGTAAACAGCCGCCTCGTTTGCATCGGCACTTTTTCTCTTCGCGTTGCAGGATGGTTGTTTACAGCGACGACGACTTCCGGTAAGCTTCATAGCATTGAAAAATGTAAAACTTCAACAGAGCCCAAGCCTCCAAGAAGCAACAGTTTCTCGATAGTCTGGAGCCCAAACTCTCTGTACGGAGCAAACAGAGCAAGATGATAAGCTTAACATTATTTAGCTCAGTTCTCTCTTCAGGAACGAGTCACAAAGGCTCACATTCACTCTCAGGCACTTCAAAGTCATTCTAACACATTATTTAAGGTCCTTTAAATTGTTGTTGTTGGGTTTTTTTTTTACTTTCTTACCCTGGATCAGTTGGTTGTGTTGCTTTAGTAGGGAGGTTCAATCTTCCCTTTCAGTGCATTTGACTGACAGCGGTGGGATGTCCATCAGAAACAGAAACAGCAGGGAGCGAGGTTGTTTACATTCTGTGATTTTTATTTTTTGGTAGTTTTGTTTTCAATTCAGAAAAAACGGTGCCAGTCAGGGCTTCGCATTAGCGCTACTGTTTCTTTCTTTCCATTGTTTTGATTTTTTTCCTGAGTTCTTGCATCAGGGCTCTTCTCCAGCCCGCGGCGCCCTCGGCAACGGGCCTGTGCCGGGAAACAGCCCTGCATTCAAAAACAACAACCTGTCACAGTCTCACGCCCTCAGCATCCCATTTGACCTCCATTAAATTAAATGATCTTCATAATCAATTTGCCTGATTTGCACAGAAAGCCAGTCAAAAATCCAGACACACTTATCAATCTTTGCTAAAACTGTCCAACATTTTATGCTAGTCTTTTTTTTTTATTAATATTACAGCCTAATGAGGCGTAATGAAGTTTTCAAAAAGTGCACAACACTATCTTGTGTGAACCGGAGCCTGACGGGATGCAAAAGGGGAAAATAGAAATAAAAACATGGGGTTTGCATGACTTAAAGTGACGCAACACATTCAGGTACCCAGTTTATGAGACCCTCAGTGAGAGCAAATACATCTGAAGTGGATCTCTGCCTGGACGACCTTTAGCCAAACACCCCCTGCTGTGTGTCAGCGCACATATCACCAGACTGTATCCGAGTTCCACCAGGTTTCAAGCTGCACAGCCAAAAACTGAGATTGTTTTCAGATGTTTTGGGCCTAATTTTATTGTCCGCGAAATTCACACTAAAATCCCACCGCCGAGGGACGCGATCCGTGTTATTTGTGCGAAGACAACAAATTAGCCCCGCCGGTGCTTGTCTTGGGGCTCGGAAGGCTGCGACTGAAAAGAACTGCGCGTGACATCAGAGGCGACCTTGGACGTTCAGTGATTCATTCACACCAACGAAACGCCGATCCGCAGCCGGTCGTTAGGCGCCGTCCCGACCGCGCAGGGGGGAAAAAAACCCCGTACACCTGTATCCTCGCAGGCTGCGGTCCGCCACCGTGGCGGCGGCGGCAGCAGCAGCGGCAGCAGCAGCGGCGGCGGCGGCGGCGGCAGCAGCGGCAGCAGCAGCAGCGGCGGCGGCGGCAGCGGCGGCGGCAGCGGCAGCGGCAGCGGCAGCAGCAGCAGCTCGATGTGGGAGTCAGCCGTGCAAATTTGTCATGAGAGGCTGGAGTGTGGGAGGCATGTCCAGAGTTGCGCTGCAATTAAAGACTAGCATGTACAACTTGGAATGAATGTAAACTGAACTCAGGACGAACAGTCGCCCAGACCTGGTGCCGCTGCAGCTCTGTTCGCTGGTAGGATTTTTATTTATTTATTTATTTATTTATTTACTCATGTGTGGTTTTCAGTTTTAACTGGAGAGGCAAAAGGAACAATGTGTGTAAATGAGTCCAGTTTTGTTCATTTTCGCCGCATAAATGGGGAAAGAAAAAAAGAAGAGGCGACAAAGTCTCTTTTTTTAACAATAAAAACTTGGATGTTACATCGGGTAATTAGTTTGTAATCATCACAATGATGTGCAGTTAAGCGCTCCTTGCAAACTTTTTATGACATCTGCTCATTTGCATCCAATTAAATGTGTCTATTGACCCCTTTAAGTCTCTGAGGAAAATGAAGCAATATTAAATTCTGAGTCAAATTAGTTTTCTTTTTTTTTTTTTTTTTTGCCTTTCTATTTATATTGAAAATTGGGTATGATCTTACCTTTATTTCTACATTAAATTGTTCAAATAAATTAGCTAATGGAAACATGCCAATTTTGAAACAGCTTGTTTTTTGATAGAAATGTTTCGACACGAGGATAAACGTCACAAAAAGCGGATCGTGTGACGCAGGCCGTGGAGACGGCAGGAAGTAGATACAGGATGACGGTGCGCTGTGTTTTCTAGTGACTTATCGCGTGAGCAAACTTTTTCACGCGTGATTTTATTTGAGTTTCTTATTTAATAAAAACGCCGCAACTGAAATTTTTATTTATTTATTTTTTTTACATTAGTAGAACATTGACAAATTTTGTGCACATTCGCAATAGAAACAAAAGATATGAAGCTTTTGCCTGATATATGCAGAGTCATTTGAAACGGCGCACATGTGGAACATTCATGGGCGGAACCAAGAAGCAGAGTTCTGCGTTTCCCCTGCACAACTTCAAAAGGTGGCACCGAAACAAGCAGATATGACTCCCAACGGGCTCTTTGCACCTCAGCTTCCGCTCGGGGAAAAGCGGCTCGGCCGTTTCCTGTCTATTGAAAATGGCGTTTCACACTCAGAGCTTGGCCAAGATAATTAATAATGGACATCAAAAAGTGGTCAGAACTTTGCCATCGACTGAATCTGTGTTAAGCAGAACATTGACTTAAAATGCACATTTCTTAAACCCCAACAGAACCACCTCAGCACAAACGAGTGAAGCAATAAATGTCAGCAACGTCTCAAATCAAAGAGAGTCAGTAAAAACCCGAACCGATCAGTGAGGACAAAACCTCCTCTGCGTTTCCGGGGCTAAAGCATTTCCTGGAAACGAGTCTCGCTCTTTGTTGGCAGGTCGGACTTTTATCTTCTCCAAGAACGGAAGATCACAAGTTAAGCGATTAAAACACATTTTCTAAATTAAACTTTAGGGCCGGGCTTGTTGGGTAATCACTTCCCCAGAGTGTCTGAGTGGAGTAGATGAAATTACACAGTGAACACAAGTTAAAACTTTCAATGTTTTTCCCTCTGCTGTTGCTCTCAGCATCAGGTCACCATTAGTGCTGCTGCAGGAGTTACAACCGGCACAGCAGAGGCAGCTGCAGCACCGAAAGGTAATTTTGAGACGTCGGTTTTACCTGGCTGGAGTTCAGTTTTTATTATTATTATTATTATTATAATTGTTCATTCCTACAACCTTTCAGCGCCATCTTGGTGTCTGCTCTCCGTCTGTGTACGTTCTGTTCTGCCGTGAGTGTCAGAGTGAACAGAACCAGGAGAGAAGGGGAAACAGCTTGGTCAAATAAAAACATGGCTTCCTCACACTCTTGTTGTGAGGCAGACGATTAAATCTGTTTGGCTCTCATTGTTTTACGTTCTTCATATTGAGAATTACATATTCCATTTTTAAAATGTTTTTAATTTGAAGGGTTTTTTTTCTTCTCCCTCTGTTTAAATTAATCACTTGAAAGGGCATTGTTATTAAAAATGAACTTTTCTTTTTTTATCTTTACATCATGTTATAATGTTATTCCCTCATCAAAAACCTACCTGGAGCGTCGCCTTGATGCTTTCATGCATGTTTGAAAAAAAAATCCTTAAATCTCCCATGGCAACCATTCAGCTGAGCAAAACACCTGGGTGGATCTGGCTCCGCCTTCAAGGAAGAAGCTCCGCCTCGGATTGGCCGTTTCCAAGCGACCAAGCTTCCGCCTGACAGCGCAGCCCTCACCCCGCAGGAGTTTCTTAAAGAGACAGAAGCCAGGTTTTAAGGCTTAAGTTGATATATACAGCATTTTCATAACAACTGAAAGTCACATATTTACTTGATTGTACAATAAAATTATACTACATGGCACTAGCGGAACAAGTCAGAGTCAGGCCGGCGGCCGGGGCTTAAGACCAGACCCTTTATATCCAAATTATAACATAGACATGCCTGGGACAGCAGATCTTACAAGCTTCACCACCATAGAGAGCGACCATGTCATTCTGAAGTCCATCTGACATGAAGAACAAACCAAGAGAACAGAAACATCAGGCTACTGGTCACTAATAATGAAACAATACAAATTCAAATCAGCTCAGGACCGCGGAGAGCGACTGGATCATTTTAACACTTTATCAATTTCAGCTCAGAGCCTGAAGCAGCTAGCAACTCCCGAAGCCACGTTTACCGTTGACTCGCTGAACCAAGCGGGTGAGTTAAAACATCTAACATTAAACTGAAACAGACACTCATAGCAACATCTGAGACCCGCTTCACTCTGGACTGAAATCGCGCCACGATGTTTATACGCCACACTCACGGTCAGTGAGTCAGTTGCTATGGCAACGAGCGGACGCAGAGAGCAAGAGAGACGTGTTTTTGAGTTGTACTTTGACGGTTTTTCCCTTTGCTGTGGAGCGCAGCACGAAATTAATAACATCTACATGTCTGAGTTTGATTGAGTTAACAGATTCATTCTACGGCGGCAGCGTGGCTATGGATGACATGTGAAGTCTATCTCGCCCTCCAGCGTTGTCCACATACACAGAATTTCCTTATGTAATCAATAACATGCAGGAGGTCTATATATTTGTAAATATGATTATGATTAAGTCAGTGCCTCGCCGGCTATGAACCTCACCACACGTCACTCGTTCACATCAACGTATCATTTGGACACATAGTTTTCCCAGGTTGTATGGCACCAATTCTGTCTTTCACCACTAAATATCATCAGATTACATTTAATTCTATAGAATAAAACCAGACAAACCAAAGAAAAATATATATGTCCAATTTGAATTTTCACTGTTGACCTTTTGGAAAAAATAATCCATCTTTTTTTTTAAAAAACCCCCATCTTAACCAGACGATGAATTAGGCTTACACAGCACCAAACGACTTCACCCAATTTCATGTGGGCCTTGGCAATTTGCTGTTTGCAGCGCTCTGTTTACTCTATTTTTTTAATGAATTGTGTTTAGCGATTAACTTCCCGTCAGAAACAATCAGGCGTCAGCCCCGAAAATAGGCCTGGATATTTAGGTCGAACGAGACCGCCGCGTGAAGCGCAGCAGACATTTATATCCATAACGCCGTCCACACAGACGTCCCTAGTAATGCGAAAGTGTTTACGTTTCGCTTTGTCTTTTGCTCTGTCTCTCTCTCTCTCTTTCTGCCTCGGTGTGTGGCGGTAGAAGACGCGGCAAGTGTGTGTCGTTTTATCATCGCTGTAAAACACACGAACCAGGCCAGCTGGAAGCTGAGAGGTGATGATCTAGGTGGAAGTGAGAGGTTAGAAAGGACAGAATTTACCAGCAGGCTGACTATTACCTCCACTATCAGCTCTCACACATACACACACCTCATTAAATCACTCCCACAACCCCATCTGCACCGAGAACACGGAAATAGATGCCAGCTCTCTGTGTATGTTTTATCGAGTGTGAATTTGTGCAGCACACGACTTGTATGCAAACGCAGGCCGCATGTGGGTCCAAGGCCAGATTTGTGAAGTAAAGAGTCAAGAAGTGGATAACAGCATTTATCCACCAGAGGTAAAAGAGACATATAATTAAAGCGTTAAAGCTACGGTATGTGACTTTTTTAAAAAAAACATTTGTACACATTTGTTAAAATTATTATGTTGCGTCAGGATAATGACGTAATGTGAAAGAAAACCGAGCTGCTCTGCCTTCTTCCCAGTGCTCCCAGTAACAGTTGGGACTCGATCAGAAACAACCAATCAGAGCCAGGAGGAAGGTCTTAGTGCTGTCAATCACTCTCGTCCGCACACCGTTTTCCCTTTCTGTCTGCTGTGCTGCAGCTGGTTCAACAAAACGTAGCCTGGGCTAGTTAGCATTACAGTTTTATTTGTGTGTCAAATGTAACGTTTTACAAAATGTATCCAGTTATTTTTGAAAAGCAACTCACTCCGGCGTCCTCGACCAACGTTTGCCGTCCCCATTTTGCAAACTAACGTAAGTGCTGCCAGAATTTGCCAACTGCTGACATAAACAGCTTGCGTGGGGGAAAAAAAATCAGTTTCGCATCACTTTGAAAGGCTAATAAATAGATTCTTAAACACATAAACGAAAGGTATATCTGTAATTTCACTATTTTTGAGGGGTTTTTTTAACGGGTGCTATAGCTGATAGCAGCTTGCCGTTTCTGTTTACTTCAGTTAAAGATGTTTTCTCAATTTCAGTTTTCATTATCTTAATGGTTTTAGTAAACTATGATAACTTTGCCCTAACCTCCCACCACCTTCAGTTACCAAGGTTACTGTGTTTCTGGTAGAAGACGCGCCAAGAAATGATCGCAGCATCATTTCTTGATGGGAAAACATTAATTTTCCCATCACACACAAAAAAAAAATGTTGGAAATACGTTCCACTGGCTTTAATTCAGGTCTTGCACCATGTTCTAGTTTGCTGTCTCTGCTGCACGGCTTGTGGCAAACCTGAAGAGGACTTTATACGGATTCTCTCCCTGAAGGTTTGTTCAGAGCAAATAGTTGCCTTGCCGACAAATTTGTCAGGGTTGACGAGTTGGGCGAACCCATTTGTTGGCAGCTGCGGTGCAACTTTAATGCCTCCCTCCCTGTCGTCTGCGTTCCTGGGTCTTCATGACGGCTTTTGTCCAACATCGTTTTCTAACGAATCTTCGAGGCCTGTGTTGTTACACCGCGTCTTTTTGTCGTCGTCGTGTTTTTTTCGCGAGCTTCTCCCCAAAAGCTTGACAACATCGCAGCGGCACGCGGCTGCAACAGGCGGTCCTCGAGCGCCCGCGCGCCTCCGGGCGGACGCGACGCACCCCGGGACAATAGGCGACAGATTATTATTACAACGCTCTTGAGTTTTTGTAGCTTTTTTTTTTTTCTTTTTTTTTCTTCAAATTATTATTGTTGCTTTATGAGAAAAGGTTTGTTTTAGTAGATTTTAATCAGCGTCCTTTCAGCGCTTCTCCATTACGATGAAAGCGCACGGTTGAATTAAACAAGTCCCTGAACATCCTTTAAGCTTTTAACCCAATCTGAATATAGAGCTATTCAAAACTCATAAATAATGCAGGATGTGTAAAGCAGATGCATTACGTCCAGCTCCATTGTTCAGACGCTCCGTTTAATGAATAGGCACAGCGAAGAGCCATTACCTGAAAGCAAAGCCTTTCGCCCATGTTTCCCCTCCCGCTCGCCGTTAGCGGACCGGACTTGTTGGGTTCTGGGGGGGGGGGGGGGAGGCAGGGAGGCTCTGGCCCAGATCTGACAGCGCAGCATTCACGCTCAGTAAATTGTGTTGGAATTGCTCCCGAGGGAGACATGAACGTGACACCGGTCTGTGGGTTAGGAGCGCTTGTTCACGCACAACATTGTAAGTCTGTTTGCCCTTTTGCTGTGAATGAGGAATTAATTATTCATCCTCCAACAGTGGATAAAGAGTGTGAAGGAGAGCGAGGGCGGGAGCTGTTCTACACAATAGGTTGTGGATCTTTTTCTTTAGGTGTCGGCAGAAGCGGGAAGTCGTCGGGGATGAATGGGAGCGACGGGAGCGCGGCGGCGGCGGCGGCGGCGGCGCCATCGTTACAGATGAAACTGGCCTTGGGTGACTGACTCGAGGGCCCGCGTAAAATTCAATCATGGAAATTAAAGATGTAAAGTGGGAGGCAGTCTTTTCATCTATTCAGTCACTTCCAGTCATTTGTCTAACCTCTTCAGTGAAAATAATCAGCGTTAGATCATTCAGGAGTTGTTTTTTGTTGTTGTTGTTTTTAGAAACTTGGTTGCATGCCTCAGATTTTCTGGTGCCAACATTTAACGCGACACTAATGTCGGCATGTTACTTATTTTTCCTTTTCGTTTTTCTCTCACCAAATGAACAGTGTTGCCTCCCTGATACGTTCAATTTCTTGAAGATCCTGATAGTCGTATGTTGCGCCAAAGAAATTGTGACCCTTAAATTTAAAGGAGCGGTAAAATTGACTTTTTTTTTAGCTTTTCTGAGAAAGAGTAGGGTTTTTTTTTTTTTAAAGAGACAGTGGCCCAATTTAAAGGCATTAAATTAGTAAGAATCATTTATTTTAAGTCATATTTAGCACACCAAACTTTCCATTTAAATAAACTGTGGAGAGAGTTTTGTAACCTAACCCTAACTTTAACTTGTTCGCATGAACAATCTGCTGTTATTCTCTAACAAACCTCAGAAATCGTCACAAGAAAAGATTTATTTATACTGAGATTAAAATGACATAACGGATTTTAATAATAATTTGTATTGTATTGACATTTTCTGGGGGTTTGTGACTTTTCGTTGGCAGTTTTTTTTTTTTTTTTGTTAAATTCTCCTTTTCTATAAAGTGTAATTTGTGTTGTTGTACCACACGCAATTCCAATAAAACGCATTGCGTCTTGTAGTTTTTATGTGACAAAATGTGAAGCAATTAAATACCGCTTTAAGTCGCCACACAACAAAGAGGGAACTCAGCTGTGACTCCAAACACGTTGAAGTTGGACTGTTTTTGCTTCCCATCATTCCTGTTGTTGTTGTTGTTCAACGGTTACTTAAGGAGAACTTGAGCCTGAAAGACTTTTCCAACCCGGGAACCGAAATAAAACATGAGATCAAGCAGAAACTAATTAAGACAGACAGCGCTTGCTGAGATCTAACTAATCGCTAGTTAATCATCCAATTCTACAAAGATCAGCATTTATATCTGTCAAGACCAAAAACTCCACAGAGCCGTGCCAGATTCGGCTTGCTCGGGTTTCGTGACGGCTCCTCCAGTGCACCCCGGGCAACACTTAGTCCACCAGCAGGTCGGGGGAAGAGGGGTTTTGGTTTTTTTGGTTGTTGTGCTGACAGGAAGTGCTGGAACGGCGAGAATGGGGTCGCTGGGAGCAGCCGGGGGAGCGGGCGGGCGGCCATGTCGGATCTGAGACGACAGGAAGCGAGGAAGAGCGGAAAAGGCGAGAACCGGAGAGGAAGAGCCGCGGAGAAATGCAGGAGAGGCCAATAAATATCAACCTGCTGCCCAGCGGCGGCCTACCACCTCCAGCCAGGTCGGAGGTATTTCCATAGCAGTAAATGCCATTTGTTTAATGCATTGGCCTGTTCCGAGCTCTCCTTTATGGGTTCCTGATGAGGGATTCCCTGCAGCCACGCAGCAGGGCCCCTGACATGCATTGATTGAGCAGTTCTATTTCTGCAAGCAGAATCTCACTCATTCGTCTGCTTTCCTTAATCTGCCACAGCTCTCTCTCTCTCTTTATTTTCTGATTTTTCTCCCCTCCGTCTCTCTTCCTCGGGATCTCTCTCCATCCCTCACGTTGTCTCTCCTGCCTTTTCTGCCGCTTCCATCTCTTCACTCGGGCGTACCTGTCAAGCGGCTCTCGTGAAAATCAATATCATTCTGATGTCATAAGATCAGCAAACCGTTTTCCGTGATCCGTGGTTTGAGTCAGAGGACTCCTCTGGGTTTCACTAACTCAGCACGTCCTCTTTGTGTAGTTTTTATTTTTTTTTCTTAATTAAGCAAAAATAATAATCGTTGTCTGAACAATCGTGTTTCCGATATCAATCCGAGTACCTGGGATATCGGCACACGGAAGCACTTCCACGACAGAGCGGTCTGCCTTGGACGCAATTTTCATTTTTCATGAGCAAAGCCGAGAATTAAACAAGTAATTATGTATTCTCAGAAGCCTGGGTCCTTAAAAACGCCGCGGGAGTGCCGGTGGGGACCGAAAACGTCGGGGCGCATAAAGCACTGTTCATTCCATTCGAAGCCACAATCACTCACATTCTTAACGCAATTAGTGCAAATTACCAACCTTCCTCCAACCCACCGCCTCTGCCGAACCTTTAATGTCCTTCCGCTCTCGTCTCAAAACCGCACATCAGCATGTTGTGCCCAATCGCGGAGTCATTTGCGAAGCCGTAATGCAGTGATTGTATGCGGAGAGGTTTCGGGCCTTGAGGTGCTCTTCACAGCTCAATATTAATACGATTTGACCAAGAAGACACCGATGCGGAAGTTTTGCAGTTGGATAATTCAGACCGTAGTTGATTTTACCGGGAAGTTTTTAGAAAGACACTGAGGTGTAATGGGGGGGGTAACAAAGTAAAAAAAAAAAAAGAGAGATCTTAACTATTTATTGTTGTGCTGGAGGCCAAACATTTCGTCTACTGAAAACATTTAACAGGAAGCTGCTGAATCTTTTGTGATTGTGGAAGTTTCTGCTAGTGTTTTGTGCATTTTCAGTGCGACCAAAAGAAGAAGCTTTAATTGTATTAACCCATTTCATGATACTACCCTGTATTTCGCTAAAGCAATACAACAACTGTCAATGCTGCACCACCATGCAGTTTTTGTTAGTATTTATGGAGTACGTGTCATTTTCTTACACTTGATTTGACTTTTTGTTGAATAAGGGTATTTAAATTGGCTGTGTGGGTCACTGACCACCTTATTAGGTGTTATATGCTTGATAACACAAATGGCTGATCAGCCAATTACATGGTAGAAACATAATTCATTACAGTATCTAGACTCGGCAAAGGCAACCAGCTGAAGTTCAGACCGAGGAACTGTGAACGTCTCGTGGTTTTGGTGAGGTTATCTGAGAAATTCAAGAAACTACTTGGGTTTTCGGATAGTTACCTGCAAAACAGAGAATATACAGTAAGTGGCAGATGAAGAAAGACTTGTTGAGGTCAGAGAAGAACGGGCAAATGTTATCCAGATGATAAAAAGTTGCCCAAATGACCACTCCTCACTCAACCGCGAACCCTTACCCCGACCAAGGCACGAAAACGCGACTCCGAGTTTGGATAGTGGCCCAACGACACAGCAGAGGACAAAGTGCTCATTAAAAAGTAATCTTAAAAGAGGTCAAAAAGTTTACACCCGGTTGCATAATTTATTGTGCGTGAAATGCATGATGAGCAACCAGCAGTCAGCTATCACTTAAGCGTTTTGCCTTAAAACCAAGAAGCTTTCTGGGAACAAATTTTTTCTTTCTTTTAACTAAGTTACTTGTTTAAGGAGCTGCCTGAGAAGGTTTATACTTAGGCAAAAAGTGACACATTCTGAGGAAATGCTGTGGATTTTTTTTATCCCAGATTCTGTGTCCGAATTCGCACTAATACGTCGACTGATCAATCAGAAGAAGAGCTGTTGAATAGTTTGGTACTTTTCTGAATAGAGTTGTCATCATTTGACTGTGTGAGTGACAGAGCCGTTCAAAGTTTTATGGTCAAGAGACGGAATAATGTGTTACACTGGGGAGTATACATTATATATACAAAACAGAAGCGCTTAATAGGAAAATGTGTGGATGAAAAATGCATGTCACAGGCCTTTTGGGAGTCCCCTCCAAAAAATGTGATTTAAAAAAAGGGCAGACCTTTTTCCATGTAATGCCATGACAGATAGACGTGAAGAAAAGTAGGAAAGAATAAAATATAAACTTTGCCTTTGTGCCAACAAGACCCGGGAGAAGTAAAATGATTTCATTGAGTCTTTCAGTCCAAATATGGCAATAAAACATTTAAGTTGATGGTTCAGTGTGGGACCAGGTTACATAGTGACAAGAGTTTTTTCAAATAGTCTTTTTTCAGGTGAAACTATTGACATCCTCTATATTTCATTATTTTTCCCACCAGTTCTTCAGCAAGGACCCATAAAGCTTTGATTTCGTCACTGCGTCTCTCAAATTAGCAAAACCCTAATGAATCAAGATCTGTGGCTGCCAAATTTTCCGTTTTTGGTAATTTTCGATTAAAAAACCTTTTGAAAGTTTAGCTGGTTTTCCTCTGTTTACTGGTTGTAAAAAAAAAAAAAAAAGAAAAAAAAAAGGAACTACTAGCAGAAAATGTCAAACGTGGATAATTAAATAAAAGGAAAACAAAACAAGAAAGTTCAGAGACCTGCTTCTTTTTTGCTCTGTACTGTTTAGGTGCTATAAATGCACAATCTCAGCTTATTGCTTGGTGGGAAGTTGGTGGTGTGGGAAGATCCTGCTAACGTGACATTAAGCAAGCATTTACACATCTCTGTGATTATCTGGCAGCAGACGATTGTTGGCTTCCACGAAGCTTTCGGCTTCCAGGGCCTGTTTTTGATGAGCTGTGCGAGGAACTGGGCCCACCATAGCCCCAAGCTCTCTTTCTGGGTGTTGATGCTCTTTTTGGCAATTGGTTCTTCTCCAACAATTTCCTTTTTTTATCTATGGTCCTTTTTTCTAAAACAAAGGGATTATGCTCTTTTACGTTTCTAGTGTTGTTTTCATCATGTTATAGAAACAAGTTTTCTTTACCCGGGTTTGGAGGAACTTCCAGTCCTGTGAGATTTCGCATCTTGTTTTATGACGGTTTATTTATCTGTTCGGATTCTCTGCTGCAGCTGCAGTAAAAACAACATTCTTTAGATAGACAAAAATGACTGGAAATTTGTGACGGCTGAGGCTTAAGTCAGTTGTATGTGCTTCAGTGGCTCCATGAATCGCTTAAAAAAAAAAAGGTATGTTTGCCATTTTGTGCCTTTTTGTGTGAAAACAAACAACCTGGCACTTGGTAAAATATTCGTAATTACTGAAATTTGTTTTTTCCAAATTCTAACACTTTCCGTCTGTAAAATTCAATGTACTTTGTTGAATTTTTAAGCGAACTGACTGACATGATAAATTAGAAGAGGTATTGATCCTGCTGCAGCTGCACTACTTTGTGTCGTTTTGTCCCATCGGTTCACAAAAAACACATTCGGCTCCTACGTTGTAACTTTGACAAACTGCAGAAAGTTCAAAGGGTATGAGAACCTAAACGCTTCACTGTTGTTAGCGCCAACAGCTGTGAGCATCAGAGCAAGCAACAGCAGGAATTTACAAGACAAACCCTGTGATTTTATTTATATAAGACTAAATCTGGTCCTTTCTATTACACCAATTTCTCTAATGAGCACTCAGCGGCAAAAAAGGTTAAATAAGAGGTGAGGGAGCATTTATTCAAGAGTAAACAAGTAATTAATCATTCCACCTCCCTGTAGTGTCCTCATATCGGAATAAACTGCAGGAAAGAAAGCACAATTACTTTCTTTGCCCAGTTGTGAGAAAATCTCCCACGTACCTCTTTAAATTTCACTATGCTGAATAAAACGCCAGGCGTTTTCAAATCACGAGGAAACGCGCGTCCATCTCTTTAAAGGTATCGAAGGCTGGCATTTACTTCTAGAAACCGTGATAGTCGACTCCTCCACCCTGATTAAATTGGACATTCTTTCGATCCGCAAGTGGATAAAAACATCCGACTTCAACGCACAATATTTTATTCAGATGTGCTTTTTTTTTTTCTAGACAAATGCTGCACGTCAGTCTGAGGGGGGGAGCAGAGAAAACGAGGAGCATCGCACACAAATTGGATTTAATTGTCAGAAACAATTTAGGGTTGCCTCGTCTCATGCTTTGAATGTTCCTGACACATGAAGAGATTCTTTGATGCAGCAGTGGGAGGACAGTCCCCCGCTGACAGAACGGACCAATAATTCAACGCTGACAAGCAGTTCCACCAACGCAACGGAGAAGAAGGAGAAGAAGAAGTACAGATTTGATTTTGACCTAAAAAGCTATTTCTTAATCATTTTTCGCCTTGCCATACATTCTGTCATATTAACAACAAATATTGCATTGATTTTATTGTGATTTTTTTGGGGGGGATTGAATAACGTAGTACATGATTGATAAGTGGGAGAAAAAGTGTAAAAGTTTTTTTTATTTTCCAAAATAGAAACCTGAAACATTTTGCATGCATTTGTTCCAACTCCTTTCGACTCTGAGAACCTTAAGTCCAGTTCAATCAATTAATCTGATTCATTCAATAGAGAAGTTTAAGGAGGACATTCGCACCAGCCTTGTTTAGTCCGCTTTAATCTAACATTTGTTCGTTTTCGTAGAGGATCTGGTTTGTTTGGGAAGGAGCGAATTAAACTCTGATGCAGACTAAAAAGTGAACTCTGGTCACTTACAAATTTAAGTTTTGGTTTGGTTGAAGTGAACTCATGTGCGCTTTGGACTTATTGCCGAATGAAAGTGGACTGGAGACCACTCCTAAAGCAGGAAGCGGACTACAAAACAGGGCATTCTGGGTGAATACAACTGACTGGGAACGAGAACGCAGCCTGTTGAATGTGACAGGGAGCCAATCAGAAAGTGTGGTGACATAAGAATGGAGGGGAATCCCAAACATGGCGAAGCTGAGAGCCTGGTTTAGTGCACAGTGCAGCAAATAGAGCGGCTGCTCCCGCCTCTTTTATCAAACACCTTTTCTTTTTGTTTCGTCTTTTATCGCTTAAAATGATCCATAAACTATCACTACTGATTCTACATCGTCATCCATGTTTGATTATTCTAAATTCACGTTTGGTATGTTCAAGGTTTTACTGGATTTTCTTCTGGAATCGGGATATTTGTGAGTGGAATCGGTTCTTGTGGTGTGTTTCTAGACACACGAACCGACCGAACCTTTTGGACTTTTATCAGTTCTGTGGTCACAAAGGTTTGGAAAATCAGCCGACGATCCTTAAACTGTGCCGAGTGAACCAGACCTAAAACTCACAAGCTCTACTCCTCTCATCTCGTCTTGACCACTGCCCTAACGCTCTCTGACTCTGGTCGCTATGGTAACGTTTACATATCCCTTCACAATAAGATACAGATGCGCCACAAATCCAATCATTTACAGCTCAAAAGAACATGGTGGTGGTGACATAATGCTCTGGGCCATACCTAAATCCAGCAGGGGATCTGTGTTAAAACAAGAAAAAAGATCTAATGAAAATTTACTACACTTGAGCTGTTTAGCAAACAGCATAAAGGTTGGAGATTTTAGCCTGTGGGTGTGAAAAGAAAGACGAAAAATAACCCAAACAGCTCAGAGTGGCTGAATAAAGGCTTTAATTCCAGGAAAACATGCTCCAAGAAACTACTAGATCATTCTTTTCAGATTTGTTTTGTAAAATATTTTTCAATCAAATGAAGATTTTTATCTTCTCCTTCTCAGTTAAGCAGTACTTTGTGCCAGTTTGTGGCTTCAATGTGAAAAAAAAAAATCTAAAGACCTTTTGTCAAAAAATAAATAAAACAAAGCAATTTTATAGAAAGTCTATTTTGAGGAGAAAAGAAATGAGCAAGAAGGAGAAACAGAAAGCTATTTGAATCATGACAGCATAATTCTATAGGTTAGGAAATGACAGGTGACACTTCATGAAATGAAATGGAGTCTGTCATATCAATGAGCACAGTTAGCACCAGGAATATGAGGCCCTAAGTGGTTCTGGGTTAATATGTGAAGGATACGTACCACTGGACACGGATTCTAAGAAAACGGAGGAGAAAAGAAAGACGCATAATGGTTTCAAGTTTAATTACGCTTTCTAAAATGTGACCTGTGTGGTTTAACAAAAAAAAAAAAAAGAAATCGTCTGGATAATCACCCCGAGCTTCAACGCGACCACACTCCGGCAAAACGAAAATGTCAAAACGCTGCTGTGAACATCAGCTGATTAACATGAGATGCAGATCGTCCATCTTCTCCCCGGCGCCGCCGCATCGGGGATGTTCACGTGAGCGAACTCCACAGCACTCGTTCATTTGCATTCAACCGCCGATCCACTGATCATGAAATCCCCCGTGCCTTTTCTTTTTTTGTCCAGGGTATTTCCAGTGGAATCAATTCGGGTTAATTTTCCTTTTAACGATACTGTTGTGCCTCTGCGGATCATACGAAGTAACCAAAACACATCTCTGAATTTTCGAACGCAGAGTCAGAACAATGCAGGTGAACCACTATTGTGGCTTCATTCAGATTTCCATTAAAAAGAAAAAAAAACAAAAAAACAATGGTGACATTCAAACTTAAGCTTTGCTTAAAGTCAAGTATATAAACCTAACTGTGTAGAGTATGATGCTAACATTATCTTTGAAGAAATTTTGCTTCTAGTTGTAGCATGTTTAGTTTCACACCTGCAGCTTATTTGACTGATTGACCTGGAATAAAGTTCAAATGCCCACAAGTTCACATTTGCTCATTTGGACCTTTAAGATACAAAAAAAAAAAGTATCGCGCACAAAGAATCAAAAGGATTCTGTGGTGTAAAAAAAAGTATCAGTCAGGAGAAGGGTACAAAAATGGCAAATAAGAGTAAAACATTAGGAGACAATTTGACATGGCCTGTTTCTCTGTTTTTACTTTTCATAGGTCTATGTTTGAGTGAAATGAACATTGTTCTTCTATTTGCAGAAAACGAGAAACGGTGAAAATGACAAAAAAGACGAAGCGCTTTCAGACCTCAAATAATGCAAAGAACGCAAGTTCATATTCATTTGGAAACAACAACACTAATATTTCAACTCAGAGTTCAGACATCAACATTTGGCGTAATGACCGGGAATGCGGTTCAGTGCAGTGGGCTCTTAACTTTTTTCCAGAGCTCTATATGACACTAGAAATGTTCCAAAGTTGATCCAAAATAATAATAAAAAAAAAAAAAAGTTGAAATGAATCTGGCAGAAACTAGTGGCTTGTATTTACAGCAAATCAAACAGGAAATGTCATGAATGTTCCAGATTCGGGAATCAAACCCCAGACGGATTCGTCAAGGACTAATGGACTCCACACATCTGACCCTACTGCATATCTTTTAAGTTGAATTTGCTGTACTGGTAGGATATATATGTATTTATATTGATACATATTGCATAGCCCTCCCCATGAAGCCCTCTACTCATTTGTACTTGAACTAAACCGTAAGCTACTTGAAGCCTGGATGTTTTGCAGGTACTTACTCACTCTACGTCCTTCAGCGTCTCGTTGACCCCGCTTTGTGATTCAGCAGGACTGGAACGGTCCCGGCTCTTCCAGGTCGGCTGTCGGTTCCGATCGCCTCCGCTTTGTCATAACCCTCCGAAAATATGACCGGGAAATAATTAGCGGTGAGAACATTTTATTGCTGGACTTAATGCACAGTTGGCATCAGCTTGTGAGCGTTCACCGAGTTCTACCGAGCGACTCATCCTCTCGCAAGCATTCGTCAAGGCGCTCTGCAAACCCAGAGGCTGGACTTTAAAAATATACAGCTGTATATAAATGTAGAGAGAGAAAATGAGGTTTTCTCTGAGGCATGCCTCTTAAGTATAACTGCATCCTTGTTGACGGTACAATCCTTCTCTCTAAGGCTGGCCTTTTTCCTGAGCAACATGTTTCTACTTAGTAAGCACGGCCTGTCGAGTGACCTTTCTCCTTTCGTAGTTTACTGTTGGTGCAGCCAGGCTGTCAGTTCTGGCTGTAGGACACCTGGGAAGATGAGGCAGTAAAGTGGTGTGAAAAAAAAAAAGACAGCAAAGAGGTACGGACAGCGCAACTGATGGAAAGGGATGCCGAGCGATTGTCTGGTTGGTGCTGAAAATGTGGAAAAGTCAGAGATGTTTCTGATTGAAAGTGTTTTTAAACAGTCGGTCGAGGCAGAACCACAAGAATGAAAGATGACGCGACCAACCTTGAGCCGCCTCGCAGCCCGTTTGATTGTCTCCGCTCGCACGCCGCCATTCGGCAGCCTTTGACACCGAATTAGGAAAACGCACATTGCCTTCAAAACAATCCTCCTCTGTCCCAAGTGTTAGTGTGTCAGCAATTTTGATGTTTCTCTTCAGGCTGGGATTAAACCAAAGGATTAGACATTACCTCCGGTGAATGTGACCGAGCTTAATTTAACCTGCAGGTTAAAATGAGAAACCCTTTTTTCATATTCACGTCTGTTATATTAAGTGTAAAATGGCATTCGTTTTATGTATTTACTTTGGTTTTGTGGCATTTCATGTAGTTGTAAGAAAGAATCAGAGCTGTTAATGTCTTCCATTGCAGAAATTTACATTCAGAATGATTACTGCCCCTTTAAAAGTTGACGATGATGTCATACCTTTGGAGACATCTGCTTGCTTAACTGACACGCTGCTCTTCCTCTCAGTTTGGTTTTTATTTAGTGAATAGAAATCATTTTGGTAATAGTAGTTGACCCAAAACAAAAGAAGTCTGGTTTAAGTTTGGTTAAACCAGACTTCTGGTTTAACAATTGCGAAATTGTCTGTGTTGTTTTGTTGTTGTTTTTTTCCTGAAATTAAACGCCTGTAACGAAAATCGCAGCCGGAGTCAGAGACATATCCACCCTGAGGACACCACCGTCACTTTGAGCGTTGCTACTCGGAACATCAAAATAACAAAAGATTCCCATCCGCACAACAGACGTGCCACATCACGATCTCAACACGTCCGATCCAAGCCTGTGGTGAAAACGACTGTCGTGGGCCAGAAGGGAGGATTTTTTTTGTTGTTGTTGTTTTTTCTTCTGCCATTCTTTAACGCTGATGTATTAACATATGTTCCTGTAAAGCCTTCACAGACAAATTGGACCTGCGTGGCGAGGAGCTAAAGGTGCTGCTGCGGGCCGTCGGTGCGCCGCCGCTCGCCATCTGTTTGGTCCTTCCTCAGCCGCCGTGTAATTTGTTCTGCGTTATTTAGCCTGTGCCCTTTGTAGTGACAGCGTAATATCTGCGGCAGATTAACACAGATGACTTAAAGCGGTGGCAAAAAAAAAACAAAAAACCCCACAATCTCAGTTTTTTGCAAGAAAGTAACTTTACCAACCCACAAACGAGAGTTGTAAGGACTATTTCTCTCGCATTGAGCGTGTCACTCGAACCCAAAAACATGAATAAAACCTTTTAGACGTTACGAGCGTTTCTCCCCTCTGCATCCCGGTTGATTTACTGTCAGGAACTTTTTAACCGCTTCGTTCGGAGCTGAAGCGCGTTGTCAACAGACGTCGGCGTGCGCCGTCAGTCCATCCCCCCTTCGGTTTATTTCATATATGAGCGTTGGGGATGCGGCGTGCGCGCTGCTGATGACCTTTCTTTAATTGTCAGGTACGCGCCTCCATCTATCACCAGCAGCTGTGCCTAAAAGTCCTGAAAGCCCCCAGAGAAAGGCTGCCGCTTAACCTGCGGACCTGCTTTTAAAATGTTTTTGCTGGATGTAATTAGCAGTCCTGACACCCTCTTCTTCATCTGCAGCACCTGTTTTCTTCCTGTTTGCCTTTTAAAAGGCTTCCCTTAAGATAAGCCTGCTACGTCTGATCCCATTAAACGGCACATTAATAACAGTTTTGAGTCACTGCCGCAGATTTTTTGGGGGGGGGTTTTGTTGTTCGGAGGCCGACTGCGAAGGAGTCGGTCCATTTTGTCCTCCATGTTTAAGAGGAAGGAATGAAAGGTGTAAAAGCAGAATGATTTATTTAGGACGTGTTGATGCGACGTCAAATTAGTTAAGAACTTAGTTTGCATATATAAATCAAATGAGGTCATATTTAATGTACCATCTACTAGATGAAGAGCAATTTCTCAAAAATATTGAGGAACCTAGCTTTGCTCCTTTTATTTCTTCAGCAGTAGAAAACATTACGTTTCATGGTGTTGCTTGTAAAATATTACGAACTGAAATTCATGGAAAAAAATGTTCCTTTCCCCTGATTTTGTTATTTCAGTTATTTAATTCCGTGTCGATTATTTTCATTTTGGTCTTTAAATTACTCACATTTCCATGTAAGTTTATACTTTAGTTTGTCCAATGTTGCAATTTTTAAATATTAAGTGACTGATGTTTTGATCCGTTAATCACTTTTTACCAAATACCTTTGTTACTCTTGACTAATTTCTCAGATGGCTACGTTTTACTTTCACTTGAGTAAAAATATTTTGCTACTCTTCCTGGAGTAGTTTTTGGCTGCTTTCTCCACCTCTGATCTTCTGTGTTCACAGCAAAATGTTATTTTTGGTTGACAAATGCAGAACCCCCCTCTTCTTCAAATCACCACAAACACAACATTTCAATTATGAGACACGGTGGCGGCAGCATCATTCTTTGGGAACGTTTTGGCAAAGACAGGAAAGCTGGTCCTCTTCGACTGGAAGCTGAGTAGAACTGAATGTGGGACAATCCTGGAGGAAAATACGTTGGAAACTGAAAAAAAAAAAAAAAAAAAAAAGAAGAGAGATTTTAGCCGGAGCTACGGCAGAATAGTTTAAACGTTGAAGTTTTGTGTTTCAGTCAAAGTTCAAACTGAGAATTTGTGGTAATCTGATACTCACAGATGCTCTGCTTGAAGCCTGCCTGGGTTTTGGATTATTCTGGATGAATGAGCAAGGAAGGCGAACCTGTAGACATTAAAAGCATGTACTCTGAACGCAACACTTTGAATTTATCTTCAACAAAGATAAACTGCTCTGATAATTTGTGTTGGTCCATCACACAAGCCTCAATGAAATACAGCTGTATATTGGGTTACCTTTAGCTTGTTGTTTCTTTATATTTGTGATTTTTACTAAATACTTCTACAGTCATCTGAGTTCGTTTTGTTTGTTTTCTGCGCCTTACCATCGTGCTTCTTTTGCCCGTCTTCGCTCCCATCACACCAGCTCCTAATTTCACAATTATTCCACCTGCGTGCCAATTTTTGTCCCTTTTTTTTTTTTATGCAATAACAAATCCTGCTGTCAGCTTATGTTCTGCATGAGGTTTTATTTTTTTGGCACGTGTCCAATTTATGCTTCGAGAATAAAAACTTTTTATGATCCCCTATGCGTGTGCCTGCTTGCATTGCCAAGTGAGGCTCCTTCCTCCAACTTTTTTGGGGAATCGAAATCAAAACAATAACAGCCAAAAAAAAGTGAGAGAGGAAAGAAAAACAAGAGCAGGAATCAAGTAGGGAAAAAGTGGCGTCTTTTCAGTTCGCATTCTTGCATTTCGTTTTGCGAAGCCAGAAAGACGAAGCGTTCGGCTCCTGTGACATCTGCAAAAATCTCGAACACCGACACGAAGTCACACGGCGTGTTGGAATAGTTCCCTTGTCCCCTCGCTCACTCGCTAGCGCCTGCTCACCCGAGGACCAAGTGTTGGACGCGGGCAGCAGGTGCTTTTACATTTCAAACACGACTTGAGCGCTGAGGCACTTCATGATTGTACATCAGCTATTCCCAGTCATGCGTTACGTGATAAAAAAAATAAAAAACACTGGCGTGGGGGCCATAATAAACACCTAAATCTGCCCATCAACTGTGTGATGTGTTGTGGAAAAAGAAAAAAACCTCAGTGTAATTGACTTAAGCTGTTCTGTAACTCTGACCTGTCCATGTACAGCTGCGCTCTTAAATTTACACACCCCCAGGTAAATTTTATTAATTCATTTTTTTGTTTTGTTTTTCAGAGAATACAGCTTAAAAATGTGCGCAAATCTTTTGTCGATGTTCTGCTCATGTCCCAAAAAAACACATTGTCACGTTTGCAGTGTTTGTATTAAATGAGAAGTTTTATTAAACTCGCACACGAAGAAGCTCGTTTGCGGAACGAGGCACTAAAAAACACGGCAGTGACAAATGTCTGTCAGCCAGGCGATACATCGGCGTCTCGTTCAAGCCCGTTGTACTCGGAAGCGACTACATGTGAGGCGTTTTGGGGAAATTGTAGTCGGCAAATTTACAAAACGCAATGTAAAAAACACCCCCATTATCCTCCTACCACTTCCTGTCATTTTCTCCATCGTTTCCCCGATCCGGTTGTTCGTCACGTGAGCCGTGTGCTGGGGGGGGGGGAAAAGAACAGTCTCCATTGCAGTTTTGTAAAACAATATACAACCTCATTCTGGAAACCAAACTTTTGATCTTTTTTCGAAATCGTCACTTTTGCGTGAAGCAAAACGTATTTCTATAATTCCGTAATTTTGACTTAAGGTCAATGGAAACGCATCTTATAAATGATAAAAGCAACAACTGTTCTGTCCCTTCTGACTAGTGATTGTGGCTTCCATTCATTACCAAACAATTGACCGCTCTTATCGATCATAAAGAGACGTCAGAAGCCGATCAAAGGTTCAAACGTCGTGGCAGTTTGACCTGAAACACACGGGATTAAATGGCTCTGAAAGGTGAACACTCACCTGTGATTCATTCGGTTATAATTAGATGGCCTATACAAAGTTACCGAGTTCGCCTGCGTGTTTCATCCGGCGATGCATCAGCCGGTTCTGAGTCATGGGGGAATAAAACAAGTGGAAAATCAGAAATTGCTTTGAAACCAGAAGACATTTCACACAACTGCCAAGAAAAAAAAAAAAAAGTAACATCAGCTGACATAAGTTAAAAAAAATATAATAAAAAACAGGGTTGAAAATGTACAATGCGGAGGAAAAACAGGCCAGAACAAAGTCGTTCCTCCAACACGCCTTAAAGCTCCTGGAGAGATTCTTCAAACATCTTAAACATTTTGTTTGGATGGGAGTCTCCAAGACCTAAAACTGCAGGTCTGCGAAACAGAGGATCTGTTGCTATTTTTTTTTAAAAATGGCGTAGAAGAAAAGAGAGAGCAAAGAAGACAGCACAAACTTTTAAATGGACTCTGGCACAACAAAGGAAAACATTATTTTGACAGCACTTATTAAAACGAGCTAGTTGGCATCAAAATAACCGAGCACATTAATTAAAAACTCATCGCCCGCGCTGCGTCGTCACCTAGCTAATAGATACAATCAATTACTTATGGGCAACACTCACATTTGTCACTTTTGATAGCCAATAACAATTCATCACTGGCGCTCTGGACCCGTGATGCATGACGTCGCTTGGAATGGCGGAGGCCGGCTGAGTTTCCTCCAGTTCCCCTCAGGTGGGGCTCTGGGCTCCAGGAGGGCGAGTGTGACAATCGGAAGTGGTGGTGCACAGGGGCCTTGATGAGCAACACGAGCCACAGTTTTGTGTGCTGGCAATTGCTGTGATTATGTGGTGATTTTTTGTTATGTAGATTACACACCTGTTTATGCCCCCCCCACCGGCAGGCTCAATTTGACTGTGAGATGGAAAAGACTGGCCAACTTTGAGTCAGGTTTATTTGAGGGGTTTTTTGTTTTGTTTTGTTTCACGGTCTTGCACTCCTCACGCAAATATTATTGCTACCTGAACGTGAGCGTATTAAGAACTGGAAGGAATAGGATACTAAGTTGTTTTTGTATGTGAACCTGAATAGTGCGGCATGCTTATGTATTAAAGCTGCAGTATGTAACGATTAACAATATATATCTTTACATATTTGTTGAAACTGTAAAGTGACAGTATGAAAAGACAGATAAAAAAATGTAAGATCTCCAGCGCTGACCAGAAACAACCAATCAGAGCCAGGAGGCGGGTCTTAGCGCTGCCAATCACAATTTCATGTGAACCTGCTTAAATATTTTCAGTGGATTATATGGTTGAAAAAAATCACAAGAGAAAACTTAAACCAAAACTTACTGGTTTTTTTTTCAGCTCTTCAAGCATCTCTGAGACAAATCAGTTTCACTAGATGAGCTGTGATTACGTTTCGACATAAAGGAGGTCCGCCGGAGGGAAATGTTCTCTTTCTGATTTTAAAATCAGAAAGAAATCACATGTGGGGTTCTGCTGTATTGATTCGGTTTAACTTCCTATACTTGGTTCCCCTTGCGCAGAACTCATTTAATCAAGGGTCGCTGAATGATCCTTGATCACTAATTGTCCTCAGTACTTCTGCAGACATCCGACAGCTAAATGCAATTACGCTGCAGAACCTCGCTCATCGCCATCAGACTTCCCGGAGTTTTATGCTGCCGTTTTCCCGGTAGTTACAGACAGGATCCTGCGCCGCATGCAGCTGTGAGCCCACTGGACGACCGGGACTCAGAAAATATCTGCCAGTATTTATGTTGAGGGCAGCTGTTTCATGTCCTCATCCTCAGGGTCATCTGTCAATTGGGCAGTAATTTTGTCCCCAGCGTAGAGCTGGGTGACACAGACGTAAAGTTATACCATGATATTTTGTGATAACAATAAAAGTGACGATAAAAACTAGTTATTACTACTTTTTTTTTTATCACTGTGACGGCACGGCGGGGCAGTCCTGGCCCCACAAACGCTCGTGAAAAACATTTCACTACATCTTTTGGGAATAAAGAGGTGGGCTTTTTCTTGTCAAACTCATATTTGGCAAAAGTGATTTTAGGAAGATCACCAGTCGCTTCTTTGGGACATCACTCACATAAAAAAGTGTGATTTGTGTCAATAAGCTGCACACTGTAAATCCATTTAATCAAATCTTGAAATCTATTGGGAAAAAAAAAAAAAAAAAAAAGAAAAAAAATAGCAAAAATAAGAATCCTGCCAATTCACATGGTTCTATTTTTTATTTTTTTTTTTTCTAACAATATCATTTATTGGAATTTGTTGTGTCAACAATACGTCAAAATCTTATAATGATAAGAAATTTGTCCCACTAAATGAAAAACGATGTGCCGTATTTTCTGGACTATGAGCAGTTCCAATTATTCCAGCCTTTCTGAATCCTGACAGAACGGTTTCGGTTGTCGATCCATCCAATGACTTCCAGGATAATTTCACACAAAAGTCGCTCCAGAGTGTAAGTCGCGCCCCCGGCCAAACTATGAAAAAAACTGCGACTTATAGTCCAGAAAATACGGCATTTAAAAAGTATTTATCAAGAGAGACCTGGACAAGACTGACAGGAACACATAAACAATTTCTAATCCAAAGTACATATTTCATAACCTGATTAAAATACAATAGAGAAAATGAAGGAAGAAAACAACAACCATAAAAGTAAAAATAGGAATAAAGCACAGTATGATAAATACTGTGATAAATGCATAGATAGACAGTATGATAAATTGCTCACCCCTGGGTCACACTACCTTTCTCTTCTCTTCTCGTCTGTAATCGGTATTCTTTCACGTCTCACTGATTTCATTTAAATCGATGCCCAGCGTTGATCTCAAACCCGCACGGCCAAAACTGACAGATTTTCATACCAAAATGTGGTTTGGATTTAATCGACCACTCTTAGCTCATTTATTTCCCTAGAGTGTTAGCCGGTTGGTTTGGTCGTGCATCTGTTGGGTTTTTGTCTTTCAACACACCAGGCGGTTCATTAGTGTGATTCTATGATTCTGTGCCATTGGAGGTAATTGTCTTACTTAGCGAACGGGAGTCGAGAAAGTTTCTTTTCCTTGGGACTTCAAGGATTGCATAAGAGGTCAGAGGGTCTTGATCCCTGAGTCACGGCTTCAGCAATGTTTTCTGCAACAGATGTTCAGTGATTGCATAAGCAGAAAGGTAGTCCAAGCTATTTTGTGAGCGTTACAATGAGGAGGAAAGTGTGGGTGAACACTGCGGCGTGGTGATTCACTGGTATTTGGACAAAATTCGGCATTTATTTCAGCAGTTAACCCGGCATCGTACCACTAACCATCTACACACAGTAGTAGGGCTAGATCAGAAACCGGTGTCATCTGGGTATCGGGAAGGTGCCAGGTGGCGCCAGAACTGGGATATTTACAGCCTTTCACACACACATTCTTACTCACACATCCTTTCACACAAGGTTTTATTAACAGGTCATTACATAATCAATCGGGGAGAACCTCACAGTCCAATTCCCCATCAGCAATTCTATTGTCAGTCTGATCAGAATTGACTTTCTAGTCACGCTGAGTTTGCAGTGGTAGAAGCTCTGCAAAAGCAAAATGTTGCTGAGGGTCTCTTGGCCATTTTGTCTCCGCTGCTCACAACTCCAACAACTCCACGAAACTGAACAACACACTCTGAGTAGGCTGTCCAGAGTTAAGCTTTCAGCATGAAATATAGTGCAAAGGTTGGTGGTGCATTTGTGAGCTGTGTTGCCATGCAGCGAGAAGGTTCTGGGTTTGAATATTTTTGTGTGGCGTTTGCAAGTTGCATGTTGTGCATAAAACGTCGGCATTATTCCGATAAGGTCGAAAAACACAGCTTTGCTATTGCAGTGTTTCCTTTAATTAAGAAATGCAACTAAAATCACATGTGAATAGGTTTGTTGACGCGATATGTCATTAAAACAGGCGTCAGAAGATGAGTACAGTGTGATCATGAAGGGACGGACAGGTGAGATGGGTTGGTGTCCTGTCCTTCCTGTCTTTTTCTCCACATTTATATATTTTTCTAACTGCTGCTGCTGAACTTTTCTTTTTCCTTTAAAATACCACAGTTCAGTGCTTCTGCTTCTACTGCAAATGTTAGCGTCTCTTTGGAAAGACGTAGACTAAATGAATGAATATGTTTACAACACGTCTCCAGGACCTTTTTAATTTTTATTTAAAAAAAAACTTGCAATGAGTTATTTTCCTCACAGGTTTGTACCATAAATTTTCCATTCGTTCGTTATAAAGTTTCCCAGGTAGCAGATGTGGGTCACGTACTGGACAGTCCCCAGGCATTCCTAGGTGAGAAGGGATAAGTAGTTCACCCAGAAAGCTCTGCTTCTGTCTTAGGGACTGCTCTCAGTGGGCCGGGGCTGGAAGGGCATCCTAATCAAATGCCTGAGCCCCTTCAACAAACTCTTTTTTTTTTTTCCAAGCAGTAGAGAAGAAGTTCTACTTCAGGCTCCTGACCTTGTCCCTCAGGCTGATAACCCAACAAAGGAAGTTCATTCCAGTTTGTACTCCAGACCTTGTTCTCTCGATCATAATCCACATCTCATGACCAGAGGTGAGGGATGGAAAACAGATGAACAGTGAGTCATGAATGGCAACTTTTAGCTCGCATCCTTAATCACAACTAACTGAAGGAATGGCCAAAATACCACAGACAAAGCCATAACCTGTCTATACTTCCTTCGGAAGTTCGGACCAACCAGGGAAACAAACTCTGGTCCATTTAAAGCAGACCAAATAAGTCAGGCGTGAATACTGACAATACTTGAACCCTTACAGACATTCAGACATTTTCTTCCATTTTTGAAACCATGTCTCTCAGTGGAACTTTTTGTAAAGACCTTACACAGATGTGGTGAGTCCTCCGCAGGGGTCAAAACATGCCTACGCAGAACGCTGAAGAGTTTATTCTACGCATGCAAGCGCAGATAGCAACTGAAACTATAATAAACACAATTTCTGGTTAAAAAAAGAACTGATGTGTCACATGAAAACTTGGTCAATGGGTTACTATTTGCAATGTGAAGGAAGCTAGTAATGTGGAAGGGAAGGGTGAAAAATGTTGTCATTCTAAAGTCACAGTGCCAACTAGTGGCCTGGCATGACAACTGCAGATGACTCAAAGCGTCTCAGCGGCGTCCTCTAACTATGGATCTTTTTCCACAATCAGCATCCAAAAATACCAACAATTTCCAGGTGGTGGTCTTGAGTTAAAGTAGATAATTGATTACAGGAAAGAGAGAAGTGGGACTCTTCTTAGCTGTGGAAAAACACACAGTGAAATGTTTGTGTTCTTGATATTATTGTCATTTGATTTGCAGGATGTAGCAACTATAGAATAAGGTCAACACCAATGCAGATATGTATCACTGAGAAAGTGATTGAATATAATGTGGGCATCGAGCGTTACAGCAGCCTTGTTTACTCTCTCAGCTGTAAGGGCATGATGAAATATTGAACCAGATATTTTGCATGGCCAACAGGCTTTTAGCGCCGTAGAATCTGTTCTCGGTAATGAGGCCAGAGACAGTCCTCCTGTTGCGAGACGAAGACGCAAACTGGAGAGGGCTCAGACTGAGTGGAGGTGGGTGGTCTCTCATATTGTATTGCAAATCTGCCGTTGCTCTTTGCAGGTGTTGGTAGTGGATCGAGACTGCTTTCCTCTACGATATCTGGAGCCGTTTTCTCTCTTTTACGTCGACGCTGACTCCAGAAACGGTAGCATTTCTTCCCATTGTCGATTCTTACTGTAATGAAATCGTCTCATTGGTTTCACCCCTACCGCCACAAAACGCCACCAAGCGTGGTGTCGCGTCCTTGGACACCCGACACCTGCCTGCTCCCCACTCCTCGCCTCGTCCCACCAGGTGTGGGTATTATAATGGACACGGTGAATGGATTTGCTGAGAAGGGCTTTGCGGGCCACAGTGCATAATCACATCTGATTACCGGCAGAGAGCAACGTGGTCAGCTGGAGAGAGGATGGGGACATTTGCATAATGTCCCAGAGCGTGCGGCACAGGTGAAGGAGCCAGTCGCTTAAAATGGACAGAGCAGCGGCTCCGGCCTTTCGCAGCGCCGGACGGCACGGTTTGATGGGGCTGGAGAGCAAGAAAGATGGATGGGGCCTCATTAAAACCTTGCCTGTTGTATGCAGGCTAGCACAATAAATGAACCATTTTCTGTCATCATGCAAATAATGCTTTGTCCCAATTATAACCCTGAAAAGGCATCCTCGTGTTTCAGAGTTGGCTTCTCTCACAGCGAGTAGCGGGAGGGGGGGGGCGGAGGGAATGCGTTTATTCTAATGTGGCATTTCACTCTGCAGGTTTCTTTAAAGTGTTAGACTATGCAAGAGGCTGTTGTAATAAAACACCTTTATGTGGCATGAGTACGGAATCCGTATTCACACATGAAACGCATTTCTTTGTGTTGTGTTGCTACAATGAAGGAGGACACATATATTACCATTTGTAGGATGGAGGTTGCGCCGAGGAAAGCCAGAAGTGTTTGTTGAGTAACTACAAAATGATGCATGCGAGTATTTCTAAGGAGATTACAATGTGCTTCAAAGACCTGCGATGACTAAGAGAGGAGCCTTTAAATCCAGCATCAGTTCAGTCGCAGCTGCAACATCTCACAGGATTATAGATTAAGTCCTTTAAAATCCTACTTTTTCACTCACACACTTGCACATGCAAATAATCAATACAACTTTGATGCAACTTTGATTTAATAGTTAATCAATATATATATATATATATATATATATATATATATATATATATATATATATATATATATATATATATATATATATATGTGTGTATTATTTGCACAATGGTAATGGTTAGTTTGCTTCCAGTAACTAAATCTGAACCACATGCGGCCACACAAACATGCAGTGCCAATGGAATATATTCTGTATATTCTGTGGTTGTAATGTAGCAACTTCTAAAAAAAAAAAAAAGTGAACATTTTTTTTGCAAGGCACCACACATATAAAGTGGGCAAAATAAGGCTGCAGCTGATAATACGGAGCTTTTAAGAAGAAATGACAGCACGTTGTCAGAGAGGTGTAAAAAGCTGCCCTGACATAACAGCTGCAGTGCAGGTAATGGACATGACGCTTAAGCAATTCTGGATCTGTCAGCTTTTATTTTTCATACATTGTCCACTGAAACCCCCCACAAAGACTGTCTCCCTGAAGCACATCATTTCCAGGAGCCCGGGTCAACAAATTCAGCTTGCTGCATGATACAGTGAAATATCTGTTCACTGAAAAGCACTTGTCGTATCAAGGCTACATGAAAGAGCGAATCATTCAAACTCAATGTTTGCTTTCTGCTGTGCAAACGTCTTCTACTTATTTATTATGTGGCTCAAAGATGAAAAAAAAACAAACTAATATTGTTCATAAACTCTGAGAACTAAGTAAGAACGTCTTATTCGACGAGCCTCATTCACACGATGAGAGGCAAAAACTGAAATGTCCATTTGTTCTACCCACACTTTGAGATTAAAATTTTCTCAACACTGCACTAGTGTGCTGTTAATTGTCTCAGGTTGTTTTGCCAAGTTCTCCTGTTATTTATTTTGATTTTTTACTCAGTCTTCCACTATCATGCACTAGTGTTACATGAGTTCTTACAGTCAGGGATTTTTTATCCCACCTTTGACAGCTTCTCCCTAAATTGCTTTTTTTTTCTAAAATTTCTTTGTTTCTGCTGGCCTCTTGTCAATTATGGAAAAAAAAAAATAGTGTCAATCTACCTCTTTTATTGAAAAAAAGAAAATAACCAAAACACAGAGAGAGAAAAAAAAAACACCATTAAACTTTTTTATAAACTTTAACAATCTACAATTTATTGGGCTTAATCCAAAAGTTGTGTCACTGATAACCAATCAGACGCTCTGTAAGAGGAGACTTGAGATAAAAAACGAGTGAAGACTGAAACTCAGAGAGGATGGAAAATCTGTTTTGTGGTGTGAGAATTTGCAATTAGGAATGTAAAAAAGGCCGAGGAAAATCCTGCTTTAGGGATCTGTTTTCACTCATGGAGAACTTTAGTGAGGTCAAAGGTTATGAAGAAAAAAAATCCCCTGAAAATCGAGAGAGGCAATGCTAAAATATAGATGGAGTATGTTGGGAAAGATTTTATTTTTTTTTTTACTCATTTGCTACTTTTAGCTGTTCAACTAAACAGAAAATAAAATTTAAAAATTCTAGTAATTTAACTGATTTTTGGTAGTTTGACAGTGTAAAAGTAATTGTGGTTTGGATTAACCTTAACGTAAAACTTTCAAGGACTAAATTCGGAAGAAGAAAAGAGAGGAACCATGGTTCCCCCTGCTGGCCGGAGGGCATAAAGCAGCAGCTCAGTTTGCCTGTCTTTTCGCTCAGGTCTGACAATTCCAAACACGTGTCCAATGTTATGTCTGAAAATCCACTTTTATGTTCTTTTTGCCCTGTTTGAAACTTTTTATGACCCTTAGAAGCGTTTACAGCAAAAAAGGAAAATAAAAAATGGAGACCATATGGGTGCGGCGTCTGACAAATAGCAAAAAGACAGAATCCGAATAAGTCAAAGTGAGGAAAACATCTGGTTGAATTGTGCAGCACAATGATGGATAGTTTATTCATCAGCCATATAACAAAAACACGAGCATCATTGGGCCATTAGTATACAATCTTCCCCCTCTGTTCCTCGGCCCTGTGGCACTAACAACTTTCAGGATTTGTGGGCGCAATAAAGCGACCGTAGATTCAAGGCAATTTGCTCCACAATGAGGTGAAACCCGGAGTGCTCGCGGAAGGCTGGCAACATTGCTATAGCGGTTAACCTATTCATCGGTCAAAACAAACAAGCCTCACTGTCAGCTTTTATCAGCACTTTATTTCATAACGCCGGCGCAGAAACGAGGGCCCTCCTGAGTGGCTCACGCGGAGGCCCGCGCGTTCAACGCCGGGACATGCTAGCCCGCCTGAGAAGCAATCACTCTGATCTACAGCAATCTATTGATCCGGCGAGCTTGTCCAATCAATACAAAAGAAGAGACGAGGGGAAACAACATTAGAGGAGAAAATAGCCTATTTAAGTTGCCTGGAGAGTGGGCGGAGGGGGGGTCAAAGGGAGGACTGCATACACATTTTAGGATATGTACTGTATGTGGATTCTGCACACACACTTAGGGCTAGATGAAAGGAAATGCATTTTCCACTGAGACCAATAGCAGAGCTCTGTATTATTTGCTTGGGAGAGTCAGGGATGTAATGAGAAAACGAGTGGAGGGATGGAGGAAGGGGGGAGCAGTGAAGAGGCTGGTTGGGACGAGATATGAAATGAGGCAATGAAGCCCAAGCGGCACGCTGCGATTGAGTTGTCTGAGTTGGGTGGACTTTCCAAAACGCTCTGCCGCCTCAGCTTGGCGACGAAACTAAATTAAAAACAAATCGAGGCCTTAAGACGGATCTCTCCGCATCGACAGGAAGACGAGCGAGATGAGGGGGAAAGACGGCGCAATTGTTAAATCACAGTTTTATTCCCACGGGGCAGAAACCGCTTCTATTAAAAGGCATGCGTTATGTCAGAGTAACCCAGAGCAAGAGAAAGATCCCCCTTCTTCTTCTTCTTCTGTCCTCTGTTTCTCTGTGAAGGACCGTAGGAGTCCGTCCAAACTGGAACTGACAGATGCTGAAGACGGATATTAAGCCGTCAAGAAGAAGCAAGGGAGAAGGTCTCTATTCAAAGACTGGAGGAACACACGCTATCTAAATGTAACACGTTGGTACATTTACGCTGTGAACATACAGAGTCTTTAGTAATGCTGGGAAAGTTTGCATCATCACCAAGGAGTGACCAACTAATCTTATCTTAACAGTGCAGAGTATTTCTACTTCTTTCTCAGTTTCTAAGGCAATATACGCAAAGCCTCAGTTGAATAAGATGTATTGAGAAAACTAAAAGAAATTAAAGATATATTAGAGAAAAATATCTTAGTTTATGATGAACTAGTCTAAGTATTTTTGATTTAGTTTCTCGTGCAAATATCTTATTACGCTTGAACCAAGGTAAAACTAACTGACAAGTAACTTGTCAACAAGTTGCAGGAACTTGTTTTAAGTCAACAATTCCTTAATATTGATGTGAAAGTGCTTATTCCATTGCAACATGGGAAGATCAAACACATCTTTTCATGTTAATTCAATCACAACATGGGAAAAATATCTTATTAGGAAAATAATCTGCCAATGGTCCTATTTAATATTCAGATTTCCTGAGAATGGATATCAATTAGCTATAACCAAATCAACATATATAAATTATGGGAATAAATACCCTTTTGGACGATGTTCAAACATATTAAAATACAGCTGAATATACTTTAGCAGCAGCGACTGTGCATTGATGCGAAAGTCATGGTTTACCATCTTGAGAGACTCCCGACTCCCTCACTAAGAAAAGGTGAGCCTTTACCAGGCCTCCTCTGTCAAAATTGAAAAGGGAGCAAAGTGTTCTTTCAGAAATTGCATTTTTTTTTTTTTTTTTTTTTTAGCTCTAAATTGTGTCACACGAATAGCAAAATGATCACGATTATCACTGTCACAGGAATCATCTGCCAGAGATGTTCAATCATGCACTCATGTGCGGCACGTCTACGGCACGGCATCTCAGTGTCGCGCCGTTATCGGTGAGCGAAGCTCCGCGTAGGTCTCGAGTCAAGTGAAAAAATCTGGAAGATGCATGAAAATTACCTTCTTCCTAAACATAATTTTATTCTTTATCTAGTGGCTTCCATTGCGGTTTGCTGGAGTGCTTTGGAAATTGTTTTCTTAAACTTTTCCAGGCAAACGGAGAGATGACTTTGTTTATCATTTGGTAAAGACACGATGTGTTTGGCTTGATTTTTGAATGTCAGCTTCATGTTGTTAGACTGTGTGATTTCTGGAATCTACAGGTCTGGCGATCATCAAGGTCGTGAACTTGGACTCCAACAATTTGTTTCATTGGAGTAATACATATTTTTTAACATTTTTTTTTATTTTTTTTTATATCAGATCAGATGGGTTTTGGATACTTATTGTCCCTTCTTAAATAAAAATGATAATAATGTTTAACACTTCTCATATGTAGTAGGAATAAAAGAAAGTGTTTAGATAAATCTCTGGAGCTTTGAATACATCCGATTCCTTTTAAAACTCGACATGTATTCAAAGAGCAAATCTTTAAAAGAAAACAATTCTCACCCGTATAGTATTTTATTCATTCTTATTTAATCTCCATCAGGTGATGTCCTCAAAGTTTTCTCTCTAACCTCCCTTAAGAACGTTCTCTGTGATTTCTGTATACGCACAGAAAGGAGTGGAAGTGCAAATATTTGGGTTTTCCATTTTCTCCGTGCAGATTTCACAAGTTAAAAAAAGAAATTCCCACCCAGAGCAACACGGACAGCCTCGCTCGGTGACAGACGCTGCTGTCAACTCTTCCACAGTGTACCTCAGAGGAAAATTTTATTTTTATTTTTTTTTTTTTTGTAAGCCTCTCTCACAAAGTACTCTTCTGGCTACAGTTCATTCCAAATGCCATCCTGGCTGCTTTACTGAAAAACACAAAATAGTTTTTACTATTGTTCACTTATCGTTTAAATACTTGGAAAACACTTCGTTTTAGACATTTCTACCCTTTCACAGCTTACGCTTATGTGTCCCATTAGAGGGCAGAGAATGAATTTGCAGCCATTATCTCCGTGTCTCACCCCGACTTGGGACAGCAAGAGAAGGAGACCATTGTGAGTTTCTCATCACTCACCCTTCAAACCTGCATTTGTTTAGTTCCAAAAATATACAAAACCTTTAGATGAGGACAAAGAAAGATGAGGCAATATAAGAATAGAAACCGTAGTCAACAAATCCTCAGTATTATAAAAGAAGTCTTTTTTACCAAGATAATACGGATCATATCCTAAATATACTTGTATTTATTTGATTGCCTCGTCTGTTCCAGCCTATTAGGGCATCAGCGTACTGTTGTGATCAATTTTGCTTCGTTTTGAACCAGAGAAATCCACTTCCGCCCCTCCATCTGAATTTCGTGCGTCATCGGGTCATTAGGAGTTCGTCCCTCTCTAAGTCATGCTACTGATGCATTTAATAGAGTTTAAATAAAGGCAGCTCATTTATAAAGCAGCTAATGTGTTTTCCTATGGAGCTCTTAGCTCCGTGTTTATGGTTATTATGATATTCCAGACGACGTTTCTCATTTCCCAACACGCTACAGGGAGCCTCCTCCCCGCCGTCGACACAACTTTGGTGAAGTAAGGCCGAATTGGGGCTTCGAGCGTTAACGCGACACAACTTTGGGGAAATGTACCGGCAGCGACTATTTATTTGGAGGAATGAGGCATTAAAGACATTTGCATAATCTGAGCAGTGCCGCCACTGGACCACATCAGCAGCAACTCATACGTACGCTCCTAATTTTCACTCTTGTCGCTTCGTGCTAACTGACGGCAGGGAAAAAAAAAAAAAAATCAGCTGTTTATCTCTTTCACGTTTATTAGCATGTCTGAGTCTCTCAGCTGTCGCTGTTCATTTAGACAACATGTCTTCTGGGAAAGAGTCATGCGTCGTTTTATGAGTGTGTCTAAAGCGAGCGGTCCTGGAAACCACAGACTCGTCGCGCTCTCTGGAATCTGCCTTTAAATTAGCTGAGACAAGGCCCTCAGGAGTGCTTGTATTTCCTTTTACTGGCGCTTCTTATCTTCATTAACACAAGGCTGGCAGAGGAAGAAAACTTGGTCACCAAAGCGGAACATTACCAGTATTTTTAAGATTGGTGTATGAAAACAGGCGGAGAAATGAGGACTTTTAGTTATTAAAGAAACAAACAATTCCCGATTAAAGCTGCAGTATATATATATATCGATATAGATATAGATATATATGATACATATTTGTTAAAATTGTCATTATGTCCTGACAGTGTGATGGCAGTGTCAGTCGATACTGCTATATGTGCTAATGGCGGCGGAATGAAAACAGTTTATCTCTTATCGTCAGTGGCCATGCTAACTAGCCTTAGCATTCACAACATGCTCTACAGCTGCAGTGTAGCAGAGACCTAGTGGGGGAGGGATTGTCCTTGCTCTTGATTGGTTATTTCTAGTTACCGCTGGATTAATTAATTTGATATATTTTAATACATTCAAAGTTTGAACGCAATTAGTCGCTTTTATTTCTGACTGGAACCTCCGTATTTACCCGTTTCTGGTATACCGTAAAGCTGACAAACAGGCGGCGTCCACTAAGAACGATAAAAGTCTTCTGGCTCTCTGGGTTCGTTCTTGTAAACAAAAAATAAAAAAACAAAACGTTCTGATGGGATGGTAGCTAAGACTATTGTGTTGAGGTTGCGTTAAAAGCAGGAGGCCTATGAATCTGAAATTAGCATTTCAATGCTAACATGTTGCACCAGCACAGTGCCAATGCTAAAGTCATCGTCCACAGTCCATATTTCCAAAGGAGAATTTTCCATGAATGACAAGAGCTTCCTGAAACACTTGAAAGTTGAACGTGTACAATAGCACTGGTGGTGGGTAACCTAAACAACAGACCAAAAACCAAAACCTATTTGACATTACCATCTGAATATCATTGCTTAAATTGAGGCAACATTTTATAATTGGTAATACCCAGTTTTGATGAGCCTATGTGAACTGTAGCCTCAATTTCAGTTGTCTTAATTCAAGTGAACTAACATATTTGCACTGGAAATTAGACAAAAACACAAGATTTTGTGTTTTGCATTGTCAAAACTGTCACAAATGGCAAAATGTCTGCTAAATGCTGCAAAAAAAGCTTAACAAAGACAAATAAAAACATCGGAAAACAAAATTTTAAATAGGTTCAGATGTCCATACCGAACACTACACTTCAGTTGAATTATTTGCCTCAATGTTTCTTACTTGAAAAAAATACAGCGGCTTCTAATGAAAGAAAACTAACAGACAAACTGAAAGCAGCACAAAGCGAAGCTAAGATTGAAGGGAGATTAAATAGATTTTCTTTCTTTGCAGGCTTTCCTTTTTATTAGTATTCTTTGGATATCACAAATACAGTTTAGATGCCATCTATTTTCCAAACGGCTTAAAGTCATGCTCTGTAAAATGCCCGAGTGGTTTATGGTTTCTTGTGTCACATTGACTTTCTCATGAGGTCAAATAGAGAGCAGCATTGTTCCTGTTACACCAGATTTCTCACACTTGGTTTTATAACTTTTTACTCTCCCTGCATGCTTTATGACCCAACTGTGCAAAAAAACAAAACAACAACAAAAAACCCTGCTTGCATAGCTGCTAATTTAAAGAAGCAGTATGATGTAAAGTCACTTTTTCTGAGCTTTACATCACGTCATGTTTTTCCCTCATCAATAAAGGACCTGGAGTGTTGCCTTGATTCTTTCATGCATGTTTGAGAAACCCTTTAATCTCCATGGCAACCATTCAGTTGTGCAGAACGGTGGACGAGCGATGAATGAGACTCAGTTCTGAGCCTCCGCCTCACAACAGGCCTCCCCCTCCACTCCCTCACTCAGCTCCTTCAGACTAGCCAGCAGCAATTAGCAACCACCTGGTAAAGGCTGAGCTCATTCTAGGAGTCACTGCTCTGTGCAACGCTGGTAAAAACCAGCGTACAGAGAAGCACTGTGTTAATGACTTCCTGAAGGTGGAGTTTCAGAAAGAGCAGGAGTTTTTAAAGCGACAGATTTCCAATTTCAAGTACTTTTTTTTTTGTCGTATTTTAAATTTTTTACAATTACACTATGAAATGGTACTTTGTGCTTGGAAAAACACAAACTACTCCTTTAAATCCATCTTGGGCTTAGAAATCCCTTGTTTTCGCAGTGGCTCCCCTCTGGAGATTCGGTCAGAAAGTAACAAAAATGCGTTGAAATTCCCCTTATGGAGGGCAAAACTGGCACACACATGCGCATTTTTGCACATATTTTAGCCAAAACAAAATCCCCAAAACTTCAGATTTAGTTTCGCACTCCCCCTCCCCTCCACCCATCCCGCCGGTGCGGCTTCACACTCCACGGCAGCCCGGCCCTCAGGCTCAGCAGCTCTCACCTCATCCATCATGCTGAAGGGGGTGAAAAAGGCGATTCATGTTTCCTCAGGGCGTGAGCGCGCGGCCGTAGCTGTCGGCCAATGGTGATTGATGGGCGGGGTTACTGCAGGGCACCTGGGCCCGATGCACACGCCCCGTCCGGGGGAGCATTGGGTGGTGGTGGTAGGGGATACGGGGGAGTTGCGACTCGACAGCAGAGTGTTTCCCTCGCTCCTTTGCTGTGTTACGGACAGTCTGGAGGAGAATATATAGTGAGCCGGCTGAGGCGCCTACGTGTTGGATCTGCAGGGGGGCAGCGGAGACGGGTGGGGGGGCTGGAGGGTGAAAGCTTTCTGTCAGAAGTCTGATTCTTGTTTACAGCGTTACAGTTTCAAGGCAGCAGACGTGGTGGCAGCAGTGGGAGAATCGTGCAGACACCCACCACTGGGAGGATGACACATACAAGCACAGAGACCGGCGCTGCTGTTGCAAAACAGTAACTAAGCAACAGGAAACCTCACACACTGACCACTGACACTGCATCGTGATAAAAATATGGGTTAGCATCTCTCTCTCTCTCTTTCCCTACTTTCCGTCAGACCCAGCAGACGTGACTTTGTGCCAGACTCAAACACAGCTGAGCAAAGCCTCCTCTGCATCTTCTCTTCCTCCACCTACTCCTCTCCTGCAACACTGCTATACATCTCCTCTTTCGTCAGTATTCTGCACCTCCCTCTCTTTTCTTTTTTTTTTTTTCCTTCTTCCCTCTCTGTAGTGTTCAACAATTCCCTCCCCCCCCTCCTCTTTTTAAAACACTTACACCACCTCCAGCTCTGCAGATCTGCTCTTCTTGTACAGTGTTTTACACCACCACCACCTCCCCCACACTCCAGTCTGATTCCTGTGCCTATAAAGGAAAGGTGGGATTGTTTTCGCTTGGTCCCCGACGGCGTCCCGCGACCTCTCGTCCGTCTCCATCACTTTCCTCATCTCTCACCTCTTTTCCTCTGCGACTTGAGCTGTCGTAGCGGACAGGTGTGCATTTCACATGCGATTTGTTCCCCCTTGTTTTGTCGCTCTGCCAAGCTCCAGCGGCGCAGCAAGCTGAAGACGAAGTTAGTGTTCGCACATAAAGCAGATCCACTGTTTATCCTGTGTAGATGTGCTTTCTTGGTCGTTTCGGCTGTTTTTTGTTTTGGTTCTTTTCGATGCTGACTTAGATGTGAAGTGAAGCCAGATCAGCGGGACTGATGCATCGTGTACGTATTTCAAATACGTCTACCCCCTTCTGGGTACGCAGAAGGCTCGAGGTGTGAACAAGTCAAATCCTGCCATCACTAGTTCCAGGCTCAGTAATCTCGCACAGATTTTTTTGAAAAACGGGGCTTATCGGATCACAGAGGAGGAAAGATGCGCTACAGCGAAGGCCAAAGTTGGACCAGTCCTGTCAGTGGGGTGAAACTGATTTGCTACTCATGCCTTTGTGAGTGTGCAAAAAATCTAAAGATGGTGCAAAAAAAGCAATATTTTTGCATGGAATTTGGTCATTTCTGAATGAATGATAACCACAAAAAAAATAAGACAGTGGAAGCTGGAATGTAAGGAATGTAACGAGAGGAAACTACAAGACAAGAAATTCAGGTCCTATCAGCATAAAAAAGACAAAAAATAAAGTCATGTTTACATTATTTAGTTAATTTTAAGACATTTTATGCTTATAATGCTCAATGGCAAATGAAAATAAGGATTCTTCATTAATATAAGAAAATTATGGACAACCCTGACCATCCTCTTTATGGGGCCGTCTTGAGAAAATGAAACGTCTTCAGTCAGAGGCTTCTTCAGGTTCACTGTAACACAGACCGCTACAGGAGGTCTCTCTCTCGCCTTCATCATCACCGTCTTCAGTAACTCTTTGAAGAAACTGAGTTAATATTACAGTTACAATCATTAATTTCCCCTTGGGATCAACAAAATAGTTTTGAATTCAGAAATAAATGAATAAAAAAAAAATTAATCAATTTCTTACTTTAAAAAAAATCTTTATAGTTGAAAATGAATTGAAGTGGGAATCTTCTCTATTTTATACATTTTGCTTTATGATTCTAACCCTTTCTTATTTCATTGGTGGGTCTTTATTTTGGCATCTCCTCGTAAATACCCAGTTTTTTAACCATTATTTTTGTACTTTAATCTACTTTCTGGACGATAAACGAGTGAATCGTTCTGGCCAATAAGGTCGGAGAACTTGACAATCCCAAAAGAAATGAAGAGAATCTGCTGTGCGGTTTCCACACTCCCTCCAACGTCGTTGTGTTTGTAATTGACCTTTTTGCTTTTGCTTGATTTTAGTAATGATAACATCAACAACAACAAAGGTTTTCCATTTAAAATTTTTTTTACAAAGAATAACATTTGAATCGTGTCCTTGAAGCTGCACACGTTGCACACAAACTTCTCACCCAAAAATATTTACAAATTTATTTCCGTAATTCCAATTTGCGCAGTCACGTGGTGGATGGAAACGCAGCAGCTGATTAGATTACATCGACGGAAGAGGGCATTGGTTTTTAATACGGAGGTGTTTACTGGTGATTCCTCCATAAAAGATGATCAGGTCATCAGAGTTTGTTCTTCGCTCGAGGCTCAGTTTGAGATGTGAGCAAATATTGTTGATCGTTGCAGACCTTTGATAATATTTTTTTTTCTGTAATATCATTTCCTGGACCGAGCAACCGTTTCCCCTGCGGCCACGGCAGCAAATATAATCAACAGCCCTCGGTAGTTTATTTAAGGTTCACTATATTCACTTTCCGCACAAAGATGTCAGTTTCCCTTCAAGTGACTTTTTTTTTTTTGTTTTTTTTTTTTGTATTGATCAGCTTGACTGCCTCGTGCAATTTTTCCGACTTTGAAGGGATGGAAAAGTGCTCGTCTGATTGGTCGTGAGCGAAGCCAGATCCACAGATAATGCGTTTCTCTAAATCCAACCTAATTTCCGCCAGCACTGCTGTTTGCCTCTGGCGTCGGGATTACCAAAAACCGGTTCGCAGTCACGGAGCCCACAGCCAGATTCATTCAGAGGATATGAGCTCTCTGTCTCTCTCTCTCTTTTTTTTATTTTTTTTATTTATAAAATCATCTTTATGACAGCAACTTTTTTCACCGCTAACCTGCAATCAAACAAGATCTTCCTCCTCCCCGTCTCCTTCTTTTGTACTCTCTGCCTAAAGCCTTCCTCTTTTCCGGCTGATCCTTTCACTTCCTGCGTCCTCTCAGTACTTCACTCCATGCCCGGTTTCTTCCATGTTTCTTGCAGTTTCATTTTTAACGCCCTCGATTTCCGTATGTGTTAGCTCCTTTTGTTGCTTCCCTGTTTTTTTTTTTTTGTTGTTTTTTTTTTTTTTTTTCCTCCTGGCCCGGTTCGGTGAGGTCGTTGAAGAATCAGTGTCCCTTGGCCTGTGTGAGGCACTGTCCGGTTGGCGTAATTATGATGGATGGAGTAATTTCCAGAGGCGCCTTTAGCCAAGAGGGTTGAGCTCATCGTGCTTTCTCTTGACTTTAATGACTTTTTAATAGAGCTCACTCCCAAACCGACCCCACACTGAGCCGTCGACAAATCACCATTGTTAAAGAAGGTAATGGCACAACAGGACATGGGTGGACTGGCCTTTTTTGAAACCGTCTCCCCCTCTAGAAACAGAAGCTCCCTGTAAAATTAATGCTACCTCCTCTCTGCAAAACAACACTCGGCTTGGTTCCTTTGGAAAGGGGATGTTCAAATACAAGGTCTACAGCAAGTGTGAAATAAACTTCAGTGGAGTTTGAAAACAACATAAGTGTGTAGATTTATGATAACGACGCGTGTGCCCAGATGATTTTCTTTTCTTTTTTGGAATTCATTATTGTAATCCATAGGGGGCCAAGAAAGTATTTGGGAACCACTAGTATAATGTAACATTCCCTTTTTTGAGCTTTATTATTATGTCATAGTGTTATTTTTTTTGTCGCCTAGGTGAACTTAGTGATGCCTTCGAGGACGCAGCTCCTTTCCAAGCCGCGTCACCGTTCTAAAAATGACTTTCAGAATACAGATGAAATCCATTGGTATCCACCTTATTCCTGGCCCCCATGAGGCTTTGCATGATTTATGGGCGCGTCTTCTGCTGCTAACCGGAACCGCCATTTACATGTTAGCAACTCGCTAACCGGCTTTCAGAGGTTTTAGGCTATAAAATATGTGGAAGCTCCAACTATTACAGCTTAAATGTGGCAATATTGTTTTTCAGCTGATGCAGGGAGGGATGGCGACTTGAAGAAATGGCAGCAAATAATCCGCACTGGGATATTTAGCAACTTCACTGATTCAATTGCTGCAGATGGAGATGCAGGTTTTCTTCCCTTGGCTTTTTGAAGAACTTTGAAATAATCCTCAATGAAATCGACTATTTCATTGTCTTATAACAATGAAACGAGCACATAAAACATTTTGTGTTTTCTCTTCAAGTTTAGAATTTTTAGTCCAATTATCTTTGTTTCCTTATCTGTGGCCAGGCAATGAAAACCAGCGCTTTTGTTTTGGGAGCAGGTTCAAAACGCTGCAGCTACAAATGAAACTTGGTCTGATCACTACAGCCACAAACAGCAACACTTACCCAGATCCAGAGGGGCATCTTACGACACTTTCCAGTGGCAAGTTGCTCTCTGTAACTGGTTGATGTGTGATTCGGTTCGGTTCTAGTCCAGTGGGGAGATTCTCCATATTACGGTCTGCAGAGCAGCAGCTGCGGTTATTTCTCTGCTCAACCTCGAGATTCTGGTTGTGATGGAATAAAATGCAGATATTTTATTTTGTCTTTCAAAAAAAATAAAAAATGTTCCTGGCCCAAACATAATGATAAAGACTCAGATCATGAACTTTGAAAACTAAAATTCACATCACACCAAGCTAATATTATGTAGTTCTGGTGTTTTATACTGTCGGCTCAGAACAGCAGCTCAGATCTCTGACCAGCTTTGCTGCTTTTCTCTTTATCACTCAGTTCTTCAGAGGAACCAGCTGCTAGACGGTGAGTCTGTAAACAAGTTTTACTAAATATTGTATTATAACTGAAAAGAGAGACGCAACTTGTATCACGAATGTAGATTAGCAAAAAAAACCCGACAAATTACGATGAAATACTGCTACTTCGGAAGTAAGAGTCAGAATCATTTCCACAGTAAGACTCCCAGGAATCAGGTGGATACCTGGAAAATATGTGACACTGCCCCTTTAACATAAAAAAAAAAATAAAAAAAATAAAAAAAACTGATTGAAATGTAACTTTTTTATGTTTTATTAGCTTAATGGCCTTCATTTAAGAGTAGTTAGACAGGAAAGTGAGTAATGCAAGAGGGAGAAGACATGCAGCAAAGGTCATCAGCCTGGGAATCAAACCTGTGTCTAAGGCCTCCTGAGGGTAGGTTGTGCTCCACACACCTGTGCCACCACAGCACCCCTGAAATGTTATTTTTACTATTTTCTCCACTGTCATTTTCCACAAGAGCATCATTAAACATCAGTACATTTGATTAGCCGAAGTCTCTGTGCAGCTTAGTGATATAAATCAACCTTCTTTAAGTAACTTGTGTCCTGAAGGCCACTTTCAAATAGAAATGGTTTTCAAGAGCAGCATTTATGGCGGTGGGAATGTTGTGCCTTGTGGTTATCTAAAAAATAAGTAATAGGGGGTTTTTTTTTTATCATAATATTTGTCCTTATCACAATGGTGCCACAAAATATCTTGATAAAAGTCAGAATTCATATAGCTTCCCCCTGGCCTGCATTAACAGAGCTCAGGCAAAAACACAGGTAAGTTTAACATTTATTTAGTTTCAGTTCAATGAATGAACAAACCTTTAAAGCCTTTTTCTGTTCAAAGTTGTAGTTTGTAGCCTTCAGGTCAATACTATGAAATGATGAAGAGCAGCAAAAAGGCCAGAGGAAAAACATGATCACATGATCACATTACAGGGACAAAGAGCACAAACACACTCAGAAATGACAAAAGCCTCACCAACATGCCAAAATGTTTTTCTCATGATTTGTTTTCACAGTGATGGAAAAAATACACTAATTAACTCTTAATTTTGGTGCCATTTTTGGGGGGACATACGAGACAAAAAGAGAACATTGTGTCCTCAAACTTGATGTGCTAGAAGCAGGAAAAAATTGCAAGACTTACGTTGTGACGATTGAATGATCCAAACCCTTTGAAAAACCTGTTCCTCTCCTCACCTGTGGTGGCGCTGCACCAAGAACCACTGAAGGAAGCAACGTGAGGACCTCCAAAGAAGAGACTGAGCGTAACGTCCGTCTCCAGGAAATGTAAACAAAAATGGAGTGGCCTCTGAAAGATTTCTCTTGCCTTTGCTAAAAGACCACAAGCCATTTCTCCCGCTACCGCTACACTCACACTTTTTTCCTGGTTGTATTTACCCAGAATGCCCTCCGCCACAGTCTTACTGTCTGCTTTTGGAGCGGTTCTGGTCTGCTTGCATCCACGTGTGCCTCTGAACCACGGCTGAGTTCACTTCAGTAGAACCAACTCTGAGGTTTTTAGGCAAACCAGAGTTTGTTTCTGTTGATTCACATCCAAGTTTGGTTGTGCGTTCACACCTCCCCAAACGAACCAGACTTTCTAGGTAAACAAACTGGAGTTCGACTAAAGCGGACCAGTGTAAATGCCCCCTTACTGAACTCTTATCTCTTACCTATACGGTTAGAGATGCTGAAATAACATTCCTCCAATACTGCTGTAAAAAACCTCAATGTCTTTGGTTTCTGACAAGAGCAGCAATCTCCTTTTCTTGCTCTCTCAGTCTCGTTCAGCACATAATGGCCTTAAAAAATACACAAAACTACCTTTATAAAACATCCATTCTTACTTTATTTTTCAGCAGATGGGGCATATTCTCAAGATACATATGATAAAATGGTTAATAGAGGCAGAAGATCTTGGAAAGAGATGTGCCTCCCTGAAAAAAATCTTAATGACGGCAATAATTTAGCCGAACCTCCAGGTGAAATGTCTTTTTTAGCCTGTTTTATGGACAGTTGGACAGATTAACAACATAAATTACTGTCACGCTGAGACCGGTTCTCCTGGTTAATGCTAGACGAGAGCACCCCACATTTAATACCCTTCACCGCTATTAAATGATGTAAGAAAGTGCATGAAGCGCAGTTGAAACAGAAAGATTAACACCCAGCAACATCGCAGATGACACCGGTAATAACACAGATCCATCTTCCACCCATGAAAAACCATGGAGAAGTGACACGGGGCTCCCCGAGTTTACAAGAGATGGAAGATTACACCAACATTTGACAGCGTTAAACAACGTTGTGCGATTTTCTTTTTTATTGAATATTGTGCGTCCAGAGTGGTTGTTCCTTGGGAGCAGCAGCTGACGGAGGTTTAAAACAACGCTGCATCGTGCCACTGAAACCGTGCGCGCACATCACACTTGTTCTGAAAATATTTCACATGGTGAAATCTTCTGCTTTCACTGAGCAAGAGAGAGAGAGAGAGAGAGAGAGAGAGAAAATGATCGTTCTTCTCAAGTTGCCTTCCAGCTAAGAGTTAAGAAACGGCCAATTTGCCCCTGGCTGGGATTCAACCATATATGATTCTGATGGCTTTGGGCGAAACACTATTTCACTGTATCGCTGTATTAAAATACATAATGTAACGCTGCAAAAACATTGAATCTCACCAAGTGAATTTGGACTAGTTTCTACTGCAAATGCCATAGTAGATTTGAATTAAGACCAAAATAACTCACAAGTAACTTTTTTAGCACGATACAGGAGCTTATTTAAGTCAATAATTCCTTCATATTGACTGAAAATGACGTCTTCCACTGGCAGATCATTTCACTTACAACAATACATTTTTCCCATGTTTTAAATGAAACATGGGAACCAGAACTTTTTCATCAATTTTGAGGGAATTATTGACTTCAACAAGCTCCTGTATCCTGCTAAAAACTTACTTGTGAGTTAGTTTCCTCTTAATTCAAGTTTACTGAGATATTTGCAGTCGTAGCTAAAGCAAAAATACGTGGTAAGATTTTTTTGTTGTTGTTGCAATGCAGAACTAAAGCCAATCAATAATCTCCTGAGAGTCTGAGGTGTTTTGCAAACTAGAACGGACAAAAGTGTTTCTCTCTCCCTCTCTCCAATTTGTCATTCCTCACAACTGACGCAAGTCGAGGGGATCCTTTCAGAGAAAAAAGACGGTGGGGGAGGAAGTAGACGGTCTTTTGGTGTCCAGCAGGAAGCGAGTGCTAGATGAACTCCTTTCTGATCGGCCGTCATGGCTGACTCTCCAGAGAGCCGCCGGCCGCTACGCTCGGCACAGGAGCCTGTGTCGCTAGATGTGCTGGCTCAGGTCTCCTCTGCCTGTACAGGAAGACAAAACATTCTGGAAGCTAAAATATTAATGCATCACAAAGAACAGTCAACAAAAAACCAACCGGATTGTAATGAAGTGGATTATGTGCGTCTTTCGGTTGCGTGTCTGTGTCTCAGCAACGGGCGGATGGAGGAAATGTTCTACAGACGCTTCCATTACTTGGCTGTCAGGAAATATAGGCTGTTTTTTTTGGGGGGGGGGGTTGGTTGGTTGGTGCACATTTTCAGGGTGAGAGCGTTCCACAGCAAAGCTAGATAAGATGTACTCCTAGCTGGAAGCAGAAGTCTAATCCAAGGTTATCAACGTGCAGTGGAATAATCAAAGAGCTAAAAATGAAAAATGAATTTGCTTCAGAAGCCTGCTGACTTCTAAAACAGTAAAAAGGAAACAAAAACAACAATCACGGTAAAGAAATGTGTTGTTTTTTTGGTCATAACAGCTCTGTGATCTGACAGTCTGAGGCACAAAATCTGTGAAATACGGGTTTATTTCAGTTCAATTAATGTTGCGGCAAAGAAATTATTAGGAATGATCAACATGTAGCTCGAGCCAAATGTGCTCTCCACCCGACGTTAACGTAAGTTACAGGGACATGGAAACACCAGCAACTATATTGGCCTTTTATTGTCATTCTAGTTCATCTGATAGGGATGAAAACACTGAGATCAGATCTTAATGTAGAAAAGATTGTGTTCATCATGTAGCGACTCTCTGGCTCCTGTTAATAGTAGGTTATATACCACATGGCATACAAACACGAAGTCTAACCAAGTATTTTAGCTCTAGTTTCTACTGCAAATGTCTTAATACACTTGAAATAAGACAAAAATAACTTTTCAGCAAGATACAGGAGTTTGTTAGGGGTAAATAACGACTCAATTTTGGCAGATTATTTCTCTTATAACATGAGAAAAATGTCATGAGTGAAACAAACTGCCAATGAAACCAACACCTTCCCAAAACGGCGGGCAAAGTCTTTTTTTTTTTTCTTTTTTTTTTCCAAAAACTGATTTAGACACAAAAAAACAAAAAAGAAAAATCACTTCAAGCAAAAAAAAGGACTACTTAAGGGAGGTGAAGGAAAAAAATGCTCCAATTCTCCAATAACTTAAGTTGTGTCTGCGTTTTTCTCTTTCAAATGAAGGAAATACAAACGGTCGTCACGGCAGCCAAAAACGAATCCCGGTGAAGCTTCTTTTGCTCTCTGCAGTTCTTCCCTCCCCGTCCTGTCCGGTCTCTCTTAACAGGTTGCCGGCACACTCTGACATTAACCCGTCCTCTGACCTGTTGAGTGTTTTAGGACGTTCCTAAAACCCCCTCCTCCTCCCCCCCCGGATCCCCCCAATCGCTGGCAAACGGCGATCCGAGACGTGAAAGCGGCCGGTCAGCAAATCAACCTCTCCACCTCCTCTCCTCCACCGCGCCGATGCTGAGCTGTGGACTTGCGGCCTATAAAGAGGTTTAGGTGCAAACAAACATCCCATTTAGCAGCATCCCTCTTCCATTTAGGCCGTCATTACAGGCCTCGAGGCCCTGGCTCAGCACTGAATTATGAATTAAGTTGTCGTGAGAGCCTCTGGTTATGAGCTGAGGGGGTCATTTAAATTTAATTTGAAAAGGGATTCTGTTAGAATGTATGCTCAGCAAACTCCTGCGGACCCTTCCTCCACAGAGGGAGGAGAGGAGGCTGGGGGTGACGGGGGAGAGAGGGGGCGCGAGGCCAAATGAAAACAGTCGGAGGAACATCGACTGGCGATAATAAGCTACAAGGCAGTTACATCACCGCGAGCCACGTTTCAAATTGTTTTCAAAGTTGGGAGCGGTCGCCTGCAGTCGATCTGTTTTCACGGTCCGGCTGTCGGATGTTTTGCTCAAGCTGCTGCCTTAATAAATAAAACGTTGGCTCGGCGACCCACGGATCACTTTGTTTCGGGGGTTTTTCCCGCTTTAGCCGAAGCTTTAGCTGGTTTGTAAGATGTGAAGAGAAACACCTCTGCAGACGGATGCTTCTTTAAAGGAAAATGCTGCTCAATTTTATTTTCTTCTCTCTTCATCCGGAAGGTAAAAAATCGCAGCAGCGGATTAAGATGCTGGTCGAACGTCGTTACCGTTTATTATGGGATTTTAGGTTTCAATTCTCTCTAGTTCCACAGAGCAATTTTTGATCAACTGAACATAAAAAAATATTCTGGAAACAGTCTCACATTGTCGACATAAGTCAATAAATTGACACAATTATGTTTGTTCGTGTTTTGCGCCTGTCACACCTAATGCAAGGATTGTAACTGTAGCAACCGAAATGAACTTAGGATAATTTGTTACATGTCTTCGAAATAAGTTTGTCAAAATTGCTTCTTTTTTAAAAACCCCTGTCAACACTTTGCCCTGGACTAATGCATCTACCGCGATCTCTCTTTTTTTTTCACTTATTCAATACATGCAGCTGCTGTTCACTAAAGCAAAAGTAAACTTGATTTTTGAGGTCAGCTGTGCTGCAGTGCGGCGCTGAGAGGAAAAATCCATTTGCGGTCAAGTTTTAAGCGTTCTGATCCCGCAGGATAATGCTGCCACCACCCGTTTTGACTGTCCTCCTTCAGGAAATTGCGTTGTCTCACTTTATTGCCGTTAAAACCCCGTGGTGGGGTATTAACCAATTCTCGGTGGCGGCGCGCAGAACCCGCGTCCACCCCGGGTACTCTTGAGCCTCAACGCAAAAAATAGGCACATTGTGCCTGTTGCAGAGCCGGAAGGGTAAGAATATAATATTAAACGAGAAAATTTATCTAAAAATAAAAAACTGCGTCTTTGGACGGACGAAGAATAACTAAAAGGAACAAAAAATAATCACTCCTGTGACGTGAAAACAGATGAAACCAAAATATAAGTTGGAAAGAACTTTAAATTTTTAAAGCACGTCTAGAAGGAACAGCGATCCCTCGCCAGGCGTTGGTCTGTGTTGCAAAAGTGCGTCTGGTTCGCTGGAAGGCAGATCAGAAGGAAGCAGGATCCCTCCGGGCGTCACTCTGGGACCAATCACCACCGCCGAATCACACATTGAAACACAACATCCTGATGTACGTTCAAAACTTGATATAAGTAATGGAAACATATCTGGCAGTCGACGTTTTCCAAAGCAGATCCAATTACCAAAATATGCACGTTAAATACTTAAGTTTTCAATGAAATATTTCTTCATTTCACAGAAATTTGCATTTGATTAGCAGCCGAAATTCAATAAATTCAGGAGGTTAACTGTATAAAGTTGCACTTTCTGGACTTTTTGCATAATCTACAAACAGGAAATTCAACATTCTGTGAGGTTTTTATCTCTAGTAATTGTTAACTGTTCTGATTGTGCAAAGAAGCCGGCTTTGCATGTCCCATGACTGAGCGCGTGTGTATGGCAGCTGCCCTTGTTTGTTTGGTGCGTAACGCACCATCTGCACTGTCTGGCTATCTTTTTTTTTTTTTCTTTTCAGCCTAGCAAACCACAGAGAGAGATGAACAGAACCATCTCTCTCTCTCTGGTTCGTTCGCAGAGGAGAGAGATGGTTCTGTTGGGCTCTGCAGAAGGAAGGAGGCTTCAGGCAGGATGCGAACTCAGAAAACCTGAATTTAATTTTGCAGCTTCCTCTCATTTGTGGGTTTTGTTTCCCCCCCGGCCTCCCAAAAAAAAATAAAAAAATAAAAAAAAAACGTGTTTGTGTACCTCAGAAGACGGAAGCCGATTTGATTTTTCTTTTTTAAGTATTTTTTTTTATTATTCATGCCAATGCTCGATTTTCATGACATGAATATGGCAACACATTTTTTTTATTATTATTATGTTTTAGATTCTTTTTGTGGGGGGTCTGAAGTGGGAGGTTGAGTTGCATAAATCGTCATTAATCCCACAGGGATTTGTTTTTCACCTCATTTGAAGTTTTTTTTATGTTTGTATTTTTTTTATGTTTATTAGTCTGAACGATTTCAGTCGTCACTTTGACGCCGCTGATCTCACCCAGGCGTCATTTTTACCTCGGTTCCCTGAAACTTCTGATCACCACAAAACTCTGGACTCCTGGGATCCAAAAGCCAAAATGAATAAAAAATAAATAAAGTGAAACACATTTGCTGAGCTCTTTTGATTTGGATGCATGCTAACCCCACACTCAGCCAAGAACATATTTTTATATGCAACTTCAGACTAAAAACACAGCGATCTGAAATCTCTGACATGCCCTTTAAGTTTAGATTTAAGAATCTTCTCAGTCAACCCACAGGTTTGTTTCTGACAGAGAATAAGACAGGAATTTCTCCTTGCCATCACCCTAATCTTTAGCGTCACCTCTGCTGAGAAGGCATTGAAATACTTTCAACTACAGCTGGGACTTCAACTTACTATATTCGACTAATTAATTACAAAGATCTTACAGCGGTAAAGATTTTAACGCAATTAGTTGCTGGTGTTTTTATGGATTTAAAAAAAAAAAAAATTATTTTTTATTTTTTTGGGGATGCCAAATATTTCATTAATTGAACTACAGAATTTCAAGAGCAGTTCAGACGGTTTGTTTTCTGCCTGGGCAGACAGCCATATCACCCATATCCAAAACCATCAGCGGAGATGAAGTCATTCAGTAAGAGGCCCTTTTGTTTTATCAAAGACAGTAATAATTTAATAATACTGAGGGCAATGAGGACAAACTTACACTAAAGAGCTCTAAAATATTGACAAAAACAGCAAAAGAAAAACCCTCCTATTGGTCAATTCTGTTAGATTTATATTCCAATTTCATCCTCTTGTCCCAAGTGGCTCAGTTTGAATAAAGACGTTTTGATACTTTTATTTGGGAACCCGAAAAGCCGGGCAAGTTGTGTACTTGAAATTGCATAAATACTATTTTTTTATCCTTTCACAATCCCATCTTGCAAAGCTCTGGGCAATTCGCTTAATGGTTAATGGTTCATTTTCTGTACCGCCCGTCAGCTTTGAGACCATTTATGACTTTCTCGATGCTCACAGAAGTTTTTATTCCGAGTTAGAAATATCAAACAATATATTTGTCATTTCTGACAAATTTATTTCGACCTTTCCGGGATTCATTTCGGGGGTTTTTTGGATGGTGGGAGGATCAGACAAGGAACGGCTTTTAAGAGGTTTGAGAATAAAGGTTTGTGTGCAATTTAATCAATGATTTGAAAATGCCACACAGTGGACCTCTTTGTCTATTCACAGATCTGTGTTCGCTGAGCAACTGGCTTTTCAAAGGCGAACATTTTCACAAATTAAGTTCACAAATTTTCAAGAGGGTTCAAGGTCAGACTAAAGTCAAGAGTATGATTCAGTGATCAAGTATTTTTTAGCATCGATTGACGGCACTGTTAAAAAACCGACTGCTTCATTTGTGGTTTCGATTTGGAATGTGCCGACACTCTTTTCCTGGAGAGGCCAGTGACATCAGAGTATGGTTGGTTGTTCTGGAACATTAAAACAGCCAAATGCTGAAGGGACAACTTGGGCTGGCTTTAACGTGAATCAGAAACATTCGTCGACTTCACTCAACAGCAACCGTGCCGTTGTTCGCTGCAATCAGAAGCTGTCGTTAGGGCCGTCGCAGCTTTTCTTCACAGCATTTCCCACGTTCCGTCTCGCGGTCGAGATAAAGTTCAGGATCCGCGAGTGGAAACTAAACTCCTGACAGGGAAGGAGCTGAAAAGTCACAGAGACATTTTTTTATAAACCGAGCTCTGCCACTTCTGCATGCACCACCCGGCCCCCGCTGCCCCACCGCACCCAGGGGTCCTCCTATCAAAACTGTCTTTCATCATTACAGGAATGTTCAGCAGCACTTCTGAGAGAAACAGACACACATCTCCTCCGTCTCTGTTGACGGCGACGCCTCCGTCTTACATAACCCCGTCGGTGCCGATGTTTTTCCTTTAGCAAACTCACCGAGTGGACTTTGACTTTCCTACCTCTCTGTGCCAGATGTTCGGCAGCAGCTGCTGTCTGTCCTGTCCCAGGAGACTCTGGAGGTGGGGGGGGAGCGCCTGCCAAAGCGGGCCGGCTCAGAACTCCCACGAGGGACATTGATCGTCATCGGGAAAGGTCTTTGGAAGGGGATTCGTCCCTTTTCCGGCCTGCTGCCAGCTAAATGTAAAATACTGACACCGATCAATGGCATGTCGATGCGCGTGTGGAGGGTTTTGTTTTTCCACATTTAAACCTTCTAATAAAGAGCACTCATCTGATTGGACAAGGTGTGACTTTTTGTCCTGGCAGCTGCTGCGCATTTCATCAAACGGTCATTTTGTACGTTAGCATACGCCGCTGCACCGACAAAGCTGCTCCAACCTGCTTCCAACGACCAGGGGGTGTCGTGACCCTCCTGTCCAGCTGGCAGCCGTTGGGGAACTGTGAACCCCAACAGCCAATCAGATGGTCCGGAGGAGAAGCAGGAAGGAGGACCTTAAACCTCGTGTTTATTCACGCTCTTTTTCCCCCCCACCTCCAGGGCCTTTGCTCCGTTGTAATGTATCTATCGTCGGTTCCCCCGCAGCTCCAGACTCACCCAGCTGTCTGCTCTGAATAGACAGCTTCCTCGGAAAGAGAGCCAGTGCTGGGCAAACTGAAGAGGGTCGGGAGATCCAGACAGCCGGGAACCTCAAGGAGGACCTGACCTGCAGGGCCTGCAGGGGTGGCCTGCCAAACACCGGCTGAACGGATCTGTGTGCGAGACGTAGCCAGGAGGGGAGAACGACAGGATGGGTTTGTGAGCATAAAGAAACTGAACAAAGGTTTGACTGTATTTACCTATTGAGGGCAGAGCAAATTAATTAACAGATTGGCGTAAATAGACCAATAGCGCCATTTTATCTGTAGTCTTAAGGATAAAATTGCATTCATTGCATTTTTGTCTTTTGCAGCGACTGACTTACTTGACGTCGGGTGTGAATTTCATGCCAATATCTCCATCAGAAACTTATTTACAGAGAAAAACGTCGAGGGGTTCAACACTTTATATCCTCCCCCGCTGCATGAATAAATGCAAAACAATATACATAAAACAGAAGACGAGGCAGAAGGAATCCACATCGCAGGTAGCGCTGTTCAAAATGCAAAAAGTCTTTGCAGAGACACGGCTTTTGATGGAGGCGAGGAAGAGGAGGAGGGAAGGCAGGATAAACAGAGGTGTGGAGGACCAAAGCGTCCTCCTGCGGAGGAGAGACTGGGACACGAGGAAACAGGAGGAGCGTCTGCCGTCTCCAACTGTTCCATCGGCGCAACACAGACGGGTGACAAACATGTCGCAGGAACGGCAGAGAACAAGCGGAGAACAAGCGGAGAACTTTAGACGCCAAACCCGAAGGTCTGGAGGAAGTTCGGCGAAAGCAAATGCCCGTCGCAATAAATCAGTGGAATGCTACATGATAACCCACATTTGCAGTATTTATCGTTTTTGCTCTTTTCTCTCTCAAAAACTGTTCACTCTGTTGCTTTGGTCTCAACTAGGCCATTTTTACCTTTTCTTTTTTTTTTTTGAAGGACAATTTTGAGAAAAAAAAACATTTATTTTGGTTTCTATTTTGGATATTTAAAATGTCTTCCAGTTTCAGTGTTGAATGCTCATCAGAATTGAAAGTTTATTGATCTTTGACAGTTTGCTCTTGCGTTATTATGCCGTTAACGTTGTAAATAGCCCCAAGACAACAATATCACCGTTTATCGCAATGACTTCTGGGAGGTTTAATCGTTCGGCAGCGTCTGTTCCGTTGACAGACCACATTTCATGTGAATTGGTAGACAATTAAAAGGGTGTGGGTTCAAAGTTCAAAGAATATGAAGGTAAACGAAATACCAAGCAAAACACTTTGCTGTAATCTGCAAACAGGAATAATGTGGCAAATCACAGCTGACCTAAAACGAGATCCGATCCGATCCGACTTGAGACGGCGAGGAGAAAAACGTCTTTCTGTTCTGCTTATGGAAACTTCTGGCTTCAGCTCTGCGTCATTTACAGGTTTTAATTACACAGTCAGTGCGCCGCGGCACGGTTTAAAAAACCCAACCAGAAAGTCTGGAGAGGCCGTAATAACCTGCCTTTTTCTTTTATTACCTTTGTTCTGCGAGGATCGTAAAACAAAAGCCGGCGAATCCTGGAATCCTTACAGCATGCGCGCATGAATGTTTTAAGACGTTTGGGGTGAAATTAATGAACATAAATCATCCGCGCAGACCCGAGTTTTTACAACGGGAAATAAAACAAGTTCAGTACAATCGCGGTTCTAATTGCGGCTCGTCCCTTTTTGTTACAAGCGCCGGGCGGATGCAGCAGGCCTTGACACCAGATGAGTCTGATGCTAAAGTTTGTTAGCGCTGGTGCTTCTGTTTTCTTCGCTCAGTCATTTAATCATTTCCTCTGCCTGCTTTATGCCGTTCAGGGTCGTGAGGGGGCCGAGCGAGTTCCGGCGGTTTGAAGCGAAGCGAGTTCATTAAAAAATAAAAAAAATAAAAATCAAATAACATAAGCTTGATTCGTGTCTGAAGGTTTCTGCCGGTGTGAAAGGAGTCGACTTTAACCGAGCACAGCTGACGTGTTTCCTCTGCTCATCCTGCGTTCCTCGTTCTTTCTCATTTTTTCTCGTTTTTTTTATTCTTTAAATCTGATTTTTGTTTAAAACCCCGGTGCTACATGTGAACATTCCTTCTCACCATCACCGGTGGCTTGTTGGTCACGATTGTTTCCTCTTCACCTCCTGCTCCTTCAGCACACACAACTCAAGTCCTGAGGTGGACGGAGTCAAAAGCAGGGCATTCATAGACGGGTTGTTTTTGTTGTTATTATTATTATTATTATTATTTGTTGAAAGCCACACGTCTTTTTTCGGTTCTATTTTGCGACTATCCACGCCTTTGTGTTGCTCGATGAAACTGGTGAAATATCGATAATACGTCAGAAAATGTTCAAAGGTTATGAGGACTTTTCAAACTCCAGACGCAAAATGAACAGACTCCAGTTTTCCTGTCTTCAACAAGCACTTCTTCTTAACAGCGCAGCCTGTTTTCATTTTTATTTATTCTCTTCAGTTTTTTTTTTTCTTGTCTATTTTTTTTATCACCTTGTCACTGAGAAATGAAAGCAAATAGAAACTGACGTCGTTTCTACGGGTCAGGGAGTAATACTAGATACTGCACCATCCAACTGCAGCCATTGATTTCTAACAGCCTGTAAAAAGTGGAGAGATCTGATGTGGACAAAGTGTTTCTTCTTGCTTCGATTAAGCTCTCTTCTCAAATTATCGATCCGCAATTTTTGCTGCAAAGTGTTGTGCTGAGCTTTAAAATTATGTTTTTGCACTGCTGGGTCAGGCGTTTATTTATGACACCAGTAAAGACGTTGCAAAGAGCATTCGCGCCGAAATGAGTGCTGGTTATAATTCATGGAACAATAACGCTGATCGGGCCTCAGCGTTTCTGAATCTGTGTCATATTTCTCTCGGCGCGTTTAAAGTCCCATCTTTTTCCGTCCGGGGCAAAGCGTATTCCCGGTGTCTGCTTTGGGAAGGGAGACGAGGACGTTTTCCTCCTCCCCGGGGGGAAATCTCTCTGTGAACGGACAGATCTCGGAACGAGGGCCACCGCAAACACTCCTGTTTGCTGTCTGTGTCCGGGCCCCTCGGCGCTGCGGTGTGATGGATGGCCAAGGAAAGGTTGAGGCGGCTCACATCACCTCCGGCTCACATAACCGTCAAAGCTCACGCCTCAACCTGGCCCTTCACTAGCCTGGTGGCTCAGGGTCAGCAGAAGAGATAACGGATTGATGGACATATTCATTCATTCATGTTGGAAAATATTTATAACACTACTTGGATTTAAAAAAATTATTTTTTTGTGATTTCTAAATGCCTATATTTTCTTGCGTTCTGGTCGATCCGTTGGGTTCAGTGGATGGTGGGTGATAAAAATGCTGCTGGTTCAGGTTACAGTGAGCAGCTGCTGAGACCAACGCCTGACCAGGGATCTTATCTGTGTCCCATCGTCTGTTCAGCGTTGGGAATAAACGCCTGGTTGGGCTTCACATCTCGGCCTCAAGCTTCCTGCTCATTCCAGTTTCCAGGTTCTGGCAGTTTTGCTTCAACTGTTGTCATCATTGGAAACTTTTTGATTTTATTACTCCTTCGTTTTTTTGTGTTTTTTTTCTAGAATGTCCCTGTGTGCGTTTGGGTTTTTTAACCTCTGTGTCCCGTTTTTCTTTTTTCTTCCTGTTATGAAACTCTTCTTGTTGCTTGCAGCAGGCTGAAGTGAGCGTTAGATATCTTCACTCCTCATCGCTGCAAGTGATCATGTTGCTCTCTAGATGTCTTCCGTGTTTCGTCTTTTTGTTTTTGTTATTTTTCTTCTGCACAGTCGGCAGGAGCCCCGTCTCAGAGTTCCCTTTTTAGTGCCATGTTGTTGAGGCTTCAATAGATTTCAAACTAGCGAAACAGAAAGCAAAATCTTTTTTTTTTTTTTTTTTTTAAATAATAAAAAAAAAAGACTTTCTGCTCTTAAAAAAATGTTTCCGAAACCTCGCCGACACGGTGTCCGAGGAAGGTTTGTGTTTCTGACTTTTGCCGTCGGCGCCCTGCGACTCTGAAAGTTGATTTGAGTTTATTAACATGCATTTCGACGTAAGTCATTCAGTAGGTCCGACATGCTCTCTGCGCTCCTATAGCAAAACACTTGCTCAATCACAGACGTTTCAGAATAAAGGGCTTCCAGACTGAGCTGACTTTACATCTAGAAAGACCGGTACCGGTCTGTCGTGGTGAAGAGAGAGCTGAGTCAAAAAGCGAAGCTCTCAATTTACCGGTCGATCTACGTTCCTACCCTCATCTATGGTCATGAACTTTGGGTAATGACCGAAAGAACGAGATCGCGGATACAAGCGGCCGAAATGAGTTTTCTCCGTAGGGTGGCTGGGCTCTCCCTTAGAGATAGGGTGAGAAGCTCGGTCACCCGGGAGGGACTCAGAGTAGAGCCGCTGCTCCTCCACATCGAGAGGAGCCAGTTGAGGTGGCTCGGGCATCTGGTCAGGATGCCTCCTGGACGCCTCCCTGGTGAGGTGTGGGGGGAAGACCCAGGACACGCTGGAGGGACTACGTCTCTCGGCTGGCTTGGGAACGCCTCGGGATTCCCCCGGAGGAGCTGGAGGAAGTGGCTGGGGAGAGGGAAGTCTGGGCCTCCCTTCTTAAGCTGCTACCCCCGCGACCCGACCCCGGATAAGCGGCAGAAGATGGATGGATGGATGGATGGATGGATGGATGGATGGATGGATGAAGAATATTTTGTGTTTTTAACAGCAGGAGAACTTGAACCTCGTTAGCTTCATGAAACCCGGACAGAAACCAAACGGCTATTACCATATTCAGTACAGGAGTGACTGAATATGCTGAGAATGAACGTTTTATTGATTTCAATCTGTAATCAGGAAGGGAAAAAAATTGAATAAGTTCAACAGCAAAAACTTTTAAACCTTCAATTTCATCCAGTTTGTGTTAAATTATCATCAGTAATTTCACTCAAACTAAGTAATTTACTCGATTGCGGCAATCAGTGAGGTTTTATTCTTTCGTTGGCTTCAGCAGTTGGCAACAGTGGTCCACATTTTATTAATCAAATGAAAGTATAAAACAGCAAGACGCCACAACACCAAGTTCATAACCTTCCTCAGTTTGACACCGTTGTCCTTAATTGAAACAGACGAACGTCCTCGGCTCTTTGTGACGGAACGTCGTTTGTTCTCCGTGTTGGAAATAAACAAAAAGAAGATCTGGCTGCGATCGGAGCACAAAATGTTACTTGAGGACCAAACAACGAGCCTCATAATATCTTTTTTTTTTTCTTTTACAAAATGAAAGTAGAAATCCTTCTTTTCGTTTTTTTGTAACCATTTTACATTTCAGACAGTAATTTAAGGGTGATCACTGTCCAAGCTGCTGAAAGCAAAGGCTCACTCTCGACATCCGAATAAAAACAATATCTGCAGCTGAGCTCATAAGTCCCATTTATGCAATAATTTATCAGCAAAACAGGCTTCTTCACTCGATTGAAAATCTGCTAAAAATATAACCGATGTTGATCATTTACAAACTAACGTGCCTTAATTGCGGCAGCTCTTGTTTGACGGCTCCATGATTCGTCTCTGTGGCGTATTTGAGGTTGAGGTTTTTCGTAGTATTGTGAGCAGAGAAATAACAGCCCGGTTTTATTTTTCCGCGCTTCCGAAACACTCTCTGGCAAAGAAGAATCCGTTACAGAAACATACCTTGAAGACATTTTTTATGAGACTTGCTGAAAATCTTGCACTCTGGGATGGAGACGGCAGCGTGTTGTGGTTGCCAAACAGGCTCAAATAATTCTGGAAGAGAATCTGAATTAAACCCTTTGCTCTGAAGTATTCGTTTATTTATCAAGGCTGCCAAGGGTGTGTCTTTTGAACTTGCTGAGTTATTGTACAGGCACCGACAACAGATCATTTTTTAGACATTTTGCTACCAGCCACCTCTTTGGAGAAGAAAACAGTTCACTACTCCTGAATTAGATCAGAAATTCAGTCAAAAAGGCAGGAAAAGTTGTGTTTCTTTTAGTCTTTTCATTACCTGATAGAGTGTTTTGTTTAATAAAAGCTCATTCTGCAGATTACGACCCGCCAAGGACGAAGCTCCTGTCGGCCTCACAGAGCAGCCCTCACCTACAGCTCCCTCCCTGTCAGTTCCTTCAAACTAGTGGCAGCAATTAGCAAACGCCTGACGGAAGTGCGCGTCTGCTGCGCTCGTGGCACGAGCTTCTTCTCAGTGCAACGCTGGTAAAATAAAAGCTGCCAAAGAGTTAACGGAGGATATCTGTTTAAAGAGACAGAGGCCCAAATTCAAAGTGTTAAATTGTGAAGTCAAATATCATATTTGATATATGCAGCATTTTCTAACAAGTGTAGATAACTTGATTGTGACTGAAAAATACACAATACTGACCCCTAACAGAAGCTACACGTTAGCATGCCTAGCCGACTGGATGCTTAACGTTGAGTCTTACTGTGCAGCTCCGGTACAACCACATGTAGCGACAGACGTTAAGATGCTTACAGGAGTCCAACTTTTACAGCCCTCGCAGGTTTTTCTGCCTTTTTTTTTTTTCTTTTTTTTTCACAATAAGCCTAAGAAGTAAAAGTCTTTATCAAAAGCTTTGGTAGAGCTGCTGCTCCTACCGAGTCCTCCTCAGTAAGAGCACATTTGCATAAACTAGAATAATAATAATAAAATTTTATTAGAAAAAAACAGTGAGAGAGGAAAGGTGGAGCTGACTTCACCTTTCCTCGGGTCTTGGGTTTCTAAAAACTACAGATGCCACCGACCGCCGTGTGAAAATGGCATCAAAAAACATCTCGTCCACGCACTGTTTTTTTTTGGTTTTTTTCCCTCTGAGCTGTTTAAGTGGAAACCTTTGCGTGTCGTCGCTTCAGATCTGAGGAAAGTGACGGCTTTCACGCTGTCACAAAACGGCTGTGCTATTATTAGAACAGGTCGCCCCTCGGTCTGCTGAACTTCAAAGAATCTTGGAAATGAATTTTAAAAAGAAACCGTGGCTGCTTTAAAAAAAAAAAAAAGAGAGAGAGAAAGAAATCACATTGAACCCCCAGTGAGAACGGCTCCAGTGGCACCGGTACGGAACATGCTCAGCTTCCCTTCTTTCCAAAGAGGTTTTGAAAGGAGCAGTCACCTCCAGGAAACTTCCCTCTGCATTTATCTTCTCTCTCTCTTTTCTACTCTTTCCAGTGACGAAGAACAGTGTGACCTTTTCTGTGATCTGTGTTATGTTGGTGCCGTCTTGCTACGTGACTGGATGAGGAGAGACAGCCTCTTAATAGGTGCAAAGTCCCGATGTCACTGCGTCGAAGTTGAAAAGAAACGGGCTTCCGTGCAGCCAGGAACGCCGAGACGCCACGGGAACGCTTTCGAGTGAATTGTACGAGTCGAACAAAGTGAGCGTCCCTGTCAGGTACCATTTTGGAACCATTGTGATCGAACTGGAGAACAAACTCCACTGGTGGCATTTTATGGTGAAACTAACTGGCCACACAGCCAGGCTTTCACCCGCAGTTATGTGCGCACGTCTTTTTGTGTGTTTTTGTTTCATCTCTTTATGTTTCTGTGGAATAAAGACTAAAAAAAAATAAAAAAGAAAAAGAAGACAAACAGAGCAAATATGGGTAAAATGCAGTGAGGCGCCGATACGAAAATTTCAGCTGATATCAATATCCGATACTAATATTGCTGTTACAGCCGATATTACTGCTTTGGCATCTTTGGTTAACTTTTTTTTATTAATGACCAGAACGGACGGCAACAAGATAAAAGTCAATATTAGTTGTTCATATTGGCCCAGTTTTATTTATCGGATTGATACCGATAAATTAAAATATCACTAATATCGGTCGATATTAGTACTTATATGTACAAAACCCCTAGAAAATCATACATGATTTTTTTTTTCAAACATTCGGAGAATGTCTCGAAGAAATGCCCTTATATTATTTATGATGTCATATTTAACTGCGTTATCAACGACATGGCTACAGACAGACACACTATAAAGAACCTCAAAATGTGCAGTAAAGTGCAATAATTGTGCTTTATTGATATTGATCATGTTTTGTGAAAGAAAATTGGGTACAGTACTCTTGTGGCCACATTATTATGAAGGCAAACATATAATTTATTTTCATATTGATTTTGTGTTTTCTATGTTTTGAAATTGCCTGACAGTACATTAATTCAGTACCTGACCGTTTTCAAAGGGCCGAGGTCAAATTTAGAAAATAACAAAACAAAAACTTATTGTGATTTCTTAATGGTCATTGCTTCAAAACATTTGTGCCTAAATGAAAACTCAGACATGTTGCTGATGAGAAGCGAGGTTCCAAAATCGACACTAAAGAACCACGAATAAATATAAAATAAGATGCAATGAGTTTTGAGTTTATTTAAGGGTCAAGTGGTGAAAAATTACAACCTTAACTCATTTGTCGCAAAGCTTCGCTGCAACGCCTGTCATCCAAAAGCAAAAGGAAACATGCTAGGAAAGCTTTGAAACTTCAAATTTTTTGAATAAACGCACAGCAAAAGTAAACCGTATGGTTGAACCGGTGTAGGCAGCAAACTTTTTTATTGTTTCTTTCTCCTGGAAGTCACACAATAAACTGATGCGTCCCGCTGCTGTTACGCCGTTTTAAAATGTCGATCAGCAAAAGGTGAGTCAGTCCCCACAAAACTCTGCGTGAAATCCAAGGAATTTCCCCTACATTTCCCACGATGCAACACAGTCCTATCTCGCTCCCATACACAACCCGACGACGCTCCTCTGGAGCCTCCGAATAATTTACGCATGTAACTGATTAACATGGCGGTTTTCACAAGACTCCTGATAGAAGAAGCTTTCCTGAGGTTCACCGCGGAGACTAAAGCAGCGACTGTTACTCTTTTTGATGCAAGAGTGAGAACCAAAGAAACCCCCCCCGAAAACTGCATCTGCGGGGGTCAAGTCTGTTCTCAAACTCAACAGACTCACCTGTTTGTTTTCTTTTTTCCTCTAAAATAGTCAAGCTGCTCTTCTCACCTGACACGGTGGGGGAGAAATTGCACTCAACGAATCCTTTCAAACAGCTATGGCCGCCAATATCTTTCAACCAACCCTGAGAAATAAAGTTGAGAGAGAGAGAGAGAGAGAGAAAGACAAAAATGGCATGCCAATCTCTGCAACATTAATAACTCCTTGTCCTGGCTGACACAAATGGAGAGAACAGTCTGATTGCAGGCAGAGAATGGCTCGGGAACACCAGAAAGCTGTTACCTAAGACGAATTATCGCGGCTATTGCAAAGGAACATTAGCCAGCAATGATGGATATTTTCAGTATGTGTAAGATGAAGCCAAGCTGATCAGAAACACTCTCTGCAGTCCTCCTTTAGGGTCACTACACACAGGCCTAATTACATTGCCTCTCACAAATGTGTGGCCTGAGCGGTGTGCCAGCACTGCCATCTAGTGATGGGACGACGAAATCTTCTCCCTTGGACTTTTTCCCCCCAACATAGATCGGATATCTACCCCCAGGTGTTGCTCAGGTGTTGCTCCTTAACTTCACGTCGCTATGTTAAATGTACACCATGCTGCATGTTGCGTGTGTGACACTTCCAAGTAACTGGTTATTCAAGAAAGATGTCAGATTTGTGTTACTTCTTTTTGGAAACTTAGTGTTTTGCACGACTGCACTGATCCACCATTTTCACTTCTGATACCGATATCTGTGGTTCAGTATCGACCGATACCGATCTGATGCAAAAAAACAACAACAACAACAACAACAAAAAAACTGTGCCGAATCGACTTGCGATGTTTTTGTTTTAAAACACAGTCAGAGATCTACTGAATTATAAATTTGCTTGAAAACTTTGCACCAATACAGCATGGTTGAATACATCAATAGTTTCACAAGCTTGATCAAACGTGTAAAAGCAGCTTTAATTTGCAGTTAGGATTATAACAGCCAACGTAGAGCAAATGATAAGAGAAAAACCGAAAATGAAGAAAACAATAGGTTGCAACAAACCTTTGAAATGGTTCAGAAAGTGCAATTAGGAATTCTGTACAAAATAAATAATAAATCACGCCGTCGCTCAGAGTACAAAGCATAGAATTAGACTGAATAGATCTGCCCTTGTGGGTCAGGCACATTGTTATTGATACCCAATCTAGATTGTTTTTCTAATGCACCTGATAAACTGATTCAAACAGCGTCACCGTCCTTATAAAAGCAGGAGTTTTAGCATGTTGTATCAGCAACTCACCAAAGTGGAATCAGCAATGGCCTGAGAGATGCAACTGTTGCTGCCCCTCAATCTGATGCGAGTGGCATCTCAACTCTGGGCAGAAGACAGCAAAGTGGAGTTGTTGCCCAGGGCTAAGTTTGGTGTAAACCACATTCATCCCTTATTTTCAGCACATACACCTAGAAATGTGTATGTCACATGTGTGGGTCACATTTTGGGTTTGCCCTGCGGTGATACACCAGGTTCACCTCGAAGTCAATAAGTCGACGAGGAGCATAGCGAACGTTTCTAGAGTCAGGTGACTGGGCATAAACCCGACAGCTGGAGCTTCATCCAAACCGGGTCGTACAGTAGAGTGTGATCCATGATGGAACGGCTGGAAAAGAAAGAAAACCAGGTTTTGCAATAGTCAAAGTCAAAACCTCAGTCCGATTGAAATGCTGCTGCGGCCTCCGTCACACATAATAACATAGAGAACAAACTGATAAACAAAAAAAACAAACAAAAAAACTTAAGGAGAGGGTTTTGGGTTTTTTTTCCTTTTCTGACAGGTTTCATCTCGTTTATTATTTCTCTAAAACAGCTTCATAACACAATCAGCAGGTGATGAAACGGGCTGTCACAAGAGACCGTCCTCAGCCACAGATGATAAATTCATTAAAGTTCCCAGCCTCTTGTCAAACATTGACAGTGACGTTATTTCTTCCCCTCCTTTCACTGCGGGCGCATCCACCACTAGAATAGAGAACTCTCAGACATTTCCTAGAGCACACACTGCACTGGGATATTTATGCTCCTCATTCTGTCCTCTAGTTCAACATTCATGCACACCAAGAAAACCACATTTGACCCCCCAGGGAGTCGTTTCCAATGTCTTCTGACTCGTGTGTGATGCAGTTCTGGTTCTGTCAGTTTGGCCCGCGACTCTGTTGTTGCTGCTCCAACACTACGGACTTCCCAAATGAATATTCTACAGATCTTTTGACATTTAAAAAAATTGCGTCGCAGGTATCTGGACTTGTTAACATTTGTTCGGCAGTAATTGACTTGTAGATCGGAAAGCAATTCGGCCGCAGATATCCACATTAAACAGAAGCTGAAGAATAATATTTTTTTTTAAAAAGAAAAGGATTTACTGTTATCTGACATTACAAACTTCGAGCACATAATGGCAGAAGAGCAGAATGTCACTGCGGTTATCTGAAAGTGTTCGCCCGCTCTGAAGAATTAAATTAGATCCGCAACACATTCCCACTCCGACTGTTATTTTTAAAAATGACCACAGCTGCCCATTTACAGAATATTTCGATGTTCTGTTTAGTTTAGACAAAAAGTCAGATATGTGCCATGTCAAGTCGAATCGCTGTTCTTCTGACGGGGGGAGTCAAAACGATGAATACCAACATCGGTCCAGGAAGTACGTAGCATGGAATTTGAATTAAAACCACTAACAGAGAAAAGCTCATTAGAGATAAAGATTTTAATAAATGTTCAAATTTGGTGTTCGAATGAAGAGGTAATTACTTTTTACATGGAGCTGGGTCACACCTAAAATGTTCAGAAATGTCCTCATGGTTTTCAAAGATAAGGAAACGGCTAATAACGTTACTTGGAGCTACAACAGTCACAACGGGCTTAAACTCACACACAAAAGTTTAAATATACACATAGGCCCTGGGTCATAGGTCAAGCTGCCTTACCAACTTGCATTCGACCATTTTTGTGAGCATTGACTAGCATCTGACTCGCATCTGAAGGAAATTCAAACACTTTTCTTATCCGAAGAAAGCAGACTTTGTTTAAATTGACTGGTGTCCTGCCATTAATCGAGCCTTAAGCTCTTCATAAGTTCTCCTTCACCATTAATCCACCCACTTTGAGTAATCCTTTGGTGCAGACTGCACAAAACAGCCCCACAGCATGACACAACCAGCACGAGGCTCAACAGTTTCACCTGCTTGCAAACATTTTTCCGGTTCTTAGCAGCATTTATATGAGAATAAATCTTGCTTCCAGAAGGACTTGGCTTATTTATTTGGCAGTTGCACATTTTATTAAACGAGCTCTGAGGTTTAGGTCTTGAAGTCTTTGGTGGTTGGTGATGTAAAACCCACCTCACCCTGAGCAGTGACTCTGGTGTTCTGTCACTGTCCGGATTCTGACAGGGTTGTGTTGTGGTATTCATGGACATCCATGACAAATGTCCTTAATTAAAGAGAACGGTTTGGGTCAGTCGATTGAAACTTGGGCACAATTTGGTGCTCCAGCGAGAACATAACCCCGAAAAACAACAAACTGGCTAGGCATGTCATTTTAGTCCCCCCTGAAACTATCCTGACTGAGCTTAAAAGCTGGGTTTATGGCAGGAAGCTTTACAAATTTTGTCAAGAAGAGCAAACAAATATCTTGACGGAATTGCACCATAAGCTAGATGCTCTTCTGTAGCTTGGTAATTGACTCAAAAGACCTGCGAAAGTTTCCTGAACCTCTTAATGGTCTCTCACTCTGAGTCAGTATGAGGAAGACTGCTGATTGGACAGATGTCCAGGAATCACTGACCCCTTCCATAAGGAGCATAAGACACCACAGGTCGTCGCTAAAGAACCTGGTTGTTCACATAAACTTTTGAAAAATGCAGTTTTCAAGAATTTTGCCAACAACTTATTTTGGGGGTTTTTTGGGCCATTTTTTTATCTTGGATATTGAAACTTTGTTGTAAATTTCTTTTCTTCTTCTTTGGCTTACACACAGTCAAACTCAAACCTGTTTACCCGGTTTGAACATATCAGGAGGTTGTTTTCCACAAAAGGCCCCGGAAAAAGAATGGCTCAAAAGAAATATTAAGAGCCCTAAAATAATATGAAATTGATGCAGGTACAGAACGGAGGTTGATTTTAGAAAGATATTCAATATGCCAGCAAATGTCCTATCTGGTTCATCTTTGTTTTTTCTAAATAGTGCTGGATTTGTAGATAACGGAAAAAAAAATCTGTTATCAAGACCATATTTTTCCGTAATGTCTCGAAAGGCCTTGATGATATAAATCGTTACGTTGTACCAAGCCCTTTTCAATTCATTTTTAAAAGTATTATCAGTTTTATGTGGGGTAAAACCTTGGATAATATGCTATTCATCTGATTGGTGAACAGGACTATTTATTTTCTTTTACTAATTTTGACCAGGACTTGAGTTCTGTTTCTGAACATGGATTTAGTTCTTTAAGGTCATTTATTAAGTCTTTATTTCCAATTGCTGCTTGCAAGAGGACACCGTTGCTTCTACATTCAATCTCCTTCCACTTTGCTGTGTAGGAGGAATCTTACATCTGCAACAAGGTACTTTTAGCTTGTTTTTTTGTTTTGGTTTGGGTTTTTTTTTCTTACAACAGGAAGAGGCTTGCTTGCATCACAAAACCTCCGACAACACCTGAACTTTGACCTCAAATTTCAAAGGCGTCGAAAAGGAGAAAGTTCAAACTACCTGCTCCATTGATTACTGTGGGCAATGACTCTACCCAAAACTTCAGGCAGATTGACGGAATCATATTTTATTGAACAACAAAATATTTATGGACAGTGAATAACAGTTCAGCTACAAATGGTAACAATGCTAGCTTGATGCATATTCTTTAAGTCCCCGGTCACGAGCTGAGGATGAAGCGCTCCACCTTCGTCATGTACGCTGGTTTCAGGTATTTTTGCAGCTCGCTCTTCTTCACCCACAGCAGAGGCGCGGGCGCAGCGCCTCCCGGAGCGCCGTCGGCCAGGATGGCTTTGAAGAAGAACACCTTTCTTCCGACTGAGCCCTCGGTCCGAGCGGCCTTGGGCAGTTTGTACTTGTAAACGCCGCAGGGAGTGTTGCCGAGGAAAGTCGCCTTGACGCCGGTTGCTGTGGACGGGAGGACACAGAGGTGGAGTTCGATCAGTCATGCTCTGCTCTGCGCTTGGTTTGTGTTCTTTCTTGGTTGCCGCTTGAATTTGCTCGACATTTTTTTTTTTACATTTCTAATCCCGTCTCATGCAACTTCCCCAGACGGCTTCGAGACGAGAGCGAAGCGCCAGCGCTGCCTTGTTACAGAGGCGCCGCTCCCATATGAGCCCGGCTTTATTAAAAATGGATCAACCGACGAGACACTTTAAACAAAAACCCGCCACTAAACATTACATTCTAGTATCAAGGTCTTCATAGAAAGTGTTTGATGGAGTGAGCCCTCGCTAAAAGCTACACAGCAGTTTAAAACAGTCAGTCAAGGGCTGATTAGCTTGTAGACTTTGCAGCTTAGAGGCTTCCACCAGCTGCACGCCAACAGCTGCAGCTTTGTTTTAAATCTCTGTTGTGTTAAAAGATCTTTACTGAGTCAATGAAAATATTTGCAGCCAAAACTTTATTCTGGATTTAATCCTGTTAGCAGACTGGATATGTAGCAAGGCTGTGGGGAAGTAAAATTCAGCGTATCAGCAGAAGCAGAAAGGATTTGTAGTGTTCAGGCACAGAGCACCTGAAAAAGAGGCAATTTCTATTCAAAAGTCTATTTTATTTTATTATTATTAAACAGCTTTGAAACTAATGGTCACAGGCACAGTTTCTAAATAAATATTTCATTAGGAAACAAATATTTTGTTGGAGAGCTACATATTTGTTAACAAGCTGTGAGGAAATGCCTGCAGTAGGAAAGCAGTAACTTACATTCTGCTTGCTCTCAGCGACTAACAAATGTTCAAATTGTATTTTATTTTTTAAATTAAAAAAGAATGATAGTTTTTGAATGTGTAAAAGATATATTTTTTTGTGCAGATAATACTCTCCAATCACAAGGGATGCATTTGTAATCAGCCCCTTTTATTTTTAAACCCTTAAATAAAAACTGGTCCAGCCAATCGCCTTCACCAATTGTAAACGAATTCCGCCTGGCCTGCTCTACGAAGGCTTTAGGGGTCAGAGGTCAGAGGACAAACGTCACCGAGACCAAGAAATACAGCAGACATGTCTGGGAGAGATGTTTAAATCAGGGTTGAACTATAAAACAATATATCTCAGAGAGCACAGTTTACCATCTGAAAATGGAGAGAGTATTGTTTTCTGTTTCTGTGGGTGTGCCCCAGGGTTGTGTATTAGGGTCCCTGTTATTCAATATTCCCATAGTATAATTTTTTAGCACAATCAAGTAACTAGGTGATCTTAAATTGAAATAAAAAATGCCATATATAGCAAATATGACTTTAAAGAAATTTAAACGCCTTGAAATTGGGCTTCTGTCACTTTAAAAACTCCTGCTCTTTCTGAAACTTAGTGAATAAACTATCCGCCCTTTAAAAACATCTTACAAATGTTTCAGGCTTTTTTTTTTTTTTTTTGCCCAGCTGAACGGTTGCCATGGGAGATTAAAGGCTTTCTCAAACACGCATTAAAGAATCAAAAGCAACGATTGTTTGATAAGGGAATAACATTATGATGTAAAGCTTAAAAAAAAAAGAAAAAAAAAAGAAAAGAGAATTGACTTCACATAATAGCACCCTTTTAAAATGGGGGACATGTCAGCGTTAGGGGAACTCAAAATGCTTTTTAAAAGACTGAAAACGAAGATGCGGTGGCTTTGTGGGACCTGTCGCGGAGTGGAGCGCTCTCTCCGCCGTCTGCCGCAGTGTTTCTCCCTCCCGCCACGCAGCCTGAGGCAGCAGCCACAGCTTCTCTGCTCCCACCTGCTGCTCGGCCAGCAGCACCAGAGAGTCGGCCAGGCAGCGCTGCGCCGAGCTCAGGTCCTTATCCACGTCGGCTAAAGCAAGAATAAGGGAGAGAGATGGGAGACGATGTCACAAGAAGGGAGATTCCTATTAAAGAAAAAATTATTATAATCCATCTCATGAAATTCCTTTACATGACCTCATTTTCTTCCTTTTCTCCATTAATAAATTATCAAAGTTTTTATTTTATTTTTTTCAGGAACATTCCAAGAGTGCTACACACCCAAGTTGACTTCCAGACTTTCACCTGTCCACTGACCTCTGACCCTTGGAGCTGGCTGGAAGTTCTTTGACCTCTGCTCCCAGGTGTCCTCCAAGTCCTGAGTCATCATGATCTCTTGGTCGCCACGATCCTCTTCGTCCGAGTCATAGTCGTCAGCCTGCCTCCGACTCATCCTCTCCGCGTCCTCCATGAGCCGCAGCTCGTGGTCCGACAGCAGGCTTTTCTCCAGCTCCATCTGGGGTGAACATTGTGTTTAAGATTGCTTTTGCCATTTTATGTTATCATTTTGTTTCTGTGCAAGCTCTGACACATATTTCCGAAAAACCTATGTGGTCTATGGAACAGCCTACACAAAGAGGGAACACTTCCTGTGCATGCAACATTATCAAAGTGTAGTTTCCCTATCTTCCACAAGGTGTCGCTTCTTCATCCATCCGGTCACAGAATCCCCTGGACACCTTTCCAACCAGAACTCTGTTTTTTTAGTCCCCAAACTTCTCACCTGCTGCAACATCTGCTTGAAGCGCTGCTCTATCGGACTGTAGTCCGCTGTAATGACAGGTAACCTCTGCAGACACACCGCGGCCATCAGAGACCAGGGAGAAGTCGCTCTGTCCGCCGCAGTATCGCCCCGAGGGGTCGCTCTGTCGATATGAGTGACGGAAAACCGGCGACATGCCCCGCTTCCGACGGCTGTCCTACTAAAATAACACAAGAGCTGAGAGAAGGACCGACTCGCCATCTTTCGACAGGGCGCAGCCATCTTCTTTTGTTGGGTTCAATGTGCGCTCGGAAAAACGGGATGTTGGCCGTTGCCCAACAAAACACTGAATTCAACGGGTTGGCCTTTTGAAAATAATAAAATCTAAAACTTCGTCGTGTCTTTCTTGAAATAAAATACTCTCAATTAATATACAGTCATCACTGTCATAGTTGTATGGCGCTCTCTGACTCTAAACAAATATTAACAATATTTCCGAGATGAACCTGAAGGTTGTAGTGTCTCCAATTTACCCACAATTCCAAGCGCCATCTAGCTGCAGAAACGGTGAAGCTCTAGTGGTAAGAGGAAATCAATGCAGTTCCTCAGTAAATCGGGGGGAAAAATGTCATCTCCGGTTTTCAAATGAATTTATTGTATTTATTTATTATTAGTTATTATGGACCCACTCAAGACTAATGATGACTTAGGAAAAAAGAGACGGCAAAATAGGCGTATGTGGTGACTATTAATAATAATTAAATCAACACTGTGATCGTGGAAATAAATTATATTGATTTAGTTTGTAAGTAGACTCAATTACAGGAAATTGTGTGACTAAATTCATCCTAAGAATGTATACAATTTTCTGGGTTGGAAATTTGATTAATGCTTCTTCTGTTTTGACATTTGCAGAAACGTGACCGAGTGAGCGCTCTTCGCAGCAAAGCTATCTTTCTCTCCGGTAACCTTGTCAACAAGAATCTAGTCAGTTAGCATAAAATTAACAACTCATCATGAACACTTTGAATGTACTTTGTTACGCTTTGTGCCGTGGAAAATTGTAGTCTTTGTAAGTATGTGTTTGCCGACGTGTTGTTTTTTTTTTTCTTTAGTTGGTAAAATGTGGAGCTCGTACACATAATCTTTGAGCGTTGCGCTAAGATATGTGTATCAGCTAGGACTTTTGTTGTTGCTGCAAAATGCCCATTTATAAAACCTCTTCAAATGCAAACCTTTCAGACGTTTTGTTAGTTGTTCGCTGGCTGTTGTGAGGACAGCACAACAAACAGCAATAATTATATATTTATTTTCACTTGAAAATCAGTTTGACACGTTAAAGTGGATCATAAATCCAAAATGGTACAAGAAAAATAAAGAGGGGCGGGTGGCTGTTTAGCACTGCTGCATGGCAATAAGGCCATCCAATGTTGTGAGTTTATATAAAAACAATTAAATAAAATTTTTGGTATTTTTTTTAATTATTATTATTATTATTATTATTATTCAAAAAGTCTTTCCTGCTTCCACTGTTTTTGTCACACATTGCAGTTCATTTTGGGTCAGGTCCGCTGTTTTATTTGTTTGCTTTTAGAGCGTTCACGTTTCCTATTTGACACAAAGCCACTTCCGCCACTCCTGGCGCTCCGCCGGTGACGTCGCCCGACAGGTGCGAGTGAAACCTGTCCTCGTCAATGCTGTCAGGAAGGAAGGACGGCACTCTTCGTTCCAGCCAGCCGAGTCGCCCGTGACCGTGCGTCCGTCCTCTTCCAAACATGGCGGGTTACCTGCGAGCTCTGAGCACCGTGTGGAGGAGGAGCGCGGCCGCCGCGCTGCCGCCGAGCCCCGCGGCGCTTTCACCATCCGCCGCCTGCGTTGAAAGACAGCAGCAGAGGGACTGTAAGTCAGCTTCCGACTGAAACTACAATATTTCGAAAAATACACAGCTGCTGTTTGCTCTTGTAGCTGAGGTCCAAAGCACCACAGTGCACGTGGACATATTTATGCCAGTTGTGTGATTTTTCTTTTTCTTTTCCCAAATTTGACTCCGGAAAAAAAAAAAAAAAGAAAAAGAAAGTGTGTTCTGCTTGGCGACCAGCCATTGATGAATCACATAGAGGAGACTGCGAAAAGACAGTTCACTAATAGTAAATGGCTTCATTCATCACTTTGTTTAAGGAAAAGAAAAAAACAAACATAATCAAAAGAGCGAAACTAACCTGTCAGGTGCTTAGAAACAGACAAATTCTAAAATGTTTTTAATCGCTGTAAAAGATCAATTTTTTATATACTTAAATCAAGTGCAACCTGCCTTGTCTTTTCATCCACTTATGTAGTAAACGCTATCAGAGCCCTCATATACCCTTAAGGTCTCAGTGTGTCTTACACACCCTGATAGTTGTGTTTGAGTTATTCAAAAAGAAATGAAGTGAGTCATCATTTTGTTCGGTGTTTCCGACAGAAGTCACAGGATGTTTCCGGCATGTCTCTGCATCAGGAACCTTTGGACTCCCCAAAGGCAGGGAGGATTTACGATTCTCATAATCTTCATAAATCTTCATACATCTTCACTGTAAACCTAATGACTGTGTGCAAACTTTGACCCTTGCTACCATTTCCCCTTCCTATGTCCTTGTGCAGCGTTAGAGAACTTTCACTTGGATTTCTGTGGCTCGGATCAATTGTTTGATTTGAGGCCTCGTAGTCTTAAATTGGCTTTTCCCAAATGTGATGATTGTTCCCATGCGTTATTGTTTTGCTTGAGGAATTATGGTGTTATTACAACGTGACAAAATATAAGGCTCATGATTAGGAGAGCACCGATCGTACTTTTCCCTCCAATTCCAGTCTCAAACGATTTTTTTATTTCCCTAGTGACATAAAAAATTGGACTGCAGGTTAAGATTATCCATATTTCTTAATGAAAGCAAATGTTCCAAACTTTTATCTGAGCTTATTAAAGTCACAGAGTTGATGCATTTATGGAGTTAAAATGGTCAGTGGGAAGACGGCGTTATGGAGGACTGATCCGGCCAAAATTGACAATAAGCAAGCAAATAAATGAGAAAAAAAAACTGTAAATAAGCGTGTAGATGAGGAAATCAAATTGAAAATAAATACATACATCTAGGTTAAAAAAAAAAAAAAGTAGTGTTGTAATTACTTATTTTAAAATAATCAACTCCAAAAACTACAGAGTTGCACTGCATATTAATTTCAATGTAGTGCAACAAAATTGAAAAAAAAAAAATATATATATGCAATTGGATTAAATTACTTGATGAGATTTGAGACTTTCTTTTGACTCTTTATGTCCGTCATTCATAAAACTACTTCACCGAAGATAAACTGATATGCCATGGTTTTATGGCTTAAGTGCACATGTATGAAATGTTGTGCCTGCAGGTAGGGAATGTAGAAAGGGCTGAAATGGGAGCATTTCGAGACAAATAGACCTGGAGCTGGTGGAAGTTATTTAGTTTTATTTGTTTATTTTTTATTTTGTTTTTAGTTTCTGAGCTGCAGATCAGCAACCGATCAAGACAAAATTCAATTTCTCTTATTTCTACTTTTCAGATTCAACGAAGCGCATCAAAGTGGACCAGCCGGTGGTGGAGATGGACGGCGATGAGATGACCCGCATCATATGGGAGTTCATAAAAGAGAAGGTAGAGCCTGCTTTAGTGACTGGTGTCGAACCTTTTCGATTAAATCCGTTTGAAAGCTGTGTGATTTTTATGAGTTCTCTGTGTTTCGCTTTTGACTCCGATGTGGGGAAACCAACGCCTTGTTTAGCTCATCCTACCAAACGTGGAGGTGGAGCTGAAGTATTTTGACCTGGGTCTTCCCTACCGCGACCAGACGGACGACCAGGTCACCATCGACTCGGCTCTGGCCACCAAGAAATACAGCGTGGCCATCAAGTGTGCCACAATCACGCCTGACGAGGCCAGAGTTGAAGGTGAATCTGAACGTGTCGTTAAGTTGTTGACTCAACGGCAGCTGCATCCCCATTGACCGTTAACCACACGAACTGAAATTACGAAATAAATTTGCTAAATGAAGACATGGCGATTTAAAAAAGAAAAACAACTCGCTTTTTGATAAAAAGTTTGTGCGCTAGGATGACTTACCTGATAAACCAACGTATTCAAGTGTGATTTTAAACTGCGTTTTGCATTTTATGGAAACACTGCAATTGTGAAATTGTGTATTTTCGACAGCGTGGTATTGACACAGCTTTGTGCCCATTTGTAATGGAAATGCAGCTTCTGATAAAGTTGTATGTTTTTAAATCCTCAAACACATACTGCGTTTTCCCATTTTAGAGTTTCACCTTAAGAAGATGTGGAAGAGTCCAAACGGCACCATCAGGAACATTTTGGGTGGCACGGTTTTCCGTGAGCCAATCCTGTGTAAAAACATTCCCCGCCTCGTTCCTGGCTGGACACAACCCATAACCATTGGCAGGCATGCCTTTGGAGATCAGGTGTTTGAAAAAAAAAATAATAATTTTTTTTTTTGAAAGATATTTCTTCTCAAGAGGATGAGAGCTAAATGCTTAAAATGTTGAAATGCTCTCAGTACAGGGCAACAGACTTTGTTGTGGACAGTCCTGGGAAGTTCAAAATGGTATTCACTCCAGCGGACGGAAGTAACCCCCAGGAGTGGGAGGTCTATGACTTCCAGGCCGGAGGCTGTGGAATGGGAATGTACAACACGGATGAGGTGAGAGCACATTACAAGGATCTGAAATGCGGCCAATCTCCTCTTTATATTCGGTGTTTGGTTGTCGATTTGTGATGATTTTGATGTCTTCGTCGCACAGTCCATCAGCGGCTTTGCTCACAGCTGCTTCCAGTACTCCATCCAGAAGAGGTGGCCTCTGTACTTGAGCACCAAGAACACCATCCTCAAGGCCTACGACGGCCGTTTCAAAGACATCTTCGAGGATATATATGAAAAGTAAAGGGAGACGTTTCTCTGAGTATTCTGTCAGCACAAATCCAGTATTTCTTTCCAAACCACTTCGCGTCTGTCCCTTCAGGTCGTACAAGCCCGAGTTTGTCAAGCTGAAGATCTGGTACGAGCACCGACTCATTGACGACATGGTGGCCCAGGTCCTGAAGTCCAGCGGAGGATTTGTTTGGGCCTGCAAAAATTACGACGGCGATGTGCAGTCAGACATTCTGGCTCAGGGTCGGTGTGCCGCAACAGGAACATGAAGTCATGCGGTGCTGTTTCTTAGTCCTCACTATGACTTTGATTTCTCTGTGTGTGACGTACAAAAGGCTTTGGCTCTCTGGGTCTGATGACATCAGTGCTGATGTGTCCTGATGGCAAGACTATAGAGGCAGAAGCTGCTCATGGCACCGTCACCAGGCACTACCGAGATCACCAAATGGTAAGGCTTCCGGATCGGTCCGATGGACGGGCTTTACCGTCCATCAGACTGGCTTTCCATTAAGATCTCGTTTAGGTTCAATCAGAAGTTTATGATAAAGATGGGACAAGGCCAAAAGCAAAGTACATTAAATGGCATTTTCTTAAAAAAAAACAGGAAACCAGAGATTTCTATACAAATTATATAAAAGAAGCATAACCCTTTTTCTTGACTGTGGTCAAAAGAAACATTTCCTGTTTTAAGGCTAGTCAAAATTGACCAACCTGGTTCAGTTAGGAGAAGCTTGTGGAAGGAAACCCAGAATTTTTGACCCAACTTACAGACTTTGAAGGAAACTTTTGCAAAGTCGTTTATGTCACATCACAACTGAAAGAGTGGAAGAAGATGTTTAGTGTGTGTTACTACAGTATGTGAACACATGGTTTCTTAAGCTCATGCTGTCTTTCAACGTATTGTTTTTCTCTGCAGGGCAAACCGACCAGTACCAATCCCATCGCTAGTGTCTTTGCCTGGACTAGAGGACTAGCACACAGAGGAAAACTGGATGGAAACAAAGATTTAATAAAGTAGGCCGTTTTCCCTCATGCTCATCTTCATGTAATTGCGCACCTGAACAGTTTCCTACCAAAAACACATCTTTGCTCCTAAGTTTCTGTCAGACATTAGAGAAGGTGTGTGTGGAAACGGTGGAGAGCGGAGTGATGACCAAAGACCTCGCAGGCTGCATCCACGGCTTGGCTAAGTGAGTTTGCATTTTCATTTTTTTTTCAAGAGTGCGTGTTGGTAAACTTTACTTATTGTCCCTATGATCAATTTAAAAAAAAAAAAAAATAGTGTGAAGCTGAACAAACACTACGTCAACACAACCGACTTCCTGGATGCCATTAAAACCAACCTGGACAGAGCTCTGGCAAAGTAAACAGAGGATGTCATCAGATTTTGAAGAATTCTCCATATTTTTACCTTTTGCCTGTATGAATCTTTGTATATGAATGGATTGTATATTTTTGATAAGCAATTGTTTTATTTTACTTCCTGCTCAGTGCCTGCACTCTTCCAGCTTTAAATGCTTTTCCACTGTAGAAAGCAGATAAGGCGACAATAGAAATGAAGGTTAATGTTAACTGATACTGACTTTGACTGGAAAGTTTCAGGCTTATTTAAGCAGTGATGGTGTCAGAGCAGAGTGCAAGTCTGAACTATGTCTGCAGTATCAATATCAATATAAAATAACGTTAAGAACAAAATGGTGTTGCGTCTCCTTTTTCTCTCATCCAGATTATCAGGGCAAAAAAAATCAGACATGCATACAGAAAATTTGACAAATTGCAGATGCAGTGTTTCACCAACAGATGTCGACATTGCGAAGCTGGTGAACTTTAAGAAGCAGATGAAAACCAAGGCTAGTAAAGCAGAATACATGGTTACCTTAAATCACTGACTCTTGCCTGATCTTCATATGATTTGAATTAGATGGGGTTCCTTCAAGGCCGTCTCAACATTCTTCCAAATATAAGGCCAGCGCACTTCTCAGATATGAAACCAACTTTGTTTTTTTTTGTTTTTTTCCATTTCAGTTCACTTTTAGTCTTTTGGAGCTGACGCGTCTCTAAAAGCTCAAAACAACTGCGGACCCAGAGATAGGACGGCCTCTTTGTTTTAAATTAGACGTCAAAGAAAATATCAAAAATTAATAGAAATTAGCATTTAGACGACCTTCATTTCCAAATGTTTTAATTTCCTCCTCCCAGAATGTTTCCCCCCCGGCAGATCCTGATCTCCATCCCATCGTTTACAACCTTTAAGGGTAATTTTGAGATCAATGATCAAACCTCTCTTGGAAAATACTTTCTAAGGAGGGATAGAGTAATCTCTGAGAATGCAAAGCCTCCATTAAAAAGATCAAAACCAACCTGGAAGAGGAAAGAAACAGTAAATGACGGAGATGGCAGAGCGTATCACAAAGGTTCATCATCCAATCTATCTAAACATCGGGATAAAAACAGAGTACTGGAGTTAAATACCTCACCGGGTTCCCATGTAGTCTGGAAAAATATGAAATTATATTTAGGGACTAGAAGAATATGAAATATTTTTATGATCACCCATTATTCCATGTTCCTTATTGGACTGTTGTATTTATCCATTCAAAGTCTATTAATTTTTTAATTAAAAACACCATCCAGTCACTTATAGTCTGGAATTAACCAATTCTCTATTGACTAGCTCTGTTAACATTCACAAAATTATACATATTTTTTCCTTGTTCTCGAAGCTGTAGGTGTCTAAAATGTGTTCGTCCTCGGAGAGGTTTTGCATTACCCTTATTATTTTGCTCGAGACTTTCATCCATTTATTTTTCTTGAATAGAAAATTTGAAGTGAACCACAAAATATTCATATTTTATGAATCAAGCGTTTGGCTTTCATTGTGATTGTAAGTAAGGAGCGATTAGACCTGCATTCACCCATTTGTTAAACCGTTTTCACTGATGCTGCTCTTGTTCATTTGAATATCTGATTTTTCCTGAACAAGAAACAGAAAACATGGCTTTCTTTGGTTTCTACTATAATATTCGTCATTACAAGACGTACAAGTAAAAATCACATTAAACTTATTTTTGTGTTTTTTAGTTGGAAATTTGTTAAGTTTTTGTGGCTTGAAATCATTTTAAATGCAACAATTTTTTTGTCTTTTGTAGGAGGTAGTTTGGACACCACTGTGCTAAATAGATCAAAATTAAGAATGAATTTTGCTCCATAAGCACATAACTTCTGTTTTTGATTTACTAAAAAAAAAAAAAAAAATCAAATGAAAACATAGGGACCAATACTTCACATCGAAACAAACTTAAAATTTTGGTAGTTTTTTCTTTTTAATTCTTATTTTAAACCTAATCTCTTCAGAAATAGATGTAATAAATTCAATGTGAAGTTCTATAGAAATACTCTAGAAATGTTCTAAACTTTAAAAGAAAGTATAAAAAGCTATAGAAATTAGACATGAATATGTGTTGGAACAACGTACTTAAGTCAGAAACGTCTAAAGATTCAACACTTTTCGCACTTATGTGTATATAAGAGCGACGTTAGTATTCATAATGTTGGTTAAATTGAAATATTCTTCCAGGTTTTCATGCCGTTTTAGTTAGATAGCTCTACATAAGCCGGAGCTGATTGTGGACCAACTACTTTGTTTTTTCTGAATATTTTCCCAAAACATCCAAAGATATTTTGATATCTTGAAAAGAAAATGAACTACAGAGTCCTGAAACTAATTCTTACGTCTCAAAGGACATCCGCCAAACATCTCCCGAGTTAAGATGAACCCTGCCAGTGAAGCAAAATCTGTTGTTTAATAATATAGTTTAATAATATTGCCATATTTGGGGTTGAAAGATTTTACAATCTTATTTCCCCCAACAAACAAACAAAAAAGTTTCAACCCAAAAAAAAAAAAAAGTGCTTCGTATCATTTACTCGGTAATTCAAAAACTAGAGTGATATATTCACTACACAGGATAGATTATTCATGTAAAGCTAGACCATGTGGAATAGAAATGGTGGGTAAACACGCTGCATGTCGCAGAAAACCTGTACAGTGAAAGGGCTTTTGCATGCCAGCAGTTTTTGACCTGAAATCTATAAATATGTGGCGACTATTTATCAAAACGTCAGTATTGAATGAGCGGCAGGTGGACAGGATGGAAGATGAGCCGTAAAATGCTTCTAGCTGGCGCGTCAGTCCAGAATATGACGCCGTGAGTTGGATGTGTGAACGAAGATGGCGAACGATGACTCTTCTTCTTTTTTTTTTTCTTTTTTTTTGTTTTTTCAAATCACATCTGGAGTGTTTTCTTCTTTTTAAGTAGCTGATACATACACACAACATAGAGGCTTGACTGTCCGTCAGTGACAGTTTGTGAGTCAGTAAGTCTAGTTATTATGTGAAAGGAGCTTCCAGACCACAATCAGCAGCTTCAGAGTCTCTGCTGCAGGCGGGCGCCGGGTTGAAACGCCTCCTTTGAAGCGCGCCTCCTTCCAGGCCTCCCATCATCGTCCGTCAGATTCTGGAAGGAGGCCCGAGTTAGAAAGGGATGAAGAAGGAGGAGGAGAAGAAGAAAGAAGAAAAAACATTTTCCCCCAGAGTCTGTGAAAAGAATTCTGTAATTCCCATCAGCTTTCAGAGGAAGAAGGGAGGAGGGAGGGCTGGGGGGGGATAGCATCTTCTCTGGTCCATTAACACTCATGGCGTGGTGTAGCTGCTCGTATCCTTCCCGAAATTGTAATATTCCTCCATGTCCTCCATGTTAGCCGTGGTGAGTTTTGTGAGGTTTTGGGAACCGCTGTTGTCCATATTGTCAGGTGACGTAAAGTTAAAGTTCTGGCCTTCGTATTCGCCCTGGCTTTCCATTTCTGGAAGAGTCTCTGCACGTTCAAAGACAGAAAGGAAAGGAGAGTTTAATAACAAAGGGAAGGCAGGCTTGTTTATATGCCACGATTAATACACAAAGCGATTTGAAAGAATACAAACAAAGGCGTTAAAAGGTTATTAGAACAATTTGAAGTCCAAAACATATTTCGGTTTAAGATCAGCTTCAATCGCTTAACCACACAGAGGTTTCTGTGGTTCAGTACTGATTTCCAACTTCGGCACCAAAAACAAGGAAGCTGCTCTTCTCTGAGGTTCTGAACAATGTCCTGAACAAAAGTATGGATAATCATCATGACAAAGTTCGCATTTTGACTCAAACTTTCATTTTTAAACATTAGTCAAGCTAAAGGAACAATTGTAAAACTGCTATTTGGTGTAATGTTGAGACACGTTGATGAATTGCAACCCTCAGGTTCCTCAGACCAGACTGAACCGTTAAATCTAAATTTGCTTTCTGATTTTTGAAGTCATGATGTGCAGAAGAACAAGCAGTCGTGTTGCGTTTCTGGAGACAAAGTGAAGGTTATTGAACCTTTGTTACTTCTTAACGCCTGACGAACAGTTCAGTAGGTGGAATTTACAACTTGTTCCCGTTTGTCTTAGTACTGCGCTCTGGTAGACAGCCTGACCGTAGGTGGATATTTGTGGATAGACGGGCCGTTTAGTGATCGATGCCCAGAATCTTGGGTTTGCTAGTCCTATAATTACTGATTATCGAGACAGAATGGTCTTCTTGGACAAAAACATGACTGCAGCTATGATTGCTGCCTTTGGTGAAATCAATAAAGTTTCCCTGAAAGCACCATTTTGTAGCTTAGCAAAATCAGAAATCCAAGATAAAGATTTAAACAAACGGTAAGTAGCATCTATGAACCGAAGATGAAACGATGCTCAAGGATAGACTCTACATTGAAATGAAAAAGCAGCCCTGACCTTGACCTTCTGGTGAGACGTCCATTCCATGTTTGACCTTCATGTGCCTGCTGAGGTTCCCCTTCAGGTTGAACTTACTGGTGCAGTAAGGACACTTAAAGGGCTTATTGCCGGCATGGAGATGCATGTGGCCCAGCAGGTTGTACATTCTATTGAAGGACTTCCCACAGACCTGGCCCACAAGAAAACAACAACATCATAGCAATTTAGAAAAGCTGACATACACGAAATGAAGATACACGATTCAGTGTCTCATTCTCTTTGCGTTAAATCGGCGTCACTGGAGTCTTGCCGATCCGCCGCCACCGTGGGAGTCCGAACGCTCACCTTGCATTTGAAAGGTTTCACGGGCAGATGGACGATCATGTGGGTCTTCAGGGTCTGCTTCTGGATGAAGCTCTTGAAGCAGACGTGACACTGGAAGGGCCGCACGCTGTTGTGGATGAGCATGTGCCTCTTGAGGTTGGCGGACAGGGTGAATTCCCGGGAACACACCTCGCACTTGTGGCCCTTCATTCCCTGCGGAAGACGAGAGACATGAACGCGCGGCGAAGGCGGCAGGGAATGGAAAACAATCGTTTTCGGTGATCTGCAGATTTATTCGAATTCGCAACAATGCTAATTATTGTGCTTGTCTTGGATTAAAAAAAAAAAACATCTTGCTGGTAATTACAATTTTTCTTTGATTATAACATTGTTTATTTTTTAAATTAATGTCTGCTTGTTTACATATGAAAATATTTCTCATTATGTCATTAAATCTTCCTGGTTTGCGGACATTTTCTCAATAAATACCAAGGCTTGCCCATGACTTTGGTCCACAGTGTGTCTAATTTTAGACTGAATGCGGCGCATGAGTGATAACACACCATTCCTCCGAATGGCGGTTAAAATGTACATAAAATGTCGGCATATAAAATCCTTACAACTGAGAAAATACAGCAAAAGTTTTTCTGTTCATCCCTGAAGATGAGATACTAACAACAAAAGCAATATATTTTTTTTTTGGTTACAGGAAACAATGCAATTAAAAGAACTGCAAACCAGTCAACAAATGAATTGCTGTTTGCCGCCACACTAACACTAAAGAGCATGTCTGGAAGGCTCTTCTAAATCAATGTGCTGCTGCTGCTGCTGCTTCATTTACTCTACTTTAGTGACTGACCATCAGAGCACAGCAACAGATTACATATTATTCCTCACAGGGAGATTAAATTTAAATAATCCCAGAATTGTTTCTGTTGTCTCAATAAAGAGACTTTAAAAGGATAGTATATGTTAAAATATTAGTCCCTCATCAAAAACACTTGTGGAGTGTTGCTTTGATTCTTTCATGAACGTTTAAGAAATCCTTTAATCTCCCATGGCAACCATTCAGCCACGCAAAACATCTGGGTGAACCTGGCTCCGCCTCCCAGACGCAACTCCTCCTCGGAGCTGTAGTTTCCAAGCTGCCGAGGATCCGCCTCACAGGGCAGCTCCTTCAGACTAGCCAGCAGCAATTAGCAAACACCTGGTGGAACTGCACATCTCCTGAGCTCATCATAGCAGCTGCCTCTCAGTGCTACGCTGGTAAAAATTTGCAGAAAGACTTAATAGAGGAGGTCTCTATCAACTCCGGAAGGTTTTAACAAACAGACCTTTAGGAGTTTCTTATGCTGGAGTTAAAGAAAGAGTTTTTAAAGCATTTTAAAAAGACCCAATTTCAAGAAATTAAATTACAAAGTCAAATCTCTTTTAAGTCATATTTGAAATATACAGAGCATTTCATAGCAAGCAATTACATTGATTAATTGATTGTGTTATACACTGGAACAATGTGCCTGGAAAAAAACATAATTCTGCCCTTTCAAACCACATTCCTCCCATAGAATATTGCACAGGATAATTGTTTGCAGGAAAACCTAGTGACTGGTCGGAGTACCTTATGAGTTAGCGAGTGCTGACGTAAGTGGTGGAGCTGCACAAACTCCAGGCCGCACTGGGAGCAGGTGTAAGGCCGCGGGCTCTGGTGCTTCAGCAGGTGGTTCTGGAGCTGGCTCCGGTATGCAAAAGACTTGTTGCACTCGGTGCACTGGAAGGTGTGCGGGCCCTGGTGGCTGGTCTGGTGCCGCTTCAGGTGGGCGTAGGTGGGGAATTCCATGCCGCACTGCGAGCAGACGTGGCAGCGGCCGCGCTCGTGCTTCACCTCGTGCGCCCGCAGCTCGCTGGGGTAGGCGAAGCCCCGGCGGCAGAACCGGCAGCTGTATGGCTTGACGTCGGTGTGCTGGAGCATGTGTCGCTTCAGGTGGCTGGTCTGGGTGAAGCCCTTCTTGCAGACAGTGCACTTGTGGGGCCGCGTTCCTTGGTGGGTCAGCAGGTGAGTCTGGAGGTGGCTGGGCTGCTTGAAGAGCTTCCCGCAGTGCGGGCAGGCATGCGGCTTGATGCCGTTGTGGCCCAGGATGTGCGTCACCAGGTTGTACTTGGACGTGTAGGACTTGTCGCACATGCGACACTTCCAGCGCTTGAGCCCGTCTCCAACATCCACGCAGTACGACTCGTCGATCTGGATGTTTATGTCCAGCCGGTCCACTCTGCGGCCGCCATGTCGCCGGGGAGGCTGAGGGTGCGGGGGCTGCTGATGCTGTGCTCCGCCGCCGCTCCCGTCCGTCCACATCATGCTCTGGCCGCCGTCTTCGTACTCGCCGCCCATGCCCATTTCTGTAGAGTCGTAGCTGCCCACTTCACTGGTCTGAAAGTAGCTGCTGATAGCTTCCTCCTGCTGATTGGGCTTCATCATAGTGTTACCCGGGTGTTCTACCTCCTCTCCCTCCTCTCTAGTTCCTCGACATTGGCCACCCATAGGGCGCTGGGGCTGGAGTCCCCTGTGACCCTGCTCTGCCCCTCTATGCACCACTTGGGCGGGTGGAGGATGGACGTGAGTGTTTGCTTGCTGCTGGTTGGTCACTTCGCGCTCGCACTCTGCACAGTTCTTGTTGGGGCCTCTGAGAGTGGCTGGATCTACCTGAATTAATCCCCCTCTGGGCGCCATATTGTTCAGCATGTGGACGCAAGAGGGCATAGCAGAGGTCACGCCCTCCCCTTTCACGTGGGAGGAGGTCACGTCACTGCCTTGGAGGGCGTGACGGTCAGGGAGGACCATTTTGGTGTCCACGTGTTGCGGTGGCGGTGCCGCCTGTTGCCACCGCCTCTGGCTGCAGCTGGGCTGCATCTGGCCGTCTTCTCCTAAGTTGTCTCCGAGGTAATCTCCGTTGGCACCGATAAGCTGGTCTGCGTACTCGTAGTCGACTCCGTCTACTGGCGGCGCAGGGGACTCTTTGGGTTCGCCGGTGTAGAAGCCGTTGGGTGCGATGGTAGCTCCAAACACTTCATTCTGGGAGATGAGACCTAGCACGGCGGCCTGGGCCAAGGACAGCACAACTACGGGATCTGTCTGTGTGCTTATGTCCACCAGCCTGGCCATTACCTTGGGCTCACATCTACCCAGGCGCCGGCTCGCCTCCTCCTGGAACAGAAAGGGACAGTTCATCTTTAGACGTTGTTTGAATAGTCTAACAACATAGAGGCAAAGTTCCTTATGGATTTCTATGGTCAACATTCGGAAGTCCAACCTGGACAATAAACAAAAAAGTTTCAGAAACAGAGGAATGACATAAGTACCCCGACTTATTAAGGAAGAAAACCATACTACCAAATCCCATTCAATAAGAAGCAGCTTTATTTACAAGTGAGTTGTTGGTATAAAGCTCAAGATTCACTGCCACGCCTCTTCCACCGAGATCAACTCATCTCGGTAGTTGATCTCCGAGATTAGTTGATTAAAATATATATTTTAAAATATATATTTTAAGTATGCTAAAAATATACGTAGAAGCAATTGTGAGACCATGAAACTAGCCAATGATATTATTGGCATGCAAAAAATGAATGTATGACACTTGAAATATCATATCCTGTAAAAAGTATCACCTCCAAGCAGTCCTTAAAAACTGTGATTTTGCAAGCTCTAGAGTCCATCAAGTAAAACTTTTAACATACAGTCCTCAGTATTTTTTTTATTTGCTTTTTTTTTTGGGTACCATAAGCTGTCAGGTCTTAATGAAGGAGGATCTTTTTAAGTGATATGAAATAAATTCTGTACATTTTAGTTTCTTTTGAAGCTCAATTTTCATCTTTCTGAGAGTGCGTTCCAGGAACCCTGTTCATTAAAAAAATGCCCAGCTATAAACTGATTTCTCTGGCAGCATGTCAGAGCCAAGTGTCAACACTCTCTGGAACAAACTTCCAGAAAACTACAAAACTGCAGAAACACTGAGCACCTTTAAATCAAAATGTTCATTGATAGATGGAATATGATTATTCTTTATGATTTTGATGATGGCATTTCACCAATGGTAAAAAAAAAAAAAAAAAATGTTTGTTTCATAATTGTTTACTTTATTATGTTTCTGGAGCACTTTGAGCTGCCTTGTTGATGAAATGTGTGACACAAATAAACTTGGCGGTGACGCAATAGACTTCAAAATGTCATGTGTGTTTTCATGTTGTGTTTATATTAGATTATAGTAAAATCTTGGCTCCCTGCAGAGTTTCGTGTGGTCCTGATTTAAATAATTATCCATCAGTCACAACAAAATGTACATTTTTTTATTGGAAGGAAAGGAAAAATGTTTTATTGATCACCAGTATATGGTAGTGACAACAAATTAACAACACATGACCTCAAATCCGAGCTTTTCCACTTATCAAACTAAACAGACTGGTATAATCTTTTTATTTTGCCATGATCTTCTGATATGGGGCAGAATGCAGAAAGCTATAATCTGGTAAACGAGCAAGGGACATATCGTGACTTGATATTTATTTAGGTAAAGGTAGAAACAGGCTCAAATCGACGCGAGCAGAAATCGGTTTCGGCAATAAGCCACGGACTCTGATATGCGCGTCTTGATTTTTCTCTGTCACGAATGAAGGAAACCCTGAGATGTGGGGCATGAGCCACAGGAAGTATGAAAGACAGCATCTCAATCCACCGCGATAACTATGTATGGTGTGAGTGCTGAGGAGGATTAGATGGCCTACTGATCTGCACACACACAGTGAAGTGCAGAGGAGGCTGTAGGGGCGGGGAGGGAAGACCTGAGCAAGATTAAGGAATAAAAAAAAATAAAAACAAGTGGAAAACTGCAAGAGAGCGGGGGAAAAAAACAGTAGAAGAAGAAGAGGAAGAAGGAAAGAGGGAGGGGAAGCTTGGAGCATACATGAGTCTAAAGCATGGGCAGGACGGGAGAGAGAGAGAAAGATAAATGAAAGGTCGAGGCACTGAGAGGCAGGAAGGAAGGAATTGGAGGAAGAAAGTAGGAAGCAGCGGCTGAAAGAGAGAAAGAATAAGAGAGAGAACGAAAGATGTGTACAGACAGAGAAAAGGATGGGAGGGAGAGGCGATGAGTAACCTGGAGACAGAGGAAGAAAAAAAAAAAAAGAAAAATCCAAAATGAAAGCCAGACTGAATAGAAAAATGACAGGTAAAGCAATTCGGAGAAAGGGAGAAAAAGAGAAAAAAGGAAGGAGCTCTAATGAAGGAAGGTGGAAACAAGCGCAGGGAAAGAAACCGACATGACTGACAATCATGTGAAGCAACTTTCCAAACAAACAAACAGCATCAGAGCAGCATCACCGGATCGCTGAGGACAACCACCGACCGCGTCTTTCCACCATGCCGAACACGGCAGCCAGCGAACTCACCACGCTCCTCCTGCTGTGAAGTTTCAGGTGCTTTAAGGACCTCATTCCTCAGCGTGAGTGACACTCGGCTCCGTCCGCCTCTCTTTTTAAGCGTGAGGGACGGAGGGGAGGCGGGCACGAGCGCCGACCCGTCCCTCCTCTCCCTCCTCCTCCGCCCCCCGTCGCACGCACAGTTTTAAAAAGTGATCGCAGCAGCGCTGACGACGTACGGCAGAAACAAACACCAACGTTCTTCCGGCGAGCGAGCATGTGGATGGATGAGCCAAGTCACCTCAAAGTCCCGACGTTCGAGCTCAAGATGCAAAGCGACAGCACAATAAAACCCTATACGACTGAGATCATGCTCTCCAACTACTCCTCCATCCCAGTCGCTCTGCTCATGTTTCTCTCTTTTTTTCCCTTCATCTCCATCTTTTCTCTCCTCCATCAAGTGATTGTTACCAGATAAGACCAAATAGTTGCGAGACAGTTTCAAGGACAGACTTGCACGGAAGCGTCTGTCAGGGTTAGAGGACGAAGACGATGGAAAGAGGATGAGAATGAAAGAGATGGAAGGTGACTGACAAGGGGATGAGCAAATGGAAGAAAAGAGAGAGAGAGAGAGAGAGAGAAGGGAGATGAGAGTGGATGGAAAGAATAGTCAAGAAAAAAAAAGAGAGAGGGGAGGGAACAGACAGAACGAGCAAAAGAGATGGAGGGGGATGGGAGAAGAATGCGACACGGACAACAGAGTTAAATGACAAAGCAAAAGATGGGGTTTTTTTCTCTGTCTTGATGCGACGTCAACTTCGTTCCCACAGCGACGAACTTTCCATCTCGTTTTAGCTCGACTCCTCCAGCAGAATTAGGGCGGAGGCAGAAACAAGCAGGTGAGAACGCGGGCCCCAGGGCCGACCAGCGCCAAACAAGTCACATTTCCGGACAACGCAAGCATCCAACACGCCGCTTTCAACACATTCCTCCTTTCAGTTTTCTGCTATTTTTGTGTGGCTGTGCTCACAAAATGTACTACTTTGCTCTCCTAGTTCATTCTAGTTGTGTTTTACTTGGTATTTAGTTTTTGAGAGGGAAAACTCGCATTTTTGTGCTTTAATCGACACATCATGGTCTCAAAACAACATTATCATCATTCATGGCAATAACTAGCGTGACAATGTATCGTCCAGCAAAATCTGCTATTGTAACAGGTCTGATGTAAAAATCTAACATTTATGGACTTAATTATTGCACACATATGTTATAATTTAATTTAAAAACTACTTATTAGTCTGATTATTTATTTTCCAACAGCAAGACACAGCAAGTTCTGGACTCTGGGAGCATCACTTGCTGTGTGGGCAACAGCAGACTCAGTAGTCGAATGGTATGTTTCACTATTACATTAATATAAATGAAACACGGAGCGCCAGGCACACAAAACACTACTATGACAGTAAGAGGGTTCGCGAGAATCCCCACAGCATGATGCTGCCACCACCGAGGGGGAAGACATTCGGGAGGGTTTGCAGAGTTCCCAAATATCTGGCACGATTCGCCCACTCCCACCGTGGACGGAGAGTCATCCTGATCGACGCCACATGAACTTGCTGATGAAGAGGAGTGGTGGTGTGAAGAAGAAAATAATTATTAGAAATATCTAATTTATAAAAAAGTTTTTTCAGACTTCAAACATGACACTGAAAGTGATATTGTAATTGAATTGCATGTTCATGTTGTCTTATTTTGGAAAAAGGAAGCAAATTGTTTTGACTCGCATTTTCTCTATACAGCTTTCTTTCGCCTGCTTAAGTAGCTGCTACAAACGACTAATCGATTTTTTTTTCTTCAATTGCTCAATTCATGTCAGAATAATCAATAGATTGCTCAGTTACTAAAATAAGCTTTTAGAAAAAAGGCCTGACCTGCAGTGTTGTGTTTTTTCCCCCCCTTTTCTCAAACCACATTGGACAAAACTTTATTCTGCAGCCGAGAAAGTTGGCCTTTTGTTGAACATACCCAAACAAAGCGGCTGCAACTTTACAAGAAACAACACGTTAAAGGCATCAGCGCTGGTCGAGATGCACATTTTATTTAGAACAATGTGAATCGGATGGGGGATTTGGATGGCACCATAAACGGACGGGTGAAATTAGAAAAAAAATAATAATAATAAAAAAAGCAAATATGCTTCGGTGCAAATTTCATCTTCAAATCTGGACGTACAGATGTCTCGGTTCTGGTGAGGTTGGATTTTTCTGATATGAACAGCGTTTTTAATAAAAGTTTGTGTCAGAAATCTCAGGAAGAAGTACGGCTAAACAACCAGATGGAGAGAACATGGAGGAAAGGGAAAAAGAGAGGGAACTGGCAGAGGACAAAATGGGGGGAAGGAAAAAAGGGAGAGAAAGAGATTGCATAAAAAAGAGGGGTTGAAGGGGGGGAGGGAGGGGAGGAGGTAAGAGGGAGCAGGACGGGGAGGCGGGAGAGGACCGAGAGAGAAAGAGGGGGGGAAGGGAGGATGCAGAGTGAGAGCAAAGAGAGACTGAGAGCGAGACAGCAAAAAGAAAGAAAAAAGGAGAGGGAGAGTGAAAGAGGAAGAGAGGAGGATCAGAAAGAGGGGGAGGGGAAGAGAAAAATAAAGAGGTACAAAAAAAAAAAAACAGGAGCAAGTGAGGGAGGAAGAGAGCACAGAACCCCTCGCTTTTTGTTTTTGAGGTTTTGCAAACATGGCTGCGGCCGGAGAGGAAAAAGAAGAGTGGAAGTCTTCATTTTGAACACAAATACATTGTAGTGCAGTGGTCTTCTTCTTCTTCTTCTGTCCTGCAAAAGCAGCTCATGCACAGGCTCCTATCTGGACTGGTTTTGGTGCATCATAGGAGTTCACAAACTGGGCCCTCAGGAGAGAGGAGGCCATGACAAGCCGGCCAAACACTGCAGAGACGGCGAAGAGACGCTTCAGGGCTTTATGTGGGAGGACCAGGCTCAAGAAGATGCACCGATCAACCGGCCGAGTTTGACCCAAATCATCAGCAATATCAACAGTAGTAGACATCGAATGATGGAAAAGCTCCCAAACGAACAAAAAATATTTTACTTTTTGGGTGTGGGGGGGGGGGTTTAAACCACCCTGCATACTACCAAAAAATAAAAAATACAAGAAAATCAGAAAATCACTCTGCGAAGTAGGATAAATTTAAAGTTTGTTAATTGCAAATCTTTCTGCGTCTAGCAATTCCTTTGATTAAACAGAACAAACAAATATAACATTTAAAATCTATAACTTAATTTACCAGTTCCAGTAGCTGCATGGCTTTTTCTTAGACAAAAAAATATATATATATCAGAATTACTAAAAATTCCATTTTCACAAAAAGCAGACTAAAATCTACCTTTGAGCATTTTGAATCGATTCTGACATTCTTTGGAAGGTCCAAACTCCAGATCTACAGCATCCTACAGCAAGTAAATGCCACACAAATCAGACTTTTTCAAGGCAGTCTGAATAGCCCAGTTCGGATTTTTTTCAGGGGAAAAAAAGGATTTCTACCATTTCCGAATGTGTTACTAATTTAGATATGCACCATAAAGTTTTCAAGGCGTCTGCAGTGAGAACGGTCACATTTCATCCGACTTTCAAGCCTTTTATGCGAGACGCCTCATAATTTTGCAGCAGGCTCGGTAAACGCCTGCAGGAGGAAGCAGCGTCGACATGCTGGACAGAACTTTTCAAGGGAAAGCTTCCTTCATCCATTGCTCAACAGTGTTAAATCTATCCATAAACTTTTGTCATGCATTATTATTACTTCCTTGAGAAGTTCGTTACTGTCTGATGTCTACAATGCAGGTTTTCCGCACCACGAATATTACCACACACTTAAAACATCAATCTGCTACAACTAAATATGAAGATCTGTCAGAATATGACTAGTTAGCTTTATACAACTATCCATTGAGTTAATCGTTTGGTTTGTTTACAGGACAGGTCTTTAAATAATAAAGACCTTTCATTCATTCCTTCATTTCTGTTGCCGTTAAAATCACTACCTCTACAAAAATGGGCTTTTTTCCTCCCTTCACATGTTTTAATACATCCAGCTCATTCAAAGTCAGAATCAGCAGGGCAGACCTCAAAGAGCACCAGAAAACTGACAGTCACTTTGTTCAAGTGTTTTTCCTGCTCTTCTTCTTATTTCACATTTACAAACTGGACAGAGGAACAGAATCAATTTCAGCACTTTGCGGGTAAAAGTCTGCATGCAATTCCTTCTCCTTTAACAAACACCCCAAATGCTCAGACAGCATTACTAACCGCCGTGTCTTCTACGTCACCACGATCTCAACACTTCCACTGCAAAAACGTACACACACGCTGTAAAGATGCACCGACCTCATTTCAATATCTGTATCGGCCCAATATTGAAACAAATTCCAGATCAAGTGTCGCGACAATGTGCCCGATCAACAAAGGCAGATCTATGCAGCCTAATTCTATGCTTGGTGCGTTATTGTTTATTTTATATTATATTTAGAATTCCTAATTAGACTTTTTGATTTGCAGCAGTTTATTTTTTATATGTTTGACCAAGGTAGTCAACCGATTTTTCCTTTATTATTTATTTCATATTGCCTGTTCTTCTCCTAATTGCACTGACTGAGCAAATTTTACATGTTTGACCCAGTTTGTGAGGAAGTGTGCTGTACTGGTGCAGAGATTTCAAATAAATTTGTAAAAAAAAAGAACCATCTTAAATCAGTCCAGCACTGTTTTTCTGTATTAGATCGGTATCAGCCGATAAGCCTCGGATATCAGTATCGGAAGTGAAAACACTGGAGAAATGTGTCTCTGGTTAAAGCTTCTATTAGAGCGTCGTCATCTTCCTGAAAGCTTCCAACGCTGAATTGCTTTTTGCACTTCAGGTAATCAAAAGCTTGTTTAATTATTTGGACATTTTTATGATGAAATCTTGAAAAATTCCAAGGCAATAAACTTTCAAAATTAAAAAGCGAGAACAAAAAAAAAAAATTCTTTTTGCGTCAAAGAAGATTTGAAAAAAGATTTGTAAAAAGGAGCGACGGGAAGACTAAAAGCGGTGTTTCAAAGCCGAGAACCCGTGCACCGAGCATCAGTGAAGGCCTCCTGCATGGAGCCCTAAAGGACAGTGAATTATAAAATGTCGGGAGGAACAGAGGGGTTTAGTTAAGAGTACATCTTCTGACATTATATTCTTTGTTCACCAGAGGGCAGCGGACAGTTCGTTCTAACTCACACTGACTGATCCAGTGATGAACCATCAAATGCACAAAAAAAGTACAGCAATCCGATCATACAGAATCAGACTGAGCTGCCAGTAAAAATATAATAATAAATGATGTCCATTGGCCCCGACTCACGCTACGTTAAAACGAAAACGATTCCTTTGGCTTCACTGTTAACGACCCAGAGTTACCCCTTACGTAGAATACCTGCTGTTTTTGCTATAAATTGTATTTTAAAAAAACTGAAAAGGACCACAACAGTGTTACCCTATAAAGGCCTAATACTCTGAGCAATACACACATGAACTTAAATATAAGGTGTAGTCTGATTAAATTAACGTAGCAGATTGTTTCATGTGAAAAGGAACAGCCGTCATGGACTGAAATCATACATTTCAATCATCAGACAAGACAAATATGAGAAATGCTCCTCTAGTGCATTAAAGCTCTTACTAGACGTTTGCAGGAGTCAGAGTTTGTCTAATTTCATCGCCCGACAATCAACAACATATTATTAATAAATATTCAGTACTTGACCCCACAGTGAAGCTTCTCTACACCCACAAAAACAGCCCAAGTAACCCTGGACCCTCCGAAGTAATCAGTGGGGAGATGCAGCCGTCATCCGGCATAAGCGGCCTAATTACGTCCATTAAAAAGATCCCAGAAATCGATGTGATGAGAGCTGAAGTCCTGCCCTGCTGGCCAAGAGTCCAACTGCTCTAACCTGGAGTGCAGCGGTGCTGCACTCGATTTCCAGAAAACTTCTCAGGATTAATGTCGGAGAGGAATCCCTGCTTCTCTTTTTTTTTTTTGGTTTTAATGAGAAATGTATACCACATTAAATTTTATTCTAGCCATACGACAACGTAGTTACGCTGAACTCAAAGTTCCCACAAATGCCATCTCTCCTGATCTTTTCAAAGCCCTCCATTTTGTTCTTTTGTCTCTCCTTTCACTCCCATCCCTCTTTCTTTACGTTTCCATGGATACTCCATTCCTTTCCCCATGTTTTTATCTTTCCCTACTTCCTGCACTCTTCCTACTCTGACTTCATCACACCTTACCAGTACATCTCTTCCACAGTTGTCCTTTTAATGCACAAACCCTACGGTGGGTTCGGGACCTCACACTGACAGATCCAAACGAAAACTTAAAACGTTTGTTCACGTTGACATATTTGTACTCGGGGATTTTTGAGTAAAGAACAGTATTTACGTCTTTTGTTCATAGACAAAGACATCAAACCTAGACTTGCAGAGTGATGTTTAAGGAAGAACTTCAGTAAAAAAGATGATGTTTGTTCTCCAATTAACAAAGAGGAATTTTAAACAAAATGTCTTGTCACGTCAAAAAAGAAACTGAATATATTTTAACAATTTATTCAGCCTGTACCCATGTGCTTTGACATTTTCGACGTTTGCCTTGTTGTGTTGTCGCTCAGTTCTCGGAGGAGACTTTTAGGATTCAGAGACGAGACGTCATCTTTCGATCAAGTAGCAAAGCAACAAAATGCGTCGTCAGGCGGAAAAAGCTGCGGCGAGCGGCTCGGTGGTACCAACCGGAGCGCCGACTGGACGGAGTGAGAACTGCAGCGGGACAGAGACGTGGGGACAGGACGGAGAGGGGAAGAAGAGACGCAACCACAATGCACGCACGTTATGACACGCGGCTAAAATTACACTGAAGGAGGGCATGAACTGAATGCAGGGCCACGGCTCTGCATTGTCCTGGGAGCTGGTCGTCAGCTGACTGAGTGGAGGGTGGCAGCAATCCCCAAGTCAAAGGTCAACAACTACTGCTGCATAGAGCGGCGATGACTGATGGGGCCAATTTGCTGGTGTGTGATCAGTATGAAAAAACAAGGCAGACGTCTTTAAGAAGCTTAAATAAGCTCTAAAATAATTTGTGTGTAAATGACATGTTTGGTGACCTGGACAAACTATTCTAAATAGGGATGCACTGATTGCAGTTTTTCTGGCCGATCAGAAATTTTTAAAAAGCCTGACCTGGCAATTCTGATTTTAGTCGATACTATTTTTTTATTTTTTCTGTCAGAGAAGTCATTAAATATAGAGACTTTTGTGGCCCTCAAAATGATTATGATACAAACTTAAACCACCAGAGCCTAGTTTACGGAGATGGATGTTTTAAAAAAGAAAAAAAAGCTCTTTTGATACTTTCCTTGATCAATGAGCAAGCAAAACAAAACTCTCTTAAAAAGAAATGTCTCACATGGGATACAAACATTTGTCAGTATTTGCCTTCTTCAAAAATGAGCAATCCATATCCCATTGTAGACCAAATTTATAAAAACTGGCACTAAAGACTTAAGACACGCCTTTCTTTTAAAAAAGCTGTTTAGGATCCACAAAGACTACAAAATCCCCCAGCATAATGCAGCCACCATTATGCTTCCCTACGCTGAACAGGTGTTCAGGATCAGCATATTTGAGCTTTTTCCTACAACCTTTTATGTGGGCTTAAACATTCAGTTGTAGCCGACCAGAGAGTGGTGACAAAGTTTTCTATCATGTCAATCTGCCACAGAGGCCGGATTTGAACGACGATGTTTGTTTTGTCAGCATCACACGACCAAACAAGTTTTTTTTCCAGTCCACTTACTGACTAAACTTACCTCCCAGGCCATTTTCAAAGCTCCAGTGTCAAGAGATCGTCAAATGCCAACAATTAGAGACCTGTGACGCGTCTTGAGCCAAGGAAAAAAGAAATAAAAAAAACCTGCAATCCTGGCACCGTCAGTCTGGATGCTAAATTTACAGCAGGCTTCGCCTGTGTGCCTCTAAAAATACAAATGGATATCTATCTATATGGAAGCAGGCCAGCAGCGTGGCGGAGCCTCTGGTGATGACAACAACAAATTGACGAGACTGTTGCTTTTGTTCGAAGAAATTCTCACTTTCAACCACGTGGCCGGAACCGTTTGGATTACTGGCCCGGCGGTCACGTCTGCAAAACATTCGGCCATTAACAGAACTGTGGCGCAACTCAAAACAGCACATTAAATTGTAAAAACCATACAGAGGAGCCCGTCGGCTCGTTTCTGAGTCTAAAAGCGAGAGTAAATTATGGAGAAAAAAATAAATAAAATAATAAAAATCTCCCGTTTGCAACCCGACCCACGTTCTAGTCTGAAGGATTTATCGCCGTGGCCACACGGTGCGCTTTTAAAACACAAACAAACCGGCGGTGCATGCTGGATATTGTTCAGCATGACTGTATCCAGCAGGCAGCACACATTAGGCCTTTGTGCTTTGAGAAACACTCGCTTTTCTCTCTTTCCCCCCCCCCCTCTTTTTTTTTTTTTTTTTTTTAAAAGCCTGCCTGCAGCACAGCCATGCACTGCAATGTGCTGACACCATCACCAGCTTTTTCTAAGCCCTTCTCAGCTTCATTCCCACTTCCTGATAAAGACGAATGCGAAAAAGAGGCCATTTTTTTATTTAATTCAATTTACATGAACAAAAGTGTCGCAAGTCACAAAAATCTCTCAGATTGGTTTTTTTTTCATGTTTTTTTTTTTTTTAAATATCAGGTCCTGTGCAGCACTCTTTAGCTGACTGTAATCCATGAGCAAATGGCTCAGGCCTCGCTGAGCAGAATACAGATTGTACACCAGCAGCAGCAGCAGCGTAATAACATATTATTGATCCAGACTGGGGTGATTTCATTTTTCCTCGTGGTAAATTAAAAAAAAAAAAAAAAGAAAAAGAAAGAAAGGAAAAAAAAAGTTAAAAAACGAAGGCGTAAATCCTGAAACTGAAAACGGATCAGGGTCCAAATACCAACCCAACCTATTTGAGCTCCAGTCGGACCACCGATAGCTGGCGAGATTGCAGCGCTGCGGCGACCATTTTTAAACGATCGTTTAAAGGTCGTGCACATTTATTTTTTAAAATTGTTTTAAATGCTTGAATGAGTGCAAAACATTGGGAAGTAAAAGACGTAGGGAAAGCGCATATCGTGGCTAACACTAATTGCAATGAAGGACTTTGATGACATTAATATTTATTATTGCGATTAATCAATTATTGAAATAATTGCCAACTAATATAGAAAAGCAATTCATCGCTTCCCAGAGTATACAAAGTCTTAAAAAGGCCATTTGCTGAAAGAACACCATCATCGGAGCGGTAATTAAGTCAAAACTGTACAAAAAAAAAAAAGTATATTCTGCATTTAAGAATAATAAAAAAAACTTCTTTGTATGTAAATACTTTCTATCTAGAAATTTTCAAGTGGCATAGATTAGCTTCACCTGGTTAAAACAAAATCTATTAAGTATCTTTTGCTATCCGGTTATTAATTGGTTAGTCAAAATAAATAAATAAATAAACAGAACAGCCCTGCACTGTGCTGATGTTAAGTTAAGCAAGAAACTTTTCACATGTTGATGTTAGACGTTTAGCTCCAGATGCATCCTTTGCAACAAACAAACGATCACTAAATGCTTATTTTCTAATTTAAAAAAAGGAAGGAATTCAAACATCTATTTGCATTTTCTTATGCACGGTATTTCTAATATTGCACAAAATAAGCTTAAACGCTTTAATAAAACAAACAAACAAAAAAAAAAACCTGCAGAAAGTGCCAACTTTTTCTTATTTGATTAGTCGTCCGAATGACTGATCACTAAAATAACCATTAGCTGCAGCCTTCAAGCATACATTAAGAGGCAACTTAAATTTGGGTTCAAGATGATTTCGACAAGGTCGAAATACGGGGGGCGAAGACGTAGGATTTTTCAGTCTCCGACCTTCTCATCACCGATCGTGGAAGAATCGGCCTTTTCCAATCTCTCTGGCACACGAACACACAAAAACATCAAATCCACGGCGGTGTGTGAAAACTCCAAGAGACTGAAAAACGAAACCAACTCTTGTGACAGTAACAACACTCTTCACCCTCAGGTGTTGCAAAAAACATCGTTTTCATCGTCTTCAGGATGTCAAATGACACAAGTGAGTCACCTTGTGCAACACGACTTCATAAACGCCGCTGAAGCAAGCGGCTATATCCATCTAAATGACATCCATCATATGACCTGAAGGCCACAAGGAGGAGGAAGGTTCTTTTTTTTTTTTTTTTTTAATTACTGCAATCCACTGAACTGCATCAGAGCACATCTCTAAGCCCTCCAGCCTGCCAACTGCTATGCTAGGTTTGCAGCTGGCTTGCTGCATGCAGTGCACCATCCTCATTACTGCATGGCAGGTATGTGTGTATGCAAAGGGTCAGCAGGGTGATCACTCGCTCTCCCTTCTTTGCAGTGCATCACATTGGGAAGAACTGAGGGTGCAAACGCAAGGACCCTAACGCCCCAGCAGCAAGGCTGTGTTTGAAATGCACCGGCCTCATTAGTGCGGTCGATGATACCTGCGTGGCCTATCAATGATCTGCACAGCACTGGATGATTCAGCCAGCTGTTGGAAGGCAGTTCCTCCATGCTGCAGCTGCAGCAGCAAGCAGGCCGGGCTACAGGTCATCCGCTGCGGTACATCTTCCAGGTGTCCAGAGAATCAGCTCGGACCGGCGCTTCGAGCCCAAACTGTGGCCTCAGAGCCGAAGCACCGCCGCGTTACCTCGGATAAGAGACGTGTGGGTCCCGCTCAGAGCCGCGAGAGCAGCGGCAGGACAACTTCTTGAGAAAAGCAGCACGCGACAAGTCGAGAGCAAAAAACTTTCTCGCAGGCAGGCCTAGCAGGAGACGGGCTGGCCTCCGGTGTGTCGGCATGGAGAGCCGGCTGCCTGGACGCGGGGATTAGTGACGGGCCACCGTGGCCCGGTGTCGCCCCTGGTTCTGTCTGCGGCTGTTTGCCCCGCTCTCTCCACCCCCCACCACCACCAGCACCTACCCTGCTCTGTGGACGCCATCTGTTTGTGGCAGGAGAGAATGTGGAAGTACAAAAAGAGAGAGAGAGAGGGAGAGAGAGGAGGAAAGAAAAGACGACATTTTGACTGTAGTTGCTGACCTACATCGCCGTGTTCGCGCTCGCGACGACGAGGAAAAGCCGCACCGCGCGGACGGAGGCGGGAAAGCAAATGCACATTAAAAAAAAAACAAACGGTGTATGTATTTATGTGGGTCGACCGGGAGGAATTTGATAAGTTATGGTTGAAACACTCCTCCTCCTCCTCCTGCCGCCGCTGCCGCCTCGCCGGCCCGGATAAGTGAACCCTATCAGCGGCAGAAACTGGCGCCGCCACCGCCGCAAAGCGACGAAAACCGGAGAAAAAGCGCGACTCACCTGATTCCAAAAGCGGTTTATGGTGGCGACGTGTCCGTGGTGAGCGTCAAAATGGGGAAAAACATTGAGCGCTGGGTCCCCGTTGTGTAGCAGGAAGGAGGGAAGGGAAGGGAAAAGGGGCTGACGTGAATGAATAAACAAGCGAGCTCCTCCTCAGAGCCACAAGTAGGAGCCCGATGTGGCTCTGAGGCTGTGACACCCGCAGCTAATCACGTTATTATTGAGTTAAAATAAAAATAAATAAACACACACTCTGGTTTTGCGAGTATGCACTTTCTCTTCACTCAACATCCCTGCTTTTTATAAATCTATGAACTTGTATTTAATCAATATAAAATCGCTGATCGTCTTCAACCTGAAAGATTTCTACTTCAGTTTCATCCGATAAAATTATATCAAATCTTTTAACAAAAAAAAAAAAAAGCTAAAAATATCATTTGTGCGTTATCGTCAAAATCCACCAGATGGCAGTGTGCTTGCATCCTGACAGCAAAGTAATCGATGCTTCCTGATCAACATGACCACTGATTACTGAATTCAGAGGGTTTCTCTTTGTAACAGATGCCATCTCAGGGCACTATGTATACAAGACATATGTGGAACAAATATATCCACAAAGTATTCAACCAAATAATATAAACAAATTCAATTTAATCTCAATGTAAGCAGGTAAAATAAGGTTATAACCCCACTTGGTAAGCAGTCACCAATTGTCTTGACTAATCATGGAAGTAACCCACCTTGCCCCCCTTTAACATGTTAGAAAGCTCCAGCAGGACTGGGCTCATGGCCGGTGTGAAGGCTGACCTTGGTCCAATTCAACAGACGGTCTACTTGAAATTGGTGAAAAAGTTAACCTTGGTCATGCTGCTCAGGAGTAAAAATGTGCAGTTCATTACTTTTGTCGTGGCTTTCAAAGAGGGTCGAAGGTCATGCTGAGTGCTGTGTGGGTTCGTTACTTGGGAAACACTTGACATCGTTTTGTGGGAGACCTTGAGTTGTGACTTCCAAGTGGACATTACTTTCACACATCCCACCCACAAAAGCACTGTTCAACAACACTTTGTTAATCCCAAACACATTGAACGTTGTAACTCATGCTCTGTGAGTCTCTTCAAAGTGCTGCAGATGCTGATGGCTGTGGGCAGGGAGGATCTCTAGTAGTGGTTTGAATTACAGCACATCTGGAGGTGCCTTTGACGGAACACGCTCTGTTGTTGTATAGCAACAGAGCAAACATCCTCTCATGAAGACGATGCTCAGGGTTGTCCGTAATGCTACTCGTTTTGTAATTTTACGCAAAATCTTTATTTGCCTCTCCAGAGGTGCCAGAACAGTCCCCAGAGCAGAACCAGTCTTCTTCATCAGCTTGTTGAGCTTTTTTAAGTCAGTGGCTTTGATCCTGCAATCCCAACAGATAGACTGATAGAAGATTTGCAACATCTTGCTGGAACTTTCTGAAGAAGAACAGTCTGTTCTGTCCCTTCTTGTGGATGGCTTTAATTGTTGTGTCTATTGTTCAGGTGAACACCAAGGTAGTTGTACTCCCCCACCACCTGAACTTTTTCTCCTATGATTGAAATAACGCTTGACCTATTCATGTGTCTCTTAAAACCTACATTCATCTCATGGAGTTTGTTTACATTCAAGTTGACATTCTTTTGTCTGAACCATGCCACCAAGCAGCCCATCAACTCTTTGTACTCAATCTCTTATTCATCTCTGATACGCCGCAGAGTCCTCTGAGTATTTCTGAAGCTGACAGGTCTGTCTTGTACAGGAAGGCTGAAGTACACCGAGTGAAGATGAATAGCGAGAGTGCAGTCCCCTGGGGAGTTCCTGTGCTGCTGACCACCTGTAAGACACACAGCCCTTCATTCTCACACACTGTAAGCATGCACACCGTTTCACGAAAAACTGTATACCCTGACGTCTGTGGCCCAACTTCCTCCTTCTCTTGCCTCACATAACTAAACACAGACCCAACGTTCTTCCCCCTTTGTCCTGGGCAGAAAGATATAGCTCTCATCTCAAAAACAGCCTCTGCCTCTGTACCACATCACAAAAGTCGTTCAGGAATGGTTTGAGGAGCAAGACGTCTTTGAGGTGTTGGCTTAGCCTTCGACTTCCCAAGATCTCAAACGTCTGAGGGACTTATAAATCTGATCTATGAAGGCACCGTGCTGCATTCAGGGGTCTAGCGAAGCCATAGGTCGGAGATGTCAAGCCCCCAAACCCCATCATGGTGGAGCAATGGTTTCTGGTGTTCCACACAGTCAGTTCAGTCAGTTTCCTAGGTTCAGATATGACCAGGTATGCACTACTTATTTATTGTCCAGCAGTTGTGGATGATTATTGAAGAAGAATAAGAACATTGAAGAATTATGTCTGAGTTTATTTAAATTCCCCACATCACACATTGCCTATTTGAGCATCAGTAGCTTTATAAGGGCTATATGTTGGTTTCTGTTATGCTGAGCTGTCATCATTTGCATCATCTTTAAAGGGAATGTTTAGAGCAAGAAAATAAAAAAACAAACAAACAATAAAATCCTTTTTTTCTTCCCCATAATCAAACACTGATTCCTCATTCAGACGTCTAATCTTCCAGCCCTTACGCAGTTTTATGAAAAGAAAAAAAATTATATTTCTCAGCTGATTTTAGTCTGTAGGAATGTCTAATTATACCCCAATGTTATCAGATTATGGAAGCATAATAATTATCTCCTCATGTGGTTTACTAGTAAGACAGTATAATGGCTCTTTTTTAATAATAATAATAATAATAATAATAATAATAATAATAATAATAATTGATAATCATGTTACCCTTACTCTTGCTACAATCTAGAGTAAGGCATTTTCTGAAATGAAAAATCAGTTTTGATCAATACGTTGAAATGTAACTGGCTACATTTTGAGGTGTGTTATTGCACCATATTTGTTACTCTTACTGGAGTAATATCATTATACCCTTATTTTAGTACATAGTCCAAGTAACTGAAGTAAATAAAGGACAAATGTTCGTACTAAAAATGCACCATTCACACACCTACAAATTATTTTTAGTCTTCTGGTTTGTAGACAAGCTTCATGTTTCTAATGTTTTCTATCTGCAGAGTTGGCTGCACCATTTTAGAGGTCAAATGAACAGCAGAAGCCCACATCTGATCAAAACCTGAACCTTAATTATCTTTAATATGATTTTTTTTTTTAAACTGTTAATCTATCTAATATTAAGAAGCAGATGTTTGACACTAGAGGGCGTCATCCTTTCAATAAAGAGACTGAGAATCAATTGCCTTTCTGTGTTCTGGTGGTTCACATCTAATTTGATAAACATTGTTATATTTTTAACTAGTTTTTACATCTAAAAATTGATTTTTTTTCTTTAATTGTAACTAATTTCCCAAAGTAAATATTTATCAAAAATTAAACCTGTTTTTAAAAAGAAAGAATGAAAGAAAACTTAATTTAACATTTGCTGCTTTACATTAGTTTTATAGTTGGGCAAAAATGGCTCTTTGGACTGTTGAGGTTACAGACCCCTGGTCTAGACAATGATGCACGGTAGTGGCAGCATCATGCTGTCAGTGGGTGGAAATGACCTGAAGTGCTTCCGGCAGGAGATTCACCCGAAGCGTACATCCAGAAAACTAAATGGTCTAGTCCATGTCCAAGCTAAAGATTTAATGACTGATATCCACAGATCATCTCAGTCCAATCAGACAAGGAAATAATTCTGTTTCTAAACTTAGAAAGGTTTACCCTGATATAACTGCAGCTGTTATGTCAGCCAACGATTTTTGTACTACACACCAGTACAAAAAGTGTGTATCTTTACCTTCAACTTCACATTTATGTGCTACTTTGTTAAAGGGCAGTATTATGTCATATTGACTTTTTTTTTTTAGCTTTACATCATGTTATAATGTTATTCCCTCACCAAAACATACATGGAGAGTTGCTTAGATTTTTTTTCCATACATGTTTGAGAAATCTCTCAATCTCCCATGGCAGCTATTGAGCTGAACAAAACACCTGGTTTTTAAGCTTTAGCCTCACAGACTCCGCCCACTCGCCTCCTTCAGACTAGCTAGCACCAATTAGCAAACACCTGACGCAAAGTGATAACAGAGGAGCCATGTTGTAGTGACTTCCTGAAGGCGGAGTTTGAGGAAGAGCGGGAGTTGTCAAAGAGACAGAGGTCCAGTTTCAAGGCGTTAATTTTACAAAGTGATGTTTCCTTTGAATTATTTGATATGCATAGCATTTTATTTTATTACAACTGTGACGTAGTTCAGCTGGTGTGAATATTTTTGGAAAACCCATTGGTGTGACAGTTACAGATACAAACAATGCATCTATGCTTTTCCTCCAGAGTGCAGTGAACACAATGCAGAGGTGTGTGGAAAGCTGACTTGTCCGTCGGCGGGCGGGCGGGCAAGGCTCTGAACACTGACCCCACCTGAAAAAAATGATCACATGCATTCAGGAAAATTGGAATTCCTAGCACTTAAGTGGGCGAAAATATGTAAAAGATTTAGAGATTATCTGTATTATGCACCTCACTTCACTGTATATAACGATAATAACCCCCTGACCTACATTCTCACCACAGCCAAATGAAACGCCACAGGTCACAGGTGGGTTGCCCAACTTGCAGATTTCAATTTCACCATTAAATATCGACCAGGCAAACACAATACAGACGCAGATGGCCTCTCTCGCATGCCACTGGACATAAATGACTTATTGCAGCAATGCACACAGGAAGTGACTCAGGATGTGATTAGTGCTTCAATTCAGGGAGTGACTGTGCTTCAAGATTCCCCATCTGTCTGGTCAACCACAGCTGACATCAAAACACTGGATTTAGTAAGTGATGCATCTAGGCCTGTCACGATAACAGATTTTGCTGGGCGATAAATTGTCTCAAAAAATTATTGCGATAAACGATAATATTGTTTGAAGACCTTTTTACATTGATTTAATGGAAATTATGTAATAATACATGTGATTTCCTGCCAAAGATAGATACACTTTCTTTCAAAAGACACTTAACACTGGGACTGATACACAAAATAAATAAAACCAAAAATAAAATAGATTCTTAGTCTCCATTAACAATAAATGTACTTGAATAAAAACTAAACAACATAAAGCCAAAGTGGAAATAAATACTGCATTCAACCAAAAGAGTGCAGATTATGAAGTCTGTTTAGTATATTAGCCTTCAGTAATCATTAGATTTAAATAGAGAGACATCCGACTGCCTGATGCAATAGTTCAAACTACATGATTTTTTACCCCGAACGACAATCTTAGAACGTTCTTCATTCTGAGATCGTCACTAGTGTTGTGTGTTACGGTAGATCGTTGTGCCGCTCCGATCTAAATCAAGGATTTATCCAGACTGGGAGAGTGACGCAGCCTGTTGAATGTGACCGGCAGCCAATCAGAAAGCGCGGATTCTCCTTCTGCTTTCTGAGGGAAAACACGGAGGGAATCCCAAACAGCTGACACGATGCAACACGAAGTCCAGCAGACATCGGAAACAACATGAATGTTTATTCAACAGTTCGTGCAAAGAAAATATCAATAACTAGGGGAGGAGTTAGAGCGAAATTACTACCAGAAAACCCGGTAACTTTTCAGCTGTTCTTCGTTAACGTGACATAAATAGTTATAATGATTTTCATTCAGTCAGACTGACACTCGCCACATGCATTGCAGGTAGATTGTAGTAAGGAATTGATTAATGCCTGGTTTCAAAATTAGTGAACTGGACTTATTATTTTGTGTTCATTGTTGGACACAACACGGTTTCGATCGAACCGTTATACCGAGGATTTCTGTCGGCTAATGTGTCTCAGGTTTTGATAATGGGCCGACAATCCGCGACATAAGATGGTGCAGCGCGCGCTGGGCATTACACTAAGGAAGTAAGGAAAGGAGGAAGTGGAGAGCACCGGAGTTGAGCATTTTTTCATTCAGTGTCATCAACAGCAAGAGAAAAAGGCAGGAAGAAACAATATAGCCGATAATTAAAATGAGGTCGATAGTTTTAATTTATCGTTCGATTAATTGACTTATCGTTTATCGCGACAGGCCTAGATGCATCTTCATCCTCATTGCCTGCCCCACTAACACCAGAACAGATCAGAGAAAGTCAAAAAGAAACACCCTCTCATCAAGCGAGTCATGTATTGTAAAAGCCAAGATCAATTCCCCCCCCAGAGAAGTGGTGAAAACTGAGCCTGCAGATGTCAGGGTGCTCTTGAGGCAGTGGCGAAAACTGTATATCAGCGATGAAGGGAAATACAGAAAAGCAAGAAATAAGTCTCAGCTAGTTTTGCCAAAAGAACACCATCTGTTAGTGTTTCAAGAATTACACAAGGAGATGGGTCATCTGGGGGTCGAAAGGACTCTGAATCTGATTCGAGACAGGTTTTACTGGGTCAGAATGCAGCAGGACACAGAACATTTTGTGACCCAAGTGTGTGAGTGCCTAAAGTCAAAACGACCAGAGAGAGCAGCCAGAGCGCACTCTGATGCCCATTGTGACAACACATCCTTTCGAACTAGTGTCAGTCGATTTTCTGCATCTAGAGGCCTGTAAGCAAGGTTTCGAGTATATTCTGGGTGATGATGGACCACTACACTCGCTTTGCACAGGCCTACCCCACAAAAAACAAATCCGCAAAAACAGTGGTGGAAAAACTATTTGATGACTTTGCCCTTCGCTTTGGGTTCCCAGAGAAAATGCACCACGACACGGGGAAGGAATTTGAAAACCAGCTGATGGCTCGACTGCAGAGGTGTTGTCACGTGTGAGGGTCCCACACAACCTGCTACCCCCCACAAGGGAATGGACAGGCGGAACGATTTAATCGAACTCTGCTGTCTATGCTCCGAACGCTCACAAGTGCGCAAAAGGCTGACTGGAAAAAGTCATTATGCAAGATGGTGCATGCATACAACTGCACCCGCCGTGACTCCACAGGCTTTGCTCCATATTATCTGCCCTATGGACGATCTCCACGTCTGCCAATAGATCTCCTGTTTAACATACAGCCAAATGAAACACAACAAAGCTATGCTGAGCATGTCAAAGATTGGCAAAGCCGGATGCAGCAGGCTTACGAGATCGCAACCAAAACTGCCACCCATGTATCAAACAGGAAAAAAAGGATAAGACAAAAGAATTTATGGAGCTGACCTGCAGCCTGGGGGGGGGGCGTGTGCTTGTACGTAACTTATCAGAGAGAGGAGCCCCTGGTAAGCTCAGATCCTTTTGGGAGGATAAAGTGCACATCATCACAAAGAGGAGAAGTGATATCAGTCCAGTGTATGAAGTAGTACCAGAAGGAGGTGGCAAAAGTCGTGTGCTGCATAGGAACCTCCTGCTCCCCTGTGACAGTCTTCCAATTGACAACCCAGAAATAGACTCAAAAAGGACTAAAAAGACTAAGTCGAATACATTGTCATTTAATCTTTGTCAACGAGAAGAAACTTCAGACAGTGAGAGGGATGAGGAAATGGAGCTAGTATTTTTTTTTTTTTTTTTTTTTATTGAGGGGGAGAGTGTGGCGCACAAGCCATTTTCATGGAATAGTTGTAGGAAATTAATACCGTTTTGGGTTTTATTGTGTGTGGTATTTACGAGTTGTGTCGCAGTTCGACGTGATTGCGGAGCGGGGTTAATATCCCTCCGCCGTTGCTAGGAGACGGCGGCTGGAACAGTTGTGGTGTGCTGTGTTTCTTGTTTTCTAACGGCTTGTGTAGCGATACGCTAACGGGAGTTACTTTGTAACAAATATTAAATTAAAATGTCGCGGAATCAATCGCAAAAGCTCGCTTTGATTGTTCCGCCGCTACACATTCAGCTGTTACAGTGAAACTCAGGGTTTACTTCCTATAAACCTCACCAGTAACGCCACAATCCTTCATTTGGGGTTGGGAGTGTTATAACTCTTTTATCTTTAATCCCATGAGCCATGTGTTAATGTTCATGCTTGTATACATGTGTGGCCTAGTTTAGACAACAAAGCCAAACACATTCACCTGAAAAACCTCAGTAGGTTTTATTCCCGACTGTCCTCAGATGGAACATCATTTTGGTTTCATTTGTATGGAAGCGCATTGCTATCAGGCAGGAAAAAATATTTTGAGCGTCATCACGTTATAGCGTGAAACTTATCTTAGACGTGATTCGTATCTTGTTAAAACGTGATCATTTTATGTCCACGAAGTGGCGCTATTATGCTAGGCTAGTACAGAGGCTAACAGGAAGTGGTCGAGTTCTGCATGTTGGTGTTCCTGCTAAAGCCTTTTTTTTCTTTTTTTCTTTTTGCCCCGATTTTCCCTTTACAACAATCTTACAACGTCCTGCAATGAGTGCTGTGTTACCTGGTTGTGTGTTGAATATGCCAGAACTAAAATCTGACATATTCAACATTGTCTTGGCCCTTTCATCGCAGCCTGTGGGTTTTCCCTGACTGGGAGCAGAACACTGCCTATTGAATGTGACAGGGAGCCAATCACAAAGCGCGGTGACGTAAGAAAGGAGGGGAATCCCAAACAGTTGACATGGCAACTGAGAATTCGGTGGACATCGGAGGTGATGTGTGGAAATGTTTATTACTATTTGTAAAGGTCATTTTTATATATGTTTATCATATGTGGTTATGTTTACTCAGTGTTGAGAAACAAGATATTTTCTTCCTGATATCTATATAGATATACATATCTATATCATAGAGATATGTATGTACAGATATAGATCTATCTATCTATCTATCTATCTATCTATCTATCTATCTATCTATCTATCTATCTATCTCTCTCTCTCTCTCTCTCTCTCTCTCTCTCTCTCTCTCTCTCTCTCTCTTTCTCTGTCTGTCATCTATTTACCGTTTTTATAGGGAAACCGGAGCACCCGGAGAAAACCTTCATTGAAAGTATGATTACTTAATTTTACTAATAAAGAAAATTACAGACAATATCTATCTCTCTCTCTCTCTCTCTGTCTGTCTGTGTATCTGTCTGTCTATCTAAAGATTGATAGATATCTATAGATCTAGATAGACGGATCTGTCTCTATCTTTCTATCTATAGATAGATCCATAAATAGATCTATCTTTCTATCTATCTATCATTTTTGTAGGGAAACCGGAGCACCCAGAGAAAACCTTCATTTAAAGTATGATTACTTCATTTTAGTAATCAAGAAAATTACAGACAATATCAACCTTTCTATTGTTTTTGTAGGGAAACTGGATCACCCAGCGAAAACCTGTTATAATTACTTAAATTTGCTAATATATGTCTAACGTAGCTGACGGACAATCTCACAAAGATGTTAGTTCAAAGTTGAACCACTTGGGTCGCACTCCTTGGCCAGCTGAGAAACATCATTCAGTCGATTCTGGAAATAGATGGGAATTTTACATTCTTCCTACTATGTGGGGAATCGTCACGGAAGCGCACAGACTTGGATTTCAGTGAGGGAAGTTTGACAGGCTCGGTACAGCTAACTTTCTCATGACTGAGTGAAGGACTGCTGGTTTTTACATCGACATGTTTGTCAGCAAGATGCCCGTGATATCCGTGACTAAAACGCCCGTGATGTGTTTGAGTAAAATGCCCGTGTTGTGTGTGAGTAAATTGCCCGTCATGTGTGTGAGTAAAATGCCCGTCATGTGTGTGAGTAGAATGCCCATGATGTCTGTGAGTAGCATGCACGCGATGTCTGTGAGGAGAATGTCCTTGAGGTCTGTGAGGAAAATGTCCATCATGTGTGTGAGTAGAATGGCCGTGATGTGTGTGAGTAGAGTGCCTGTGATGTGTGTGAGTAGATTGTCCGTCATGTTTGGCAAGAGATAACACGTCCTGTTTGTCAATTGAACGCATGTCTTCGATGTCAGGAGAATGGACGTCAGGTTTGGGAGCTAAATACGCTTTAGGTTTGTAACCAAAATGCACATCGGGTTTGTGACAAACATGGACATCGGGTTTGTCAGCAGAATGCACCGTTCTTCTTCCCACACGGGACTTGGACCCACTTCTCTCTGGTGCTGCTGCTGGCAGAGTCTCCTGAATTTTGTGACAAACTGGCTTTTTATGAACAATATTTTTACTAACCTCTGGAGATGGGACCAGTTCAGGAAACCTGCTCTCACTCTTGTGTTGTACAAACACCGATGTGGCCTGTAAGCCTTCCTTTGGGTCACCAACACTCTTAAATATTTCTCTATGTCTTATAATTTCCTCCCTTATGATTGGTTTAGTCTTCTCCTTCTTTTTCTCAATTTCTTCCATCCTATGCGTCCGGTCTGATTCCATCAAGGAATGTAACTCTTGCTTTTTCATCTCCTCCATTTCTATTTTCTTCTGCCGTTTGTATTCAACTTGTTGGTCCCAAGCAGTAGTCAAAGATTTTTGCATTTCAGCTTTCTTTTGTCTCTCTTCTTCATCAAGGAACCTTTGGGGAATCCTCTGCGGAGCCATGTCTTTATAAAACTTTTGTCCCTCTAAAGCATCTTTTCTCTTTTTCTCCTCCAGATTTTCATAGGCCGTCTTCTTATGTTTCTCTTGTTTGGTCTTTTTAAAGCGGCTCTGATAGTTTTTTCCTTCTGTCTATTTGTTTCTTCGATGATTTTCTTCCTCTGGTCGTCTCTCCACATGATCAATTCTTTTTTCGTAAATAAATTGTTTTCCGTCCCTCCTCTTCATCTCCTCTCCTTTTTTAACTAAGGCTTTCAGTTTGTTTTTATAATCCATCATTTTCCCGAGTGCGGTATCTAGTTCAACCGCTGTTTCAGCATCGATGTCGTCTTCTGAAATGGAACTGTAACTGCCGGAGACTCTGGTGGATTCAGTGTCACTTGTGCGGGTGAAGTGACTTTTTTGAAGTTTTATCTCTTGTGGCTTCTTTTTTTTGGCTATTTTCTTCAGTCGTTCTTCCTCTTTCTTTTGCTGTTCTAAATATTTCGGAAGTGTAGGCAACTTTTCCAACAGCGTATCCAAATAAACATCCTTTCCTACCGATTGATTTGGTTTTGGTCTTCCGTTCTTTGTAGTGATGAAAGGCAGCAGCCTTTTGGACAGCTCACGCGTGTCGTATATCACCTTTAATGCTGGGAATTCTGCCATGATGAATAAACTCACTATGAATCTGTGGGGTTCTGCACATATGACTCTGGAACACACGCGACACTATTTAAGAGGCTTCAGAGGTGATGTCATAGAACCTCTGACACAAAGCATGGGATCCTAGTGACATCATCAGTTAGGTAGAAGTGTAACATTAGTTGCTATTGCTATGGTAACCAGGAAAAGCTCTGAAGAGATTCACGCTTTCTGGTGAAGATGTTTCAAACCATCAAAACATTTCCAAATCAATTCATTCATATGAAGACAAACATACGTTTTTCCAACAATTTAGACGAGCTTCAGCCAATGTGGCTGTAATTGATAAAGGCTCAACAATGTGCAAAACACCATCACCCAGTTTCCCATTAAATCTGCTCAACAGTGTTTTCCTCATCAAAAGATGTTTTTGATGAGGAAAAGTGTTTGATGAACTCAGGTTAAACTGTGGCTGTTTCTCATTTAGACATTCATTTATCCAGACTGCAGTCATGCAATCTTCATCATTTCACTGTATACTGTAGGATTCTCTGCAAAGTGCAAGTCGGTTTCTGCTCTTTTTGCTCATGTGAAAATAAATAAAATTGGACATTTGGTTTCCAAAGGAAAAGAGAAGTTTAGTTCTCTACTCCAGAGTTTTCATGGTAAGACTAACAGGCCGACACTGAGGGGTTTTGGTTCAGGTCGCGAAACTGGTAAATGGACCTGGGTGGTGCAAAAAGGGGAAAGGTCCAAAAAATGCTTTATTTTTTATATTGTCATTTTCTGCTAAATATAATTATTAATTATAGAATTTGAGTATGGTTGAAAGTCTGCCAGACACTTTGTAAATAAACCAAAATTAACCCCTATTTCTTGTGTCACATCTTTAGTGCTTTTCTCCTTTATCTCGTTTTATTTGGTATAACATATACTTCCAGTTTTTGATTTGATGTTTTTATCTTGATGAGCAGCCCTTGGACGTTGGAAAGTGCCAGAACACCAGAACAGACACAATCTAACGAAGGTGAATTAAATTTACTAAAAGGCAAGTCCAAGGAATTTGCAGGAGGAACAAAACAAAGCCCGACAGCAGATTGAGGAGGAAATTGGGGTTTTAGAAGAAAAAAAAAACGAGCAGGACGGTGCATATGGAGGAGACTGAACCACACCGTGCTCCATCACCTCAAATACCAGAAGTGACCCTCGGGCGGGAGTTTCGGATTTGTGGGCAGATTTGGAGAAGCTGGTCAGAGGGATAAACTGTCCTGTACGAGCCTGATCAACCAAATTGAATCTGGGCAGAGGAAAGGATATTCAGAGACAAAGATCCTGGAAGCAGTCATACAGGCCAAAAACATTGTCCTTTCTGAAAATTATTCTAAGAAGTCATTTTAAAGTCGACTCTTCCTCTGACATCCTTCATCAGCTGATGAACATTTCACAAGATCCAAAAGAATCTGCACAGAACTTCCTGTTTAGAGCTATAGAACTGAAAGAAAAAAAAATGCTCTGGAAATCAAAAGAAGAGGATGAAAGCAAACAATTCAGGCCAGAACTGATACAAAGAAAATTTCTGCGCTCCATAGACACTGGACTGCTAAGCGATGCAGTAAAATTCCAACTAAAACCTTACCTGACTAATCCTGCAGTATCAGATGAGGTCCTAATTGAGCGGGTGAGTGAAGCTGCAAACTTGGAACAAGAAAGGCGAAAAAAAAAAAAAAAAAAAAACTGAGAAAAGGTGCAGTGAGTAGGTTCCCAAAAATAAATTAACTCAGAGCTGAAGAATGCATCAATGAGTTCCAACCTGCTTCCATGGAAGAAGCTGGAACCAGAGGTGAGGTAGGGGACGCAGTAATAACCAAAGGTGTACTGAGAGGGGCCAAGAAAAGTCAGAACACAGAACAGGAAGCAGGAACAACTAAACTCATCGAAGGACTGGAGGCTGAAATGTTAGAAATAAAGAAATTGGTGTTGGAATCAGTGGAGGTTACAGAAACATCAGACAGAGAGAGCCACCACACACGGCTACAGCAGACCCAGAGGTTGCCCAGCCTGTCGAGAAGCACAGTCAGAGAGATGTGTACTCACTGTTAGAAGTGTGGTCAAGGAGGACACCTTGCCAGAGGCTGCTGTCAGGACAGGGGACAGCAAGGAAACTGGACAGGGCTGCTGGGCCGGGACCCTCAGTAGCCCCACACAAAACACTCAGTCCCACTACGAACAAAACAGGCTTCCATACTGAACTTTCATCCACCCCAACAACTCACTACATGAATCCACGGAGCAGACAGAAACTTCTGAACCTCATAGGTAAGAGATGCCTTGTTCATTGTCGGCTGGATGCCGCTCCAGTAGAAGCATTATGGGACACTGGTGCCCAGGCATGTCTCATTAATGAAGAATGGAGACAGTTACACTTACCACACCAGCGAGTTAGACCTCTGAATGAACTACTGGAGGTGGATACACTTATTGGG